>CM020063.1:33678466-34907216 GCA_009769605.1 Bucorvus abyssinicus
TAAGATGCCTTGCCAGCAGTGTAGGCCTGATCCAATCCTTGTTAAAAATCGGGATTTCTATCAACTCCAGTGGCATCACACCAACCTCCTAGTGAAGCAGGATTCCTGCCCCCACCCCACCCTGCCTTTTTAAGCAGCAGGTTCTGTTTAGGTACCATGTAACAGCACGTGCAGAGGCCAGCTGCAAGTCAAGCTTGAGATGAAGTACTGATGGGGTTGTTAACACCTCCCGCACTTTTTAAAGCTTCATATTTTGCCAGTAACATCCCGTAACTTCGTTCACTCCACACTTTGTCTCGAAGACATGCTGCTACTCTGGACAGAGTAAAAAAAGTGGACGGATATTTACAGCACTCAGCAGCTCCGTTAATTGACATTTGTGGGTAATGGCCTTGGTGACAGTGGCTGATCTCAAGCCAATAAGGACCTTAAAGAAACCATTAGTGGATGCTCCAAAGATGTATTGGTCAGGCAGAAGTAGGATAGCTCTTGCAATGAAGTTCCCTTTACTAGATCCTGTTTGTATTTATCAAATTTTGACCAGCAATGCCAACAGCTTGCCTCAGACTGCTCTCCGTTGTTAAGTCTCAGTAGACATGGTTCTGCCATTCCTGAGAGTAAAGTATATACCCATAAAATAATCCCGTCGTTACCTTACCAGAAAAACTCAAGGCTGCTCTTTTAAGTGGAGATGTGAGAAGGGGCATGGAAGTTACCTAAATAGCAGTGATGAGCCTTTTTTTCCTCCAGTGAAGTAAAAAATTAATTTGGTTCAGTCCTGAGCATTCAGTAACCCTCTTCTGTTCCTAAGATACTCATGTATGAGACTCAGATTCTGGCAGCTAAACACTCCCAAGGGTCCCCTAGTACTCGGTGACTTCATCCCCAAGGAAACAGTTGCCTGTAAGCCTGGGCTTAAAAAGCCGAGACTACATTTCTTTTCCGCTTAGCTCATCAGTGAGAAGTTGATTAGGCAACAGTTATAATATGCAAATTTAGGTCAGTAACCAGAATAGAAAGAAAAATAAGACTCAAAAAGAAACTCCCACATGGCAAAGATAGCTTAACAACTTAATTTAATGCCTTAAGAGGCAAAAAAAAGTGAGGTGACACTGTGCAGTGCCACATTTCTACCTTGCTGCTTGTACACGTGCTTGGATATTTTGTCAAGATTTTGGTTCTTTTTCAACTGTAGTATTTAAGCTCATGTGAAAACTCACAAATATAACACCGGTGTTAAAAAAAAAACAAACCAAATATTAAGCAGCAGTCCACAGATTGTTCGTCCACTTCTTTTCAAAAACCTAGCAAAAGGGAAAGCAGAAAGGCCTGAACCACAACTTCCCCCCGTCAGCAGGCTCTCACCACAAAGTTGCAAGTCATGGTCTTTGCATGCTCTTCTTCCTGCTCCCTGTATCTTGCTGTTCTTGGGCACTACATTGCATATCTTGGGCATGGCACTGCAGCCCTGGCTTTGGCACTGGCAGCGTGAATAAATGCAGGCAGCTGCAGTTATTTGTCCTGAACTAGTGGCATCAGTGCCACTGTGCAGCTGGCATGCCTGGAGTGGAGGATCAAAGTAACGTGTGAAGCTCGCTGCAGGATTCAGGTGGGCTGTATACAGCAATAGGCTGCTTTGCAGAGGTCTGCAGAGTGGCCAGGGAAGTAGGAAATTCCCCAGAATCAGAAAAGGGAGGCAGGACTGAGTTTAACCATCTCTGGATTATGCAGGAAGGTTTTCTGTTTTCGAACTTTAGACGTGGAACCTGAAGTCCTTAATAGAATGTTCACATCATGTCCAAACAACAGCATTCCAGGAACCTCTGAAACACTGAAAGAAAACAGAGCTCTCCTGCCCTTGTGCTATCGTGCCCAATCTTACATGACAGGAGAAGCAGTTCAGGTCACCTGTATAATTACTAAGGCTGGTAAAACATGATGATGAAACCTAAATATAAACTTCTAAATTGAGCTGTTACCTGATTTTATCTCCTTTTGTTCTTGTTCCCCTCTTTCGGTGTAACGGCTAAACCAAAATTTATAGAAACAAATATGTTAAATCTAAACTGAGAATACACAGAACTCCCTAAGTAGTGCCATGTTATCAGGGTTCAAGGTGTAAGGTTAGTTTCTAAGATATTACTAATGACGACTCTTAGAGATAGAAAACATAAGACCAGGGTCTGTAGCATAGCTCATTTTTATTGTTTAAACAGTTTTGCATAGGAAATATATCCGCTTCCAGTAATTGACTGCAGTATGAGCAGCTGCTAGCAGTATAGGCTGGATAAAACAGTAACAATCACATTAAGTCAAGCTTGATTTACACCAGTTTAAAACTTGTGGCAGTTGAGTTCATTTGTAGCCTAAAAAAAAAAAAAAAGTACCAAAAAGAACATTATTATCCTCCAACCAGGCACAATAAAAACCTTTGTTAACACCCAGGCTAAAAACAGGTCTGATGCCAGAGGGCCCTAATTCCAAAATTAAGTAGCTGTACTGTAATGCATCCTACTAGTGAAGGTTCGTTACACAAAGACTGTGCACACACCTCCTTTTTAATTAAAATGTAACCTTCAGGATTTATGGCCGACAGTGTGGGGAAAAATGCCAGAAGTTTTAAAATGGATCAACCCTGGTGTGTAGCTAGCAAGCAATAACTGACTACTTGTCACCTACAGTTGTACTAAATGTATCTAAAGAAACACACAGCCCTACAAAAGTTGTTCTTAGAGAAATATCATCATTGAGATGGGGTGCCTCTTCCCAGCTTACTAAAAATTCTATATGATATAAGCACAAATTAACAGCTTGATGAAGACATAATCTAATGCAGCTCTTCAGAAGCCTATGCCTGGGATTGAGGAACCCCTCACATTCTACAATCTTGTAGAGATTTTGTTTTTTCTGAAGAAAATGTTATCTGAAACATATTTACAACTGAACTCAACAGAGACTGTGAAATTGAACAGGCACTGCTCATTTGTTTGAGTTTTTTTGGTAAACATTTTGCTGGTTTTTGTTTCTTTCTCATTTTGCATCAACTTTTATCAGTCCATGCAACTTCAATGCCCTCAATGAAAAATGCATAATAAGCCATACTTCTTAAAAAACTTCCTTCTGCATATAGAGATACATTTGCCACATCAGTCCCTGTAGCACAGTTTTCAAAACCATCCTGTCAAAAATACAGTAATACAAAGACTGGCTTTAGTGTCACTAGCTCTCACTGCGCTCCACTTGTTTAGGCCACTTTTTGTGTCACTGTTACTGTCTCGCGCAATACAAGTATCAAAGGCTTGATCGAGGATATTATGATGCTAGTGGCACTGAAGCCCTTTTCACAAATTCAACATACATTTGAATTGCAACACACAGATATTTCTAAAGAGTAATAACTAGTGAACCCTTTTATCATAAAAAACAAAACAAAACAACAAAACAACTAATTACAACCATTGAAGAAAAAATTGCAACAAAAAATGTAAAAATTGACCGTCTCCACCTTGTCCCCTTTACTATTAACAATGTGACCAACAGAGCTGTGGCATGGAAACAGTACAAAGAGTTGTCATGGCAATAAGTTTGGCTGATGCAAAGGTCATTGTGCAGGGTTAAAGGGCAAAATCAGTGGTCCATGTTATCCTCCAACTGCAGTGCTCCACCACACCCACACAATTTTGAGGAATTAGAAAAAAACGGGGGAACTAGCAGAAAGTGCAAATCAGAAGGAGTCAGTGTTCAGCTCCTTCAGCATGGAGTAGAACATTCAACTTTTGAGATTTTCCTGTTTAACTCGATTAGCCTGCATAAGATTTTACTCTCTCCTTTTTTTTTTGTTTTTTTAAAGTTTTCTACAGAAACCAAATAAAAAAGTCCAGGAGCATGCAGCTGGTTAATGTTAACAAAAGACCTTGACACGATCATGTATATTATATTGGATGTCGTGCTTGGAGCCTTACTGCCAGCAACATTAGAGAGTTTTTTCATTAAAAGTGAATACTGTACACTGAATACGGGATAACTTTCTGCAGCCTTCATAATCTCACACAGTAAATATAATTCAGATTTAGGTACAGAACACACTCTGGTGTCACAGCTGAGTATGTCCTTGTGCAATCTCTTTCGTTAAGTCCTTATGAAGCTACAAATTGCAAATTCAAAATTCTGCTCCCTGAGGACACAGCTATGTGAGACACAAGTACTGTTTTAGTTCTCTGCCTATCCTGAATTGCTCTGTGAACCTAATCTTAAATACCATCATGTAACAATCACAAAAACTTTTGCTAAAGGCCATATATACTAATAAAAAGACAGTGGTGCTTCCAACATTTTGAAATGCTCTGAAAACCAACTTTTCCAATACTAAATACAACAAAATAACCTTCATAAAATATAACTTTTCTCCATTTACATTTTTAAAGGATTAGTAACCTATGCTTTTCAAGCACAGGAATCTGCGAAATAACTCCTAACATGGACAGATCTTTTTTTTTTCTCTTAATACATAAATTAAGAAACTGGAGAGTTTTAACCCAAGTCCAGTTTCCAAACAAGGAATATTCTTGTTTACTTTAAAAATGGAAATGTCATGCATTTCCATTATAATTGTTAAAAAGTTAGCTTTACAAACAAGGGTATTTTAATTAAAAAAAAAAAAAAATCTTAACAAAACTATACAGTGTACAAATTACTGTCTACAAGGTAGGCGGTTCATTCAGAAGATCCTCCTTTCTTCTCGCTACTTGCAGCTTCACAAATTCATTCACATATTTTCAATGGAGCTGCCCACCTGAACATCACCCCACAACTATATTGCTATAATTAATATTTTTGCCATGTCTTTATGTACAGTCTCCTTCACTGCCTTTTTTTTTTTTCCTTAGTCAAGCCTCAAACGTTCATGTCACTCCAGGGGAAACACACTACAGTGGCACAGCCATGAGGCCAGGGCTGCAAAGCAACTTAATAAAGGCAGAACAGTGCACATAGAACGGGGTGGCTCGGTTTAGTCAGAATACACTTCCTGGTGAAGGAGGAGGCCAGAGACTGGATTTGAGTTCTCAATCTTTTCTTAATCTTAAAAAAAAAGACATAACAACCCAAAACCAAACCTACAATAAATGAAAAATTCATTTTCTTCCAAACCGGCTTTTCTATTAGAGAGGCAGGTGAAAAAAACCCACAGCTGCTTAGAAACCCAATTCATTATCATGGAAGGAAGGAGTTTGCTTTTTAAAATACTGCATCTGTAAGCTCAATTTTTTTCATACAGGAGGTCAGAGACAACAAAAAAGATCTGTTAAGGGTATCTATCTTCCTACAAGGGCAATCATCATTTTGAGTATTGCACTTAGAAGCCTGAACTCCAGTTTCATTCTGGAGTGCTATTAAAAGCTTAAGGGGCACATCTTGCTAATGGCACTAATCAATAACAGCCCCCCAGCACACCTCACTGCTGCCAAACTTCTCAGTATCAGTGTCAGACAGAAAGGACAATGTCTACTTTGTTTTACCAGGCTGAAACCTGAGGTGGGGTCTGGGTGGGTCTAGTACATTTCAGTACTCTCAATAGCCATGTGGCTAGTGAACGAATTCACTTCCCGCGGGGCTCACAAAAAGAGCAACATAAAGTTGCTTTTCATTTTATTTTCTTATCTTTTTATGCAGGTTTGGGTTTGGTTTTTTTGTTTTGTTTTGTTTTTTCCCAGTTGAGCTATCTATAAATCTTAAGGATTTGCCTTCCTACAGCTCCTGTCTCTGTAGCCATTCAGGCCCTGCCTACACAGGCATCTCCTGCTAGAGATCTGGGGATGTGCGACCACCACGGCTTGTTAGCCCTGCTGGCCAAAGCCAGAAGGTACTGACCTTGGCGTGCCACTGCCCAGCACTTAGTGGGGTGGCTGTTGGGAGTGCACCTCCAGGGCGTCTCCAGGGTTGGAAAACCTCCAAAATGCAGACACAGCTGCAACAGGATGAATTTTTGCACCAGGGTATCCCACAGCCACAAGTCCATACTCCCTTCTGCATGCACCCTAATAAAAGGATGTACTTACAAGAAAAATTCACACTGTGTTGAGCCATACATCACAAAGATTCCTGGTGCATAAGAGGTCTTCAGCAACAGGCCCACTACTGATCTGCAAAATGTGATTTTACTGGTAATGCAGTTTTATTTACGTGCATTAAGAAACTCCTTCCCCACTACAGCCCAGAGCTCTTCATCTGGTCTGCTGTATGAGAAGACACAGCAAACCTTGCGGGGGGAGGTGAGGGGGGGTAAGAATGTTTTGATGGAGAGAAAAAAAAAGGAGGGGGGTGGGGAAGAAAAAGAATATTTACCAGTCAAGCAGACTAAGGGAGGCAAATGCTCTGCAGGAGCAATTCCAGAGTCAACTGGAGTCAGTGGAATTATGCCAGCAGAGGTTTTGGCCTGCTACGTGCATTTCCTGGACAAAGCAAGTGTCTTTGTCATTCCGAACTAAAAACATTTTCTAAGGTGAACGCTTTAGATGCAGTATCTTTGCCAGGATAGAAAATGCTTCATCTCACTGTGGGTCTTGACCTCTTTCTCTGTCTGTCTGTCTGTATGTCTCTCTTTCCCTTTCTCAAGAAAAAAAAGAAAACAAAAACTTAAAGTAAAACAATTTCCTCAAGTCAAGTCTGCCTCCAACAGAATTCATTATTTATTTTTTAAATCCAGAAATGATTTCAGCTTGCACCCCAGGTGGAAAGTTAAAAAGAAGGAACCGATTTGAAAGTTTGTCACAGTAGGCAGAACAGTCGCTTTGCAGCCCTTGCCTGGCTAAGGGTGCACTGCTTCACAGCTACACTGTAAAGTGTTAAAAATCCTCCCCACCCACCCCAGAATATATATATATGTATGTATAAAAAAAAATCCCCTGTCCACCTCTCAGTACAGAAAAGGACCTCATCACACTGCAAAAATAGCAGTACCCACTTTGGTCAATTAAAACAAACAAAAAAAGCATACATTATTCTTTTTTTTTTTCTTTTAAATCTGTGTTCTTACCTATAATAACCAATACAGCTAAAAGCACTACCTACATAGGCAAAACTTGGTATTGCATAATTCATATAAATTTGTATCCCCTCCCCCCAATATTAATTGGAAGATGAAAAACATGAAAGCTTAATAGAAAAAACACCAAAATACTGAAAATATTGCTGGTCGATTACAATTTTTAAGCGGCAACTATACACAGCCATGATATGCTTTATAAATGTGAGATAAAGGTAAAACTGTCTAAAAAATCCATGATGTCACACTTTTTTCCCATCTGGAGTACAAAATATTTTGTCATAAAAATGGTAAGGATTTAAAATTATAATAAACGCAGCAAAACAAGTGTAGTGATGTCAATTTTTTTGTGGTTTTTTTTCTCTTTTTTTTCTTTTTTTTCCATTTTTTAGATTTCAAGGCAAGGCACGTAATGTGGACATTATATCTTCGTGCAAATTAGGATTACTGGAAAGAGTACTTTAATTATTTTTTTTTAAAGAGACATAGAGGCAAAATGTCTGCCCATGCACATTATATATCTGTCAATATGTGAAAATCGTTGAACAAGGCTAACTTCTGAAAGCACCATGCAAGTTTACAGCACCCTGTAACTAGACTTACATTAAGAGTGCATTATTTAAATATTACATATCCCCATCCTGGTATTACCAGTTTGTAAACGGTAAGCTTTGCCCTTGTGACATGGATTTGCCTATCTCTTTGTCTCTACGATGCAGATTTTACAGAAACATGTAAACCCTATGGGTTCTTGATGCAACCAGTAACTTTAAATAAATAAATCCTACCCCTCTGTGGAGGCAGAAGCTAAACCAACATAAGTGCTCTGTTTCTACTGATTTATTTTTCTCAAGGACATGATTTGTCTGGATTTAATGCCTTTAAATGCCCTCAAAAACTGAGGGGAAAAATAAGTTTGTTCAAAGTAATTTTTATTTCTATTTTTAATCCCCTCAATTTAGAGTCCAAGGGCTGAAGGACTTATAGTGATGACCCCTTAGATATGATTTTTAAATTGCACTTGCCTCTGTAAGTGTTTCTTTAGTGGGGAAAATGTTTGCTTTTTTCCTTTTCTTTTTTACTGTTGCATGAGGAGACAACACTTTTACCTACATAGAGGCATTTCTTCCACAGAGCCTGTGTGTTCATACTGACTGCAAACTGCATAACACACTAGAAAAGGCTGAATGAAGGGCCAAAGTTTAATAAATCCATACTGATAACTAAAGGCTACAGAGCTTACTTTTAAAACATTTAGAAATTGGTGTTGAGAAAATCGCTGGCTCACAGCCCTTGTCCTCCTGCAGCTCTGTTGCTGCTGCCTAGCCTTTGTTTTGTGAGATAACCAGGAATAGTGATCCCATGCGTAAACAACAAGAATACTAAACCAATAAAACTAGCTTATCATGCAAATATTAAGGCATCTAGAAAGTCAGTTAAAATATATTGTCAGAGACAGAACATCTATTTCCCAGCAGACTTCATACAACAAAGGCTATTTAGCAGGGGCTGCATTCTACCCATCAGTGAAATATCATCGACCCTTTGTATGTCATTTCAGTTTCAACCTTAAGGGAATTATTGATTGTAAGAGCTGCAATTGCTGGTCTATTTTTTCTTCTTTCTTCGGTTTCTTTTCTCATACTGTCTTCCTTTCTTTTCAGCTTTTTTAAATTTTGCTTTTATTATTTTTTTTTTAAATTTTATTTTTTTCCCTCAGTTGCTTGTTTCTGCTTGAAGGAAAGGCTCTCCAATTATGTTCAAACCATAATTTGGGACATTTGTCGGCATGATTGGTGTCCTGTTTGATACTTGAAAAGGAACCAAGCTAGCCCAGGTACCAGGACTGTTGAAAAGGAGAAAGAGAGAAGGAGAGAAAGGGAGAGAAAAAACAAAACATAAATTAAACACATTGTAAAAACTAGGAGACAATGAATTTGAATCAGGGTTAACCCAATATTCACTATTAATAGCACTACTTAAGATAAAATACGAAACAAAATTTTGTGAATATTACTTGAGATTCTACTTCACAGTTTTCTTAATGAAGGTATGACTTGTTTGAAAGAAAAATAATTGCATTGATATCAGTTGCAAGTAGTATTACCGCTGTCTTATCCTGTTTATGAAAGCCCCCAAAAATTTCAGACACAAATATATGGAGCAGACACAACTAAACCGCACGATTGACACTATATGGCACCACAGATATTATTTAAGAACTACTGAAATACACTACAGCATATACATTTCCTCTTTCCAAGAACACGATATAAAGGTTCAGTGGTTAAGCCTCCTGTGCCACTTCTTACCCTCTTACAACCTGGCAGTTTATCTTGTCTCAGACCCAAGAAGTTCCTATGAATTGTGTGGGTCCCCATGAGAACAGGGGACCTTCAATATTCAAGAAACTCACTTTCTGTAGAGATTTTTCCCAAAAGGTACCGGTGCCTAAGGAACACTGGTTAACACAGGGTCCAGTCATGTAAACACTTGCAGCCAAGGGTAGCCATAAGTCAAGGGTACCCATGAGTACCACAATTTTTCTGACAAAGACTGAGAAAGAAAATAGTTTCAAAAGCAATTCAATGACTGTGGAATTTAAGTCGTCATTTCGAAAGCTTACGTCCCAGCAGCATTCGCATGTTTACCAGACACCAACTGGTAGTACGTACTGTAGCCAGACCTCAGCTGCCTCTCTTCAGTACCCAGAGCAGACGCTAAGTAGTCTTTTCCTAAGATGTGCTTCTGGCAGCCCAGAAACGATGGACTTTAGAGACTAAAGTCTCATCACATTTATTCAGAAGAAAAACAGTTTCATTATGGCAGCAGTCATTGCCAGAACTGGACACAGCGTGCAAACGTATGCTTCCTCCACATTTCATTGCATAGAGTTTTCCTCCACACTATATGTTTCCACAAACACAACAGCTTACGTGAGAATTACATTGGGGTTAGACTGGTAAGTTTCATGATAACACATCTGAAGGCTGAAACCTCTGAAATACGTTCTGTGGAGGACGGATGGAGGAAGTTTTCGTCTATCTCTGGTCACCTCTCTGCACTGCTCTCTCCCTGGATGAGAAGATGCACTTCTGTGGCATTGGGTGTAAAGAAGAAAATAGACCCTTTTTATCTATTTTAAATGCATATGAAATAACTATGTTTCACTTGGCCGATTTACGTAATCCTTTCAGTTGCTGCTGTATGTACATTAAAGACGAAGACAACTTATTTTGTGAAATCCAGTGGACATGTTGCTCAGGTCTTTTATATTAAAAATAATACAAACAGCTTCTGTCATTTACTCCTGTTTTTTTGATACTCTTTACCCTTCTAAACCTGTTAATTTACTATTTGATTCCTAACAATATCAGGTGCTCTCTTTAAAACACAAATAAGTGGAAAAAAATTGCTGTTTGTCTCAACCATGATCAGATTCTGGAGAGCAGGACTAGTTTTCTTCCTCAAGGAAATACAAGAAATATGAATATTCCAATATATTTTAAATGTTTGAAGAACAAATATTATTTAATAGGGTGGGGTTTTTTTTCCAATTCGGTATATTCTTGATGGTCATCTGAAAATCTGAGAGTTTTAACCTCTTCAGAAGTTAAAAAAACATTGCTATATTTTTAAAATTCAAGGTTGGCTAATACGTTTAAATAAGGTTTTTCTTTCTTTTTTTTAATTCTATTGACTATTACATATAGAATAAATTCTGTTGTTGGAGAAATAACCTCTTTTGAAATTCAAAAATCATAGTTACACCTCAAATCTTGAAATATTCACAAAGACTTAAACATAGTTATGCATGAAAGATTTGTCCAATATGATCTGATGAAAAGATTATTTTTTTTTTTTTTAAAAAGCAATGCCAGAACATTTAAGGGGCTTAATTGTTTCAAATTAGTTTTAATCTTCCTTCACAATTTGTTTTATAATGCATTTTTTGTTCCTTCTTTTTTGGATTTCAGTGATGTTAAGAAGTAAATTCTGAATTAACAGACACAATGCAAATTGTTTCCATGCACACGGATTTGTAAAAATAGGAACTAGTAATAAAAAATAAAATTAAAAAAAAAAATTTTTTTTTGTTCAGGATCTGACTGTGTGTTTTACAGTGCACAGTTCTTTGCTGTCCTGTTACATGGGATTTACCATGTTTAGCAACTTTAAACAAAATAGATCACTAACTAAAAGAACGTGAATTTTGTGTGAAGTCAACATGGTATTTAAAAAATTTCTGTTGCAAAGGCTAAACACACGGCTTCCAGCTTATCCTTCTGAAGATTTCGGGGCACTTCAGTGCTTGGATACATACATATGTGACTTTTTTCATTGTTTTACAATTGACAACCTTCCAATGACTACAGCAGGTGACGGAAAGCAGTCAGTGTCAATTACTATCTGCAGCACTTTAATCTTCATATAGGAGACAGGGATCTTAATTTTGTGTGAAATGCTCAATAAAAATAAGTTGTAGCCAGTGACTAATAGGACTGTTGTTGCTGTATGACCTAGAAATTTAATATAGGTGTTTATTTAAACTTTTCAGACCTCCCACTTTATATTACAGCCATGACAAAAATGTGGATTGCAACAAACTCGTCACTGCTGCCTGTGAATCCTTAAGGAGTAATAAGTCTCCCACACTCACACTGTGCAGATCCCACAGGAGTTTGGAAGCCCCTCATGCTGTTTGTACAGAGATTCTTGCTGCGGCCAGAGATGGTGGTGCAGGCAACGGAACACCTATAGTGCCAGGACAGGTACATGAGGTTGAAAAAGCCTTCACTCACACTCCTCTGAGGGTGGGCTGAAGTCCCTGATCTACACGACCCTGCTGGACAGCGGCTGACCCCTTGAGCGGCTAGGAAGTAAAAGCCATCTCCTCTGTTTCTTAACTCTTCCTAAGCCATGATCCTCAAGGCTTGGTGAGCTCCAATTGTATTTTAGAAATTAATTGTATCATACTGCAGTTCGATATAACTCTATCTTGGGCCACTTGATACCACTGCTAAGTGTTTACCACAGACAAAAGAGGAAACCTGATTGAAAGTTACTAGGTGAAAAGCACTAATCACAGCACAAAGTTCTGAGAACAGCTACGATACAAAGAATAACCACAAAGTAACTCAGGCTCTGCTAAGCTGCATTATGTATGGCTGTCTGTCCAACATTCCTACAGACCCCACTACATTTATGGTAAATATAATTGAACTTTCAACTACCATATGAGCCACACTGTGCAGCTCCCCAGTGCTCCTGTGTGCAGTCAAGCCACACTGAGGGCTCAGAAGAGCAAGGTCCCCTGTCAGCTTTCTCAGATCTGCTCTGAAGACACCTCCGTGAGCATTGCATAGTTTACCCTCTGCCATGGAAACCAACTATAGTTCCTCTGTTGAGCGTTCTAGCAGAAGTGCCAGTTACTGCCTACTGCAAAGTAAACTCTGCCTGGGGGTCCACATGGGTGGCAACAGCAGGAGAGGGGAAAACACCTTTCCCTTCACCACACTATCCACCAGCTTGCATAACTCCCAGGTAAACTTCCAGTCCTCAGTTTCACTAAATCAGAGGCAATGCTCTGTCTCTGTTAAGTGCCTAACGTGGGGGAAGCTAAAACTCTTTCCATTGCCCAGGACACAGGCAAGCTGTTTGTCATTGCAGAAGTTAATGAGATATGTCCCTCTGCCTGCACAGCTTCTCCTTCAGATAAAAAAAAAATATATATATATATATATTTTATATATATATATATATATATATGAGTGGAATAAATCATATCTACCACACGTTACGGCTCACTGCTTCCGAGGAAATCTGTGAGCCCTGTGCTGACAGAAGTTATAATATACATGTCTGTCCCTTGTAACATGAAGTGAGACCGCAAAAAAACTGCTCTAGGCTAAGTTTTGAAGAAAATTACATGAGAAGCACCATCAGATATTGCTGTGAGTTTCAGATTGGTAGCCTCTGTGTGAAAGAGTATGGTTTAAAGGACGACCTTCCTGAAGTATTATACCTGTAAGTAATTTCACTACCAGGAACAGCTTTCTTTCACCGTAACTACACTATCAGTTCCCTGTCTATCCACAGCAAGTACAAAGTATTTATCTGTTGAAATGTAATAAAATAGCAAAGAAAAATTCTGCAAGCATCCTACAAGGCTAACATTCTCCATTACAGTTTCCATTACTGTTTTCACATGTTAATTCAATCAAGATTTCTGCCATGATTTCCTCTTGAAGATAATAATTGCTGTTTCTAGAACCTCTGATTAAAGTATTACTGGAAGGGACCACAAGCAGTACTAACATTATATGTATATATAGTCTACTTTGGAGGATATAATAACATAAAGAGTATAATAATGTTAAACAATTAACTAAATGCAATAAAAAATAAATCAAATTAGACCTGAGTAAGTCTGAAAGATTTTAAGATTCCTCTTTTCCGCCAGTTACTGCCTTCTCTCTATTACAGATTCAGAAGTCTGTAAAGAGTCTTTTCACCATCCAGGAAGTACACCTAAACCAGTATTTCCTTCTTGCAGCTTTACTACCCTGTACATGCTTAGGCAAGGTAGATCATATCATGCCAGTTTGGTATTTGGGTAGAAAAGGTAGAAATGCCTTCAGTGTCAAGAGAAGTAGCACTAGCGATTCACTAAGCAAGGTTCGTCTATCTCTGTGCTAGAGCATATGCTTGCCCACACAAGTACAGGGAACTTTACCATTTTAAATTGTTAAGATCATATAAACTTTGGAAACACAATTGCGCTAACCTCAGTATCCTGGCTAAATTCCCACTTGTGCATTTCTGCCAAAAGAATAACCACCCCTCTGGCATCTACTTAATGTGGTACTTCTGTTACCATTCTAAACCAGTATCTGTAGCTACATAGCTGCCAAATTTCACCTCCAAGGTGAGCATTTCTTTCAAGTGATATATTAAGTATACCTAAGCTTAATTTAGGACAACATTCAGAGATTAGCAGGTACATACCACCCATCTAGCAGATGGAGGAGGTAGAGGCCTACTGATTTTATGCCTGGAGGAGGGAAGACGGAATTCTGTTGTAAGAATACTTATTCTATTCTCTGCAGACCCCTTTTTGTGATAGTGCAACAAAAAAAAGTAAGGTAAGATCATGAAGAGGCCACACAAACCATCACTACCAAAGAAAATCCAGGGCAGAGGAAAGGCTCAGAGAAATAGTGCATGGTGTGCTCTGGACCATGCATGCATGACTGTCCCCTCTGCAGGGACAGGGCTACAGAAGGTTTGCAAACATGAACATGCATAAAGGGGGCTATGACCAAGTGGAGGGCTGCTGCTCATAGACTGAAACCATGGAAATGGGGACTTGGGTTACCAAAGACCACTGGGTTGCCTATGAAAAACTGACTCTCCACTATCCACATCTACGCTACTTTTTTCCCCAAGTATCACCATTTCCTATTTTAATCTGTTAGATTTCTTACCTTAGCATTTTTTTAAAAATATAACTAAAAGTTTATTCATCAAATGAGCATGACTAAATAATAATGCCGATAACCCTAACTGTACCAAAATAAAAAAAAAAAAAACCACAAAAAAGCAAAAAAAACAAAAAAGAAAACCCCCCCAAACAACCCAACAGTAGAGTTTTACTGCTTCAAAAGAAACGATTGGAGGTAAGATGATGCAGTAGAAACTTGGAGTAACCAAGGGGTTAAAGGTACCGTTTACACTTGGGAATTCTCTGTAATATGCTCCTCCTTCCTTAGCAGCGTTGCCAAAAATCATCTACCAGGAAACATAAGATTAAGTTTGTCCTACCTAAGTGAACAAAGAGTGCTCAGAACAGGCAACTAGTTCACTGCAGAACGGGAACTTTTCTAATGCTGCTGGAATCTGCAGTGCTGCTCAGAAAATATTACTGAAGTTGTTTTCTTTAACATCTTGCTTCTGGATCATCTCCTTCATTTTCGTCACACTGCAGTTCTTGCTGCTTCTCCCATAAAGGTTAACTTAAAGCTCCAAACATAATCATGTGGAAAATGGACATTATTGATTCCTATGGTCCATTGTTCCCCCATTTGAAGTCCCTGAAGTTCAAGTTCAATCTGGAATTACATCATGTCTGGTTTCTCCTGGTTACCAGACGGCTTGAGACGTGACCACAGCTACAGAAAAAACAAACAGCCTTCTTCACGCTTCAGCTCCCCTATCGATTCAAACATAAACTTTTTTTCTTCCTCTCAAGTATGCTTCAAGTATGGAGCATGGTTAATTTAGAGATTAAGTTCCAAATTAGATTATCTAATGGCATCTTAATGGATTGCTGACCCATTTCCTGTGGGATGGCAACATGCAAGTCTGGCTTGAATACAATTATTTTCTTAGGAAGTGTTCTGAAGATGTTTGCCTAGATGGAGAGGAAACATAATGTTCTGCACATCTTTCTGCATTACAGAGTTGGGCAAAATTATTAGAGTTAGCAATTTAAACTGATAAAGACCAGAAATCATTAGAGTTTCTTTCTATGAATACTTATACAATCAGAATACTTCAGCGTTTTTGTTCTTAAATTGTAATGAATTGATACTTCCATTCCAAAACATTGCCCAAGGGGAATGGGGGGGGGTGGGGGGAGGGGAGTGGGGAGGATCGGTGCGTGGGTGGTTGGTGTTGCAGAGAGCATGAACCATTGCTCTAACAGGTGTCTGTGTTTGCCAAAATGTGCTTGCCACAGCAATGCTGCCAACTGTGTTACTCTAGCTATGTGTTTGCTCTATACCAAACACACTCAAGGTGCTGTGCTACAAAAGTAATCTGTACCTATTCTGCATTCCTCTTTTAATTTTTTCACAAATCAGAGGTTATCCATTTGATTGCCTTATCATCATTATTATCATAAACCCAGAGTGGTGCTGGGGTGGGGGGTGGGGGGGTTGGTGCGGGCAATGATATGTTGAAAGCTGAACACCTCTACAGCTATAGCTGAGAAGAAAATTCAGCACTCTGAGAACAGAGCTCCTCCCAGCATCTCCAGAACAAACCAGCTGTTGTACTATGCTTATGTGTCAAGATAACCCACCAGGAAATGCTAACCTAGTGCATTTGCCTTGGTAGTGTAAATGTAAAATAACAGTTAGCCCATAAAACTAACAAACACAGAAAGATTGCTTTAAAAAATGAATATAAATAACAAGGCTTGGGAATAAATATGTATTTGGCAATAGCTGAGTTAAAATGTATACTTAGGCAATGAAAATTTTCTTACAGTCTGTGAAAGACTTGCAAATACTCAATATGCTCTAAAGGAGACCCATCATGCTGGCTGTTATGAGTAGTCCCACTGGAATTAATATCAAGCGTAATGAATGGCTGAGATTCAGGCTCAAACTCATGTTATCAGACTTACACAGACATACACACTATTTCTCACTCTCACTCATGTCTTAGGTTTACTTGTTGCATATGCTCTTGCTCTCATGAAGAGACTGAGACAGTATTTTCCTAATTGAGCCTTACAGATTTTCACAGCTTCCTTTCACCTTCTGTCTCTAGGAAAACAGTTATTATCGTATTATCACATGGAATCTGAGAATCTTCTTCATATGTAGAGCAAAAAATTGACCTAAATGATCTCACAAGTACTTGAGAGCTTAATTATATTGATGTGCTTTAATGTTGTTCGAAGTTCAGAGGATATAACCAATACTGTAAGTAAGCAACAACAGAAAAATAATTGTAGATGGTTATGGTGTCAGGAGTAAGATAAAAGTTACAACTTCCAATACCTTACCAAATAACTGGGTTTTTTCCCTTTTTTTTTTTTTTAGTATGCTTACAGGATGTTTTATAGAAGTATTTCCTTTAGATACTAGAATGTTTAACTCAGCTAAGCAAAGTATTAATCTAGGTTTTGTTACCACTATTCCTTGCAAGTCTTCTGGTTTTGAAAAAATTGGTGCATCACTGACTTAAAGTCTTGTGGTCTGTGGTTTTTTGTGCGTTGGTCTTGTCTTTTTGTTGTTGTTGTTTTGATCTTGTATTATTCATATTATCTTTTTTCTTTTTGCAAAGTTCAGTCTTTGCATATGGGCCACTACTGTCTTATATCTGGGACTTTAAATGCCAACAGATACATAATTTTAAATGGAAAGAAAAACCCAGAAAATATGTATATTTACATACATGTATTTATATATGTACATTTCATCTACTAACAGGTATGACAGGAAGCTACTAATATGACAAAGAACACATATTTCTGAAAAATCATTATAGTGAAAATAACCACAAAAGGCTGCTGTAAAAGGTCAGGTGGAGTAGCATCAAAATAAGCACTGCAGATTTGAGGAAATCACACAAATCAAACATTTTTCAAACCATTTTGTGGGGGGAAATTTGACTGTCTGGGCCAGAATATATTTCTTTGCCAAGAGGCAACAATTCCTTTGGCAATATGTTCCTTTTAGTGTTAGTTTTAGTGTTAAAAGGGCTCACTACTCCTTAGCCTGCACAGGTATCATTTCTCTTCTTAGATCCTCACCTCTATGGGATTTGAAGAATGTTGTATTCCAAAGCCCAAATCCTAAAAGCCTTCTACTTAGGGAGAACTAACAGTTTGCTTCTTTGTCCTCCAAGGCTGTGCTTAATTCAAGGCCAGGTAAGCATAGCCTAGGTCAGTAAAGAGATGCCCATGGCAGAATTTGTGCCCAAGCTCGTCTGGCAACACTTATATGTATGTTGGTAGCGTCAAAGTTGCAGGCAGCAATGTGGGAGCAACCTGCAAAACAGTTTTGTCTCTAAAGATGAGTGCCTCATGAAGCCTGCTTGTATTCATCACCAAGGTTTCCTTGGTTATCGCCTAGAAATCTTTTTCCCCCCTTTCTTTTCATAATTTATGCCCAAGGGTCTTGTGTGATGGATCGTGAAAAACAGAATTTAGCAAACATTGGGCAGTGCTTCAGCCTGTATAACTGGCATTGCTTGAAAGGGCACTCAAGTGATGCCTGATTAAAACCATTCAAAGATAATCCTAGATAGGCAGTTGTGATATAATTTCCTGACGCTTGCCAATGCCCTGAAAAAGTAACACCCTTTGTAGTGGGAGAATAACTAACCTCATCTGTGCTACACTAGCTCAGTTTAAATTCACTCTTGGCAGTACATTGGAAACTGTGGCAATTACTGCATGATGGGGATTTATAAGGTGAATCACAGCCCTTGAGGAGATGAGGTGAACCCGTTAGCTAATTTTCCATTGTGCCATTTAATCTATAAGGGAAGAAATGACAACACCTTGCTTCTCTGCCACAATCCCTCCAGATTTTAAATACTATTTTGGAAAATTTGCAAATAGGAAAAGAAGTAAAGCAAAAACATTCAAGGCATTTAAACTTCAGATTTGTAAACTGCACCATTTTTCAAATTCCGTAATTGCCCTTACAAGTAGATACTCAAAAACTCCAAACCTTCTAGCAATCCATAGTACAATACAGTGCATCAAAGGGCATTTTGCACATAATATATACACATACTCACACACATACTTACAGAAACTATTCAGAAGTACATATACTGTCATGTGCACAAATGTCCAAGAAGTATTTAAAATTAGAGAGCAAGTAGCTGGTACTTCAGCTGACAAGCTCCCAACCTGCAGGTTTTACATGTACAGCCACCATTAAGTGTTGCAGATAACCCCCAATATCAAGGAGGTGAAAAACTGATGTATCACAATTATGCTGATTTGTTTACACACCTATTTAGACACACACACATATATTGTTACCATAATTCATTATATACTAAGAGATGTAAAAGACAATAATGAGTAATTTATTAACGTACCAAAGGTTAATGGGTTTTATTGTGTTTGCTTTTTTCCCATACAAAAAGAAACTCTCTTTTGTGTAAATCATTCCTAATTATTCTGCTATTTAGTACAGAAACAAGAGGGTTTATATCTTACCTTCATGTACATTTTAATGACCTGAATCTACACCAGGCGATTAGTGAGAAAAGTCTCTACGAATAATATGGTTAATTATTATCCAAAGCCACCACCACCTCAGACCTTTATTATTACACTCATCTGTATCTCTAAGAGCATAATTTTCTTTGTGTTAACCGCTAAGCCGCCCAACACATGATATTTAACTCTGCAAACAACATTTTCATTTTTAAAGCCTAAGATCAGTATTCCCTTAAATTTACAAACCTTTTGCATTTGACAGCACAGTATTGTCAGTCCAGGTGCTTAATTAAGGCAGTTTCTGAATTCAGCTTACACTAATGATAACCTGAATGTGTATGGGAGAAATGTTACACGTGTGTTTTGTTCAAACGCTATGACACATTCCACTGGAGGCCCACAAAACAGATACTGTAGCTCAATACAACTTTTTTAGAGGTGGTGTAGGGATGGAAATAATTAAAATGTTACCTTTGCCAAGTAATTCCCAATGTATCCTCACTGGCACTGGGGTATAAATGCCTGCCGTTTTGATTCATGGTCCAGTCACAAATTCTCAGCTGTCAATTGAAACCTAGCAGTCAGATATGGATCGAGCAGTACTACAGTTTTTAGTATTTAAATGCATACATGCAAACTAGTAGTGTACATGGCAAAAGCCTTACTTTTCCAAGAAGTAACTTTAAAAAAATAAAACGAACAAACAAAGAAAAATAACTTATCCTGAGAAATAAATGCCTATAGATCTGCTTAAGATAATGCTACTTTAATATGCTCCTCTATTAATAAAGCATAAAAGAGTAACTAGTGTTTAGTACATAACAATTAGCCATTATTAGATTACAAACTGAGCTGGAATAAAAGGAAATGTTAATATTCAATAGCAAGATACTTCAAGAAAGGAAATAAATCTGCTGTTTTCTCTAAGCAATGCTCTATAAAATGTGTATTAAGTAAAGGTTAAATATAATCAGTACCTTGTAGCATGCATTTTGTGAAACATAGAAGACATGCAATTTATAAAAAATTTGCCCAAATTAAACAAACTGTATGACCTTTATCTTGCTATTTTAGAAAGGTAAAGGTATTTTGCAATTGAATTTTATTAATCTAGTGTTACTGAAAGTGGTAGTACTTAGCAAGATGTGATAAAATAATCTAATCTTGCTTTAGACTCAGAATAGTAGCATTTAAAATACTTTACTGCATTTTAATATAAAGAGGGCTGTACCAAAAGTTAGCTGAAACAAATTCTTCCCAGATCCTAAAATCATTAGTTGTGCCTTCACAGATTGTTCAAGCAATCCTCTATAGTTCTGTTTAGTTAACAGCTGCCCTAGAGTGTTAGTCAATTTATTGAAATATATACTGCCTGTTTTCAAGTTTAACAAAGTGAACTTGTCTGGTTTGTGAAGAAAACATACATTTTAACCTCTGTATAGTCATGCTGTATATAAATTGCTGTACCATTATATATTATACAGCACTCTGAATTGAAAATAATCTTGCTGATTTTAGTTGCATTCAGTGCATTTTAGTTTTCTCTGTGTGTATTCACAGTCTTTAGACAGCGAAGGCTACAGCAAACAAACTACAATAAACTATTTTCACAGGAGCACAATTAATTTCAGTCTTTTCCTGAAAAATACGAATGCTGAGGACAAGACAATATTGCAATCCTGACCCTGTCTGGCTATTAGACTCATAAGCTTCCTGCTGTTAGGGTCTGAGAAATGGAAATGTTATTCTCTGATGTTTTCATAGGGATTGTTTCTTGTTTGTTATCTAAAGAACTCCAAGGGACCTTCTAAAGGCCATTAAAAGCATGACTAAACAAACTGAAATTAACCAGAAAAGGAAACATGCAGTCAAAAAGCTTGCTAGAGGTAACTGTGAATAATACATTAAATATGTTTAAAGAAAGGGGTAAGTAAATATTTGGTTTAGTCACTATACAAAACAGTATTGTAAATCTGATTTTAATATTGAAGACATAGCAAAATATGTCAGCTCTAGTTACTTAAAGTACAGTAGATATACTTCTGCTGTAATGCTTAAGAATGTCGTCATCATCATTAGAGATGGATATTTTAAAGCTTTATAAATCAGCTATAAAAACTCACTTTCAGATGAAACACAAGACTGAAAGGTTAACTCCCCCCCTCTTTTCTTCTTTTACAAAATATAAAATCTACGAATAAAAGCCCTTTGGATGACTAGAACAATAAAAAAATACTAAAATCACAAACTTAGTGTTATCAAATGATTTTATGCACTCAGGTCTAGCTCAAAAATCTGACTAGCACTTAGCTTACTACAGAACCTGATTGCAGCTGCCATTTGGGGAAAACAGCAAGGGGTTGATACATTACATTTTAGTAAATCATCATCTGCACTAAATCATTATATTCTTCCCACAGCCTGTAGGAAAACTTCCACATGTACAGTTAATGTGCTAATTTTACCATTAAGAAAGCTCAAAAAAGAAATTTTCAAACCTGTATCATAAATGTTAGTAATGACATACTTCATATTATACACAGTCATACATACTTCAGCATAGGTACCTCTAAATACTGTAATGGCAATAATAGAACATGTGCATTTTATATATATACTGTAGACACATACAGGCACATGTAGATGAAGATTCACATGTAGTTCTACTCACTGTGCCTTACTTGCAGTACTGACAACAACTTGAAGAACCGCAGGGAGTATGACAACGGGTTCTGTGATAAGCCGAGGACTGCATCAGCTGTGCTGAAAACCACCTTCCCAATGTTAAAAACTATTGCTCCATACTCCTCAGCACGCTCACACAGCTGCCATGTTGTCTTTAAAAACTAACCAGGAAAATGTTTTTTCCCCACTCACATAAAATTTCCTCTCCCAAATCAGTCCTGCTTAGAGATCAGAATGTGTAAGATTTAGAAATATGCTTGCAAAAGGATGTAGGAATACCACTTTGAGAGTCTGCATCTGCATCCCTCACGTGTGCTGAATGCTTTCTGGGTAAAAAGGCTGGAGAAGCTTATAAAAGCTCTATGAGCCCTGGCTCCATTTGATGGAAGCAGATGTCTGTTCACAGCAGCAGCAGGCATGCTGCCCTTGGAGGATGTCCAGATAGCCCAGCAGGGGAAGCCTGTGGGCACAGACTTGACATGAGTACCAATCTTTGAAAGGATTAGGGCAATATAAGTGCTATATGTTGTCTGGAGTCATGCTGAAAGCTTTCTGGATAGTTACAGTTCTCAGATGACTGAAGTGACCTCTAAAATCATTCACTCTCACCCCCAGTAAGCCACCTAAATGAGTTTCTCTGCAGAACATGCGAAAGCGAGAGGCAGGAAACTTCTTGAAGGATACTCAAGAAAACTGAAGTTGCTCAGTAGAGGGACTTAAGGAATAGTCCTCATGAGACATTTAATAAATGCTGAAAAAAATTACTAACTTGCTCCAAAATATGCTCTGAATGCAAAATAAAAGACCTGATTTGGCATGTGACATGGTGAAAAGTCTTTCCCTCAAGCCTGTTGGACCAGCCTGCTTTTCAGACCCACGGCTTTGCAATTTTCAGCAAGGCAACCCACATGAACCTCACTTCAATATCACCTTCCATCCATGAAACATTATCAGTGATGTTTTTATTTATCTCTCACCTAACCACTCAGAAAAAGAACATGGGTCTGTATTCTGAAGTGGAAAAGGATGCCCAGCCTTGCAGCACATGGGGAAATCTCAGGCAGCCCAGCCATTTCCTGACACGTGGAGCTGCAGTGGCCTCTCATCCTTGCAGCGGCGATACACCCTCTGTGCTACACTCATGAAGTAGCACAGCACAAAGCCCACTGAAAGTGTTTCTCGAAGGAGGCAGTCCAACTCTCTCACCCACCTCAGATGCATCATGGGAAGGGACCACAAGCCAAGGCAGAAGCAGAGCAGTAGACTGAATCCGTCCCCTAACTCTTCCACCTCCCTGAATGTCACTCACCTCCCTGCTCCTGTTCTACTCTCTGTAAAAAGCCAGGAAAGTGATTTTGGTTTGCACTTTACAGTTCTGTGGGATGTACTGATGTGAAGTTCTACCCAAGAACTAGATTTCACTATAGCTGCCTTTTCAGTTTAAACTGGGCACCTTCCAAGCACAACCATCCTTCAGAGTTTCAAGTACGCACATCTTACATACATTAAATATCCATAGTCAACAGCTCAGTCTTTAATCATAGTCTGAATAATTTTTGCAGGTTAATATTTAAGCAGGTTCTGTATTTTCCTGTTTAAAGAGTGGCTGTCTATTATTCATTTCAAGCTTCTGTGATCACTAGTGAAAGTAGATACGTATTTTGGAAAATGTGATAGGAGACTGTGCTATCGCTTCTGTTAGTTGAGAAAAGCCCATAAAACTTAATATTTGCATATTGTCATTGTTTCGAATGAAACTTCCTTTAAATGTGTTTCCTTTCCAGCACGCATACGTGAAAGGTGACCTCTTATCCATTTACATACCTTCCTGGTGGTCATGTGACCCAGTTTTACGTCAAACTGTCAATTATGATAAGGGACACAATAAGAACAGCCTAAGTGTTGATAACCTGTTTCCTGGCTTTACTGAGAAGTTCTGTTTAAGAGTCCACTTGTGGTGTTCTTTCAGCCTTCTCCTGAAAGCAAAAGCAACATCCAGCCAAAACAGTTTGCAAACAGATACTCTGTGTTCAATGGACACTTAAGTTTACAACTTCCATGATGAACAATATGTAAAGAACTACATTTTGAATGGTGTGATTCAGTAATTAAAGGATGCATCTGGTAAGAACAACTTCCTACCAAAGAGGCTGGGCAGTCTGGTGTGTAGGAAATAAAAAGCTATCTAGGATTTTCTGATTTTGCACTTCAGAGACCTGAAGTGTTTCTTATTACTATGTATGTGGCGAATGCCTCACTCATGATTGTCACAGCTGTGTGAAAATCATGCATACCACTCACCACACCCACAAAGTCCAAGCTCTAGTGAAAACCATGCCCTTGTATTGATCAGTGCAAAGACTGGAAGAGTTCACTAACTTCTCGGTAACTGGGCCAGCATTAGTTAGCACAGTTTACTGTAACAGATGGGAAAGTTCTAGAGGACATTGTCTTCACAGACCTCAACAGCTATCCCATTTATTTATATTTCCTAATTAAAAATAGAATCAGCCATACAAGGCTCCAAGGTGCCTTAAACTAAATAAATGGCCAAAAAAGAAACCGTGTCAGTTATTTCACTCATTCCAATAGAAATATTATTATTTGTCAAACCATTAATCTGTATTTGCAATAAATTCAAATGTCTATCTATCCAGCCATCAGCCATCCATCTATCTTTTTATATTGTTTACATAGGTAAAGTGCATGACTAGTATTTCTGGCAACATACTAGCTTTATAGCCAGAAACAACATCAAGCTCCCTCTAAGTGCCTCTCATTTCAAGGACGTAATAAATTCATGAAGTTGAGAACATTAACACAGGAGGCTACAGAAATGCCATCACAATGAGAATTCTGATCATTATGACTTTGTTAACTGAACTAATCATCTCTCCATTAAAATTATTTAGCCAAAAGAATGGAAATACAACTAGAATCTGGCAAGGGACTGTGTTCACATGTAGAAGACTGAATTTGACTTGAGTTTCCTCGATTTTTTTGCCTCTTCCCCTAGTCTAGGCTTAGAAACCACATATCTTCTGTAGATGCAAATCAAAGAGATAAGAGGGGATAAGGGTGCTCTCATGTAATTGAGAAGATTATCCAACCTTTCTTTTATGCACAATTCAAGATGTTTCTCAGCACAGGTGATGAGCACCAAATACTAGATTTGGCTTCATAAAATAATCCCACCAACCACCAACTGTAAAATTAAGATAAACTCTCTCACTCAGCTACTAGCTCTTAACTCTTCCCTTGCTCCTTCCTATGATGCCCTCCCTGCAGTTACAGTATCAATACTTAACAACTCTCAGAAGCTGATGCTGAAACAAGAAAAGCAAACCAAGCAGTAATCAACGATTTGTAATAGACAGTTAGGGTAGGGCTGTCATGACAATTTTACAACAAAATGATAAGACACATGTGGCTCCCAGGATGCCACTGAAGCAACAGATATGTTTTGTAACTATTCATGTCACAGTATAGAAATACCTGGCATTTCAAGGCAGGTAACAGGAAGAGCCACCAGCAATTGCAGCAGAAAGTGGACTGCATAGTTATAATTTCTCATTAGAACCTTGTCTTCCAAACTGTCAATGTAGTATGCTAAGTAATGCATGTAACAGCATATTTTTTCACTGTATCCAGGTCAGTAAAGGCAAATAAACTGCTCCCATTGGTGCTATTATGCACTGTCTTTCAAAGTTCTATTCAGTGCTTCCCATCTAAATGCGAGTATTCCAGGCAGGTTGTGCTACCATTTGTTTACTGGAAGTTCTAGCAAACTATCACTTTGTCAAAAAAAATCCATGTAAGTGCGTGTTGCAAAATACATGAGTTAACTTTTAAATGTATCAAGTGTAATTTAAATAGGCTACATAATGGTTCCTTTTAACAACAACTAAAAGTACTCAGTGGTACATGCCAATATTTCTCATAACTGGAGAAAATAAATCTTCATAAAGACTCCTCCAGTGAAGTAAAAAACGTACCGGTGACAATATTTATTCTTGAGGGGTCAATGTGCATGACAGGGTATGGTGAATGTTTAAAAGACCTCTCTGGAACTAAAACCATTGGCTTTCTAATTTAGAATTTCTCTCCACTAATACAAAATGATTGATTGCCTTTATTTCATGTACCCCTTGATTTTTCTTTTCATTCATCACGGACTGCTTTAAACCAAATGCTTTTAAAATCTTCCACAAGAAGAGTGGTCTCTTTTAAATTGTTGTAAAGTAATGAAAGAACATAGTAAATCAATCTCATTTCTGCCTTACCAAAGAATAACCTTTGCTCTTTTAAAGTTGTTTAGACAATCTCAGTGCTCTACCTCACTTTCTTGGTAATAAACATATACAGCACTTTCATCTCAGATCTGCCTTTAGGATTTAAGTGATTGAAGGTAAGGAATTCGTTAGAAACTTATATATATGCATGCATATATATTTATATTTATCCATCTGAAAAAAAACTTTGTTGTTATTCTGTTCTTTCAAATGGTTTCAGCAGTATTATTCCCTAATTTTGTACATATTTATATGTGTAAGCATACACACACAACTACAGCCCCCAAACACACTCAGGCAAGCATACATATATAGTCACTGCATAAGTTAGAAAAGAATAGCAAATTCATGGCAAAGATGAAACCATGACACACTCACTGTATGTGTCCCAGTTTAAATTTACTGTATGGCTCACTGGTCACCAATTGATGCTCCTGAATTAATATAACAAGACTATGAAGCAATATACTTTAGAAGGGAGAACATTGGCTTCATGTAGTGGCATTGAAGAATTTTCCTGTTTATGAAATGTATACGAGACCTAATTTATTTTCCCCTTCCTCCTCAGCCATCTGGCCACATGTTTTACCATGAAAGGGAGTATAAGACACAGTGCATGTAAACAGCAAAGACTGTGATGACCCTTGAGATGCCTCTCACTTTTATAGTCCTGTGACACTTCTGAAATCTCCAAACTTATTTCTGTGTACACAAAGCCAAAATATATAGAAGATGCATGAATAAGCAATATATGATTTACATGTCATAAACTCAGCCAAGAGAAAATTAAGTGTGCTGCCATTACCTCCTGGAACGGGACAAGAAGTTTGTAACTTTGAATGAACTTTTAAGAAGGTGGAGTGGGAACAAATTGAAGCAGCAGCAAATTTGCAGAAAAAAAAAAATCTAAAAACATGTACTAAAAAAAAAAAAAATTGCACATCCCCAAAATAACCGGATGTTTTTTCAAAGGATAACTTTTCAAAAGGTACTATGTAAAACTTCACTTGAAAAGAAATCCTGAAATGACATGCATTGTTTAAAAAGAGATGTTGCATGTGTTTTAAAATACAATAAACTTACACTGTATATCTTTTAAAAAGAACCATGTTACAGTAATTATAAGACATTTCATAATACAACAATCTTTGAGAGGTTAAAAAAAAAAAAAAAACCAAATACACCAGAAAATTTACTGAAAAGTGAACAGTTAGCAAACCCACAAATTGTCATTTGGTATTTTCATAAAAGGGTACAGATGTTTCCAATTAGGTCTCACTGGTTAAAAAAAAAAAAAAAGTTGGCAAAGTATCAACTATCTGGAATAAAGTATCATCTTTACAATTTTCTCTGAATACTACATGTGGTCATCTTTAAAATTGACATACTGCCACCACGCCCTGGGAGCGGGTAGGGATAGGGAGTTCAAGATGAAGCACACTTCAGCAGTATCTCAGGAAACAAGAACAGGTGGGTTTTACTGAAAACTTAAACAGGCATGTGTACCAACTGTTGACAGGAACCCAAGCCTGAGAAACAAATACAGTATGATAAATATGAAGGACTATTTAAAAGCCCTTTTCTTACTGCCACATTCAGCTTTTTTCCTTATAACATTTTACATGCTGTTAGTTTCAAAGTCCTCTAAAGACCTATGAGAAACAGAAGCACACATCATAAAATATGTTACAGGCTCTGAATTTATTCCTGTTACTAGCAATGTAGCATTTCTATATATGCATGGCCTTGCTACTGACTGCAGCTAATTTGTTTATAAGCCATCATTAATCTTGGCTGTATATTTTCACAGTTTGGATAAACACTTCATTTGCATTAAATTTACAGCATTAATGAGATGTGAAATTTAAAATGCTACTTGAAATAAAAATGCAGTAAGAAACAAGAACAAAAATGTGGTTTTATTATCAAACTAGAAATGATGATGTGTTGCATTGAGAATTTGGTTTAATAGTTCATGTTCTACAACTAAAATGAAGAAATGCAGGCTTAAACATTTGGGGGGAAAAAAGGACTTTCAAATAATAAGTTGGACTTTTTGCTTTGGAAAGTTTGCTTTTTTTTTCAAATGATTTTGAATGAGTATTTGTTCCTTATACACCACATTCTCTTTCCTAAAATCCTTTTAAAGATTACATGTATGAGCTCTTGAAAAGTAAAATATTTGAAAGAAACATGATTAGAAGTTCCTTAAGATGGTACAAATCTAAGAAATAAAGCATATGCTAAATTGATGTTTCTTCAAGGGGGTTGTTTTGTTTTGAATAAACTTCATCTTCATACGACAAATACCGAAACTCTTAGGATCCCAGTCTAATCCAAGGTATCAGTGGCAGCACATAGGAAGGTAATACCACAAAAGCTTCTCTATATCATTACACCTATGTGAAACTTGCCCACCTGTTGCTGGTGTAGGAAGGATGGGTCTCTTGGGCTTAGTCCCACATATCGATTGGCTTGGGATGTGCCTGAGGCTGTGTAGGCTGATTAAGGAAGAACAAAACAGATTGATAAAAATACCAACCTATCATAACTATTACCCTGTGCAGGTACAGTACAAATATGAGCAATCCAAAGTTACGATTTTGCAATATATAGGATGTGTCTGTGTTTTTCCTTTATTTATAATTTAACAGAATGCAAAAGAAAAATTGGTCCAAATTTGGAAAGACACATGTAAATTCCTATAAACTTCAATGGAGCTGCATGTGTAAATCATAATGATGTCTCTTGTTAAACAGAAGTTCCTCTGATTAAAATATTTTTAGTTTTAAGTGATTAAATAAGGCATGTATTTGGAAAATCAGGAGCCTGATTCTCATTTCCATTAATTCCAATCTAAGGCACCAGTGAAATCACCGAGGTTACAATGTTGAGATAAAACATTAGTGCACACTTATTATTCTTACTGCTGTGAAAGCCCATCACAAAACTGTAAAAAAACCAAAAAAAAATGGTAACCAAAAGTTCAGTTTACTTCTGTGGCAGGAAATTAATCTTTACTGGGCTTTGGAAATCTGGCTAGTATTATCAAGAGAAGGCAGCTAATTTTATTGTGTAGTATAATATTAAATATTCTACTCCCTTATGCATCAGGAAACAACATTTTCCCAGAGGGGAAATTTAAAAGAGTCTCTTGCTGTCTGCTAAAGAAGGTTAAAGAAATCCATTTCTGAGAAGAAAAGGAACGGTAGGTGATGCTGGGATTAGTTACAGGATACGGACCCTTGACCTGTAGGTCACATTGCTGTCTGGTCTCTGTCACTAATCCCTAAAAGCCATTATGCTGTCATGGCTTTTGGTGGCACTTGTATGATGAGGAATGTGGTCCTACACCACTTCCCACTGTGGAGATGTCCACACTGCAACTTGCAGCATAACAACCTGGAGACAAAGCAAAACTGCTAAAATTTAACAGACACACAAAAGGACACCACTGAGGAGCTACTTACTGGGAGTACTTACTGAATTGGCCTGTGGGCATTAAAGTCACACAGCAAATAGAAGCAAATAAAATAATTTAAAAAAAAAAAGGGGGGGAGGGGGCTTTATACAGAAAACAGGTTTTACTGAAAAACTATCATAAAACTTAATCAGTTATTAGAAGGAAATTATGGTGGAGGCCACGGGGTTCCCCAAATATTATCAAAGCCTGCTGTTCTTTCTTATTCAGAACAATTCTGCTATTTCACTTCAGAATGA
Source organism: Bucorvus abyssinicus (assembly GCA_009769605.1). Lineage (NCBI taxonomy): Eukaryota > Metazoa > Chordata > Aves > Bucerotiformes > Bucorvidae > Bucorvus > Bucorvus abyssinicus. Next base: position 33,708,180 of record CM020063.1, read on the forward strand.
AACACAGTGCTAATCATTTGTCATTTCATTCTCATCAGACTTAATAATGATAACTTGATGGCCAAGCATATGTTTTATATAGGTATCTATATACTTTTTGAACCAATCAATCAGTTATTGCAAATAAAAGTAAAACTATGCCTTAAAATATACTTAGGCTTGATTTTCTCATTAAGTTAACATTAGTATTCTGTGTGGCAGATCTATTACGATTGATAATACAGTTTATATATATTCATATTTAATTTACGTATCAGCATAATATGATCCCCCATTTTTTGCTATTTTCTTCATCAACAAGCTATGTTCCTTCACTTTTTTGCTCTTAAAGTTACCAATCCAGTTTCAAAAGGTTTTACAAGCAGATAGATAGACTACTGCACTGCTCTGAAAAATGTAACAGTCTGAACATATAGCATTTATATGTTATCTCATATGCAGAACTGGCACATTCAAATAAAATTTTTACATGGTGGGAGTATTATTTACATGCTGTAGCGACAGACATTGGATCTTTAGGCAAGAAGTTACTTGCACACTGCTGTGGAAGCATGAAGAGGCCTGTTTCAAATATCTAAGCTGAGATGTTCTAAGATTCATGGGCAATCAGGCACCCAAGTTCCAATGAACTGCACAAGGAACTGGGTGCCCATCTTATTCAAAAATATATTCCAAAATTTTCCATTAGTAGTGGTACAATGAAAATATTATGTTTGCTTTCCTGTAATGATAAATAAAATGGCCACCTTACCAAAAAACATCCCAATGCAGTTCTGACATTGTATTTGGGGTTTTTTGCCATTTATACTAGAAACCCTGGCCTCATCTGAGAGCTATTTGGGCCAGGCACAATCATGTCAAACAGGAAGCAGAATGAAACCATGAATACTTGAAACTACACATGAACTCAGTTTTCTCAGTTTTCTATTCTGGACCGAAAGTTTAGAGCAACAGCTTCTTGTTTGCTGCTAAAGCTAACTCCTCTTAAAAGGTGCAAAATCTGTACCACAAACCACCAGGGAGGATACAGACATACTCCACTACCTTTTAAGAAAACTTCTGCTATACTAAAAGGACACCTCAAATACTTCCATAAAACTATCCATGTAATTATTTGTTTATACTTAAGCAGCAGTTTGTCCAAAAGTTACTAGTATCCTTTTATAAAAGGCATAACAAGTTTTCCTCCTTTACATCTCGGCCACTCCCTTATATTTGAGTGTCATCTCCGCTTCACAGCCTAATGAAAAGATTTAAAGAGGTCTAACACCTAAGAAACATACAGTTTCTGGTCTCTGTTAACAACAGGGCAAAAGTTAGGGACTGGACTCACAATTCAAAACTAAAGAAGTCACTTTAACGTAATAGACTCTAAAGAGATTAATATTTTTAAAGACTGTTAAGTTTTCTTCCAAGGTGTATCTTTGGAATTGTCACCTAAAAATCTTTCTCACTCTGATAAACACTGGTAACACTGGACATCTCAAGTTCAAGTAAAAGTTCAAAGACAACAGAAACACAGAAAGTAGTTAAAAAGAACATTCTGCGTCAGTAAGCGTAAGATGACTATTTGGAAGAGAAAAACATCACCCTATACATAGTAACACCTTTGCTTTTATTTCCCAAACTGCAATTCCATTGAAGATAATAGGAAAAATAATGTGGTCCTATATAGTAATAAAGACCTTTAAATGTTCAAGATAGGGTTTGTGGGGTTTTGTTTGGTTTTGTTTTGTTTTTTAAAGAACAGTGGATCTACCATCCATTGCCGCACGGACAAGGAATTAAAATTTTCTTTTGCCACATCAGTTGTTTTTGCTCAAAATGACACAACCTATATCAACATGCAATTGTCATAGTTTGGATTCAGTATGCATTGTAAAAAGGCTTGATTTCTGTAGGAAAACTCATTGAGGAGCAAATTATCCCGTCTGTTTGGAATTCTGTCTGCGGGTCATTTTAAAACCTTTCTGTCTGGGTGTGCTTCTCAATGTCTTAACAATGTCCACCTTAGATGAACAATGATGGGGGTTTTTTTTCTTGAATACTGGTCAAATACACAGGCTTTTCCCTTTCATTTTGGTTCTCATGTCACAAACTTTGGTTCATGTAACATGATGCAGTGGTTGAAATTTGAGGAAAAGCTCTGCAGTCAGATCACGTTTGCTCTCCATGTAAAATGATGAGCATCCACTTGGTCAAATAGTAGGAAAGGCGCCTTTTTCTGGCCTCAATTTGAAATCATATCGAAACTTTGATGGACATTTTTTGTTTCCTAAAGAAATACTTACTGGTTGCTGTAGGTGAAGATGCCTCACCTTCAGTGGATGTAGTGATGGGTTTAGTATCTGTCATGGTCAGGGTCACAGGTCGCACAGCACTGTGATGGGGAGAGGGTGCCAAAACTGGAGTAAAATGGCCAGGCACTTTCCCTACTACTTGACCACTGCTGTTAGGCTACAAAACAAAACCAAAAGAATGCCTTGTGAAACATACACATTGCGTTTAAGGAACCTACCCACCTACGTTAAGGTTTTCCAGAATGCCCTTCACCATAGTACCTTTGTGCTGGAATGCGCTGTTCTAACAAAGCTATGAATTTCTATTCATGGTATTTTCAGCAGGCAGATCCCTCCTCAGATAGGTAGAACATACTTAAGTAGCTGTTCTTTTTGGTAAGCTTTCTTTCTTGCTGGATGCAACATGCATCAGATGATTGTTTCAAAACATATTTGCTGTTCATGCAGTGGCTATGAACAACATTAAATCCCACAATAGCAGGATTAAACTGACCAGGCTCAGGCCCTAATGTATGAAGTATTAAGAGCAAATGAATGATGCAAAACCTCTGTTTTCACACGCCATACCACTCTGGATTGGAGCATAACCAAGACTTGACCACAGCTGTCCACAGAGATTACGCATACTGGAAGGCTAACTAATAATTAACATGTTTGGGAGAGGGGGAGAGGGTCAGTGCACTATAACGCATACGTCATAACACGCGGCCAAAAGCCACCTCCCAAAACCACAGAAGTGTTTAATAATGGGAACTTTTCAAGTCAAGAGCATAATAAAGAAAGACGTTTCTTTCTTAATAGAAGAGGCAGTCTGCATATGACCTATGGGACAGATCATCAAGGCAATATGCTCCTTTCTGCACATAGGCGCATCTGAATTTGGCAATGTGCACTGGTAAACGTACGTTTATCCAGTGCTTAAACATGCCTCAGACATTCTGGGTGACTGTAAATACTCCAGTAAATAACTTGCAGTAAAAATTAGCAACCACTAACTAGTTTTTTCAACTGGCTGATAACTTTTGTCTTAAACTGGTTGTGTGTTCTGTGAATCACAGGTACTTTAAAATACAGCCATACAAAGTAAAAAATACTAAGAATATTGTTATAAGAAGGATCTAGTAAAATTTGAGATACTCAGGGTAAAGGACTGATAAAGGACTTGATTCAACTGATACAAGGAAAGGTTAAAAGAGGTAAGTATGACTATTGTAATGAAACAATAACTAGGCTGAGAGAATTTCTGCAAGTATGTGCAGAGTATAAATACACAGAAAAGGAAGGAATTATTTGCAAAGTACAGGAAATATAAACTCGGCGTAATGGAATGAAATTGAGAGGGAGGAAATTTAAAATTAATAGCAGGAGAAACTTCCTGGCAGTATGATCTACTAGACTTTGCAAATGCCCCCAAGGGAGAGTCTTGTTCCTTAGGACATCTAAAACTAAGCTAGAAGAAAATCCTAGAACATACAAGTGCAAATAGACACCAGTCTTGTATTCATAGGGACACTGAGTAGTCAGCAGACTATTTGCCGATCTAAAATGACAAGCCTTACAGTGAAAAACAGCAGTAGAAATTTACACTAAGGAGAAGTGCCAACAAAAACGAAAAAAAGTCACTCCCTAAACATAACGGTACGTTTGTGGGTGTTGGAGCAGGGGGGAGAGAGCCATGGAATCCCAAGATCTTGCAAATATATAAATCGGGTGGTATTTACCACTTTTTCATTCATGTTCCTCGTTGCGTAAGCTGAGAACTTACTACTAATAACAGTAATGTGTCAGCTGTCAAAGTAGCTTCAAAATAAGAAAGCAGCATGGATTCAAAGGAATGACAATACTTGGACAAGTAACACGATTTCCCCAAACAACTGGCGTGCTACAGTGCTTTACTCACTAGGTGAAACTTAACAGTTAGATAGATCTCCCTCATTATGTGTAAATGAAACGAAAATGAGATGTGGGAGAATATATACAAGACAATATATAGAGAATAATGTGGCCTAAAAGTTTACTGAGCATCTGCTTACATGCCCAATGGGCTACAAGTGAGGAACTCAGTAATTACAGATGTCTTTCCTCAAGAATACAAACTACATCTTTATATTACAGCAAACATATATTAAACACGTGTCACTAAGTCCACTTTCTTTGAGACCTATCTTAGCAGTGGCCAGGGAATTTGATTTTGGGGGCTGTATTTTAAGACCCTGCCAGCCTCTAAAACCAGGTGTCTCAGCAGCCAGACCTACCTGCCTTAGAAAACAATGAAAATTTTCACTAATTTGAATTCAGAAAATCTCCAAGAGTTACCAAAAATAAATTCCCCATACAAATGACTCAAGATACTCCAAAACTTCACCTGCTGATTGCGACTTGTACAGAATTCAACTTCAGACATCTCAATTTTGCAATTAAACAGGCTCTGTCATACATAAGGGAGCCATGGCACAGTTTGAAGCATTTGTGGGGAAAACTGTTAGAAATATAGGTGGTCCTTATGATAAGCCTTTCTGCAAAACACCAGAATTTTTGCCAGTAAGATCTGCTTGCTATGTTGAACTGAATTTTCACTATGTGTGTGGGAAGCCTGCCGCAGAGGCAAGCCACCTCTCCTGCCCTGGCAGCCCAGCTGTCCACACAGCCTGCTGGAGAGACTACCTCCTCTCTTTTGCATCTGGTAACTCCTAGGTGGAGTCACTGACCTGTGACCACAGGGCTACCTTAGGAGCCCTAGCTCATGTGGTGTCCTAACATCACAAAAACAACCAAGAATCCCATAACAAAACAACCAACTTTTATTAAAAACTAAGAAATAAGATTCCAGGGAGTTTGTGGATTAAAACAGTCAGTGGAATCAGCTTCCAAAAGCAGCTCTGTCTCCAAAGCCAGACTCAAACTAATTAGAAGGACATAGCTGGAGAACAGGACAATTTACAGCAATGCATCACCTTCTACTGTTCCCTAGTGATCCTGGTCAACAGGAATGCAATAGGTCACATGGACTGCAGCTTAGTCCTTGCGCATACAGTACAAATGAGCAAACCCCTTCTTTCCTGAGTTATAAGGTAAAGAATATACTTAAACGCCATTCTCATGTAAATCATACTTTCTCCCTGGGCGATAGGTAACAGCAGTGCAGTACATCACCCCATTTCATCCAAATGGAGGGTGAAATCCCGTCCTTGTTAAAATCCATAGGGAATTTGCTAGCAATTTTAGTGCACGTGGTTTGTGACCCCCACCAAATGTCTAGATTTCTATTTCTTTTTCTTTTTCTTTTTCTTTTTTTTTTATGTCTTCTTAAATGGCAGGCATGGATCCATATCTGTCTTACATGTAAAACTGAGTGCAGACAAAATACAATGAAACTGAGGTCTGCGACCTCTAGACTGTAAAAATAAAACTTCCAAATTAAGAAAAGGGGAATTCTGTTACTTCAGTAAGTTTAATTTTTATGGTTCCACCATTTCAGACTCGGACTGCACATTAGATTTCAAACGCTTGCCTCTTAACAATTGTGTTGCATATTGTCACATTTCCCCAAGTATCTTCTGACTGCACTGTATGATTTATTCTGCTTTTAATTTTACAATCTCTAACATTTATTCTTTCCCTTTTTCAAGTACTTCACCTCTCTTTTCACATTCGTAACATAACATTTGTTTTAAAATTTTGCAGTAATGTCAAATACTGTACATTGCAATAACTGTTCCGGTGTTCGGCAAACAAGATAAATCAAGAAGGCGTAAGTACACAGAAGACAGAGCTTGGTGTACTTTATCTAAGAACCTAACTTGTCCATCCACACTGAAAGTTTCCTGTATTTAGATTTTTAACTAACCTTAGTTGTAGGTAAGCATATACCTACCAGGACTTCTACATACATAATTCTTCTTCACAATCTTATCTATCTTTCAGATGTTATCTAAGGTCCTCCCTTACACACAGCTTGTCATGGGAAATGGTAGGCATGAAATTCTCTTAAAGTGCCAGTGCTTTTCCTGGAAGTGCTACATTTGTAAACAGTTTATGAAAAGCAGTCTCATACTTTTCGAAATTCTGTTACCTGAGTGTCAGTCAAGAAACATTCCTGAAACATCCATACTTGTCTTTCTTGTATGCAGTGAACAACAGTGAAGCAGTTAACAAAACTGATATTTGAGTTATCATAATTAGTTTGCAGTTTAACATCATAAAGTAGACCTAAATAAACAGATTACATAATTGTCTCAACAGCTGCTCCATAAGCTGACATTGCTGCATTTGTTTATGCTCAATTCACACTCTTGTGATTATCACTGAAAACACAGAACTAATAGCTTTGGGAAAAAAAGGTCTAGATTCTGGACTGTTCTAGCTGATAGCACTACAAGCTCAACAACACTGACTTGCTTGGATGTCTCAAATTCTCTGTGCTTTAAGTCTTCAGCACAAAGAGGAAAATTCTCTGGTCAGAAATAGCTCTCTGAAGTTGTCAATTCATAATCGTATTGAAAACTGCCTGCTAGAAATAGCTTCTGTGACCTGTTGTCCTTTCAACATTTGCAATTTTGTCAGAAGATATTTTAGCATGGAAACTACATATCCACTTGAATTAGAAGTGCAAATATTTATAGCACATCATTTAATACAAATTCGTTTCATACTTATTTAAAACAAGTTCTAGGATCTAGTCCCAGTTTTTCCTGATGGGATTCTTACAGTCAAATGTATTACAGGTGAAAAATCAACTGTCACCATTAACTAGGGCATCAATATGTCTGTGTGATGGTTTTGCAGAGAGATGATGCCTGAGGCACGAACCTCAAGTAAATCGAATGGAGGTAGTTGCATTAGCTAAACAAGTTGCACATTTGAAAATGGGAGAGGGGAAAGAAGCATAATGAAGAAACACAATGAAGGTCTGGCAAATTTAGCCCAAATTTATGCAGGTATATATTTTTCTACTGTTGGATTGGAAACTAATTTGATTTTCAGATCTGTGTTATGTTTGCCAGCTCTTTAATTCATGCCATCTTGAATTGCCACAGATTAATCCATTCATGTGCCCGAAGCCAAACTTGTAACAGATAAGGACTTTCTAAAAATCAGGATTCATTGATGGGCTTTTACTAACATGTATATTATCAGTAATTAATCAATCTCCTCTCAGACTTCTGTTCACATATTTGTCCAAATATTAGCACATTTACACCTTAGGTCTTCAATAATATGGTAGGACAGTCTTTTGTCACATAGCTCACTACTTCCAGGGTTAAAAAAACATCTCCGATTCCATAGTGAAATGGCCACACTAACATCTACAGATGAGATATCCCAACATAACAGAGATTTGACATACATATTAAACAATATTAAGTTGCTTAAAAAATGAAATATATTTTATGTTTAAATTTGTACAGTATCTTTTTTCTCACAAAATAACTGTAATTGTAATTCCAAATTCCAAATAAAATAATTCCAATTTTCCTTGGAATCTTAAATACAAAGTATCTTCAAAGAAATAATCAAAAAAGACCAGAAATCATCTTAATCCTGTGCATGTCCTAGGTACAGCTACATATGATACTGTGTTTGATATTTCAGAACGAAGTTTCAGGGCTTAAAAAATTTTATGTTATTGCGGCTAACCACTATACTTTTAGAACAGTATATATGCATCTCAGAACCCTGTTTTTTCAATAGAAACTCTGTGTTTCCCAAGAGGGTTTCCCTATTATAGCCAGGTGATCAAGCAATGAGTGCAGTTTAGATTCAGTGTGTTTGGAAATGTCACCCATTTCTTCTCAACAGTTCCTGTCCTGTGTAATGGCAAAGTTGATACCATGGTGAAGAATATAATTGAAAAATGCTATGACAGTGTAGTTTTGAGAACATTGTTTCAATTAATGTGTTGATGAAGCTCTAGAGAATCCAGTTCTGCACATTCCGGTTCTTTTGGTCCCCTGCTCATACACCAAATATCTTGTTTGAACAGTTGTCTACAAGCCACAGCTATGAACCTGGAAAATATAGCTTATAAGCTCTGTCTTTGAGTCCATGCCATTGTGCTCTGTGATATCCACTGAGGGTGATGGATGTTTGAGAAAATCTGCAAGTAATAAGAAACTGGAAGAAGTATCTTCCATTTTTCTAACTATCCCCACCCCCCTCCATATCAAAAGGTATCTTTGGGTTAAACAGTATTTCGTGCACTCTGGAGACTATAGCTGTGCATTTAATAAACTAAAAATGAGAAAACTACATACAAAGTGATCATTTACAACTGCAATTAAATCTTTAAATGCCCTGTCAGTAGATACAGTTAAGCTAGTACTCTCACTCTGCCTCCCAATTATAAACAGCACATTGCTGTATTTAATCTTCAATAATTTCTTTAAAATTACAAGGAAAGGCTTGCCCAAGACCTGAAAATCATTAAATGTCAACAAATATAGGTGTTAGCTACACCAAAGAAACCACATGCACATACGTCGCTTGTGTCAGCTTATTCTGCTAGTATTCTCCCAGGAACAAACAGGAAACCCTTTGAGCAGCCCAAATAGAGCCTCACAAGACTCCTTCCTCGTTGCTAAATGACTGCAGTTATTGTATGGAAGAATGACAAAGTATCTGCCTATTCCTGAAGTGTATGCCTATCTTTCATTGAATAAAAAATTGAATACCCCGCTCAATTACAATCGAGAGGAAAATGAATGGCCTCACCAGCCTCCCGAAGCAGCTCTTCTCAAGCCGTTCAGATATTTCTGTCTTCAGACAAAGATAAAAACCATTAAAAAGATAAAGCTGCAAAACAGCCCACAGTGTAACAAAGTATGTTTCAACAGCCCCTGGGAATTTTAGTCAATACATGGACCGCGGTTCTCTTGGTCTGTAGCACATAACAAGTGTAAGCCATTTATTGTAAGAGGAAAAGGGTCCAAAACATAACTCCGCCAAATTGCAGGCAGTTTTACTATGCCATTGAAAGCTGCGTATTGCAGCAAAAATATATCAAAATTTGAGTTAAGGTTACCTGTAAACTGTGACCTTCATAATGCAAACTCAAAGAACTTGCAAGATTGTCAACTTCTGTTTGCTTGGTTCACTCAGAAAAAAAAATTCTCAATGATGCCAGGATGTCCTTCAGCAGGTTTCACCTCAACTGTTTGCTTTACTGCCGTTTTCCTCATCACACTTGCTGACCCTTCTTCTGTGATTCACCACAGTTTAATCAGGAAATTACTCCATTTAATTTGACAGGGCATTAAGTTTGGAGCTTTTGGGTTTGACTCCAGCCACAGAAGTGTTGTTATGCTTCGTGATTTGTTCAGGCTCATTTGAAATCTGATTCTGACACTGTATATTGATTCATACACTCTTGATTATTAATGTATTTCAAGTGTGTGCAGATTTCTGTGTGTGTGAGTGCACATGTGTACATACACACAGAGGAGGTGTTATTTCCCAAGATTAAAAGGTTCACCTATCTGGAATCATTCAAAAAGGAAATACATGTTCAAAAGTTTAAAATCTCTATACACTGTAGATGCATAAACAGCCTAGGTGGATTAGACACATACCAATAGATCAGCTTTTACTGAAACTTATAATGAGTAACCAGTATCAGTTTAACCATGGAGAGACCAGCACCCATCATAATACATACTCACACACACAATCTCATCCAGTGCCTCGCTAACAAGGAAAGAGTTGAAATAAGTACAATAAAAAGGGCTCAGCAGAATTACTTAATTAGTGGCAAGTACAGCAGTTTTCAAAACCTTGGGAACTTTTTAGACTACTAGTCAGAGGCAAGTCCAGCTCTGAATATAACAAGGCCCACTTCTGTTCAGTAGACTTGCTTATTTATACACCAGATAGATAGAACGGGATAAAAAGCAGATATGCATGAAAACAGCAGCCACGGCGCTCTTTTGTTTAGGATCATCCATTGCTGAATCACTTTGCACTGCAGCCAAAGGTCCTGTTTGAACTTCCTGATTGTTCCTCACACATAATTTGGAGTATTTAACATTGTGTCAAGAAAATGGCCCACTGCTTCCCACCATGGAAACCTATGGAAGCTCTGTATCTTTAAACTAATTTCACTTAAAGTATTCCATTGAATAGCAATGTCTCACTATAATCAGTGCAGCAGCGATGTACTTAATCTCAAAATTGCTGTGGGGAGTACAAGGCATCTTCATTGCTTGTCGTAACAATCTAAATTAGTGTTTTATTGAAAGACGTTAGGGAGGAACAGTTCCTTTTAGGTAAATGCTGTCAGGGTATCCATCCTTTCTATTTCTAAAGCTGAAATTAAAACTATCATCATAGTTCTCCTTTTGAAATCCAAATGAGTATGTTTTGAGGTGGGAAAGCATAATTAAATTTGATGTGGTATTCCTACATGATGCAGTTTTGCATTTTATAACAATTAAATTTGTTTGAATAAAAATTCACGTTTTCCTTCAAAACAAAAACTGGTTTGGCTCAAAGCATGCCATTGTATCAGAACAATTCCTTTTTGTCACTGAAACTTCACAGACAGCTGCTTCTTCTTCTCCTAAGAAAAAAATTATTCTTGCTGGTTTACTTTTGTACTGTCATCCTTTAACTGTTCTATTTAGAGATATTTTGACTAGGCATGCAACTCCTCTAATGTACAGTATATCTCAGAGGCAAACTTTAAAGAATTAAATTTAAAAGAGATTCTACTAATAATAGTGATCAATGATAATAAATTGAGGAGAATAACTGATGCAGATGCCTGTAATCCCATATTTGGTGTTTTTAAACCCTGTCCCCTCTTCTCAGGAACTGAAACAAGCATCAAATGAAATGAAGAACATTACCCAAATATAAAAGTTATGAAAGGCAACGAAAGTAGTAAATTATGCCAGTTTGGCTAGTTATTCCTTACGGTGCCACAACACAAGAACAGTATGTGTTTTCAGTTTGCTACTATTCTGAAAAAAATCAGCAGAACAGAACTTTATCTTTTAAAGTCTAAAGATTAATCACTCAACCGTAGGTAAGGGAAGAGAGCAAGATTCTTGTTAGGCAAAGAGTCGAAAGTGTTTCTCTCGTTCAGTGAATATACTCTCCAATAGACATAAGACAGCACATTTGTCAACTGTCTGAAAGTCAGATACTTCATTTACATGTTGTATTTTTTCAGCAATGATCCAAAGCACAACTCTGAACAACCCAGAGAGATTATCACCTAGTCTGCTTTTTTAGTATATATATAAGAAATCAAAATGTAAGTTAAAAAAGAAGTGAATAATTACAGAAGTGCGTAACAGTAAGGGCCTGATTTTAATTCGCATAATTTTTCCCTTAATAATGCCTAATTAAGACATCAGTTTAACAAAAAAAAATTCAACAGAACTCTAAGATTTTCTGTGCTGAATTAACGTTAAGGATTTTTAATGGCTGTCTTAATTAGACTTTGTTATTCATGGAAATTTTACACAAATTAAAATCAGGTCCTGCATGCAACATTCCCAGCTGAGTCTCAGCAAAAATACTACATGGGACTGAAAGACTTTCAATCCGTGCACAGATAGCAATTTGTATTCAAAAGCTGAAATACTCCATTTTCACTTTTAGTTTTAATTTGCATTAATATTGTAACCAACAAAACTCACATAGTTAGGATTTCTCCCTTCAAAATAATTTTTTTCTTTCAACATGTTTTTCATGCAGGTGGACCAGAGCATTAACCCTTGGAGACAATAGCCACAATGACCTTCTGAACAGCCCAGAGGGGCTGTATCTGTTATTCATCATAGAAAGTTTAATTCAGTCTCAATTTCTATTGCTGTTGCACTTTAAATGCATGCTGAAAGGCCTGTCATTATTGGAGACAAACAAAACAAAACAAAGCCCAAAACAAAATGCTGTCAGAGCAACCCCTTCATGACTGCTAAGACAGTCCTTCCAAAAGAACCTAACCCTTAGGAGCGGGAAAACCTGGCTGTTGTCTCTTCGGTTTACATTCCCAAGGTTCTTCCAAAAAACATGCTAAAGCACAAGCTACAGGGGTCCACAGGAGTCCTTCAGACAAAGTATCAAAAAAAAAAAAAAACCCCACCCAAAAAAAAACCCCAGCCTAAGCAGCAAAGATTACATTACACTGCCACTGGAAATATTCCAAGTATTGACAGACCAAGTCTCAACTGCAGTTTATCCTACAGCGCAGATCACACGCTAAAGCTATGTGGTGATGCTATCATGGAAAGCTGTCTTGCACACAGTCCTTCACAAATTACTTCGCTAATGAAAACCATGTTAATTTCCCGTATCAAACACAAGTGTGATGTAGCTGTAGTTCCTGGTGTAGCAGCCAGGAACTCATCTGTTACTGCATGTTCCCTACAAAAAGGAAGAAAAAATGATTTTGTGAGTCTGTGATGCCCTCACTACAGTAATGTCTTCGCATCTGTGCAAAGAAATGTCAGGTGCCTACAAAACAGGGCAAGCACTACCTTGCCAGAGGTCGTTTTCATTGTTGGTCTAAAATACACCTGTGTGTCCAGGCGTGTGCGGGTGTGCACACGTACATATCAGCGGCACTCCTTACTCCAGCAGAGGCTTTATCCCTGGTGGCCCTGCACAGCTACAAAGATGCTCAGCCTGCTGGAGGGGTGTGGGACTAGGACCTGCCCCGCCAATTCTGGGGGGTCATTCACCACAAGTATTTTTCTTACTCTTGGCAGAGAAACAGTGAGTGGATATGACTGACCTGCACCATTTATTCAACCATGCTAAACAGGAGAAGTTCATGGATTGCTTATGCGCCAGCTCTCAGCTTGCCCTGAGACCAGAACTAGTGATATACCAGTCTAAGATGCCCTGGAAGACACACATTCCTTACAGGATTTCTTTTGTGGGGTTTTCATTGTTTTACAGTACCTGGCTAGTCTGCGGGCTGGACGGGTCATAAGAAGGTACATAATTCTTCAGAGTATCCTGAGGATTCAGGTGGGGAGGATATCTGATCGTTGGATGAGAGAAGTAGCTAGATGGGGCAGGAGGGAGAATAGCTTGTGCTGGAAATGGCAATGGTGAAGGTGGAGGTGGAGTTCTAGTTGAGATGACTGGAGAAGATAAAATAAAATTAAAATTACTTCGCATCTTGTTTCTTCTAAAATTCTTCACCTCTGTGTTACAGCAAGAAAAACAAAAAGTCAGTTATAAATCAGTACACTGCACTCCTGCTTCATGGCATCTTTACAAGAAAACTTACATGTCCTCCCGTTACATCATCCCAGGCAATGGAAAGTGCTACTGTTTCAAATTCATAAATACTGTCTCTTGGTTTGGTTTTCTGGGTTAAGCCATCATATTTTTTCTTTAAAAAGTAATTATTCTCCAGTATAAAAGGCATTTCATTTATACAGATTTCCATCTGGAGCCCGAATAAACAAAACAAGTATTTTACTCAATAAATACAACCTACACTTTTATCCACAGCAATCCAACAGAGAAAAGCAAAGTCACCAAGTCCTAAGAAACAGGTAGTGATTCCTCATAGCACTGCACTCTACCTGCCTCATGTGGGGATGTAGTAATAACTACTCATCAACAATGCCACAAATATTAGCTGATGTTTGTGAAAACGATAAAGAGCATTCAGGGCCTGGGAAACCAATTATTCCAATAAAAATATCTCTGACAAACAACAAGTACCTACCCTATATGTATTTTTCTTTATGTTCTCCTTCTTCCCAGTGCCTACAACCACACACTTCTCTATCTATAGATTGTATGTTATGTCTAAACAGCCAGCAATGTTTTCACAGTGAAAGGAATGTACTGCATGTCCTCCTGCTGCCCAGTTGTCTGGCTCAAAGTGGAGAATGTTTGTCTATCACACTGCGCAACAACCTCAGATCTGTTTTACTCCTCCAGTCAACCAGCTCTGCTCAAGAAAGGAATCTCTTTATACGCAGTTTATATGGAAACATGGTGACGGGAGACTTCCAAGGACCATGTCTGCATCTGAAGAATCAGGGTCACTCTCACCTCTAAAATTAAACAGACCATGATGCAGGAACTTCCCTGTCACTCCTGAAAAACCCTCACGATAATATGCATTCTGTCCATTTCAAGTGTCCCCTTCACACTTTAAGTGAAATTTCTCTATGGATTTACTATGGATTTCAGAAAATAGATGTTGAAAAATATTTATCAGGACTCCAGGGCATTCAAAGGAAGCACTGGTACTTAATTCATTCTGTCACACAGTGAACATGGTTGTGACTTGTCTGTTAAATCCTACTTATTCTGGTATTTAAATACAACACTATCATAGCAACAATAATTAAAAGGATGTAGGTGAACAGAGGAAAGACAGAGAGTATTTTTCCTCCATCAGTTTCTTCAGGCACTTTACAGTCTACTTTATTCACTGGTTAATCCTAAATTCTTTCTGGCGACTTGCAGCAGACTATCTGAACTGAGTTTAATGAGCATTCCTGGAAGGATACCCCAACCTCTTCTGTTTCTTCTCTCTTCAGTATTATAAATGGGATTAGGTTTCTAAGAAAGTCCGCAAAAATGTATCCCAATCTGACTGTATGAAAGGACTACAGACCAAATGAATAGGGAGGTACTTATTCCTCCTCCATAACTCTCACCACTGTGTGCAACTCCTGGAATTCCTGGGTGGTGATGCTGGGGAAAAGTGCTCAGTCTTGGTGAAGAATCCTGGGGGGAAGTAGGACTAAACAAAGGCTTTTCAGGTTTCTTCATTGTAGGAGAAGACATATCTGCAATAAAAAAAACAATGGCACAGTGACATTAGCTTAGAAGCCTGTCCCAAGACATATAAATGTGTAGACTAAAGATATTTATTTTTACTGTTCTTGCATAAATATTGTTTGGTGACCCAAATGCCCTACGACCCATAATATTTTGAACTATTGCTTTCAAACCTGAGAATGAATAATAATCCCATAACTGGTCTTTCTCCTGTAAAACAGAAAATACATTCTTTTCATACCAGACAATCCAAACAGTGAAGAAAAGCATGTCTTCAGAACCTCCCTAGACACTTCTAAGCTCTGTAGAATATCACCAAATCATCTGCTTCTCCAACAGCCACATAAACTTTATTGCATTTTTAATAGAACACCTCCACTCAGGTGTGTAGGGTAACTGCCGTACACATGCCAGTTTATGGTATTTATTATTTTGGTTTTTTCTCAAAACCCATCCCTTATCCTTCCCAAAACCATAGTGAAACAATGTGAGCTTCCTAAGAATACAGGATACTTTAAATTCTCTATCTCGTATTTTCCATATCTCAAGTATCAGCCTTCCCACCTCTTCCTTCCAGTTTCCCTATCAACAAAAACATGTCTTTAGAGCTCAGTGTGTGAAGATAACACAGTAGTAGGGACAAATGTGTGATTTCTGTCATGCAGAGTTACTGATACGGCATAAAGCAAAACACTGTATTCTTTCTGAAAGTTTAAATTGATTAAACAACATTTGTTGGACTTTGCACCGAACTATTTCAAAGTCAATACCCTAAGTGGGTTCCATTTCAAACCAATGGGACTAGCTCATATTCAAAGCAAAGGTAATTTCTTAAGTACTTTCTTTATTGGACTGGGACCATGTTGCAGCTGACTTTCTTACATGGACCATGTTAGACCTTAAGGTGATTTTGGCACTTTTAATATTGGCACATATTCTGGCTGTTCTAGGGGACACACAATTATCTTGGAAGTCAAAGACAGGCCTGCAAAATGTGAGTGCCTTATTAAGACCAAACTGGACCACTGCCTTCTGAACTGGCATGAGTTTAAGAGTGGGTTTTCACCCTGAAAGCTGTAGTTAGAGCAGGACCCATCAAACTGAGAGACTACTTGTCCACTCTGTCCCATCCCACTGTCAAGCCCTGCATAAGGCACTGGCACTAGACCCACAGCAGACTCTGCCAGTGCGCCTCCATCATCTCCCTGTAACTCCCCTGCTCCCCTTTAGTCCTGACTACTAAGTCTGCTGATTTCCCAGATGCCCTGCAAGGTTCAGCAAGTGTGAGGAATTGCTTTACAACAGAGCAATTCAGCACTAATTCAGCTTTAATAGAAATGACAATGGTTACTGTATGCTTTTTTATTATACTGATATGTTGCAATTTTATATTGTTATCAAAAACACTGAGTGCTGACAGCAGCAACTCTAGCTGTCCTATAAAAATTTGGTAAATAAATTGTTGTTGAAGAAGAAAATGGAGGAATATTTTGTTCCTTTGAATCTATCAGCAGGTAGCAAAGACAAAGCTGCCAAATTGTTATAGTTTTGTGGAATACATTCTGCTAAGCTAAGAAATATTTTTTTAAATTCCAAGACTGAATTTTTTTTTAAATTCAGTTTTGTATAGGCAAACTATGGTAAGAAGGCACATTAATTCTCGAATGATGTTAAAATATTTTATTATGTTTTATTTTCTGCTCAAATGACAGCCCTAGCTTCCTCACATAAAGACCTTGTACCATCAGAGAAAGAAAATTCTCATACCTCCACAACAGATTTGGGTTTTATAAAAGCCTAGGACAAAATTAACCAGCTATTGTTTTTGTACTGTTGTTCTGTGCATGCAGAAATGTTGCAATGTTACAGTCTGAGAAAAGAAGACGTGTGCCTAACAGCTCGTATACACAGACTCCCACTGCAATGCTGCGGTCATCAGTAGTCGTCACAGAACTCAGCAGTGACCGAATACCTTGTTGACCCTACCACATATAGGCTATCACAAATGAGAGAATGTACAAACAGTTTAATTATATTCCAAATTAAAAGTACTGCACTTAAGTCTCCCTAAGGAAAAAAACAAAACAAAACAAAACAAAAAAACAAAACAAAACAAAACATAGCCTAGGAAGTATAAAATGTTTTCCTTATGTAAATCTCATATTCAACAAAAGAACTCAAGAAAGAAAGAGCTGCCTAGCTTCTGAAGGACTACATGTGTCAGCTGCTCTGACGTCTAGAAGGCAAGAAAGATTTAATTGGGTTGGTGACTGTTACTTCATTAAACAAGCCTAAGTTGTTGTGTTCTTCAAAACCAAAATATTTTAGTTGGTCGAAAGCAGTAGGCTATATGAAATGCATGTAATCAAAGTATCCATTAACCCCCCAGTGGCATCACTAATTTGAAAAGAATCTACTGAAAAGAAGATTGGTGACTGTGATAGCCCTAGCGTTTGTTTTAAAAATGTGTAATTTATTCTTGCTCCTACTTTATGGA
Organism: Bucorvus abyssinicus; assembly: GCA_009769605.1. Taxonomy (NCBI): domain Eukaryota; kingdom Metazoa; phylum Chordata; class Aves; order Bucerotiformes; family Bucorvidae; genus Bucorvus; species Bucorvus abyssinicus. The sequence continues at coordinate 33,725,736 of CM020063.1, forward strand.
AGAATTGTAGTTAGCACATAGAAAACATGAATTACAAAGACATGCATGAATTACAAAGTAATGGCAGTGAACTCATACAGAAGACTGTTTCCTCATCAAGGTGAATGCGACTAGTAGTCAGGAATGGAAAATTCAGCAGTGCCATAAAAATACTCGTTATCCATCAAAACAGCGATTTTAAAATACCCTGCACTGCAAAACACCATTAAGTACTTTCAGAAGAAATCTCATTGCGTATAACACAGGCAACTGCAAAGAATAACAGCTGAAGTGCAGGCAGCAGCTTCTTTGTCAAAACAATGCACTTTGCACTCAGAAGTATTTCAGACAGCCCCTTCCCCTCCACAGCCCCCGCGGCTCTCCCCTGTGTGTGCCTGGTCATCGTAACGGAGCATTCATCCTCCTGCCACTGCCAAAGAACAAATGCAACCAACAAGAGAGACAGAACTGTGACTATCGGTATAGGTTAGAAAGAAAGGCTGCAGCCGTCTCCTCCTTGACCAAGAGAGGAAGCTTAAAGCTTTAATAGGAAAACATACAAGCTACACGTCTTTGGAGAGTTACCAATTACAAAAAGTGGGGAAAAAAAATTAAAATGCAACTAAGTTTTTCACTGTCTTTAATTTTGCTTGGAAGAAACAGTGCCTTTAAATAAAGTGACAGTGAGACTTCATATGATTTTACTAGTAGCTTCTACATAATAGAAAACGCATATTTTTCTCATTCAAAAACATTTTCCATATGAGATATAGTCTAGTAGCTGCATGGAGCTTAGTTATTTACTGATAATTACATAATGAATGACAAACAGAGGTCATAAAAATAGGTCACGGGCACTTATGTCTGTGTCAAAGCTTCAGGAATGATATTCCAATCATTACTACTTCGAGAATGAAAATAAAAGTTTTAAGTGTGATTTATTTTTAGACTTTCGGAAAAAATTCTAAGTACAGATGAAAAACATAAAAATGCCAAAAGGACTTGGACAAAGTTATCAAAGGTCCATATTAATCAGACACTGTGCCCTGTCCTGCTGAGAATTTTCCTCAAATGTGAAAAATTGGCTTTTTTTTTTTATTCTCAGTGCTGTTCCAAATCACTCTTGCCTGTTTTTCGTGTTACTGTGGAGATGCAGTATGTATGCACCCTAAGTGTTATACATTTTAAAGCATCCCATCAAACAGAAAAGGGTTTATGCAAATAAAAAGAGTTAGATCATCTCATCTCCCAATGAGGTAAATCTGTCTACATAGTAAGGCAGAAAAGATGCTGTGAAGCAGAGCGTATGTAGCCTGTTCAGCAGCAGCTTGCACAAATGGTGCTCCAGATGTATAGCTGTTCAAGACAGCCCAAGACAACAATTTTGATCAATTCTAAAGTGATAAAATGCTGCAGGGAAAGTGTGCAGAAATGCATTTACACTAGCCTTTAATGAAATTACTGTTCATTTCCAAAGAACCTTAGGAAACACTAATGAGATGTGAGTTTTGGTAATTTCCTCATCAAAGCAAAGACCCTCTTTCTCAGTCTGAAGCAGCTTGTCATCTAGGCAGCTCCTTGGATGAATGTCACCTTGGCACACTACTCGGCAAGCCACCTGGCTGGAATCAACCTGTGATCCAGGCCAAGTTCAAGCATCCACCTGACTCTTTCTGGACACCTGATCTGCATTCTGGATCACCACCACAACATGGCAGCTTCTCTTTCTTGCTCATGAAACATGCTCATGAGCAGAGTAAGAAAAAATCATATATAAATATTAAATCTCTTTTAATCCAGTTTATTATTTAACTCTTCTTATTAATAGCTTTTCTAGTGCTTAGTTTCATAAGTCTTTCTTTACAAGGTGTGCTCCTGCAGACAACAATCTGTGAAGATTCATTTACAATTCATAAGTGTAGTTTTCCTCTAAAGAAAGCAAGATAAAACTACATTCACCTTACTGTATATATAACACGAGTGAAAGCAGGAAAGCTATAGAGTCCATAGCACCACTGACAAGCATCCTTTCATGCTCCAGTTTTAAACAAACTGCTCTTTTCCCAGAGTCAGTACCTAGGATACACTACATACATCACATCCATCTGGGCGTCACTCTCCACTGCCCCCCCTACGTCTGGTAGGCACACTTGTGTGAAGCACGTGTGAAAACTTAAGTAAAATTTTAAATTCAGGTTGGATAGCTGTATGATGATGATGAGTCATGACAAATCTCACTGTGCTCAGGAAAGTCAGTTTTGGCTTACATCTGTGTATGTGAAGAACAAGCAGAGCCACTCTGTGCAGGCAGAGCGAGCATCACCGGTTTTCAGATGTGCTCACTCTTATTTCCTTTAATGTTGTAAGCATCCTGTATTTCTCAACCGTACGTCTTAATAAGGCACCTAACACTGAATATTGACAGCTGAGTGACTCTAAAGCACAACACCTCTCATTTGTAAGAAAAGGGCTTTGTTAGAGCTGTCCTAAAGACTTGGCACTGGTGCTGGATGGAAACCAAGAATCCTGAAAAATCAAAACATTTTAATTCATTTATCTTCTTTGTAGAAAAGGAGGCATATTTTTGTGAATAAAAAGGAAAGACATATGTGCCTGAACAGCTTGGTATGTGAGCTACTTGATGCCTAGAACAGAGAAAGACTTACTAGACTTCCTGTTCAGTATCAGGCAGAGATCAGAAGGCCTCCTAAAAATTTATTTATTTCCATGCAAAATTCATTTCTTATCATCTATGTTTTCCTGAGTGGAAAAACAAAATAAAACAAAACAAACAAGCAAACAAATAAATCATGATCAGTTCTGTTCCATGACCTTCTGAGACATGTATAGCAATTCTCAGTATGAAGGCCTTTGCACTGACTTTTGAGCAGAACAGTGATGTCTTACATGAAAATATATCTGCTTGTTGCTTAGCAGCTGAGAGTGTCCTGAACTTGAGGAGCAGCCAGTGTGACAGTTTGAAGAGAGCCACTCTTCACACTTAAAACCCCAATCTCAGTTTTACTTTTGCTTCTACATCAAGTGTAGAAAAGCATTTCATACATGAAAATTTTATACTAGAGTAGAATATTTGAGTGTACACAGATTTGATAACCTCTCATCTTCAAATCAGCTTACTTTGCACCAATGTGATTTTCATAGGAGCACTTCCAATTCTGCACAATCCAGTCTACCAGACTGTGACTCCGGTTCTCCTATCAGGAACTAAAGGCTAACCAAACACTCTGTTATGTTGTTTTGCCATTTGACAACAGAGAAAACATTCAATGTAATATCTTCTGTGATTTGTCGTGAACAACCTAAGAAAAGGCACTAGACTAGAATTACTTCCAATGCCACTTTCAGTACTGCAGTCTGGCGAGCAAAACACTACAATATTGCAATTCAGAAAAGCTACAGCAAAACGAGAGTAAATTTCTTACACCACCAACTGAATTATTCCTTTATACTCTATTAATCTTTTCTAATAACTTACATGATTTTATTTTACATTGCTCAATAAGTATTAATATACTTAAGAGAAGAAAGTGATGCAAGAACTTTCAGACAACTGAAACATGAAAGTCAGAAACTTTTTAGACGGAGTGAACATCACTCTTCCCACCCTTACCCATAGGCAAACTTGCAGAGTGCTGTCTCCATTGCCAACAGATACATTCTGTGGGATGCTGTAACCTTGATTTTCTTTTCCTCAACAGAAGGAGGTTTGGACAAAAGATAGAAGGCTTGTATCTAACTGCCCTTATATCTCCCAGCATACTCGGGCAGCTGGGGGGTAAGAAGGCTGAAAATCCAGGCAAGTCTCTATACAAACAAGTTGTAGGATTTTTTTGTTAGCGTGTGTCTAACTACATAAAGGTGGACAACCAAATTTCTTCATTGCATTACTGATTATCCTACATCTTATGGACAGAAAGCAAAACAATTCACTACCGTTCCTGTTAAAATTATATAGATTGCCTTTTGAAAAGTATAACTCTCATGCATGATTATTTAAGTTAGGGTAATTTGGAAAGTTGCATACACATTTCCTAGAATTAAAAACCCTTTTTTTTCAATTTTTCAGTTTTTACAAGAGACAGTTTATAAACCAGAAGAAAAGGTAAACTACGATGGGTCAGATTAGAACGTTATGTTGAATATGAACGCATCAAAAAAATCCACATGCCAAAGTAATTTCAAGAAATATTTCATAGTAGGATGGGACAAGCGGACCTCATCCTATAATGGTTGTTTGACAGTATCGTATGACATGAAAGTAATTAACTGCCATGCTGAAAAGATTATTCCTATTTAAATTTACATCTATACCCACTAAGATTAGGCTGAAACTATGGCACGCTATCCTGCAAGAACAGTGGGCATCAATTCTTCATTCTCATCCCTGCCACTCCCTATCAAAGAGTAATAGCAAACCTAGGAAAGGTTCACAATACGAATGACTAAGTTATCATACCTGCACTGTTTCTGTGAGGAAAAAAGTATATTTTATTCCATGCATTGATCTGCTAGCATAAAGCTGGCCAGCCTTCCCCATCCTACATGCCTCATACCAGAACCATTGTCCAGCTGTGAGACACCCAAGACACAGGTGCTACCATGGAGAGAATGGGGAGCTGAGGTGTTGCTGTTGGAAGGAGATAAGAATGTCTCCACCACCTCCAACCCACGGGCTCTGGCAGCAGTGTGCCAGACTCTATCTCTGCAGCCTCTCCTGCCTCTGTTCTTCAATTTATCCAACCACCTCTGTACCAGCACTGTCCATCAGATGTTGCATGGGAAGAACTTGGGGGTAATTCAGAGCTCAGTAGGGTGGCTAGCTGTGTAAACATGGAGCGGGCACTGCAGGTAATGGGGCTGACTTTGGACATAGAGACAAAAAGCAAGAGACCAAAATTACAACATTACTGCCACAAAGAATGTACTCTAACAAATATATTTACTGTCATTAACAAGGCCACAAGATGTTCCAAGTACTCTGCACTGAATAAATAACCCTCAAGCAGTTACAGTGTACTTTGGGTACTACTTTTTTATTTAACTTGACACTTCAGAAACAGACTGGGCCATTTAATCATCTAGGAATCATGGCTAGGAGATGTCATTCCAGTAGATAACTGTGATCAAAAAGTGTTGTGGGAGACTGTGAAAAAATCTAATTAAAAAGTCAAACAAATTATGAAGACTTTAGAGTACATTTTAGTCATTTATTAAATTATGCTACAGAAAGTCATCCAAGCTCCAAGGGAAAATGCACAGCTATAACATCTCGTTAATGCTGAGAATCCAAAGAACTTGGCTAGAAAATGAAATCAATATTGTAACCTTAACTGAAAAAGTCAGAAAATATTCGCAATTTTTTAATGTAATAACATTAAAGAGGCATTTGAGATAAAACAATATAAGGGAAGTTGTTGATTTAGAAGCATTTAGGTTATGGCATCTCCTTTTTATTACTATTATATTCGATACTGGTAATAGTTTAGGAAGGTTTAATAGGTGTGCTATATTAATTTAATTGTAGGTCCATCTGGGGAATGGTTTTGAACTGAGATAAAATCATTAACTCCCACTGAAATATACTACTTTGATCAAGTTTGATACAGTTTGTATGAAAGTAGTAAAAATGAGAAAATAAGAACGTTTTCAAATATATCTATGTACACAGCATGGAAGCAAAGAATCTATCAATGAAGAAAAAAAGCAGAGGTGCCTAAAATGAGTTGCAATATGTAGACTAAACTATTTTTTTCCATCTCATGTATGTACCATAACAGGCAAAAAAAAAAAGCCACTGCAGACACCTATTATTCATGAGTTACTAAATACTTACTCTTTTGGTAATCGAAGATATTCTGTACCACATCAGTTAGATCATACAGAATAATACGTAACCTTCAATTTCTAACAGGAGTTGATCAGTTTCAAAAATACCAATGAAATCTCCTATTCAGCAACACTGGAATAGGACAATTACATATGATAGCTACTGGGCCAAATCTTGCCAGCATCTCAAGACATGGATTTTATCACTAATTTCAATCAAATGACTTCTACGGTCACCATCAAGAAAATAGGATGTTGCCGTATTGTGAAGTTCATCACAGAATAAGTGACTTTACACCTACATCTTTCATTGACATGAATGGGAGATGCATATACTAGCCCTGAGTATAATCAACTCACAACATTAAGTAATAGGCCTTGTCACAATATATTAACCAAAATAAAAGACAAAGAACCTATAGTGAGATTTTTTTTTTACAGTGACTTTATTGAGCAAATAACAGCCATTTCCAGGAATGCAAAAAAGCAAACCTTTTTGTATGCTTCCTACTGTATTTCCTACTATATTTGTCCTTCTGTCTGTATTTCTAAACATTTTACAACTCTTCAGAAACTGAAGTGTACATGGGCTGAAGGAAAAGTCAAGTCCCTGCTCTGCCCAGAGTAGAAACTTCCTCATCTGCTACTCTGCATATCGGAAGTCACTTATCAACAAGTTGTAAACTGGTCTAAAGTTATTCTAAGTACAGAAAAACAGATATAATCTCTGTTCCTTTATTTTTTGAGAGAGTATAAACTTAACATCATCCTCACCCAATAATGGACGATATAAATTATCTTGATGTACAAGCAACTTCACTCATTTGAAGGTAATGGTTTTGGTGTCCTATTTATGGAATTTTTTCTCTTTCTCTGGCTCTTTGATTAAATAAGATTGGAAAGATCCTTCACCTATTTTTCTATACTTAGTGCCTTTCAAGCTCTAATGATAAGAAAGCACTCTTCATCTTTATGAAAGTAATGTTTAACTCATTTTACGTACCAGCAGTTTTTCTTGTAAAATTGCCACTACGGAAACCCACAGTAAATCAATTCCCTATTGATTTTAGATTTGATTTAACTATTACAGCAGAACTCTTGATTTTTAATGAGTAGTCATAATGCCTGTTCATTGAACACTACCAATATCTTGTTCTGCAACCAGGAAGAAAGAGGAGAACCCAGCTTTAGGCCTCCCAGGTGAGTCTTCCCTATTAATGCTATTGTTGGTTACCATGATGCCACTTGCCGCATCAGAGCAGCCAACAGGCTAAGAGAAGCCATGGCTAAGAATCTTCTGCAGAAACAGACTTCAGAAAGTTATTCTTGGTGAAATACACCTCTCACTTTATGAATGTGAAGTTATAAAAACTCATCAAGTGGCAGCATTTGACTACTGTGCACACATTATAGTAGTTAAATACACAGAAAATTCAGGTAGGTCCATCAAGTGTGCGTGGGTGTGTATATATATATATACACAAATGTATGTGTATGCATGTGTACACACTGATAAAAGATTACCTTGAAATATTAAAAAACACAAAAGATGTAACAGAAGTTACTAGCAACATAAATTTCTTTAAAACCTGCTTTGACATACAAGTATTTTGAGAACTCAGGCTGATTCAAAAGCACAGAAATACATTTAACAGATATTCATCAAGATAAACCGTTGCAAGATGAATTCATCTGTTAGATGGAAACTACGAGTTTCTAAAGCATTAACCTTCAGAAGGAGCATCAGGAGCTGGAAAAAGTCCTGAGCTCTGTCCAACACAGGCTACCAAAAAGCCAAGGTGATCTGTTACCGTTCTCAACTCCTGGACCACATTAACTACTTCCTCCTTTAGTTCCCTCACTTCAGAAATGAGAACATCCATCTTTGACAGTCCATGAGAAGAAGGCCCAAGAAGGAAAGAGCCATCAGGAAGGACCCCAATGGGTAAGAAGTGTCCAGTGGAGAAGAAGAAAGCAAAAGGGGACAAGTGTCCAGAAGAGGGGTATCCAACAAAGGGGGTCGGGACCTGAGAAGTGGAGGGTCCAACAGCTGCTGGCCAATCAACAGATGAAGGTGGTCCAGCTATTTCAGTTTTAATGATACGCTGGCATCTTGACTCTTGACTGTTGGTAGCGGTGGGTGAGGTGTAAGAGAGTGAACATGATGAAGAAACTGTAAAATTAAAATTCACTTCATTGTATATTGACATTCAGTATTTCTAGACACCTGACTACTACAGAAATCCAAATCCACATGAATCTCTCCACTTTTTTCATGACCAGCGTGCATTGGTGATAAATTCTGTTTTATTTATTTACAACATACACAGTGTTGTGGCACTACAAGAGTAAAACCGATCTCAAGGACAAATATTGAAATTGTCTGCAATTACATTAATGCACTTTGTCAAGCTAGCTTTTAGAAGGGAAGCCGTAGATGCACAGGCTGTGCTCTGTTCTCAGACTCTTATTTCATTATGAGTTAAGGAAAAGGTATCTGATTTACTTACCAGTTAATAAATAAAGATCTGCATCAACAGTCCTTAGCCTAATAGATCTGAAGTATTTTTTGTCCACTGCAGTAGGCGCTAGTTTTGTTATATTTTTAATAACTTTCTCTTCCAAATGAGGGGGTAATTTTTTTTTTAACTGTACAAAATTTTTTCCTCCTCAGAATCTGTAAAACACTCATCAAATTTACTCATGCAGCAGCTTCCATCTATTTCATTAAAGTATTACTACACTACTGCATTAACTCAAATGTTGTTTAATATAGAAACATGTAAAGAACAGCAACCTAGAAAAAGGAAGACTGAAAGAGATTTACAGCAAACTACTTTTTAGATTTAGATATATTTCCAATTGGTAGAAATGTAAGTAAGACATGATCCAGACGTTACTGAAGTTAATAAGACATTCAATTGGAAAAAATAAGGTACGAGAGAGATGTCGCGCAAGATCTGAGAGCAGACATAACAATTAACTCTTAATTGTCACGTTAGGGCTCTATTTCTAAGTAATGCACCATTTTCAGACTTTTCATTTTCTTAGGCTCTGGGAATTTTCGAAGATGGTTAGTTACTTGGAAGGATAATGGTAAAGAGAAGGGTTGGGAGAAATCTTCACAGTTACAAACCTGCCTATTTGCTCTGCCGGAAGAACTTACACCTATTCCAAAAAACCATGCAAATAGAGTAATATTATAAGTATTTTAACATAGCAAAAATAATGGCACAAACTACAGATTCTTCCCACAATGACTGAAGAAATGCAAACTCAAACCCAACATTGTAACTCCACAGTAATTCATTTTTTATCTGTTTTTGAAAGTTACATATACTTCTGTGGTTACATGTATTTTTAAAATAGTCACAAACTTTTGCAAGCCAATGAAGGACTCCAGGACAGTATCATGGCTTCACAAGCCTTTCCTTTCTTCCATAAGGATTTATAATCTGAATTCAATACATACAAATGAAAATTTATTTTTAATACTGATTTTGGTTAATTGGAGTTTTTAATATCTTTATATCAGAACAATAACATGTATTACAATACTAGAGCATTGGATAATGAAGCCACTGCTCATAACCCTCATGGATTGGCTTTGACCACCTTACTGCAGCAAAAGTTCCCATTTTTCAGATATGCTTACTTCTGCCCAGAATCACATCTTTAAACAGCCAACTCCCCTAAAGTAGACTATAATGCACATTATCTGGAAGTCTTATCAAACATGTAGTCATGTTCCTACTCTTCATGATGCATGCTTGCACAGTAAAGAAGCTGCAGAAACTATGAGGATTACAACAGAATCACTCATACAGAATCACTCCTCTCCTGATGTGGAGAGGAGAATGCCAAAATATATGGCATTTATTTTTCACAATAAAATGTTGATCTAATTTCTTCCACCCCACTGCAAATTTTCATCTGTCACATTTTCGTTCTCAGCATATTTCTGTGTTACCCAATCATCTTTGCCCCACTCTCTATCAAAATGGTTTGATACCACTGAGACACCTATGAAACTCCTAGCGACCTTATTGCAATCTGTTTCAACTATCGTTTCATTGATACTATCTCCAGTTCTCAACTACCACTGTCATCTCCTTTCTGCTACTTTACAAAGGCAGCTAAATAAATATATGAAAAGCCTTCATGATAAAAGAATCTTTCAAATCTGTATTATACATGCAGATGAAGAAACTTGATCTGATTCAGGTCAGAAGCTAGAGACTGCTCTTTCAAGTTCAAAACAGAGATGGTGAAACTGAAATCAGTAATGCTATATCTTAATACCAACCCTATTTCTGATTTGGGTTTTCTTAGGAAAGTTAAAATTGCATCAGAGTGAAAGAGAAGCTACTTACCCATAAACGTGATAGCTCCACATATTCTTGTTTGTGGTACTGTGGAATGATTGACATTTCTGGTGCTGATGACCTTTGGAAACTGCCTGGAAAAGCAGTGCTTGTTGGGACTACATAAGCATCCCCTGGTGACACTGGTGAACCCAAATGTGATCCCAAATAGCTTCTCTTTTTTTTTTTTTTTCATTTATGCCTAACATCATATGACACGCAGATCTCCATGGAAGAGAGGGAAGTAGTACCAGTGACGTCTCTGGCATAGAAACCATTTCCAAACTTTTATTTCTATTTTCTTTTCACTTGCAGGCATATGGAAACAGAATATAGGCTTTCACAAATACCATATCCTGGTAAGAGCTGTGTGTTCAAGAGGAGCTTTACATAGATACATGCTAGTATAAAGATGGTATCAGAGCATCTAACAAACTGGTAGCAGAACAAATATGCCAGAAGCTGCCACGTACCCCTTTCCAGTGAGGGCAGGTACCAAGGACAGGCATTGTAGTCACTACCTGACAGTGTTTCTGCAGCAGCAGGATAATTTCAGAAAGTGGTTGGAGCCACAAACAAATGGTTTGGGGGAAAAGGCTTACACTACCCCCAGTATAATGGTTTTCAGACAGGACAGTGGTGTACCTGTCCATCTGCAAGAATAGAAGAACATCTTAAGGGCAGAAAAAATAAAGTCCCTCATCGTGTCTCAAAGACAACCTCTCTGCCAGAGTCTGATAAAATTTCACTAGTCCCAGCAGTGCTACAGAAGAGGATATTCAGAGAGGAATGTAAACTCCAGGAAGCAAAAATGTAATACACTGATTAAAGTCTACCTCTTTCATTCTCTCCTTCTCATCTTTTGGAGTTCTCTGGTTTATTAAACAAACAGAGAGAATTAAAAGATGTTTCAATCCAGAAGTCTAGCTACCCAATGGCACAGAAATTAAGTAAAGGTTTGTTGTAAATCTACTCAAGCAATCTGAACAATAACACTGTTCACTAATGATAAATGTGACATGAAGAAGGCTGGTAAAACTGAGCAAATCCAGTGTTCACAGAGCACAGTTCTTTGCATGCGGAATGATTTAAAAGCAATTGAGATAGCTGGGAACTAGAGAGATCCTCTGCAAAAGGCTCAGTCAGCAGGACTTGGACTCAGCTGTCCATGTAGCACTGCATTTCTAGGAAGTCCATATAGCCCACTCAGCAGTATGGAAGGAATTCTTTTACAAGTGCGGATATGTAGAGTCCACTTCAAGAGGAATGATAGGCAATTTTCCCAACAACCACAAAAATAATTTATTTTAAAAGCACAAAAATTAGTTGAGATGCAATCCTGTCTTTTATGAAAAATCGTGATAAAGTTTCATGGCAAAACAAGTAACAGTCACAAAGGAAAATATTTTGCACAAGGGGGAAGATTCTGGCTGGCGGATCCGCTATTTTTCTATTCTTAAGTTTGGTTATGCAAACCCATGGGCAAGAGAGTTTTTAATTTAACAGTGAATGCTGCAAACAGCTAGAAATAAGGAAATATCAGAGCTTCCGTGAAGAACAAAAAGTACAAAAGAAATGACAGAGCAAAATACTAGAAAACACCGTGTGAGCAAAACAGACTAATGATGAGAACACAGACCAGAGGGTAGGCAAAACCAGAGGAAAATGAGACCAACTATCATGAAAATGTGAAAATAAAAAGCCGCTAAATTAAATACCAATCATATGCTACTCTGCACGTGGAGATGAAAAGAAAACTTAACAGGAAAAAAAAAAGCAGCCTAAAATGATATAAAAATGAGGTAAGACCAAAGGGTCAGTCAGATACTGAAAAAGTGGGAACAACATTGAGGAGTGGACAGGGAAAAGGAGGACAAACATTGGAAGATCCAAGGAAGTAACAGCATGACTTTTTCTCTATTTCCCTTTTACATACGTTGCAGTACATTTCACAGACTCTCCAAACAGCTGCAGCACCTCAGCCACAGGATCTATTAACCAACACTGTTCAAATATATGCAAGTTTAAATATGTTTTCACATCACAAAGGTGAGGGAAAAGACTATGCTGGCATCTCGGTTTACAAAGCAGCAAGATAGCATGAGGGAAAGTTATGACATTTACTTTTACTCTTTTGACAGCCATAACTTGCTTCTCCACACCAACATGTTCCTTGCTTCTATAACCCAAAACACAACACTTACCAACACCCTTTATCATATGGATATATTTCCACAGAGCTATGCATGGGCTTTTCAGGAAAGAGCCTATTGGACGTATTCTGAGTCACATAGTATGGACTAAACACACCTACAGGAGTCTGTCATGGTGACAGTGAACTGAGTAAACTGAGTAAACATGTGTTGACTCAGCCATAGTATGAAGATGTTTTCGTTTTTACTTGAAACCATTGTACTCAAAATCTGGCTTGGTTAATCACAGCACCCACAATATCAAGTACCTCACCTACCACACAATTTTTCAAACAATAGATAAGGCAGTCATCAGATGGGAAAATTACGTGGTTGCAGTAGTAGAAGAGTAGATGTAGAGATTTATTGTATATTTGAATATATTTTGAGGTAAAATAGTCCTGTATTACTCACCTTGATCTCTTTCATGCCATGTCCGACTCCCCGCAGCTGGTGAATTTGGAGAAGGATAGAAGTCTCCTGTCGGGCTTGGCTCCATATTTTCATCTATGGAGATAGTTTTGGGTCTTTTGCTGTTGAAGAAACGTGAGATTTGGCAGTGAGTATGATACGTAGCTAGTGGTATATAAATTGTTTGGATTTCAACAAACTTTTCAGTAGAAAGTAATTCAGGCGTACGAAGCACAAAAAGGTGGACATCAGAGCTTACATTAACTTAGATAGATGATGTTATTTAATAGTATAACAAGTGACAGGACGAGAGGAAATGGCCTTAAGTTGCGCCAGGGGAGATCTAGGTTAGATATTAGGAAAAACTTTTTTGCAGGGAGGGTTGTGAAGCATTGGAACAGGCTGCCCAGGGCAGCTGTGGAGTCCCCATCTCTGGAAGTGTTTAAAAGGCGTGTAGATGTGGTGCTGAAGGACATGGTTTAGGGACCTTGGCAGTGCAGGGTGAACGGTTGGACTCGCTGATCTCAAAGGTCCCTTCCAACCAGTTGATTCTATGATTCTAATATGTAATGCAGGTACATGCTTGCATTTTTCACATAATTTAATATCTCAGAGATGGTACGAGTGGGTAATATATAAAAGTCTACCAGTATTTGGCTGAACAACCAAGAAACCAGTTCCTGTAACCTACCAAAGAAAGGCTGGGTCATGAGAGTGTTAAACACTATGCAGAAACCCTGAAAGCAAAACAGAGCACTGGAAAAGCATTACTAATAAAGTCAAGGTAAAACATGAACTTTCTGAATGTATTAATAAGGAAAAAATGTTGCTTACTGTATTTCACCAGGTAAAAATCCTAGGCTTTTCAAAGAGGTCTAACCTAACACAAAGACTTTTCATTTTAGACTAGTTTAAATACAAACAAAAGGCCCAAATTTCAAGTCACACTATATAAAAGGAGGCATCACTTCAACATAGTGGAGAGACGACAAGTTCCTTTGTCGCAATATATACTGAAGTTGTTATGCTGACTGCCAGAGAAAAACAGGATGATGTGGTGGTGTAATTATTATCATCATTATTATCACCATCATTATCATTATTATTTAGACAACTGTTGATAATTAATCTATCCATTTCTAAAATGCACTAGGTGAACTGTCAAGCTGAAAATACAATGGAATGAAATAGGGCAACATGAGAAAAAAAACTCAGAAGCACCAGGCACTGGTGGAAGAGCACCCCAGCCCCCCGAGAGTCCCATTAAATCCTGTCCCACTATGCAAACGCTTCCTAACTCAATGGGGTGCTGAAATGTGGGGCAATGAGAGGTCCTATAGTACTTATGACTTCAGGGTACACTGGACAGTTTCAGAAAACAAAAGGGCTCCAAGGATGTGACAGACAGTACATTATCTGGGAGTCAGAAGGAGGGCACAGCATGTTCTGCATCTCTGTGGGCCTGACAGCTGCTCCTGAGGGAGGGAAGAGGGTCTTTCTCAGAGTTGGGAGAAGGGAGCACATTGAAGACCTGGGTCCCTCAGATCAAATTGCATGTATCAGGCACATGGAGATCCTTGAGAACAATTAGATTCTGTGACCACCTCACACGCTTCTCCTTGTTCCAACTATGCTGGGAAATGTCCCTTGTAAGAGTGAGGCAGGAAACACACTTGCATGCACTGGGATGACGCCACGGATAAAGATGTCTTGTCTTTATACACTTCCCAAAGGAAACAGCATCTGTTCAACATAGCTTTTAAAATGGGAGTCCAAGATGGAGCCCTCAAAGACAGTCTTTTTGCCTGCAACCACCCTGTGGCATCAAGTCCTGGCAGTAGGCTCCTGGCTGCTAGACCTTTCTGCAGCTCAGCAGTAGCTTCAGGATGTGTAGCTGTTCTCTTGGCAAATGATTTAATGAGGACTTCAAACCTTGACAAAAGTTATTATCATCTTCAATAGCAACAGCAATAACAAGCAATAGTGACACCACTTCACATCGCAAGATCTGTAACATATATATTTGTATGTAGATTATGGTAATATTCTAATTAGCCTATGTCACAAAATCAGAGGAAATTCATAAAATAGTGGGCTATTTGTGAATTGTGTGTCCTACACTATTAAACCTGGTTTTACGTTAGCATTTATTTTGAGTTTCTACCTGCTTGGTGGAGAGGACAGGGATCTCTGTAGATTTACACCCGAATTCATATCATGGTAATATGGCTGGCTTGGAAGCTCTCCAATTGGGAAGTTCACTCCAGTTCCCTGGGTTATGGGTGCTGAAAAACACATTATCATAACAAGTCAAAGATAATCTTGTATCTCTTTTCATTTTGAATACTGGGAAAAACATCAAGATGTTGCTACACGTATCTAATTTTCTGCCACTTGCAAGCACCAAGTACAGACAAGTTATATCCACATTTTTATATCTAAAAATGTGAGGTTATCTTCCCCAGTCCCTAGAAATCCCTTAGCAGTTATGCAGACACAATATATTTGTTGTATAACAGATAACCTGGAATCTTCAATATGAAAAAGGTAACACAAACCTTGGCAAAAAGTCAAGCCATCTGTAGAAGGACTTTTGTAATGAACGAGGAAAGGTTTATAAGGACAGATAACATTATTCAGTAAAGCACTGAAATAACTAGAAAGAACAAACTTGGGGACACATAATGCCTTCTTCCTTTCATGTTAACTCTTTTGCATTAATAATAGCCTTCTGTGTTGATAGCATGTTTTGCTGCCTCCTTTTTCTTTCACCCAGTGCCACAGGTACTGCTTTGCACATGTACACCTGCACACAAACGCACATGGACTCAGCATTACCTTCATCTCCTTACAGAGTCTGTGTACCGTGCACCATGGCATTTCAAGAAGAAATTATATGTTACTTATTGTGGTGTATTTACCTTTGTTCACTGTCTGTGCATTGTGCATTTTAACTACCTTTGGCACTTAAAAGAATAATTGCATGTTGTGTAATGTATTTGAAGATTTGTGTTTTTCCAGACGGTTAAAGTACAACTCTGTTGAGGCTTGAGGTTAAACAAATGCATGGTAAGAAATCCCACAGAAACCACATGCTTTAAAGCTTATTATTAGAAGTATATTGTGTATAACAGCTGCAGAAGGTACGATTTCATAACAATATTCTTTTTTAACCTGAATGCCCTGATACTTTAAAATGTATTTACCACCTGACAACTAAAATAAAGCTGTATTTTGCACATCCCCAGCCTTGTAAAACAGCAAACCCATATCCTCAGCAAGCACAAAAAAGAATACATCTAAATATTGCAGGATGACAACACTCAGTATTTTCCTGAAGAAATTAACATAATTTTAGTTGTTGAATACTAATTTCTGACCACAGCAAATGAAATGACACACTCATCTTAAGCCTCACTAAGTTAATTAAATTCCTCAAGCATCCTGACCTGGTATGAATTAACTCCTGGGCAAAATCTGGACACACAGTTTTTGAAACTTGTGCCTTATTGGTTTTGACCTCACTTCATCAGGAAAAAAGATTTTCCTGGATCATTGAGTCGTTATAATGCTGGTGTCATCACTGTGGACACTTCTAAGAGAAATACTTTAATAGTATTGATTTAATAGTATTAATAGTATTGATACTAAACAGAGAAAAGAAACATTCAGAAAGCAATATGTCAAGTGAAAATATGCACTGGTTTTATGCCATACTATTACAACAAAATCTTAGATGTCAAGAAAACATATCTTCTCATTTATATTTATTTTTTTTCTTTCTGCAATAAAAGCTTCACCTGCCCTTTTATACTTATATTTTATCTTACTTTTTTTTTACATGCTTATGTGCATAACATTTCTGATGCCAAAATAAGCCAATGTAATCAGAAATTCAGTTACAGTTAGTGCTATGAGTAAAAGAAACACAAGTGTATAATACATTAAGTTAGCTACCCTTTATATCCATGCTGCGATTTTTCTTTTAAGAGCTACAAATTCAAAAACAAGCTAAAAGAACAATCAGATGGTTTAGCAAAATCCCAAGATGTGTAGGCCAACCTTAAAAAGCTGCAATTCTAACATATAGAAGGTTTTGTAACATGTGGTAATTTTATTGACATATCAGTCCATTAAGCTGTGCAGAGGTCCACATAATAAATTGATTCAATTTTAAGTATTGAAGAGACAAAAGAAGACTCCTGTTTGTTTTATTACAAACACTTGCAAGACGAACTGTACTACTGTGGTCAAAGATATCAAAATCAGGAGACCTTATTGCAGCCTTCCAGTACTTGAAGTTGGCCTATAAGTTGGCAACATTTTTTTTAGCAGGGCCTGTTGTGACAGGACAAGGGGTGATGGTTTTAAACTAAAAGGGGGGAAATTTAGATTAGATATAAGGAAGAAAATTTTTAGGGAGGGTGGTGAGACACTGGATCATGTTGCCCAGAGAGCTGGCAGATGCCCCATCCCTGGAAACCTTCAAGGTCAGGTTGGACAGGGTTCTGGCCAACCTGATCTAGTTGAAGATGTTTCTGATCCTTGCAGGAAGGCTGGACTAGATATCTTTAAAGGTCTCTTCCATCCCAAACCATTCTAAGATTCTATGAAAATTGCACAAGGTTATAGGAGTATTCTATTCATTTTACATCTTGGTGCGAAAAAAAAACTTGAAGAAAAAAAAACTTCAATTGATTATAACAAGCTTTGGAAATCATGCAAATGATAACTTACTTCTGGACACCCTCACAAGTTCCGACACATTGAACACTCCGGATTTTACAAAGCTGTCCTCAAGGTACACTGAAAAAGATTAAAATATCATAATCAGTATAATGAGAGGATTAATAAATAACTATAGATAAATTTATACACCAGCTAATAACAGTATCACCAGAGTCCCAGAACTATAATACAGAGACAGAAGTACACTGAAAGCTGATCTCAGGATCTAATGAGAGATGAAATTTAGGCAAAAGTGCAAAAAATCTTGAGGATGTGTGAGAAAGCAATTTTTTAAAAAAATATGTCTGTAAAAAATAACACGCAATACAACGAGTTCCTAGGTAACCACTCAGAAAATGTCTAAAAACTAGTTGCTTTTATTAGTATTTTTAATTTTTAAGTCAGTATTGAACTCAGTAAGAACTATATCAGATGGCCTAAGCAATTTCACATATCTGAATGAGTAAAAGCATTCTAAATGTCTTAACTAACAGAACGAACAAATAAAAAGCGCACCTACTGGAATATTTACTTATTTGGAAAATGATGGCTCAGTACTATTCTCGTTAGGCTTTTTTTGGCAATTACTGCTTTCATGTTCAAGTCATTCAAGAAAACACTGCCACTATCATGAGAAAAGTGTCCGTAAAAGCAGTACACTTCTCTTGAGACATCTGTCCTTGGTACACCTGGAGAAACCTCTACTTATTTTTCAGGGTTAAACAAGGAGGGCAGAGGCAAAAGGAGTGGTTTTCACTGCTTACCAGCAGTCTTACCAGACTGGCCCACAGAGCCACCTCACCCAGCACCCCGACACTATCTACCACTCTTAAAAAAATGCACCTGACAACTCAACCTGGAAGCACAAGAACGCGTGCAACCGAACACATTTCCTGGCAACTCTGTTACACCTAGAAACGAATGTTCATCTTCCTCAGTTGACAAAACATCCCAGGAGCGAGTGCAGTGGGCACGCAGAGCACCACAGGCCTGTGGGATCATCCTGAATGACATTATGCCAATGCCATCACCTTCTCATCATCCAGCCAATGTCACTTCATACAATAACCCTGTATGTCTTTATTTCCACTAGAAGCTCTGCATGGCTCCCTCTCTTTTTTCTTCACTTCTTTTCACATTCCTCTCCCTCTCATTTTCAACAGCTTTTGTCCCTATCCATTACTTTTTCCTCTCTTATTGTCCTTCACCTGGATGTTGCATGCCTCTCTGCAATCTTATTCATCTCCAGTTTCTAAGAAATATGAGCCTCTTTCATCTTCTGCATTCTCTTGCATCCTTTCTACATGTTTTTGCGTGAATGAAAACATGACATGGCTTCTCAAATATTTCCTTCTTTGTTTGACAGGACCTGGCATACTCATATAACAAAAAATGTCAAACAGTTAATGTTTCTTCTTCCCTTCTTCTTCAATTTCTATTTTTTTCAACTAAGAATGGGCAAGCTAGATGAACACTAATAATTTCTCCAACAAGGGCAATCTTTCCCTTCACTGCCTATTTCCTCCAGCAGGAACGGTCTGCAGTAGAACATGGAAGCAAGATTTCCAAAGAAAAATTGGTTCCTTGATTTTAGTTGACCTGGAAGTAAAGTGAGGCTTAAAGCCAGTGTACAAACATGCAGCAGCTCTGGACCTGCTATTGAGACAAGACTGAATTTCTCTGCTGCTTATCCAAATACCACTACTTTGAAGCACAACTTCTCTCATGCAAGTTAGGGTAACTTGAGAGGAGCTTTACCCAAGCATAGATTAGTCAAGCTATCATTACAGTGAGAACAAGGCCCAGGGCTCATATGGGGGAAAAAAAAATTAAAAAAAAAAAAAAAATGCCCATGTAGGATTTTATGTGTAACATGCATTCAAGGGTATGCACACACGCAGACACACACGCAGACACACACACACACATTTAATCTTCAGCCTTCTTTCATGAGTTCTTAGTTTTTCTCACTGGAAATACTGAGAATATCCACATAACAAGAAGCAATAGAGTGTGTTACTCTCCTTGTGATAATGAAATGGGAGCAGGGAAAAAATTCTGGCACTAAGTTGTACCACTATTTAGCACTCTCTCACAAAAGAATGCATTTTTGACTCATGGATCACTGTCTTTCACCCAGTTTTCACTCTGCCTTGGATGGTCCAAAAATAATGACACCTACAGATATATGCACATGATTTGTCTGGCATTAGGAAAGTGAGGGAAACTGCAGCTATCATCAATTTCAATCGACTTAAACAGCTTGATTTTTATTTCTTTGTAACGTGACAAAGTATTATTAAAAAATTGATGCAACGATAAACAGTTTATGTCACAGGCACTGAGCAGCTTCATCCTGAGCCTTATGTTCTAACAGGGACAGTGAATTCCAGTGGTGCCTCCAAGTGCAGAAAAATAAACGCAGTATGTTCAGTTCCAGCATCAGTGGACTTCAGCTGTTTTAACTAGTTAGGAAGAAAAATCATGGTGGGTATGTTACAGAACTGTTCTTGGCTTCCAGCTGTGCAATAGGAAAATGTTCTGTGCCAGTAAACTGCCGTAGTTTTTTGCAGAAACTCTACATACAATAAAGGGTAAACAGCAAGACTGTATGCAACAGGACAACAGTATAAGATACTTTGACTTTATGGTGTGAGACATTGCCTTTTACCTTGTGAATCTGATCTCCCAACTGAGTAAGAGTTAACATTCATATTCACATTATTACACCACGTGCAAGAAAAAAATAAGTGGTGATACTCTGTACGATACAGGTCTTACTGTTTTTTTTATTAAACATTCCCGAATACACTAACATGTTAAAGAGCCTTAAATTAGCATTCTCAGAGTGTTTTTCTGACCTGTTCAGTATAGAAATTAATGCATTGATTACAGTCTATTGTTGCATTCCTCATAGAGGATTTACCATATCTTTTGATGGCCATGATAACACTTTAAGCTGGCTTTATTGTTCAAGCTGTCTTTATTGTTCAAGCCTAATATAAGCACTAAGTATTGCCATAAAACCCATCTCACCTGATAAATGACACTCCCTGAAATGCATTTCACTAGTTGTCGTTACTGTTAAAAATCTGAGCTCTACAAAGAGTGTTTCTGCCAAATCCACACTAGTGTAGTTCTGTATAAACAATCAGTAACTTTCAAAACCCATAAATAACTGGGTTTTTTCTGTATTTCCTTTTAGGTTTTATACACGGTGAGCATAAAAATTGTTTTCTCTCCTTCCCATTTTTACAGAAAACTGATTTCTGAAAAATACATTTTCCAAACAACACCAGAATGACCAGACCAGTGCCATCAAGGATGAAAGATTAACAGGTTGAGTCGAGCAGCAGTTCCGATCAAGCTCGCCTCATACAGTCAGTAACAGGAGAAAGCTTCAGTAATGTCTCCAGCTGCTGTAGAAATTATTCTGTCCTAGTCCTTACACACAGAATCTTAGAATCATAGAATGGTTTGGGTTAGAAGGGACCTTAACGATCACCTAGTTCCAACCTCCCTGTCATAGGCGGGGACAACTTCCACTAGATCAGGCTGCTCAAAGTCTCATCCAGTCTGGCCTTGAACACTTCCAGGGATGGGACATCCACAGCTTCTCTGGGCAACTTGTTCCAGTGACTCATCAGCCTTACAGGAAAGAATTTCTTCCTTACACCTTACCTACATCTACCCTCTTTCAGTTTGAAACCATTACCTCTTGTTCTATCACTACGCTCCCTGATAAAAAGCCCCTCCCCATCTTTCCTAGGCCCCCTTTAGGTACTGGAAGGCTGCTATAAGGTGTGCCCGGAGCCTTCTCTTCTCCAGGCTGAACAACCCCAGCTCGCTCAGCCAGTCATTACAGGGGACGTCTTCCACTCCGTTCTTGTGCTATGCCTTCAAGAGCTCAGTTACAAGTATAGGTTTTAACTGCGCTAAGACTTAAAATGGGGGGAAAAAAATCGTTTAAACGTACTGAAAAATATTTTCAGTTTGCACTAACATGTACTTTAAAGAGCTTGTTCTAACATTACTTAAAAACTTACCAGTGACGTCTGGCTTTACAAATCTTTAACCAGCCTTTTTTATGCCTTCCAATTTAATTGTACTTTTATGAATAGAATGCCTGTTTACATTCTGCTGCATATTGACTAGTGCCAAAACATGAAATTGCTTCCTGGTGTCATTAAACATCTAGTTTTTTCACTGATACAGCCTTGATTTTGAGCAACTTAAAAAGCAGGAGTAAGGATTCAATCAGTGTAGGAAACAATTTGTATTACTGCACTTTTATATCTGGATCTTTAAAAAGAGGAACTATACACTAATAGATAGATTTACTAGCAGTGAGACAGGTTCAACATCAGGAACTACTGTGAGAAGAAAGCCTGGAAGCTTCTGGTGTACAAAAGTAAACCAGAAGCAAATTGGTGTACAACATACTAGCAGAAAGCTGTAGCTTGACTTTAAGTTACGCAATATAATGTTCCGGATAGCTGCTACATGTTTGTTTGTCTCCTGAAACTGCTGCAGTTAAAGAATAAATCACTTCATTGTATAGCTTCTTTTGCGTAAGTCTTTGAAAACTGACCTTTTAAGGACCAGCTCTTGCTGATCTCTGCAATATCTAACTTCTACAGGAAGCTTTTTAATTTCAGCAGGAATCTTAGCAGCATACTGCTACTGTTCACAGTCAAAACTGTGAGTGAAAAATTAGTCTCACACTGTTCATAGTAAGTTAACATACAGTCAGTAGACCTGTAGTTTGGTTTTTAACTACATGAATTTTGAAGCCAATATCTCAAAAAGAGTACCAGAAACAGGTTCCCACTGAAACAATTTCTTTAAGGCAGTTAAGGGTGGATAACATGAGCCAAGGAGTGACACAGATTTCAGTGATGATGTCATTTGAAGCAGTTGAACCAAGGTCTGTCCAGAGAATGAAGGTATTTTGGTTATCATACAATCGTCCCTGGCCTTGTTGCATACCCACAGTTTGTTTTGGGTTTTCTTCCTGAAAGTTGCAATGATGTTGTAACTGGGACAGGAAACAAGCATGTTGCAAAAAGATCCCCTGAATCCATTGAACTCTTTAGGACAATAAGGAACTAAGAAGCTGCCTCTGCCATTTTCAAAAACAAAGGAGGTTTTCAACTCTCAAGTTCATAACAGAACTATAATATCCTTCACTGCTACAGTAATTTGAGGGAGTAAACATCTGGTTTAATGGGCTCCAGAAACCATGTACTGGAACCCACAGAGTAAGTTCCCCCAAAAAACTAGCAAGAAACAGAAAGGGCAACTAACACAGATGCATACTGCCTTCCACTCCAGATGGTCTCAGATTATACACAAGCTACAGCCAAGATTTTAAAAGAGGTTGGGGGAGCTGCTTTTTAATAGTTATAGGACTTCCTGGTACCTAAAAGGAATTTTCTGGTACCGAAGCAGGTTTCTGAAATTCCAGCTGGTAACATAAGAGTTTTTAGTAAATTCTTGCTCTGTGCATGCTTTGACATAAAAATTGTCACACTCACCACTGAACACAATGGCATCAGAAGCGATCACGGCATCATTTACATACACAGTGGGTTCATAAATAAGGATAGCTGATGTAACCAAAAATTCAGAAGAAATCCTAAGCCAGTAGACATTAGTGCTACCCATGTCGAATTTCAAAGCAGCCTGCAAGGCCAAAAAGTATTCCTCTTGGTAAAAGGGGCTGTACAATCTGTGCAGGTTTCTGCTTGCCAAGGCAGCACAGCTCCCCACTGTCCCCCCAAATGCCCCACCTGCCTTAGGGCTGAGAGGCTGACAAGGAAGAGTATCACCTCTCAATCACGGGCATTACTAATTCATAGAGCATTTGGGAAAGGGAGAAGTCCACAGAAAATCAAGCCCTGACCAAACCCAGCCTTGTTTTATTTGAAGATCACTATCTGAGATGGCATGGCTGCAGGCATATGGGAAACAGCAAGTCTTTCAGAATATTCACTCCCATGCTGAAAAGCAAGGTGAATACCTGTTTGTTTAAATACAATTTTGTCTGAATCCCCAAACTGCTACTATGATAGCATCATTGCTTCCACAAGAAAAGCTGCTTGCAATGATGACACAAGGGACTATCTCTTCTATTCCTATTAATTAGGGAGCTAATTCCCCATTCACAAAGAGGGTAACCTGCAAAACAGTAAAATAATACAACCGTCTGTGTTCTGAGTCACTCAAAACTCAGATATTTGCTTATTGCATTTCCAAAAGAGATCAAAGGTTGAGACCACATTACTCTTCAGGGGTTATTTCTGAAACTGTACATTCTAAAACTTAAAACTGAAATACCTCTATCTAAAACAGTCATATATAGGCAAATTTATTACACATTTCTTAAGGCTTGATCCAAAAAGAATGTTCTCCCTATGGCTGGTAGCCCATATGAAAGCACAAAAAAGCCTTTGGGGCTCTATAGTTGCAAGAGAGATTTGCATATTGAGAGATAGGTGAGGCTAGTTGCAAGCTTTGTGGCAACACCTTCTTTAATTAGAGAAAAAAAAAAAAGATACGTGGTGATTTCACTCACATCTTCTTTGGAAATGGTTCCCAGAATAAAATTTCTGTGAAAATAGAAGGGGAAAACCAATTCCAGAGCAGTGAGACTGGGGCTGAGGATTCACATACCTATAATTCATTTAGATTAAGCACCTTATCACTAGAGTAATTCTCCTACAACGTATCGTGGGTTACTGTGAAGGAAAGAAGAAGGGAAACAGTGGGGAAGAATGAAAGGCAGAGAGACAGTTTCTCAATCTCTGTCTAAAAGTGTGTCACCCATATAAATAATGTAATATTCATTATCACACAGGCTCAAACCTGAGTCCTCTGCATTCCTCGTTCAGTCTTGACTGATGTTACAGAGTCTCCAGAATTTATACAACAGTATTCCTTTTACCAGTTAAGGGCTGGTAAATTCTATCAGGAAAAGAAAATCTAGCAGTTCCCACTTGCTAGGAAGCATAGCTCTAATAACTTCTGAACTCAACTGCTTGGATAAAAGCAAAAATCTGAACACACTTGTCTTCCCCCACCAATGAGGCCAACTGTCAATGTCAGGATGGTTAAGTTTCCTTTGCACCTTCTGAAAACTTAACTTAACTTTTGTATTTCCAAATGCTGAACAAGAATAGCTCTGAAATCTTGAAGGGACCTGCACAAAAGGAGACTATTCTCCCATCAGCTCCATCCAGAAGACAAGCATGAAAGATGAAGCACCAGTAGGAATTTCTATCTACTCCCTGAAGTTACCAGTTCTCTCAATTCCTCAAATTGTATTTGTCTATCCTGTCTTATTGTCATATCAAGAGAACATTTTACTTTATGGGTACTGCTACTTCTTACTCTCATTTTAGCAGCTTAAAAAGGCTGTGTTCAAAGATTTGAGCAACATGGCAGCAATGGGACACAGCAGTGTAATGCTGGTATATTGATAAATAAAGTCTACCAAGCACCACCTCACACCAATGGCAGGTAGCAAGTAACCTTATTAATGTTGAGCAGTCATAGCTAACAGACAGTAAGTAAGGGAAATAAAAATAAAGCAGAACAAAACCCAGAAAATCCTCTACTAAAACTGGCTAGTAGGGATTGTATCACTGAGACCAAAGTCTCAGGGCTGGTGTCAATACCGTTAGCTTACTAGTTGTTATAGATGCTCTTCTCTTTTTACTCACCCTCATAATTTTTCTTATGCCTAACAGATGAACTTACTGAAACATCACTCCCTCTATCTACAGTACATATCCTCCCACACCTTTGCAGATATTTTGAGAAACACATGTTAATGAAAACTTACTTTTTAGGTTTTCTTAAGCTGTATAAAAGACCTATGGGACTTGCAGGGAGAAAATAAAACAGCATTACACTGAAAATACCATATTAGGTCTCCGTCAACAGCCTACTTTCAGCAGCTCTGAACAGATGCCCAGTAGAATAGTAAGAAACAGGGCAGGCTTGAAGTATTTGGGTTTGGGGGCTTTTGACTGATAGGGTCCAAGGCTCCCAGTATTTTCAGTTTCAAAATTTATTAATCCAAGTGTGCCTCTATCTGTTTAAGTCACTCTCAATGGATCTGTGGACATGTCCATTCTCTCTTTGAAACCATAAAGGCTTCTAACAGTTAGCACTGTGCTAGTATAACATAAATTTTCAGGAACTTAATGACTGAGGTGGACAACAGCAGTGTTCAAACTCTTCTCCTCTCTCAGATCAATTCAGTTCAATTCAGCTCATCTATCTGTCTGGAATCTACATAACAATCCCAGTGAAGAAGTGACCTTTACAACTCAGCCCTCAGAAAAGCAGGTTTCATTCTTTGGAAATATACCAGATTAAAGTTATTGAAAAACAAAACTTAGAGGAAAAATAAAATTGAAATTTATTGAAAAATAAAACTTAGTATCCCTGGACCTTGCTACAAAAGCTACATACCAACTGTACCACAAGCTACACCATCTTAATACTGTATGACACTATCAAAGTATCAATGTATTTTTCAGAACATATTGTAAAGAATTCCAGCAAGTGTTCTTAATGTTCTTTTTTTGGCAGGTGACATTACCCTCCCTCCATGGTTAAGACAGCAAATTACCAGACACCCTAAAGAATGTAATGGTCTAGCCAAACCTAGAAAACCCCACTTTTAACAACAGCAGCATTGCCAGCTACCACTCAGTTTCCAACCTCCTCTTCCTTGGCAGTGTCTTTGTGAAGGTAGTGACATCCAAAAGCTAACAGCACCTATCCCTTGCCAATGCCCTGGCTCCTTGACATACAGGCATCAGACCAAAACATGAAAGAACAAACCCTCCTGGCACTGCCAGTCCGCATGCTCCTGGCCTGGGACCGAAGAAAACCTCAAAGTGGATATCTTCTGGGGCTCTGACAGAAGTGACTGCCCGGTTCTAATAAAACGACTCATGTAAAGTTTAATAAGAAAGAACAGGACAGCAGCCCTTTTCCCAGACAAGTTGAATGGAGTGTGGCTCCCTCTCACCCTCCTGCAAAGCCCCAGACGTCTTGTATTCTGCAGTCTTGAAAATATCAACATTTTATCCCTGCCAGTTGAACCCCAAGACATTATCACACTGAGAAGCTAAATGATACTAGAAGTTTATGTATCTTCAAATAGACAGATGACATTCAATTATGCTTCTGTCATTGCTTAAATTAAGGGTTTCAAGGGAAGCAAGGCACAGCTCCCATTTTCTGTCTCCACTTGGGACAGAAATCTGCTGGATAAAGGAATGATACTTCCAGCAAAGACTCCAAAGCATGACAAAGTGTTATGCTCAGATTTCAAGCAGAAAGTTTCATGATGAAACCAGCAACAGAATTCTCCACCCTCTATCTCCCTCTACCTTCTGGGACACTGGAGTCTCTCAGACATTAAAACATCTGGTCTTGCCCCACAGGGCTGCTGAAAGAAAACCTATATAGCTCTTCTGCTGCCCTCCCCAGGGCTCCATTGCTGGCAGCTTGATGCTCCTTGCTGGAGTAGCCTGCGGTTAAGACTCAGTGTTGGTGAGACTGGACTCACTAGAGGATGTGATCCTCACTAGTGAAGTATGTACTTCTACCTTCCTACTCCAAATGCTAAAAGGTATTTTA
Organism: Bucorvus abyssinicus; assembly: GCA_009769605.1. Classification (NCBI taxonomy): domain Eukaryota; kingdom Metazoa; phylum Chordata; class Aves; order Bucerotiformes; family Bucorvidae; genus Bucorvus; species Bucorvus abyssinicus. Next base: position 33,752,917 of record CM020063.1, read on the forward strand.
AAAACAGAATTTTAAAACACGTTGAATGTGAGTTTCCAGACATTGTCTTCAGCTTCCCAAACCCTGAGGCTACAAAGCAACCTTTAAAATGACGAGAAGTAATACATTTATTTGGCTTTTCTTATACTCGCAAACAAAGATATTCTAAAACTAAAATAAATGCTCTACAGCTAAATGCTCCAAGCTTTACAAAACTGTAATTATGTGTGAGGAAACTTTTCAGGCCTGTTTTAGGTGTAAATTTGCTGGTTCGGGTTTTTAAACCACTATCCTACTATGCCATGTATTTAATAGAGGAATAAAAGCCTACTCGTAACAACCCACACAGTTTGGAGAGAAACAGCATTGAAGCCTCCAGCCAAAAGTGATTTCAAGCCTGTATCATCCCTTGAAGAAAAAAAAAAAAAAAAAAGGCATTAAAAAAAACACTTGAACACGAATTTATCACGTTATTGGACTTGTTCTGTGCTCATACAATGTATCTCCAATCTTCCAGGATATGTTTCTTGGTTTTATATTACAGGAATATGTTTTTTTGTATAACAATCTATGATGGTTCTCACACTTCGGGGTATTTAAATGCAACGCACATGACATATTCCACTACATGTTGAGCATACTTTGATCATATGCATAGTACAAAACCGTACAGTCACAATGCAGGCTGTTTTCCCTAATGTTTGGACAGATCCAGAAAATATTCATGCATATGTAACAGCCCAGCATCATACAATTACTTCTTGGTTAGAGTGCGGCTAATTTTGGATTTAGAAAAAGAGCAAACTCGGTTAGTTGCAGCTTATTTGGGATAGGCACTTCCTCTGAGAGATGAAGTGAGAAGATACAACATGGCAGTGGGGGCAGGAGTCACTCCTTGCTCATTAAGAAGTGATAGTATGTCTGTCAAACTTGTTTGTCTTATCCTGAAAAAATTCCTAAAATAATATTTACGAGGTTTACTAGCACAGCCCAGTTGATTAGAAGGATAACTCCATGAAAATACAAAGAACCTTTGGTCTAATCAGCATGGAATAGCAAAGCCTGGGTTTGATCTTCTCTTGAATTTTTATTTTTAGAGAATCCTTGAAAGGACTGCTTAAAATGACATCCCTCATAAAAATTCCAAATATCATAGCATGACCCATTAACAATGTGTTCAAAAACTGCTCTAGGCTGAAATGAAAAATAGAAAAAAATGAACATGCCTGCATTTTATAATGCACATATAAAATAAAAGTAAAGAACCTGGTAGGTCAGGTCACAGATTTTAGAGGTAGCTCGACTGCATTTTGTCTGAGATTGAAAAAATAATTGTAGCATGTGAAGACTTTTATAAAAGCAAAGTTATCTGGAATTTTGTCTCCTTAATCCTCTGCCCGTTCCCACTTAGGAAATTCTAAAAAACCATGAACAGAAAGAAAAAAAATCTTAGATTAAATGAATGTTGATGGAACTACAGTTGAGGCATTGCCAGTTTGAAAGAACTAAAATAATCACAGCTTGTCCTGATTATATGTACTTACCAGTGCAAAATAGGTTGCTGACCAATTATGCTCTCTTTAACTATTAACAGTAGTATCTTTGTTCTCAGACAATGTTAGATGCACATGTTCTGGAACTTATATTTACCTGGTGTATTCTTGGCAGGATCATTGTGGCTTGGACTTCCTGGTTGTCCAGAATCTATAAAGAAATGAAAGAAATGTTTTACTAATTTGTTTTGAAAGTATCTCACAACCTTTTAATATCCTCCTTCAGTATTAAACTAATACTTAACTTTTGTCCTTTAAAGGTCATTTCCCCCACTTTCTACATTAGGCATTACTGAACAAACACAGTGTATGTAAACCTTGTTACGCGGAAGCAGAAATATTGTGAAAGATGCAATGATCCTAATAAGAGGAAACTCATAGATCACCGAATAAGGACAAGAGAGTCATTCAGGTAAATATTCAAGTTGTAAACACATCTACAAGTGTACCTTTTCATTCCCTTTCCCTCCATCCCCCAAATATAATATTGCATAATTAGTAAAGCAGAGGTAGGTTCTTTGCAGGCAATGACCAGAAAGACATACTGGATCAGGCAACTAAAGGTATTTGCAGTGATGAGTCCTGTTTCTTTAACCTTTCCTTAAAGCGCAATAGTCTATGCTGCTTTAACAGACTGAGGACTGCACTGAAGATACAACTGTCCATTTTAATACAACATAGGCTTTGTGTTCCTAGTCTGTAAGAACTGCTGTTGTGAAAGGAAGACAACGTAACACAAAAGCTAACAAAATCCAAACCCTGTAGACTTCAAAGAGTGTTCTTTTCATGATACATGCACCTAACGAATCAAGAGGAGAATGCAGTTTGATGTTAACACACTAAATAATAAATGATGCCCTTATTCATAAAAGGTGTTGCTTTTAAAACTATCTACTTTTTTATGTATTCCCACACCAATAACATAACAAAACTCTGCTGTGCTGCAAGAAATTGTTATTAACAAAGTAAGACAGGACAGACACTCTTGAATGCAAAGAGAATAAGCAAATAAAAGAAGCACAATCATTTGCTCTGTATAAAGGTATCTAAAACAGAGTGGTTTTATAGTCTGAATAAAAAATACTCATTTTTTAAAATGTAGCAGTGCTTGATAGTAGCATAAGACCACCAAAAGGTTGCATCACAGCACTACAGAAATTGCTACTCCCTAATGGACCCCAGAGGGAAGTCAGAGCTCACCAAAGCATTGCTGCTTACAGTACTCAAAGAGAAAAAGTAAGGAGAAAAGTACAAGTCAACAGATACTTGTCTTTCAATGCCCATCACTTCTTAAAGCCAATGTAAACCTCAACCTAGACTGAAAGATTTCCTCCACCTGCAGGAAGAAGTTCATTGAAATGTTACCATCTATTACATAGCTTAGAAAATATGGCTTCACTCAAATGTTCCTCAAGCTGTTTAAGTTAACACAAGCTTGATTCTACAGAAGATGTTATCTGAAATGGAAATCTATTTCACAATTCAAGTTCTACTTAATTCATCTGAATTATGGTCATCACAGAAGACAAGCATCTGGAGACCTACCGAAGTACTGGAAGACCAAGGCCCATATGAAACCCAGTTCCAATGGTATTAAAAAAACAAAACAAAACAAAACAAAACCCTGAACTTTCCAGTACTGAATTAAATCACTCTTGCAGACAATAAAATAACAGACTGGATAGAGAATTCCACATGAAATATCCTCTATCTCTTTCAGCTCTGTGTAGGAAGAATGAAGAGCAGGCTTCCCTGTGAGATTCTGCACAACCCATGGTTTGGGCACTTGGGTAGTCTTAACAGTTCAGCACAATACATAGCCATTCAGTATGTCTGTTTCTTTTCATGACAAGATAGAGCACATCCTTTTATAAAAAGAAATCCTATCAATTTAATTTGAAAACTCAGTCAGCCGCACGAAACGCTAAACATATGATGATTCTCTGCATATGGACCTTTATATGGACAAACATTCTTTTTCCTGTGTTGCAATAGGTTCATCCTGCAGGGAGTGAACTTTAATATTCTTCTAACAGGTATTCGCCATTTCTGCAAACCATAAATATTATTATTTAAATTAAGATTATTGAGAGTATTAATTCTACACAGCAAGGGTCCAAGTATAAAACTACTGCAGATGTGTGGCTAAATGAAGTGTCAATTTGGTAGCAGATGCACCCAATAAAGCTTACACAGTGTAGCTTGGGGAACACAGAGATGCAACTCCGGACTAATGAACCCTACCAGAAAACAGCCTTCAAAGTTTTCTTCTGTTAAAATTCTCTAAAAAGATGCACAAAGTGAAAAATATTTTTTAGCTCTTGCACAGCAACTTGCCTTAACTTCTACTTTCTCATGGTCAACATGGCCACTTTCTGGATCCAGGATTTAAAGATTGATGGTAGTTTAAACAATTCTTCTTCATAGTATAATAAGATAAACTTATCAAAGAATTTTCAAGTTATAGGGATAAGCAGTTGGCTAGTTATTAGAATTTGCCAGTCAGACTTAGCTTTGTTTTATGTTAAGTACTTATCAATCATGATTTTTAGAGATTGATTCTCGCACAGTGTTTTGATCAGTAGATGTTACTAATGTATTCATCAGCACGGTCTCAATGATCTTGAGAAAGCAAAGAATTATTGTAAGCTCAATAGGAGAAGCAACTTATCTAATCCTTCACTTAAAACAGTTGAGAAAGCAAAGAATTGTATTCTGTATGAGAGTATGAACCTATGTACCTCTGCACTTAAAGCACCCAGAAGCATCTCATTCCCAGGATGAAAGGCACAGACCTGAGTAAACACGTCTACAAGGGTAGATCCAACTCTGTCACCAGTATCAGTAGTTATAAATATTATTTGATGCGAACAACCTTGTGAAGTGCAAGAGAACCATGATTATTACAGGAATAAACTATATTAATAATTTATAAGCCAAACATTGAACGAAAAGAGATATTCTTCTAAAAGAGGGAGTGAGACGCATTTTTGGAAAGCCACAGAAACTTAGGAAGCAGAAGACATGTTTAGACACTTTAAAGTTTTCTTTGTTCTCATCTGCACAAGATCATTACTTAAAAACATGAGCCCTGGGTTTAAAAATTGTAGGCTTTTCTTCCAGTGTGATGGAGAAAGACATAAACCAGACTCATTGTCTGTCTAGATGGCTTTGCATCCCATTTCCCCACCAAATAATTCTGTGCACACTGAAAAAGAAAAATACCTCCTAAGCTAGAAGTTGTAAGGGAAGCTTTACAGCTAGTAGCAAATAAGACCCATCATGCAAATGTGATGAAACTGAAATTTTCCATGTTGTCTTTTAGGTAGCTCCCAACTCTTAGTTTATTAGGGTTTCTCAGCTTTTGCTTGTTGGATTGTTTGTTTTAAAAACCTCCTTCTCAAATTTTACTGTCAGTGTGCTTTTCTTGAAAAAATTATTCCACCCAGATCTCAGAAGTGCTTATCCTTATTTGCTACAGAAGAGAAGCCCACCTACACACACCATTTCCACAGAATGGCTTTCATATGCACCGCACAACTACAGTGAGCAGCTCTTCTTGGTGCTGACTCCTGCAACAGTCAGCAGCTCGTGCCTATTGCCCCATGAATGATAAGTTTTGCCCGTGGATAGTTTACACCAGAATGGTTCAGGCTGGCCTCTACTCTTATCTGGTAGAGATTCTTGTAACGCTGATACACTTTATGTATAATTTATCATGATTCAGCATGGCTACCACAAGGACGTTCAAACTATTTCAAATTACTCTTTCTTTTTAAAGATGGTATGAAAGGATGAGTCAAGAAGTTGGTATATTTTATATAGAATTGTTTCCTGTGTTTTCATTTGTAGAGGTCAATCCCAATGAGTACTTGGGAGTGCAGAGAACTCTCACGCAGCCAGGGTAAAGTAAAACTGACTGTCAGGGCCTACTCCTGGTGAGAAAAAAACATCCATTTCTCCTGCCATACTCTAAGAGAAAGACGCTGCCATGATACATCAATCTCGGCTGCATAAGGCAGAGGGAAAAAAAGACCCTGATGGTTTGCTATCCAATAAGGGACAAGGTGCACCACCTTGTCTTCAACAAGCAGCAGCAGGAAGGGCGCACACCCCAGCAAAGCCAAGAAAATCACACTGCGGTTCATCTGCTTCTTGAGGGATTTTTAGTATTGCTTATCTAAGTAACCTAATCTTTCATTTTTCAGCTGATAAGAGAGGATAATGTCTTTAAAGTAAGTTATGCAATACCTCCCTTATGCCCCATACTGTACAAGGAATTTTAATTTTAAGGCTCTCTGCATTAGTGTAACATTGAAGGTCTTGAAAACAAAAGAAGCAGAATCTGTAAGGAGAAAAATTACTTCCTTGAGGCATGTCTTAGAAATAAGCAGATTTTCCTCAGGTGTCATACTAATTAAATAAACTTCCTCAGTGGCTTCAGTTAACACATTTCACTTTTCATTTGCCACAAGCTAGGAGACAGCCTTTGAACTCAGTTAATCTCAGCTGACAGACACTAATTTAATCATTCACCAGCATGTAAATACACCCTTGTTCTTTGATAGTCCACAATTTGGGTATGAGGGAGGAAAAAGGACCAGAGAGATGTGGCACCGTCTAAGTATCAGTTTGATGCTGTTAAGCCTTCCCACACACGTACAGCATCTGACTAGACAACTGTCAGAGTCAAAGCTGTGAACAAGAATCACAACTACCTTCCAGACTGTCATTCTTCAGGGTTACATGGCCACTTAACATCACAGACTTGAGCAAATGTTTGACCGCTGAAAATCACAGGACCACAGGACACCACAGCCTGGTGGGGGCCTGGGGAGGTCTCCAGTCCCAGTCCCTGCCTAGGGAAGGCTCAGCCATGGGATCAAACTTGGCTGCTCAGGACTTTACAAAGTCAGAGCATGAAACCCATCAAGGGTGCAGACAGCCCAAACTCCATGGGCCCCAGCTCCACTGCTGAGCTGTCCTCAAGGGGGAAAGACTTCTGAAATCAACCTTTCATCTTTCAAAGACTTTCAGAATATTGTCATGGTAGGAAAGTGTCCATGGCAACCAAAACAAAAGCTAACTACCTCTCCTCCAGAGCAAATAATGTGACCAGCAAAAATCCATAAAGTAAATAAATAAGTAATTTTATTTATGTACTTTAAATCATTACCATTTATTATTATTCTCCTAATTTTACTACACACTACCATTCTACTACCTACATTATTTTACTTCAAGAAATCAACTGATTGGATTTATAAGCTTCCCAAATACTGTTAACAATTTCATTTGCAAAAGCAACGTCTTTCTTTATACGCCTTTTCTATAACTGATTACCCTGAATTATTGTCCATTTTTATGTGCATTATTCACACCAACTCTAGTGATACAACACTTTTTGTTTATGGTATAAACAAGCTGAAAGTGTTTCATTGTATGTATTGCAGCATTAGGTTTGCAGTTGGACTCAATGATCTTAATGGCCTTTTCCCACCTAAATGATTCTATGATTCTGTATCCCTGAAGATATAAGGTATGATCTATGGGTCACACAAGGATGAAGCAGCACCTCAAAAACCACACAGTCTTCACTGTGACAAAGACATGTTTGCAGGACAAAGCCCCACATCTTTTCCCAACAGCATATACTCTGGTAACAATATGCATTCATGATACCTAGACTGAAAGGCTCCACAGCACAGAAGCAAGGAATTCTTTTGCAAAAGTAATATTCATACAGCTGGTGGTAAATGAGCAGTGTAGAGAACTGAGGTTAGATATTTAGATACAAGACATGGGGCCGTGGCATTGACTTCCAGACCGCACCGTACTAGCAAACCCTGATGGCCATGCAAGGAAGGATTGTTTGTTGCTTATCTTGCAGAGAGTCTATGACGTACTCCAGTTTTCCAAAGACATATCATTAGCTTTGATCCATTTGCACACCTGGTTTCCACAGATTTAAGTAAGCACACCAAAGAAATCTATGTGTAAAGGCTATTAAGCTGACACACAAATAACAGTCCTGGACGCTATTGGTATGAGGTGCATTCAAATCTCAAGCAAGGCTCCGTTCCTCAGCGCAAAGTAATCCCCACTGCTTTTTGCTTCCTTCCTTAGTTTGCACCCTAGCAGGCACAGGAGGGACCTCTTGGGAGACCAGAACAGAGGCAGGAGCTACTCTGAAGGCTGGATGTGCTAAGCCTACAAGGGCAAGCTTCATCAGCATCCCTGTGCCACACCATGGAGCCATGAGACACTGTATCATTCACCTACACTCTTCACCTTGAAAGTGAGCTGCCATCTAACCTTCATCTACCTGAAAAGTCAGCAAGGAACAGAGCTGACTGCTGGCACCAGAAGGCTGAGGTATCTATCTCTGTTTTCCACTGGCTCAGGCAAATATTCAGGTTTTAGTCCGAGCAGGCTTGTCATTTCACAAATGCCTTCAGGGCTCAGGCATGGAGATGCTTCTGGTGGGAGACAGTCACCTCAGAAGGCAGAAACTGGGCTCTGTTTTCATTTCGGTTTGAACCAGTTTACTCTGGAGTGGGGACGGGGCAAGAGCTACTCAGTCATCGCCCATCCCTTCATTGCACTCCTTGCAGCTTCCCACAACAGACAAGTTCGCCTGCGACTGGCACGACCGGGAGAAACCCTGCGTCTTTCAGCCAAGAGCCCATCTATCCCCATAGGACATGCTTCCCAGGCCCTGCAGCAGCGGTCTGCAGCTGGGGTGGCATCACCATGCTCGGGCAGGTCAGGGTCACCCCACTACCCAGGCGTCCGCCACACAGGCTGACAGCAAGGCAGCATGTGATGGGTCGGGCGTCAGAGCTGCGCAGGTCATGGCAGGCTTCCCGCTTCACCTCCCCTTTTATCAGCAGCTCAGATCTGTTGCTGCCAAGTCACCCAACCGGCCATTGTCAAGACTGTTAACTTTTCTTCAGAGTGTTTTAATTAGGTAAATAAAAAATGGTAATTAAATCAACATTACGTAATGTGTTTCTGATTTGTAATCTCATTTAAATTAATTAACTGACTCAGCTGTTGTTTAGTTTTTAAAATGCTCTAGTTAAGAAGTGGAGCTCTGGGAGTAAATCCAGTTTTTATATAGTTGAAACAAATTCAAGGACCTAGAAGCGCTTACCAGAACCAAAATAGCAATAAGCATAGTCAGCTTTCAGCTTTATGTCCCATGCACAGATTTATCTTTTTAAATTAAATTCCCTTATTTGTTTACATAAAATAAATCACAACACTTATTTATTCAAAATGGTTCTTATACAATTTATAAAGACCATATGTTGTTCAATTTGAAAATGGAACAACTTTAGCCAGCTGTGTTATATGGTAAGTTGTGCATGGAATATACACATATTTTATATATATATATATATATATGTGTATATATATATGTGTACGTATGCACCCACATGCACACAGACACATACCCTTTTAATTTAAGAAAAGTGTTGTATTTTTTTCATGTCCTGAAAGAAATCTTTCCCATGCTTCATAATATTAGCTAAGCTCTTTTTTGACATGTACATTAAGAAGAGATTTACATAGGTATCCTGCCACATGTGGATGAATGTGAAAGAATGAAGTTTCTTTCCAAAACTTGCTGGATTCAGTAGGAAAGGATGAGATATGAATGCTTAATTTTATCCACCTGGAAGACACTGTGGATACTAGCTATAATCAGAAACATTCAGAAGTTGTTCTTGGAAACCAAGAAACCTTTTACATTAAGATATTGTATCATAAAGGGCTTTTATTACAGATTCTTCAGAAAATTGAAAGCAAAAGGTAGAACACAGTGAAAGACTTATTTGGGTGTTTAGAGAAGAAAGAAAATACAGACTATAATAATGAAAATATTCGTGCTTACATGTAAAGAATTGGAATTTGCTTGCATTTACCTTCAGCCAATTAATAAACTGACCACTTCATTGTGAAAAGCAAAGCTTGACCCTCACCTTCATGCAATGCATAACAGAACTTCAGTGCAGATCCTGGTTTCATGGAAGTCAACTCAGATTTTACCACTGACTCCCAGGCACTCAGGATTTAATTTTTCTGTTGCATTTTAGGGCAGTAAAGCAGAAAGAGTCCAGGGCGATAAAATACACATTTCCACTGCGTAAGGCAATATTTCTAGGTACAAGAAAATTATGAAGTGACAAAAAAAATCACTTTTGTTCAATAAGAGTCTCAGCCAAAGGTTGTTAAAATCAATGGAAAGTTGCTCCAGCAAGCTTTTGATGAGACACTTCATGGTAAATTACAGTTTAAAAGTACAAAAAAAAAAAAAAAAGCATAGTTCAACAAATACTGTAGGATAGGACTGCATTTTTTCTTTGAAGTGCATTGCATCCTCCACTAAAACACACAGTAATAAAAGCTGGATTCTTCAGTTTTTCGGCAAGTTACATCACATGCTACTTCATGAGGAACCCACAGAGTAGTTTACAAATAGTAACAGACGCTCACAAGGCCTCTCTATTATTTTGTTGACAGAGATCTCCTAAAATGCTAAGCACACCACCACAGTAAATACTAATTGGGGGAAATTAACAGCAATTAAACTAAAATGCTGGGGTTTTACATACCATGGAAACTTGAAAATTAGAGTAGAGCACTGCTATGTTTAGCATTTCTTCAAGCCAGCTAAGAACAGCATGAGGTAATACCTCTGCCAGTAGGTATAACTATGTTTAAGAGTCAAAAAAATTACTGTTTTCTCTGAAATAGGATGGAAAAGGCTTAATGATTTGACAACCAGAGTATCATTGCGATGCTTCTACATGCTACAACATTTACCAAAGTATCTCCTAATTTTGATCTACGATCCATGGAGCTACCACAACTATGTTTTCATTTAAATTAAATTCAACTTCATGACTGGTGGTAACACACAATCTTTAGCATAAATACGGAATATACCAAGAAAAGACCCCAAAAGAGTAATGGTTTGGTTTTGGTTGGCTGGTTGGTGTTTTTTTCAGCTGTTGCCTGAACACTAAACACTGCTATTTCTTATCTTGAGACTGCCAATTGATGCTACGTGCAAATTTTTAAGACTGGGATATTAATTTACATCTAACAGAGATGGGGCATAAGGAATGCCACAGTTCTGTGTTATCCTTTAATAACATATTTTTTATCACAGATCACGTTTATGAGAGCAATGTCTTAAAGGGCAGTACATGCACATAATTTGTATGTTATGTTACCGTGTTCTTTATAAAGTGTATTTCATTCCATCTGCTATAATCTAAAAATTCATAGATAAAATATGCACCACTTTCCCTGTCCACATTTCCACATACATACTATTAAAACAAACTAACAGTGACAAAAGAGACTAAATCTATCAGTGGGGACTAAGTAGGTAATGTATAAGAAGCAGCTGAGAAAAATCACCCTACCTTTTCATACCAGTGGCTCATAAACTTGACTGGAATTGCATGTGTGCTCACAGCCACCATGTGTATTTACTAGCACATGCAAGTTTGCTAATAAATAAATAAGGAGATCATGTAGAGTGTGCTGAAGTAACAGTGGTCAAAAAAAAGATTCTGATCAAAGCATTGATTTTCTATCTACTTAGACCTTTTACAGAAGATAAAAATCAGAAGCACCTAATCATAGGACGTGCCAGTGGAGAACTTAAAACATAGAACTGACTAACCCATAGAAATGTATGATTAAACCAGTTTGGGGTTTGGGCGAGCATGTTCTTCAAAAAACACAAGGAATTTTTTTTAAGGCATGGAACCAAAAAAAAGGTATCCTGCTTTAAACTTTCTCTTTCAAAGCAATTTTTCCACAGATTCCTTTTCTCCCTGTTAGCAATAGTACAGCTTTTGCAGTCATATTTGTCAAAAGCTATTAAAAAAAAGTTAAATACTATTGGATCATGTTCATCTGTGCCTTCCCAACATAATTATGTCATTCTGTGGCTAATAGCACACGGGAGCATATGTTTTACAAACCTGTAACTTCCACTGTGCATTACACTTCAGCATATCCCTCACTTCTGCTAATTTCTAATGCTAATAGCATTAGATGCTAACAGCATCTACATAGGTGAGCTTCCTGACACAGGTACAATGCCAACTGCAGTTCTGCAACCAAGATTTTAAAATATTCTTGCTGGTTCAGTATACAGCAGAAGCTGCTTTTCCCCTTTGCATTTCAATTTATTTACTAAATATTTACTAAATATTTACTTTATTTACTAAATTTGGCACACATTGTAGTACCTTAATGTACTATATACTTGAAAAAATGAAATTACTTTCTTTCTAAAAAAAAAAAGTATGGATTCAAATTCCATTCAAATGCCAGGGTTTTATTTTTACTGCTTACTATTCTTTTTGGTTTATATGAGTATATATTTAGTGTTAATTAAGTAAAAAAAAAAAAAAAAAACCCAAAACCAAAAAAACCCCAAAATCAAACCAACTTAAAATTCTCAAGGCACCTGGTAACTTGCCAGTGCCTTGAACATTATTTAATCACCCAGAGTTTCTAACCACTGTTCCTCTGCAGCAGGAACTTGAGAAATCTATCAAGTCTGGTTTGGTCTGCAGCTACAAAAAAAGTCTTTGGAGTTAAAAAACCTTATACAAGTTTTACTGAAAATACCACAGAAACTCGAGTTTCAGTTAGTGGCAGAGAGAAAAAGGAGTGGCACCACCCGACAGCTCCAAGACATGAACTCAGAACAAGGAACCTTAGACATTGAACATATCCACTATAACTGCAGGAATTACATTCTTATTCTAACTCTTACTTCAAAATAAAGTTCTGCTGGCTAAAGATATAACATTCAATCCAAACAATCCCTTCCATTTTAATAAGTTTTTATATTCATATATCTGTGCATGTGTGTGTGCTGAAATTACAAATGCATATAGCTTCAGGTTTACCTTACTTAGAGACCAACACTTTGGGCTTTGAAGAAGGTAAAGTCTAATGAGTTAAACACGTTAATTCTGGTGCATTACAGGAAGAACAGGAATAAATGTGAAAAACAGCACCTTCACAACAGCAATCGTCACAGAAATATTTCAAGATTTTCTAAAGAATTTATAGCTAAAAATAACAACTTAATACTTGTACCAGCCTTCTTCTGGGAATGATACTAATAATTTTCCCCACTGTGCACCCATAGAGCACATTCAAGATTCAGTTCATGTGCAATGAAATTCAAAATTCAGTTACATGTGTAATCAAACACTTTGGCAGCTCTGTGCTGTATTTTTCTTCGGCAAATGGGTTAAACTCACTTGACCTGGAGGAGTTAGGTGAGACACAGAGCACTGCACATGAGTTTAGGTGTGTGCAATGTAATTACAGCAGATCCTTTACGACTGGTTTCAAGCAGATGGCAACACTTTAATGGAAACCTCAGAACTTCTCAGATTTTGCCTTACCTTCCTCCCTTCTTCCTGTCCCTTCCTGTCCTCCACAAACACACATGCACCTCATGTGCTTCTGAAAAAACACTCTTACATCTTTCTTTCCAGCCCAGCCTCCTCTCACTGGGGTTGCTGCCAACACTGCAGAGCAGTGTAAAGTCACTTTGTCTGCGCTGCTTGAGCAACTTAACATGAATTTGGAAAAGTGCATGATGCCAAGACTAGACTTCATTCAGATCAGCCTGTCTTTCAGTAGTTCAGGTTTCCATGCAGTTGCTAAAATTTGCATTGACATGCAAATGAGGCCTATTGGCTAGTTAGTCAATAACGTTTACTCTTACCAACAGTTATAGCAAGCAAATCTCCAAAGCCCCCAAAATGCTTTTATGTTTTCGAGTTGTCTTCCAGGAGATGCTGTACATCTGAATAATAAACAGTATCCCTTTAATGCCTACTTAAAAGTGAAACACGACAATAGAGCCTTTTCAGGACAGCAGTATGGTATGAGTAATGGCAGGAACATGAGAAAATCCAATTCTCTCATGAAATTCACCCTGGCCTAGGGCAGTGTTTCTCCACCCAGTGGGTGTGACTGACAGGCAAGCATTGCAGAGGGCCCGCTAGTCACACCTCACACTTGAAGAAAACAAACCAGGAAAACCACCACCAACAGCACCAACACCAAAAGGCACTGATCCTAGTGTGCAGCAAAGCTAAGACACCTGCTCACTAGCCTGCCCCAAGCTTTTCCCAAATCCTCTCCAACCTGAAGCTGTCCCGTAGCAATGTACATTTTTCACATGATACTCTTCCGTTCACTTGTACTGATGCACTTGCACTCATGGGAGCAGAACAGTGGTGTGTGAAGTGCCTGAAGCAAAGTGAGGCAATGTCAGAGCTGGCAACTAAGAGCTCCACCAACAGCAGAGCAACCACCGGAAACCAAGAATATGCCAGCACATTTTTCGGCCAATTTTTTCCAGAGTGATTCTGGCATTAGCCTTCCGACATATACAATTGTTCCAAATTAAGTTTGTGTTAACAAAGTTAAAACATGCTCCATAGCAAGCCAGTTTGTCTGCCAGAAGTATAAAGCCCTATGTCCCCTCAGGAAACACCAGCATTATTGTTATGTCCCCTTTCTTTTATTTTCATCAAATGAACAATCAAATCACTTCCATGTGCGTAGGTATTGATAACAACGTGATCTAAGTATTCAGGAGATGGAAACAGCACAAGGCAGATAGCCATGACAATCAGAATAGAACTAAAGCTTTATGCAAAGTTTAGTCTGCAGGTTACCACGGTTAGTTAGACAGTATGTGTACGTATCTAGGAAGCAGCCCAGAAAACATGAATCCAGGACTGTCAAGCTTGCAGGCCTACACTGATTCCCATAAAAAAGCTGGCTCAGTCACAACAAGCTTGAGTATCTTTGCACAGTTCTTACCTGTACCATTTCAAACTACATGCCACAGAACGAGTTCATGTAGATTCTAGGCAATCACATGAAGATCTCTGAGCAAAGGCATATGTCAGCACCAAAATAAATTTATTAGTGTAAGTCCATTTTAATAATCAGCAGATGCAAAAAATGTAATCAGTATGTTACAGCATTAAAACAAAAAAGACTAGGCTAAACATACATAATATAATAAAAATCACATTAGGAATAATATTTATTAAGCAATGAGGCATTAAAAAGAAGTTCAGTGATTATGGGGCAGAACAAGGCAAATTCTCTGCACCATCTTTCCAACAGATTAGTAGGGGAGAACCATAGTAAATTGCCATATCTGGACTAAATGTTAAAAAGTACTTTTTCCTATGTTTCCATACTTCATTCACATGTTCTCACAGACTGCTACGTTTGAAGACTCATGACCAAGATTGGAACGGTTTCAATCATTAGAAAGCTAAGATAAATTCTTAGCCCAAATGACAAACTACTTTCTGTCTTGAAATCTGTAAAATTGAAGTTTGTGCCTCTTAGGAAAGACCATGTCCCTATTACAGGGACTGCAGATCTGTTTTAACAACCTGTACAGCCTGAAGACCCTTGGATTGGACGACTACCTATGTTCAGTCCCTGCTAACCACAAATTCAAGGTTGACAGCCTGCAAGGGACAATATTTAAAACCAGATTTTGTGCTAGTTCACACATAAGCATACCCATAGTCCTCCTTCTGCAGGGCAGATTTGTCAGTTTTGACGTCACAAAATTAACAGCAACAATCAAGATCATCTTGCTGATTTCAGGCATTTCCAGCTTCCTGGAATACGCTCCAAAATCAAGCTCTGTGAAAACTCTGCAGTGATGTTTCACTTTCTTTTACCTGAGAAAATCATTATCCCCACCCCAGCACTAAAGAACATCCAAAATATTCACCAACAAAGAAACAAAGCTGCATGACTACTAAACTCCTTCACCATGCTCTCTGCTTAGGGCTACAGACTCTTCAGAAGGGAGAGGTGGGGAAGGAGAGGTGGTAGAATGGCCCTGTATGTCAGGGAGTGTTTTGATTGTCTTGAGTTTAGTGAGGGTGACAATACGGTTGAGTGTTTATGGTTAAGAGTCAGGAGGAAGAACAACCAGGCAGATATCATGATGGGAGTCTGTTACAGATCACCCAGTCAGGATCAAGAGGCAGACGAAATATTCTGTAAGCAGCTGGGAGAAGTCCCACAGTCACTGCCACTTGTTCTCATGGGGGACTTCAACTTATCAGATGTCTGCTGGAAATACAGTACAGCAGAGAGGAAACAGTTCAGGAGGTTCCTGGAATGTGTGGAAGAAAACGTCCACTCTCAGTAAGTTTGCAGATGACATCAAGTTAGGCGGATGTGCTGATCTGCTTGAGGGTAGGGAGGCTTTACAGAGGGATGTGAATGGACTGGATCAATGGGCCAAGGCCAATAGCATAAGGATCAGTAACACCAAGTGCCAGGTCCTGCAACTGGGTTACAACAAGCCCCTGCAACACTACAGGCTTGGGGAAGAGTGGCTGCAAAGCTGTCTGGCAGAAAAGGACCTGGAGGTGTTGATCAACAGCTGGCTGAATATGAGCCACCAGTGTGCCCAGGGAACCAAGGTGGCCAACAGCATCCTGGCTTGTATCAGAAGCAGAGTGGCTAGCAGGAGTAGTGAAGCAATTGTACCCCTCTAATTGGCACTGGTGAGGCCACACCTTGAATACTGTGTCCAGTTTTGGGCCCCTCATTTCAAGAAGGACATGGAGGTGCTGGAGCGGGTTCAGAGAAGGGCAACGAGGCTGGTGAAGGGTCTAGAGAACAAGTCTGATGAGAAGTAGCTGAGGAAACCGGGGTTGTTTAACCTGGAGAAAAGGAGACTGAGAAGAGACCTTATCACTCTCTGAAAGGAGGTTGTAGCAAGGTTAGGGCCAGTCTCTTCTCTCAAGTAACAAGTGACAGGATGAGAGGAAATGTTCTCAAGTTCCACCAGGGGAGGTTTAGGTTGTACACTAGGAAAAATGTCTTCATTTGTAAAGCACTGAAACAGGCTGCCCAGGGAAGTGATTGAGTCACCATCCCTGGAGGTATTTGAAGGACGTACAGGTGTGGTGCTGCGGGACATGATTTAGTGGTGGATTTGGCAGTGCTAGGTTAACAGTGGGACTCTGTAATCTTCAGGGTCTTTTCCAACCAAAATGATTCTATGATTATATGAATACAGAATAGTGGCTTTTTGGGTTTGGAATTATAAGTGTTTGTCCACGAGCAATGTTTGACTCCAGGAAGCGCTCTGTTATTCCATTAATGACATTGGCAGCCCTTTTACCCAAGCTCTAGGTGTATAATTAACTTTAGGAATAATACTGTATGTGAAATTGTTAAAGATTTACTATAGGGTAACTTGCAACCACCTGTATGAATGAACAAAACAACCAACAACAAATTCTTTGCCCCACCTTCTCTTTGCAATCACTCTCTACCTTCCTCCTGCCACCACCATATGCCTGGGAATATTCCTCAACCATGCAATCTCCTCAGTGTCCAGGAAAACGCTTAAACAAACTGAAACCACTAAGAACTGTACAGGTTTCTTGCTCAACTGAGTAAGATGGACAGTCAAATGCTGCTTATTATGAAGGGGCCTGTGGCTGAAAAATCATTCTCATTTTTCTCTTGCTTGTTGTTGTTAAAGAAACACCCTCTCTTCAAAGGTGTACAAGGTAGAGGAGAGGCTGAGAAGATGAATAAAGTGAATAGTCTCTTTTGAAGACAGACTGGAATACGAAGCTGTGCTTTGCAACCTAGGTTTTGATGAATCATCTGAACAGAAGGCTTCCCCTACAATCATGTAATTTTACAACTCATGGCCAACAGTCATGCTGCATTTGTGGCTACTATTAGCAGCCTTAGTGCTTAGTCAAAAATCAGGAGATTAAAACATTAGGTGAATATCATAGTCATTACATGAAACATTACAGAAATAGAAGTGGTAGATATATTTTCCTGCTTTAGCTTCACAAGGTGGAGAAAAGCTGAACCAAATCCGGCAAAAAAAATTCTTCCAGGGAAAAAACGTACAAAACTGTACAGTTCTTGAGTTTTCAGATTGACGTCGGTGACACTTACATTCTGAACAGCTATATACTTATTACTAGAACTTCCCAGTTACACATATTACCTTAAGCTTAATTTTTCTTAGTAGTGACAACAGGGTCACAAATATTAATGTAGCTGCAGATCCAACTACAAAGTGTATTACTAAACTCCAAAAGAACTTGACTCCCAAATACAGTAAAACTTCAAGAGTAAGCAAAAACTAACTGGAGGGGGAAGGGGGAAAGGGATAAATCCAGAAAACCAAAAAGTTATTATATACCTTTAGCTCTTCACATTTCACTAAGCTTCACTCAGAATTCCTCTTAAAATGTTCAGTGTTCACTGCCTCTGTGACCGGTTTGCAAAACTGTAATTCATACGCTCCTATTGTCAAAAGTTTCCCTGTACTCCTGTCTCAGCTGTGTGCTGTGTACTTTCCATCTAGCAGAATACAGAAGAATAGAAAGAAAATAAAAATGTTGGCATAGGTGATTTCAAGCCATAGTTGTTTGACCTTTTTGTATAAGCTTTTGGCATCTGTGACTTGGCAGGCAGAGTACAGGCCAAGGCAGGACAAAGATGAAGACAGGAAGCAGAAAGCTGGCCATGTCTCCTTGGCACTCAGCACTGCAACAGGGTGAAAAAACACATCATTGCCAAACCAGAAACAGTGGGGGAAGCCCAGATAGTTGGCAAATCACATACGGCTGTATTGTACATCCTACACACTAAATGCCTGATAAACTTAAGTGCTATGCTAGAGCCTAATCTATTTAAACTGCCTTCTGCTGTACAGGGGAATACTTCATTTGTCCTATGTATTACGTAAAGAACTGACACACAGTTGTTACTACCATCTAAAGGATGGCACGCTAAAAGCTTGCTGCTACTCTATCCATACGAGCTTCCAGCATTTTTCTAAAAAATCCTCTAAGATAATGCCAGAGCAGAGGATGCCCACCACACACACTCATCTGCTGCCTCCAACCCCCACTCCTGGGCATCCAAGCTTTCAAGCACACCCAGCGTCCAAGTGCACGGCCAAATTGTGCCAAACTGCACTTACGTCTCTGAAATCTTTAATTCTTGCCACATTGATTGAGCAGGACTACTTGACTTCCAACATTTGCCCAAACAGGTAGCATCCAACTTCAAACCTATTATCTGGGATGAGAGAAGGCCTTTGGGTAACGGTGGCTGTCAGCCACCTCTGCATCCTCCCAAACCCCTGAATGGGGGGGGGGGATGCAGTTTCAGGGTTTGCTGTGGTTATGGTTCCCTCCCCAGGTGCAGGAGTGGGTAGGTGATTTCTATCACTGTCCTCTGCATATCACTGTAGGCTGCTACCTTGGGCAGTGCAGCAGTGGTGCTCATGGCCACAAAGGCAGAAGTGGGTATCCCTGGGACATTGGCATTGCCAAAACATAAGTGTTCCTCCAACAGTTAGTGGAGGCTCCTTGCACTTACAGCGAACCACAAATTTCAAAGGGGATGTGGCAGAGCATGGTACATGTTGCTCCACTCTCCAGGAAGGCCTGGCTCCCTGGTGGACCTGGAGTTTGGCTTATGTATAGGAAACCCTCAGCAGCTTCACAGGGACTCTGCTCTCCCACAGAGGTACAAAACCGCCTTGTCCCAAACCCAGCTGTTTAGGAGGCTTATTGATAGACAAAACACAAGACCTACTTCCTTTCCAAATATTGCCAGTGCTCTGCTAAAGCCTTGGGAAGAGAGGAGGGGTATTGCAATACATACATATCTTTATTTACCAATTATCGATTAAATTAGTGTTGTTTAGGGTGACTGATAATCTCTTTACAGGTATGGAATGCATTTCTCACTTCTGCTTTTCAGATCTTTCATTCTTGTGGCCATGCTTTTACTATCTTGACAGCCCATCCTATTTTAAGGAACCCAATGAATTACAAAGCATCATTGTCTAAAATGCTGATTCTGCCTATGGGCCATGATCAGCATTCTCACAGACTCCGGTGGCCAAATAAAGGACAGAATAAGGATCTCTCTCCCCAGGTCCTTTGCCACCAAAATGAATTTTTATTGCTCATGAAATGGCCAAAGCCATTAAAAATTTTCATTTTACTCCTAAAAGCATTCTGTTCTCTGCCGTACTTACACTCTAATCACAGCAACAAAGCTAAAATAACCGTGCTCCTAATTCGTGGAACAGCACTTGAGAAAAATAGCCAGATAATTCCAATTTATCAGCAAGATTGATTTATTAGTTGATTGGTAGAAAGAGTAAGGAGACAATCAATTAAAAGCCATTATCACTTCTTACCATAGAGTCTAAGAGAATGTCTTGTGATCACAAGGGACAAGAAGTTATTCTGAATTCCTGCAATAATCAGTTGTGTGGGATCCCATACATAAACTATATTCCTTCCCTCACAGCTAACCTTCATAACCCAACAGGTTACAGCAGATTACAAAATGATCCTTACTAGATCCTAGCTCATGTTGTCAGTGCTTTAACATCTGCTTTTGCTGACTTCCTTCAGTTAGTTTTTTAATATATCTCTGCTGTTATGCTTTGTGCTTACATTTGTGCTTACATAATCACATTTATTTGATGTCTACTATAAAAAAGTTATACTTTTTAAAAAACAGCATCTAAGATTAATTCTCTTTCATGAAAATTATGAATAGTCTAATCAATTAGAAGAAGCTCTTGTTTTTCTGATGGCCTTTCACTCACTTTTGGAATCAAACTTTCTGGAATTCATTAAAAACTGAAGTAGTTAATTTCACTTATTTCCCCTTGGACATAGCATGCCCATTTTAAAACCTCCTGGTAAACTATGCCTTCAGCAACGCTCAAAAACATTGTCACTTATATCTACTTCCATATCTTTCTTTCCCTGATTTGAAATTTAAAGTAAAAATCCTTCACCCAGTCCCCAACAAGTTTCTGCACATCAACTGAAAAAACACATGAAGACCCTTTAGTGCCCTTTACCAGTCATCACCCTGCCTCATGCCACCTCCTCCTGTCCCCACACCAAAGCTGAAGGCTCTGTGGGGCAGAGACCATCATCTAGACTGCTGTGGGACAACAAACAGTCTTTCTTCTGCTGCTGCTCCTGCATGATTATCAACAAGTGGCTTGGCCTGGAAATACAAATGCCACAATGAAATCAGACACGATAGCAGTTTCTTGGATGCTAGTCCAAGTTTCATGACTAAAGATGTCTCAACATATTTTCAAAAAAAAATACAATCTTCCCTCAACTTGTCCAAACTGAACTCATCCTTTGAATCCTGAAGTCTGTCATTTCTAGAGAACATGCTAATCTAATTCTTTGACTGTGCTAACTCTGTTTTGCCTAGACCTTGAATACGAAGTCCTCCATAGCAGGGACAGCCCTCCTGATGTAGTGCAATCCCTCACAGGATTGGGATGCTCCTGGCTGTAAGCAAGGATGCAGCATTTCAGCCTTTCAAAGCCACACTGAAGATTTTCATGCCCACAAAATGCAAAAGGAATTAGAGAAAGTTACTTTAATGCATTTGATAGTCAGTAGAAAGGTATTATCTATCACGTATTCTTACGTTATAAAACATTAACCAGTTTCACTAAGTCAATTAACTCATCTCATTATAAAATAATGTAACCTCCAGCATTTTGAAGTTTGCAGGAAGGATCTTTGGCTGCTTTTGCCATTGAAGGCTGAATAATGCTTGTGATTGGAAATTATTTTTCTTTTACTCCCTAAGAACAATTACTGCAGCTATCACACAATTATTGCAATTATACTCATAAGAACTGCTGTTCAGAGCTGTTCTCTGTAGCACCATTCTGCACTGCCGGGAACATTTGTCTTTTCTAATGATCAACAACACAAATGTCCTTTTGTAGCTCTTTAAGTGATTTCATTTCTTTCCATTAATATCCTGTTACTTGTTTTGGGAGAAACCAAAGGAGACAGGCCCCAATTAATATATACTTTTAAAGGAAAGGCTTTTAGTGAAGCCAGGGCTAAGGCATTTTAAAACAGGAATTGACACTTCCCTTTATGACAGCCTAACATTTTCAATGTGCCTTTCTGAATGGATAGAAAGCCCCCAAAATACTTCAAATCTGTGTTTCATAAACTGTACGCTAAGAGAAGTAGCAATAAAGTTTATTGCAGACCTAAAGTATCTGCATAAACCCGGTTAATTGAAAAGTGGGTGGAGAAGGCTGCCAAATTAAATGTTTACATTAGCACAGCTGTATTGTAAAAACATTCTGCCCCCTGTGCTTTGTAATTATAAGATATTTCTGGACTGTCTATCTCTGCAAAGTTTATCTCTACTGCCAAGAGTGTTTTGGCACAGAGCGTCTGCAATTTTTGGCAGCCAGAGAGTTCTCAGCGCAGGCAGTATCTAAAATGGCTGCCAAACAGTTATCCTGAAATGTCGTCGACCCAGTGTCATCCCGTATGAAGAGCAAAAGCCAAAGCTGGTTTTAAAACTCTCTCATTGTTTTAAACAAGGCAAGGAGCTGGGTTTCCAGACAAGCGCAGGTCCTGGCACCACAGGTTGGTCACACCAGGCACAGCAAAACACCATGCGGGGCGGGTGGGAAGGCATACGGACTGCTCCGAGTACCCTGTGACGGATAAAGGGTGGAGGAGGAGGAGTTTCCTGAAGGAAAGCTTAATTTTATTGTTTTAAATTATGCATAACTGTCATACACTTCCCCTGTGCCAGGAGCGCACAAGCTGGGACCTTTGCAAAGCACAGCCATTCTGCGCTCCGTCGCAAGGCACCAGCGAAGTCCCAGATGCTTCCTATCTCTGATTGCATTTGCCCACTTCTAAAGAAAATCTCTTTCTTTTCCAAGCAACCAGCAAAATGCACAAAACCCTTCCAACAAAACAACCCAAGCTTCTGCTGTCCCAGTCTCACTGTATTTGATTGGAGAGGGACATCCTCACCAAGCTATCACTTCCATGGCCAGAACTAGGAAACCTTAGCTACTGACCTGGGCCTGAATAATAAAGTCAGCAGAGTCTTTTTTCACAGTTCACCGTCAATCCAAATACAAATGGAGAGATTCCTTGGGCCTGCTTACTGTGCTGTAATTGTAACCAACCAGGACTGAAGCAGAGGCATTTCAAGCCTTCACTGAGACCGCTGCTTTCTTACCGCTCTCTAAAGAGTTTCTCAACGGTTCCAGGTAGACATGGTGGTTTGGGTAATGACAGGTGACAGCTGAGTGTGTCTTGATGTTTCCACTGAATTTCCTGTAAAAAGTATAACTCTACAGGCAATTTATCATCACTTGGAATTAAAGAAAAAGTAGTCCACACCAGAAGATAATAGTCCATTAGTAGAAGAATTGCAACCTTACAGACAATAAGTGAATACAAATATTGTCTTGTGGGTGCTGTCCCTGTCTATTTACTGTCCTGAGCCTTCCTATCAACTATCGTTATGTAATAACATCTGAACAGGATGTTTTATGAAAACTCTAGTCAACTGATCCATGAACTGCTTATTGCCTATGGCCACACTGCTGCATCAGAAGACTTCGGTTTGAGTCCAGTCAATTATTTATATAACTTTTATTTCATTTCTAATCCTTTCTACCCTATCAAGCAAATCTTTGTCCCTGTAAATACAAAGGGCATTCACTGTGGTAGTTCTGTCCATTCAACAGGCTTCCAAATTAAGTGACTTTCACCCTCTGTTTAATTAGTAATCAGGGTCAAAGTCACACAGCTATGTAATGCTGATGTCCTTGTAAAGTACCAGTGAGCTAGGATTAAGGTTCCAAAGAGCATGGGGACTGCATCAGCATGCAATTTCAATTGGTCTCACTCCTATTAATATTTAATAAGTGCACCTTTAAACTGCTAAAGACATAACAAAGCTAGCAAGGTATTACATTCAAAATATTTCATCAGTCAGATATGCACAGGGACATCTTTGTCACCTCTATTTTCCAAAGAATCTGCCATGGTTAAGCTCCTGTATGTAAAACATTATCCTCACAAACTCATGTCATTTTCTCTATTTTACCTGCTGCTTTCAGCTTCTACAGATGAAGCTTCCTTCTGTGAATACCATGCCACTCCTCCTCCTTTCAAACATACATGTGCATTTTAAATAATTATCTACCTCTCTCCACTTCTCCTCCTCACTGTGTTAACACGGCACTTCCAGTTACAACATTAAACAAATAAAGGCCATTTTCCCCTGTGGAAGCACCAAGTACTTAGTTTACTGGGAATCCCAAAACTTTCCCTTTTAACCTAGCTGAATTGAAAGAAATAGTAAAAGTGCTCAAGAATACATTTCTGTTACTTTATTAAAGAAAAAAAAAAAAAAAGATCTATAAGAATAGCCTTCTTAAGCTCAAATTCCATGTTTCACTTTATCTGATCAGTCTGATACCAGGCCAGCAACCTGAGATAAAGACTAGTACATATTTGCATATAACTCAGCATTTTCATGCTGTATGCAGAAAGAGAGATCGCACCCCCAGTCCCTGGGTTCTGCATGCTTCTGCCAACAGGTTTGCTAAATACAAAGTGAACAAATTTTAACTCTTCTGGATTTCAAATGACTGTGAAAAATTCTACTCTACCATATTTAAAAATGCTCTGATATTCATGCCATAATTTTAATGCTGCAGGAAACATCCTGGTATCTTAGCAGCTCTGCTTCTGTATTTAGAAAGACACCTACCAAATGGTTCATATTTGCACTGGCACTGGTACTTGGGTATCTGAAGTATTCAAAGGAAAGAAGGATGAAGGTGTAATTTTTTTTTTTTTTTAATTTATAGTTACTCCTATGTTCTCTTCCTTTTGCTGAGAATTGTCAAGCAGGAAAAGTCAAAGGATTTGTTCTATCAGGAGCATCACTACAGATATTTCACCTTTACTGAGGTGTTGTGAGTAAGACCTCCTCTTTCCTCACATTCCTTAGCTAATGGTTAGGTCTAAATTCCATAAAAATCTGTAGGAAGAAAACACTGAAATGTGTAATTATTCTGAAAAATGAGAAGTAAAAGTTATCACAAGTTAATTCTGCTTCTCGCATCAACTTATTATTTCTTTATTCTGCACATGTAGAAATCTCTAATGTAACTTGCCTAAAGTATACAAAAGCTGTATGCAAAAAACAAAGTTGCATAGATAGATGCTCTAAAGACAAGAAGTCACACTGTTGGCAATACAATCTCTTCTTAGCTCCCTGGTCCATACACAATGTAGCTTCTTGCAATCCTTTGTTCATATTCTGTATCAAATGAAGCTAATGTCTTAAATATTCACACATTGAAGGTTTTATATAACCTTAGAAAGAAGCTGAATTCGGGCGGTATTGGTACCCATGCAGCTCCTGTGCACATACGTATGCCTAAAAGAATCTAAAATCTTTAGTTTGCAAATAGAGTCTCTATTAGCATAAGGATGCCTCCAGTTTATTCGAAAAACATATTCCTGAGTCCAAATCTTCAATTGGAGATGACCTACTGAAGGAAGCATCTCCTTGGGAGCTTTGTTCACTAACTACAGGTGCTAGTGACCATCTTTAGCTGTGTCAGACCTGTCGGCACTAGGCAATGCTTCAGTTGCTGTGTAGACCATCAGAGGTAAAAGGGAGGAAGGATCTAGACTGAACTACACCTGGGTTTCTGAAGAACTATTCCTAGGAAAATACCATGCACACCACCACCAAACCTAAAATAAGCTCTTCAGCACTCTTCACTAAGGGTCATTTTCCCAGCAAATACTAGTTTTTCTGTCTCCAAGTATTTTTTCCCTGGACAATAGTGTAAATGAAAGTCACAAGAACTTTTTATTTTTATACCAGAAAATAATGTACTGTATGAGTCTCCTTATTCACGCACACCATTGTCATCTTCTTTGCTCAAATTACGTTCAAAGCACAACTGCTTTCTAAGGAAGCAAGCTTTGAAAATTTCAAGTCCAACCAAGAAGCCTGAAGGCAGAATGGAAATTTTTATGCAAACTTAACTGTTGTCAGCATGTGCTAATATAGTAAACTATTTAAAAAGACTGAGATACTTTTATTTAAAATTTTTGCTCGGCTCCTAACTCTTCATTCCATCACCTACTGAATCTCACTTCCACATTTCTTTCTCTATCTCCTATTTTGATCTTCATTAAAGCTATGATTACTTTTTTCCTTTTGATAGTATTTGCCAGGTTTCAGAGAAAAGCATCAGGGACTAAAATTGAGATGTTTCTCAGTGAATAACTCTACGAGATCATTTATATTTTTGAATAATGGAAAGAAAAGTACAGAAACTACCTTCTTTGTAAAAAGAGTTCTCCTGTCTTTATGCAATGAACCATCTCTGTTCGTATTCCCAGGCATTAGAAACTGTGGAGTGTTTTACCTAGTTTTATCTACCTCGTTGTCCCAGTGAATTCTGAATTTTAAAAATGTGTAACAGAAACTAATTTCATTGCCTATAAGAAGAAATGTTTGCAAAATCACACAGAAATCACATCAGGCAACCAGCTTACCAGGAACTGACTTCCGTCATCAACTGTGCAGCTGACTACAGTATATTAGCTCTTCCTATGTTATGTACTGTGGGCTGCCTACATCTCCACAGCAATATAGTCTTCACAATCCTTCTCATCATCTTCTGCAATGGCTCATTTGTACAGACATAGTAAAGTCCAACCAGAAGCTTTCAATGCTTCTTTTTCTGCATCAGAAAAGAGTATTCTCTGGGCTAAAGGTGGGGCCTGTGCTGAAGGGAGTGTTCACAATACAAATTTAATATTCTTGCAATGCAAAGTGTTTATGAAACAAAAAAGACAGAATTGTGATTAGTGAACTTTAAGAATATCATTGTCAAAGAGTTAGCATTTATGAGAAGGCAATTGCTTGAAAACATGGTTTTAATTGTGCATACATATTTTTATTCACTAAAATGAATAACCAATAAAATTCCACACTATGGTGTCCCAGCTTCATAACACATTAATAAAGTTTCTTAAAGGTTTTGGCAGGGGGCCAGCACAGTCCATTAACTCCTTGCAAGTTGTAAAAAGTGAAGTCATTTCAGGCTGCTTTGTGGTTATGAATGAAACAGCAGGCAGTCTGTATGGAAACGTCACTTTGGATATGGCATTGGGAAAGGATTCTTAGCTGCTCAATCAAAGCCGTATGGGGATAAGTTAATGCACTGAATCACAGTGTAAATCCTGATGCACTGCAAACTAGTGTAGTTAAAAGTGGAGGGAAATGGCAAAAGATTCCAAGTTATGAAGCTCTGCGTATTTTTCAGGTGGGCTGTCACACCTCATCAGGGTAAACTTGCTCACCGTGAAACCAAAAATTATATAATCAGATTTCAGGTATTCTAACAATTCTGTAAGGCTCCTTAATAAGACCTATCAAATTTGGGGCATTACTATTAACAAATAACATACAGAAATAAAGTACCATTTTGTCTTACCTTACCCTTTTGTCTTAGTTTACCCTTTTGTCTCTGAAATGTACAAAACATTCTAATTTTCTTGATTTATTCTTTTACACAAAGAAGCATAAATAACTTGGTAACTAAGTGGTTGTCTTTAGCTCTGTCAAACAATTTGAATTAAAGTGCTATACTTTCCCCTTAAGTTTTATGATACCATCTGTTCTCCCTTTTCATGACGTTACAAACATTTCATTGTGGAGAAGGGATTTAGTGTTTTGCATCCTTTTTAGAGGAACATGCAACTTTGAAAGGTGTTGAACATTTTGAGAGCCAGCCAAGACTTTCCAGGTGAGGGGGCAAGAAGGCTGTAGAATTAGAGCATTTTCTTTAAGGTGTGGCCAGTCTTTCCCCTTGCCTTATCATTAAGCGTCAAGACGTACTTTCAGATTAAAAATATATTCTGAAAAAACATCATATTAAAGACAGGTTTTTTGGAACAAAAATTTATGCACTCTTTAATAAAACAAATAAAATGCCCCAGATTGTTCACTGATGCTGTAATAATGGGTTTGGGTATTTTGATGACAATTTTGAATTCAAAACTTAAAAGTTACATAAAATTTCCAGTGTGCAAACGTGTGAAGGATTTGGGACAGACAACCAAGTAATCAGCTGGACCAATGTATTAGTCTTTTATGTCTGACAGCCCCAGTCCAAGTGTGGCTTAAATCACCAATGAAGAAATCATTTGTCTAGCACCTAGTGGGAATTTGCCACATCACAAAACCACAAAATACGTTAAAATTAGCAGTGCCTTCAGAGGATGCCAAGTAGTGAAACAAAAGGGTCGTTGAGGACAAGGGTGAAACCCAACCGCACGTGTTACAAAAGTAACTTCCAAAATAAAGGACACAACTATGTCAAATTCCTATTGATCTAGCTGCCACTGGGCACCTACCATTTCATTCACAAACAGCAATGACATATTTCCATATCAAAGACAGCCTAAGACTTTCAATTTCAATACATAGGATAGTTTTCAAAAACTCATTTAGGCACCTGGAAATGTATCCAATTTGTTCGCATGATATGAAACATGTTTACTCAGGATCACACCTTTCTGATCCAAAGTACATCAAGAAACCTGGTTATCTAAAGATTTTTCATTGGCTGAGGATGGAAAATAAGAGAAGACATAGTGATGTTAAAACAGCTAATAAATCCTGTGGCCCCAAAAATGTTTAGAACCATAAACGTGTACTTAAATCTATGTAGTGAATACCATCTCTCAATGACTCCAAGGTAAACTAGGAATAATTCTACAGACTTCATTAGAGCTAATGCCGATTTATGTAGTCAAGTGCAAAGTTTGGCCCAAGAATTGCCTTTCACACACAATTGAATGTAAGCCATCTCTAAGATACGCTTTTAGTACCTGCATACAACTCACAGACGCCACAGTTTACAAGCCTAACCTTATAAATCCATCATGTTGAATACATCTAACTTGTGAGTAGTCATATTGAAGCCTAGTTTAAGCAGGAATTATTACACCCCAGCTTTCCAAAACATTAACTTTCTTACAGAAAACAATCTGCAAATTGTATCAGCAGATCTGTCAACTTTGCAATTCTAAAAAAAAAAATACCATATATGACAGAAACTGCATTGAGAATTAACGCTGGACATTATACATGTATCTAAGTTGAATTGTTTCAAGCCTTTGGACTCTTAGGAAAGAGCAGTCAAATTGCTTTTGAATCTCAACTGAAACACCCATTTTTTCTGCCAGCACTCACCTTGAATGGGAGTAGAAAATTGCTTGTGAAAGGAGTTTTTGAAAATCCCCCCCACTTAACTTCCACAAATAATTATCTGATACCATAAGACATGTTCATCTTCCCAAGAATACTGTATTCCATTAGCATACCCAGTCCCACAACTCACAGGCATAGAAACCTATAACAGAGGATACAGATCGCAAAAAATGACCCTAGGCAGATATTGCATACTCCAGATAAGTAATTTGTTTTTCAAAATGGAACACACAGGCTGTGCATCTGAGTAAGCTCCTTCCTAATAACATAAGGGAGACGTATGAACCGTCATGTCTCCCAGCATGACACAGTTCCAAGTGATCATTTGTATCACTCTAAGGATCAGTCCAGTCTGGGCTTTTTGCTATTTGGCTTTGTTTTGCCTGGGTTTCAATTTCAGTGTTAAGCAAAAGAAGAGTCAAGGCTCTTCATCAGTGCTGAAAATAAAGGAGATCTTTCTCCATAAGTTTTGTTTGGGGGTTTTGGGGTGGTTTGTCTTGGGTTTGGGTTTTTTTGAGGTTGGGTTTGTTTTTTTTTTTTAATTATTATTATTAATTTAGTGATTGCTATCAGAAGTTTGGAATGCTGGAATAGTCGCACAAGAGAGTGATTAGCGGGTCAAGTGCTCTTGTCTTAACACGGATAACAACAACGAGCCTATTCAAAATAGTAGTAGGAAAAGATCTTTTATTAAATATTATAGACTCCTTTCCCTAAAAAAGGAAAAATGCATTTCTATTTTGTTTCTCTCATTGTTTCTGGTTTTTATATTCTAGATAAGATGATGTCAAATCTTGTTTTACTGCTCTTAGAGAAGTTCATGAAAAGAAATTCTCAGATGACTTGAGAACAGTCTGCACTAGTTGGATATAGTCTCTTTTAAAGATGAGTCTTCTTGAGGGGTGGCCTGGGCACAAACCACAGACATGAATATTCTGCTAAAATTTAGTCTACTTGGTCACTTCCAAAAGTGGCATCCATTCCTGGCATGTACAAGATAACACTGCATGCGCAAGACATGACTGATGTCAATCAGGACAGCAACCAGTCTTGGACACCAGCTGACAACCTAGTGCACCATTTACCAGTGCTGGAACGGGCCTGACTTATTCCCAAAGTGCAGCTTGTGTTAGGATGCTCTCTAAAAACACAGGATGGAGAAATGCGGAACACTGTTTCAAGATTGCCATTAAAGGTCTGCAGCTCAGTCCAGAAGCAAAATGGGGCAGGGTTACACCTTTCTAAGACTTTCAGCCCTGCAAACTTGACCAGGGTCTTTGCACCATCTCCAGTAATAACCACTCCAAACCAAAATATGTACATGAACACCTATGCAAACCCATCCTTCTACAATCAGATGAATTAAGCAATCCTTTTTCCCACTACCATTCTTCTGTGCCTCTTTCTAGCTGCAATGAGTGGTGAAAGAGAAGGAGACCAGATACTGCTGGAAGCTACCTCACTCCTACCCCTCTCTCATTTTGGAGGGATTTGATAGTCTCTCTCTTCTTCCTGGGAAAAGAGAGCATGAAAAATGCAAATAACATTTTATTGATTGGCACAGGAAGAAGACGTAGCAAGACCCACCAGCCAAGAAAGCTAGAATCTATGCAAGGGGAAAAACGCCATGAAGCTGAGGGTCCCAACAGAAACCCAGAGGTTGAGCAGGCCTGAGAAGGAGGCATGGCAGGGATACAGAGAGCCGGTAGCCAGGGGAGAAGGGAATCTGCTCTCTCAATCTATTCAGTGACAGAATCATGCTAACACGTATTCGTGGTTCAAAAAGAAATGCAGAGTCTTAGCAGGAGATTAAATAATTCTCCTTCCTCAAAACATGGATGAGCACATCTCCTAGGGATGTGGGTAGGTATGCACTGCAAAACAATCACCAATATGGGGCTATTTCTGCAGTGTCATATAGGTTCATGCTTCTCCAAAAAGAAATGGAAGTTCACCTCTTTACCAAGTAAGCCTTGTTTTTGGCTTTATAGCTCTAAACATGTGTTCTGATTTGGGATTCATTTCTCTACAGATACCGCTATAGTAGAAATGGTACCATCTAGTTAATTAAATGGAATTTCTACCACATAATGTTAATCCCTCAACACTACACTGTTAACTGTCTTTGTATAACTTATACCCAGATATTACAGTACTCCGGTGACCTTTCCATTTCACCATGCTTCAGGAATGACTGAGTCGCAGTTTGTCTAGATGCCTTCTGAGAGTCACAATCTTCCCCACAGCATCTCACTGTACCCAGGTAAACAAACTCACACACTGATCTCCCTTTTCTACAATACTGTCGCATAATGGAGCAATAGATGGAAACTATAACAAGCAACACTTTCAAATATACCTCTCTTTTGAGACTTTATCAGATCAACAGAATTATTTCTTTTTAGTACACATGACTGAACTCCATTTTCTTTAAATGAGTGCACTTATAAGAGGTGAACACACTGTAATATAAAAAAAACGAAAAGAGAGGTAAGTTCTCGAGGTAGGAAACTATTATCAAGAACTGTGACCATGCTACCTTTAGCGCTTTTGCCCAAGTACTCTATTTTTAAAAAATAGTAGTATTTAGGACTGTTCTAGGGATCACCCAAGGAAACTCACTGTATGGTATTTACAGACTTATGAGTTGTGTATATAACCATTATCAAACATTTCTGCTTACAAAGCTAAGCTATAAATTATTTTTTCAGCATGAATTGAGTAACTGCCATGCATAAAGAAATTATATTCCCAATAAACCTACCCGTCATTTTTATTAAGAATTAAAGAGTCATAAGTAATTAATAGTGAGCAATTAAAGAGGCATACGTAATTCTGGAATAAGCTGGTGTCTTCCCTTCTAGAGATGGAGTTGTTTTCTATGCCAGGTGAAAACATATATGCCATAAGGGAAAAATGGGTCTCTCCCAATAAAATTAACTTTCCTTTGTGGTTCCTCTGCCTCTTCCTCCTTTCTGTTGTGGAAAATTTTTCCTTTCCTAGAACATTCTCCTTCATCCTCTCCCTCACCCATGCCTCATTTTTTTCTCTAAATCCCCACACATCACCCCTTTCAGAATGCAGCTTGTTTGGTTAGAGTTTTCACCCTTACTACAACCAGCTTGGGTGTTAGTACTTCATTGCCCGACAGCTTTCTTCTGCATGGGGGCTGAGGGTTGGGGGGAAACAAGCCACGTCATATCTTGGGTACCTATTTACAATTCAGCATGTACACAAGATACAAAAGCAATGCATGTCAAAAGATGTCAGTAAATATGTTTTAAAAGAAAAATAAACTTAGTAAATGCCTATAGGCAGTTTTTCACTTGGGAACACTGTAGAATGCGCTGCAGATACAACTGTCTGCCCCACTAGGTCACATCTCCAAACATTAACTCATGATCATATTTCAAAGAGCAATCAGCACTGTGTACTTATGATGATGATGCAGAACTCTGACTTTGCAAAACTAAGAAATATTTGACCTGGGTAGAAAACTTCCTTTTTCTCTCAGACAGCATTTGTCCTAAAGCGTAAGTCAATAACCTTCCAACTTTGTTTTTTATACTTCTATCACAGCAGCCAAAGCTGCAGAGTGTGCAGGCATTACTCCTACTAGAGCTTGAGGTCATTTAGCAGTCACTGGAAAATTATCCAGTCTGCCTCCTTGGCCCTCAAAGCTGCCATAAGAAAAGATGCAAAAACATACTGCTCTTAGATTGGTCTAGACAATTTTACACACACCAGCTGGCAGCGTCTTGTCATTATTCATAAATATGGTGTAAGAAATAACTGCTTCCCAGATTTTGTATGAATCCCAAATATGAATGCCCGCATTTAGCGGCAAGTTGATGCTGATTTATGTAACAGTTGGGGATGTAAACCTCCTGGAAAAAGTGAGCCACTGAACTGGTGACTGTGCAATTTGATTACATGATTTCTGTACCAGCTATAGTCTAATTGGACCTGAGAACAAAGGTGACCCATTATGCTGAAGTGGTGTTTGTACTTGGTACTGGTTACAGTAATTGGGCTCAAAAAGCCTAGAGAAAAGTCAGTAATGGAATGTTGCTGGTTTTATTTGATATTTCTCCCTGTAAAGTGCTTCATGGCTCTGGGATGAGTACCACACGCATCTGAATGAACTAGCACTGTGTGCACTCTTCTTTCTAAGAGTCCTTGTAGAAGTAGCAAGTCACGCTGCCCTTGGAAGAATAAAATTAGGTAACTTCAGAGAAGATTCCCACTCTGCAACTGCAGATGGATCCTGCAATGTCAAGAGCATTTTACATCCAAACTGAATTTTAGTTTAAGCACATTTCCCCTCCTAGTGTCTTTTCTCAATAGGAAAGGGAAAGCTCCAAAAGTAATTTTGAATTCTACTTATTTTGGTTAACATGATTGCTTTTCTTTTTTTCCCCCTCAAGCACATCATTGTTTTGGAAAGCATTCCATATTCCATCTGACATCTAAATCTTTCAGAGAGGCAAAAAAGACCTTGTGGCTTGGCTCTTACTTTAACTTGTAGTGGATAGCTTCTGGAAGAACTAATTTATTTAGAATCTTTCATCTTTATTATAATTGATATTCATCTTTATTATAATTGATATTTTACAGTTGCAGGTTTCTTAGAAATTAGTTTTGCCATTGTTCAACCCTATTGGTAACAATGTGGAAAAAAACTTTGTTTAATGGATTTTTCAACTGCTTTTGCAGGAGGCGGGGGAGAAATGCAGCGTGGCTAACTTTTAGTACCCTACTCCAACAACAAAACATTATCTTTCTGCTATTTTGAAATGCAGTAGGTTTTTATATAACAAGTTGTTGCTGACACTAAAAAGTTTTTAAAATTTACGTGAAACTTGTTTGTCTGTGTGCTTCTATTGTGAGCCACATACGTAAACCCTGTAAAGCAGCTGTGTATGTTTATTCAGAAAACCTGTTTCCTGAATATTCAGGTGTATTTAGCCTGCCCATCTTCCAGCACAAGAGCAAAAAGTGTCCAAAAAGTGTCCTCTGCTGACCTGCTGCATTCAATTATTTACTATTGAGATCAATAACCAATCTTTAAAATCTTACCACTTTTTTTTCCTGCTGACACTACTGTGCCAGCACAGCGACAAGAGACTTAGCTGACCTTCCTCCACTTTGCATACACTGAACACAAATTTTAAGTGAATTCCACTGGCAAGATAAAATACTTCCTGGAGACAAATCTTATGCAATGACCCCATAAGCAGAATATGGATGGGGCAGACTTTATTATATGTGATGGTGCAGCCAGTGGTCATGAACACAGCTCAGCCTTCACATCCTTCTTTCAGTGTACTGGATCTGCAAACTCTTCCTCCCTTCCTCCATCTTTCATTCTCTCCCTTCCTTTTTTACCTTCTTCTCTCCTCTCCCTTTTAAAACTGCAAATTTATTAACTGGATATAGCAGCCTGCCAAATGCTGGCACCAAACACAGCTACCAATGATCCCACAGAAGACCTTCCACAGGAAAACGCCACTTAAAATGTTGACATGACATGGAGGATATCTTAGGCATATTTTCATTTTCAGTGAAACTCATTCTGGAAGATGACATACTGAACATTTTTCAGGCTTCCCCCAAGGATAGCTTTGAAAACAAGAAAAAAAAATCTGATTTGATAGCTCTTCATCTTTTGGCTTGATGGAGCTGGATAGAAAGAGAGTATGTTTTTCACATAGGAGCCAAGAAGACACACCAGGTCTCTGCCTGGCACAAAATAATCTCATCCTTGCCAACACATGCTCTCAGGGTCAGTGTCAGCCTCATGCCCTACGGCTGCACTTCAGACCAAAGCTTTTTAGAGCAAATGTGGTCTGGCTGAGGTTGTAAATAGGTGGTGCAGCTCCCTACGATGGCTCTCAACCCACTGTAACACAAGCAGCATCAAAATCTGCTCCACTGTACTGCAGTGAGGCTGCAAGATGTGACCCAGCCTTACACACTAAAAAAGAAACTACCTTATTTGAATACAGCACAGAAGGAAAATCAACCCTATCTGAATAAAACTCTGTGTTTATGAAACCCTTGGCACCAGGTCTGTTATCACAAACTATTTTGATTGCATGTAAAAGAAAAGCCCTAAGTGAAAATTATTTATTTTTTATCTATTGTGCAATGAAAAGATAAACTCCCTTAACAGCTGGCTCTCTTTTGAAGGTGTACGTCCTACTTCCATTGTCTTATATTTACTAATGAGAGTTTTATGGTAGGTTTTAGCTTAAGAATGATTGCTGATGGTGAAATGCAGTAATTACACGCCTTATGACAAGATACAAAGGTGCATACTAGAGAACTTGCATAAAATGCCAACTTAATCTCCCTCATATAAAAAGGAGTACTTTACAAGCTGGCAAATCTTCAATTTTAGGTAACAAAACCCTTTTCTTTTTCTGCTCAAAACAAGAATGGGTTAACAAAAGCATGAACTAAAATCTCTATTTTATCCTCTCTCTTGTTCACAAAATATAGTATTTCAGGACTTAAGAAATTTGAAATGCCATCAAGTGAAAAGCTATGTGAAGTAAAAGAGGTCTCTTCTGATAATAACAAAACAGTCCTATTCGAAAACGAGTTCATAAGCAGTTCGTAATGAGGACCTTTGAGGTCCGTCATGTTCATTTCACTTAGAAGCAAAACAGAAATCCTAGGTAAAGAGCAAAAGGCATTACGAGCATAAATGTTAAACTAACATTGCATCCTCTTAAAAAAATTAAATAAAATGGGAAGGGAAGGTGCGGGAAGGGAAGGTGCGGGAAGGGAAGGGAAGGGAAGGTGCGGGAAGGGAAGGAAAGGGAAGGTGCGGGAAGGGAAGGTGCGGGAAGGGAAGGTGCGGGAAGGGAAGGTGCGGGAAGGGAAGGTGCGGGAAGGGAAGGTGCGGGAAGGGAAGGTGCGGGAAGGGAAGGGAAGGGAAGGGAAGGGAAGGGAAGGGAAGGGAAGGGAAGGGAAGGGAAGGGAAGGGAAGGGAAGGGAAGGGAAGGGAAGGGAAGGGAAGGGAAGGGAAGGGAAGGGAAGGGAAGGGAAGGGAAGGGAAGGGAAGGGAAGGGAAGGGAAGGGAAGGGAAGGGAAGGGAAGGGAAGGGAAGGGAAGGGAAGGGAAGGGAAGGGAAGGGAAGGGAAGGGAAGGGAAGGGAAGGGAAGGTGCGGGAAGGGAAGGGAAGGGAAGGGAAGGGAAGGGAAGGGAAGGGAAGGGAAGGGAAGGGAAGGTGCGGGAAGGGAAGGGAAGGGAAGGGAAGGGAAGGGAAGGTGCGGGAAGGGAAGGGAAGGTGCGGGAAGGGAAGGTGCGGGAAGGGAAGGTGCGGGAAGGGAAGGGAAGGTGCGGGAAGGGAAGGGAAGGGAAGGGAAGGGAAGGTGCGGGAAGGTGCGGGAAGGGAAGGGAAGGGAAGGGAAGGTGCGGGAAGGGAAGGGAAGGGAAGGGAAGGGAAGGGAAGGGAAGGGAAGGGAAGGAAGGGAAGGGAAGGGAAGGGAAGGGAAGGAAGGGAAGGGAAGGGAAGGGAAGGGAAGGGAAGGGAAGGGAAGGGAAGGGAAGGGAAGGGAAGGGAAGGGAAGGGAAGGGAAGGGAAGGGAAGGGAAGGGAAGGGAAGGGAAGGGAAGGGAAGGGAAGGGAAGGGAAGGGAAGGGAAGGGAAGGTGCGGGAAGGGAAGGGAAGGGAAGGGAAGGTGCGGGAAGGGAAGGTGCGGGAAGGGAAGGTGCGGGAAGGGAAGGTGCGGGAAGGGAAGGGAAGGGAAGGTGCGGGAAGGGAAGGGAAGGGAAGGGAAGGTGCGGGAAGGGAAGGGAAGGTGCGGGAAGGGAAGGTGCGGGAAGGGAAGGTGCGGGAAGGGAAGGGAAGGTGCGGGAAGGGAAGGGAAGGGAAGGGAAGGGAAGGGAAGGGAAGGGAAGGGAAGGGAAGGGAAGGGAAGGGAAGGGAAGGGAAGGGAAGGGAAGGGAAGGGAAGGGAAGGGAAGGGAAGGGAAGGGAAGGGAAGGGAAGGGAAGGGAAGGGAAGGGAAGGGAAGGGAAGGGAAGGGAAGGGAAGGGAAGGGAAGGGAAGGGAAGGGAAGGGAAGGGAAGGGAAGGGAAGGGAAGGGAAGGGAAGGGAAGGGAAGGTGCGGGAAGGGAAGGGAAGGTGCGGGAAGGGAAGGTGCGGGAAGGGAAGGGAAGGTGCAGGAAGGGAAGGTGCGGGAAGGGAAGGTGCGGGAAGGGAAGGGAAGGGAAGGGAAGGGAAGGGAAGGGAAGGGAAGGGAAGGGAAGGGAAGGGAAGGGAAGGGAAGGTGCGGGAAGGGAAGGTGCGGGAAGGGAAGGGAAGGGAAGGGAAGGGAAGGAAGGGAAGGTGCGGGAAGGGAAGGGAAGGTGCGGGAAGGGAAGGGAAGGGAAGGGAAGGGAAGGGAAGGGAAGGGAAGGGAAGGGAAGGGAAGGGAAGGGAAGGGAAGGGAAGGGAAGGGAAGGGAAGGGAAGGGAAGGGAAGGGAAGGGAAGGGAAGGGAAGGGAAGGGAAGGGAAGGGAAGGGAAGGGAAGGGAAGGGAAGGGAAGGGAAGGGAAGGGAAGGGAAGGGAAGGGAAGGGAAGGGAAGGGAAGGGAAGGAGGAAGGGAAGGGAAGGGAAGGGAAGGGAAGGGAAGGGAAGGGAAGGGAAGGGAAGGGAAGGGAAGGGAAGGGAAGGGAAGGTGCGGGAAGGGAAGGTGCGGGAAGGGAAGGGAAGGGAAGGGAAGGGAAGGGAAGGGAAGGGAAGGGAAGGGAAGGGAAGGGAAGGGAAGGGAAGGGAAGGGAAGGGAAGGGAAGGGAAGGGAAGGGAAGGGAAGGGAAGGGAAGGAAGGGAAGGGAAGGGAAGGGAAGGAAGGGAAGGGAAGGGAAGGGAAGGGAAGGAAGGGAAGGGAAGGGAAGGGAAGGGAAGGGAAGGGAAGGGAAGGGAAGGGAAGGGAAGGGAAGGGAAGGGAAGGGAGGGAAGGGAAGGGAAGGTGCGGGAAGGGAAGGGAAGGGAAGGGAAGGGAAGGGAAGGGAAGGGAAGGGAAGGGAAGGGAAGGGAAGGGAAGGGAAGGGAAGGGAAGGGAAGGGAAGGGAAGGGAAGGGAAGGTGCGGGAAGGGAAGGGAAGGGAAGGTGCGGGAAGGGAAGGGAAGGTGCGGGAAGGGAAGGGAAGGGAAGGGAAGGTGCGGGAAGGGAAGGGAAGGGAAGGGAAGGGAAGGGAAGGGAAGGGAAGGGAAGGGAAGGGAAGGGAAGGGAAGGGAAGGGAAGGGAAGGGAAGGGAAGGGAAGGGAAGGGAAGGGAAGGGAAGGGAAGGGAAGGGAAGGGAAGGGAAGGGAAGGGAAGGGAAGGGAAGGGAAGGGAAGGGAAGGGAAGGGAAGGGAAGGGAAGGGAAGGGAAGGGAAGGGAAGGGAAGGGAAGGGAAGGGAAGGGAAGGGAAGGGAAGGGAAGGGAAGGGAAGGGAAGGGAAGGTGCGGGAAGGGAAGGGAAGGGAAGGGAAGGGAAGGGAAGGGAAGGGAAGGGAAGGGAAGGGAAGGGAAGGGAAGGGAAGGGAAGGGAAGGGAAGGGAAGGGAAGGGAAGGGAAGGGAAGGGAAGGAAGGGAAGGGAAGGGAAGGGAAGGGAAGGGAAGGGAAGGGAAGGGAAGGGAAGGGAAGGGAAGGGAAGGGAAGGGAAGGGAAGGGAAGGGAAGGGAAGGGAAGGGAAGGGAAGGGAAGGGAAGGGAAGGTGCGGGAAGGGAAGGGAAGGTGCGGGAAGGGAAGGTGCGGGAAGGGAAGGTGCGGGAAGGGAAGGGAAGGGAAGGGAAGGGAAGGGAAGGGAAGGGAAGGGAAGGGAAGGGAAGGGAAGGGAAGGGAAGGGAAGGGAAGGTGCGGGAAGGGAAGGGAAGGGAAGGTGCGGGAAGGGAAGGGAAGGTGCGGGAAGGGAAGGGAAGGGAAGGTGCGGGAAGGGAAGGGAAGGGAAGGTGCGGGAAGGGAAGGTGCGGGAAGGGAAGGGAAGGTGCGGGAAGGGAAGGTGCGGGAAGGGAAGGTGCGGGAAGGGAAGGGAAGGGAAGGGAAGGGAAGGGAAGGGAAGGGAAGGGAAGGGAAGGGAAGGGAAGGGAAGGGAAGGGAAGGGAAGGGAAGGGAAGGGAAGGGAAGGGAAGGGAAGGGAAGGGAAGGGAAGGGAAGGGAAGGGAAGGGATGGGAAGGGAAGGGAAGGGAAGGGAAGGGAAGGGAAGGGAAGGGAAGGGAAGGGAAGGGAAGGGAAGGGAAGGGAAGGGAAGGGAAGGGAAGGGAAGGGAAGGGAAGGGAAGGGAAGGGAAGGGAAGGGAAGGGAAGGGAAGGGAAGGGAAGGGAAGGGAAGGGAAGGGAAGGGAAGGGAAGGGAAGGGAAGGGAAGGGAAGGGAAGGGAAGGTGCGGGAAGGGAAGGGAAGGGAAGGGAAGGGAAGGGAAGGGAAGGTGCGGGAAGGGAAGGGAAGGTGCGGGAAGGGAAGGTGCGGGAAGGGAAGGGAAGGTGCGGGAAGGGAAGGGAAGGTGCGGGAAGGGAAGGGAAGGTGCGGGAAGGTGCGGGAAGGGAAGGGAAGGGAAGGTGCGGGAAGGGAAGGTGCGGGAAGGGAAGGTGCGGGAAGGGAAGGGAAGGGAAGGTGCGGGAAGGGAAGGGAAGGTGCGGGAAGGGAAGGGAAGGGAAGGGAAGGGAAGGGAAGGGAAGGGAAGGGAAGGGAAGGGAAGGGAAGGGAAGGGAAGGGAAGGGAAGGGAAGGGACGGGAAGGGAAGGGAAGGGAAGGGAAGGGAAGGGAAGGGAAGGGAAGGGAAGGGAAGGGAAGGGAAGGGAAGGGAAGGGAAGGGAAGGGAAGGGAAGGGAAGGGAAGGGAAGGGAAGGGAAGGGAAGGGAAGGGAAGGGAAGGGAAGGGAAGGGAAGGGAAGGGAAGGGAAGGGAAGGGAAGGGAAGGGAAGGGAAGGGAAGGGAAGGGAAGGGAAGGGAAGGGAAGGGAAGGGAAGGGAAGGGAAGGGAAGGGAAGGGAAGGGAAGGGAAGGGAAGGGAAGGGAAGGGAAGGGAAGGGAAGGGAAGGGAAGGGAAGGGAAGGGAAGGGAAGGGAAGGGAAGCAGCAACAAGCAGTTGGCAAGTCAATGTTGTTTGCACTGATTCTGCATGACTGCATTTTCTCATACAAGTGGTACTTGTGGACTACAATGAGACTGTGGTAAACCATCTGTTTAGGGATTAAGGATCCAGCAACATTGAATGTTCAGTTCAACATAAACTGGTCACTTGTTTAACTCTGCATTCACCATTGTCCGCCCCAAAACACTCAACAAGTACCAGCTTATAAACTCTGTGGATAACCAGAAATGTGTCTTCTTCCTGTCTTCAAAAAAGTTTTACAATAAGATTGATGTAGCAATAAATTCTAATGTAAATTACAATCAATCTGAAAGTTTTACGCCCTGGAACTGGACTGCAGCTGTGGGATTGAAAGCCCAGTTGATGATTATCAACAGAGATTTGAAGTGTTCAAATAGTAAAAACATGGGACAAATCATACAACGTAGTGCAAACAATCTGACAGTCTAAGAAAAAAAATTAAAATTGAGTATTTAGTCTAAATTTCAGGAAAACCTTTGCATTCATGAGACATTTAGAACTGCTGCACCTTTTCCCAAAAGACTGACATAACACTGCCTTTGTCAAAGCAGAGTATGTTTGTGGAAGTAGGCATATTTGATAAGAGAGTTAGGTATGAAGGTTTTAGTCTCATTTACTGATTAGTATTTCAAGCCCAAGAATTAGAACATGTACACTTAATGTATCTTTCAAATCTCTAAAATTTACTATATCAAAAGCA
Source organism: Bucorvus abyssinicus (assembly GCA_009769605.1). Classification (NCBI taxonomy): domain Eukaryota; kingdom Metazoa; phylum Chordata; class Aves; order Bucerotiformes; family Bucorvidae; genus Bucorvus; species Bucorvus abyssinicus. Next base: position 33,793,475 of record CM020063.1, read on the forward strand.
TAATATCCTTCAATAAAACACGTGATGGGTTACTTTGTAACACACATTCATCACTACATCAGTAAAAAGAAGCACATTTTTGCCTGAAGACTTAAAAAACAGACCAAAAAAGAGTATACAGATTTTACTGTTGATGTCTCACTAAAATACATCTTGCCTTTCTGCTTTGAGCTTTCTCAGCTTGCCCTTTTCCATTTAAACTGTACCTATGAGTGGCAGACAGACCAGCAAAGTGCAAGCCCTGAGAGTAGCAGCACAACACAATCACAAAGTTTCCTGAAGCCAAGTAAAAACTCTCATTCAGCAAACTAAACTGCTTGCTCACTGAAGACAAAGTATACAGGCTCCTGCTAAAAGGCAAAAGAAAAACACTAATTGCCTCAGCTTAGAAAGCTACTCCCCTATGGGCAGGTTATTCTGTGACTGTCAATGGATTTACTTCACCATCTGCTATGGTACTGCACCAAGCACTAAGTACAAGATCCTGGACCACTGATTCCATATGATACGATAAAATTCCTGTGGTCATAGCACAAACTATCTTACCATTTTACACACTTCCACACAGAAATTGGGGCCTCTCTTTAAGAACCCCTCTGATTATGTGCTATTCATCCCTGCTTAGGACATTTAAGTAGGCATTCAATTTAGTTTCTATGAGCTCTGTGAATGTACTTAAGGATGCCCTATAAAGAGAATGCCTTCCTGAAACGGTGACTGTCCATGACCTGCCAGCAGAGTCTGCCTCCTTCACCAGACAAGCCAAGAAAAGGGGGAGTTAGTGAAAGCAGCTAAAGAATGAAGCATCCTGTACCCACAAGAGTAGTTTATCTCTTTCAGATACACTGTACACTCACTTCTTAGCTGATTCCCAGTGACTGAAATGTTCACATGGAGAAAGTATTTCTCAGCTTATCAGAAATGCACGGAAAGAAGAAAACCTTGAACTGCTAACTTGAAACAAAACAATCTTCTTTTGGAAATAAACTTTCTAAAGATGCACGTCAACATTGCTCCTCTGTAGTAGAAGGCATTTCGACAGCCAACCAATAAACAAGGAGTTAGTAAGCCAAAGCCCAAATCCTTGTGCCCACAAGCCAGTCTAATAAAACTAGAAATAAAGCTGACAGTATGTATACCTCATAAATTCACCAAGACTCTCGCAAGACAGATGACTAGCCAAGATTACAAAATGCACCAGCATTCTTGTTTGCACATTAACCTCACTGAATGATGCTGACACTGAGAAGAATGCTAAGAGGCAAGACATGATAGTCACAAGTTCCTAGAACTACCACCTCTTCTTTGTTCTTGCTGCTTGCTACACCGTCTCCTGGCATCAAGCCTTCAAGTAGACTGTAAACTCCTTAAGGCAGGTATTATGTCTGTGCTGGTCTGCACAGTGCCCAGCATGATTAAATTTTGATCCCATCATTTCTACAGATTTTTCAAACATAATGGAAGCAGGTTGGCTAAGAAGCAGCTTTGGGGAACTGCTTAGTTTTTATGAAATTACTCCAAGATTTTCTTCACATTTTGTCTTGACCTCAGACTTTTACTTCATGTAATAGAAAATTCTGATTTAAAGTATGAATAAAAACATTTTTCAATCCTATTAAATCTTCAAGAGAAATCACAGGCACACTGTTCTGATGCCTCTGCTGCCCTCACACATTCATAAACATCCCCTATCCACACAGCCCCTTCAGCAGAGATGGAAATGGCACATTCCTAATTGTTCAGTTGAATCAGGCATTCCTTGCTGTGAGGAAAAAAAAAAAACCAAAACCAAACAATAAACCACAAACAACAATAACAACAAAAACCCAGGCTTTTTTTGATACCATAAAATTGTCCTGCAAAAGGTGAAAGATCCTTGACCATGTGGCAAAGCCCCGTGCTTTCCAGCTGTTGGTATTACAGTTACCTTATTTTCTAAATTATCCAAACAATCAAAATAATTTTCAGCAAGTTGCTTTTTGTGTACCAACCTGATTATTCAAGTTTGAAAACTCAGTCCCCAAGAAGTCACTTTCCAAGGAACGTATCAGTTAGATGAAGGTAAAGAGGCCCTAAGCGTGGCTTGGGCAAGTGTTTCTGCTGGCCCTATCCTTTATAATTAACAGTGAATTCATTAACTCCTAGACAATTACCCAGGGGTAATTCCTCAACTTTAAAGTCAGAGCCTAGAAGTCACAGAGAACTGCAAGATGTTCATATCTCTTGCTGGTTTTGTTCCAGTGTGTATGGCTGCGGACCAACAGGACAGTTGGCACCATGCCTCGCTGTAAAGGATGTGCTCCCAAATGTAACAGAAACATTTTTCTTAGCATTCAAGCTCATAAACACTAATAAACAAAAAAAACCACACAGATGCAAAATGAGAATGTTGTAGTTGTTACAATGGGCCATCAGACAGTTCCAGGCCACCACCTTGCATGGCAAGTCTTAAGCGTGGACACTGAAATGCATCATGCTTTGGACAGGGTTCAAAAAATCACATCTACAGAGAACAAGTAGGTGGTTTGCTGAAAGAAAGAGGCAGTTGTTTGACTGGCTGCCAAGGACAATCAAGGAGCATCCCCAGGGCAGAATGTCCCACCATTTCTGGACTGCATCTCTTGAACAAGGGACCTTAAAAGCACGGGTCCCTATTAAGTTTTACACACACCATGTACTTTCCCCTGAGGTTCACTGCTGGCTGTATGTAGTTCCATCCTTCTCCCAAGACAGGGAACCACAGCAGGCAGCAGTGTAGATGATTCATACAGAAACCCACTTTTCTCTAAACCACAAGCATCAAAGGCTGATGTACTCTTGAAAATCTCTTCCTTTGAATGAGATCTGAAATGTATCAAAACCAGTATGCTCTTTAGAATGTAGGATTCTGATCTTCATATCACAGTCTGTTTCTGTGCAATTTGCATACCTCACTATTTTCTGCCCAATGTGTGTAACACCATATAAGGCGTTGAAAAAAAGTCATGTCCCACCCTCCCGCTCAGCAATAGCCAACATTGAAGCTTAATGCCACTTTGGACTAATTTGTGAAACAACTTCTGGCATCAGTGTAAGTTTTGTCAGAGACCAAAAATTTTGTAATTGAATTGAATTTGACAGGTGGGAAAAGATGGACAGCTGTTTGGTACAGCTTCTTCTGCCACACATACAAGACTGTTTTCCCAACATCAGTCGGTCATACAAGCAAAAGACATTCTCTGATTTTGCATCTAATGTTTCTGCTGTTGCTTTTGTGAGAGAAGCCCTTTAAAAAAAAAAAAACAAAACTTGAAGAAAACACTGGTAAACTTTAATGATTGAGATGGTAGTTAAAATTGATTACTTATTTGTTCTCTGCAAGATGCTTACCTTTCTAATTAACATAAGACCATGAGATACCCAAAATGTGCCAGTCCACAGGGATTACAGAGCATATAAGTATCAATCTTCATCTCTGAAAATCAGTAGGATAAGTGTTTTTCTTGAGAACATCATTCATGTTAGATTACTATTTTTTTCATATGCTGGAGAGCCCATAAGTCACACATTCATTGGTTACTGCTAAATTCCACAAAAATTTTTGGACTCTGTTTAATGAATGAGGATGTATTTTCATATAGTGGCATTGTTTTGCTACTTCCCATGTTTATTCGGACAGATTCACAGCACTGGGTAGGAAGTGTAATGGTTAGCAACTTCAGTTTTGGAAGGGAAAGTAAACACATTGTGATTAGCAAACAGTGATCTCTACTGTGTTTAATTTTGGCATAACAAAACCTAAAAACATACACAAACACATGAACCAGGGACCATTTAGTATTATGGTTCAAGCAGGAGCATTTGTCCCTACATCATTTCCTATCTCCTCTTGGAAGAGTTTCCAGGATTACATATTTTTGCCTTTTTTTTTTTTAATCTGTTCACTTACACTGATTGCAAATGCCAATAAGGCACTATTTAAGAAGAGAATGGTAAGTAACCAATAAATAATTTGCCTCTGAGGTGTAGTTAAAATCACTAAACCATGCAATTAAAAGGAGGTTTTTAAAAAATAAATTTAAAAAATTGTGTCTTAATGTTGATAAATGAAAGGTCACAGAGTCATGTATAGAACCACCTAGAAAAAATTACTGGAAAGAGTCTCAATGAATTTCAAGGCTAAAAATAAATACTCAACAACCACATAAGTTTCCAATTGTCATTGGTTTTTTTTTCAGTACTCCCATTGCTTCTTTTAGTGCTTCATTGCTTTACTCTACCCTGGGAGTTGGGTTTTTTAAGGCATCCACCCTCACTACATGCAAATGTGCTGTCTTTTTCTGAGATTATGACACCCAAATTTAAGTGGACTTAAGTGGTCAGAGCAGAAAAATAGGAGCACACACTTGTATAACCTATTTTAAGCTCAGCCACAGAATCCATAGCATCACTTCAGGCAAGACAATACTTTTTTTCTGTGCTTAATTTCATCTTGCCATACCAGCATTTGTCCAATTCACAGAAATGTTGGTGACATTTCATTCACACCTATAAAACAGCCTCAGAAATATATGATGCAAGTAGACAGTACCTCCCTCACCACCACTTTTCTAACTACCTAGCAAGTACCTTTACTGAAGTGCATGTTAATCACCTCGCAGCCTTAAGCGGCAACGGAGTACAGCAACGCACAGGAAAGCCGTTTACAACGGCGCTTGCTGCATGCAATGCACAAAAACAGCACTCCCTACTCGATGAAGACGAAAAGCATTTCCTTCCACCAAGCTCTGCAGCCCAGGGCCGCATCCGCCAGGGCTACTCTGTTGATTTCAAACAAAGGTAGGAAATGGCTGTATCCTAATGCTTCTTTGCGGCCCCATGAGTCAGTGCTTTGGAACTCAGTACCTATTCTTCACTCTTATACCAGAAGGAGGTTAAAAAAAAAAAAAAAAAAAAAAAAAAAAGAAAGGAAAAAAAAAGAAAAGAAAAGCAGCAGATAAACACTCCAGGCTGTTCAGATAAATGCTTTGCTCAAGAGAGATCTCCTGGTCCTTAACTTTTCTCTTCATTTCCTAATCTCCAGCTCTGCAATAACATTTACTCACCAGCAGGAAATCACTCACGGTGACTGGTTTTTCTTCTGCTGTGGCAGCCCAGCACTGAACTGCCCTTTCAAAGCTATGGTTGCTGCGGACAAAAGAGCAAAGGTGTGCAGGCTGAGAAGGTCACTCAGTAACCCTCCTGAGTGGAAAACTGTTTTTGCAAACACAAATGTAGTAAGGTTATTCATAACAGTAACTATGGCAGCCAAGCCACAACAAGTACATTTCACTTATCAGTTAGCATATTTTTTCAGGGTTAAGAGATACCTTTTCACAAAAAGCATAAGCATGAAGAAACAGCAGAATTGTTGCCAAAACCACATGGCACAGCTTTGACCCTTCTTTTCTGACTCGCCTACTAAACTGTTTATGATGTGGATGACCAGATTAACATTACAAAAGTTGTATTATTGCACACTGTTATGGCACGCTACTGGACAAACACCATAGCACCTCATTCAGGCAGGAGTGACTTTTCATTTCAAGTGGAGACCCCAGTTACAAGATCCACTAAAGAACAGCATTAAAAACAGACTAAAAGGGGAAGAAAATAGTTTGGCTGAAATGTATTATACCATCTTTAACATTACTGAAAGTTATTACTGTAGTTTTTACAACTTGAAAACTTACTTTATAGCATAGTCTCAATAGTGTGGTATTGTTTCAGCCTATGTATGTTTCAGCGTACATATGTATGAATAATTAATGGATTAAAATTAGTATTCTTTTTCAGATTTCAGTAACACTAATTATCTTTCTAAAATAATCAGGGTTTGCATTTTAAGAAAAAGAAGACTCAGTGTCTCCCGATATACAGCAGCAAGATTAAACTCTTGTTTCTCTTAGAACATCTTGATCTAACTATGGTTAAGGTACATCCTTACATATACTATGACTATGATTGCTTGTTTAAAAGGTACAGGTAACATCCTCCTTTTTTTCCCCTATCATCTACCAATAAAATGTTATTTCTCATTCAAGTCTTCACCATTTTTTAGGGAGTCAACCCAACCACACTACCAAAACTGAGTATAGAGTGTGTAACGGCATATAACGGAGGAAACTGTAAGAAACTACCTCCTACTTTGCCAGCATATCAACAGTCAGAACTGTTTACAGAGGTACAAAAACTATGGAGTGCACAGTTTATAAAACAAAAAAGGAAATGTACTCTATGCAACGGGAAAGTTAAAAGCGCAGTGCAGTAACAGCACTATCTTGTTATGAACACTTGGCAGTGTGTCTAAAGCAGCATGGTCAAAGACATGATGCAGTATGTGCTGTGTTCGTGTCAGAAGCACTTCCCAGCTCCAAACCTTTCTAGCCATCACCACCACCTCATTTGGCAATGGCTCCAAAGACTCAGTTCATCTACTCTAAATCTGCTCCACATGAAACAGACACAAACTTACTAGATTTGTATTGTGTTCCATGCAGCAAAAAAGGAACATTGGCAAACAACAGTACAGCATATAGCTGGGCAGCTACAAAGGCAGTTGCACTTTATCATGAAAGCACACTTGTACATCATGTCTACATCCTGTTTTCATTTTAAAATTTCAGTGACACTTTTCTTTATTTGCCTTCCTTTCTAAGTTCCTCCAGTTTCTCAGGCTCATGCTTTTTTTCCATACTGATGCTGCTACTGCACTGGACACAGAAGTAGTGTGTTCAGGACAGATAACAAGCAGCGTTTTGAGTGGATAAAGGAGGCAAAAGGACACAAAGAGAACTAACTGGCATCTCTTTGATTAAGAGCTGAGCTATAAAAACTCTGGAGTCTGTATACCACTTTCTTCAGAGTTATCGCGAGAATTATTTTCTCAGATTTTCTACAACAGCCCACCAAAACAAATTAATTAATTCAGGCACACTGTTTTTAATTTACTGCCCGCTGTATTTTTTAAAAGGAACACATATAAACTGGAAGGAGACTTTTCAAGCAGCTTTGGGGACTGAGAGATTCACTTTTTAGCAAACCTTGTAGTGTTTAACTACTCAGCAGAGTTAGGATAATAACAAATCTCAAAGTCAGCCTGGTGTGTATCAGAGACTGGGTGTAGAAGACACATGTCAAACTATCTGAAAGTAGAGATGTTACATTAAACAAAAATACTTATTTTTATGTTATTATTTTTAAAATTTCCTCGAAGACGTCGAAGTGGCGATTTCTTTTATTTATCAAGATCCTTTTGAATATACTGAGAAAATGATTCCTCTTCAGTTTTTCCCCACGTTTGTTAGGCCAAACAAGAATGGAGGACAACATGCCCAAAACCTGTGACTCTGAAAGGCTTTAAGAATTAAAAACTCAATACAAGATCTCAATCACAATATAGGACAAAACCAGTTTTAGGTCTATGAAAAGAGGAAAGCAGCAGAAGTGCCATTCTGTCTTCATATTTCGGTGGAGGACTGAGACATAGCATGACTCAGAGGTCACAAAGTCCTGCAATAAGAGACTTCTAAAAAAAGAAAAAAAGTCTTTTGAGTGTGTGAGTACCTTCACAGAAAGAAAATAGCAGGTCCTAAAGAGTTCATCAATTTAATCATGAATGGCATAACAAGAACTATATAGCTAAGCTAAACAACCTCAATTTAGCAACAGCAAGAATGACCATTGGAACAAACTACCAAGGGAAGCAACAGATACCCCTCTGCAATTAAGGGTGGATAGCTTTCTGGAAAATGGACTTCATCAAATGCAAGTTGCTAGCCCAAGAAGAATTGCTACTGGCTTACACTGAGATCAAACTACTGGATCAAATGTCCATTGTGACCTCCACAGGCTCCATGTATTTGTTTTCTTCTTTTTTAAGCAGTCATGGGGATTTCTTCTTTGAAAGAAATAAATGCATGAATAATTTTAATTCTATACTCTTACCTTTGATTTGTGCTTGACACTTAGCATTGCTTACACGGAACACTTCTTGTGTGAAATGAGGATGAACACTGGCCTGGCTCAGAGCAAAAAATTGTATCGTCCAAACTGATTCCCCAATACTTTAATATCTTCTTTCACAGAAACAAATTTTAAGACGTATTTCTGAATCGTGGATGACTGATTTATTTCATGTATCTAAACTTTGAAAATAAAATTTTTGTGTATGGTTAAGTGTCTACTATTAGAAAGTGATGAGATTTTAGCAGAGGACTCAAACACTCCTGTAGTCTATATTCTCCCTCTTTCAAGAGATGTGACCCTGACTAAGTAACTTAGCACTTCTGCCTTCATTTCTTTATCTGTAAAATGGAGATAATGCTGCTTATTTACATATGTCAGTGTATAATGTGGATTAGCTAATGTTTTAAAGTGCCATGAAGTCGCAAAGCCATCTTTAAACACAGTTTGATTAACAGAACCATACATACCATCTGCAAATTAATAAGAGTAAAATTCTTTCAGAGATTTCTTGCAAAGAACAATAATTATACTGAAAAGGAAGTCTGAAGATTTTAATACCTTCAAGGTTGTTCTGGTTTACTTGTATTGATAAACATCACAGTCTGAACACAAAAATATCAATGACTGAAAAATGACTGAGAGTAGCTCCACTGAAAACAAAGGGCTCAGGAGTTCAGGACTGAAGCCCTCCCACCTTTGCATAAACTTGGTGGCTCTCATGAGCCTTTCTTATGTTCCATACATCAGATATGTCTACTGGGAGAAAAAAAAAAAAAAAGACTATGATGAAAGCCAAGTTTTAATTTAGAATTTAATAAAAATTGATTAAGCATCACAGAGCACAAACAAAGCTGCTCCATAAATCTCTCAGCTCTTTTTGTGCAGGAATGAAAGAAAACACTGTCTGCTGAAGCAGATGACAGATGCTGGCTTAAAGATAAGTATTATTTATACTTCTGTACCAGATTTCTTCTTATGCATATCTTATCATGCATGGATATACAATCAACAAAGCAATTATTCTGTATCAGTCAAAGACCTTACAACATACTTTTACTCCATGGGAATTTATTTTATACAGTTCATTGTTCAATAAAAGAAGGAGAAAGGAAACTTTCAAGAAAATATTTAAATTATGTATGTCTGAAATACTCTTTCACACTGAAGTACTGAAACAGACCAACCAAAAGCTTTATAAACTCTCTTGTTCAGAAATGCACTGATGCTTTGCAAATCACTGGGGAATATCCGTGATATCTGCAATCAGGGAATTTTTGATAAAATTAGTTACTCCGGATGATACCTCCACAAAGTGGTGTAGTAACCTCTCCCCTCCCTGCAAAATTAGAGTATCTGCACATCTAGCAGTTGTTAGAATTATCATAGGTAGGAACATATAAATTTGATATTAAATAATTAATTTGTCCATGAGCAGAATTAAATGTAACTTCCAATTTTCAATGCCTTTTCTTTTCCCTTCTCTGAGTGTTCTACATTTTTTTGGCTTAATGGTCTAAAAGAAAAGGATACAATCAGTTAAATGGCTGAAGCAACCTTCCGCAATGACCCGCTATTATTTGTCTAAAAACAGAGGCTGAGAAATGAAAACATAAAAGGCATGTTTCTTCCATCATATACGGGCACCTACATCATAATCCTAAAAGAATGGTTTTGAGAGAATTCAAATGACAATTCAAAATTATATTGCAAAGAAATTAACTTGTAGGCTTTTCAACTGAGTGAAGTTATCTCTTGAGAATTAGAAATGTACATCTAAAATAGGAATCATAAATCAGCACTTATACTGCAATATGCAATCAATTTCTCTTTTTTGGATTACTCATGAATGCACTATAGGAGCATATCAGTTAGAGGATGATAACTTTCCATGAGTTTTTACAATAATCTCCTTCCCTGTAAAGCTACACCACACAGGAAAGCATTTATTTGATTAAAGAACAAGCCCTCTTTCCAAAATCTGGCTACTAATATCCACTAGAAGTATCTTGACAACTGGTTCAATGATGAAGATTGGAGTAAATTAAAACACTTTAAAACAGCACATATATATATCTATATATATCTCTATCTTACCTCTGTATGAGTAGCCTTTTTTCATTCGGAGTGAATCACACTCACATGGACTGACTACAATATTTATGGGATTCAAACAGTTTTACATTCTTGCTTTTAATTAAAAATATTGTCACTATCAATTTTCTGTTGTGTCACCCTTTGAAGTGATGTACGGGATAGACGAGCAATTAAAGGTCACAAGCAAAAAGCCAGAGAAACAAGTACAGGTGTCTCTGAGGACAAGGTGCTGTTTGTGTTCTTGCTGTATTGTCACTCATGAACAAGGAAATTGCATCTCATTGGCATCCGTATGGGATGAAAATACATACTTTCTTCCATGTGGAAGAGCTAAGGCACCTCTTTATAGCAATGGGTCCATGTTATCACAGGCTTTTGTAAGGTCTCATCTCTTAGCGGATAGTCGATGAAAGTTATTTACAATGACTGGTCAGTCAACCGATCAACCATTATCTGCCAGGGAGCCATTTGAACTTACAACCTAAACCAAAGAGGTTTAAGAATAAGGTTACTCTAAGAATAAGGTTACTCTCAAGTTTTAGAAAAAGTGAGGGAAAAGATTTCTGAAAGCAACACCAAAATAAATTAATTGCATGTGGTCTAAAAGTAGGAAGAGTATTTCTAAATAGCCATTTGCTGGCTGAGTCATTCAGGGTATTGTCCTATAAATCAGTGGAGTCCGAGTATTACATTCATAGCAGAAGGTAGGATGATAGAACATATACAGATGGGATTATTTAAAAATATTTAAATGGAAACCTTTTATATACATATGTCAGAAGAATCTATCAGCAACCAAAAGTATGCTCAGAATGTCAGTTTACCTTTTCATTTCTCTGTTTGCCATTTTCTTAACAGATAGGAAAATAATTTTCAAATGCAGCAAACCTGAGGAACCAGCTAACTTGCACTGTAACTAATGCAAAGGCATGCCAGCTTACATTACATGCATGTTTGACATTGTGTCTACGCGTGTAACAGATGGAATACAAAGACATTCCAGAATAATAAGCTTTTATGTTTCTTATAATTTTTGGAAAGGGAGATGTCCATAAAGGCTTCCACTGACTTCATAAGAATTTGGATTAGTTCATTTGAATAATGATATTAAAACAGCAAACTCCCTTTTCAGAAGTCTATCTAAAAAAGCCAGTGGCCTGTTTTAAATTAGTAATGACTCAAAGAAAAATGTATCTTGAAAATAATCTCATTATCAAGCAAAATACTACCCAAAATATCTGCTGAAATAATACCTATCCTACAGTCTTTATTTATCAGTTCCTCGCTTTTGGTGGGACAGTAGAATAACTGTATTTTGACCAACTCAGAGCATCACCCAAAAAAGAGACTTTTCATTATTATAACCTTCCTTGTTTATAACTTATTCATTACACTTAGCCAACAGTCAGTCTCATGTTTAACACAATAAGGTTTTCAAAACCATTCACAAATGTAACTCTCCCTTTACCCTGAATATGTTGTTTTATCTTTCATTGAGGACATACCACAAGTTTTATTGGAAGAAATATACATTAGCACATATTTCATAATAAAGAAGTACTAAATGTTCTGGGTCTTTCAAAGACTTGGCTTTTCTTTTGTCTGTCATTCCTCCAGGGATTTCTGCAGTGCAGGATGTCAGGGTTTGAGTAATTAGCAGAATGTCGCATTTCATTACAAAATAAAACAAACCTCAGAAACTTCAAAGGAGAACAAATCTAATGGTATTTCTCTGAAATTTGGCAAGAAGGGCAATGGGGGAGAGAAAAAAAAAAAAGAAAGTCTTGCTTCTTAAGATTAAAATATGCAACAAGTGAGACAAAGAGTGTCATCCCTACTCAACAAAGTCCTCTCCAACACCCGTTCTTCAAAGAGAGGCACTGTCAGTGCTGAGCTGCTAAACAGTTAATCTTCAGTAACTCCACTAAAGAGCACTGGTGGCAGGCTGCCCATCATTCTTTTAGACAGAGCTTGTCAGAGAAAGTAGGGCAGCTTGTCCAGCCCAGCAGTCAACCGATTACTAGCGAGCTCAATGGGGCTGCCAGCCAACCCCTGAGACTGCTGCCAGCCCCTTGGGTATTCAAAGGCCTGGATCCAGAGTGGATCACTTTGCCAGAATCACATGATGTCAGTGCTGTTTTCTCCTGACCAGAATAACGAGTCATTCAGGTTGCTCCAAATGGCATGCAAACAAATGGCATCAGCTCTGCAAGGCTTGTGCGTGCATTAACTTCCAGGGGTTAGAGGCACAGGAAGGCACCACTCACCTCTGCAGCTTGTGTTTCTGTGGTCGGAGGAGCGCGGAGGGGTGTCCGTTCAGGCCCTGTGCTGTAACTGCACAAAAACTGCTACAGCAATTGCAATGACCAAATCTCACTCTGGAAAGTATGTTTCTAAGTCTTTTTAAAGAAATAGATGACACTGCATCACTGGGTCTGGTAAAGTTGAACAGAAACCAAGGAGATATTTACAGGTACATGTATGGAACGGAAATGAAACTTCTAAAATATGTTAGAAGACAATGTATATTCACTTAACATCTAAGGAAATCTGGAATTTAAAACAAATAATGAAACTGATGTCCAAGTGGCATGTTTTTCATAAAAGATTTCTCTCCCTGCAAATTGCACCCAACCCTACACACAGACCTGTCCACTTTTATCTGATATACTCAACCGCATACATCATACTGCAGATATGCAAAGCATTTTCAAAGTGAAATGCAGCGATGATGGAAAAAGAACTAGGTTTCTTTTCCACTTGAAAAGTTTGGAGGTTCATCAATAACACTCCCCTGACAAGGCAGCAGCACTGGTGCAGTTACGGTTCGGAACTGTCTTTGTCCAAGCGCAGCTAAACCAGATCACCCATTTCCTGCAGGATGCAGGTGTACGTTTAGAAGGAGCGTCTTCTGGACCTCATGGAGAATAACCAATAAAAAGAAGTGAAACTATGAGGAAAGGAAGAGAGGCTGAAGAGTATCTCAGGCATCCTTATACCTGAAGAAAAAGTGATGGAGCTCCCATTCTCCTCCATCTTCAGTTGCAAAGGCCCATTGTTTCACATAAGCTGCAGGGCACGGAAGGGCAGATGTTTTTATCACAAAAGAAACATGTAGAGAAATGGTTGATTCAACGGTTGGTCTTCAGGTGCTAGAGTAATTTTCCCAAAGCCAAGTTCTACTGCCTTTGACCACCGTTAGGTAGTATCTTAATGTCAGATGCAAAAAAAGGCAAGATACAAACCATCAAGAGTGTAGTAGAAAAATTAGCTTTAAACACTGAGCACTTAAACACCCAAGACAGCTGCCCAGAATTGTTTAGAAAGTCAGGAATTCTCACAACACAGTTTGGGAAGGAAAAAAATCTCTAGCTGACAATGTAAGCATATCAGGATTGACGGGTGACAAAAGCAGATTGGGTTGATATGCAGCCCCAAACCCCTTTGGTTCAAATGTCCGTCCCTGTATATGTGTGCCAGTGTCTGCCTGCAAAAATGCAGGGATTCCTTTTCAGTTGGAGGACCACTGCCAATTTCCAAAGTCGATCTAATCGTCAGTAACTTCTCGTCTTTTGACTTGTCCTTGTTCACCCAAGTGTGTAACACTCTTGTGGAATTATGAATTAGAATTAAATCACACATAACTTTAAAGCTCAGCCAATTATCAGCAGAAGCACAGCACTCTGAAATAACAACAGGTGTGCGTTTCTCAGATTTCTTTGACATCAGCAACATCCTCCTCCCCTCCAGCATTTGAGACTTTCAACAAGTGGCCCTTCTGTCTCTTTCCTAGTGTAAGGGGAAAGGGTATAAGGTTGCACGTAGAACAACCGTTTCTATTAACTTGAAAAAGCAGCTATGACTGTAAAAGGAAAATAATCTGTCACATTCCAGAAGTCAAAAAAAATTAGCAGTACGATAATAACCAAGAGAGGTAAAACCTCTCATTTAATTTGCAAGACACAAGAACAAAACCACACAGTTCATTTGATTTGGGCAGGGGGGGAAGTTATCTTTCTTGTCATTCAGGTTCATTACTCTTCCACCTGGCAGCAACTACACTTGCAGTGTCTATTCTTCTAAATCCTGTTAAAAAGGTTTACCACATGACACAGTATCAGAGAATAACTGGTGACGCATGTTTTTCAGAGTAATGGCACTACAATAGCTACATTATATACAAACTTAATGAAAACCATGACTCATGACTGACAAATTAAAGCCAAACACTTTAGGGAAATATTTTGGTAATCTGAATATCCAGAATGCAAAGCACGGAGCTGGCATTCAAGATTTCAGCATTCTTTCAAATTCCATGTAAGGTAATTGTTGTGCCTCGGTTTACCTCCTACAAGCCTGATAACTATAGAAGGCAGTCATAGTCATCTGTTGAAAAACATACATTTTTAATGAAACGTGATCTGCCGCTAAGAACTTGTTCCATGACTTCATCTGGTTACATGTTATGAAATCTCTCAATAATGTATACAATCTGTCATTTTGACATGTCCCTCTTGCTACTTATATCCACTGCTGTCAATCCCAAAGATAAGATTAATTTAATTAGTGGTATAATACAAAGAGTCAACTCCAGGTTTCAAGGTCACTCTAGTTTTGGTTCCTCTGGTTATCTATTTCTAACACTACAGTGTTCAATACATACATTTTACACAGAGGCTGGCTGCTGTTACTAAATACTCTGTTATTCTCAATTTTTGAATACTAGAAACCATCGCACATGCCAAAGGAGAAGCCCAGCCCTTTGATTCGGTTGTTTCTTTATCATGTGATTTTTTTTCCCCCAAATTCCAACCTTAATTTTGTCAAATTGAGGTTAAGATTAAGAAAGGGGGCGAGGGAAACAGAGATCCACAATATTTTTACACTTCTAAATTGCTGTAAGGTATTTTACTTCCACTGAGTCCATATGGCAAGGATTAAGCTGTACTGAAGTATCAGTCAAATACCCTCTTCATACAAGTCACCAGAAAAGCAGTTAATTATCATTTTCTCCATGGGGTCCCCACAATCTCTTTTTCAAATTTTCCAGGAATAGGTAAACAACAGGGATGGAAAGGGGGAAATAGCTGTCTGAAAACTCTACACAGTGGTCACAAATCACAGGAATGGAGTCAGTAGCAAATTTCCATGTTCCTGGAGAAAGATGGTCATTTCTTGGACTGGTCAGTCCCTAAGGCACTATGAAACTGAAGGTCAAAAATGAGGGAAAAAAGTAATCTAATATCGGAATGAAAAGACAGCCAGACCACAGGACTGAAATAATCCTGTCCGTCGAACACCCTGGCCTTTGGTGTGTCAGTAAGCCAAGCAGCGTCCTGGGTTCAGGTCCTTGTACCACTCACAAGGCTCACACAGAATCCAGTCACCACCATGCCCTGCAACACCGGGAGACATAACCGAGCACACGGTGCTTGGGCAGTGCCCCTTAGCCCTTGCAGTCTGCGGAGTGGGGAGTTCAGGAGCAGTCAGCTCTCAGCAGTCACCAAGGAGCACAGCATGTAGCAGAAACAAAGCAGTTGTTCCTGTCTGTGCCTTGAAGAAATGCCCCAATTTTTTTTTTTTTTTTTTTTTAACGCTTCTGTGGCAAGCTTTCACAGGACTTCAGGAACACACCCAGAGGTAGCAGGCAGCTGAACTGCCTTGGAGCTCTGCATTTTTTAACTGGTTTTTCTTTTTAAGCCTACTCTGGGATGTTTGAAGAGATGATAAGGAGCAGAACTTTGTGGAAGGAATGAGGAGAGGGGCATAACTTGACACTGCAAGCCTCATCTTACTAAGGGAGAAAAAAGACAAAGCTGAAGAGCAGCATGGTCTCTTGAAAATCTTCTTTGAAAGTAAGTGGATACCAAGCACATTAAATTACAGGCTTTAATGAGACAACTTAGTTAGAGCCTCTCAAGTTCATAGTTTTTCATTTGTCTATATGCTTTGTTGGGATGAAGCACCTGCCTCTACAGGAGTCATGCTTCCTTCTCCCCATACACATACCACAGCAAATCTGAAGGGATATTTCAATCACCACTTTGATAAAGAAGATCATTTTGGCATACAGGTGATCTCCTAGCAGATTAAGGGTATTTACTTTCTTCCTGATGGATCATTCCCAGAGATACCAGCACAACACAACCTACGCAATTAGTTTTCACAGGTGGCTGTTTTGCCTCCAGTAAAACTGCTTTCTTTCTCCTCCTGCAAGTCATAGCAGAGCAAATGTATATAAAAACATTTCAGATATGAAATAAACACTTTCATAAAAGCAGCTGTGATGCAATGCATCATTTCTGTCTGACCTGAGCTATGGAATGAACTTTTGTTGGCAGGATCAAAGATGGTAAGGAGAGAGTGGAGGATGGGGGACAGGACAGGACTAGGGGAAGATGAGGGCTCAGAATAGCACAGTCTAAAATAAACTCAAATACTCAAGGGGTAAATGCCACTTAGGTGCAAGCACACACTCCCTGTGTACTCTTCTGTACAAGCTGTGCAACCAGGCTCATGCTGCCATGCAAGACAAATCAAGACAGTTGTCCACAACCAAATCTGTACAGCCGTGAGCTGTGGAAAAACAAGACCCTCACACACCATGTGCCACAGGCAGCAGTGAATTTCCCCAAGCATAGTAAAAAGCACAGCTGAAGCTGTAATTTCACCCTCACGCCCTTTTACTGGTCAAGGTTAGGAAAGCATAAAAGAAAAATTGTTTTTAAAACTGCTATCTCCCTGTTCCCATTTTCAAGATACTGCACTGTCAATGCGGAAATCTCAAACTAAACATCTATTAAAGATGTTTCTATGTCAAGGATCTCAAACTGTTACACAGTAGAAGTTCAAACATATTTTTTTTCCCCCAAGTTCTTTCATAACATATATAGGAATTTGACTATACTATTTAAACATTTGGCAAGCTTCTTAAAAAAAAGTTGGGTTTTTTTGGGTTTTTTTTTAGTGTTAAAAGAAGAAAACTTAGAAGAAAAATCTTACTCACTTTTGTTAAGTATCTCCTTCTTTACATGCTCATTGCATGGAGCCTACAAAGGCATTTGAACATTCAGGCTCCACAACTGCTGTGGATTTTTTACAAAATCTCCATGGGCAAACCTAACCATGATAGATCAGATCTCACTTCTAGTTGATAACATCAAACTACTCATAAGCCGCTTGTGAACCCGAGTCTTCCACAAGATGCCAACTGAGCAAGAAACATCTGTCCTTACATTTTTTTCACACATTTTGTTTCTCCTTTCAAAAAATGCAATGCATGAAATAATGTTCTGATGGCAGAGAAAACAAAAAGAAAAAAAAGGGGGGGAGGGGAAAGTCTTTGACAACTCCTTCAGGTTATTGATTTCTGTGAACAATTACAGTTTTTATCCAGATAATTTTGTGCACCATTACAAAACAAGCAGGCATTACTACTAGAGGCTTCAATCTTATTTAAGGCAGAAGCTTTTAGCCTTTTCAGAAGCACAAATTTAAAAATACCTGTGACTAAAACTGTGATGATCTTTCATGTAAAAGTTTGAGTTTAGTATTGATTGCTAGATAGGTATGTACACAACAGCAGCTTCACCCTCAAATTCAGTGCAGAAAACACAGGCAGCAGGAGTCTACAGTTCTGCTAAGAAAAACTACTACTGACTGAAAGTAACAATGCCAGTTTAGTCAATCAGACTGTAGTTCAACCAATAATTAAGAACTCACTGATGAGCTATGTAAGATAAATTTATGGAGACATAATAAATCTATGGGGATAAAGTGCCATAGATATACATATGTTACATAGTGATTAACTGCAAAAAGGTCAAAGGTCCAAATCTTTCATTCTTCTTCATGCAAAGTATTTATGAAAGCAATCTCTTCCATCAGAATGGTTTTCATGTGTAATCCAAATATAAAAGTCTGAGTGGTGATCTGAAGAAATACAAATAACTGCAAAAATGTGGTCAGACAAGTTCGCGTAAATCATATATTTAGTAATTCATAAGAACACCTTCTTACTTTGCTAAGAAAAGCTTTGCTAAATAAATTGGAAAGTGATGGTCATTGGTGTGGGGACTTCACCTTCAAAAAGGGCCAAAAGAATAAGTAATTACAAAAAAAAAAGTTTGAAAAGACTACTATGAATGTTTGTAAAAAGAAATGTAGGTTCATTATTAAAACACCAGCAACATGCTTATCCAGCGCCAACCTACTCATTTCGGAAACTAAAACAAACTTTAACTTTGATTATCTCTGAAGACCTTATATAGTTAAGAAAGTATGAGAAATAGATCCTAGCCCTTCTATTACAGCTACATTTGTTTATTAAAGTTGCACACCTGTGCGGATTGACTCAAGGCAAAAGTGCAATTGAGGACATAGTTTGGCCTGTAGAATATTTGTTACTGGTAACAGATGAGAAGGAACAAGCCCCATGCAGCTATAACAACTCAGGCTAAGTTTGCAAGTTGATAGGGTGGAAAGCAGACAAATATATTTCACACTACGTTGCTCAGACACAGAGAACTGCCCTTTCTCAGACTGACTCATTTTTAGCGTTACAGCACACTGTCATAGCAACCTCTGCACACCAGTTAATACTGCCATTCACAGCAGGTTCCTGAAGATAACCTAAATGAACTCAACTTTTATGATGCAATCAAAACACTTTGAAGAAATTAGGGTTTGATTTTGTGTTACTAGGACGCTTATCTTTCTTCATACCTTTACCATAGAAAGGCACTTGCCACAGAAAAGAACCAGCAAATTCTGATTGTCTTATGGTTACTGACCACATACTATCAGATCTAAAAAATACTTCATAGCTCTGTGGCTTCATGGTTTCACCACCATTTTCATTTCAAAGAAGAAAGAAATAATGTCTATGAGAGGCAAGGAGAAATAGTTGAGGTTTGTTCATTTCCTCCATTCACTACTGCCATTTCAGGAAGCCAAAAATGGTTTCCTGTTCCCTAACTTAAAATGATCCTAAAAGACACTCATCTTCTAAAGCTGTATCATATCAATTAATAAATACAATATATCTTTTAACAGCATAATGTAACCCATTCTTCTTTTTCCTGATTTATTACCATTCCTCTACTTCTCTGAAGTAACTCCTTGTTCCCACTATCTTCAAATCCAACAGCTTTTCTCCTCACTTTCATATCTGAGGAAGAACTGAGACAACAAAAGGGAATCCATTCCTTTTCTTAACTCAAAAGAGGATCCTGAGAGTTGGTAGCAAAAACTGCAGAAAGTCCAGTGCTGTTCCTGGACTGTAACATGCTCAAAGGAGATGGCACCTTCCAAGGAATTTGTCTGATGAAGGCTGATGTGACTGTAAGTTAACATATGCAAAATGAGCCTTTGCAAAGGCTCCTAACTTGGATACACTCAGGCATTTTTTCACAAGAACAGCAACAGCCATCCTCTGACACCAGTATGATCTCTATGCCAAATTTCAAGACTTCGCTCAAAAGCAGGGAGGCACCATAGCTTCTCAATAAAACAGATGTATTTATTACAATGCAACATATTTTTGTTTACTCTCATTTTTAGGAATGTCTACCTTAGTTTTGCTGAAACTTTATAATAAAATTCAGCTCCAGGTGACACCCTTCACAGAAAAGTCAATGTTAAAAGAAGTAAAGTCTGACCAAGCTATAAGCAACAGGAAGCACACTTGCAATGGGTAGATTCTGCCTACCTCAACTCTTAAGAGTGTTACCAGCTCCACTCAATAAAAAGAAAAAATGAACCTTTCAAGAAAAAGAAAGCAACTGCATCCTTAATTCAGACATTTTAGAATTGTAGGAGCATGAATACATCAAAAGTCTTTATCTGGGACAAGAGCTGAAAATATCCTTCCAGACTGCTGCTAAACAGACGATGAATAGTAGCCATGCTTGATACCCAATATGGGTCTTCCCAGGGTACAGCAACAGCATTTAGCCTCTTAAGGGATTTGTCTTTGAAATGATCCTGGCCAGAAAACTTTTGGGCTCAAAAGAAGTTGAGCAGTCTCATTTTCTGACCAGCTGCTTGAAGCAGAAGCCTAAGCCACTCTTCCTATCTCAACAGACACTTCACAATCCCTGTTTTTTAAGGAGGATGTGGGGTTCAGAAAGGTGCTCAGCTGACTATGGTTGCATATTCCGCACTCTACCTACCTCCTCCACAGCAATATGGAAAAGACAAGGCCAGATTTTAAGACTTCCATGTGAATGGAAAATTTGCTTCTCACCTTTGATGCATTCTAAAGCCTAAAACGGAGACACATAGAATGTCCTCTGCCCCTTATGAAGGGAGGGTCCTTTGTGACTCCTTCCAGTGCTGCGACCAGGAAAATGCCTTAAATGCCTTCCTCCCATAAACTCTGCCTGGTATGATGACAATTAAAAAGGCCATGCAAAAATCTTGTTCTCATATTGCCTACCAAGTCTTCAGAAGCAGGCAGCACGCTTGACTCACCATAACGTTATTCACCTCCCTCTACAACCATGCTTTTGAGAACACTAGCAAGAAGCCAACCATACATGGTAGTAACACAATACACAATATGTATAAAGAGAATAATGTACAGTAAAAAACTAGCTAAATAGCAGAAGCCAATAATACGTGTACACACACACACAAAAAAGAAAAAACAAAAACAAAAACAAACCCCAGTGGTTTCTTTAGCAAATATAAAATAAAGAATTTATGCATTGAGGTCCTATATCACAAAGACGTAAAATCAAATTAAACTATTTAAGTACTGTCTCTGTTGAGGGATTTGCATGACTTTGAGGGAACTGTGTGTATTGTAGCCTGTCTCAGGGGACCCTGCTTCTTGGAAAGGCTGAAGACCACAGACATTCTAGCTCCACTCAGTACCTGTACATTGGGATTCTGGACAGATTTGTATCTCTGGATTCTTGGACTCCATGAAGTGGTCCTCCCTAGCATTCGGTAACAAGGAGTCTTAGCACTTCTTCCAGCTTTTTGTATAGTCAAACACAGGAGTCTACTTTTAGTTATGACATGTAGCAAAGGATAACTGCTGGGAAAACATGTGAAAAGATTGAGGCTAGGATTTTCAAAAACACAAAGGTATTTTGAAATATCTAGCTATCAGCTATTTGCCAGCTCACACATTTCAATAAGCTAATGAAATCAGAATTTCAAAACATGTGTAATGCTATAAAGAGGAATAAAGTAAATGAAAGCTACTATATGGCTCGTAAAATTACAGGTCAAAACCACAAAGCTCTCCCTGTAGATGGTAATGACAATGAGAAAAGGTAATTGTTTACTCCTTTGAAATACAACTGATGATACACAGATTCTTATGACTTTACACTGTTTTGCGAATATCACATATTATCAGCATTTCTGTTATGACCATATTCCATATTCTTTTGCAGTGATTAATTCAACTGAATGCATATCAATTTTTCCTTGCTAAACAAAACTCCACATGGAACAGAGGAAAGTACTTGACCTTCAGCACTTACTGAAGAAAGGTAAGTGAGGACAGTATCTTACCTCAAGCATGATCTAACCTAGGGAAGAACAACAGAACAACAGATAACTCTAATGCAACCATTTCTGCAGCTGAACTGAGCACAGGCTACAGTTTTGCTGCAAAAAGTCACAGCCTCTAGCCAGCATTATACAACTGGCAGGAATTTTTATGGTGGATCTGGCCCTTGCCTCACAAGAAGATATTTCAGGAAATGTTGGAATAGGAATCTTATGAGATCAAGCCAATACTTTCTTTCTCCAACTGAGTAGAAATAGTGTAAAAATTGACTGACTTGCAGTACTTCAGCACTTCCGGTCCCAGATAGAAATACGAACTGGAGAATAATTCCGGTGGGAGGGGGGAAGTTAGTGACAATTCAGTTAACTATTTTTCCTCCTTCAAAATGCCGCTGATTCAAGGCTGGCTTTAACCAGCTGATAGACTGTTAACTGAAGCAATATTCATCAAGGCATTTTAAAACTGTTCTTCTTGAAGCACATATGTTAAAACAAAGCCTAGTATCAGTGACTGCTTCTAGACCTGTCAGGGAAAATGCCACCAGCCTCTTGTTTAGGAAGTAATTCACACTTGTTGCCACATTCACCTCATTCTCTGCTGTCTATTACCAGTTACATTTCAAGATCACTGTTTCTCATGCTTGTAAGCTTGAATGAATACTATTCTTTGCTCCATGCAGCTTTCTATTTGCACAATTTAGAAGACATAAAGGAACAAACATATGAACCAGTCCAGACTGCTCAATGTCAGTGACTTTTTCTGCTATTATATTCCAACTCTTCATTGTACCTGCAATTTTTATCAGTGAATAAGGTTTTAGATCTTAGGTGTCAAATACGTAAGAAACTCTTACAAGAGTCAGAGAGGTGTTTCCATTGATCAGCAGCTCCATGTGCTACTATTTGCATTGTTTAAACGTATTACAAGGATTGTTACAGCCACCTTGAATATATAAAATATAATGAAAAGGAGTTTACATGCAAAGGAACTTTTTATTTCACATTCATTTTAACCTCTCTTGTTTTTTCCTTAGAAGAGTGATGAACCACCAGATTGGTGTCCTAGGGATTGTTAAAATTATTTCAATACCTTAAAGCTCTTTTGACTTAATTTTTTTTTTTCATGATTATGACATACTGTGCAGCTGAGAAACTGAAAGACCATCAGGAAAATAAGTAACCATGCTGCAAATATACAGCTAATTGTTCAATGTTTTAGAAAGTCTCAAATAATGTCTTTTTTAAATTTTCATTTGGTTCCTTTCCAGGCAAAGTTGTCACTAACTTCAAAACGGGTAAGATGGTAAAAAGGCCAGAATGAAACTGTGTAAGGCCCTTAGCAGTGAAGTTTTTAGTAAATATCCTTTGCAGTCTGACCTTCCTTTTGTCCTAGTAGACAATCTTAGAATTTTTTATTTTATTTTTTAACAGGAAAAATATGAATTGCTTGGTTTAACACCTTCCCCCCCCCCCCACTCAGGCCTGGGCAGAAGACAGGTCTTAATCCTATGGCTATCCGGAATGAGAGAAGAAAGTAGTACTATTCTGGAACACAGTTAACGACCAACATCTTGATGCTCACATCTGATACTTGCCAATCAAGGGAGAAAAACAAGTGGGATAAGAAGGAAAAATGCCTGAAGGTAAGAATTGATGTATAGAGGAGAATCTTACAACCTCAGCTTCCTGGAGCAACAAGGAAAGTGACAAAACAAATGTTTCTGGGTCAGTCTGTTTGCCACATGAAGATGTATAGAAGCTGTGACTTCCTGTTCTCTCCTAAAGTATTTGATTACTTGAATTTTGAAACATTTCTGCATTCTGTTCTCTTTTTTTAAAAATTGTACTATGCCAGACCCTACCTATACAAATCCTAAAGGGATAGGGTTTCTAGCAGGTTGGCAAGCTTCCATGGACTTGCTGAAGGAGCACAATGAAAAACAACATTGTTAAGATTAAGAAGAAAAAAGAAAATCTTAGACCACTGCAGCAAGAAACTTCATTTCATTCATTAAATGAAAAATGAATGTTTGAAGTTGGGAAGTTGTTAGCATTATCCTATCTTGTGAAGCAGGTAAGCCTAACTGTGTTCAGACTGAAAAATCAAATCAAAGCTAGTAAAAAGAACATCCAGGTAAATAAACTTTTGCTTTGAGCTTTTACGACTCTTATTATACTTACTGAAGAAGATTATCAAAAATCACAAGTCAAACATACCAAATACTTGTGTCCATATTTGTGTAGAACATACGGATGTGCTTTAAACTCTGTGTCCTTTTAAAACTAGTATTAACTACATTTTAAATGGCCATGAAAGGTCAAATGGCTCGTGCATCTTGCCATATACCAGTAAATTTCCATAGTTAAGAAGACTGTAAGACAACCTCTTGTGCGCACGTACCAAATCAATCTGCAAAAGAATCAACAAACTATCACTGCAGGTAACAAATAAAATGTAAAGGCAAGAACATCCTCTTTTATGAAGTACAGTCAACTGGGTCTGGTGATATTTTTATGCCTTCTTTAGTTCAACATGCATTTATTTCTTTTAAAGTCATTCATACATACAATTCGTTGATTTAGGCCAACTGCAGGACTTTCTTTCTCCATAGAAGGACAATCTATGCATATGCAGATTTGAAAGATAGGATGGAAGCTCCAAGTGTTTTAATAGCTCATTATCAAAAATTATCCCCTGGCAATAAAAGTCCAGACCACTGGCTTGAGATCAAGTCACAGAAAAATGGGATTATAGAATTTAATTGAGAGACAGAGACAGAGAGATGTGTTCTAAAAAGCCTAGGAACTGAGAGGAAAAAAAAACCTAGAGAGCATAAAAGATCAGCTCCATTTTCAGTCCAATATACTTGTCTCTCATGTACAAATCCACTGGTTTTTCCACGTGTTTTCTTATTAACAAAAAAAAAAAAAAAAAAAGGAATGATACTTGATATTTAATATTTGTATTTTTTTAATAAAGAAGGAAAAAAAAAATCTCACCAGGAAAAAAAAACTATATTGAGAGGTGACAGGAAGCAAAACAGCATTTTGTCTTAAATTTGCACAACCTAATTTATAGTAATAAAGCAGAACCTAAGAGTTCTGGTAAATGTCAGTGCAGTCATGTTCATTACATATGTTGATAGGTATGAAGCAAAGTCTCTGTAGGCCCTTCAAAAATTGCACACAGCCGATTTAATGCAAACCAGAAGTCACTGACTGCTGGATGAACATTCAGTTTCATTCCCACATGGATATTAAGACAAAGCAGGGGGAGGGGGTTTCCTCCTCGTTTATTTACAGTTAAAGGGTGGGTCTTGAGGAATGAGCATGAGGCCAGTGGAGGACGGATTTGGTTTATGGGAAGACACCTCCCAGCCTCCCATTCTCCAGCCACCACAGCAAAAGCGCCTGGGTTGTGTGTAACCTCCTCCCCCATCTCGCATCTGCTTTGCCCAATCTCGTCTGGGCCCGCTCCAATAACAACATCTGCTTGGCAGCTTTTCAAACCCATGGATAGTTATCTAACTGAGGCTTTTGTGCTGCACTGTTTATTCTATGTGAAGAAATGCCTCCTTAGTTGAAAGAGTACTTTAGAAAAGCTGTGCAGCTATTAGCAAGTGAAGCACAAGGCTAATAACCCCCACCTGCTCATCAAATTAATTATGACATCTGAGTCATTACAACTCAGAAAGAACACACAACTGCAGACTTGTCACATGTAGAAATAAACACACTCCACATTAGGGGAGGGAAATACATGGCAAAAAGGTCCAGAAGAAAAACATTTAACCCTCCACATATCAGTTATTTAAAATGTGCATTATTAATTTCCCAAAGGCAAAAAAACTAAAGAGGAGAAACTACGAGTGGATCTGTTTTTCCTGCAGAACACACCTCTACATCACTGTAAGGGCTTTGTGAAGAAAAGAAGAAGAAAAACATATTAACACAGTGATCTTCACAGCAGGACTGTAACTCAGCATATTCTTTTGTGAGAAATCTTGCTTCCATAAGATTCCGTAACAACCTGGTGGGAGAGGTGCACATAGCATCTTCCCTCCTGCTCCTCCCCTCCAATTCAGCTACTCCAAATGTAACATGCGATCTTTAGTTCAGATACATTTTCAGACCGCTGGAGCACGCCTAACAACGACTAAGGCAGGGAAAATTCTGGGGGAAAAAGGTTTAACGGCTAAGCCAAACTCTAACTCTCTAGCAAATAGCAAAAATAATAAAAATCTAAAAATGTAAAAATATCTGCAAGACACAGTCCACTAAGTTCCGATTATAAACGATAAAGGACTGCCACACTTTATATTCAGATGTTCCCTACTAATCTGATTATCGAAGCTATTGGATCATTATGCCACAATTCATGTAGATGATGATAGTTTCTTTCTTTCAATCACAAGTATGAATTCAACTGAAAAGGTTAAATAACGCATTCGCTTCTTACACTTATAAAGGTCTCTGGCATTCGTGGACACTATGCATTTTCTGTACTTTTTAGCAGTTTTCTGGGAAGAATAACCATTTTTCACTGTAAAAGACACATCTCTACACCTCACCGTGTACTTCAATTTCAAAGTGGTTCTTAAATGCAAAGTGCAGTTGATGGCTAATTAACTCTAAATTATCCTCAGCCCTTTTTATTATCAAAATTAAGTGATAGGTAAACAAACCATTAATAAGTTCATGTATTTTGTATAAGTTTAGTGAATAAAAAATGTCAGGCACTACATACATAAACATTGGAAAAGTGTTTATCTTGCACTAGTCACAACTGATTCTTCGTCCACAGCACTTTCTCCAGAACAGCACACAGAATAGCCAAGTAACTTCTTTGTTACAGGGTCCACCTTCAAGGAACACCTCTAACACAAGTTTGGGTTTTTTTTTCATCAGTTAGAGGAACAGAAACCACTTTCTAAGTAAACCACAAAACACAAACCAAAAAGTAGATGGGATATTATTTGTTGCGGGTCAGCTTCACCTACACCATTTCTCCCACTAGTGCAATGTTTCTCACCGCGATAGTAGCAAGTACCACCCTTTGCAAATAAAGACCTCCAGCGGTATTTCTGTTGAAAAAATGTCGTAGAAATAACTTTTCAGGCAAGCCAATACTGGTCGTCTAGCCTCTTCATATTTTTTTAAGTAATATGTATGCTAATTATTGAGAAAACAATGTTGGAAACTCAGTTTCCCTACACACTTTTATTTGGTTTTACTTCAATTATGTACTTTCCCTATTCGAAATAAGATTTTGTTCATTTGTTCAACTTTTTCATTTAGCCCAAAGTTAAGAGGCATAAAAAGAAAGTAAATATTAAAAAGGTAGTCCCAGCTTTGCTTTTGCCACATAAGGAGACTGACACTCATCCTAGAAAATAAATTACTATCACTTGACTGAGTCAGAGCTGCAGAACCAGAATAAAACAGAAACAGAAAATACATTAATCACACAGGCAGACTGTTCTGCACAAATTTATATGCCTGGGAGGGTAAGTCTCACATTCAGTCTTCTCAAAAGCTCCACTTCTTGAGAAATCCTCTTCACTGGAGATGATGTACTGATACTGAAGGCTATGGCTTCCTCCACAGCAGGATCAGTTGTAGACAAAAACTGAGCGTGTTCCTCCCTGCTACACTCATACTCCCTGCCACCAAACTGTCTGCATTGCCGTACCCTGCAGCCTGTTTCTGCCCTGTCTGATCCACACCTATTGCTCCTTCACATCACAAATTAAAGCACCAGGAAAACTGTAAAGAAATAAAGCAAGGAAGAGCACAGTATATTCAGGATTCTCACTGATTTTCCTTTAATGGGCTATTTGATAAAAAGGAAAAATTATACGTAAAAATTATATATGTTTATATATATGTTATATATGTTAAAATATATGTTAAATAAAAAATATATGTTAAAAATTAAATTAAAAATTATATGTTAAAATTAAAAATATATGTTAAAAATTATTTATGTATAAATTAATTTGCTTTTTACCCAAATTCAAGAGAACTCTTCAAATTCAAGAGAACTCTTTTAAGAATGTTTTTGAAAAGTGTCTTGAAAATCCAGAACACAGTATTATGTGATATTTTAATTCCCTGTAGATAAACATGAATAATTGAATTTGCAGGAATGTATTTCTTCTGTTCTTTACTGTAAGAACTCACAATGTATATATTGCTGTAGGACATGTTGCCCTGCTGAAGCATTTAAGCATAACTATGAAGTACACTGGATCCGACCTTGAGCTAATATGTTTAGGGGTTTGTGAAAGGAGAATTCGTTCTCAACTGGTACACTGTTAATCAAATTTACAACAGTGTTCATACCAAAAGTTTGAGTGGTACCATCAAGTTACAGAACACCTAGTAAATCTGGATTTCATCTGAATTCTCCATTTCCCAAAATATTATCTCATCAGAAATTAGACCAAATAGAGGCACAGAATTTATGAGTTCAAATTTAAAACCAGACTATTACTTGCAGATGCAACATCAGAGTGGGAAGAGTTAACGCAAAACTGGTCAAAATACTTCTAAAAGTTATTTTTTAATAACTAGTTCCCACAGTTATGGAATTCCTTTACCATGATGAATAATAAATATGTATTCCAGAAAAACACAGCTAGAGTACATAAAAGCTTGCAACCTCCCGCACGCGCGCACACACATTGCATACACGTTATGTATGCTGAAGTGCAAGAAGGGAACAGTACACAGAGAGTGGGGTCTGTGACAATTACGCATGAAAAACAGTTCTACATGGAATTTTCTAACAGGTTGCTAGATTTAGCACCATTGTCACTGAACTCTTTTAAAATACCAAAGGACATGCCAGGGAGAGTGTGTCTTTCTCAAAATTCTGCAGTTCCTAGATCTTTACAAAGCACACTGCTTCTCATATCCACTTAATCTCTGCACACATCTCCACCCCTGCTTCCTTCCCAATGGTATGTGGTCTTGAAAATACAAATGTTCAAGTTTCCTGGAGCTAAGCGAAAGAGGAAAAGCTCCACTCCCAAGAGGCAAAACTAAAGGCTCTCTGAGCCCCTGAAGTTGTTAAGTACAATACAACATAATGTGGCACTTCACCACAATTAGCAAGAGGGAAACAGCCTTTTTTCCACCTCCAATGGCATAAAAGAGATAAGGCAATGAATTCCTGATCATATCTGGAGGCGCAAAGGTGTCTGATCAAGAAAGTGCTTATATGGACAAGGAGTGACATTTTGTGAGACAAAGCAGGAAACAAAAAAAACAAACGAAAAAATCAGAGCAGCAGAAATCTGCTTTAAAACAGTTGTAGCTACACAGTGTTAGCAGTAACACTATTAACATGCAACCAGGGGGGAAAAAAAAAAACCACGAAGTCCCAAAATCAAGAAAAAAGTCCTGCAATTACATCTTCCTCTTTAAATATTTATTAATAAATATGGTCCACAGAAATCCTCCTTTTATAAGTGCTCTCCTCCTCCTTTATATGGAAATATTGTTTCTAAAAGTGCCAATTTTGGGTATTCAAAACTGTTTAGATTGAAAAGGCTTCATTCTCCAGCTTTTTGTAAGTAACATTACTTGTGTGAACAATGCCAAGAGACTTTCTTTTCCTTTATCTGTCCATCCAGCTTTCGCCTTGTGCTGTAAGTCACTTGGGAAGTGAAAAAGCAGAGACAGGACTGCAAACACATTTCTCTGCAGCCATTCATCATGAAACTCATCAATAGCAGTTTGAATACCTTCAGGGCTCTATGGCAGTTTCGATTTAATAGAAAAGGACCCCAATGCATTACATACTTGGGTTATTCAGATTTTTTTTTGGGGGGGGGGGGCTGTAAAACACAAGTAAAAGTAGCACATAAAACAGGCCTGTTAATGGCTTGAATCTGCCAACTGCAGAGCAAGACACACACAAACAGGGGCAGTAGTTTCCTCACACTGATATGTCAATGTGCCTTAATGATTTTCTAAAGGAACCACATCAAAGAGGGAAACAATTTTTCAGTTAACCATTCCTACTCATTCTTTGGTTTCTTTGCTGAGATTATCAGCCATTTCAGTCATGCATTTCTATAAAACAAACACCAGTCTACCAGAAACCAGACTAAAACCTCAGACTTCTCTTTAATGCCAGTGAGACCACATTCTTCGGCAAGCACTTCTGACAAAGCTTTTATTCCAGACTTTAACTGGTTAATCACAGTGATAACTCCTAGTCTTTTGGGGGCAGTTTTTACCATTTTCAGACTGATGCTTGTCCATGCTCAACATCATTAATTAGCGTGTGCTCCAACCACAACAGTGTTTGGAAGGAACACTGCAGAAGCCAACCCTACCACAGCCCTCCTCTGAACTGCAAGACGGCAGAAAGGGGGACATCCAGCACTAGCATAGAGTAAGAAGGAAAAAACTCCAAGATGGGGGTTTAGTTTTTGCGGTTTCCATTTGTTTGGGGTTTTTTGTTCATGTTTTCATATATTCTGCGTTTTGTTACTGCATCCTTCAGTGTCAAAAACAAGCAGACAGACGTTCCACCACTGCTAGATAAAGAGTGTCCAAATGTGTTGTCCTGCCTCTAACTACACTTTCTATTTCTGTTCTGAATCATGCTCAATTACAGATTATACCAACAGGGTGTATGTTTCTGGTGGTGGGTGCCAAAATTATTTTAAAAAGCAATGTAGCTCACTGTCATTAAGCCAAACCAAAACTCTGTCAGTGCCAAATGTGGCACTACTGCCAACAGTTGTCTACTGTTAGACTATACCACCCATTGTGGGATCGTTATTCCTCTCCGTGCTATAAAGCGGCTGGACTCCGTTCCTCCGGAGTGACGCATCAGTGCTTTACTCAGAAACGCAAACTCATTTTTGGACATGACAGAAGCCTTTCTTCCCCCCAGTTTTCACCCAGCTGACAATTCAATTATAAGATTCTAGACATAATTCAGAACACAAAACTACAAATACAAAACTGGACTTAGTTTTGACAATGAAGCCCCTAAAAATAACAATTTTATTATGTCATATGAGAACACAACTTCATCTCTTTTGCTGGTCTACCAGAATGCACAATTTTTCATTTTAATTTCATAGACTTCACAAAAAATATCTTTTTTCCATCAGCTTAAAATTAATACTGTAAGGATGAAATTTGAAAAACTTGTCTCAATCAGCAAGCCAAAACAGAACATGGAACACTTAAAAACTGGTCCATAGCTTCTGGACTCTTATATATACTCCTTATCAGGATTTATTGACAGTTCCAAAACCTCAACCTCTGAAATACCACAGTAATTTCCTATTTTAGAAACAAGGTAATATAGTTTCCTATATAGTCTCCAAGACAGCACAATGCAATAACCATGGAGAATTCCAGATTTTATGCTGATGACTGTTGCACTGCTTTTTACCCAAGTGTTTCGAAGTGTCTTATAAACATGATTTAAGCCTCACCACGACTGGGAGATAAGCAAAAGTATTAGACTAAGAGCTGAGCAGCTGAGGCACCTACTGATGTCCAAAGGAGTTTTGCCTTTGACCTCCACTCAGGAAGGAATTAACAAGGAGCTCACTAATGAAACTCAAGAACCTGACCCAAATTCCTAGAGCATTGTTCGCACAGAACCCAAGTTCCTCACTATTGACTGATAGGAGCTAAGATAGACAGTTTATACTCCAAATGAGTGTGTGCAAAATGAAAATGGATCTTTGAAGTATTTGACAAAGCTATACACAAGTACAAACACGTGTATTGTATTTATTATCAGCTGTAAAAAAAAGGATTAATAAACTAAACTGGAAAAGTAAGCCAAGAGCCAATCTTTTATATCATTTTAATAGAAATTTACCTCAGGAAATTAATTTCCCTGGTTTGAAGTGAGGGATACCTATAAAAACTGTATTCATTATACTGAGTGCATTTTTGTGATCATGTAACTGTAGAATAGCAGTTCATTTTCAGGTTATTTTTCATGTACTTCTTCTACAAATTTTTAATACAAATTCTGATGATGATTAATTATTAGCCTCACAAAAGTCATTAATCACTGACGACATTATTTTCTATTAAATGTTCAAGAAAAAATTACTAAATTTTATCCTTGGCATTGTCAATGGAATTTTAGAGCAAGTAAGTGAGTTTTTAGCCTGCTTTTGAAAAGTCCCAAATATTGACAACATACAAACAGCTGAATTCTCTCTTCACCAGCCCATCCACATCATTTACACAGGAAAATATGGTAGCTTCTAAGACGTATTTCATTTAATGGTCTGTCTACACTGGGCAATCACTGCAGCATTGTCCACATTCAGCAATGCCATCATATTACTAAACTCTGCCAATGCAATAAATTTCCCTGCACAAAGGCACTCAGCACGAGTTGAGAATGTTCACACCAAGAGCTGGTAAAAAGTCTTTACTGAAGTGTAGAAGAGAGTAGCTAAGCTTGCAGCTGTGCTTATTTAGCTTACTTTAACTGCTTTCCATACACACAGAAAACCCTAAACCCATTTGAAGGATAATTAATATATCACACTAGTGTATTAAAATTGGAATTTATCTATTGTTTGGAAGAGGGAAAGAGGTGGAAGAAAGAGCTGGCCTGAAGAATGGTGGCATTTAGTTTTGGAGCCTCCAGCCACAACATGAAAGTCTTATGTCAAAAGTTTTGAAATTAACAAATCGGTCCTGTAACACTAAACCACAGTTTCCCACACAGATGCCAAATAGCTATTTACCTACAGTAACAGAGATTTCACTCAGCTCCATGATTTAAACTCACCCAAAAACTCAGTCAAAGCAACTGCTGACACGTCTCACTCTCCTCACACACACAGAGCTATGTTTGAAAACTGTGTTCAAAGCAGTAATTGCTAAAGTCTTTTTGTCCCATATCCAGTCTTTGAGAAATTCTTTGCAGAATACATGGCAGATGCTTTGCCTATCTGATGTACACTTATTTTAATGCAATTATTTTGAAGGAAGCATGCAGAACAGGAGTTTCTCACTTCCTTCTTTGTCACCTATTAAGGGAAGGCTTAATGCCCTATGGCATATGTAGTGAATGGAGTCTTCTTCCAACATGAAGGAACATCTTCCAATGCTGAGTGTACGGGGTGTAGGAGTTCAAGTGTTGGCAGTGGGGTCAGCAGGGGTGGCCTCTGTGGAACAGTTAGGATCTGCCCTGTGCTGGACACAGCCAGCTCCAGCAGACCCACTGCAGGACACAGCTGAGCCCCTCAGCCAAGATGGTAGTACGTCTGGGAAGATGTATTTAAGAAAGGGCAAAACAGTGAGAAATGAGGGAAAAAAACTGTCTGAGAAACAGCCCAACAAACACCAGGTTCACAGAAGAAGGATGTGGAGGAGGTGCTCCAGGACAGCGGAGCAGATACTTCTCTGCAGCCTGGAAGGACCACTCCAGAGCAGATGTCCACACTGCAGCCCACAGAGCACTTCACAGTGGAGCACTGGATATTTCCTAAAGGACTGTTCTCTGTGTAGAAGACACATGCTGGAGCAGGTGAAATGGAAGAAGGAGAGGAAGAGAGGAGTTGTTGCGGACTGAACATAACACCAATTCCCCATCCTTCTGCACCACTAGGGCCAGGTGTGAAGGGAGGCAGAGGAGTCAGGAACGAAGGAGGGAAGTTGAGCCTGGAAAGAAGGAGCATGTGGAGGTAAGGGGGTTTAGGTGTTTTCTTCGTTTCTTGCCATCAAACTCTAATTTAATTGGCAATAAATTAAGATTAATTCTCTCTAAATTGAGTGTGCTCTGCTTATGTGGGTAATTTCTAAGTGATCTCCTTGTCTTTGTCTCGACTCATCAGATTTCTTGAGTTACTTTCTCCCCGTGTCCTGTTGAGGAGGCAGAGTGATAGAGCAGCTGGATAGGCATCTGGCAGCCAGCCACGGTCAACCTACCCCACTGAGAAAAGAGAGAACAGGCTTTGTCTTTTTCTTTTTGTGATAGAATATGCTGTACTTGCCTGTCTGTCCTAGTAGTAGTGTCCAGACTAAAAGCCAGAAGCTCAGCTTATGGTATAAGTTGCCTTCCATCATTCTTATCTCCAGCACACTCTGCTAATCAATAAAAAAATACAATGCAAACTGTCAGGTGACAGTATTTCTACATCTAACGTTTTGAAATCTAAGAAATGAAACTTTTTCTCTCAGTTTTTATACGACGTCTGCCATTGTGCTGCTGAAGTATGGACATAAGTATGAAACACAGAGTACAGATGCATCAACCTCACTTTCTTGTTCATAAAAAGATTTGTTCACAAAAAGATTTGTCCAACATAGCAAATTTACCAGAACAGTTGTTCTGGTATAATACAATACCCCTTTGGAAAGCTTGTTTTGGAATAAAGGCATCTTTTCCTCATCTAAAGCATCTTTCTTCACTTCTGAAAAACCTGTGCTCACAACAGTAATTTATACTGAATAAATGTATTATACAGAATAAATTACTTGGAATTTTTATATATTTACATCTGGAGTGGCAAAGAAGCATGAAAGGAACAAGATTACTCTTTTAAAATTAAAGGACAACCTCAAGACCCTTCAAAAAATGAAACAGCTGGTTACTGTTTTTCTACCTTTCATTTCATTGCATTTCCAACTGTTAGAACATTACATCTGTCTTTCAAATTTAATATTTTAGCCAGATCAGTTCCCAGACTAAGTTTATCCCCTGACCACCTAAACACTACCTGCCAGCATGAAATAAAGATCAGCAAAGTGGTGAGAAAATCAACCACCAGGACCAGGGCAAGAGAATGCTGTTGTGAGAAGCTGGGTGGAGGAGACCAGTGGGGAAGGGCCCCTTTTTGCAGCAACTATCCGTGAGATCATCTCAGCTTGGAGATGCAGGAGTTGCACCCTTACATTTATCTGAATATTTTAAACACTTCACTGTGAAATGAAGGATGTACCAGAGGCTAAGGGGATTATAAGGAACAATGGTTACTATGGGAGGGAAAAAACTGATTTCTTGACTGTGGAATTTATTTTATGAAGGAGTTTGTACTCTACTTTTGAGGTCTCTAAGCACTAGTCAATCCCCTATTTTAAAACTTCTACAGAAAGAGAGTAAAGAAATAGTAAAAAACAAAGTAACTGAAAAAAAAAAAGCAATTCTGACTAATAAGCACTCTTTATCACCAGCCCATTTCATGTATACTCTCTCTGTGAATTTTCTGTTAGGGGAAACACCACCGTTCCTTGCACTCACACAACAAAACCAAAACAAACAAAATAACAAACAAAACAACACAAAGAAGAGAGGAGAGGGAGAGGGAGAGGGAGAGGGAGAGGGAGAGGGAGAGGGAGAGGGAGAGGGAGAGGGAGAGGGAGAGGGAGAGGGAGAGGGAGAGGGAGAGGGAGAGGGAGAGGGAGAGGGAGGGAGAGGGAGAGGGAGAGGGAGAGGGAGAGGGAGAGGGAGAGGGAGAGGGAGAGGGAGAGGGAGAGGGAGAGGGAGAGGGAGAGGGAGAGGAGAAAAAACTTCATAACACATCTAGAGAAAAGAAAACTTCATAACACATCTAGAACTCCTGGTAAATCAGTAGGGATGCATAAACATCACATTCCCAATTCAAATGTAACACTCATAGTTTTCTGGCAGAATTCATACTAAACTTCTCCACACACTCAGCGCGCATGCACAGGCAAACAGTATAGAATTTTTGAATCAGTAAGTCATTTGAAAGAATCTCCAGAAGTGTGCCGAGGCATGCTTCTGGTGCTGTGCCAAATTATGTGCTTCTGTTTGTGGCTTTCAAATATGATTAGACAGATGCACGAGCATGTACTATTTGGCAAGTAGTGACAATAGCCTACTCTGAATTTAGCAATTCAAGCTTTACTTAAGTTTTACTAGGTGAAAGAAAAAATTAATGACATATTGTTTGGGCTCTGTCTTTATAACATTCTGTCATCTTCCTGCTCACTTGTCAAAGACAGGCAGCCCCTGTAATTCCAAAATGCCCTCTTTAGATAATTCTAGTGCAGGAATTTCAAACAGAAGGTTCAAATATCAAGTGCATTTAAAATGGAACTTGCATTTTTACTTGCTGTTATTCTAAGACACCTCACTGTGGAAATCTCTAATACTTCAATTTATGGCCATAGACACATTTGGAAATTAAAGGCAAAATTATTTAGAATGTCAAAGTCTTGTTCCTGGACTGTGCCATAGGTAAACACAGAATTTACACAATATATACCATGAGTTCACAGGCTCAGTATAATCAACACCCACAGAGCAATTCCTCCTCTTACTTACCTCCACAGGGTTGAATGACATACCTTGATTCTCTACCCTTCAGAGTTTGAAACACAGGAATTTAAAACAAAGCTTTATTCTAGATTCTGCAATCATTACAAAGATTTTAATCCTCACTTTAGTTTGAATTTAGCAGGAATATAAACACAAGTGCCATCACCTTCTATAAATCACACATTTAACATCATGCAAGGTCAATCTATTTACAGTCTGTCACTTTCCCCAGTTTATAGGTAAGAATAATAGTTGTGTTACACATGGAAAAATGTACAGAAACCAGGAAACTTTAAAAAAAAGATAGAAAGGATTAGATACTGACAGTGGCTCATTGTTGAGTCCCATGTGTGAAAGCTACAGAAAGATTAGTTTATACAGCTGCTGTTATTTGTCAAAACATTGCTAACAAGGTACATATGTTAAATCTGAGCATCTCCTTTCAGTCACTAAAAATGAACAACCACACTAAATTCTATGACAAATATTAATTGAGAAAAATCACTGTTGTTTTCTAGGAAATTCAGCTATTTCAGATTATTCTTATTTTACTATGACTATAAGCATTTTTCAAACAATTTTCCGTTAAATGAAAGCAGAGTGTTTGGAAAGTACAGAGGTAGAAACAGAAGGAAACTGAAGGTTAAATCCTAGTAAATTCTCCTCTGTATCTCTAAATGTAAGTTTTCAAGGACAGTTTTGTAACCAAAAAAAAAAAAAAAAAGTAATGTTTCAGTCATTGCCAGTAGAAACCAAGACTTTTTAAATCAAAAGCATCCATAACTCAATAAAAAATAAAACACTGTGTTCTGAAAATAATGGAACATAGGTTTATTCTTCTCATTTACAAACTCCCCCAAAAATCAGGGGGACTACAAACTGAATTCAACAAGGAAGCTCTACAACTAGGAAACACAGAAAACAAAGTAGTCTAAAGCAAGCCTATCCCTCTGTCCCTCCACGCAAACTGCAAATGGGCAACCAAGTCTTGCAAAGAGAGAAGATAATTAGCTGGAGCCAACCCTGATGCTGCTGTGCTAGGTCATGTTACAAGGGTGGGCTACATTGCTAAGTGGCAGCTGAGTACTTCAAAGGGAGCCTGCTAGAAGACACAAGCTGCATCTGAAAAGCAACACCACCACCCTTCCCTGACACATGGCCTGCCTCATCCCTGTCACTTGAGCTGGAAAGGAGCTACTTGAGAGGTCAGTGTTGACCACTCCCCTGTTCACATTGCTATTACAAGTATGGGTGTGTTTACATGGTATTTTGTAGGCAGCTGTACGCAAGCCTTGACTGTGACATGAGCCAGCAGGACTGAACCGAGTGCCTTGTAGTGGCTACAACATGCTTGGCTGGCTCAGAGCATAGAGGAAGTTTGCTTACAAAACGCCATATAAATATGCCCTAATCTTGCTTCAATGTTCTTAACATAACATAAAATGTCTAATCCACTTCAGCACAGAGCACTTCCCTGGAAGGTGAGCTCAGACTTCTTTATGTAAGAATTAGGTTGTGACAAAAATGCCCAGCTACAGCACACCTCACAGCACTGCCAAGAAACATCCCTAAAAAGTAATTGTGCTTTACCTTCTAAAACTGGACACCAGTAAGATAGTACCATACAAGGTACTAATGCAATAATACTAATTAATGCATAACACAAATGCAAAAGGGAGTCTGGTGGAGTCTCAAAGAACCAACAGGAAGTATACTGATAAATGTGAGCAGGAAACCAGCCCTAACTTTGAATAGTTGAGAATGCAGTAATATGGCCCATTTGAATGAGCACAGGGACTAGACACTGGATGCTTAGAGTTTCCTTTTCAATTTGCCATTGATTTTTTGTTTGACCTAAGGAAATTGCTTAATAACTGAAGAAACTTTGTTATATTCTACAAACCTCCTGCCGTCTGTCATAGACACTTAGACCATTCAGTAGCTTCAGGAGACTTAGACCTGTCTCTTCTGTGTCTGCACAACTCTCCCATGTTTGGCTAAACTCTTTTCATAATACAAATTATGAAAGATCTTCATCTTTTCACATGTTGGGGGGATGGGTTTCAGGAAACTGAATATTTCTTGTGTTGAATTCAAGTCTCAGTAAGAAAATAATATTTAAATAATGGCATGATTATGGCAAGGAGAAAGAAAGATACATGAACCACAACAAATAAGCTATATTCTACATGCTCAAAGAACATTCAGATTTAACTGCCAAATAACGAAAAGTAATTATACCTGTAAATGCATCTGTGCATTTTGAATCCCTAAATGTTACAGCTTCTATTGTTACAGAAAACCTGTTATATATTAATCTCAATTATACTCACTTCAACCTTAGGAGCAGCTGCCTTATTTAAATACATTTAACAAATGTTAACAGGTAAGCCAGGTAGAGAACAGTGGCTATGACACTTCCCAGTTGATCTCTGACATACATGGTGTAACCTTGCTTACATACTTGCACCGCTAGTGGTAAAAACTGCACTGGTTCCACATAGCACAAATGCCAGGTTACTGTAGAAAGTTATTACCTATAATTTACAATTCTGCTGAGTCAGAAGGAAGAAGTGGTAAATAAATACAACAAGAAGAAAGTCACAAAACACAGAACTTAAGTGCTCTTTATGTGGTCACATAAACACAACAGACAGTGGTAAAACCCCCAAAACCAAATTTAAGTTACAATTATCATGAAACCAAAAGAATGTATAGCAATGATTTTGCCCTGTAATTCTTACTGGATGTACTGCATCAATGGCATACTTTAACTTCATTTTCCTAGCTTGCTGCTAAGCTAGGAACATGGACGTAATTATAGTTGTTGGCTTCTAACTCTTTCTGTAAACCATGAAGAGATAAATTGCTATTAGTGAACATACGTGCTACAAATAATTGTGTTTCGACAATAGAGGTAAAGGAGACCAAAAAAAAAAAAAAAAACCTCTAAAAATACCTAAAGGAAAGCCAAACACAGCAATAATAAACATCACACCAGAAAGCACATCAAGGTCACTTATGCCTTACACTAATTTGGTGCAGGCCAAAAGTTCATTTCCTTCACATGAACATATGCATTCAAATTATAAAGCAGAGGCTTCTTAAAAATCTGGACTTGCTTAGATGCCTCAGATTTCTCACTATTCAACAAATGTGTGACAACACTACCTGCCATGCATGTTCAAATATTTACTTTTTATAGCAAAAAGTGTCTTCAACACATAAAGCCCGTAAGACATTTTTGTTTTGATACCGTTATCTGGATTAAAGCTGTGCCAGAGTCAGACTTTTGTGGTTTCCAAGAAGAACCTCTTAAGTGTTCTGACAGAAATATACTCTTGAATTGTGTAATTTTTTTCACTTCTTCTATGGAGAGTTTGAACTGCCTGCAAAAGAACTGCCCACACTACCCAAACACTTTTTGTCAATCAATACTTACTAATTAACAACCTTCACCATTTCTTACGAGCCACCATGTGCTGTGTAATTAAATATCTAATTTAAAAGGCTATTAAAAAACACTGTTCAGTATGATTCCATGGACAGACAGCATATGACTTAAATGGGTAATCTGTACACTACAGATTGAAAAACCCTTCCAGATATTTTTGCTTCTGAAGCCTATGCATTTATACATGTTGACAGTCAAAACCAAAAATTCATAGCTGTTTC
Organism: Bucorvus abyssinicus; assembly: GCA_009769605.1. NCBI lineage: Eukaryota > Metazoa > Chordata > Aves > Bucerotiformes > Bucorvidae > Bucorvus > Bucorvus abyssinicus. Next base: position 33,833,049 of record CM020063.1, read on the forward strand.
TGAAGAGTTTTTAAATTCAAAAACGGAGAAAAAGATATTGTCATTGGTTTTACATTATATTTATTTACATTATATAAATATTTACAATATTTATTACAAAAATTAAAATGTATTATTGATGCAAAGATAATTCATAGCAACATGTGCTGTGGTCCTAGAATTTCTTTGGGTCAGACACTAGTACAAATTATCCTATTTGCATCAACAGCAATGACAGCATCACAAGAACAAGCACCGTCTACTGTAGTCTCAAAGAGTACCACGCACTCCCAGCACAACTTAGTAGTGTGGACTCAACCTTTAAGTTTATACACGTTTTAGTTTGTTCCTTTTCTTTCAAACAAGTAAAATTCAATCAAAAACTATTTCATTTCTCTCTCAGTAAAGCTAAAAGCGTAACTATCTTTACCAGCAACATCTCTTGCTATCTGGTTTGGACTATTAAGCTTTTGTAACAACTGTAAAGATTCAAAAATTCAAGTGTTCACTACGATTAACAGAAATCTGTTTTTCTAAAATAAAACTTTAGCTGCTTACCAGGGTTTTCTCTATTGACAGGTACTTTGACAGCCGTCATGGGAAAAAGTTAAAAATCTAAGCATTTAAAGCATGAGAGCAGTATTTCTCCAATGACTTTAGGCTTTAGTGCCAGAGCTAAGATACACAAACGTGACAGTTGCTGTAAAGAACGTGATGTAGAACACCACATTCTGTCTTCTCATGCTTGTGAAAAAAAATACTTATTCTTCCCAAAAGGCCTCTCGGATGTCTGTTCAGAATACACTATCACAAATGAATGTACCTAATCAGTTTAATGGTTTGATTTATCTACCAAGAAGAAATTGCAGAAAATAACAGCCTGCAGGTTGGGATGCAGTCGTAGTATGACAAGTATTGCTTTAGCACAGAGACTCCACACCAACTGTTTGAAATACCACTATACACCACAATCTCAACAGGGCTGAAGATCCTGCCGTGCTTGGTGCTGAACTAAGGCACAGGAGGACACTGATTGCAAAAACCTGCATTCCCTCTCCTCTCAGACACCGAGTTTCAAATCTGTGTAAAAGCATTTCAGTAAGCAGCAAGATAAAGAGGCATGTTTATGTAAGTAACTGTTGTTTCACTTAGGTAGCCAGGAGACAGCATGTTATTTTAAGAGGGTAATAATGCAAAACTCTTTTTGCATTCCAAAGGTGTTCACCTTCAGCAAGAGGCCCATAACACAGCAGAATGGCAAGACATTCTGTTATCTTTATGACTTAACGAGGTACCTTGGTTCCAATAAAGAACATTACTTCTCCTGAGGTACAAGATTGCAATATAGAAAACCATGGAGAATGTGACAAGGAATCACTTGTTTCAAGTTGCCTTCTGGAAAAAAAAAAAATTTAACTATTCTTCAAAACTAATCCGTTTCCTTCTTGTTCACAATTAGTTTCACCTTCTTCCCATGCTGCCACAACCTGCTGTAATGTCGTATTTGCAAATCCTGGCAAGGATTGTTCTAAGATACCAAGAAAAAAATCCCCGAACCAAAACGACAACAAAAAAGTCCAGTAAAATTTAAAAGATCTACAAATGTTTGTTGCAATATTTGGATTTAGCCTAACACAAATGAAAGATAAACTCAGATCCTAAAGATCTGACAGTATTCCTCAGGGGTTGAGGCAGGGGAGGAGAGTGAAATGGTGTCAGCAATTACATTTGAGCAAACGGACCTTATACATTTGCTATTTTGAGAATACTTTTTCTGTGTAGTTCCAAAAAAAATTAAAATCTGGTGACTAAGTTAATTAACTGCTCCTAGCAAATGAAGATGACAATATCTCAATACAGAAAATTCACACAAGGGTTCATTTGGGTATTTTTTTCTATATAAATAAACTTTATATAAATTTTGCATGTCTTTTCTTCCCATATCTTTCATATTAATGTCTAAGAAAATAAACGAGTAAATTGTTTTCCCTTCAAGACCCATTCCCTGGAGGTTTACATTTTGCAATTTCAGTTGATAATCCTTTCCATTCTGCTTTTTTAAGCATAGTATAGTTTATTTAAGTTGCACATTTCACATAGGTCTGATCTTCCATAGAGCTCAATATAAAATCTAGAAAATACACACCAAAAAGTATTGTCCACTTCACAAAAGCAACTACTTCTGAGCAAAGTGGAACAGTTAAGATCTCATTATAAATCTAATAATATAATTACCAATGACTTCACACATTAAAACATAAAGGAAAATGTGGACCTGTGATAGGGAAGGAGGAATTGAGGTAACAACGGTGTGGAGATACGGGTTACATAGAAGAAAAACCTACAGGAAAGCATTTGTTCCCCTAATGAAAAGTCTGCTTAATTATGAATCTTGCACATTTAAGGAAACTTGAACTCGTAATAACCAGGAAGGATGCCGAGAAGAAAAGACGCTGTAAAGTTACAGCTTGTGAATAAAAGCACCATCCTTGAGCATGTTACATTCTCAAGTTGAACTGCACACAGACTTCATTTATATTCTAGCTTTTGCATATAGGTCAAGACAAGTCTGGTCTAGTACGCTTTGAACATTATTTTACTAATTTCAGGGAGGTGAAAGGGTAATCATCTAAGACATTCAAAATGGTCAGAAAATGTTTCAAGAATATACTAGAGTCTAGAGGAATACCATGCCTCTGTCCACCAATTCTGCAGCTGCTGACAGCAAGCTAGCACTGTCCGCGTATTTGACTCTTTTTTCTATTGGTCTGATGACATGAGTAGCAGTAGCCATTACAAGGCTTATGGAAATCCCAGGCCACTGTCCTTGTCTCACTGTAAATTTTAAGTGCAGGAAGTATAAAAAAACATGGGGAAGATGCTAGACCTATTGTGCGCACGTTGATGTAGACTCCCATCGCTTTTGGACTACAGGGAGGTCTTGCCCACCACCACCATAAGTATCCCAACTCTGCTTCCAAGCTCCTTCTCTTATGTGTTCTACAGCTGTTTTATAATAATATCTGTGCTGCAAGGGACAGTGAATAACATGGCATTTCTATCTTCAGCTGCAGAGCCTAAGGCATGCAGCAAACATACACATGAAATCTCCAGACCATACGTCAAATGGGCCCAGCACTATGACTCCACACACTCCTGTGTGTTATGAAACCAGGCCTACGGGAACTGGGAGAAAACCAAGGTAAGGCAGCAGCCTATTGAACCTCCCACACCAGACCTCCAAGTAGAAATCACTAAAGATACGCAACTCCAGCTGCAGCAAGTGCTACCAGCTATGTGTTCTCTGTTCTTAGAGGACAACAAAGGAAGTGGACTCTACTCTTCCCAACATGAACACTATCTGCTTTTGCTCACATTTCTTTCATCTTTGTAGCCTTACAAAGTGACCAACCACTGTTCCACAGTGAACGCCAAGTGAACTTTTTGAATGTACTACTTTAGTTAACCAGCCAGAGCCAAAACTTCACATAGACTTGAACTGCAAGCCCCAAAATACATGAAAATTTTATTGAAGACATTGTTTTCTCAGTTTCCAGAAACTTCAAAAGAATGACACTCACTAATCTATATGCCAGAGGCCTCTTTCATTATCTAAAAATATCTCAATATCTGTGGTCTGGCACACAAACTTTATACAACACAGGTGAAGAATAGCAGTAACAGCATGCAGCGTTTTCTCTCAAGTAAATAAAAATATGCATGAAGGAAACAGAGGAGAGACACACTATACATAGATAGTTGCTTTTGGTAATAATCCACTTTATTGCAACTGACAACAGTGTTACTTTTTTGCTGTTTTCTTTTAACCCAGATAAAATGTTTCCTCAGAGTTTTCCTTAACAGTCATGAGATTATCACAGTTGGTGCAACAGATGTTGGTCTCTAGGAAGAATGGCCTGATCCTGTAAAACCTGTTTTCTCATGTGTAGACCCTTTGAAATCAGTGGGATTTATGTAAATAGGGATTTGCAGGATTAGATCTACAGACTAGAGAGTCTGCAATACTTCAGTCATATGTGTTCTAGTTTTGTTGCCTGGGAACCCAATACACCAGAATAGCTCCTGAACAGGCCAAGCATCCTTTACAGAAGCAGTGAGAATCTGAACACAGTCCTTGTAACATGAATTGTGCATTAGGACTTTATACTACTGTAAAACAACCTGTCCTGAGTCAAGTGATGTTCAAAGAGATCAGACCTGATCCATACTAGTGTACAAAGTACAAGAAGAATGCCCCTTGCATTTACAAAACTGGGGAAAGGGTGGGGGGGAAGAATTAAGATTCTTCTCTTGTTTTATTTTTCATAAATGGAACATAACATTGGATGTGCATATTTTCATCTCCTAACATCAAAACCTGGAGCTGCAAATATTTTGTATACAGTAACTTTGTGTTACCATGTAAACATAAGAAAGAGAATACTATTCAGAAGTCAAGAATACTATTCAGAGAATACTATTCAGACCTGTCTAGCACAGGGGTTTCAAAATTGGTGCCATTGGCAATGGAGATGCTGTCCTCCACTGGCCCCTCCTCCCAGACACTCTTGTGCACTCTTCACTGCATCCCCTGCCCACTCCTCCCTAGCCCCACATGGATGTCTTCTCTCACTTCACCCACTCCTCGCATCCCCTCAGGTTCTGACACAAGCTGAGTTACTGCTATAGTTTCCATTAGCAAGGAGGAACACACAGCTCATGGCTACCAAGCAGTCAAACTGTGACAGAGTCCAAATAGCTGATGAGTGGTAACTGCCTCTGTGGAGACACTTACTCTGGCAAGCTGGGAAATGCTGGCACATTCACTCAATACCTGTTATGTCCAGTAATGCAGTTACTCTGCCATTCAGGAGAGTGCCAACCAGACAATGAGAATTAAGTCTGCATGGCACTGGTGAGGCCACACCTCGAGTACTCTGTTCAGTTTTGGGTCCCTCACTATGAGAAGGACATTGAGGTGCCGGAGAGTGTCCAAAGCAGGGCAATGAAGCTGGTGAACAATCTAGAGAGTAAGTCCTGTGAGAAGCAGCTGAGGGAATTGGGTTTGTTTAGCCTGGAGAAAAGGAAGCTCAGGGGAGACCTTACCGCTCTTCACAACTACATGAAAGGACGTTGTCGCGAGACTGGTGTCATTGGGGCCAAACTCTTCTCCCGTGCAGCAAGTGATAGGACAAGAAGAAACAGCCTCAAGGTGTGCCAGGGGAGGTTTAGGTTGGATATTAGATAAAAACTCTTCACTGAAAGGATTGTAAAGCATTGGACCAGGCTTCCCAGAGAAGTGGTGGAGTCACCATCCCTGAAGGTATTTAAAAGACACGTAGACATGGCACTTAGGGACATGGTTTAGTGGTGGACTTGGCCGTGTTAGGTTTACAGTTCAACTTCATAATCTTAAGAGTCTTTTCCATCCTAAACAATTCTGTGATCCTATGTGTGCCACTTTAATAGGTCACGTCCTACTAGTGATACAGAAACCAGCCTTGACAACCAAAGGCATCCTTGTCAATTACAGACATAATAACCAGGATGTGTGCAAACACCATTCACTCAAACTGGAAACTACTTACCAACCACCACATCAATGGACATATTCAGACTCATACGCATATATTATTATTATAAAATAAATCACACATATAATAGAAGTTCAAATGAACCTCCTATGGTTACTCCAAAGGGCATATTTTTCCAGTGCAGGCCCACATCATCCTGTGGGGAACCCACAGGAGCACTGGACATGAAACCACTTGACGATGCCATCTGAACGCAGTTTTGCTGCCTTAAGGACCCATGTGAGCTTGCTCAGGTCTCACCACGATATCTTTATGTATCACTGTGTTATACCATGTAGGCAAACTTCAGCAGAATCAAATTTAAAAATTCTAGAGCTTTTTTGCAACTTACATGCAATGTGTAGATGAATCATTAAATTGTGTTCTGTGAGTTTTGACACCTGTTTTCAGGGCCTTACAACGAAAGCCAGGGACTTACTACATACATTTGTTACAGTAAATCTGTCACTAGTCACTGCTTCCCAAAACACAACCTGTAACTATTAGTATTCAGTGATCAAATCTACATGGTCTAATATTGTTGCTTTATAGCATCTCTTCTTAACTGCAGCTGTTGAATTCAGACACAGAGTTCCTACCAGTGGCAAGAGAAGTGTCATGAAGACAGGGAAGACAGAATATCTTGTTATACCGTAATCCGGAATTTAAGAACAAGTCTATGTATAGCCCTCTCTGTAGGTTCCTCACCAGATGGAATAGGGAGTTCTGTGTTAGCGCTCATCCTACTGTGAAACACGTCAGCAAGCCCAAGTTACCATTAATATGGCTTGAATTCTGACAAGGTCAAACTGGCTGGACTATATTTAAAAACACTTTTATCTTACTGCAAGGGGATAATGTTTTGTAAGACTATATATCTCAGGAACATAAGACTCTTCTGCTGGTTTAACCTAGGCTCAGAAGCTAATGCTCTGTACCATGCTTCAAGTTAATTACTGCTGAACAATGCAGGAGAACAGCACAGGACTCCAGCACAGCACCAAGAGAATTACTATGCCCTTCTGATCAAAGAAAACTAAGCAGGCTATGTCCAGGAAAGCAATTACAAATCTGCAGAAGCCTGAGAGAAAGTTTGGGTGATTTTATTTGCTCATTATTTGTGAAGTCAAAGCTCAGAAAAGAAGCAAATTTGACTACTGCATTAACATCATCAGACCCTGAGATTACAAATGACCTAAGAGAACACCTGAATCACCTCTCTGCTGGTCAACTTGATCAAGTTTAGGTGTGTCATTTTGGTAGATGCTTTCTAAACCTGCCCTCGATAAAAATAACACATTCTCCTCTCCCAGTCTATACTGCCTTCATCATTAACAAGTTACATTTTTTTTTTTTAAACACAGTCTTTCCTGATGAAATGTTAAGCCTTTACTTCTTGTCCTACCGACAAAAAAGGCTAATCAGAAATCTAGGAACTTTCTGGCTACCTCCAAATAATTCACACTTTTTTTCAGGTACAGCACCCAAAACTAGACAGCATTGAACACGGTTACACCATAAGCCCTTTCAGATGGACACAATTAGTGGTGTTTGAGTTCTTCTAGCAATTGCTGCAACTTCATTCTAGGTCTTGGTTCACACCAGTGAATGATCAATAACATTATCTGACTCTGTAATGATCCTAGTCCTAAACCTGAAAAAAGTCTTTGATCACACATGCTTTACATCATACAAATGTTGGAGGACAAACAACAGATTAATTGCTGGCCCTAATGCTGTGTTTGTGAGTGCTAAGAAGTCATTCCAAATGTTCCAAAAAGGATTAATGCAGTATAACAAGTCTATTTAATTACCGAAAGACCAGTGATCCTCATTTTACTATAAGCAGCTTTTCCTTTATTTGGAATCTGTAAATAGAACAGAAATCATTACAGGATAACTATAATTCTTGTCCCAGAATATTCAAGTTATAGCAGCAATATAGAGAAAAAAATACTTGAAAAGCCAGGGTGGACTGTATATGCACACTGCATTTGTGCATGGTGATGCAAGATTACGCACATGTTTTAAAATACATCAGCACTCCTCATTATAGTTAAAATGCAGAAACAATTCTTATGTTCTATGTAACAATGCAATATCTGTTTCCTTAACTAAAAAAAAAAAAAGGCAACAATTTAGAGAGTTACAATTAATTACATGTAACTTTAAAAAAAAAAATTCCTTCAGGTTTAATAAACCCAAAGAAGCCCATGACTCCTACAGTGTAAGCCTTTACAGATGACTGAACTGCAGGCAGTGAACTCACCTATGAACGTATACATGGTAAAAATCACAACTTGATATATATTAAATTATTTGTCTGAATCTAGACAGACCAAGCAAATTTCCAATTCTCCTTTCTGCAGAAGCTGGTTATTCTTTAACTGGAAGATAAACAACAGAGTAACTTCTGGTGTTAACCCTTCATTAGTTGTAAACTGCACTGTTTCAGCATGACCTGGGGAAAGTGCATGGACAGATCTCATTTTTATAAATTAATGTCACTTCCCACTCTGAGAAGTAGACACAGTTTTTGTAGGTGTTGATGCTACAGCTGCCTCATTACCAACACCGAAATATCATCATAAGGGAAGGAATGAGGAAAACGATGACATAAGGAGTAAAAGTAGATGGTACACTGGGTCCAAAAAACACAAGTTACTAGAAAAGTATTTCAGCAGGGGCTTCAGTCAAAGATAGGCCCTCCAAGACAAGACTCTGGACTAACCCCTTACAAAACCAATAGTCTCTCCCTCTGCTGCCTCACAAACCAGACCTGCCCAAGTCTGGGAGATGAAACAGAATGACCAGCATATTCCAGACACAAGCACACTGTTACATTAGCTTGGATTTTCCTCTCATACATCAGCGCAAACTCATGACCATTCATCCTCCTCCCATGATGGTGTGCTCTGGTCTGAGCTAGGGGTCCACTAGATTGAAAAGCCTGGGCTCAGAGTGGAGAGAGGGATGGGGAACCAGCCTGAAGCCCAAAGGCCATTCCTGTATGCACTGCAGATGACTCCTCCGTGGTGGGCCAGCTGGATGAACTGCCCGTAACTGTCCATGATGATTGTTTCTTTCATCTTTCTATTATTTCCCTTCAATGTCACACAGTATGAAAACTTAGACAGCTCTCTGAGCACACCAAAACCCTTGCATGGTGGTCCCATCCTCAAGGGCCAGCTCTGCCCAGGACTCCTGCAGACTGAAGCACTGGTGACCCGAGGAGTACTTCCACCACAAACCCAGTCTCCTGTGGCAGGTCAACTCCACTGCACAGTTTCTCTCCGACGCCCTCTCCCACGGAGCAGTACCACCGCAGGGCTTGCGATGAAGGAATGCTTTGTGCTGGCCTTCCCTGCTTGGGCAAGTTTCTTCTGTCTGGGCATGAGAAAACTGGGTAAGACATTTCTTTACAACACAGAGCCCACTTGGGGGCTGGGAACCAGCATACATATTTTCCTTGCAGTGAAATACAGGAAGGGTTGTAACTTTTCAGTCAGTACATAGCTCTGTATTTTGCAACCCTCACTGAGGCAGCACTGAAGAAGCAGTGCTCTCTCTCCCTGGGACTAGAAGCACAGGAAGAGTAATTAACCTGCTTGTGGTCACCTGAGTAGCTGTGGCAGGGCTGGCGACCCAGACACGGATTTTGAAGTCCTTGCATCGGAACACTGAGTCATACTTTACACTACCATCACAATGATACCGTTCAAGCCCCTTGCGTCAGCATTCCCACCCTCTTCCTTCAGAAGAACTGTAGAACCGCAATTAAAAATCACACCTAGATTGTGGAGTTTCACACTGAAAGAAAAGGTTTGGTCATTTACAAGTGCACAGGACTGCAGTATGTACACATACAATCTGAGTCTTTTTTTCTTTAAAAAAAAAAGCAATGAGTTGACACAGAAATCAGGTGGATGGCAGAAATATAAACCTGATCATACACTGCAAAAGCCAGTGCATATCGCTGTGAAAGAAAACATGTTTTAAATTAAGTCAATTTGATTGAATAAATCTACTAGTGAGCAAAGTTTTCAGGATAAGGCCTTAAATTAAGATCATACCAATTATTTGATGACCACTGGATTACAAATTTACTTATCTATAATGTATGAGTACTAGCCTATAAACTTTCTTAACCCTGCAAGGCTACACCATGCTATCAGTTTTTCAACAGATCCAATCACTGATTTCAAAAGGCACTGCTTCCTAAAACCAGAGCACAATACAGCAGATGATTAGACCTAACACCCATCTCAAAAAACTAAGCTATCCTAACAGTTAAATTGTAGGTAGTTACAGGAAGCACAAAGAAAACATCAAGAAGCAGATACTGGCATCAGCAACATTGATAGGCAGCCTGTTGGGATATGGAGCCAACGACTCTCCAACTTACTGAGAGTAATTCTTAAGATAAGTAGTTTCCCCCAGAAACAAAGTGTTTCACAAAAAAAAAAAAAAAAAAAAGAGGCAGAAAATAAAGATTGTTCTTTCTCCCCTTTTGTTAAGATTAGATACTGCATCAAGCACAGCATGCAAAGTCCTTTGCTTTAGAGACCACAGTTACTCTTGAATACAAGCTGGGTCTTTAAGAAAACAACGGTTTGGTACTAGAGAAATCAAAAAGCCACTTAGAACTTACTGGAGGAACATTTCATGTCAAGAAATCATTTTGATCACTCTTTTTTCCTAAAAATCTAAGTGGTGTGCATACACATTACATTTTCACCACAAAACATTTTCAAAGCAGAACCTACTTCCCAGCACATCCCCCTCAAACAGTGCTCACAGTGAAAAGGAACTGACTAAGCCTGCTGGTGTTTGCCATTGAAAAACATAGCAAACTCATGCACCCTAACAGAAGGGAAATGTACTGCAGACTGAGAGAGGATGGAGTTTCCCTTTAGCCCCTAGAAATCCTCCCACCACCTCTTCCACTACGTAGGGCTGTCAATTTGTCCTCCACGCTGTCAGTAGACAAAAGGCGGTGACATCAGAAGCACATCCAAGGAAGGACACGGCCGCTCTGGAGGGACTACTGCAAACCCACTGGGGTGTAAATTCAGGGTTGAGGTCTTCTCATCAGCAATTACCATAAAGAACCAAAGGAAATGGCGCAGCTGCTGAACAATGCAGAGGTCAAGCAGTTCGCAGCCATTTCATGACCCAGACAAGTCAAGGTCAAGAGATTCAGGTAGCAACTTGGCCTGGGCATGAGTTACAGCACAAATGAATTGTTTTAACAAACCAGCTTTGGTCAATTAAACTTAACAAGACATGTTGCATCACGTAGCAGGGTTCTTGACACTAAGGCCAGGAGCTGAGGCCAGGCTCGTAAAACATGTCTTTTAACATGGCATAACAAATTTAAGGTAATCTGTCCAGAAAGTGCAGATGTCAGAATAATAAATTAGAAGTTGTCTTGACTAGGAGATGCTTTCACACTTTCAAATCAGGACACTGGAGTGTAGTCATCCTTTCAAGATGTCTGGCATAATTTTCAATGGCATTAATCAGGCAATGGAAAACTGATGCTGCAGTAAATATACTTGCTATCTCTCAGACACAAGGCACTTCTGTAATGACCTTCTAAGCATCTCCAGCATTTCCTTGTTAGCTCTTTCATCAAGAAAGGCTGGAAATGGTTTGATGTTTCAGGCCAATGCAATTCACAAGTGAAAAATACATACTCTGTAAATATTTTCATTATATTTAATTTCTAAAGACATGGAGCTTGTAATTATGGATTCTAATGTGTGCACATTTCTTTGTTTCTATTCTAAAGAAAAATGTATAAATCCTATCACTTCTTCTCAAAAGATAGTTTGTGAAGAATATGACAAGCTAACTGACTAAACATTAAAATACATTGCTAGATTTAAGACAAGTAGACCATACTTAATCTTTCACTTGTTTAAATTCATCCTTTATGAAAATACGTGTAGTAATTCAGGTTGATATTACCTGAAGATAGGGAAGACAAATATATAAAAAATAGGTTCAAGACCTAAATGTTTAAAATTTTCAATTGTCAAATAACTTCAAATAATATAGAATATACTTACTTGTGCACAGCCTTTGTATCAAACCAATGTCAGAAAACTTCATCCTTTTTCCTAGTTTCTCACTGGACATAGTGAGCTTCTCAGAGTTCACTAACCGTTTATTTTCGCGTTTGGCTTTCCTGTTCACTCTCTAAGGAAGAAAAGGGGATCTGTTTTGTTAATTTCCATGTGTATTTTTTCAGGGGAGAAGTAATTAAAAGCCCAGTTAAAGCCATAGAGATTCATTTAGTGAAGGTGCCTTTATTGCACTGCAAAAGAGACATTTCCCTTCTGGTCTAGAGATAGGAGGTTACTGAAGTGCGAGGTTTCTCTGACGGAAAAGAACATTTAATGGGCTTCAGCTAAGCTTTTGCACCATGCTTTCCCCAGTGCTGTATCACTGCAACTTCTACTTATTTCAATTCTATTTCTTAGTGTAAAAAGTTAGTTTAAACAGTCTCAAATACCATAAGTAGTTAGGAGGAAATTAATGTTAAAATGACTCCTATGTTTGTATTATTTTAAGTCACCTTTTTGACTTGAGGAGGGGCATGGGAGCAAGAGGGAGGTAACACACAGGAGTCATGGGCATGAAGGCAAAACGTCTGGTTCTCAGGCTGGCTAAAAGCATCAAAAATGTTATTATTGATAAACATTCTTTAGACTATTAGTCCTTCCTCAGACAGAATCTCCCACCTTCCACAAAGGCCAAGTCTGAAGTGCCCATCTCCCACCGACTAAACTAAAAAGTTAGAACACAAGTCCCATGCCACTGATGAGTTCCTACGAAATGGGTAAATAAATATATTTATTTAAAATAAAAAAGTACAATATACCTCAGAAAAGGAAAGAACCTCTCTGAAAGGAGAGTCTGGCAGGAGGAGAATGTAAGAAAGTAACGTATTTGTGAACAAAAAGGTGGGGGGGAAATTAACAGCTGTGCTAGAAGAATGCTCCCAACTTCACATACAACTCACTACTCCAAGACAGTACAATATACACACATGAATAACTCTCTTTTCTTTTGGACAAAGCTAATAATCTAAGATTTACTTCCCCTTTACCAGCTTCCGAGTCTTTCAAACCTCTTCTAATCCAGGCTTCACTGAGCAAAGTTTTGGGAAATTGCTTGTGGAAGCTCCACCAGAGTTAAAAGAAAAAAAAAGAAAAAAATAAGAGCGACAGAGTAAAATCAAGAAACCTCCCTATAACGAATGACATCTTGTTTGACATCTGTCAAACAAACTGGCTAATCACACAGACCTTCTTCCTTTTTCACACTCACTTAGCATCTGGAAAGTGTCTCCACATAAGGGATTTCTTCTCCACACCACAATGGAAGGAGCAACCCCATTCAGTTCAGTTAGCTGCTTAACTCGATCTTGAAAGCATCCTAACTCAAGTGACAACAGCAAAGCCACCTTGCTGTTGAGACTGGAACATAATGCTTTAGGAAGTCTTTTGAATAGTAATTGTGCTTGGCACTGTGGCGTGCTGCTCCAAGGACCAAAGCTTTGGAGGGCCACCAATCCTTGAGACATCCACATTACTACACCAGCAGCAAAGAGGAGAAGGAGGAAAAGCAGGGAAGAAAGGAAAGCTAGAAAAAGAAGTGGACTTGACAGCAATCTATCTCATGCAATTAACTATAAAATCCAGCCAGCTGTGATATTTAGTGTTTAATTACTTTAATGAAGTTTTCACAGTTACAATTAATTCAATATGCATAAAAATTCAGAAATTTAAAAAAAAAAAAAAATCTCTTCTGTTATTTGAAATATTTCCTGGATGAATTAGTGGCCTTATTTATAGTTTAAAAGCTTTTTTTTCTGTTGTTCCCAGTATTGTTCTGCTGCCTGAAACTACCATGAAGCAAGAATCTTCTGCTTTCTTTTCTATTCTTTGCTTTATAGCTTCTTGCTGTCAATCTAAATGTCATTAAGAAATTAACACTGGCCTCTAGATTTTCAACTAGTTGCACAAAATTTATTTAACCGTAAACCTCTTTTGTCCTAAATACAATTAATGTAATTTAACCCTGTGAAAATTACTCCCCTTGGTGTATCAGGTGAAGAAAAAACAGAACAAGCTAAAAGTTCCTTCCTAAAATGTATATAAATTCCTGATGCAACAGTAAAACTAAATATCGAAAATTCCTTTTCCTTTCTCATGAACCTGCCATATGACACGTAACTCTGTTCTGAAAGTAAAATCAAAAAGAAAAAAAAAATATTTTGAATTCTTCTGCTATACTGTTCAAATGTCAATTCAGACATACACATCCCGAAAAATGAAAATTGATGGTGATAAACATCTTAATATCCTACATCTCCATAAGCAAAGTATCTATAAGCATGAAAAACATTATTACATCCATATATATACACCAGCTAACCTCCACCTCCTAATGATGAATATCTTTCCTAGCTGTAATTTTCAGCACAAGAGAGATACTTGACAAAGTAAACATTCAAAATTTTACATTACAAAACTAGACAAGAAACCAATACGGTATCTTTTTCAGTTGATCCAAAAAGTTTTTTAAAATTGCATTTTCCTCATGACTGAATAGTCTGGAATTGCTCAAAGTAACTGAAAATTCTAAAAATGCTTATTATTCCCTATCAGATTCTTAAACTACACAAAGCTCTTCTCATATGAGAGCAGATAAAATATAAATTCGTACTTCTGCTTCTGCACTGGCTTTCTGATTCAAGGCTGAGATTTAGTGCAAGGGATCAACATGCCATTTCACTGCGTAAGTAACGAGAGCGCCCAGATGCCTATAGGCACAGGCAGTAATAAGCTCTATTTCCTCTTGTTCCCAGTGTAACTTATAATTTGCTGTGCAAACTCTATAAATCACCTTGTACCTTGACATATCCTTCTGCAAAACACATTAAATGTTCTACTGTATGCGCCCAGGTAAAATATCAGAAGGGAGCAAATCATTAAAGCTAATGGAAGTAGGAACAATCAGGAATTCAATGGATTGATTGATTTTTCTAAGACCAAGTTTTTTGTTATTTGTATGTGGAAGAATCAGTGAACAGAAGAAACTCAAACTCTCATCCAAAATCCATCTGGGTGGTGCGACACTTAGACATACGACTGTTTATATGACTTATGCATAAAGGAGACCGCTTAAAACATAATTTTGATTGTGACTTTAAGTGGAACTTCTTGCAATCACCTATTTCAAAATTCGAGCTACCTATAAAAATAAATTCACAAAACTCAAAGAGTTTCATAAAAACATCAAGCCATCGATAGACTGAAAGTTCTCCCACCCACTCGCGCAATTCAGGTACACCAAGTATAAAAAAGAATTACAATCCCTCCTGGAAGGAGGGCATGTTTTTCCAAGTAAGACAGTGCATATACGTTGCCAGGACTGTCTTCAGTGAAAAAGTCATATCCCCGTCAGGATTACCAGTTTGCCAGCGTTAACTAGGGTAAAACCAGTTGCGAGTCAATGCAGATGCGGCACTGCAGCTCAGCTGAGGTTATCTGAAAACACGCTTATTAACAGCACAAAGCACGCTACCAAACACGGAGTAGGACCGAGTGGCTGCTGGCGGGAGGCATGTGGCTCAGCCACCCCCCTGGCTGGGCACCTGCCAAGGTCCCGGCGGGCAGCGGGAGGGTCCCACACACAACATTCTCTCCTCCCTACCTAGGCTGCAGGACCAGTCACGCCCTTGCTCTACTCCCCCGCTTTTTCTTTTCCGCCTGTGTCCCCCACTCCCCCCCCCACACCCCCAAAAGACAGGACACAGTCTGGCAATTCAGAGACTCACATAGGCCAGGCTTCCCTCTGTGCAGCCCTTTGGGTAGAGCTGCTAATCCTTCTTATTAATTAATGAGATAATAGCAGTTAATCAGAAAGCAATATTATTCTAACTATCTAGGAAACTTCCAACAGAAATCATTTTGTCTTTTTGCTGATTTCCTGGTAACAAAGTCATGCAGCTGGAACTGCAGTAGCATCTTGATGGTTTAAGTTAAAAAAACAAGATTGTCTGAACAGTATCGGACTAAGGACATCTGCATTTATGTTCTGCCCTCTTTCTTAGATAGTTTAAAAGATCCTCTCCTCCCTCAGCTTCAGAGTTTATTAAACAGCTAGAAATGCAGGCTTCCCCAATTATATCACTCTCACACGAGGACAAAGGAGAGGGTAAACAGTAACATGACTGATCTGAGAAAGGCACTCTGAGAGGCATATGCATTAAAAACACTTACAAATGTTTACCATTTACGCGTACCAGCGCTTCAGTCCTTTAAACTCCCAAAGCATTTCTCAAAGGTCTATTAAGCTTCATTCAGTATGTGCTGAAATACCTAACACCAAGTATACATTTTATTTATGCTGCAAAAAACGGCAGAGATGATGCGAAGATTACGAATTCTGCAGATGAGGCATACTGCTGCAGATATCTTATGTTTTAGAAAAAACACCAATGCAATTTTTAGGTTTTGGGGTTTTTTTAATTAGCAATTGTAAGAGTAAGTAAAACATTTATCAGAAGAAGGGAATTATATTATCTGGGTTCTGTTGCAGCAAACAAGTACTGCAGCTTTCATTCACTGATTGTCAAAAACTTTCCAATGTGCCCACTGCAATGCGGATGCCAACCAACGAATCAAAGGCATTCAGCAACTAGACAAAGAGGGTCTGATGCCAACCTCGGTGCCACTGGCAACCATTATTGGCATCACGCACATTGTCTGCCTTTTTTTTCCCCTCTTCTGGCACTCGACAAACAAAATGGCGGTTCTTGTAGCAACGGGAACACAGCATAAGCGCTGCACTGAATCAAATACCATCAAATGATTTTATGAACTGAGACGCATTTCATACCAAACGATAGACACTCTCTGATGCCTGAGAGAAGTAAAAAAAAAAAAAGGAAAAAAAAAAGGGCAGTTTTGTCAGTAGAAACAATGTTCATGCCATTTTCAAGGTTTGGGCTTTTTAAAAACTTGGGCGGGGGAGGGGATGGTGGGGTGGACTTGACACACACAACAAGCAGAGCCCCTTGAAATGTGTTATGATTAAAAATTATCTTGATGTTAAATGTTGATCACAGTGTGTACTTCCTGTTTGCTCCCTCCATTTCAGTCAAAGAAGCAGCCTTGCACCCTATGTCAAGCCCCCCCGCCTTTTTTTTTTTTTCTTACAATCCTACAGCACAAGAGGAAAGAGAATATTAGAAAGAGAAGAGGAAAAAAAAAAGATGCTGAATTCTGAGGAAGATGAGCGAAATGTAGAAGCGCATGAAGTTGGTCAAAGACACAACTTCATAGGTCAGTTCCTTTCTTCTTCTTTCAAGGCAGGCATGGAAGTAGAAGGTTTTTTTATTAAGAACTGAAACGATTATTGACACTCCTAGATCTGGAAATTGCCAATATATTGTAACATTACTCTGCACTGCAATGCGGATGCCAACCAACAAATCACAGGCATCCTAGGCTAAACAAAGAAGGTCTGATGCCAATCCTGGTGCCACTGGCAACCATCACTGGCAGTCAAACTATCCTTCCTCCTCTTTTTTCCCCTGATGTTCTTTTTTAAAGCAACAAAAACCTGAACTACTTGGCCCCTTGATTCATTTTATGTGCTAATTCCTTCGTCATATTTCGCTCAGGGATTTAATTGTTTCTATGTCTCTGCTTCGTTTTTACATGATACTATTACGCGGGTTTATAGATTCTAAAAGAGAAATAAAAAGCAAAACAGCATGTGTATAATGCAGCATTTCGGTTGACTTCATGCTTATCTTTTGCAAAGCCTGGTGTTCTTAATCGAGTGCACTACAAAGTGCTACAATTAACCTGCTTTCAATGAGGATAGAGAATCAAAGTTTGACAAAACGGAGAAAAAATAAAGATAACTTAATATGACTTCTTCAAGAAGAAAGCCAACAGATGTTAATGGAAGATTTACTGTGAAGCAGCAAGAGACACACAAAATACACGCAGTTTACAATAAACAAAAGGGTCTACTAAGGGTGACTTGGTATATAGAAATCAGGCAGCTTCATCTTCCAGTATATTCTCAAAGTAGCATCATGTAACTTTGAAAGCTTTAATATTACAGCATGCTTATCTCACTCATTTCTGATTAGGAAAGTGTTTAAAATAAACTCATATTCTCAATCGATTTAAATCAATAAAATGAGCTATACCCTGCAACTCCTTCTCCCACTTCAAGTTACTGGCTTTCAACAGCTTAAAAGACCACAGTACGTAAGAGTACTCTGACCCCAGCTTCATCAGCTCAAGAGCTACTTAAACTCTTTTGCCTCACTTTGTAGTTTTGACTTTTAGAGGTAGGTAAATCTATCAGAATTAATCAGTAAGCCATGTTCCAATACATGTATTGAAAATATAATTTCATTTTTTTCTTCATAAATGGAGTTTAAAGGTACAAATTATTTGTAATTAAGCTATTTCATTTAATGCTGTCAAAGAAATATTTCTTCCTATGTTATTGAGGATCAGATTTACCTGAGTCTGCAGCTACTTAAGGTCGCTACAAAATACCTAAGCATTGTCTAGTGATGTGGAGAGAAAAACAAACGCAGGGGGGGGAAAAAAAAAAAAAATTAACCTTTTTTTTTAATGAGAATAATAAAAAAAATTGAACCCTACTTATACGTTCATGTAAATATAGTGCTCCTCTTGCATGAGTAAATGCTAAAAGACGAATTCACTGAAAACAAAAAGGTTGTGTCATGTATCTGTCCTTTTGAAGAATAAGTACACACCAAATGAAGACATGTGCAATTTTACTTTTTTGTAACTAACAAAATACGTTTTTTATTTATCACTTAAATCCCGCAGTTACGTATCAGGCATCAGCTAACAGCCTGCCATCTGCCCTTCTGCAGGCCATTTCTGCCTACTAGCAGGCCAAGTTGTGAAATGGCCCACCATCTGCGGCCAGTCAAACTTTCCCTAGTTGAGATCTGCGGCTAAAAATGAATGCTTTATTACTGCTGATAAGTCAGCAATACAAAGACTTCTAGAGAATGGTATAATCACCAGAAAGAACCAAAATGACCCCTCACAGAGATAAAGCATTTCAGAAGGCTTAGTATCAGAGAAAAAAAAAAAAAAAAAAAAAAAAACCCACAAAACCTTTATCTACTTACAGCCGTTTACATTTTGGAGAAACTGCCTATGAGTACTGTTATCTGAATATGCAATATGACTAGCAATTTTTTCCCTGATACACAGTTATCAGAAGCCCTGTTTTTATTTTTATTCTGTAAAACTAAGGTTAAGAAGCTTTTCCACAGTGTTCTTGCAATTTTCCACATTTCAATTACCTGCCCAATAAAATCAGGTATACGAGTGCGATTACGAAAATATAGTTTTCATGGAAAATTCTTTCCAAAAATTACAACCTGGATCTTTGTTCTAAAGCTCAGATAGGTAAGATGAGCTAGTGATGTAAAATGTGAATTAAAGGTTAAGTACTGTATGCTGTAATTCTGAATTTACAAAGCAGTATTCCTGTGCTGCAGTTTTTTCATGTTTTCTTTTATAGATGTGAGAAAGTCTGCAATTGCTCTTCAAAGTGATAGTGGGTTCATCAGTTTAAGGATGAATTCTTCCTTATTTGTAACTATACAGACAATAATAAATATTTGTAGTATTTATTATGATTGTGCAATGGCACATACCTGTTACTAACAGTACTGGGGGAACTAAAAGAAACACCCACTTGAAAAACAAGAAGGTTTTCAGAAGTCGCAGCTGGAAAAAGTACACAATATACTGCCACTTTTGACAACAAAAAAAGGAAACTTCAGCAAAACTAAAGCAGTCCCACTCTCTCCTGACAGAGAAAAAGGCACGTATGTCAAACGTATGTGTCATTCACACAGGTCCGTAGGAAAGCGTGTGTATGTAAGTATATATGTATACATGCTGATTTACATATGGATATGTACCCACATGAAGTCTATAGACCACAGAAAAATGTTTCACTGGAAGCCAGCCCATGGGGGAAACAGGGCTACCTGGAATCAGAGTTTTGACGTACCAACATAGAAACACGACAATCTGCTTCCTACCTTGCTCCTGCACGTAGTATGCCAAAAACAAATCAAGCTCCTTGACTGATACTGTTATGTGATGTGGCTGGACACAAAGTGCTGGATTTGTGCAATGTGGGGATTTCATGAGCCGCTCTCCATCCGTACTTTCCAAGGGGATGCCTTTGAACAGGATCACCATGACTAGATCCAGACGCCAGACTTTGTCAGCCTGTCGTAGGCAGTCGATTCTCCTAATCTTACCCTTCTGGTCAGGATTGGACAATACACAGCATGGGTGCTTCTTCCCAGTCACCGTGAGCACAAAATCCTCCCGGAACTCTTGGCGAATATCTTTGCGCAGCTTGGCCAGGAGCCTGGATGCCCACTTCTGTTTAATTTCAGGCTTTTCGCTAAGTAGCTCATCCTTGACTGCTCTTTCCTCATCCTTTGACATTCGTTTCTCATGTTTTTTAAAGTACTTGCGTTTTCGAGCCTGAAGGTTGAACCAAGTATAGGCAATTGCACGGACATGTGGAAGAAGTGCCTCAATGAACGGGTGAAATTCATCCTGTGGAAAGAAGTAGAGGGATAAAAAAAGAAGAAAGGATGAAAACTCAAAGTCAGTAAGTTCTCATAATCAAAGCAGTATCAAGAAAGATTTCTGAAAATCTTAAAGTGAAATCAAAGATAAAGAGAATAAACACTACGCAAATTTCTGCCCAACATCTTTTATGCAGTTACTACCACTGTCAGGCAGTAGACAAACAGTACACAGAAAATCGCATTTTCCCCATCTTTAAAAGAACCGTGTGAAGATTTTATTTTGTATGCCTCCCCTCACTTCATCCCTCAACGCTGCAGAGACAACATCATTTAAAAGAGATGCTATCAAGATGTTTTGTTTCTAACATTTAAATAGCTGAGTGAATGGCTAACATCAAGCAAAGTACCATTGCACACAAAGGACACTATACGGTTTTAAAAAATCTGAGCAGAAATGTTCAGAAGGCTGAGGCGAATGCCACAGTTCATTTCTCCTCTCTGTGGCACAGAAACACAAAGCATATACATGCTCAGTGTAATGCCACACAGTTCCCGCTTTTGGAGCATGCTCTCAGCAAGAGACTGCTGGTGGCACAAAGAGCATGCGCCATTAAACTTGATCCATTTTCTTATCAAACGTCCAACATTCCAGCACTGAAACAGCACCATTCCAGTGGTGGTAACTAGAGAAACCAGTATACAGTAAGGCAAAGTGGGCAAAAGACACCGCGTATCATATACAAATCCTGAAGAGAAGCTTCTGTACTTTCAGCTTTTTGGGCTTCCCTCCCACTACCCCCAAACTCTCTAAAATAGAAGTTTA
This sequence comes from Bucorvus abyssinicus, assembly GCA_009769605.1. Lineage (NCBI taxonomy): Eukaryota > Metazoa > Chordata > Aves > Bucerotiformes > Bucorvidae > Bucorvus > Bucorvus abyssinicus. Next base: position 33,854,071 of record CM020063.1, read on the forward strand.
TGAAGTTGAGAAGAAAAATTACACTTATGTTATTCTGGCAGCTCCACTGTGGGTTTTGAAGCCCCACAGAGTCAGTTAATTTGTTAACTGATCACATGAGCGTGGCAATTATTCTAAACCCCTTAAAAATCAATCTGAGGTGTACAATGAAAAATGGCAACTTGGCACAAACTTTGCATTCTTTGTTTTTCTGCATGCTGTGGCAGAGTGACATTATGAGTGCACTGCTGGTCAAATGCTGATTTTGTGAAATCCATGCAATTTATTTACAGTTCAAAAATATCCCTTTCTGTCATCTGGCTTCACCTGCAAGTTCTTATCTTCTGCCTAGCAGTGATATGGATTGCATTAAGGAGGTAATGCTTAGTTGTCGTCTACGAGTACATCCTATAGCAATCAAATTAATTCGTTTTGTCTGCTTAACTACCATCCTACACATCCATGTTAATACCTAAATAGGCCTTTCCCAAAAACTAACGCCTCTTTTCCGTGAGCAATTCCACTGTCTAAAACAGCACGATCTGCTTATCAAACATTGCTGTATTTTGGTTTGGAAGGGAGACCTTAGGGGAGGTATCTTTCTTTCTTCCTGTGTGCTGGCATATTTAGTTTTAAATACCATGCAGATTGCTCATCTTACTGAGTGGCACAGGGCAAGGTAAAACTGAACCTTTTTTAATAAAATTATATTCAAGAATGAAACTAACAAACTAATATTTTAGCTAGACTGCTAGACAAGGAATGAATTATGTTTAATCAATAGGCTGATTAACTCCATTAGGTAAAAATGATGGAAGTATAAATAATGGTCTCAATTATACCGAGTACAAACTGCCATTGTAAAAGTTTCAGGCCAAGAATTAAGTATTTAAATCTTCAAAATTCAAACAAACGTCAAGATTTCCTAAATTGTATAAAACCCCACTAGATCTAGTTACCTCTCCTCCCTAACAGTCCTCAAATCAAACAGAAAATAAGAGAAAAGTTGCAAGCAGTTTACCTATGACCATATTACCTTCACAGGAAGGGGGGAAAAAGAAAGGGGGGGGTGGGGGGGGGGTGGGGAGGCGGGCAGTAGATAAAAAAGAGGAAAGAGACAATATAGGACTATAATAGGAATATAGGAAGATCATTCAGGACGTAAATGATTGCATTACAATACGATGCTTGACAAAGAGCCACAAAGGCAATAATTAAACTGATTAGTAGTTTCCAGCAGAGATTTGAGCAATTCTGATTCTATACTGGCACATAAAACTAGGCCATGGAAAGAGTTAAACCACAATCTGTTCTTTGTGTGGGAAGGCAATACTGCTCTGAGTAACCACAGCCCATGATAAGACTTCCCTGTCTTCATACTCTTTCTGATGCCATGCTTTTTTCCCCTCAGTTATAACTACTAAAGAAAGTTTATTGTTTCTTCCACAGAAGTCATCTTAAATGAAGTAGTCAAATAAAATTTAAAAAAAATAATAAATTAAAATAAGCACAAAGACTGTGTGGTGTTAAATCCTTACAATAAGTTTTAGATTGAATAAAACAAGATTTACTACAGATTTTTAAAATTCTAACAGCTGGGGCTAATGGTAGGGCAAAAGGTGGGGGGCAGAAGGGCTTTGGGAGAAATTAATTTTTGCCCCAATACAAGGATTTCGCCTACATCTAAACTGACTTCAGCATTTATAATTTAAAATGGCAAAAAAAATTAATGTGGACATATTCTACGACAGTACAATGCCGCACATCTAGTTTTCTTTTTGAAGGAGAATATCACCAATTATTTTGAAATGGCTACATCTTTGGAAAATGCACATAGTATTACCTACATTAACCTATAGCATTTTACATCTATGAAAATTTTATAAAGAAAAATTCTACTTTCTAAATTCCAGCCTGAGGTGGTTGAATGTTTCCTATTCAAAGAAGGGGGGGTGGAGGTGTAGGGGGGGTGGAACCCCAACCTTTTTAAAACTGCATTCCAGCTTTTCTTTCATAATATCATTAAACCCTAAAGATATAAATATATGTGAAAAGCTGTGAAGGAGAAACACAGCAAAGAACATTCTATTCTAAAGCAATATTATCAGATATCTTCAAGAGATTCATTGTGCACCTGGAGTCCTTTCAAATGAAACATTTCTTGACAAGAAGAAGTGCCCATAAAAATGATCCTAAATGGAGATTTGCAATTAATCACACACATTCTCCACTAAACCTCCTAAAAAGCCATCTACAGAATTTGATTTCCCCCCCACACCCTTAATATTCATCCCTACTGAATTTTTTTTTTATGTAGCACTTACCCATGTGCCACAGTTGCTCTTGCAATAAAGTGATTTATGGAGGTAAGATTTTCAAATGTCATATCGAATCGCTCAGGTGAACCATTGTGCACTGGCAATTTAAATTAAAGTGGAAGTTACTACGTAACAGCTATATAGCTTTTAAGTAAAGGAAAAAATACTAGTCATCTAATGATGATAAATAGGCCAGGTTTTCTTTTTGGAAAAGGTAAAGGGGAAATGCAGTACCCTTCTCCTGTCTCCCACTTTTATAAACTTTGTATCAAATCATGTAAGTTTGAACTGAAGACTGTACAATAAATATACCAGGCCAAAGTCTAGAAATTTTATACAGAAAACATCACGTACTCAATTCCCCTGCATGGATTTTCTCCGTTCCTAATGAAAAAACATATTCTAGGAGAAAAAGAAAATGACAACACGTTCTGACTTTCCCAGACCACCACTACATAAAAATAAACCATAGCAAAAATATCACAAGGGACCATGCACTTAGACTAATACAGTAACGGCATCCCATCACACCTCAGCAAGAGAGATAAATGTAGTTTATACTCATTCCAAAACAGGAGGAAAGAGGCATAGAGGAAGGAGAGGAAAGGACCAAAAAAAAAAAAAAAAAAAAAATTAAACTGCATTCTTCCTTGGAGTTATTTTACACTCTCCAAACTTTTATAGAAAGAGGATGAATAACAGTCGAATTGCCAAAGTTTGTCTAAAAAGCTGTACTTTGGATTTTAGACTTGTTTCTAAAACACGCTTCAGTGCTGCCTCAGCACAAACTGAACTACTGCTTTTGCCAGGAGCTCGGTCCAAACAGGTGTTCTGTGTTTAGAACTTTTACCAAAATATTTTATTCTGAGCATATACTACCACAGTCAATGTGCATCGCAAGAGCCCTAGTAACGACAAAACACAACATCAAGAACAATTTGGCACAACTACTTTAACTCAGTCACATCTCAAAATAAGATTTTGCTTTAAATAAATAAATAACAACAAAGTATAAATTCTCATTGTCACTGTAATCTCGATTTTTAATTTATGGAAAGACGATTTTTAAAATGCCTTTATCATTTCAAGTAGGTAGAGAAAGATTCCAAATTAAAATCTATTTGCTGCAAATGTATGTACCACTAAATGGGAACTGTCTCTGCATAGCACATGATACAGCATGACTGCAAAATATTATGGAGAAGTTATCAATGCATGAAACCCAGGACATGCTGTCTTGTATTTTTGGCTGTAGAGGTACAATCTTGTGTTTTCGTACGCACCTGAGTGTGATGTTTTAATACAGACTTATAAAGAATCAGGAAATCTATTACATCTGTGAGCCCAAAAAGCAAACATAAAAGGGGGGGGGGGGGGGGGGGGGGGGGAGATGTCATTAGAGCAGGAAACCACAAAATGAACTACCCGCTGTAATGGAGGTGGTAGTGAAAATTAGCGTGTTTCCAATGTAAAAACCGCTTTCTTAAGTTGCACTCTCAGGTTCATACTTTGGTGCAGAGATCTTATTGCCGGTCAACAATCTCACAGGATGGAAAGCCCACAGAGAATTAATTTTCACTAATTGCAGATTCCACCATAAGTAATTATTTCTATGTGTGTACCTGTAAGCATGTGTGATCTGTTTCACAAAATGCTTCCTACATGCTTTTACTTCTCTTTTGAAGAAGGAATACCTCAACGGTACTCTTTTCCAGTTTTGCTCCACTGCAGCTCACATTTACTTGCTGAAAATATCCATATCTAAGTCAATCACGCTTAGATGCCAAACAAAATACAAACAATAAAAAATGTGTCAGCCAAAAAGCTACAGGACTGTATCCAATCACTGAATAAGCGTTATCATTGTTTCCATCTTCATTCACAATTTATGAACACTTCAGTCCTTTTGAATTACAGTGCTTTCTAATTGTGGAATAACTTGTATTTATTTATTCACCGTGCAACTCTAAGTGCATCGTTGGCCGCTCAGTAACAGGACTGCAGGACACGTTACTTTCGCACATTTTCTGCTCCTTTAGCTATTTGTTGCACCAATGTGGAAGCAAGCAGTTATCGCTTAATCAGTTTACATCACATCCTCCTAAGACAGACTTTCACAAAAGCTTCTGAAAACTATACCCTGGCTTTACAGACCGGTTTTACTCTCCGGACCAGGCTCCGGTGCCCCGGCCCTCGCTCCTCGTTACCGCACGCCTGGCAAGGACGCTCCTGAGGCACCCGGGAGAACTTCCCAAACCTGCTCTCTAAACCCCTCAGGTCTCAAAACCTGCACGCTGCCGCGGCGGGGATCCCGCCCGGGCTTTCCCCGCGCTCCGCTCCCTCCGCGGCCCCGCGCCGCGCCGCCGCCGCCGCTTCGCCCCGCTCCCTCCCGCCGCTCCGGTGACAGCCGCCGTCCAGGCTTGAAAACCGCCGCGAATGCGGCTGTAAAAACCGGCTGGACCTTTCCGCTTGCTGGGGAGGATGCGGGCTCGCCCGCTTGCCCCGCAGTTCAGCTGGAAGGGGGAATGCCGTGCCCCTGCACAGCCGAACGAGAACACGCCACACAGCGTGGTCATCCCCGCGCGCATCGCCCTCATTGTTGGCAGGCTACGTATTATTAATTAAGCATAAGACCGGATCACTTCGCACCGGCGAGCGCTCCTTTTTTGCCAAAAACCGCACTTTTCCTTTCAAGCCTTTTTATTAGACTGTGCATAAGCTGGCGAGCTGAAAAGACCGTTTGATTCCAATCAAATCAATACTTCCCAAACCTGCTTTTAGGCGTAATTGTGCTCATTTCCATTTCGTTAACCTTTGACTTCTTATGCACCAACAATTAACAGTATTTGTCTACGAGTGACACTTTGAATGGATCTCCCCAAAACAATGGCCTGGTACAGTTTATTCTGTACTATTCCCTCCTGCGAGAGGAGTTTGGATCTGACAAGCAGTTACGGCTGTGCTTTAACCCGTTACGACTACTAGTAATGACTCACCAACAACTCACATACATACAAAAACTAACAATAATAAAAAATAAACAAACAACCACGTGAAATTAAATAAATAAATTAACAAATAAATTAAATAAAACGCGTCTATACCTGAGTGAGACAGATTGGAGAATACATCATGACTTCGCTTTGACAACACGCTGCCCGGAGAGCCCCTAAGAAAAGCCTCAAAAAGGAATAATTTCATCTATTCATTTTACAGTCATCTGAGACTCAAGGAAGATGAAATCAATCAGGACGGGGCTCTGCCCTGGATCACCACAACTTCACAACAAACCCCAGTCCTCCTTAAATAGCCAAAGATTCAAGTTCACTCCGTGTGCTAGATTTCCCGGGGTGAAATCCAATCTACACTTTTAACCCTCTTGTAGTCGGCGGCGCAGGAGTCTTGCTTTTGCTGCTGCTGCTGCTGCTGGTTGTTTTGCAGATGAGGGGGGAAGGACTCGGAGGGGAGGGGGGGGGGTGGGCGGGAGGATTTTCTGTTTGGCTTTTTTTTAATTTTTTTTTTTTTTTTAAATAAGTTGTTGGTAGTGGGTTATTACGGCACTGTCACCACGCTCTCGAAAGTTCAAGGTTACAGCTCGGAGCGGAGCAGGAAAATCCCGGAGAGCAATGGCAGGCGAAACTTCGCAGGGTAGCAGCGACCACGCGCGCGGGACCGCGCCGGCGCGGCGGCGCGCGCCCCGGGCGGGCAGCGCGCGGCCTGCGGGCTGCGCCGAAGGCCTTCGCCTGCTGGCCCCCCCCGGCCCCCCCCCCCCCCCCCCCCGCCCCCCCCAGCCTTCACCGCTGCTCTGCGGCGACGGTGAGAGGCTGCCTTCCGAACGCCCACTGTAATAAAAATGATCTCTTCAAAATTCAAACGATTAATCTCTCCCTCGCGCTCCCTCCCGATGTGCTCCCGCCGTGGCCGTGGCCATGGCCGTGGCCGTGCCAGCGCCACCGCCCCCCCCCGCCACCACCACCACTCTGCAAAACTTGGGAGTTGACAAATTCGCCCGTTACACCCTCTGGACCCCGTTCCAGCTCTCTGCCCAAATGAGACTTAAGTATTTTTTAAATTATTTAATTACACAATCATCGCTCACAGTCCTCCTCCTCCTCCTCCCGCAAACACATTCCTTCCCCAGCGAAGCCCCCTCCGCTGCCCTCCCTCTTTATTAACCACCCTCTAACGCGACACAGGATCTAGCACGTTTTGCAAACGTCCCTCGTTTTCCCTCTTTTCTGGTGGGAGAAAGTTGCGGGGGGGGGGGGGGAGGCGGGAAGGAGGTGGGGGGGGATGCCATCTGCAGAGGGTTTCTTTTCCCTCTCCTTCTTTCGGGGTACGATTCTGTCAGCAGCGGCGAGGCTCACTCGCCCCCGCTCCCCCCTCGGCGGCCCCTGCGCTGCCACCGGGGTGGGGTGGGGGGGACGGTGAGGGCAGCCCCCTCCGCCGCCTTGCCGAAGGAGAGGGCCCTGCCTGGCCCCGCCGGTAACCGCTGTCCCCGCTCTCTCAGGCGGCTGCCGGGCGGCGGCGGGGTCCCGGCTCCCGAACAGCAACAGGGCGCGGGGTCTGGTTTCATTCTCCCTGGGCAGCTTTTACCAGGAGAGCTGGGGAAGCGGGGGCAAGTAGAGAATGAAACTTATTTCTGTTCCTGTGAGGGAGCCTGCGATGCAGTGCACAGCTGGGGGGTGCTCGGTGAGCACGACACTCGTCCACCCCCACCGCCCCAGCACTACCGCTGCAGTCTGCGGGAAGAAGCGGCTGACCGGCACCGGCGCTGCCTCCCGGTGCCGGTGCGCAGCGCCCGGCGGCGTCCCGGAGAGACTACTGACTTCCTCCCTGCCCAAAGTGAGAGTTTATTCACGTCAGGCATTTCACAACGACACATCAAGGAAAGTAGGCAGGTTCAAGTCAACCATGAAATGGTCACTTTTTAACCCCGTCCTGTCCTCATTAGGGAAATACTCAAACAGAGTCCATTTTCAAAGAGGGCTCTTAATGAGGGGAGCTTGCCAAGTCTACCAGCTGCAATTCCCATAAATTTACAAACCAAAAGAAGCAGGGGGATGGGCGAGGGGAGGAGGGAGCCTGTACAAGACAGGTAATGTCAAAGGAAACAGCAAGAGCCCAATGCGTTAACCCTTACAGAATCCACACCACATACCCGCAGCTCGGTTCCTGGCTGTGCTTACTCAGTTTCCTCAGACTGGCAGAGTTCAAGCAACAGCCACAGTTTTTCCCTTCTACACTCCGCATGGATAAGTGACAAGTTCAGAGCATACACTTAGGCAAGAAGGGATGAGACAAACTCGGTGTTAACCACAGTGAACAAAATTTATTCTCCTGTCTGGTGTAGAATACCACCCAAATCCTATCATCTTTTCCTCTACGAGATACCGCAAAAAGCTGATAACACCAGCTTTAAATACTGGAGTTTCCCTTTGAATAAATACTCAGTTTAACTGGAGTTAATTTACCATAAAAGACATTCCCCTTGGTACAAATACACTGATGTCCTTGAACACACGTCTTTGAGCACTTGAACTCAGACACAACAAGCCATTACTGTGGACCTGATTTAAAACCATAATAAGCCCCCTCCATCCCCCTTCTCCCTTGCAGTCCTCCGTGATGATCAGGGCAAGCCCCAACACCAGATCAGCAAGGCTGCCCCTGTGACGTGCATCAATGTGAGACGTCTCCACTTTCCCAAGCAAGGCTTGCAGAAGGCCTCACTCCCTCTCAGGTCCTGGCCAAGGGACTGCTTTGCGCTAGAAACTTGTGCACTAAAAGCAAGAACCATCTGGCAAGTCCCAGGAGTGAGGAGAGGCAAGAAGGAAAACGCAAATGGAGCGAGGTAAGGGCAGACACCAAGCTGGCTGGTTTCTGCAGCCCTCACTCCTGCAAAGGGCTGTGGAGTTGGGGTGAGATTGGGTTTGTATCCCCACAGCAGATGGCTGAGGGTGCCTTTGCATCCCTACCCAGAGAAGACAAGGGGGCTGAGCCCAGCCAGCCCTGCAGCATTGCCAATACCCCCCGAATAGTGCTGCTGGGGATCACAGCAAAGCCAGACCCTCCTGAGAGTCAGTCTGCTGGCCAGAATTGAGCAGGCTCCTCATGTGAAGGCATCCTGGGGGAAATGAAGCTGCCTGGCCAGCACGGTTCAAGCATCGTCTTGTGTTCTGCATGACCTAGGAGGCAAGGTAGGCATGGTGCAGGTTGCCATGGGTTTGCCTCCAGTTTGACTCACAAACTCCCAGTGCATCAGTGAAAGGTATGTAAATAGGTATGTGGGAACTGAGTTAGCCTGGAGAAACATGATATTAATGCAGCAATGACAGCAGCCACAGTGGCTGGACCCTGGCATGCAGGGAGACCTTGTGGGAAAACTGTTCAATCGCTTTCAGGTCCTGGCTTGCATTAACTCCCCATTCTCCATAAAAACCCTTCTCTCCCACCCCCCACACTAAAAAACTTGCTACTGCTGCAAGTTCTCTACTGTTGAAGCTCTGTGCTGGGGGACAGTTGCTTTTTGTCCTCACTGACAGAGCTGTGCCAACGTCCCCACTCTATCTGGAAGTTCAGCTATCATTTCAATGTGGGCAATAAAAGTCACTGTCTGACCTTTCTGGTGAGAGACACCTGGAGCTGTGCTCTACTCCACCGGCCAGGATGGGCACATGCACGCAGGTGCTAGAAAACTTCATGCAACAAAAATGCATGTTCAGGAAGAAAAGGCGCCTTTCACACCAGTAAGTGGCAAATACTGAAGCTGGGTGTGAATCACCCTCCCTGAAAGTGTGCACCCTCCAGAGAGTGACTGCCCCCACTCCCCCTCCATGCCTCCCACCGGCCTCTGGCCACCGTGGCCAGGATGGAGGGACATCCGCTGCCCACACTGCAGGATGTGATACAGCTCATCTCAGGAAAGAACCAGAAAGACTTTTTGACACGATGGGCAGATGGGCTCGTTCCCCACCACCTGCCCTAGCTCCCCAGAGCAGTTTTCTGCCAGCAGTGCAGATACTAGTATGCCAGACTTGCTCTAAAAGCCTGAGTTTTCCCTCTCTCCCTCACACACAAGGCTCACAAACTTTACAAGATGCTGCAAAGCCGCACTGCCCTTGGACTTCAGAGATAATAACATTAAGAAATGGAAAGCCCAATTAGGCCACCTATATCCTTCCTAAAACACAATTTCAGTTGATGCCCTTTGACCTGACAACTGCTCAACTGTCAAGTTTTGGAGCATAAGACTATGCATCACACCAAAAATCAAAGAGAAAGGCATTGCTAATTTTGAAGCGTGCAGCCTAAAATACTCTCAGAATACAAGCGGGCAGTTTGACTGACTGTTTAAACATACACATACCGAACTTCTAAGAAATCAAATTTTCATTAAAATTCCTGTAGTCTTTTTGTGAAAATCAGAAACAATTGATTCTGCCATATGGCTTTTCATCTGGAATATTCAATATCTGAGAACCAGCTCCAAAACTTGACTTAAGAGGTCTCTGTGATCCAAAATACAAGCTTCACAGTGTTTTTTATATCTAGTTAAATAGCAATACTGTTAAATTCTTTTTCATACTTTGTTAGAAAATGCCGTTCACACACATCTGTTAGATATACAATTACTTAGGTACATACATAAACACTGAGCAGCCCAAATATAGTATAGTTTATGTCAAGTACATGTAATAAATAACCTAAACTGCATCATATTATCATAGTGTTATCCTATGGCAACTCTGCATGTATGACTAGTCTTGGAGCCTTGCAAGACCTCCTGTACCATCATATTGAACTACAAGGTAAAGTTTCACATCTTTGGCATGATCAGAGCCTTGGTCAGTATTTTTATGTAGGGGAGTATTGCATGTGCATATAGATATATATGTATATATAAACATATGCATAAGCACAGAAAGTTGGGTAGAAAACCTTTAGGGAACAAATAAAACTAGTTAAATAAGGAAACTGGTAATACATTGGTTTATGGGGTCTTGATACATTTTATATGCAGCTGAATTGTAAGGTGTCTTAAAATGCAAGCAGCAATCAGTAACACTTCTAAGTCAGTGTAGTATGACACCTATAAATATATGCATCATAACATTTACTACCACTTTTGTTTGCTTCGGGGTGATCAGAAGAAACTGTATATAAACTGTGTACATGTAAGATCAGATGGAAAGCACTCACATATACAGGCAAAAGTAAAGAAACACACTATCGACTCTATACAGAGACACATATATAGGAAGGGCATGTGCGCTTGACCCCTGTCTGTATAAGGTTTGATGGGGACTGTAATACTTGAGCTTTCCACTGCTCTCAAACCAGCAAATGAAAACATCAAACCTCAAGTGTAAAGCTGTAAACCACAACGTTTTAGGTTACACAGCTGTGCAGTTTTTGTCCTCACTGTGGGTCACATTCTCAGCCTTACGAAGGCATGAAAACCTCTTACCCAAATACAGTAAATTATTTAAAAATTCACATTTCCTGATCTTATATGTCCTAAAAGTAAACAGCAACAACAACAACAACAATAAAATTTCAGCATTGTCTTTTCTGTCTTTCTGTCTTTTTATCATTTGACAGATTTTGAGAATATTGGAGGGAGGGCAGGGTCTAAAAGCTGGATTTAGATGTCTGCCCAAATTAGAATTTGCTCTTTTTTTTTTCCTTTTGATTCAAAGGTAAAATAGTAAGAGTTGCAGCTCAAAACTGCTTCAGGGAACATGAGGAGTTAATCTTGTGTGTTTTGGCGCGTTTTCCCTGCCAGCTACTGTACTTGGGGGGGAAAAAAAAAGTTTGAGATCTTGTCTACCCTTCTCAAGTTCAATGGCAGCGCTTTCCAGCAGCGGGAGGAGAAGATGGCCATGTTCGCAGCCCTAATAATAATTCAAATCACGCCACATCGGCATCTTGTGTCAGAGTCGAAACTGGCTTCCCCACCCCCTTCAACCTGAGAGCTGCCAAGTCCTCACACACTCCGCATTCAACCACAACTTAATGGATGGGATATTGTGCATTAAAATGTGGCCCAGACACACAGGCGAAGAGAGGACAAGAGGGAAAGCAGACAGACACACACACACACAGAGAGAGAGAGAGAGAGACATGCAAGAGAAAGGAATGAATTCAAATACACAGAGAGGTCCCACAACAAAATGGCAGTGAAAAAAGGAAAAAAAAAAACCAACAACAAAAAGAAACCCTCTAAAGCAACTTTAAAAAACAAGCCAGAAATGCCACCCGAACACTGCATCCTGCAATACAGCGTGAAAGAGACCAGCACAAGCCTCCAGACAACTTATCGAGCAGACCATACACAACAGCAATGCCATTTCCTCAACAGTATTCACTAACACTGCAGTCCATTAAGCAAAAAAAAAAAAAAAAACCAAACCCAAAAACCACCAAGACAGCCAGAGAGAAAATTTTATATTAAAACGTGAATGAAGAAGCAATCTCCACTGCAACAAGAAAAGAAGGGAAGAGAACTGTCTGCCAGGTACAAATAAAGTAGCATTTGCATTAATCCTTTCCAGCTCGTAACTGATAATTGCCTGCCAGAGAAGAAGGGGGAGGGGGGAAAGTTGAAGCAGGAAATGTGCCAAGTTCAGCACTTTTGGACGCAAACTCCCATCAACTGATTCCTGGCATAAAAGTGTGACCCATATACAAAAGCTGCCAAAAAAGCAAAATATAAACAATCCAACACTTCTATCTCATCCTGTAAAGCAGAAGTGATATCAGCATTCAAGAAGAGGGTATAACATCCATTTTGAAACCACAGAGACACAATCTCAGTCTGGAGGAATTAGAAAACAAGAGTCAAGCAAGTTAAAAAAAGAAAAAAAAATATATATGTAAGTCATTTCAAGCACCGCATACCATTCCAGTGTATTGCGTTAAATAAATACATCTTGAAATCTGTAACACACACACACACACACACACACACACACACACACACACACACACACACACACACACACACACACACACACACACACACTACTGGGCCGTTGGCTTCACATTTCCCATGAAACAAATCAACTCCTTTCAGAAGGACTCAAGTGTGTTAACAGTAGTTTTGTTGTGGTCTTGATGGTGGTGGTTGTTTATTTCCAGAGGTGGCCTCCTGCCTTTTGTTTTGGGGTAGGGTGTTTGGGTTTTGTTTTGGTGGTGGTCGTTTGGGGTTTTGGTTTGGAGGGGGAGGGGGAGGGGGAAGTATAATTATTTGCTCAGGCTGGCTGTTGGCTTTGGTTTTATTTTGATTTTGTTGCCAACTTTTTGCTTTACACCGAACGGGATGAGAATTTTTGGCCGGCGCGCGGGAAGAGGCGGTGAAGGCACAGGCCGCGGGAAGCGGGCAGTCATCACCCACCCCCCCGCCCCCGCTTCCCAGTCTTCCTTCCTCTTTTGAGCTGCCAGGCTGGAGAGCACGATTCAGTGGCAGCTGACTTGAATGCCGTCCAATAAATCTTTTTATTATTATTATTTAAACTCACTGACAGCTAGCTAGCTACCTAGATGTGAGCGTTACGGCTGGGCTGCCTCAGTGCGTCCCTGCACGCCTTCCTCCGGCTTCCCGCCGGGGGCTGCGCGGAGCGGGCGAGCGGTGCGGGCGACCGGCGGCGGCCTCGGCAATAAGCTCAGCCGCCGGTGCCCCGCCGCCGGCCCCCGGCGCGGGGAGCGCGGCTCTCCGCTTCCGCCTGGCGGCTGCCGCCGCACGCAGCGGGGCCACCGCCGATCTTTGCATATCCGTGGGGCGACAGCCAATGGGGAGCGCGGGGCGGGCAGCTCGTGGCGGGCCGCCGGCGGTGGCGCCCGCGGGGCGGTGGGCGGAGCCGGGCCGGGCCGGGCCGCTCGGCTGGCGGGGGCGGGGCGGGCCGGGGCCCGGAGGCCGTGGTTCTGCGTGGTGTGGGCTGCAGCCGGTACCGGGTGACCACGGGCTGCAGGTCCAGCACTGCTAGCGAGAAAGAGGCTGCGGCGGGCAGTCTCTTACGGCGGGCGGGCGGGCGGGCGTATCCAGTGCCCCCGGTCCTCTCGGGAGGGCTGAGGGAGTAAGGGCAGTGCTGCCAGCGAGCGCAAGCATCCTGCCCTGAACAGGACGATGAACGCAGGCTGGGAGAGTGCAAGAGTTAAACTGCTTGCAGTCGCGTTTTAAAACTTAAATAAATACCAAAGTATTTTACCTTAGCCCTCACAGGCCTCGCGTGACGAGTGCATTTCTTCACATGTTTTGTATAAAAGGCTTTTGCGGGCGGCTTGTGTTATCCCACGGCTTCAGATGCCTTCTACGGACTATGCCATTATACTCCTAACCTCACTGCGGAGGAACTGTTCTCCAGTCCAAACCTGAAGACAGTAAAGCACCTGGCAGAGGAAGGACTTCACATCTAAAACTTCCTACAGAATTACGACAAATAAATAAAACTGCGTGAGGCAAAAGTGTGTAAAAAGTTCTAATCAGTCAGATAACAAATACATTCCTCTCTGTTAAGAATTGTTTGCTGAGTACAAACTCTTATAAAGAATCTTCATAATTTGCATGGAGACCATTGCTGAGAACATGAGGGCCTCTCAGGAAGTCAATTTTCTTCTTTTTTGATTCAAGAAAAACATCCTAAGCTGCTAGAAACACATTCTACTCTTAAAAAGAAGCACAAATAGCCATGAAATAGGAAAAAAAAAAAAAAGAAACATAAGCTTTCAGACTTAAGAACAATCAGTGTGGATTTTTTTTATCTTATTTTTCTGATTCTTTTATGAAGAAGTCGAACCTAGAAAAACTAAATTATGAATTTGTCTGCTCAGTGAATGGGGGAAACAATTGTTCATGCTATGTGTGGCGCAGATTTTGTGAATTTTATGACGGCCAGTCAGTTGAGTGGAGAGCAGCCCTTTCTCCATACCAGAGGGAATCTGCTGATCTTTTAAATTTTTAGATTTTTTTTTCTCTGTTATAGAATTCAAGCTTTAAGTCAGAGAGTCATAGAAAATTAACAATTTACACTGGCCATCAATACTTAACAGAGTTTATTACTAGAATGTTGGCAACATTTCACGATAGATTTCCAGGCTTTTTGTTGCTTCTCAGGTTTAATTTTGGCGCTGCACTTGTGGCTGCTGCCAAAGATTCACGTTAACAGTAGCCAGGCCCATTACTCTCTGCAGCTTTCTCTTTTCTGTTGTTTGTTTTTGTAGAGCCTGTGTAGTTACAAACTCTGACTCTGCAAGTGATTAGCAAACAATGAGGAACTTTTTATAGCATATCGAATGAGAGACATAATGGCATCAGGGAAAGCAATGGATATTAGAGTCTTTTAGAAAGAAAAATTGCGTTACCTAAAGCTGCCACAGTTTCTCAATTTAGTTTAACTCTAGATTGTTTGTCATAGGCAACTTTCTTCGACATATTTTTAAGTTCAAAAATTGCATTACGTATCATTTCCATTGCCTTTGATACATCGATTGTATAGGACTAGCGTGTCTTGTTATGGCTTTCTTTTCCATAAATGTAATGAAAGGCTGGTACATTTCGTAACAGCCTGACCTTAAGTTCTGTCGATTCTGTAATTTTTTGGTCTTCTGAGGTTATATGTCTGTATACTTGAGACTTTTTAGTGTTCATATTGGATGAAACATGAAAAGACTGTAAATACTTTTCCTCCATGGGTAATTGTTACATACTCGATTACAGATCTGGATAACAGTAACAATGGTCTGAGGGGAGATAGACTCATTCGCAGAATTTCCACTAAAACAAACAACAATCAAATAATTATTTGACATTTCTATAGCGATGAATTTGTAAGATAAAATTTGCCAAGACTTATTTTCTAAGCTGCTGAAGTGCTCTGTCTTATTAAAATCTCTGTATTTTCAAGTTTTCCTCACTAAGCAACAGGACAGAAAAATAAAATGGGTGAAAGAGGATCTGGCATATTGATGGTTCAACAGTAAAGTCTTTGAGTAGTGCAGAATAAGCTGAGTAAACCAGGATCACGTTAAGTGACAACACAGAGTCTCAGTACAGTTCTGCTGCGTGCATAAGGGGTACGGCCATCCTCATCCATAGCAGCACAACTGAGAAAACCAGGTAGCTTTGCCTGCATAATTTTTCACATGTAAAAAACTGTTCTCGTCCCATCAGCTTTCAAGTAGGACTTTCACATTTTTCAGGGGAAGGCTATTGTAGCTAAAAAGGTGCCATTTGCTATTCCTGCAACAACCCATTCATGTTCATCTGAGCAAGGCCCACGGAAAATCCATGATTTCCACATGTGCACGACACTTGCTCATTATTTCTGAAAGTTCGTACTTTTACTATGCTGCTCATTACGGGCTCCCAGCCCTGCCCAGCCTCCTGCATAGTTCCCTAGCAACTAGGCAGCATTATAACTTTGAGTTTGGCACCAGCAAAATGGTTTCTTCTGCTGCTTCCCAGAGGCAAATACTCTGTGGTCTAGGGTAAAACACACCGGGCAAAGAGATGGGGAGTGCTGGTCAGCAGGCTTACAGAGACTCGTGTTGGTAACTCCTTGTACTGCCAAGCAAAGCCTGGAGTTCCCGCTCAGCTGCAGCAGGGACAAGTATCATTCGTTCCCAGCCCTGCGCTGGCATATTAGGTAAGGGAGAACTCAAGGAGATTTCATAAATTACTTCTAATATCCCGAGGCCTTGGCAAGCAGAAGCAAAGTTGTTACCAGATTTTTCACTTCGGATAATAAAGCAACACAGGAGAGGAAATAGCATATACAGTTATACAGTTTTAGTCAGCAGCAAGCCTCCCTTTCCTTGTCCAGGAAAGCAGCTGTAGAATCCTGATGCACAGCATCTATTTCTGACTGGTCTCATACAGTGTACTTTTATTTGTTTAATCCTATTCATCTATTAAAATATGTTGGAAGCACTATCACAACATCACCACAC
Organism: Bucorvus abyssinicus; assembly: GCA_009769605.1. NCBI lineage: Eukaryota > Metazoa > Chordata > Aves > Bucerotiformes > Bucorvidae > Bucorvus > Bucorvus abyssinicus. The sequence goes on from CM020063.1 coordinate 33,870,318, forward strand.
AACCACATTATCACCAGACCAAATTAAAAGAAGATGAGGAGATTACAGAGTGAAGCACCAACAAGGCAGAAAATTTCCTATACAACAGACTGCCTTCAGTTCTTCAACTGTCCTTAGTAACACAGCGAAGTATAATTTATTCCCCCAGACCGTTGCCTCTCTCCATACACAGGATTGTTGAGGAACTGTAACATTATTGGGGTTTATAGACAAAAAAATAGCTGAGGCTTAATGGTAGCATTTAAAAGGCATACAGAGCCTTTTGAGTTCACACCTCGTTAAGGTGAACAGGAAGGGGTGCACATCTTTGTTGTTACTTTTGCCTTGAAGCATTTTTAGCCAAGCTAGGTGAACAGACCAAGCAGCACATTAACTGACTTTGTAGCAGCTGTATTTTTGTAGCAGGTTGTTTTGGCGAGGGGTGTGGGGGGGTGTTAAGTTCAGGAATTGCAGAACATTGTGAAATGGAGCCAGGGCAGTCCCTTAGAGGACAGTTGTTTTGGCTTCCTACTTTTTGCAAACCAGTGTACCAGATCCTTCCTGCTCCAGTTAGGGGGTCTCTTTTCACTGAACTTTGCATGCCACACTTTCTGAAATGGGTCCTATAGCATCCACATTGACTGGGCAGAATATTTATTGCTATGGACACAAGCATGCTTACCTGAGCTGACCAAACCCCTATGTGAATGTGCACCTGAAGAGCCACATGTGGCCCATACTTCTGTAACACTTAAACTATGCTGGAGTTACAAACTTGATTGGATTTGGACCTAGGATAGGTTTGGCACTAGGATTTCTGATCGTATCTTCCAAGACTTTTAGCACTCATCAGCATGAAAGCATGTTTCAGAATGGTCAGAGGAGGAACTTCTCTGTCCGTCCCAAGCTCCTGTGAAAAAGTGCTTTTAGCCTGCTAACCCAGGTGCTCACTTTCATTTCTGTCCTTTCCTATTATATCAGCATGGACCTGGATATTCTCTTACGAATATGGCCTTAGTGTTCTTGTAGCAGGATGCAGGAGAGATTAGGGAAGGCAGGAAAGGTTATTTTCATGTGAACATCTCAGTTTTACACTGGGATCTCTAGGGGGAAAAAAAAGGAAGGAGAGATTATTTCTGCTTATGGATGCTGATGTTAGTGACAGTCTGGCAGGCACCTACTGGAAGCCACAGTCACTGTGAGCACAGTCTCTGTAGGCACACCAGTGTGACAGCTTGGGCGAAAGAAAGCTATCCTCTCAGCGTGTAACGTAGCAACATTCAGCATTTCTGCATGAAGAAGAAATTTTTCTCACACCCCATCTCCAGGATCCACCCGTGAGGGCAGATGTTTTGTCCAGAGTGGATGATTTTGCCACCTGGTCACTTTTTCATCCAGACTTCTACAGGTCTGTGTCATTATGGTGTCAGCAAGACAGCTGAAGATCTTACAGTAGCAAAAATTTTTGACATGATTGATGATCTTGTTTCTGTTGCTACTGTGCTTAAAATAATAAATAAGGTTTGAGAGAATGGGCTTCACAAACTGCTCTGCAGCCAGCATTAACACCGTGGATACTGCACTTTACCAATCACAGAGAAAACCTACCTCTCTCAGCCTGAAAGACAAAACAGGCTTCTGTCACCCACAAAGTAGGAGGATGACCGGCATGATGCTGTCCAAGAGATGACATTTGCCAGTTTGAGCAGCAGGCATCTTATTCCTTCCCAAGGTTATGGATGTTGTCAAGATGCGTGTGTCATTTTAAGAAATGCTTCTTGCCCCCTTCATGCTAGAACGGCTGCAACCAGCAGAAGACTGTCAGCTGGAGGCGAGTGGTAAAGTGAGAACTCAGCAGGTTAAAGACAAGACAGTCCTCCTTATCACTTCTGGGTAAAAGCGTAGAAAGCTTAGCCAGTGTAGTTTCTGCTCCTGCCTTCTGCAGTATCCTGCTCAATGTCTCCAAGGAAAAGGATCTCCAAGGCTCTCCACCAGTTTTCAAGTCACATTAGAGTTGAGACAGGTGGCTAGAAAGTGTGCTCACCATCAGTGGGGCAGGGCCCAGTAAGCAGGGAAAGAACTTAAGGAAAGCACTGTCTGCACTCACCTTTGCATTGCTTGTAATGCACAAGAGAAAACGTCATGTTATGGAAATAAAATGGGACATGGTACACTCCTCCAGCACCCACGGATATGTTTTCCATTGCTTTTTTGACAATTGGGAAACTGTATATGTTAAAATCTTCCTGACTTCTCTCCTGAAGATTCACATGCCTGGGCATACCTGTGAAGATTGGCTAATCAATTTATTAAACAATTTTAAAAATACTGAAATAAAAAATACTACAATTCATGTGTTATTTAAGTGTTTTTAGAACCATTACAGGCACTCTAACTGCTTATAATCACAATTTTTAAAGATACAGATTTGCTCTGCCACTAGGTGCTGACGGTACAGTCACACCGGTGGTTGAGAGGGATTTCTGATGGGTACTATTGACCACATACCATTGCACTGTGTGGGAACAGAGTGCATGGGGAGCAGAACCTACTTCCAGTTCTGGAATAACTGAAAATCACGTATTCTCTGGAGACTGTGTGGACTGGCTGTACAAGAAGACAGCATGCAGGAGGGCATCAGTAACATATTGGAGGTGGTTATGCTTCAAGAGTGGGAACCCTTGCCTTGGAAACCATGGTAGTGACCAGCCATTTAGCTCCTTTCTCTCTTCTGCCTTGCTGCATGCTCTTCTACGATACAAACAGCTGTATCTCAGCTTTTCTAAAAAGAGGTCACTTTACCTTTCTCTTTTCCCGTAGCTTGCTCTTTTTTGCAGTCAGTGCTCTTCCTCACTTGACTGACTTAAATGTTCATCCAAATTCTGCCCAGAGTTGATGTGTACTTCATGCTTCTATGAGTCCTTTTACTGTACTCTGATGATTATACTTTGCTTATTGACCTAGTCTAAGAGGAGGAAAGTTCCTCCAGGAAAAATGAAGACCACGTAATTTTTCCTCTATTTAAAGAAACAAAATAATTGCTCCGGTATATTCTATGACATAGCAAGACCACAGACCTCTTCCTTTATCCCTTCATTTTGACACATACATCATCTGCTAGCAAACAGGTTCCCAGCTCATGGGTGCACTATGGGAGGGATTTCAGATTAGTTTCTTAACTGACTGGAAAGAGAAGTCAGGGAAAATATAATGAGAGGTCATTCCAGGATGTTAATAAGGAGAGATTACTAGTAACAAGACAAGTAACTTTCTCAGGTGTAAAAAACTCCACCTGTCACTGCCACTGAGTGAAGAGCATACCACGGTAGAGAGAGGGCTGGTGAGCTACAGAAAGTTTGTTCTGGCCAAGAAGCCTACTGAGTGTTGATCTTTTAAACTATAAATGCTAAAGGTAAATGCTAGCATCCTGAGTAGGGGAGGGGGAGAATTTAAGCAGCCATTGACAGGAAACTAAGGTAAAGTTTCACAGAGACTGGCAAATTTATTCTCTCCTTCTCTCCCAGGATGTGAGGCTGTTGAACAGACAACCTCGAGGAAGCCAAATTCCAGAGTCTTGGGTGGAGATTTTTACTACATGCAAACACTGGTGATTTAAAGTCTAGACTTGAAGACAGTGTTTTAGGAGCATCACTCTAGACTGCTGGACTGGTGTAAATGTTTCAGGGAGCACTGTCTGGAGAAACAAGAAGCCATAGTGGCTAAACTGAAAGTCACAGTTTTCTTTAAAATAAAATGAAGTCTTCAGGTCAAAGATATCTATTTAGGCAGTCATAGGGATGCTTCAAGCTCACCACAGTCACAGCTGTACAGGTACACAACAAGGTGTGTTGCTGCCATATATTGCTGCAGTTGCAGTCCTGCACTGGATTTATAATGGCAGACCCTGAAGTCAAAATAGGCTTTTATATCTCCATCTCTGAACATGCTTTACTGTCAGTGTTGATTTTCACCTTCCAAAAGTAAACCATGATCACATCAGGGGGTAACAAAACCCTTTGATGAGCCTGATGTTGTCAAGAGCTTGTTGTCAAGGTTAATGTCATCAGCATGGCCAAGGTGAGACAAACAAGTAAAAATAGAATGATCTTCATGACAGGAGAGTTACATGTGTACAAGCCACAGGTGACCACAGGTAATTTGTGTTGCATAGAAGTAAGCCACAAGTGGAACAGTGCAGGCCCAGGAAACTGCAGTACAGAGTAAGGAACTACCAAAACCTGGCATGAGGGTTTTGGACTTCAGCAGCAGCCACTCCATATAGTGAGGCTCTCAGAGCCCATTTTAAAATGAAACACATATCCTGCTGTACCAGCAGCTGGACAAGCAATCCCATCTCTCAAGGACATGTAAGTTCAGAGCGAAAAATTTTATTTGAAAGTATGTAAGCTAAAATGTAAGTTCCACTTCGTCCTTTAAACATAGAGTGGATTTTCTGAAAGGCTGGGTTTTGTGTTCAGAGGAAGACTTCCTGGCATGTTAATAGTTTTCACTAGATGCAGGAAATTTGAGTTCCAAAGACGACATTTTCAGAACACTTTGAACATAAGGAAAACAAGGCTATAATGGAACTTCTCTGTAGCTTAATCATACCCTGCAGTTCTTTGAGTACTCTGAATATAGAGACACATGCACTCAAGTTAATAAGGTAAGACCATTAATCTTTCTGTTAACCAGCCGAACTGATTAATGAAGTAATACATTTTGCAGTACAATATGCATTAACACAAGCAAGTGACGGAACAGGACAGCTCTCAGCTCTTGAGTAGAGGAAGTAGAGAAAGTCAGAGGAAGATGTGACTGCCAGCAGCAGAAAGTCAGTCTAGGCCAAGAGCAACTCTGTCTGACTAGGATGAGCAAAGTCAAGTTTTGTTACAAGAGTGGTACTGACTGCTAAGGCAAAATGAAAGCAAAGCAAGTTCCACCTCTTTCTTTATCCTCCCAGCCCCCATCACCTTTATCATCAGTCCTTCCTGTCTTCCTTCTGCTTCTTACTGAGCCAAATAAAGGAAAATATGTTGGAAGTACGAGGAGCTGAACCAGCAGGGAGGTGTGTAAAGGGCATGGGGAAAGCTCTGTCAGACTTTACAGTGTGTGAAAGAAAGTAATACATGAGACTCTCGGAAGAAGATGTTAAAAAAAAAAACAAACCCTTAACAGCCTGTAAGCAGAAATGCTACCTCTTTTTCAGTAAATAATGTGTTTTAAATAAATGCATATATTCATGCTCCCTGTATAGAGATGGAAAGGTAGGTTGGTAGATAGAGGAAAAAACATAATCAAGCGGTGCTTTCCCATTACAAAGTGATGTGGTGTTTTCTTCTGCACCAGTGAAAGAGTTTTTTTTTTTTCCCTAGTGGATTTACTTTCCCTCCCTAAACCACATCCTCTCATGTTTTCTGTGAAGTTTTGACAGACAAACTTTTCTGGGAACGCACTGGGCTTCTTTGTTTCTGGTATGCATTGTGCCTACAACTTGCATGGCCTCAATTCAGGAATAATTTTTGTTTAAATGTCCTTTTTCATTACTACTCTGTTTTTAAGGCTGAGATGTGATAGTGGACTGCACAACATCAGGGTTCAGGCTCCACCTGCACCAGCAAAGCTGCAGTGCATCCTAACACCTCTCCCTGAAGGCAGGGTGAAGACTAAAGCCAGGTCACTCCAGCAGGACCCAGCATCATCCCTAAGCCAGCCCTGTCTACAAAGAGAGGTTTACCCTACCTACACTGCAGTCCAGACCAGGGTGGTCCCAAGCCCACACCCTGCAGCTGCCCTGAGGCTTGGGGCAAGTTGCTGCAACCATGGTGTGGACCAGAGGGGTGACCAACCTCTTTTAGCCCAGGGGGCCAGGGCCAGTAACTGCAGCAGAGAAGGCCCTATAGCAGCCAGTGGGGGGCTGCACTGCCATGCCACCTCCTTTCACCCCACACCTGCTGCCCCACAGCAGGCAGATAGAGGTGCCATGGCTGGAGGGAAGCAACTATAGAATGGCGTGGAGGGGCAGATGCATGGCTTCTCTCCTTTGTGGCACCTATGGGCTCCTCTCCTTCTCATGCCAGGAGTGCTTGCTCAGCATCTTCTTTCTTCTTTTTTTTCTGTTTTAATTTTATTGTATTTCCTACACTATGGGAGGGAGCTGCAGCCAAAAATAATGTTGCCAAGCCAAGGGGATTGGCACACACTGCCTGGAGTCTGCATCAACAGCCAAGGCTTTAAATAGACCAAGCCCTGGCTGCAAGCTGCTCCTGGAGACCTGGCAGCCTCACTCCAGTGAGGTGGAACGACAGCTGAGGGTGCAGGATGAGCTGCACCTCACTGTCCCTGTACCCATGTGCATGGAGTGTCTCTCTCTCATCTGCATACAGCATCACGGCCAACCCCAACTCCCTGCTCACCCCCGGGGCAGGCTGATGTGCTGCGACGGCTGGCAAAGCAATTCATACCCTAGAAATAACTCTGCAGTTATTAGAAATCTGTCATTAATAAAGCTGTGGTGGCCTGGTGGCAGCACATGTGTGTGGAAGGGGAAGCCTACGCTCCAAATGTTACACATGTGAAATGCCAAGCGTGGTGAGAGCTAGCCCAGGGAGGTGTTATTGGAGATGGATCCACAGCCCTGCTGCCACGAAAACGGCACAGTGCTGTTACTTCATCAGATGTTGACCGCCAGTTAATTTTCCAAGATGAAGCAGATAAATGAGTTCTTTCTCCTCATCTTTTCCCCAGCCCAAATCTAATCGCTATGGGACAACCCTCACCAACCCTAAGTAAACAAGAACCTCGAAGCCTGGCAGGCCAAGTCAACCCTTCCTCCTTGGGTTACAGTGGCTTGGGCCAGTGCAATGAGCAGGAACCTCCAGCCTCCTGTTTGGTATCAGTGCACGATAAAGCTGCCTCCTGCAGCCGTGTGAGGTGTAGGAGGGTCCCAAAACCAGGTCCTCTGACGCCTGCTGCCTGCAGAGCTCTTCGGTGGGGGAATATCTTCCTCGCCCTCGTGCTTGGCGTGCAAAGCAGGCACTAACTCCTGCAAAGCTTGAGTGCCGAGCTGCCGGCTATCTGTTCCTTCTGATTAACTCCTGCTTCCTTCTGCCTCCCAGCCCTCATTCCCTCAGCCCCCTTTATTTATGCCTTACAGCAGCTGCTGATTATTTCGCTCTCTCGGAGGGTGAGGGCCCCTCCTTCCCTCCGGCCGCGGTAGCGCAGGGGCGGCCCGTCCCGGGGGCGGCGGGAGGCACAGCGGGACGGCGCTCCCGGCAGTGTCTTTCAGCACCGTGCTTTGCGGCCTCCCTCTGCTTCCACTTGGCACCCTCGCTGCAGAGCCATTTGGCTTGTCCCTCCTTGCACTTTCAAAGGCTTCCTGCTCACTGAAAGACACTTTCTCTGCCTGCTAGCTTAGTTTCTTAACTCCAGATCGGCTTCCTCCCCACAGCCCCCATCTCCCAAATAGACAACCTCTAAAAATGGGTTGGTTTCTCCCTGTTTCACCCATTGACATTTTCTTTTTTCACTCTTTTGTTGTGGTTATTCTGAGCACGGTACAACGGCATATCTCTCGCTCATAAGAAAGAGCAATACTTTAAGTCTGATACCAATTGCTTCTGTAGGATGAAGAAAGCAGTTGCCATGAATACGTAAGGATATACCATAGACTTAGGATACTAGAGACGTATGTTGGCCATTTCCTCTCTGACACCCCTGTGTTACTTTTACGGCGGACCGCAGCCCTGCTTACGAGTGTCCCGGAGGATAAACTCTTTCGGGGACAATGAACACACAGAACAGGTAGGGGCGTCGCTGCCCCGACCGCTTCTTTCTCTCTCCTTTGCCGATAGACGCACCAACTGCGGAGAGTACAAGGAAATGTTCAGCCTCGTCGGTTTCACAAGGTTAAAAAAAAAAAAAAAAAAAGAAAAAAACTACACAAAACCAAAACCCAAACAAATCAAAAAACCCACCCTCCACCAGCGGTTTCAGCCGCGTTAGGGAAGTTTCGACTAGTAAAGTTGGCTGATAGATCGACTTGTGTTTTTCGCTAAAAGAGCCCGATATGATGAGTGCGCCGAACCTTCTGCCGTCGCCGCCCTGCCCCCGAAAACAGCCCACCCAAACAGGCAGCGAAGGCGCTTGGTCTGTCGCCACGAAGCCCGGGCAGAGCCGGCGTATCGGCAGCAGCGGAACAGTCCTCAGCTTTTGTCTCCGTGCGCTGCCGTCTTCCTTTCTGTGTTTCCAAAGTTTTAGGCGCTCGCTCTGTGCTGTGTTTATAGACCTGGAGCCCACGGCTGTATTTTTTCTTATACCTCCTTTGGCTTGGGCTTAAGCCACTGGCAGAGAAAATAAAAAGAAGGCAAGCAGTCGGTCAGACAAGCAGGAGGACGGGAGGGGGAGCCGCGCGGACGGGACCCGGAGCGGGACTGGGACGAGCGGCCGGAGGGCCGGGACTCCCCCCGGCTCCTGGCAGGCGAGAGAGACAGAGAGAGAGGTAACGGAAACAGGTCCTGCCCCGGCTTGCTAGGTGGGGAGAGGAAATAAAGCCTACTGCCTCCGGGGAAGGGGGAGATCGGGACGGCCACCCCATCCCGGGTCCGGAGCGGGGTGGGGTGAGGGGGCGGCGGTGGAGGGGCCGAGTGGAGCACAGCCTGCAGCTTGTGTTTGTCTCTGGGGTGGTGTCGGGTGGTAACGATACGGTGTTTGCCAGAACCTGTGCTGTAGGACCAGGTGAAAATGAAGGGGAACACGGGCTCTCTCGCCCGCTCCAGCCGGAGAGGCCAGGATGCCGGAGCGGAGACCCGCCGGGACGCGGCGGGCGGCAGCCCGAGGCCCTGCCCGCCCCTGAGGGTCGGCGCCGACCCCGGGGCCCGCCGAGGAGGACCCGGCGACGGCCGGTGTGTCCGGGGCTGCAGCTGGAGCTGCGGCGGCCGCGAGCGCCGGGGTGGCCCGGCAGGACAGCGAGGCCCGGGAAGCGAGGGTCTCCGCGGTGGCGAGAGGCTGCGGGGAACACCACTGCTCAGCTGGGCTGCAGCCCTGGGTTGTTTCTGCTACCACGTCCCTATTGTGCTATAACAATCAAACCCAAAACCAAACCCCGCACCACTCACTAGAATACGGAAGCAATAGCCGTCTGGAAACGTACTTCTTGGAAAAGGGGAAAGCTTTCCCTGCCTGCAGAAAAAATGATTGGGGGATTAAAAACATGGGTGTTTGGGGTTTCGCTGTTGTTGCTTTGCCTTTTATTTTTATTTTCCCCTGTAAGGAAAGAAGCTCTCTTCTCCCGCAGCGTGGACGGGTGAAAGCCTAACCACCTCAATAGCGTGGTTCGTGTAATTGCCATGTTGTTAAGCGTTTCCTTATTGACGTGCACTAGATTTAGCCTCTAAGCTTCGAAATGGTTGTCAAAGCAGTTTCTGACATCTGTAGAGATTCCTGTCCTGCAGGTAAGTAAAAAATGTGGAAGGAGCTTGCTTTTGGGCTGAAAATGAGACTTTCAGGTTTGGCTTTGAGTGGCAGAACGGCTGGAGCAGCAGGATTACACTTGGCTGCGCAGTTTGGCATTATTATGACCTTGTTCAAACGCATTCTGATGTGCCATGAGGAAGGTATAAAATTAGATTAAAGCTTCCAACAGCCCATCAAATCCCGTTCAGAGCCCCGGCTCTGGGCTCGGGCTTGTTTAAATCACTGACACTTTAGAACAAAATCGTTTCACCCTTCTCCTCTCCAGGCAGATTTTTCTGTTAGATTACATTAATAATTTAATTTCTGTTTCCTACTGGCCCTTCCAAGTGGGCAAATCAACCTCCTTCCAACATGGGTGGGGGCTGTTATTTTTAGCTCGTTCGCTGGAACCAAATGTTCCAACACTCCCTGCTTTGAATCTCATTGCGGTTTGAATAATCTTTGATATTTAAGACCGTGGGTTTTCCTTGTCAAACTACCTGTTATAGGAAATGGCTCCCTTAGCTTGGCAAATCACTCTTAACAAAGTAGACAGGAGCATTTGCCTAAGCAAAGAAACATTTCTAAAATATTGCAGGGAAATACCCGAAATGTTAAACTGGTAAATCTACTGTAGGTGCTACCCTTATGATGACCTTAACTTATTTTGACTTCTTATCAAAATAAGAACTGATTAAAATATTGCCATACATTTTGTCGGCACTTGTTGAACAGTTTTGGGGAGTACCATATGCACTTCATAAAAAGCACTAAACATGCATGTCCGAATGACATATTTAAATAGCCTTGCTCCCCCTTCCCTACTGTTTTCGTAACAGAGTACTTTAACGTACGTTTAAATATCCCCCATCGCTGCGTTGTCCAAGAGCTTCCAGCTGATACTACCACTGCGTCCATTTAAAAAAAAAAAAAAAGGCGTCTCACTGTGTTTAGCTACAAGCTGTCCAACATAAATGCAAAGAGCGCTACGAAGAGACACAACAAAGTAGGTGGGAAGGGAAACAGAGAAATCCACTTCTGTCAAGTGATGCCCCTAAAGAGTGAATTACGCTAATTCAGACTTTAAAACCCGGCGTCCCGGACATTATAATGCCATACGCACATACAGGTACGCAGAGGTACAGCCTGAGGCGTAGCAATGATAACAGGAGTTTTAAACTTCATGGCTCTTAACTTAGAAAGTTCTCTTACACTTGCGCCTCGGCACTCGCATGAATTAGCAAAAACGCTGCACTGAATTACGAGCCTGATCGAGATCTTCTTCACAGGGTACCGCCGAGTGTATCCTCATGCACGATGCCTTCCCTGGCCAGGGGCCAGTGACTGAACGAAATTATATGAATAAAATAAGTGCAAACTAGACTTCTTTGCGCAGAGAGGCTGAAATGCGTGTAAGGGGGGCTTCTAGGAAAGATGAAAATCCGAGTTTTGCAGCACCAAATCCTTACATTCTCAGCAACGGAACACGATCATCACGCACGACAGAAAAGGGGAAAATCCTGCTCGTACAGTGATTATTGTATGACAAGGAGCAATAACTGCTTTGTTATAAAAATAATGATTGTTATGAAGAAATTGAGTGAGCAGCCATCCAGACAAACATTCCCTGCGTCTAACAAGACTACTGTCTTCGTGATGTTTTGTGAGTCGCTACCTTCCTGTCCTTTTCAATCATTAGTTTTTTTCCTTGTAATTATACACATCATTTCCCACTTACCCTAATTTAAGCCTTTACGCTCCGAAAGTGCATAGAGAAATAAAATAAAGGCTTTTTTTTTAATTGTATGTGTGCATCGATAAATTCAATAACTATTTTTACTGTGCAGCAACATTTTCTTATGATTATATCGAGCACACTCAAACATCAGAGTCGCTAATTCCTCCATATTTATAGTGCGTCTTAGTGGCTTTTTCCTGGTTCTTGAAGGATAGTAATAAACTCTCTTTGACGGGTAGGGAAAAAAACCATAGAACCGAAGTGCAACACTGACATTGATCCTCAAGTTGTGCGCTTTACCTTTGTACCGCCAATACCCTCTCTGTTACAACGTCCAGCTGGACTGCTGTATTTAAGACAAGCGGAGTCATGGGTTGTATGCGAGCAGAGGCACAAGCACGGGGAGCCTCCGCGGACACCCGGAGTCGTCCGGGGCAGCGGATGTCCCGTAGCCTCACTTGAGCAGAAGCGCTGGCACGGACCGTAGACTGCAACCCAAGGCAGCGCTGCTCAAAAAGGAGGTAAAAACGCAGGCAGCGAGCAGGCATTCGTCGCAAATGCGTTCCCAGACTCGCACGATAATGAAGCCTCTATAAAGAGACTAAATACGAAATGAGAAGCCCCCAGACACAACGCAAGCCGTACTTTGGGGGTGGTGGGAAGCGGGGGGACGTGCGCTTTTGTTCGCTACGGGTGCGCTCGGGAGGCTTCATTTCAACTCTGCGACGCATTCGTTGCCGGATTACCAGGGTGAAGACGGCCGGGTTTTGCCAAGGTGACGGCCCCCCGGCACCCCCTTGCCCTCGACCCCCGCACATCTTTCCGCGCACACACAGCCTCCGCCTCAAGAGCGCGGGGGAAGCTTCCCGAGATCTCACCGACCGCCTCCCGCAGAGTTAGGCCGGCGGGATCCCTGCGGTTACCGCGGCTGACCTGCCGCGTACCTGCCCGGGCGATACCCTGCGCCACCCGCCGCGGGTCCCCCCCGTACCCGGGCAGCGTGAATCGGCGTCCGCACCGGCGGCTCTCGCCGGGCAGCAGCGCAGCCTTTCCTGCCGTCACCGACTGTTTCGTGGCGTTTACTCATTTATTAAACGTAGACGGATTTAAAAAACCCGCTGACGGAGCCGGTAGAAGAGCGGCAGCATTTCTCCAGGGAGGCCGGAGAGCAGTCTCGCCGCGGGGGCGCCGGCTGCTCGGGGTGGGAGGGCCCCCGCAGGGCACACCTCCTCGCCCCCACCCCAAAACCCAGCTGCCGGCTTCCCGCGCACCGCTGTGACCGCCGGCCCGGCCTCTGCCGGGACTGTTTTTGGGATGCCCGAGGCTTCAAACCCCTTCGGAGGAAAAGCCGCCTGATTTGGTCAGAGCCTGTCCGTGCCACCGGGCAGAGGTGGGGAGCGCCCCCGCCCCTGTGGCAGGGAACGGCTTCTCCGGGGCCACCGCCGCCAACTCCGGCCGCGGGCGAGCTGCCGCGCAGGGGGCCGTACGGCATGGGACTGCATGGCGAACGGCCGCTGCGCCGGCCCCGAGCCCCAGTCCCCGGGCACCGCTCCCGCCTCGCTGCTACGAGGGGACCGCCGCGGGCGGCGCCGGGACGGCGAGGCCCCGGGCGCGGCTCCTGCGCGGCCGCGCACTGCAGCGTGGGGCGGGACGGCCCCCGCGCGCCCCCTTGCGCCGCCCACCCGCTCGCCTCCGCTGCCCAGGTTCCGCTGGATCACGGAGTTGGGGCTCGTTTGCTGGCTGTACGCGCCGGCCTCCACTGGCTGCGAGGCTCGGCGTCCTGCCTGTTTGCCCTCCTCTCTTGAGGCTCTGGGTCCAGCCTCCTGGATGTGGGGCCCGGGTTCCCCCCGCCGTCCCCACCTAGGCCACAGCACCTCTCCAAGGCAGCATCATGGTGGCTCTGGGCCCAGGCGCTGACCAAGGGGGCATGACTCCATTCCACCCCTTCAGACCCACAGTTTCCTGTGCCCACCGTAGGTTGCCTCTGGGATGAGGAGGCCCTCTCCATTGCCAGGGATGGACCAGGGCACTTGTCTGTACCTCCAGCCTGCTCCGCAGTGGGCCAATAGTGACAACCGAATGGTCCCACTCCCACTGCCAGCATCTCCCTGTACCATCCATCCATCCATCCATCCATCCATCCATCCATCCATCCGTCCCTCGAACGCTGGCTTGCCTGACCCTGGCCCGAAAGACCCATCCTCTGCCCAAGAGCTTCCACAGGGCTCATCCACCTTCTCATCACAGTACACAAGGTCACTGCAAACACTGCTTCATCTACTTGCACACAAACCACCCTTGGAGGTGGAGGGACCATTAGCCTCATGTTACAGAAAGGAAGCAAAAGTAAAATAGACCAACTAAGTTTATGTTCCCTGCTTGAAATAATTACAGTTTTGTTCTGCTTCAGGTCTCTTAAGCACTGCAAAAAAGTGTTTACGGACACCAGTCTGTATTAAGGCTCCAGAAGTCACCTTAGTTCTTAATTTACTGAGGTGTGGTGAGTGCTTAAAACTGTTCACTGGTATTGCTGCATGCTTATTCTTCATTAAGCAAACTGAAAAATAACATTCCAAGGAATCATCCTGGCAGGTTTACCAGAGAGCTTGATGCCTGCAGAGATACTTATGCCAGCTTTTCCACAAAGCTGTCAGTTTCTTGCAGTCTAAAGCTTTGCTCCATGTGCTCCTGAATGCCCTCTCATCATGAACAGATACAGTTGTTTGCTGAGGACTCTCCCCACCCAGGCACTGACTTCTTAACCAGCTCAAATCTAACATCAATTGGCCGTTTATAAGTCATCACAGTCACTACCTACTTCAGCCATGCAAGTCTTCAAAGGCAGCTGGGTTGCCAGTGTCATTCCATTTTATGAAATAGAGGAGCTAACACCAGGAAGCCATTACCTCCACGAGAGGCAGAGTGTGCAGCTCCTGGTCTCCACTGTGCTTTAGGCAGGTGAGGTTAGCAGAGCTGTGCAACCCACCAAAGTGGAAAGCATCAGCTCCTACCCTAGTCATGAAATGAAATACGGTTTTCCACTTACTACAGAATAGTAGAAATTTAGACTGAAGGCTAAACAACATTTTCATTTGATGTATATATGAACAAAATAAAAAGACATCTTCAAGAGAAAAAGAGACCTAACAAGGAAGGTTGAAGCATCTAGAATTGTTCTGTCTTGAAAGGAAGACTGCGGAAAGCCATGGTAGAGTTCAAGCACAACTTTAATGATGATGGGCAGGGGAGAGGAAGATGACATTTTTTCCTTGGCGTTTGACTATGTCCATGCCTAACATTTCCAGACAGAGTAGCTCTCTGGGAGTTTGCCCTGCACCTCTGGGAACTGAAGCACATATGGCTTGTTTAGAAGGACAGGTGGGGCGAAGGTGGCTTCTAGGATGCCTAGGATGCCTGTTGTTCAAGAAACCAAATTAAGTTTTGGTGTAATTTATCAGAGCTGGAGTCCACCCCATGTTACACTAGTCCTCCTAGTGCTACTTATGGCCACAGTATGCCTTACATTTTTAATGTTAATTTCCTTCCCTTTGTGACCCAAACATCAGAAATGGTGCCTTTAGTCCCCTGATGACTGTTGGATAACTAAGAAGCAATATGAGTTGTGCATAAAGATCTCTCCCAGAGACTCCAGCAAGCCCAGTTGCTACATAGGCTGTCACCGCTTCATAAGGACAAATTCCTCAGACCAGAGTGTAGCAGCAGGAAGTGCCATGAGAGGAGGAAGGTTTTGAAAGGGTTACTCAAGTCTTAGTCCTATACACAAGGCTCCACCCAATCTGGTAATGGGATGTTCAGCACATATTTCTGGGCTTAACTCACAGTATCTTAACATTACCCCTGGGATGAAATATACCCTCTTTTATGAGCTCAGGAGTGGAAAATGAGAACTTTGGTGAAGCACATAGAGGTCATCCTAATTCATGAAAATGAAACGAGTTCTCTCCAAGAGAGATTTACTGTGTTTTGTTACCATATTTTTGGACTGCCATTATTTTCTGTACTTAATCTTTTATAGGGCTTTTATGATTTTCTAAAATGGGAGTTCATTTATAAGGAATGTTCTGCTCCCTTCCCTGGTCAAGGCCCTAATATGCAAAGTCAAGCTTCATTTTTATTTTTGGCTTTGTGGTTCACCTCTCAGAAAACTTTTAAATTCTGAAGAATAACCTCTCCTACAATAGAAACCCAGGGACCAAAGGAAAGGAAAACGGCTGTGTAACTTGCTTTTATGTTTAGGGGAATCCTTGTGAAGCCTATTTAGAGAAAATCACATGGCAACCCTGAAGACCATACTGACACTATATCCTCACCTGGTTTGGGGGGTCTTCCGTTTATTAGACACTCTTCACATCCACACCCAAGGATATTGCCTTATGAGTAATACAATATGATGGTGTAGCCTTCAAAACTGGTATCTTTGAACACTGAATCAGGTCCACAGCCTTACTCTGCATGCCCAGCAGAACAGACCGTGAGGCTTTCTCACATGGCCTGATCTGCTGATGATAATTAGTTAAGTGAATCCCTCACGCCTGAAGGGAGAGATGCAGAAGTAATGAGCTCCACAACACCTTCATAATTAAACTACTTGTATAGTTGGCCTGTAAGTGAAATTTAAGAGCAAGGAGTCACAGCAAGTTCTGTTGATGGTGAGCTGAATCTGTGCTTACCAGAGGCTTTCTACCCGACTCTCAGGACAAAGAAGGTAGCTTTGCTATGAAAAAATTCCCTATATCATTCCTGAAAAGGCAGCCAGAATTAGGAGGTAACTGGTTCTTTATTTCTGAGGCTGAACAGATGATATTGAGCAGGAGGGGATCGTTCAAACATCTGTCTTTGTAGCAGAGTTGGAAGCTTCTGAGATGATTCCTCATAACTGCAGTCATAACAAAAAAATGAACAGTCTGATTTTGGGGCAAGCTGATTTTTAAAAATATTTTAATTCTTTGACTATGCAGTGTTTCTTAGTGAAAAAAGTGCCTATACTGTCAGGCATGTCTTTGTTATTTCATTCTATTAGGTATGTGAGTATTAAGAGTGCTAGTCTTTTTTTCAGTAAAAAGTTACATTCTTTTCGTTAAGAGAAGGAAGTGAGCAATGAATATAGACTAAGGATATATTCATGGCAGTTTGCTGTCATTTCACACAATTCCAGAAGTGTACATAAAATGGAGAGTAGGGGCCAATAAAAGCAATTTTCTGAGACCTATTAGCTGCCAAGTGGAATCATAATATACGATTAGCTGGGAATCTGCAAGATTTCACACCTAATTCTACTGGACTTAAAATTTAATTTGCCATCAGAACAAAACCTTTAATTGCAAGCAGAAGCAGCTTATTACATCTTTTATATGACTCTGACTCACACATTGACCAAACTGCAAGGAAAAGAATTTTCCTTTGCATACAGATGATGATCCCACTTGGATGTTCCATACCTAAGAATTCTTTATGATTTACTAATAAGAAACAGCGAGTGAGAGGAAATTATCTTCATCTGTTTCTCTCACCCATAAAGCCCGAAATAGACAAAGTGTTAGAGCAATTGCATACCCTTGCACCTTCTTCAGTTAACTCCTCTTGCACAGTCCTCAACTAGCAAGCCATTAAAGAAAAGAAATATGTGGGGAGAGGAACTTGTATATCTCAGGTATCAGTGAGAGGCTTGCAGTAAATACAGGAGGAAAACTTAGAAAAACAGTAGAATTAGGAGTCAGAAGAGTAAAGGGAAAAAAGAGGAAAAGGGCACCTACTGGGACTTCTCTCTCCAGACATTCACGATCAAAGCCCACCACTGCCGTTAGGCAATCAATCTGCAGTTGCATACATAAAACTTTGGCAGGGTATAGTCTCCACTGCTTTCAACAGAGGCTTTAGACATCTGAAACTGGGCACTCTCCCAAAATTTAGATCCAGTTGCACTACACATTCCATAACAGACAGCACCAAATCAGAGGCCCTCTTTTACCCATGTTATTTTTGAGCTGCAGTGTATGAAAAATTATGCTCCAAGCCCCCCATTTAACCTCTTGTGTTGACTATGTGTCCTCCAGCTTCATCAAATGGCACACAGTGCTAGTAGGCAATTACTGCCTAAATGCGTTGTTGTTTTAGGAGAGATTACTGAAAACGTGTGCCTCTCTTTCCTGACTAATTCCTTCCAGGATCATTCAATCACCTACAGACTTTTTTATTTTGTAAACAGAAATCTACATTGGCATAACATTTTGTAAGTGTAATGCAACTTGTTTGGTAAGATGAGTGTTCCTGAATCTCCTGATTTGTCTTGCTTTTCAGCTTTTGAACTTCAGTACTTTTGTGCTGGGGCATTCTCCTGCTCTTTATTCAGAATTAATTCTAGCAGCCAGCCAAAGTTTTAGCAGCTTCCTATTCTCACTCACTCCACAGCCAGAGGTTTTTCAAGCAGCTGCACTGGATTTCCTTGCAGGGACATGAATTCGAAGAAATTCTGCAGTCACAATCGAAGCACAGAGGGCAGCCTTAGTTACTTAATCCGAGTCTATCTACCTCTATCTCTAGATGCTTCTGTCTTCCTCCAATTAAACACCTCAGTAGAGATAACAATCTCAGGCTATCTGAAGAATATATTTACGAGATTTTACATTCCAGAATACTCCATTTCTTACTACTCTATCTTTCACTCCATTATCAAGGGGAAAAAAAAAATAAGTGCAGTAGCTATAGATATACAAGATATTTGCTGAACTCTTCCACATCCACATAAATGCCCTGTGGAATGTGCAGCCTCCAGTGAAGTTCTGCAGAAGAGATCCTTCTACAAGAAAAATGAGTCAGAGACCAAACACCATTTAATAGGATACACGTAGAAGTGTGGTGAGATCCAGAGCATGCCCATGAAATCATCTGTGTGTTTATGATAAGAAACTCACTCCCTCTTGGATAACCTCATGATTGCTTTTGTTAAACCCTTGGCAGCTTAAAAGGCATCTTGCTTTCCAGCGTCTGAGCCTTCTTCCTTTCTCTTTTCTTCTCTCTTCCCCATACAAGGGCCCCCTCTCTTCACTCAGCTCCCACTCTCCCTCTCAAATGACATTCTTTCTATACTTGCCTGCGCAACAGCACAAGGCCCAGGACGTGCTTCTAAAAGCCAGTAATAATGTCGTCGTCTCTCTGAGTGATTGATGCACTATCCATGGAGAATACCATGCCTTGGTCGGAAGGGTTCACAAAGCCATGCACATTAAGATACCTGCTGATCTGCTTTTTACTTTCACTGTAATTTAAACAGAAGAATGTGATGAATGTTCCTTGACTATATGGTCTTTCTTGTTGTTTTTGAGAAGCTGAAGCCCAAGGTTTCAAGGCAGATCCAGACAAGGAATCACACATAGAAAGATATATGTTACACAAAGGTCTGCATTTAATATTTAAAAGAATTAAAACTTGCAGAAAATATTTTGCTTGAACAGATGAATGAGGCAAGTCTTTAGTTCAGGCAGTGCTGCCTATTCTAATTAAACAAACATAGCCTTACTTTGACTAGTGTGTCTAGAGAGCTCCAACCAGCTGGCATTTCCTTTTCTAAACCCTTGGTCTTCTCTGCCAAGACCAGAGATTACACAAGTACCTTCAGTGTGTATCCAAAGACTAGAAAATGGCCCAGGATGTGGATACTTGCCCATCTTGGGTGAATGGAGACATACTGCTTCACCTTATGCCTGAGCCTGCACCTGAGGCATGCAGACATCTGTTACAAGACAAGCTCTGAAGTGTTAAGAGATTTCAGTTTTACTGAGATCTTAACTGAGAGCACTTCTATCCTTTAATGTTAGAAGGAATGTTCCTGTTTCCATCAGGTCACCAGCAGAATATTCACTGAGCACCTATCGGGGGAAAAATTTATGGTAAAATCGGAGAATTGTAAATGCCTACACTGAAAATCTTGATGTATCTCGAGATGCTGGCACTTCAGATCTGAATCCAAAGTGGGCAGTTCAGAAAAAGCTTTATGGATAGATAACCCTTTAAGAAAATGACCTGCTGCTTTTCTCCAGTTATGATTTTGTATATGGAATGCTTAACCCTTAGGACATTGATATTTTTCCAAATTGCCAGATGAACTGTCAGAGCATAGCTGGCTTTCAGTCAAAAACTATCCTGGGCAAGCTGGAATTTGGAATAAAATAAGGTAATTGCTTTATTAATTTATATAGATAATTAAACAATTTAGTTAATTTACAGTTTCTAATTATATGCTGCTATATGTTATTTTTCTGAATCTGTAACTCTCATGAGTAAAATCAGAACTGAAATGACTGTAAAGCTCACAAAGGTTTGCCAAGTTTCAACTAAATGTTGCCATCTACTGTTAGAATAATAACCCCCCCCAAAAAAAAAAAAGGGTGAAACTAGCACTGTAATTGTGGAAGAACTCAGTGGATGTTTTGTATCCTATCACACTGACGCACAAGGGGGTTTTTTTGGGGTGTTTTTTTTTGTTGTTTTTTTTTTTTTGAAGGCACAGGCAATAATATGTCTTTAAATCCTCGGTGTGTCAGAGGGAGAATTGAGTTCATTGTTTGCAAGATCTCATTATGATTACTTTTCAGCTTCTAAAAATTTTGTAATAGTTTCCAGATCCAGCATTTATGGTATTCAGTATGCTGAGAGAAAATAAGCTTCGCTGAAAAGCTTGTTCTAAACGTTCCTCATTTATGCTTTTTTTTTTGACTGAGCACATAGAAAAGTGACAGCAACATGCATAGCAGATTTCTAAACATTTTACTTCTCCAGTATTAGAAGTTAAAAACACCACCTCCCCTTTATGGACAAATGTATAAGGAGTAGCTTTACATCAAGATCAGGCGCAAACATCTGGGTAAGTACATAAAGACCTATCTGTTACAAACCGCTTCTGATCTGAGCTGACAATAAGAAGAACTACTGTCAGTCTTTTACCTTATGTACAACAGAAACAGAATTTAAAAGGAGTTATAAATCCCAAAGAGGAGACTATCCCTGAACCTCCAAAGATGAAGTTATGACACTGGAGTAGGAGATGCATTTCAAGCAATTATGGGATTTTTCCTGCTGAATGTGCTTTAGCTGGCATACTACATTTATTTCTTTCTGTCCCATATCTGATTGTTGAAAGGAACTCATTGAATTTTCTACATCAGATTTTGATGGAAAAATATAGTAAAATATATTAACCTAACAAGGCCTAGTATGTTTCAAACAGAACCTCCCATAACTTTGAAAAATCCCCTGCTCATGTGTTATTATTACATTCTCAAACAAACATCCTCAGCTGCTTGTCACTGGCATAAGTTGTGAAAAGGTTAGAGACTACCTGTACTAACTAGAAAAGAAGAAATTGGAACACAGAAAAAGCAAAAACGTGCCTCGTATCATGCAGTGCCACCTACAGTTGGAAATGTGAATTGTAAATGATTTTTGAGTAGGGCTGTAGAGACTTGGTGTTGCTGCTCATGGAGCAGCGTTGTAGAATGGTTCTTGCTCAGCTGCATAACAGAGAACATAAAATTAAAGTAAAATTAGTAATATTGATTGTTTCGGAGTTTCTTTGAATTCTGTCAAATTATGTTTCTTCGAGGTACAGGAATATTAATTTTTATTAAGTAAGTTCTGATTCAGCAGATAAGTGCAGTTAACGTGAGGTGCAATGTAGGATTGATTGAGAGACACTGAGGAGTAGCCCTGGACCCTGGAACTGTGTACTGAATAGTTTGTTTCAATTTTCCGTGAAACTCTCAACTTTCCATGGTTTGTTTCAACCATCATGAATGGGTCAGGCAAAAGCAGTATCAGAAATAAAGTACAGGCCTCTTTGTTAGGAGTGATGCAAATCAGGCCAAAGCTCTAACAACATTTTTTGAGATACAGAAAGGATGGAGTTAGGAAAGCCCAGAATTAATGGGAATCAAGATTGTCAAGGGACGATTATCAAGAGCAGCAATAAAGGCTTCTATGGAAAACGCTAAGACACTCAGTGACTTCTTTGCCTTGATTTTTACTGATTGTGTTTTTTTACAGGTCCCCTAGGTCCCTAAGCGTACTGTCAAGGCCTTGGGGAATGAAGCATTACCCAGGGTAGTGAAGCATTGAGTTAAGGAGTACTTAAGCAGGCTGGGCACGCACAAGTCCATAGGACCAGACAGATGCATCTTGGGATGTTGTGGGAGCTGGCTGATGTCCCTGGGAGACACTTTGTACCATCTTCAAAATGTCATGGTGTTTCAGAGAGGTTTCTGATGACTTGAGAAAGATAAATGGTGCACAGCCTTGTTCAAAAAGCGCAAGAAGGTGGGTCTAGGGAATGTCAGGCTTGTCAGCCTCACCTCAGATCATGGTAAGATTATGAAGTGAATCTTCCTGGAAGGTGGGTCCAGGATGACTAAGGAGAATAAAGTGATTGCGAGTATGGATTAGCAAGGACAAATCATACCTGACCAACTGGATTCCCTTCTATAACATCCCATATAGACAAGAGGAGAGCAGTGGATACCTCAGCTTAGTGAGGCCTTCAGAGCAGTCTCCTGTAGTGTACTTACAGCCAGACTGGTGAGGTATAGACAGTATAGATGAACTATATAGTAGGTGGAAAACTTTCTAGACCACAAGGCTTATAAGGTAGTGATCAGCATTATGAAGTCTGTTGCAGAATACTTATGACATTGTGCAGGAATCAGTCTGGGGCTAGAAGAGTTTAAAGCAATCTTTTCTGTGAAATTTTTTTTATTATGAATCTTTTGATCGTGAATAAAAAGCAAACTTTTCTAGCTTCCAGACTCTTAACGAACTGAATCCTAGCATGTGCTGAAATTTGTTACTTTCTTTGCTTCTCTAAAATATTTTTTCTTTGTTTGGGTCTGATTTGGGTTAGAATTGTTAATCTATTGAAAGAAAGGCTGGTCATAGCATGCTAATGCTAGATCTGACAAAGGAAACTTCTCACCTCACATGAAAAGTGCCTACTTGTAACAGATTATCACTTCACCATCCTTTACTGCGGCTATTCTAACCCCAAGTTGTTCTGGGAGGAGTCCTGCATTAACTCTAGTGCATTTTCAGTGGTGACAGTAAGAATTACTTTAGAGTTAAAAAAGCTAGCTCTGATTTACCTAATTTTGGTGATAGGTTAGCTGGTGAATCCCACAAAACCAAACCAAACCAAAACAAAAACCCAACCAAAACCCCAACCAAAACCCCTCCAATAGCAGACGTGGCAATGTTTTTATTAGGACTTCCCCCATCTAATGAAAAACAGTGAAAACATTTCCCAAAAAACCACAGTGGAAATATCTGGCTTCAGCATGTCTATAGTGTTGCTGCTCTGACTCCTTAAAAGGCATGTCTTGTTTGTAGATGAACTGTGCTCTTTCCTTTCATGAGCAAACACATCCAGGCATAGTTTTGCCTTAACCAGAGCAGACATAGATCACAAAGAAGGAAGCAGTTGCCAGTCCAATCTTGTCCATGCAGGAGAAGGCTCAGTGGAGATCTTACCAATGTACATAAATACCTGAAAGGAGGATGTAAACAAGGTGAGCCAGGCTCTTTCTGGTGGTGCCTAGTGAGGGGGCCAAAGGCAATGAAACATGGGAGATTCTGAAACATGGGAGGTTCCCTCTGAGCATCAGAAAACCTTTTCACTGTGAGGGTGACTGAGCACTGGCACAGGCTGAGAGGTGGTGGAGTCTCCATCCTTGGAGATATTCAAAGGCTAGCTGAACACAGTCCTGGACAATCTACTTTAGGTGTCCCTGCTTGACACAGGGCGGTTGGACTAGGTGACCTCCAGACGTCCCTGCCAACCTCAACCATTCTGTGATTCTGATCAGCTTTTTCCCGTAGGAAATTGTGGCATAGTCTACTAATCCCATCTTGTTTAAGAATAGCCCTTTTCTATGGTAGTTAGCAGTGTATGTTTAGATACGAAGATGCAGAAAGTAATGTGCAGATCTAAATGTGTAGCATTGATGAAGCACAAAATCCTCCTATAACCATGTAACAAAACAAAGAGTTCCCACCGTTACACGGAAAGACAGTTCTGTTCCTCTTCACTTTCAGTTTTGTTCCTTCTTCAGCATATGCATATTATGGGTCAAAATTTAAGTCACATGAATAAAACCCCAAAAGGTGTAGGCATGTAACAATCAGGGATTAGGCTGCTACAAGAGGCAGGAAAAAGGAGTGACATGAAAACCAGTTCCCAGAAGATCTTAAACTTGATGTGCGAAATAATATAATTTATTATGGAACATGCTTTCTGTCTGTTTTGGAGACAAGCTGCTCTGTCCAAGAGAGCTTTCTCTGCTTAATTGGTCACAGGTCCTGGTAAGGACAGAATGTTACAAACTATGAAACTTTGCGACTTAGAACAGAAACATGTCACTCATCTTAGAAGCTCCTCGGTTCGTGCATAGCAGTTAGCGTATGCTGGCTCCAAGGAGAGCAATGATCGAAAGGACAAACAGTATTTAAAAAGGGCACATTTTGTCATAGTTTATTTTTGTTTCGTACCAAACTTTGAAAAATGAGGACTTTGTTGAAGATTTTATTAATTGTAGTGTTGTTGTATGTCATTATTTAATTTTGATTTTCATGACATTTGGCGATTTTCCTCAAGCAACTGTTGGAGACCAAGGATCATATAATAATTATAACCATATAGTTATAATTAAAAAATAATATACTAATACAATTACGATGATATAATCTCAGTTTGCATTAAGAGCATCCAAAAAAGGAGTTATCTGTTCTTGCCTTCTGCACCTCCAAAAATCTGCTCTCTTGGTGTCTTAATGGTTTCATATCAAATCTCATGATTTTTAAACTGGTCTCATGCTTTTGAAAGAGAGGGTTGAGCAATTTTTCTGCTGTCATGGGAAAGATGGGTATAAGGTATAGCAGGCAGTGAATTAAGCTCTTTAGGGCTGAAAGAGGCATAACATAGTTTTCTTTACTATTCAAAATCTTAGTTCTTTTCACAGAAAGAGGTGCCCCCTTCTAATGACTAGGGAAAATACTAGTCGCAGGAAAGGCCTCTTTGTCCCTTTGGAGCCTGTATTCTTCATCAGTGGTTCAAAACTCCTTGTAAATAAAGCTTTGACTCCTTGTTCTTTATGTGGTACTTTTAACAAGACCAGTAAGAAAATCCACTGTTCTAAACCAAATAGCAAAGCCCTGATCAATGCCCAGCCTTTGTCTACATGACCTAGGCAGATCCACACTCTTTTCTGTGGATGCTGCAGAGGGAGCTTGTTTTACCCAGCAAAAAAAGTTCAGTTAAGGGAAAAAAAACCCCAAAAACGTTGCCTAACCAGATGTAGTAAATCAAAAGTACATGAAACAGGTTATTCATTGTTATGAGATAAATCATTTGGAATAGTTTTCATGGAGGGTAACTAAGTGTAAGAACATTTGTGTAATATACTAATATGCAAAAAAGCCCCATGCTGTGTGTTTGAAAGTAATAATAATGTCATTGTGCTACAGTTAGTCAAAGTGAAGTCTAAAATCAGGATCAATTCTGTCACTTGAGTCATCATAAATATTTATGTCATGACAGTTACCCCTTTCTGCTTCAACTTATTTTTTGTATAGGGCAATAATATCTCAGAAAAAACTATGAAACTGTAGTTGATTAATACTTAGGAGGTCTTTAAATACTTCCAGCCAATTGTCACTGTTGAGACTGCTGTTAGGCATTTGATTTGGAGCCACATTTAGGACAGTGTTAAAATTACACACCTATTGTGAGCGACCTTCTTTCATGTGTTTTATCCATGATTGCGAAGCATTTTTCTGTCAGCCGTGATTATTTTACTTTGTTGTCTGGATTTTACAGATATGAAAAATAAGGTTTTATAGTTAGATGTCTTGCTGAGGACTGGGAGAGTACAGAGAACAGAAGTCAGATTTCTGGCTCTCAGGGCTTTGCTTTTCTCACAAAATACCACAGCAATGAATGCACTGTAGACTGAGGACACTGACAATGAACTGAAAAATGAGGGAAGATAAGGTCATGTTTGATAAACATTTCATGGTACCCATCATTGGAGAAGAAGAGATTAATTTCCTCAGGGTTACTTTAACCTTTTCAGGTTATATTCATTTCAAACAGCTCATGTAATAGTTTGTTTGGTAATTACTTGATTGCATAAATATTGGAATACTACAGCAGTAATTGCTTCTAATCCATCTTAAAAGGAGTTTTAAAATTATGCTTAGGAGTATATCTGATTTTGAAATGACATTCTTGTATCACTTGTATAATTTAATTAATATCATATCAATGTACTATCTCTTCTAAGAAACAGATTTGTCAACATTAACAAATGAAATTCTCCCAGTACCTTTGAGAGACATTTTACAGGTGGAAAATCTATTTATATGTAGATCGAATGACATGCTGGCTGTGGTCAGCTGACGCAAGCCTATGGTCAATTTTCCTTGTCTTTTTCACATTATAGGCAGGTGAGGTATCAATTGTGATGTTGTAGCACACCTGAGCTAGGTTCATATTACTGTTCCCTATTGCCATCCTCCAAAATCAGAAGGTTTTATGTCTCACTCATAATTAATCTTTTCTATGATGAAAGATGTTTATGGAACATGTATCATCCTGAGAACCCCCCCAGACTATGAACACATGGCTGGTTATGCTGGTAGATGTGAACTGGTTATTACCTCTGCTGAATGTAGCAGTGATTAACAGATAAGAGGTGGCAGCAGCAAACCTAGCTCAATTACAAACAGAACTGCATGTGAAACTGACTCAAACCTTGATAAAAGCTCTCCCCCTACTCATATGTTTAATATAATTCTGATGTACATCAAAAAGGGAAAGATACGAGGAACATGGCTTTCTTACAGAGAAAACCTTGTCACTTTTCTTTTGACCCCAGTATAAGTACTTTTTGCCAAAAAAGTACCTATTAAGGGCACATTATCAGTGAAACAAATCAAATTATATCAGCAAACAATCTGAATCCTTCAAATATTCAAAATGTATACATAAGGGGTGAAGTCACCATTAAATAATAATCCTCTGTTTACATAATCATTTAATAGCCACTGAATAGGTTTTATTAGAATGAGTCAATCTTTGGGATCAGATGGTGTTAATCAATGCCCTTAATTCATGTCTGACGTGTAGATTACGATATTATCCAGCTCTTGAACTGATTTTTAACCTGGAAATCACTTAACATTTTGTTTTTTTCACAGATATCAAACAAACAATTTTTTGAAC
This sequence comes from Bucorvus abyssinicus, assembly GCA_009769605.1. Lineage (NCBI taxonomy): Eukaryota > Metazoa > Chordata > Aves > Bucerotiformes > Bucorvidae > Bucorvus > Bucorvus abyssinicus. Next base: position 33,896,771 of record CM020063.1, read on the forward strand.
TTTTTAAAAAGTAAGTATTCTCTAAATATCTTTATTCAGCATAGGAAAATTAGACCAGGTGAATACAGAGCAAGGGGTCATGGACTGGATTCCTCAAGGAAGATAGAAATTTGATGTTATTGTGCCTATTCCTTATGAGCTTCTGCCAGGTAAATCTTAATTACTTGCAAATCTAAGCTAGACAGTTTTAATACTCTGCAATTTTGCAATGTAACAAAACATCATGAGTTAGGGCTTTTAATCACTTTTAGCTGTATGTAGCATATTAAATAAGATAATCAGGGAAATTTTTAAATAATATACATAAGGGGTTTCTGTCGGGTTTTTTTTGTTTATTTATTTGTTTTGCATTCAGTATATACAATAAAAGACCTCATCATGGAGTGTAATGTCTCTCTAACTTCAGGACTGACTGCACTAGGAAGTTCTGCTGCGTCCAGCATTTAAAGGGTCTAGACTAACCAGGGCTCTCATTTTGTCGTTTCCCAAGGATGCTTTCCTAACCCCAAATAGCATAATTGAGAGGTAATTAGTACAACAAAATGTGACTATAATAATCGCACCCCCCTTATTTTAATACTAATTAATGGATATTAGAATAAGTTTTAAAATCTACTGGTTTGTTACCAAGAATATAAAATGCATTTATGTAGGGTTTATAGGATTGGTTGTTGTGCTGATGCTTTGGGAGCTCTCAGTGCAGCCAATATAAGGGTCACAACTAAATTGAGAAAAGCTATCCCCAGAGGCACAAGATGGTACATAAAAAAAGAAGAAAAATTACAGTATTTTCTCACTGCAATCCAAAAAGCCCCACAGAAGCAGGGTGAGCACTAGCATGGGTGTAGTCAATATCTGCCAGTTGCTAATGGGACAATATCAACAGGGAAATTAATCTGACCTCTCATGGGCTCATTGGTACACTGCTGGTATCTCATTCCCAGTGAAAGTATTTTACTAGCATAATGCTAGAGTTAGTGTTGAGAGCATTATACAGAATGAACCTGTGATATATTTAAAACATACCAGCCACTATGCTTGTGAGGGTATTTTCATCAGTAAAACATTTTAAAATCTGAAGGAAACATTGAAAACACAAGAGGAGAAAAGACTTTGACAGCCAAACAATTGAAAGACTAGTCCTGTACAGATGATATACATGGACTTGAACATGGGATGTTCTGAGTAACATCAATTCTGGTGGTACTAATGTCGCATTTCTCTGAAAAAAAATTGGTAACAAGAGTGGCAATACACGTAAAAAGGCTCAGAGAAGAAACCTGAAAGCACCTTTACATAAGATGAAGCACGATCTCAAGTTTTAGCAAAATTACACAATGATTTGATCATTTCGCACAGCAGTCTACATAACTGAACTGTTTATGGACCATCTTATCTTTTATTAGTCTCTTATTAATTGTATTGTGATATGATTTTACACTGGAAATCACAGAATCATAGAATCACAGAATGGTACGAGTTGGAAGGAACCTCCAGGAAGCATCCAGTCCAACCCCACTGCGGAAGCAGGTGCACCTAGATCAGGTTGCACAGGAACACGTCCAGGCGGGTTTTGAAAGTGTTCAGAGATGGAGATTTCACAGCCTCTCAGGGCAGCTTGTTCTGGCACTCCATCACCCTCAAAATAAAGAAGTTTTTCCTTATGTTCCTATAGAACTTCCCGTGTTCTAGTTTGTGCCCATTGCCTCTTGTCCTATCACTGGGCACCAGTGAAAATAGACCAGTCCCATCCTTTCAACACCCACAGGGTGTCAATATCAGGGCCTACAGGCAGCAGCTGAAAGACAAATAGGAATCTGTGCGAGTTCCCTTATAAAACCATTTTTGTTCTCCTCTGTGTGGCATTGGTAGCATTTTTCCTGCAACAGCAATGAGCATGGTCCGAGAACTGAGCTGTAGCAGAAATATCTGTGAACAGTTACTCCAGCCATAGGTGCTATGAGCTGGCACTGGTAGGCAAACATGGCTATCGTGAGGCTTTATCGTAAAGACCCATCAGGGCAGCAAAGCAGACTACATGGCAGAGAGTGGTACTGCTTCTTGTTTACACATCTGGGGTGTTTGCTGGGCATAGGATAGTAGCAGCGTATTGCTAGAAGGATTACGCTATGCTGCTAATGACTATTGATGTATTAGAGGAATTAGATAACTGGTCATTATGATGAAGATTTAAGGAAAAAACATCTTTCAAACTGAAGAAGCACAGGAGCTTGCGATGCATACAATAGAAAGAGTGGGGATTCATGGTTGCTGGTTGAGACTAAAGGGGACAATGCTGCCTAGACCAAGGTGAAGATACCAAGCTGTTTTGCTGCAGAATTGTGACAGAAAGGTCATTTCATTCCTTGTTACGTAATTCCGTTAAGAGAAATCTTCATACTGGAAAAACAAGTCAGAAAGATCTGTTTATTTCCAACACAACCTAAACCTTATGAAAAAATATTGTCATGTGTACCTTATTTTGTGAAAGCTGAGTTTCTGAGAGTCTAATGCATTCACAATTAATTCATCTTTTTATCAACAATCTGTTGTTTAAAAAATTAGTTTAAAAATCCTTTTCCTAATTTGAAATATGCTTAAATACCATCCATGATCAGATATAGTTTGGTTATATGATTGGAATGACCTGATGAGTATTCCACTATTACAGCTGCTCTTAATATTTTTGTCAGTCATCTACATATGACATTAAGCAGTCACTGCATGAGAGGTGTGTGAACATTTCTTTTGCATTTTTTGCCTCATGAACAAGCTGTGAATCAAGTTAAATGTGGCTCCCATAAATTTTTTTCACTATTGCCTTTGTTACTTGATGGAAAGTTTCTTCTGAAGAGATGCAATATAGTACTGTCTGGACAGCCAAGCAATCTACATTTGCTTGTATCCTCTGCTCTATAATACCCAAAAGTCTGAGAATTTTGCAAGTGGGACTTTGTTGTTCATTTAAACAGATGACCTTGACTATAGCTATCCATGCATCTATATCAAATCTGAGTATAAAAGGTAGGATTTAAAACCATGAGTGTGCAAACAACTGTCTGTTCTGGTCTGACATTCTCATTACGGAGGCATATGTCACCTTTAAACTGCCTTGGAGCTACAACAACTTACAAAAATAAGAAGTAAAACAAGCACTGGTCATGAATTAGGACAAGTTTTGGCATATGTGTGCCAGGCAGACTGAAACACAGCTGGATGGGATAGGTGTTAGCTTTCAGTCACTGTCACTCTTCCCCTCCAGTTTCTTCTCAGCATTGTGTGAGGCAAGTTTCTGCACCAGAAGAATTCCAACTGAACAGAGTCATATGACGCTTTACGGATTTCCTCAGGCTCACATATGTTTAAATTGTCTGACAGATTCACTTAAAGGCAAGTTTATTATCCAGTGTATTGTTTAGACACTATGAAAATTTATGTCTAAGTAAAAAATATTCACTAGCTCTTACATTAAGCCAGTAGTAACACAAGATGAGAAATTAATTTAAAAAGCTGTTTTAAACTGTGAGATGTCTATAATGAGCCTCAGGTTTTGTTGGAAAATTGTTTCTTAAAACTACTGAAAAAACAGTAATACACTTCAAACCCAAATATTTTTACTATCTAATATTATATTGCATACATATCCTAAGCATTCTGCAGACTGCATTGAATTCTCCTATAATCTGACTACACATAATAATTCAGACAACTAAAAAATAAGGGTAATAAGAGGCTCAATATCTATGTTTTATCCAGTTGCAAAGATAATACTGTGTTGCAAGTGTTTAGTTTAACCATAAGGACTTTTCAGGCTCACTCAATGGTACCATGTCATCCGAGTGATTGCAATGGCAATTTATAAAAGAATTTGCTTTGAAACACACGCATTTTAGGGAGGTTCACTTCTTTTTCAGGAAAGCACTTAGGGCTTAGCAGCCGAGTTAGCTCTTCTGCTTCCTTAACATAGCCCAGGAAAAAGTCTCTTACTCTGGGGCCATTTTCCTAGATGGCATGACATCATTCAAGAAGGAAATAGCCCATTACATGTAACCATGTGTTCCTTCATGTTGATATGGTTACATGGGAACAGAAACTCAGTTCAGTGAAAATGTAAGCCATAATGTACAAGAAAAGAAAGGCAGTCACATAAGGGGAAGACAGGTGACAGGGTGACCGGATTTTACTGGCAGAAATAGCATCATCTGAACTGTAGCACTAACGTTTCCTGCAATACCAAAAATGGCACTACACATGGCCTCTTAGATGTCTTGGGCAGAGGTCTGCTTTGCCACTGTGAGTTAGGATGCTTATACACTTGAGAGGTCTTGCTGTCCCCAGATAACCACGCCTTGAGCACAAAAAAGGTGACATGTCTTTAGTTCAAATACACTTGCCTCTTTTTTGTCTTTTTCTGGAATCTTCTTGCCTTGACGTTGCCGCTGTCTAATCTAATGTAAGGCAGCTTTACCACCTGTGAGCATAGCTAAGTTTCCTCCACTTCTGCCAGCAAGTTAGGCCCAACCACTGCTTCTTGAGGGACATACTGGAAATACCGTGTCCCATGATTATTTCAAGGAGACCTACTTGTATTCAGGACCACTAGGCCAAGATTCCAAACTTCCCAAATTAATCAACATCTTACCTAAATTTTAGCAACCACAGTGAATTAAAGAAACATAACTAACAAGCTATCAAATCAAAGACTCTCCAGAGGCTCATGTTTTGTGTTCAGACATGCTGACACGGTCTAATGCGACAAGTTTTTCCCTTGCTGCCAACTGCAACTAGTCAGGTTTAACCGTTACAAGTGCACAAGCTGAATCAACGGCAGGGGCATGTCACAGACATGATTTTGAGTTTAAAATGGTTTTAAAATCACTCTTTTTCTTGAATGACACACAGTATCGTGCAATCAGTAGATTTGCATTGAGTTCTCTGACAATAATCTGGTTTGGTTTTAACAGGAGAAACAGAGAAAGATCACTGGGCTGCTAGTAGGCCTTAAATACGAAGTAAAGAGGAATTTAATCAACATGAGACCATGCCTGGGTTTTACAGATGTAAAAGTCTTTCTTTTAGCACAGAAAATATTACAAAGCATTGCAAATAAAGCTGTACATACATGTTTAGGAGCAGAACTGTGGCCTTGTGCGCTATTAAAATAATTTAGACCTTTAGAGCAAACCCAAGGTGCTGCAAATACTGGGATGAGATAAACTCCTAGAAATTGAATTAATCTGGAGCGCAGTTGTGGATATTTCTGTTGTTATGCCCACACATACAACCAACTACATTGGGTGGAGTTATTAAAAAAAAAAAAAGGAAAGGAAAAAAGCGTAGTCTGAATAGACTGGCAAACGGACATCTTTTTATGAATTTGTGTTTAGTAGAAGAAAAATTAGCCAACTTCTTTTCTCATAATCTCAGGGAGTTTAAACATATTCATTCACCTTGGCAAAAAGAGAAGCTAGAAAATTACAAGCAATCTTGCTAATCTATACATTTAACCATTCATACATATGACTTAGAACCTCCAAATACCAGCAAAAACCGTAACACATGCATGCACTGGGCAAGATCCCTGTTACAGAGCCTTTGTCAATTGTGAAAACATGGGAGAAGACAATTAAGTTGTCCTAAATATTTTTGTACCAAGCAGGATGGTCAACCTCAAGCTATTGCTTACTTCACCAGCTCGCCCAGGCTTTCTGGGTGTTGACGGGGAATGTTGTCAAACTTTCAGTATCCCATTTCCTGGCATTCATGGATTCCCTCTGCTCAACTGCTTTTGTGTTAGGCACAGCTATACATTATAGAAATATGAAAAAAATTTGAAAGCACTGACATTTTATTTTGGTTAACAGGCCTTGGTTGGTTGGGGTTTTTTTTGTTTTCCTGAGAATCAGAATCACTGAGGCTGGCCATACCCTCTGGAATTCTCTAGTCCCAGCATGGCTTGAGCAGGGTCAGCCACAGCTTGTTGCCCAGGACCATGTCCAGTTGGGTTTGAATATCTCCAAGGGTATAAACTCCACAATCTTTCTGGGCAACCTGGTCTGGCATTCAAACACCCTCATAGTAAATAAATTCATCTTAGATTTAAAAGGAATTTTCTTTATTTCAATTTGTGCCCATTGCGTTCTGTCCTGTCACTGCACACAACAGAAAGGAGCCTGGCTCCATCTTCTTTGCCCTCCCATCAGGTATTCATGTGCATTGATAAAATCCCCCCTAAGCTTGCTCTTCTTGAGCCAAAAAAGTCCCAGCTCTCCCACCCTCTCCAAGCTCCAAGCCCTTCACCATCTTAGTGGCTCTTCAGTGGACTCAATCCAGTATGTCCGTGTCTCTCTTTGTACTGGGGAGCCCATCACTAGACACACCACCCAAATGTGTCTCACCAGTGCTGAGTACAGAGAAAGGACTGCCTCCCTCGACCTGCTGCTCTGCTCTGCCTGGTGCAGCCAAGGATGCTGTTGGCCTTTTTTGCCACAAGGACACATTGCTGGCTCACGGTCAACTTGGTGTCCACCAGAACTCCCAGAGCCTTCTCTGAAAGTTGCTTTCCAACCAGTCAGCCAACGGCATGTTCTGGTACAGGAGGTTGTTCCTCCCCAGATATAGGGTTTGGCACTTCCACCTGTGGAGCTTCATGGAGCTCCTGTCAGCCCATTTCTCCAGCCTGACGAGGTCCCTCTGAATGGCACCACTACCATCTGGTGTGCCCACCTATTCCTTCCACTTTTTTAACTAATTAACAAAATTGTGAAGATATTTTGCTATTATCAATCTTTTCTTGTTATCGCTGTCAGACACAGAACGAAAATGTGAGAATAAATAGAGGATATGAGATCTTTAATAAAGACAATTATTAGAATAACTCTACTATGAACACTTGTGTTTTGAAGCATTAACTCTGAAACCTCAACAGAAACTCTTCTTCGATAATTCAGTGCTGTCAACATTTGATATTTTACTAGAAATCTTATTTTTCTGCCATTGCACCTGTGCCAGCTTGCCGTGACAGTCCAGTGGCTGAAACTATGTGCTGTGGCTATGGCAGCCTGGTTCAAATTTGACTTATAGCAGGAGAGGAATGTGTGTTTTTACACTTCCTTTTCAGTAGCTTTTAAAATAATTATGTAGCTTTGAATGTCCCTCCACCAGATTTTCCTCCATCACCAGGCACAGCATTGAAAACAGAAGGAAGATTCACAGACCAGAATCATTGTATGTTTGAAGGTAGATGTTGGCCAAACAGAAGGCAACAAAAGATTTCTGCACCAGACTGCAATTGCCAAAAGGAGCAGGAATATTTTTCTGCCACTGTAACATTTGTGCATGTCTTCTGCCTGTACTACTCTGTCAGTAGCACTGTTTTCAGTTGGAGGATGCCCAGGTGTGCCCCAATGGTAGTGGTCACCCTGGGGAGGAGAGCAGCACATGGGACATTATAGCCAGTCTGCACTAGGTGGCAATGCTTGCATGGCTCTGCTAGAGGGGACAGAAAACATGAGACACTGGACACGTCCTTTGTAGCTTGCCGTGATCGTATAGTGGTTAGTAGTCTGCATTGTGGCTGCAGCAACCTTGGTTCAAATCCGAGTCACGGCACAGGGGAGAGGGAACTGTTTTAGTCCTTGCTTTTGGAAGCTTGGTGTTGGAGACACACCACCGGAGATGTGACAGCCACCCAAGCCCTCATTCTGCAGTAACTGCCAAAGAGGCTTTAGTGTCTGAAGCACAAAAAAAAAGAGATGAGAGGAAGCAGTGGCTGGACCAAAAAAGTTAATGTAGCTCATTGCTACATGATAAGGTAGTTGATGCTCTGCACTGTAGGTTTTTTACCTCCTTTGGTGTGATTTCAAGCAGTTCACACAGATGTTGTTGTACCAGGGTTATCCGGGACAACATTTCCACTGACTTCACTCTGTTGGTTTTTTAACCTATATCCTTTCTCTCTCCCAGTAAAGATCGATTTCTTTCTATGGTCCCAAGGGATGACTCACCACAAAAGCAAATTCCTGAACAATCTTCCAGGAAAGAGCAACAAAGGAGGCATGAAATTACATGCAATTAATTTCTTTATTGTGAGCTTTTTTGGTATCTTTGTTCCAAGAATGATGCACTTATGAGGCTGGTAATAGCAGCAAATGGGACACATCATATCTAGGTCTGAGATTTTATTAAAGAGAAGCAAGACGCTGCTGGAATTGCATTACTGTTTTTGTGGGGAGAGGATGATGTGACCGGGAGGATCTGGCCAAGAGGGGGAGAAATGGTCTGACATGATTCTCTGTTTATCTAAGCACCATTCACTCGTCCTGCCTATGCTGGCTGGTGGGCATTAGTGTTTACTGGGGCAGGGTGCTAGAGACCTGTGGTTTTCCAGTATGGGCATGGTGAGGTGAGGAAGTTATCTGAAAGGCACAAAGAAATAAATTTTCAAGAAACACTCCCAAGTGCCTAGACAGGCACTTTAGGTACTGATTGAACCATCCAGCAACACAGTTCTACTTCTGATTTATTATTAATAGAAGATGCTTAAAAATGTATTCATGAACTTCAGATCATATGGCAAATTCTAATTTTGTCATTAGATAGCTATACATCTTGCTGACTGAACTAAAATCTACTCACTTTGTCCAAACAATTTTTTCGTACTTCAGCACACAGCCTGACCTCAAGTCACAAGGAAAAGCAGGAGATGAAAAAGGAGAAGGCAACAAACATTCATTTATGGGAAATGCCTGTATGTTTCTAACAGTTGAGGGAGGAATCTCAAAAGTTATCCTTACTGAAGACAATGCATGTCCTTCTGAGGTCTCAAACACTATTCTAGCATCCAGACACAGGCTTACCAGCTCTTTGAAGACTTTCTCCAGGTGTCTGTCTAAGGAAGCAAGACTATCTTGAAACTATTAAGATGAAAAGGGTTTGCTTTTAAAGCAGGACTCACATAACTGTGAAGACCAGCAGGGAATATTGAATTCTATTAAACCCATTTCTCAGCAAACAAAAAATATGAAGGACACTATGGTGAAATAAAGCAGTTCAATAGCTGGTGGATCAACCTTGAATCTCTTTCTAGAATTTACACTTTTGTTTCTCTGGAAGACTTCCTGTTTCTGATACTAGGCCTTCTAGAGTTCTTTTGCAAATATTTTTCAGTTAAATTCAGTTCTTATGCAAAAAAACTTCAAAATGTGTTTCTGAAGAGAATTGTCCATGATAGGGTAGTTTTCTTACCGTTGCTTTAGCTAAATGATTCAGATATTTCTTTCTCAAGGCTAACAGCAGAACACTAATTTACCCTATGTGTTTTTAGTACAAATGCTTTCATGGTTCTATCACAAAAAAGTTTTCTTTTCTATGTCAGTACACCTTCTCGCCTTCAGCTGAGTTGTGGATAATAGCAACAGTGCAGGTCACAGAATAAACACACCCCATTTTCCCAAAGAGTTTAGATGGGCCTGCCACCCCCAAATAAATTAGTGGTACAGTTCTGGAGATTATAGTAAGAGGTTTGCTGCTCATATCTGAGGAAAAGAAAAAGAAAACATTCCAGGAGTCTGAAAGCACAAGGTCTAAACTGGGAATGCAGGGATCCACAAGAGAGAAATGACCAGAAATAGTGCAATGGCTGTGTTGTTGGCTCCATGCAAAAGGCTCGGGTGCAAGAGGCATGTAGACGATGGTTTAGCAGCACAGAAACACTGATTATGTTATAATCAGACTGTGTTGTAAGAGAAAATTTTTGCTATATTAGCATGGAATATCAAAATTAAGCTCTCAAAGATTTTTAAGACACTGTTCTGGGATCCCTTTGGATGGAGGCGTCTTTGTGACAAAGAAGATATTCCTTTAGAAGGAGTATCACAAAGTGTCATCTTCTGAGTTGTATTGGTGCAGAGAAAACATACAATATTTCTTTATAAAAGAGTGGAGGAAAAAGTTGTAAAACATTAAGCACATTAATAAATTTCACAAAGCTTTATGGAAGAGATATCTATCAGATGTGTTTGAATCTAACTCAAAGAGATGATTTTGCTTCTGTGAAATTAAAGTTGAAGAAGACACATCTATAAAGTTTTTAGAATAAAAATTTGGGAGTTTAGAATTCAAGATATATAAAAGCAGAGAGAAGGTTTTTTAAAAGCAACGTAAAATATAGTTTTGGACATTTGGGCATTTGGGGTTTGTGCTCAACTCTTGATGAAGAAGTGAAACCAGGTCCTACTCACTAGTTTTAAACATAATGCAGAAAGTTGGAAGATTCAAACCTGAGCCAAAGCTTAATCCAAAGCAGTAGAAGTTGAAAGCTTCAAAAATTGACCACTGTCTTCACATGTGTTCTAGTGCAGCTTTCTCCAGTGCTGTGAGTGACTGCTGGAGTTTTAGAAATAAGCCACACAGAGTGCAGGACATGTTTTCTTTTAAGAAACACCAAAGACAGATTATGAGATAAGCCTCAGAACTGCAGCATCAGACATTGTTTATGCAGTTATGTTTACACATCAGGCTCAGGAATCTCCCCATCTGCCAAATTTTCCCCAATTACTACCCATCCTGTAATAATACCCTGTAAACTCAGAGCTGAATTTCCAGAGGTAAAATCAACCCACCTGTGAAATGAATTCCTGGCATTCTTTGCTAAAGCTCAACCAGCTATTTAAGCTTTCAGGAGTTCTCTTTACCACAGAAGATCTCCTTTCAAAGAGTCTTCTTGACCAGAGCCCTTTGAAAGGACTTCAGAGGGGACCTATAAAAGTTTTAATATGAGCTGCACTCCTGTAAAGAGAATGAAAAACAGAATTAATTTGATGACTGCAGATTCAAAACAGCCACTGCTTTCTATCCTGCTCAACACCTGATATGAACATCAGACAAGATAACAACAAACTCTGCTGAAAAATGAAGAAAGCAGAACAGAAATCTACATCAGGTTCAATTAACATTTCAAAAGTTTTTCAAGTCTTTCTGTTCATTGTTGCCTTCTTAACAACTTTCTCCATAGCTTAAGAACTCTAGCAGTTTTAACCCTAATCAATCAACAGCTAATGCTAAAATACAAAGACAAAAATAAATCTCTCCCCAAGCACCATTGTTTCAATTGCTTCAGTTTCCTATTAGTTTCAGTGCCAAAATGCGAATTAGGAATGTTTGGCATATGGAGACAGATACTTCTAGGTCTTAAAGGTTTTACAGTCTATGCAAAATGGGACATGCATGAGAACAAAAAGATACAGCAGAGCTGCAGAGAAAGAAATGCACTCTCTTTTCCATTGTTCTTCAATTCCCACCAGATAAGCTTGCTGCATAAAGACAGAGAAGGCTGCTGAATCAACCTCCTCTCTGTCCTTCAAATTGTTAGAGGAAAAAAAAAAAAAAATTCAGAGCTTCAGAAGTAGATTTATGTAAACCTGGATCCTTGTTAATACTTCAAACATATTATTGTTAGGCCATGGTTTCCAAGTGGAAATTTGTTATCTGGTCATGTCTGCTAGAAGTAAACACCCACATATTTCAGAAACATACCTGCAATTCTTCGTACAGTTCAAGGTTCAAAGTCAGTTCCAGGATTATATCTCTGTGTCTTCTAGTCTGCAATCTTGTTGCCCTTGGAAATTTGTGTACTAAAGTTTTTGTTTTCTTTTTCCCTCATGGGAAGGGAAAATTGATAAGTATTTTTTCTGGAAATGGAATGCTGGGAGCCACCTGCATTTGCATGTTTATATTCCAAAATGAAATTGGGTTTTAATTTTGGTTCTTTTGTGAAGAGAACAAATAACTGCAAGGGGAATTGGTAAGAAAGGTCTGATTTTCTAGCTACACCATTCTTGTTCTCAGTTTATAGCGTTAACATTGAGCTAGCAATACAGATACTGACTACTGCAAACAGAATGACCACTGTTTCCAGGTATTTTACCATAAAAATAGTAAAAGAAGGACATTCCAAAATTATCTACTGTCCTATCAAAACTTTTCAAAATCACCAATATTACTATAACTAGCAATAAGGTAATACAAGGTTACTATACTTTAGCTACAGATGAACACTGGATGTAGAGAAGTCAGTTCCAGGGAGGTTGAGGTCAATCAGCGGTGAACCTCGAGCGTTCTGGCAGCCTCAGGATGATGCGTGAGTAGAGGAGAATTTATGGCATTGCAATTTTTGAATTTCTTTAAAGAAAGGGATGCTTTAAAGAATATATGTACCTGTGAAGAATTAATTTGGTATTTCTGGATTTTATAAAATTTAACACAACAGATAACATTCTGGTGGAACACAGTATGAAAGATCATTCTGTCTCTTTTACGCTAGTGCATGTTTTTAAATTGCTTTCTTTCGGGAAAGCAGTCACACCTGTCTCATCAGTTAGACCAAGAAGTCAAGAGTTAATTGCTCTGATATGCTTCTAAAAGGCTGAGTGATATTTAGAGAGGAAATCTGAGGCAAATCTGAGGAATACCCAAAGATATTTAAAAAAAAAAAACAAACAAACCACAACAGAAAGATCTCTTGTTAACCTGAGGGAGATAAGATGCCAGGGGTCACTATCCTACCATCCTACTACATCTAAGAATCCAGCCTCCAGAGGTGAGGTGCTTTTCCAGGTTTGCAGGTATATGGGTCTTTGATTTTTCCTGGCAGCTGAGTGAAGATAGTTTTGTTTCACTTCCTCACTGCGTAGGAGGGCAAGGAAAGTTTCTGCTGCTTTGCAGAGAGAAAGACACCTGTCATTCACACTGTGCAAGAGCTGGGCCTGTTGTATGAAGCTTGAATCTGTCCAAGCCTGGTGGAGATGTAAGCCATTATGCAGAGGACTGATGTCCCATCAGATGTGACAGTGAGAGAAAAACAGTGCTTGCTCTTAAATTAACTCCTTATCAAATTAAAGAGCAAACTACCAGAAACTCTATTCAGAGACATCCAAATGATCTGATAAACTGCATAAAAAAGATCTTTTATTAATATACTTGTTACCAGCTATGTAGTTTTGTTGTTAATTTATCATTTATTACACAAACTGCCATTAATTACTATAATCAATTATATAAAATCCACATGGTCATTTTAGAAGTCTTCATTCTGACAATCTGAGTGCATATTACTCAGTGAGGCAGGACAGTGAAGTTACACACCGTTCCTACCACAAAAACAAAGGTAATCACTGGAATCACTGACAAGTGATGGTTCCTCTTGGCTGTCATCAGCAGCTCATGCCTAGGTAAGCAGTATTTCTATGTCTGCCACTGTTGTATTTCCAGGCAGTTCAGGCTGATTGCTGTATTAGCATGAAAAACTAGGAAAGATCAAAACCAAACAGAATTCATGGCTTAGTCCACATCTAAAGAAGCTGTGATCAGTAAAAGTTACATGCTCACTATGCCACTGTGTTTATCACAATATCCATAAATATTTAAATTAAAAAAAAAAACAAAAAAAAACAAAAAAAAAACCACTTGGCAACAGGATTACTGAACTAATACTTATGGCACATACTCTTTTAGAAAACCATTCTTGAAAAGGTTACAGAGCTTCTATTTGCTTTCTCATCTTAGTCTTAGACATCACCAATAGATTAATTTTGTCATGAAATCTGTAATTACATCTCTTCAAAAGATGCATCTTTCCCTGCCGTGACTCGGATTTGAACCGAGGTTGCTGCGGCCACAACGCAGAGTACTAACCACTATACGATCACGGCAAGCTATCAGAAATCTCTAAATTAAAGTGACAACTTTTTTCCTCCAGTTCTCTCCAAAATTTTATGCAAATGGTGCCACCTACAGTTTACACTGAGTATTAGCAGCAGCTTATCCTGAACATAAGTAATTGCATGTTACTCAAAATTTCTTCCAGACTTACTTTTCCTTTCTCTTAATAATCCATGCTTTTCAGGATTACCTAAAAACAGGCTCAGAGGAGTTATAATAACCCTTTTCCTGTCCCCCAAGACCTTTTCAGAGAGAACGTTATTTTTCCTATTTTATCAGTGGTGGGGAAGGCAAAGTCAGGACAGCAGAAGAGTCTGGCAGTGTGCTGTAGAGACAAATTTAGGCAGAAGAACAAAATCTACATAATTGAAAAATGCATTTGCTGAGTTGAACCAGGTAAGATTCATTCTAATGTAAGTGCTTGTGTTGATGGACATCCTCTTCCTTACCGCTGCAGTGAGCTTAGAGTATAAAAAACACCTTTTCCAGGATTTACATTATCTACTGTGGAAGGAGATGGTCAAATACTACAGGTGAAGTCTGACGGGAGTGAGCACTTAGCTTCTGTAGACTAAGACCATGAATTAGTGTTATACTGAAGCAACTGCTGAGAAGCACCTGCCTGTGTTCAGACACAAAACCTGATGTAAACAACATTTGAATAGGCCCAAGAGCACAAAATTGTTGTTCTCTCAATCGAGACCTCCACCAGAAATCAAGCTGCAACATAAAGAGAGATTATCATGGGGAAGATAATGACGCGGCAAGCTCTGGGGTACTCAAGCCCTGCTCAGAAAATTCATTCTGTTTTCCTCATGCTCTCACTCCCCACGGTTATATTCATTATTTAATTAAAAAACCTTTCCTGGTTCACAGCCTTGGAGGTCACAGCAACACCACGCCTGCGGTGGTATAGTGCCACACTGATTCTCTGAAGAAGGGTGAAAACATACCAAGCGACTTACTAGGCTGACATACACGAGACCATTGAAATGTCTTCAGCATGTCTTCAACACGCTGAGATGTGGATTTACTCTGGATGAAGGTCTGCACAGCGGGGACTAATCCATAAGCAGTCTGTGAGAAAAAAACATTAGGCTGGGACTTTAAAAGGCAAACTGACTAAACAGACAGCACTGCCGAATCGCACTGCCTTTGCCTCAGGGAAAAGCACAGGTGCCTCCTGCAGGAGGGAAGGAGAAAGTATCTCTCTCTTTCATTCTGATTGCTGCTGGGAGCACATGGAGGAAACTGGTGCTCTAATGGTGGTTCAAACCGCTGTACCTCACCCTACAGCCTTGCCCAGTGGCTTGGTGTGACCAGAACAGCATTTTGCTAAGTGTATCCCTCCACAGGGCAGGAAGGCTGCAGCTTCCCTGATGGGATGCCCGCCTAGCCCTGTGTTAAGGGACTGCATTGCCTGAAAGAAAGAAAACCAGGACCAGGCATGGTAAACATCTGACATAAAATTAATCCCTCAACTTAGATTTGCTGTTGCCTTGTAAAGCCATTACACTTAGCAGAAATTAAGCATAGTTGTGTAAATTAAAAAATGACCAAAAATAGTATGGACTCTCCCCATCTGCCCATTCCATCTCTGACTTTCAGTTCTCATGCCACAGCTGTCTGGAAAGCAGGTGTCAGCAGAAAAAGCTACTGAATCTTCTGGGAAGGAAAAAAAACTGGGAAAAGCAATCCCCTCTTGCATAGCTTGTGTATTACAGTGTGAATGTTACCTGTAAATCCATCCCATATATATTGCCAGCTGTAGGAAGCCACAGTATGAGACGGCTTTTTTGCCCTTTCCCTCATTAGCCTCCAAGCCATTTGAACTCTAAAGAAATCTGCGAAGAGCTGAAGAATGATTGCCACTTCCGGGCAAAACCTTTGATGTGGTAAGTCCTGTTGATATTGCCCAGTTCTCTAAAGACCTTGATTAAACAGAGCAAAGAAACTGGGCACCAGTATTTAATAGCCACTATCAGGACCATGTATGAAGTGTTATTCATTACTGCAAATATCTTTTAAAAAAAAAAAAAAACAAAAACCAACCTTTTTTTTTAAAATATATTTATTGCAAACCATGGAAAACTGTGGTTCAGAAAGAACAGTGGGAGATAAGGGCTGAAATCAGCTTACAAAGGCCTTAACAGAGAACAGGGCAGTACCATAACCTAGACACCTCTTATGTAAGCATGAGTGCCTTTGGAAGATGGCACTGCTCAGCATTATGCATGCATAGGCAGATGGAACAGTCCTGGAACAAAGATGATTCATTTTTTACTTCTCTTAAGTTGCTTGTAATTGTAGACCTGTAGAAGTAGAGCTCTTAGAATATTTACTTCATTTCCATACTTAGGACCTTAAATAACCTTAGGGGTTTTTTTCTTAATTTTTGATCTTGTCATTACTGATTACCTGTCCTGAAGCTACAACAGCAATTTAGTTTTGTTTGAGTTTCCCATCACATCCATATTTCTCCTAAAGACAGAAGTCTAGTAAATATTTCAGATACAGATTTCTGTCCATGGCATCCACCTACAAAGTAAGGGGATTAAGTTAAAATTACTTCAGACTCCTTGAGTGCTTTGTAGCATGATACTCAGAAGATGAAGGAGATTTGAAGTGTGTTTTGTCTTACAAATTGTCAATAAAATGTTTACAGCTGTGGTGAGACAGGCTCTTTGCAAGCTCTGGAACCTGTGTTAATCTACTGTACAGAGTCACTTCCCATAGCAGTCATAGGGGTGCCTTATTTTTTGCAGCAGTAAAATAGGTTTGCTAGATTCCCATTAAAAATTTTCATGTGATTGTTTTAAATCTGGATTTCAAAGAATCAAAAAAGTACTTCTAGTTCCATCTTGTTGTACAGAGCTTAGAACGTCATCTAAAGCATTTTTTGCTAAGTTGAAGTCACTTGATACACTGTTTTTATTTCATACCTATATACACATGAGAATAAAATAGAGGTTATAAGAAATAAATCAATCGCATCCATAAACCTTCAGAGCTTAAAATCAGTACACAAATCTTTGAGATGCTATACCAAGCCGTAACCACTGGGGGAAAAAAAAAATAATTTCATTAATCGTACTACACTGGTACTACTTTCCACCCAGTCCAGTTTTCTTTTCTTATAATTTCTGTTACCAAAGGGTTATTATTTTTTCTTATTTTTCCCCAGAAGAAGGCTAGTGCACGTGAGCGTGCCTTCTGTAGTACTTGCACAGTTGTGTGATTCTTTGCCCCTGTGCCTAGCCTTGCTGCCTTTACCTGGGCTCAGAAAACAGCTATGAAATTTTCGCCCACATAACTGAGGGGCCATTTAAATACTTGCAGCTTCCTTTTTTGTTTGGGTTTTTTTTTTTAATTAAATTGTTTGGATTTTGTCCTTTTTTTTGTCTAAAAATAACAATCTTTCAAAACAATGATGTTTTCTGGTAAGATGTCAGTTTTGGACAGAACATTTCTCTTGTTCAGGATTGTATCTCTGGTCAAAAAGAAAAAAAAAGCGTACTCAGAAGACACTCACCCACACGCCCTGCCCAAATAGGCAACAGGTTCATGGGCAGGTGGAAGAAGGAGGACTTGAAGCATATACAAATAGAATACCTCTCTCTTTCTCTGCAACACCCCCACCCCTCTCCCCAAGGGGATTCTTTACTTATCAGATTATTCATTAAAGTAAGGTGAACCTCTCCTGGTGTCTCTAGTCTGAACTCTTCCATTTACTTTTAGCATAAGCAAGCATTTAACAAGACTAGCCTCCAGGCTACTCACCGGTGTTTTAGCTGAGTACCTCCAGCATCAGGCCATGGAGTTTATGCTTTTTGCCTCTGCAGTGACACTAGCTGTGCAGGAGTAACACTGTTAGAAAAACCCGAGACAAATATGCCCTCTCCACACCCACAGCCATGTAGCCCAAATAGCCAAGTCCTATGTCTTCATCCACACAGGAAACAGGAAACCCTGATCAGCTTTTTCCTCCTCCTACTTCTACACATACCTGGGTTTCTCAGTCTGTTTCATGCCTGCCTCTACCAGAAGTGAGATGTTTCTTCTAATCTTAAAGATCAGAGATGCAGTACTTCTATTTAATTTGAGTGACAATCTTAATTTCTGTGACTCTCAGAGTAACTTCATGCAGTTCAAATGTCTGTTCTGACCACGACAGAGAAGACTTGAGTGCCAAGTCAAAGCCCAAAACTAGCTTAATACTCTCTTTAAACTACTTAGTTTAAATTGTCACTAGTTTGCAGCAAGATCTTGAATAATCATTTTAAAATGTTTATTGCTGTTTGTATAGTAGGCTTTTGTCATAGCAAAACATTTTGGGATGAACAAGTGAAAAAGTCTCTTTTAGTAATACATTTTACTATTAGAAACAGATTTCTACTGGCATTTTCTGTGTTTGGTGTTTTGCTCAATGGATGCCTTCAGGCAAGGAAGTCCATCCACACACACATGCATGTAGATGATTTGTCTCAGTAAAAATAAAGCACAATTTATTACAGGCTGACAAAATTCGGCTTCAGGGTCTTTGCTATTAAAAATATGAAGGATTAAAAGGTTTTTGATGCAGCAGTAATAGGGACATTCAATGAAAGTTAGCATTTATAGGAGGGACAATAATCATCCAAATCAGAGAAGCTGCTTTGAAGATGTTATGCACGACTGGAGTTCTGACATTGTCTAGACTGCAACACCCAACACCTTGTAGGGGAAGGTGAATGCCATGGTATATCTGCTTGTTAGTTTTCATTGCAGAGTTAACTTACCCAATATTTACAGTTTTCATCTTCCCTGACTGTATTTTTAATGACAGGAAAGAAGGGGAGAGGTGAAGTTACGTTTAAGTATTGCAAACCGTCCAGGCCAGCATCTGGAGGCCGTCTCTGCTCTTTTGGGCTGATGCCATAATTTGCACAATCTAAGGGCCTGGTGTGATGTACAGAAAATTCTGATTAGGCAATATTTTACAGTTGCAAGGCATAGCTCTTTTATTGCTACATATGTGCAGGGCATTCAAACCACCTCTGCTGAAGCGATTACTGACTGCCTTTGGTTCAGCATTGTCATCACTCCATGTGGGCATACCAGCTGTATGGACAGAGAGCCACCCAACTTCCCAAAGGCGAGGTGTGCTCCCCTTCCCTGACCTGCAAGGAACACTCCGCTTCTGCTCCTCTGCGCAAGCCTTGCAGAGCCCTTTGAATTGCGTGTGTGAGTCACTCAGCAAATTTCCCACCTCCTGCCTTGCAGGGTCAGCTTTCACCAGAGTCCAGCTTTCACATCCCTATAATGAGTGAACATGAAAGTCATCAAAGGGTGTGCAGGGAGGGCAAAGGAATGTCATGCGTAGCTCCAGGAAAGGGGGAATGTATTTCTCCTTCTGCTTAAAGAGCTGCCATTTTACTGAGACTTTGGCACAGAGACAAAGTACACTGAGGCAGCTTAGACTTTCACTGTAACAGGATTATAGAGGAATCAGGGGTTTCTCTGTTGGGTATGTGTTTGCCATTTGGCTACAGTACCTTTCTCAGGCAGACTCTGCACTGAACTTCACTTTAGTCTGTGTAAAGATGGAAAACAGAATTAATGCCCATTAGAAGTAAAGCCTGGGCTGGAAAGGCTGTTTAGCAATTCATTAGACAGCTCTGCCAATAGCAATTATTTTTTTCTCTTCTTCTGTTAATATTATTTCTGTTAGTATTTCAACCACTCCTATTTTTTGTGTGACCTCCTACACAAAGATTCCTAGTCCAGAAAAGTCACCTTGGGTTTCCTATTTTATTTTGAATTCAAATGCATCCATGCTCTGATGCTTTTCTTTTGCTCTGGTCACCCCATAATCAGTCAGGAATGACTATGCAAATGTCTAGTATTTTCCCTTAGCCAACATCATGTAACTTTTCTTCATGAAGAAATGGCTCCCTGTCTTAAGGATTTTATTCTTCTTTTCTGTTGTTCTTTTCCCTTCTTGCAGCTTTCAAGTTTCTTTCGGGTAGCAAGAGGCCTAGAGTGAATGAAATGCTTCAGGCATTCTTCTGACAGAACTCTCTATCTGCTTACAGGAACAGCAAAATCTCAAAGCTAGCATGGCCATATCTGCAACCATGTATATTTAAACACAGATATTTATAGCACAAAGGGAGGAAGTGACACAGCTAAAATCTTCAAAGTAACAAAATCCCATACCATCAGCATTACTTATATCCAATCACAGTTGTGTAATAGGTCTTAAAACACAACTCCTGTGTCAATGAAGAGAAAATTGGAATTGGTTGGCATTTGGCTCGCTTTGCACAAGCTTCAGCCGGTGGAGCACTCAGGTAAGCATTCAAACAAAGCAGATGCATCTCTACTCACAAACAGCAAACTTCTAATCTATATAGTCAATGTAATTTCCTACCCTGTTATCTGATTCTTCTGGTATGCAGCCCAAATGTGCACTGGAATTTCATTCTGTCAAATTTTGGTACAATTTAACATGTCATCTGTTGTTCTTTTATTTTGTGACTATTATCCTCTTGCTTCCTATTCTTCATCACACTGAATATTCATCTAGATTGTATTCCTACAGCTGAAGATGATCATGGGTGGGATTTTTTCCTGAAATGATTCTTGCTTTTTAAATTTTTGCATATTATTCAAGTAAAACATGGAAATCAAACTGGATAATCAAAATGAACACTGGCTTATCCAGAGTGGAGCATGAATTAATACCAATCTCTCCCTAATTTAGTTCCGGAATCTGTAAGCTCTCCTTAAGGGCGTACAGCTAATGTCCTGGTAGGGAAGAAACATTTCCCTGTGCCTCCAAAAATAGACAGAGAATAGGAAAGGTCTCAGGATGTTCTGCTACTGTCAAACACATGTTCTTCTTAACGATAAACAGCATGTAAGCACAGCTGCCCATTTAACATCCTGCTGTTAGTGAACTAGTTGAGCTGTATTGAAGGAAAGGATTTTGTATACATAACCCCCCTCTTTTTTTTTTTTTTTTTTTTTTTACTGTAACACAACAATATACTTTCACCTAAAGCCAGGAAACTATGTGTATCCAAACAGTTGCAATCCACATGACAGGGAGGATGTCTGTTAAGCAGTTCTGTAGTTTGTTCAGCACCATGCTCTCTCTTCTGATAAAGAAAAAAGGAATATCTTTTTAAAATCCAGGATTTGCCAGTCCTTGCCTATGCTACATTTTAACTTGTTATTAGTGCTCATTTCAGCTTTCTATATAGCAGCATTTTCTGCGCACTTACTGTTGCATGCCAGGCCAGTCTGCAGAAAACACTCTTTTGCAAAGAGAGAAAACATATCTCACGTTCAGCTCAGTGACTTGTCAACATAAAAGGAAAACTGAAACTCCTTACAAGGAGATAATATTGAGCAAGGCAGTCAAACTAACAAAACTAAGCTCGAGTCTGATAATTTTTTAACGTGTTAACTGTTGTTAGACAAACATGTCTTGATAGCAGTTTTCAGCTATACATTCACTAACAAAGGTGTTTGATCAGTCTATGTTTTATTGTGAGTGCTCTCTAGAAGCACTGAAAAAAACCCCAACCCAACAGTAAGAAGATAAAACTTCAGCCTAACTGACACAGTTCATACCCTCCTGTCAGTCTGGGAGGTCATGCCTTTGGCTCTTAAATCCCAGGAGCTATTCCAGGGACAAGCTTCACAAGCTCTGAGTTGTGCTCATTATTATAGCTCTTATCTCACCCTTCCCCATCAAAGAAGAGTGAGCATTATACTCCATACACCTTTCTGGTGGAGCGATTGGCCCCATATTTCCACAAGCAGAAGGGATGGAGCCATAAGGTTATGCAGCTTCAGCTGTAAGCAGCTGTAAATCCTAGCTTGCCAGACTTTCAGGGCATCATCAGTACTGAGAATCACAGCACACAGCACCCCCAAGACTTGAGGGTATATCCATCTCATAAATCTTTTTATAAGCAGTACTGCTTTGTATTTCTTTCACTGTGAGCCATGAAGAAATCTTTCTGTGTCTTTTGTGGGGTGGGTAGGATACAGTGGGCCACAAGGTAGCACGGAACTAAATTAACCTGCAATCTGTATGGGAGTATTTCCAGCCTAAATTCAGAGACTCAGCTGGATTTTAGCTTGTAGTGCCACACAATCCAGCTACCATGGACTGAAAGAAGCACTGATTGTGTGTGAGCAGGTGGTGCCTGCAAGGCAAGGCAGAGCTAGGAGCAGCACCAAGGCAGCCTGCAGCTCCACTCACAACATCAGAAAATAGTAGCTGCTGGTTCTGTTCTCTATTTCACTGTAAGAGTGAAAATAATGTTATAGCAAAAGAGAGGAAGCACCTAAGCTGAAGGCTGGCTAAGGAGAGAAGACCAAAGAGTCATCAAGGTCAAATTCGGATAAGTTGTTAGAAATGAAAGCCTGAATCAAGCATAATTCCTACTCAAGAAACTGGGATGCAGTGGGATGCTTTTTTCAGTGAGAACAGGGAGAGGATGTCCCCACTTTTCAGATCCTCCTCTTCAGTTAGATAACATCTATCCTTTAGACTGCAGATTCTTTACCATTCCTGCACATTGCCATAGGGGCAATCATCTTTAACTAGAAAAATAGACATTTTTCTGAAGTTATGAAACAAGCTAATTCCTAGGGTTCAATTTTCTTGGTGAAAATCAGGCCCTGTTGCTGTCAAAGAGTATGGAATAGTTGCCCTGATTCCTCTGCCTTTTCTAGGTCTCAGAGAATGTGAATTCATGCATTACTGCTCACTCTGTAGTTCTTTCCACTTCCCATTACTCTCTCTTTCGCCATTAGCCTAATTATTTAATGTACTTATTTCATCCAGTACATATTCAGAGGGTTACTCAAAATGAGGTTGTCTCTAAGGAAGCGTGTTTACATTATTGTGTCATTTTACCTCACTTCATCATTGCAGCAGCTTTTGATGGAAGTGCATTTACTCATGCATATGTATCCAAATTGGACAGTTGGATGCTGAATTTGTGCAGGGGTTTCTTGTGACACAGCTGAGGAGCTGATGTTAGCCTAGGTCCTGTACCAGGCCCTATCAAATACATGAACAAAAGGATGCTGAAAACCGGATAAGAAGAGCTTCTTTTTTTTTTTTTTTTCCTGTTGAAACCCTGATCAATAATGATGTGAATTGCTAGGGTGGGTGGGTGGGTTAAATGTTTCTTGGTGTGCCTATGATCGACTTGTCTGAATCTCAGGTCATATGTCCATGATATGCAGCTGCATAATCCTTACAGCTGGATGAACATCATGGCCATAGGCTGCAAAGCATCTGTGTGCTATGAATTAAGTCAGACTGCTCAAAGTAACCCCAAAACAGAGATGCCTGACTTTGTTATGGTGGATCAGTATTTATCTCCTCCTAAAGCCAATGCAAACAAGCTGAGGCCTCAACTCTGCATTGCATGCTGTGGCTAACTTGAGAAAACCGTATTTGTCTTCCAGGCTGGATCCTAAGCAGGATTTCACTGCTGGGTGATCCAGTGGCACACAGGTTCAGGACTGTATTTCCAGAACCACAAGCTGACAGTAGTGCTGTGGTCTGTGTACCACGGCATTGCCAAGGACAGGGACAGAGACAGCTGTTTCTGTTTTCCCTCATCAGCAATGAAACAGAAATGGGGTTAAAAGAGTATAGAACAGGTTCTCAAGCCCTGTAGCAGCACAGACCTCCCTGACTTTTTGTGTTACTTAAATATGAAATTGTGTTGTTTTCAACTACACCAGAGATCCCTTACTGACTTCTGCCTAATAAATGGGAACTTGAGAGAAAGGAATAAGAAAGCACACTATTCATTCACCAGGAAGACTGTGTGTCTCCTACAGGGTAGATTTCTAAAAGTGTTTTTTAAGTTGATGCCTTTTTCACATGTAGGCATGTCCTAAAGTCCTTTCTTTTTACTATAGTCTGCAAAGATATTTCCTATTTCCCTTCTCCATTACAGAGGAGTGTATAATAGCGGTGAGTTCACCATCTTCTCCAGGGTTCTGGATGCCATTTTTGTAGCAAGGAATAAGGACAAGTCAGCATCGTGGAAACTGCCAAAGAACCATCAGTAAGTGAGCACCATCAAGACAAACCCAAATCAAGTCATTGCACTTATAATCAGATTTTTCATACCTTTTTCTTTTTCTATTTTGCCCTAAGTTCTACTCGCTAAAAGATGCCTCTATGTTTGTGAAGGTAATCCATTATCAAAGACTTTAATTTCATTTTAAATGGTTGTAAAACACACATCAATTGTTTAAACATCTACTGCATTACTGCAGGGAACGTAACCACTAGCAAAGTGTGAGTACTTACACAGGGACTCAGAGGATATGGAGGAATTACCTCTTGCAACCCTTTCTGGAAATATGGCAAAGGCCAGGCGTTCAAAAACATCACCAAATTATATCCCACAAATCACAGAACTAGTTCTGAAATTCAGTTACTACTTTTGTTACTTGTATTAAATATTTTATAAAATAGTATTTACGTAAGATTTCAGGGTTATCCATACATTTATTTTCTTCTACTATTTCTGTTATAGGGCTGGAGGCAAAATGCATGATTTGGAAAATGAATTTATAGTGGCCTGGGTCACATTCAGAATTAAATTGTGCCATAAATCAGTCCCTCAAAATAGCAATTTTTACCTTCAGTATCTGAGTTTTATTCAGTAAAGAAACACATAATAATTCTTTTTACTTAGCACAAGGATTGTTGGGGTTTTTTTCCTCACTGCATAATTTGCACTGCTCTGCAGATGAAAAATAAAATAAAATACACAGCTTGCAGGATTATTAAAATGCTGCTTACCCTGCAAAGGAACGACTGAATAAAGTTCTTTGGCGTTGCTTATTATTCTCTGCATGCTTTACTGACTAAAGTGAAAAATATGCTTTTCAGTTCTAAAAGATAAAGTCTTTATGTGCTCTTTAAAACATCTTATGTTATTGCAGTCCAGAGAGTGTCAGGTTCTCGTATCTGAGCTTCTCTGTCTCTCAAAAAGCCATCAGAATTTATTTTCACGTAATGTACCCTGGAGGTTTACTTACACGACATTCGGCTTTGAACATTTCAGCTATTTTTTAATGTTGTTTGAAGATCAAACAAGGTTTAACCAATCAGTACTAGATATAGGGGATTTATCTGCAACCACACTATGCTGTTCCTTTAATACCTTTCAGGAACATAAGTGCTTACATCCTAATAGGTTTTTAGCTTAAGATCTAATCATCCACTCTTGAATTAAGATGCTTGAATGAAGCCAACTCATTTGGAACTAAGCACTTTAATGTCAACAGAAACATATGGTATTGAGACTGAATTACAAAGGATCTTTTCTGAGCCATCTATTACGGAAGCAAGACTAAGACCCCAGCATTATTATTAGTTTACTCATTTATTTGCTAGCAAATAATTGAGAGTAAGATCTTCTTAAGAAAGTGGAAATGGTCTAATAGTTGCAGTCTGGTAGTATAGTACATTCCCATGTGCACTGATTAAATCTCTCCCATCCTTACTTTATGGCTCTATGCTCATCTGCAAAATCCCCATTTGAAACTGAAAGAAACAAATAAAACATGCAGTGCAACAACTCTAACTCAGTGATTAAAATTTGAAGTTATCAGCAGTAATGTCAAGTCCTCTAATATTTATTAAGAGTTCTAGACATTTCCTTGCCCTGAATTATTAAAGTCTTATTCTCTGACAAAATATTTCTTTTAAGAAGGTGTTTATGACAAAATTTATGGTAATAAATAACACTGTCCATCAAATATAAAGCTAAGAGAAGAGCCTTCCTTTTGTTCTGAAGCTGTTCCACTCTCTCTAGTCTCAACATGCAGCTAAGAAAAATATAGTCCTCTCCTGCAGTAGCCATAGGAAAAATGGAAATGGACATCCTTCCACATTTTTGTTTCTGGATCAAAAAGAGCACAGCCAAAAAAAAAAAAAAAAAAAAAAAAAAAAAAAAAGCAACAATATAAAGCAAACCTGAAAGTACATTCTCTGACACAGTGATTTTCATAGATAGATAGTTGTAAAGACAATAAATTCAACCCATAGGATTTTAAATCTTTATGACCATGTAAGTGTATTGCTTCAAAGAAGTTGTGTTTGAATGTCATTATGTGGCTGAGATAAAACACCAAGTTTTGTTATAATACTATCAACAGCTTCTGCTTACAGTTGTGAAGAAGATATGGCTAGACAATAAGGTTGCATTATCTTTTTAAGCCATGCATTACTGAAGGCTTCAGCAGACAGTGATTGTCTCTCTGAAGTAATTGCTATCTATCACATAAATGCATTCCTACTCTTGTCTCAGTAAAACTGTAACGTGGGCTGATATGACAGTCCAAGTGCGCTCCAACTTCAAAGCCACATAAGGTCCAAAAGGCAGAACTGCCTCCTCAGCACCACCTCAGAGAGAGAGAGCTCCTGTCTTTCTGATTACAACGAACTTCCTACAAAAACTTGTTGACATGGACAAAATTGCTTAAAATTGTCTTTATTTTTGCTAAGTATTACATAAAAGTATACTGTTTTGTTAATAGCTACAGAGCTCCATTTTTGGTGTTGGAATCTGTGTTATTAACTACCTGGGAAGCAGAAAAAGCAGTTTAAAAATTGCTAACTCCTAAAAGCTCTTCAAAGCAGACTCTCCTATTAAAAGGGTTGCAAAGCAGAAAGGTTCATGTCATTGTGTAAATGCAGGTGTTATGAAAGCGACTTTATAATAGTCTGCATTGTAATACAGAACGGGTTAGTAAAGCTCCCCTTTGCATGTCTCCCTGTGCACACAGTTCTGGTTTTGGTTTGGCTTAATTGTTTTGGTTTGATCTGGCTTACTTTTTATCATTTCCAAAGACTATAGTTAAGGTGGATCATGAGTTGTCAGCTAAGTCTCACTGAGGTCACAGTGGGGGGGCTGGCTGCAATTACATGATATACGAGCCAGACTACAAAGCCAGGTCCTGTTCTCTGTATTCAGTGCACATCCCAGAGAAAGACACACATCCCAGAGAAAAGTGTGGTCTTTGGCACAGGCCAGTTTGGCAAAGCTGATTCATTAACCAGGAGAGGAGCAAGTGATGTGGCACACAGCAAGGGAAGGGGGAGCTGGTTTTCCTGACTCACTCCAACACACACACAACTTGGGGAATTTTGAGCATCTTCAGCCAGAAAATCTCTTTTTTTGTTAGATCTCTGTCTTGTATAGATAGATTAAAACACAGAGGTGTACTGTGCCTAGCATGCATAAAATTTTTAAATGAACTATGGAAATAGCTGACACTGTGAGTGATTTCTTCCTAGCTGACGAACTATGTCAGTCCCTTTTGGAAGTTTTTCTTCCAAGGACCAGTAACAAATTTTTTAGTGAATGAAAGCAATATAAATGACATGGTTATATGATTTCTGATCCAACTCTATTCTGTTACTGAATTCATGCATGGAGGCTTCATAACATGTGAAGGAAAGGCATTTGTAAGGATACAGGAGAAACCGGTGTTTCTGATTCTCTCTTTGAGGAGCAACTTTGATTTCTCCACAGTCTAATTTTTGTGTACTAATTATTTGAGGGGTTATGGGAGAAATTAATGCTAAAATAAGGAGGAGGGAAAGAACAGACTTGAGGGGATGAATAGCAGCTGTAGTGAAGAAATCTACCAGACGGTAATTGCACAAGTCCTTAAATATCCAGAACTTCATCTGAAACCCTCTCTGGTGTAGAAAGGCATGTGACAGAAAGGCATGGTTTTCACATCACCAGGCAGTCTTTTGTTCACTCACACATAGCCGCAGTTGCTCAGAAGCACACATGCAGGGCATCAGCTTTCAGTTATAAAGAAGGTAATGGTGCATGGTGGTTCTTAGCCAATACCACAAAACGAAAGAACAGCAAAACAAACAAACAAACAAAAATGCATCACCCTTGTACGAGTTTCCCACCAAGACTCACCTGCTATCTCTTACATAGGAAAATAGTACAGTGTGATATCCTTAAGAGATAGCTGGCAACAGTAAAAATACAAAAGGACAACTTTTGGTCATGGTTCAGTTTTAAAATTTCTTTTGTCAGTAGATGATCCACTGAGAAACATCGCAAAGTCTTGTAAAATTAACTTGCCGCAAATGTGAATGTTGTGTGAAAATGCACACAAGTTAGTTGCTACTTTTAAAGGAAAAGGAACACGTGCCCCCTCTCAATTTAATCTGAAACACAATTTAATTGTAGAGGTAAACGTAGGTGCTTCCCTTTAAAATTTTGGAGCATAATATGCTACCAGTAATAAATAATAACAGACTTCTGAGACCAGAAAACAGCCTCTGAAGGAGGTAAAAGTCTAACTATGACAGTATTTAAAAGAAATAGAAAATAAATTCCATACCCAACATCCATTATTTTAATCTATCTGGTTTTTTGGTCAGTCCTTACACTCAAAATATTTTGTTCCTTGCAAAAACTTTTACTCCTTTCTGAGCTGAAAGCAACTTTCATACTTTGCTGCAATTCTCATGCGCCACCACTTGAGGGACTCGAAGACTCTTTTGTCTTAGAGTTGCAGATCAGATCTATACTCACATTAGACCTCTTGCTTACGTTGAAAACATTTGGGAAAATATAGGTGTACTTGTTATCAGTAAGAAATGCTGATAACATCTATGGATGATCTTACTGCAGCAAATCAAAACCATATAAGAAGTTGTAACTAGAAGGTTGTTAACACAGCAAAAAATTCACAAAATGAAAATTAAATTTTTTAATAAAAAAATTAACAGTGATAAAAATCACCAATCTTCTGTCCTGTTTAGGCAGAGGAAACTTTCATTCTGCTGATTTATTTTCTGCAGGATATGCCTCTAAAGCAGAGACTTCATTTGTTCTAAGCACAAAACGGCCTTGGACAACAAGAGAAATATGAGCAATTATCTGTATCACCAATGAGAGGGGACAATTTTACCCAGAGTTTTTGCTGATTTGGGATCAAATATGATTATACTTGGTGGCACTTAAATCCTACTCCCAGCTGGATCTTCAGAGAGCTTTGAAGAGATTTTCCCACTTGGTATCCCTGTAAATCATACTGAGGAATTTCAACACAGGCAAGCTGCAAGCAGATGAACCTTTTTCTCAGAGTGTTGTTTTAGACAATAAATATGTAATAACAACACCAAGGCCATGTGGCAATACTAGGTTTGATTTCAGATGCACAATTGTCAGGCACAATGCCGTAGTGATGATGAAACCCTGCTTCCTGGTTCAGTGAAAGCTGAGGAGTTACTGCACTACATCACATTATATGGCAAGGAAATGCTCTTGGCTTCCAATCAGATATCTCGTTTTGTCTTTAAAAAGATAGATAGGTTCTTAATATGAGTTTCCTAACTGGAAGTCCGATACTAGCAAGAAAAGGCTGCAATAGTGCTCACCCTTAATCATCTGGCTGACAGATCTCCATGCCTTTTAATGTGACCTGCTAGTTTGGACTGAAAACAAAAAGAAGTGTCTTATTTTTGTCTACGATTTAAAGTAGAGTAGCTGACTTCAGGAAAAGAACATACTGTTTTTCCCATGAAGAAAAATGTAAAATTTTTCTTCTAAATACTAACTGAAGTAGAAAGTCTTTTAAGATGAAATTGTTCAGCTGAAGAGTAAGATACAGCCAAAGGACTTGAAAGTGGAGCCAAATTGAATGATAAGCCAAACCAACTGGAAAATGGAAAAGAACAGTCACTAGCACAAACCGATATCATTATCTTGCTGAAAAATGTTTATGTATAAATATGCATGTAAGTTATCACATAAAAAACCAGAAGGATTTGCAAGTCTCACAGTCCTTTTGCACAAGCATTAGTGTTCCAGAGGAAAGGCCCTCATGACACCTCATAAAAAACGTTTTCTTTAATTATTTCTACTACTAAGCTGTTCCCTCATTGCATAGGCATGGTAGCAGACAGCTAATGCAGGCACGGGGAGCTGAATCTTTTGTTTTTTTGTAGATGAATGAGAAAAAAATAGATAAACATACAGCACACTCTTTCTGTAGGGTTTCTGTGGTCCACAACCCTTTGCCTACATTGTCTACTTACAGTCTTTGCAATGCAGAAACTGTTACGCAAATACAGTGCCACGCACCAGAAGACTATGTTCAGCTGGCACCTGTGTGCTATGTAATATAAGCTTTTTACTATTAGTAATACTTGACGTTGTCTGTAGAAAATAAATACCAAAAAGACAGGAGGGTTGCCTTATTTCCTAATACCAAGAAATTTAAACCTCCTAGTCATAAGGCAAAAAAGATTTTTATGAAAGATGTGCATATCTATTGTCTCTAACCCCAAACACAGAGAGGTGTTTGGAAATCCATTGAAGTGTAGATAGCACTTGACAACAGGGTAGCATATTATGCTGTGGTCAATGGTTTTTTTATATTTCCAGGTACTAAACTGGACGATATTGTGCCATTAAGGTCTGCAAATGATATTAAAAATCAGCAATTGCCATAAACAACTTGTCAGCCCAGATTTGTTTAAAAAAAACATCCCTTGGGAAAGGGAAGTGCCATCTTGTCCGCACATGCATGCAAGTGTGTACATGTGTGCAAGTGTATTTTAATGAACAGAGGCCATGAAAAATTGCTAAAATATGAAACAGACAGAAATATTTATCTAACATTCTTTTGGGGTATCTACCCGGGGTAAATATCTAATGAAGATTGTAAACAAAGCTCTGCAGATCCTGTGTGGACCACTCTCCTTCAAGTTCTGGCAGACCTGTAGTTGTGACAGAATGATGAAATATGAGAGAAAAAAAAAAATCAGATGTGTTTGTGACATTAGTTTTTAATTATTTACTTCTTTTGTTCCATCAGCCTTTCCTTGTTCATGCAGTAGAGATTTGACAAGTCTGCACCATCTATGTGATCTGCTTAGCCCAGAGCATATGCTTTATTCTGTGGTAAGAAAAAATATTTCAGTCTCACATTCAGTCTTTGAAGAATCTCATTTCACTTCACCATCTCCTCTGCTGTACAGGAAACATCATATTTTCCATTTTGAAATTCTGTCCAGGATAGATAGCTCCCTTTATGCTAGGGCAAGTGTTTCTCCTAGAAGCCTATGGATTGTATCCACAGAGTAATATTGTGCTCTCAAATAAATTAAAGCAATTTCTTTTATGTTGACATTTTGCTGGAGAAGTTGCTTCTAGATGTTTCATATTTTATAGAAAAAGGAAGTATCCTTCTATTCTCAATGTTTTTACATGAAGAATTCCATTTTATGAAATGCTGTTCTTAGCCTGCCTCATGAATAGAGATTACCTTTATAGCCTCTCTGGCAATGACCAGCATTTAGGGACATAACTTTTAATACCCACAGTACCAAATATTATGTCCTCCTTGCTTGAAAATTATCTCATTCAGAGAATTCTATTAATGTTGACATATAGTTTTATGTAAAATCTCACTTTCTTCTGCCAAACTTTATGCTGAGCAACTGCAAAATGCTAGCTTTTTTTTTTTTTTTTTTTTTTGTCCTTGCAACTCTTTACTTTGTTTCCCAAATCTTGGCAATGCCTCTTTTATATATTCCATTTCACCTATTGGAAAGTTCTGGAGAACATTAATGCTGGATGGCCCCTCCTTATCTTTCCTCCTGTTTACGTCCACCAGTTTACCTGTCACTGAAGCATCCGCAGTTCCCATTAAGTTTCACTGATGCTACAGTTGCACAGCAGTCTAAGTGAAGACCATGAAAAATCAGGGCTTTAAGGACTCTTCACAGAGAGGGTGTTGGTTTATTTTCCTTCCACCTTTTTCCTTCCTCCTTCCACCCTTCTCCCACACAGATGACTAGAGGAGCATCCTGATGGTTCCCATTTACTGAACTGCTAGACATGGGAAGTACAACATGGACGGGCTACATCAACCAGATTACTTCTTTCCAGGGTAGGAAAGACTGTATCAGCTTTATTTTGCTCTTTCTGTTTATTGGAAGATCGGTGCAAAGCCTGCTTTCTCTTACCACAGTTAACATCCTTCCTAAAACACAATCAGTCCTGTTAGTTTTACTTAACAGAATGCTAATGCCTTACTTCTTGTTTCCCATCCCTCTGGTGGAAAACATCACTCAGATAAACTACAATTATATGATCAAACAGATCCTATGAAAACCGCCTCTGTTTGCCTTCCATTTTTCAATTCATTGTTTGCCCTCTAGACCACAGTTTGATCACCCTCAAGACCTTGCTTGGAGCATCAGTCTTACAGCACAGGCAAATGGCTCCCAGGCCAGACAGAGAGAGAGAATGAGTGCTTGGAAGGAAATGTTCAAAAGAACAATCTCCAGATGAATTAAACAAATAGATAAATGAAGGAAATGTCTCGGAAATGGCAGACAGAGTCAAAAGAGAAAAAATGTATGTTCCTCTTCGGAGATCTCACAATCTGGCTGAAGTTTCCAGATTTATGAAACTACAGAGCTAATGTTTGTGCATTAAGACCTGCAAGACTTGCTTAACTGATAGCTCCACATGAATTCTTTGGTTCTTATAGACAGACAAGATTTGCGAAAACACTAACAAACATATACACACGAAACATGAGAAAAATGAACAACGTAAGATGCTTTGGCATGTTAAAAATTTTGTTTAAAATGTTTGGGAGGAGTTAAACAGAGTGAAGATGAGGTCATGGTTTCGATAGATGATCTGTGTCTGGTTTTGGCTGCACAATACAGGAAGGACTCCCACAAACTGGCTGGCAGTGCAGGGAGGCCACCAAGATGGTGGGGTTGGAGCCCTTGTCCTTCAAGGAGAGGCTGCAGGATGGGGACTGGTTTAGCCAGGAGACATAATGGCTTCGGGGCACCCAACAGCACCCCAGCGGGAGGAATGGAAGATGCGCAGCCAGGCTCTTCACAGAGGTGAGTGGTGGGAGAGTGAGAGACAGAAGAACAAGGTGAAACATGGGAGGCTCAGGTTGGAGATAAGGAGAAGCCTTTTCCCCATGAGGAGACCCTAGCTGTGGAGGTGGGTCCTGTGGAGGTTGGGCTGTCTCCAAACCATTGTAGGGGTTTTACACCCTGACTGGCTGAAGCCCTGAGCAGTCCAGCCTGAGCCCACAGCTGGCCATGCCTTGAGGCACCCACCATCCCTTCCAGCCTCCCTGGCATTCTGCCATTCTGTGATTTATTACTGGAAAACACAGGTCGGGTATGTAGATCTCTCCCAGCTCCATGTTCCTTCCCTCCCCTTCATCCCTTTACACAAGTTCTGAAAACAAAAACTGAATGAAAAAAAAGTTAGGTTCCACGTAGTTATTCTTAATGAGACTTAGATAGCAAGAAATGAATCACCTGGACTCATTTAAGTAAATGCACAGTAATTACACTAGGCAGCAAACATGGAAGTATACTTAATTAGCATCCTCCCAAAGATCTCACTTAGTAAACAAAAATATCACAAGTCATGTAGCAAGGATCAGAAGTCTCCATTTTATGGCACGTAGAAAATTCTGAGCAGCTGACTATAAAAAGGAATAGACACAGAAGTGTTTCTCCAAACAGAGCATAATGCACAAAGGCAAGCTCTGTTTCCTGATTCACGCTGGGTTGTACAACTTTATGAAAAGAAATTCAAGCATCAACACAGGCATTGTACACTTAGCCACAAATAGATGATTTTAGAAACCTCCCCTCTCTCACATGTAGACACACATACACATATACGTATATATATGTATACATCCATGTATATACATCCACACATATGTATACATACATGTGTGCAATTATATGGTCTATATGTATTTGTGTATATACATATACCTGGACACACTCACACATACACATACATATTTGTCTTTCCAGAGAGAGAGAATATCTCTGTAAAGACAACTCTTAGATCATCCAGATGTTCAGACGCTCAGTCTGGTCCTCAGCTCAGCTATGCATAGAGTAGCTGCGAAGTCTCAGGAGGGTGATTAATTTCTACTCATTTGAGTTATTCCTGAATACTCAGGTGCCTATGGTTTCACAGGACAAGTTGGCTGCTCAGAGTTGCAGGGCAGAGAAATACCCATCTGCCATAAGACCTTCAGAAAACCCTTCATTGTTGGGGATCAGGAAACAATTGTAGTATAGGTATTGGCACACCTACCCTGAATCACAGGGGGATTTTGCTGAATCCTCCAGTAGAGAGTTAAGCCAGTAATACAATAGCCGTGTACTTTCTAACTGAATGTGTTCATAAGACCTGTTTATAAGTAACTAATAATACAACTGTTTCAGAGATGGAGTAAATGAAAATCACAAATGTGAAAAGACTTGCCTTGCAGGTGTAGTAATTTAATTACTTACTGAACACTGATTTTCTGCAGATTTTTTCATCCTAGTGGTATCATCAAGTGAAGCGGATGGGACATTAACTGCTAACATGTTTTTCTCCCCCCTCATTTCACTGTACATGGTACTATGTGCACAAAGAGGGTGTGGCTGAGGCTACCTTATGCCAGTACACCATCAGGCAGGACAAGGTGCACTGAGAATAACTCATATAAAGTAGTGCAGCCTTAAGGCTGCCACATATGAAATTGGAGTCATACCACCAGCTAGCTGGACTACCCCTTGGCTGGTGTCTTAAATCCACTCTGGCATCTTTCTATTCTGAGCTGACTGAAACATACTTTTTTACAATTTAAGATCTTAAGGTGTTATAAAGCCTCACAAGAAAAGCAATTGTTCCCTTTGAATTTACTTAACATTTCATTATAAATGAAACAACAGGCTAGGTCTCAAAATGAATTAAGTGGATGTCTTGTTGTACAGAGATGTACCTGGTGTACAGAGATGTACCTGATGCTCAGCCGTCCTACCCCAAAAGGATGGCGGAAAGTCCCTAGTCCCCTAGCATTTTGATATTATTTTACATACCGTTACACACGGGCATCTTTTTTTATCATTCGCTTTTTCCATTTTTTTCCCAGTCAGTTCATACGGTTATTAGCCTGCTCATATGTGTTTGTGCTCACTTCTGTGTGTTTGTGCACACACATATACTTATAGCTTGAGCCAGTCTAGGATGGTCTTAGCTGCCTTTAGAAGGACGTGTAAGCCCACAGTCTGCAGGGATACAAGCCCTGGTGAGCATCAAGTTGTGAAATGAAGAAGGGCCTGTTGCATCCACAGGCATGTGCGCTCCTTCTCACAGCCTGCCCATCTCCTGCAGAGGCTTCGGCTGTGCACCAGCTCTGGAAACAGCAATCTGTTACAACCACAATCCCAGAAATGAGCCTTGGCAGTATTTTCATCTAGCATTTTACCACATTGGTTGTAAGAAAGATGGGGATTGTTAGCTTAATCTACCGACATTCCAAGATTATACCAATGAGCCAGTCAAACTGAATTACCTGCAGAGTCATTTCAGAAAGGTCCAAAACAGTTGCTAGGAGCCTGAAATAGCAAAGTGATTTCTAGGCAAAGGTGACGGTCCTCTGGGCAGAGGGAAAAAAATAAAAAGCAAATTAAGACCAAAGCTTTACTTGTTTCCACCTTAATACAGTGGTGTGCAAATGCCTGCAGCTTCAGATTTGCATATGCGTAAGCAAAAAGAAAAATTAAAAAAGAGTCTGAGCATAAGTACTGCAGTATCATAAAAAGTCAAATCATTCTAGTTTATAGAGGTGGCACCATCTTGTGTCAAGGGTATGCCATTTACTTTAAAGAACTGTATCAAGATGATTTGGTGACTCATTCACCTAGTATTTGCAAGCACAGTTTTTATTTACCAGTGTTCACTTACCAGGAGGGTTTGGAGGGGTTTTTTTATATGAAATACAAAGATGCTCTTTTTGAATAGTAGCATTTCTTTGGACTCCTAAATTCGGATCAGTTCCTAGGAGTAAAACTTTGAGAAGCAGACAGCTCTGATAACCACAACAACACTAAAACAGTATTTCTAGTTCACTGCTTGTAAAAACCTGTTTGTGTGTATTTTTCAAAAGTAATTTTGTTTAAAGGCACTGTGGAAGATGAGGTCTACTAATAAGAAAGTAATGTTGAGCCTGTACTCTGACAAATCCCACAGCGTTCTGCTGTTGCTAATCCTCTGGCATTTCAGGTAAGACACAGAAGCATGCCTATTCACATAAACTCAGATTGTTCACAAATGCGGACTGAAGTGTAATTTCCAGAAGCAGCCCAGATTTTGCAGACTTCTTGGCATTTTACAGAAGACATACATATAGGGCCACTAAAATGCACTAAGATGGTGACTTGAGGAGAATCGTGAGATATAAAAATAAATTCTTTCAATTTTGGTTAATAGCATGGAATTTTTAACATCTAGGCAGAACTGGCTAAACCACAAATAGAAGTTTTTTCTTTTTAAAATGGAAACATTTTTGCATTCCTCAGATACCTTCTTTCCTACCATTCAACCACCAGAGAGTTTTTGCACCTGAACTATGTATGCCTGAAAATTGAGGTTGGAAATAGGGACTGTTCTCTAACTAGCACAGGAAGGCGGGATAAAACGTGCTTAGAGATGACATCCAGAATGAGCTGTTCTATCACCTCTCCAGGGATGGAGGTGAGGCTGATGGGCCTGTGGTTTCCTGGGTCCTCCTTCCTGCCCTTTTTGAAGGCTGGAGTGACATTGGCTTTCCTCCAGTCCTCAGGCACCTCTCCTGTTCTCCATGACCTTTCAAAGATGGTGGAGAGTGGCTTAGCTATAACATCTGCCAGCTCCTTCAGCACTCATGGGTGCATCCCATGGGGGTCCATGAATTTGTGGGTGTCCAGCTTGCCTAATTGATCTCTAACGTGCTCCTCCTTGACCAAGGGAGAGTCTTCCTTCCTCCGGACTTTCTCTTTTACCTCCAGGGACTGGGATTCCTGAGGGCCAGACTCAGCATTAAAGACTGAAGCAGAGAAGGCATTCAGTAACTTTACCTGCTCTGCATCCTCTGTTGCCAGGGCATCCACCTCATTCAGCAGTGGGACCACATTTTCCATAGTCTTCCTTTTCCTACTGAGGTACTCCTTAATGTCTTGATCCTGTCTTGAATCTGTCCCAAGTAGCCCACCAAGAAAACTTCACTGATGTCTCACTTTAGCAGAAGCAACGTACCTGCCAGCCTGCACTTGCATTGTAACTGCAAAAAGGTGCTAAAAGTTTCTTATGAATTTGAGCTTAATACTTTCAGACATGAATTTTTGTGCTTGTGTGTATAGTTTCAGCCTTGTATTACCAGCTATACATCTAAGCAGAAACTTATCTGTGTACAATTGTCTCTATTTGCTGTTGGTTTAGACATGCTGAAGCAAAGCTGCCCTCAGAAAGGAGGACAGCCATTTGGTGTACAGCTTTCTTGAAGAGAAGCTGGGTTCAGTATGATGACTTACAGCAGGAATAGATACGAGGAAGGATCCTGGCCCCAGCAGACCAGGAAACAAAGGCCTAGAGGAGAGAGCATGAGGACATCAGAGTGGGAGGTGGAGAAGAAGGATGGAAACAACAAATGGGAGAAATCTTGACAGCAGTATGCAGACTGAAGAAGTTACAGGGAAACGTCCCAGCAGAGCTGAAATTATACGGGTAGGGGATGGAAAGAAACAAACAGGTATAAATTCATGCAGGACACGGAGGGTAAGGTCAAGGTCTGCTTGATGACATGAAAGAAGACATTAAGTGGGAAGCACGATACAGCATATGGTCCGAACAATGGAGCTTTTGTGGGTGCATTAATCACAGCTAAAAAAAGCACACTTTAAGAAAACCTCTCATGTTGTGGGTTTTTTTTTTTGGAGTCTTTCTTGTAATTTTTCAGAACTCAGTACTGCAAGTTTATCATAGGCCCTCAGGCTAGAAAGTCTCTTAGGCAACTACCTTACAGCTTTACTGAGGGAAGATACAGTCTCTGTATACATTGTCATGATTGACTCTAACTCCTAATTACAGAGTTCCTGGGTTCCCTTTCACAAAATTAATTAGGAACAAATCCATGAAGGACAGTATGGTGCCAGTCAGCAGCTTGTAATTACAGATAATATTTCTATACTTTAGAGACCACTGCGGAAGTTGTTACCTTAGTTAATACCTTTTTTCAACTGGTGGCACATTTAGGTGTGCTAGGACAACAGCTGAGGACTGCACTTCCTAGTTCTGCCAGATGCAAGTGCTTGCTTACTGTGTCGTCTACTTTGCCTGTATTAACTATAAATCTTGAAATCTGCAATGTTTCTTGAAGCTGCTACTGCCTTAAACTTGAAAGAATTTCTATTTAAAGTTGGTAGGACTAGCAACTCTGTAACTATTTGAACTATTCACACTAAGTTCAGTGAAATATTTCGTGTCAGCCACCCCCTGGGAGATTTGGTGGTGAAGACTTTTAGAAAATTTGGAACAATTCCTCCCTCCCTTGGCCCTTCTTGGGCAGAAAATAAATAAATAAATAAAAAGCATTTGGAGTTTACTGGTATTTTATCTGCTCTGAATCATCCCACCAAAGATCACAGATTATCCATGCTAATATGGGGTTGTTTCAACATAACAATTTTTTCTGACTTGACATCCAATCTGAAGTCAGAGTTTTTGGAGGTTCCCAGTTCCATACTTGTCTGCCTAGAAACACAAGGCAATGGTTTGTGTTTCAACAGATTAAAAAAGAATGACATTCACCTTTTGTTTGCCATCTAGAACTGGTAGCTACATAGCATCTCTTAGTTGTTACCACTAGATAAGGACTTCACTGGATTTCACCTAGAGTGGACCAATGAGCTTACTGTTAAACAGCGTATATTGATCACCTCCTTGGACCAGGGCAGATTACTGAGTATAATCTCATCAGCAGAGAAACAAACAAGGAGATGAGTGAGAAACAGAAGTCTGTTTCCCTGAAACTCTGGGCAATACTGTTTAAATGTCCATTCATTTGGGTTAAAAAGGGGCTTAGTTGTAGAAAGATTACTAAGAAAACAGGACTGAATGATACTTCCTGGGCCATTGAACTTGGCCTTCTCCTGTTCAGGATCCTGAAAGGATTCTCCTTCATCCTCAAGCCATAGTTGGTCCTCTTATATCACCACAGGCATTACAGCAGGTTTTTCTCTAACTTTGCCTTGCAGGAATTACTTCCCGTTTCTGTAGGAGTTCTGACAGTTTTCTCGATGTGCAGCAGAGGCAAGTGGCTTTTACATAACTTTTCCTACTGTTGATGTTCTAGGTTGCGGTGGCTTCAGAGGCATGGTAAAGACGATACCAACCACCTCGGTGCCCAGCTCCACAAAGATGTTCAAAATGAGTGAGCAGGAAGCAATTGTAAGGTACCATCGCTGATGGCTGTTCCATGTCTAGCGCAGAGTTGGCAGGCTCACTACAAATCTTAACATAATTGTTTTACGCCAAAAATTGGTTGGCAGCTTTACTGTAAAGGAATTAACTGGGAGATTATACTTTCTGAATCAGCAGGAGCTCTGGGAAATCATTGTTGAGAAATTTTAACAAACTGCTCTTTTAACTGTTATCTAACCTATATCTCTTCTGTAGGCAAAAACATTACATATGACGTCAGCCATGCAAACACACATTTTTCCCTAATCAAAGGCGTTGCTGCCAGTGGTCTGTAAAAGCCTATTTTCTTCCACAGTCAATTGTGTTCCAAAAATTCTGCTATGCCCAATACGTTATATAATAAAATGAAGATATGAAACAAGGCATGTTTTTTTTTTTTATCTGTGACCGCTTTGAGTTTTCCCTTTGCTATTTGCTAAGCAAAAAGTCACATGTGGAGTCATTCCCAGTATTTAAGAAAACGATGTGCTGCTCATTCATATATATATATATATATACACAATAACAATGCACTTGAGCAGAGAAAAAGGACAAGATAATTACATCCTGTCTAGCATGTTGATAAAAAACATTAGTCCAAAAATGAAAATAAGTCTGTGATAAAATCAGAAGGCCTCTGGAATAAGCCATCAAATACCTGAACTGAGGACACATGATACAACTGGAGTCAATACTGCCTTTGTTGCTTTCAGCTATCTTTTGCTACCTATATGAACAGAAGCCTTTTCTCTAGAGGGGTAGTGATCACTATAGTAGTTGAATTCTCTGTAATTTCTTTGTATTTAGTAAAGAAATTCCTTTATAATTTTCACTCTTGAGAAAAGGGCAGAAAATATAAAACTGGAATTTCTTTGTAAATATCAAGCCTCTCCTATAAGAGGGAAATAATAATACTTCCCTTTTTCACAGGCAATTAGGTATTAGAATAATAGGGCCCTTAATAATTATCTGGATTAGACAAGATGTTTCACAGTGCTCATATAAAGCAGGAGAAGAAAGAAACATGATTTAAGACAAAATGCCCTTTTCTTTCTATGCATAAAGGGCTGGGACTGTGGAATTTCACAGTGTAACCCAAAACTCAATTTTATTAACTTTGTCCACGAACAATTACCAAAGAGGGAGGAATTGCTCAGAAAGAACAACTCTCAACAAATAAGGATAGTACAAATTAAATGTAGAAGCGCTCTGACAGCAAATGTGACCAGTCCTGCCACTGAACTGCCAAGTACATCACTGATGATGCCACATAGATTGAGCAGCCAGTGGGGTACCGCACCCCAGCCTAATTCAGATGCCAGCCCCAGGGCAGCATTCTGAAATAGTGCCTCACATACACCTTTTGTGGTACTTAGACTGAAACGTATTGTCTGTATCAAACTTTTCTGGGAAGAAATATCTGCTACTCCCTCTGAAGCCACACAGGCTGCATGCCCAGCGAAGAAACAGAGCCCAAGCCCCTGCTCTTCATGAAATGCTAAGAAACTGCACGGTGCCACAGACAATGAGCTGGGCCTGCTCTTCTCTCATTGTTCAAGGGAAGGTCTCATCAGCATGTTTAAGAACGGCAGCAAGGTCCAAAAGTAGCTTCATTTGTATCCATAGTACTAGGCTCATAGACAAGAGTATAAATTAGAAGAAAATTGGGTTTTGTTTGCATCAGCAAACAAAGCATATATACTCTGGACTCTGTTTTTCATCATTTCAGTGTTTTACTTCTTCAGCTCTTTCCAGTGTCTACTGTATTCAGCCACACAGTCCACCTGTCTCTCCACGAAAAAAAATAACTCCAAATTTCATACTTGAAGAAAACAAGGCACAGACATGCTAAAATGTGTTTGTAGCAGAGGAGGTTTGAAGCAAAACAGAACGTAGCACTTTGGGCTTCTGGGTCCCAATCTATTTGCTCAGAGCTACAGGACCTTTTTCCTCAGGGAAAAAGCATCTTGACACTCTAAATCTCTGACACTGGTGCAGTATGTTTTTTATAATAGTAGGATCTGCCTTTAGTTCTCTTAAAGACATTGTTACTAATATAACTATACTGGTTTCATCGGGTTTACTTCTGAATAACGTCACTAAAAGATCAGTATTTCACCAGCTTTATCTTAGGATGTAGTTTAGGTTTGATTAGCTGCAAGATAAAATCCTCATTTTTTTCCCCCACCCTTTAATGTAAGACTTTCAAGACTATCCTACTTTTCAAATTTGTAATTATTTTTGTTTGTTTTGCTAAGTTAGATGGTTTTTTCCTTATATATTTAGGCTTCAGATAAAGGTATTTAATTAATTGCTTGAAAGGTGAGAGAATTGTTAGTGTAGCTAGCAAAAGAGTTAGCAAAAAGAGTGGGACATGGCCGCTTGTTAACCACAGAGCAAAGTTAGAAAAGAATGAAAAGAGCAGATCAGACAAATAAAGCAATGAACGTAACATCCATTTGCAAGAGGAACCTCTCGCTACCTACAAACATAGTTTTACTGAATTATAATGTGCCTTAACTGTGTGAGAATAACATAAAGAAACTTCTCGGAATGGAAGGCTCGCTGATCGTTCTTATCCTACTGCTCATTTCACTACAAAACTCAGCAAGCTCAGTAAGATGTGAATATTTGTCAAATAATATCCCTTAACAATAAGTTCCATCAGTTAATCACACAGCATGTCAAACACTATTTGTGCGTATCTCTCCTGAGTGTATGCCATCTTGCTGCATACTAAAGTAGCATGGTTCAGCTGGAAGGGACCTACCATGACCACCTAGTCCAACTGCCAATATGAGCATAAAGCTATTGCCATCTTTACAACTTGTAACATTATACCTTTCTGTTATACATTCTCTCATCCATCTGCCTGCCAACCTAAGTAATCCTAGTCCTTTTAATCTCTTCTTTTAACTGACATACTCTCCTGTGGCTGTGTAATTTGTACTATGGGGATGGAGGGAGAGCAGCAGCCAGTGCTCCTCTGATCAGAGCAGCTCTTGCTTTCCTGTTGCAGACTTAGAGACTTAGAGGGTTAGGGGGTAAAAAAAGGGAAATCCTCCTTAGTTGTGAGATGATTATGAACAGCTCTGTCTGTGAGTGAGTGCTAAGAATAACCAGAGATAATACCAACAGGACTGATAAGCACTTTTGGTGCACAGAACACCAGAGCAACAGTTTTCACTCAAAAATAGTTTTAAAAGAGACATGAAAAGTTGCCAACTTGAAAAAGTTTATCAGACAACCACCACCTATCTGGAAGAGCGTGTGTGATTATGTGTGTTCAACTGCCCATCCTCACCAGAATCCTTTATAAGTAGTTAAACGAAGGAGAGCTTCTAATCTTATTCTAAGCACAAGTAAGTAAATAGGCTTCATTACCAAGTTTTTAAAGCACAGATAAAGCACTGTTGTTATGGTTGTCAACTTAGTGGACTAGGAATGTTTTTTTTGCTGGACCCAATATCCATAAGTGGTAATGAAGATCACCCAAATAATTTTATCATGATTTCAAAACCCTGTTGTATAACTAACATGTATTGTACTAGCCTTGGTCACTGCAGAATTAGGAAGTCATCTCAAACACTAACAGAACACAGTCACCACAATTTCATTTCTTTTTTTTCCTGAAGAAATGCCTGAAGACAGTTTCTGCTCAGGGAGGGGCACAAACAACTGCCCTTAAAAGTGAGGGGATATTATATGACTATGGCAAAAGGCAGAAGAGTTCAGACCAATAATGGAAGGAGATAGAGCAAATCAAATTAATATCACATTTTGATTAGTTTTTCAGCACATAAACAATCATTATTATTATAACTTTTACTATTTACACAAATCATAACACATTTAACTTTCAGGTAGAGGCTGTATGGGATGATAAGGTAGATTCTGACTTTTCCCTACTAGGATAGCATAGATTGCTGTTGCAATGCCTTTGAATAGCAAACAAATGTGTCTGTTTCCAGATAGCACCTGAAAGTATTTATTTACCTTAAAGTTGCTATAATACTATACAGTAGGAAGCCAGCCCTTCTCAAAATTCTACGATTATATTCTTGCCTAAGCAGGCAACATCACAGGCAAATCTAGTAATCAAATCTAAGTATCTAGTAACCAGTACACAGTACAGAGCTTCTTCAGCCTCTTATTTTTGGTTCAAATTCCTTTGTCACTTTTTCAACACCTCCGGTACAGAAAAGCCACAGGTTTGGATTAGAAATGATTCATCACCCCGCCAGAAATGAGGAAGTCACAGCTCACAAGACTCATGCTGGGCTGGTCAGTATCTCTAACATTACAGAAATTTCTCACATGCTATCCTTCTGTTGTCCAGAGAGACTACTTACTTGAACACTGAACAGTTGCCTTCAGAAATTTTCCTACTGAGATGGCCACAAGACTTTGTGTTTAATGTGAACGTAATTATTCTTTTGTTTAAGACATTTTAAAGAAGCTGAGACAAGAAGCCTATGTCTTAACACTTTCTTCCAGCTTGGGTCAGCCATAATAAAACACAAAAAAACTTCAAAATTGCTCAGGATGTCCTCTTGACAAAAATTAATGCACATTAGGTCTTGTTCTGCTTTATTTGGGGCTCTGTCTGAATGTTCGCCACCTGTTCTTCTTCATTTAGCTATCCATAATAAACTTTTGGCATATTTGTTCCCTTATCTGTTAATCTTTATTTGATAAACCTGTGATATAAATCGGCCTTGTATGCCTTACCCTGACCTCTGAGTAGTGTGAAATCTTTTGAGAGGACATTAAATCCTAATTTTATCTTACTGTGTTTTGGCCAATGAAGATCTACTCCTAGAATTTCACTCAATATAAACTCTTTTATTTCAATGTATCTTATCTCCAAGGCACCAATTGTGTCAGATGAGATTCTCTGACAAAAGAACAAGAAATTCTGTAACATCAAGTAAAATATAAAAAGTTAGCAAAATAGTATCTTTTCATTTGTATTCTGAATACTTAATGGTAATTTCACATTTATTAAGGGAAACCTCTTATTCTTCATTACACCTGATGACCTGTGCATGAGCTGGAAATGGAGAGCAAACCGCCTTTGCCTTTGAGATATATGCTGCTATTTACCTGGTTGTTAGTTCAATTTTCAGATTAATTAGGGAAGTGAGTTCCCGAAGTACTCCTGAAAAATAGCCTTCCCTGCCCTCTCTGTTTGGTGAGGGCAAAATGGCTTGTAAGCAGTTCAAAGTGTTGTATTGTATTAAGGTCTCAAGTTTCCTGTAAAGCTGAATTCCTGAATAAAGAAAGGGTAGGTACCAGCCAAAAGTCTGTTGTGTAATGCACTAATACAGTTGTAAAGTACTCTTCCTCACGTATATCTCAACTCTGTACCTTCAACATTGTAAGAATGTACAATGCAGTCAGGCAGTGAAACAGATGCAGCTGGACATAGGATGTGACTAAAATAATATTTAGATATATAGATATCTAGAAATATGGCTATTCATGAATCTTTAATAAAAGTAATGCAGACAAAGACTACCTTAAGTTTCCCTTACCTAAACATTCCTAAGGACAAAACCATTTACTTTCTATAAAAATGTTCCTCAGTGCAGTGCCCATATAAACTACTCAGCAGACGGCTCAGTAAGTCAATTTGTTGAGAATATATTAATAGCCAGAAGAA
The DNA here is from genome assembly GCA_009769605.1 of Bucorvus abyssinicus. Classification (NCBI taxonomy): domain Eukaryota; kingdom Metazoa; phylum Chordata; class Aves; order Bucerotiformes; family Bucorvidae; genus Bucorvus; species Bucorvus abyssinicus. The sequence goes on from CM020063.1 coordinate 33,941,510, forward strand.
AAGTTACATTAATCTAAAGAGACTCAGAGTCTAAAGAGAGTCAGAGATTTCTGAGGAAATTTTACCAAAGTTACCATGCAATTTCTTTCTACATAGCCAAAAAAAAAAAAAAAAAAAGAAATAAAGAAAAGAAATTACACTTGCAATGATGGTAGGTTGACAGACCAAAAGGACAACTCCTTAACCAGTTAAACTGCGAGATGGTGACTATTCAGCTAGCCCGCTTCAGATGTCTGCTAGAAGGGGAAATCCCTCCCTAAAGTCCACCGATCAAGTAGCTACCATCTATACAGGGAGCCTATTGCCACTTGCTTGGACGTGGACATCTACAGCAATGGAATATCTTTCCACCAGATAAATCCCTCCCTTTGTGTTGCTGTGAATGAGTTAAAGTAATACTTTGGTGCAGCTTTGAGTCTGGCCTGTCTCCAAGAAAAATCATCAGGTTGTAAGTTGTAGGAGCTGCGGTGATTGCTATTATTGGATTATCACTGTGGGATTCACCTGACATGTTGATTTATAGGCGTGGATTATTCTCAATTATATCTCAAGAACAAAATAAGCAAACCTGAGAGCTCCTGGAAAGTAAAGTCATAAATAGTATCCCTTTCTCAAAATGTTTCTTCACCTTAGTTGTTTCAAACAAGATTTATTATTTGCTTCAAGCAGTTGTTACATTAAACTTATATTTGGAGAGAGCCAAGCCCGCTACCATTCAAAAGAGGAGTGAATATATCAGTTAAGTGCAGCGAGTTAAGTCCTAGCTCAAGACACTGTGTATTAGGATACCCTAACTCCAGTTCCGTTCCAGCAGTGGCTTGGAGTAAAGCATCAAAACGTACTGCATTGCCAAAAGGAGCACACACATCAGAACCATTACTGCATCAAAACTGAGGATACAGCTTCCAGGTGAGGAGCTGAAACTTTCTATGAGGCTTTAAAAAAGGTGCTTGTGGTTGTCTGACCACATCTCTTACTGCTTTTTATCCACTGTTCTCAGAGACTAGGATAGGAAAAATTATTCTTTAAAGATGTGTTATGCATCACAAATATTCTGTGACCAGCTGAGACGTTTTTTAAAGGTGATAACTCTGTTCAGCTTGATATTGTAAATTCTTTTAATCTAGACATTAACTCAGTGACAAAAGACTTGACATGCTTCTCATCCACAGGTGGATTTGAGCCATCTGAGAATTCTTGCTGAAGCAGCATTTTTCTCAAAAAGGCTGATTAATCAAAACCAAAACTTTCAATAGAAAATTAACAGTTTAAATAAAACTTTAACCAGAAATAGAGGCAGAATATAATTTTTCATTACATGAGAAAAGGGGGGAAAGGGTGGGGAAGAAAAGCAGCGGCAGCTTAATAGCTAGAGTACATCGTCAGTGTGGGAAACCCAATTTCCAGCCTTTGTTCTCCTTCCCTTAGATGAAAGGTGTATTTCCCACATTTCATTTTTTGTTCCAGTGGTAAACAACTCTGAGTGAGTCTCTGATCCCACTCAAAACTCTTTCACATATGCAGAAAAAATATAATACTTAATTCACTGACTGTTTATCTATTTCAGGTACGGGAAATGGCAGAGCAGGGAATTTAATCATTGTCATATGTTTTCCTGGCTATGATCCTAACATACAAGTTACTGTCTGCCCATCTGTGAGCTATCTTCTCCCTGCCTCTCTGCTTTCCCCCTCCCCCTTTCCAGACCTAAAGAGTAGATAAACAAAGACCAAAAAATGTTGATTTTTCACTGATGTGAAGTAGAAAATACTTGAATCTCGGGAAATTTAGATAGGAAAACCAATTTACAATCCACAACCTCAGTAAAAATACTAGGAAAATCTAAATACTCATACTGTAAAGTAAGCATTTCACAAGTGTTAACCACTGTTTTCCAGTGTTGGTCTCCTGTTTACTCAGCACAGTGAGAAGACCACTTTCGGAGCTTTCATTTTTAAGAACAAATGACCTTCCTCTCCACTGTAAGGGTTGGCATAAGGAGTCCAGAGCTTCATACTGTGCAGTTTCATCCACAGAACATTGACATTAAAGTTTGTTTAAATCAGACTTCCTGTCTTGTTCTTTTTGGGGTACTTGAGTTCCTTTGCCTCTCCTTTCTCAGCTGCTTTATGGTTTGTGGTTTGGTTTTTTTTTAGGTGTGAAAACTTTCATAATTGCTGTTCTGTGAGCATTTATTAGTGTGTAAGGAAAGATTTTTTTATGACTTTTTTCTGCTTAGCAGGAGGATTCTGCACAAAGCAGAATTGCTAATGAATTTAGATTCAGCAATAGCGCCCAGATTTCTTGGCTATAGGGCATGTTCTTGTGCTTCAGCCATGGAGTGCATCTGTACCACACACTGCAACACTGGGCAGAGGGACATGCTCCATGTAAATTAGTCTGAGAAACATTAGTATGAGAGATAGAGCTCATAAATAAACCTGCTTCTTATTCAGAGGCAGCTTGATTATGTTTAAAGCTTTTTACACTGTGTTGTCACACATATTGTGGATTTTCCTATAATGACTGCTTAGGGCAATATTCTATAGGTGTTCTTAAAACTCTGGATTCCTGTCCTGTTTTATATGAATATAGGCTTCTATTTTTTCTTTTCAGTCAAAGAAACTCAAGCCTTCTTTACCTTAAATGACCATCTCTTATCCTTCTTCCTGTTGAAAAGAATATTCCTTGAGTGTTTTCCTTCATCACTAAAGCACTTTGAAAATCAGTATGTTTGTGCTGTCTGCAGGAACAGGGAGATTGTCAAGTACAAGCCCTACTGCTACATGACATTATTAAATGTACCTACCCTTTCTTTATTCAGTTTCCCTTTTGGAAAATATTTATGAACTGAATTTCAACAAACATCTTCCAGTTTCTCTAATACGGTAGATCATCATGCAAAGGAAGATTCATTTAAAATTAAATGGTAGCAATATCAGGGCTTCATGTGAAAACGAAAAAAAAAAAAGGATCTCCAGCCACAAAATGTCTGAGCACTCTGAAGTACTTACAAACACATCCATAAATGACTGGCTAGGCTGACGTGTTGGATTTCTCATGAGGCATTGTTTAGAAGGCAAAATTAACCTACAGCAGTGCATGCTATTTAAGCTTGAGAAGCAGCAGCTTTTAGAAAATGAAAATATTTTCAGAATGTAGCCTGAACGCTTTCTCAGCAACATGAGACCATACTAAATTCATTTCACTGCTTTTCATAAGGTAAACACATCACACTGAAGGTTGTTCTGCTTTGATGCTATCTTATGGCCTGAGACCTGAGAAGACTAAAAGATCTCTTAAGCTGTTGGGCTGCTGCTGTTGACCTCACATTTTTTATGTCATAGAACACATCTATGCAGAAGTTCAAACCACTGGCAGAAGCACAAAGTCTTTTCAGTCCCTACTATAAAAACACTGACAATCCTCACAGGCTGCTTTGAGGAAGACCAGAATGATTTCCATCCTACCTCCACAACCAAGTCTTTTGCCTGTTTTTCATCCTTCCCTGTCTGCACACACATTATGTATGCAAATGCATTTTCTCCTACAAGAGAGAAGTGTGATCATGTATCAGCAAAAGTTTTTCAATGCCTGATGACATAAAAGGCCTCAAATGAAACCAAGAGTCTAGCCAGAGGCAAGATTTATTTAAATTTTGGATTATGTCTTGAAATGAAGAGATGTCACAATTATCTGTCCTATAAGAACAGGCAATATATGTGAGGAATACATGAAACACTGCCCCAATATATAATACCCCTATGCTCTTACAAATTAGATCTGCTACTGCACACAGCAAAATCAGTTTTACTTTAATTTCAGTGACTAACAAGGCATTACTTTGGGATTGCAATGCCTAACCAAGAAGTCCTTGGTGCTAGTGAAGAAATTGTATATGGTAGTAATACCTACTACAATACTGGATGGCAGTAATAAATAGTAATAATTAGCATACAGGAAAGTCTTGAAAATATTTGTAGGCTGAGACAGACCTGGTAAAGTTTTGCCTAATCTGATATTTAAAATAACCATAAAAACTGCTGCCAAACCCTTGAGTGACCAGTGAGATGGAAGGAAGAGAGGTGTTGCATATCTGGATCATATCTTTAAAATAGAAAGCGTCTTATATTATTCTCAAATATTATTTGTTACATTGCCTAAAAGATAGATATTAGAACTTTTTTTTTTTTAAAGAAAGCACTGAGATAACCTAAAAATACTGTAATTACTGAGAAACCAGCTACACCAAATGCTAAAACACTGGAGGTCAGTCATATTTTAGACCACAGCACATGTCCTCAAAGGTGATATTTTTCTACCTAAATTGTTAAATTTTGTAAGCAATATCATGGACATATTTATACAACATCTAGCTTTCTTTTAGCATGAAATAAACCTAATTTGAAAAAAAAAAAAAAAACCCACCCTCGTAGCATCTCTACTGTGTAGTATATTAGTCACCCTATCCCTTACAGATTAAGCTCTTTGGCATTATAGGAGAAATCATCTGCTACATACTGGCATCAAGCAAAAACAGATTCATAAACTCTGCCCTTAATCTCTCTTTCAGTTTTCTTCCAATTAGAAACAATCTTTCTCCAATACTCTAATTAATACTTACACATTAAATATTAGGCATTATAGCAGAAATCATCTGTTATATTCTTGCATAAAGCAAAACTAGGTTTGTAAGCCCTTGCCCTTAATCTTTCTTCCAATTTTCTTCCATTTAAAAACAATCTTTCCCCAATACTCTAATTAATGCAAATGATATTCATGATTAGTTAGCATTATGCTAATCTGAGCCCCAAATTTACCTAAATCTACATGGTGTTGTCTGAGTACCAGATTGCTTTGGGTTTCTAAGTAAAATTACATTAGCCTGCCAGCTGTACAAAATGCCATGATAGAGTAGAAATCCAAGCAAATCATCAAGATTACATTAGTTTTGTTTCTTAATGAACAACTGTTTGCATTAGGGATTACAGACAAATTATAGTTTTCGTCTCTGTACCCAGGCAGCCAGGCATCTGTTGAGAAGTTTCATTTTTTTTCCTGACTATCCCTACATAGATTGACGAGAGCTAAGGCAGAGAGACGGGTCTAATATTTCACGTAATAGATTTTTTTCCATTACAAAGCAATCACCACTGTGGGTCTCACTGCTAACCTTGAATTTCACTCTTCCACTGCTGCCTGGAATGAGTGAGAAACCTGAGTGGGTTTTTCTGAGAGGTTATCAGTCACCCAGCTTCTCTCGTTCTCCTACAGAAGCATATTACACACCTTAGAGCCATACCCGCTTGCCTTTACACTTCAAGCCAATTTCCAAAAGCGTGCTGTTGCAATTCCTGCTGCTTTGATATAAACACTGTGCTGTCAAAAAGCATCATGTGTTGAAAACAGCGCATTGGACTTATGCTTCATAGTCTGGGTTAACAATGCGCACAGGGAAACTGAGCTATGCAAAGTCGAGTGATAATGAACGTCATACCACCAAGACTGCTAATCTTAAAAGAGAAACAACGAAGCACAGTTTTGTGGATGTACGCAATTTAGCAGGTTGTTCAAGTTTGTCCCTGTTTCATGTCAAACTGCTGTAGCGTGCTTGTTATTACGTTCTGCTTGATTTAATTATGCTCCCAGTGTAGAGGTTTTCTCATTCTTCTGTGCACTAATCTCATCTCCAGAACTCACACTGTGACAGCTCATTATTGTTGGCAAAAATGTAGGACGCTGATAGGAAAAGAAAGGCTCTGATACATTCATCATTGTGTATCAAGACCTCCTGATTACAAGATACAAGTAACGAGTTAATTGTGGATCAATCTGTAGAGTGCAGGACAGTAAAGGGTGGGTAAACCACCATGCTTTTCTTGAATCACAACACCGAGGAGCAGTAAAATAATTCTGGACAATTTCTTTCCTCCTGTCAAACCTGTGCTAATATCACAACTCTCTCTTGACCTATCCAGAGCATCACATGTATACAAACGTGCACTGAAGGGCACTGCCACTGTTGCGGAATTTGTTCAGAAACCCTACCTAAATACCCTCCAGAGCACAGTCTCCCTTTCACTTCCTTCCAATGGTCAGTTTAAATAGTTTTAATAAATTTTAGCAACAACATATGGCATAAAAAAAACCCCAAACATCTCATATGAAGTATACAACGAATGTTACAGAGGCTATCTTATTATAAAATTCATGCGAGAGTTTAAGGAAAAGTCTGAGTGACTTCCAAAATGCTTTGGAAAAAATACTTATTAGGATACCTTTGTCTGAAACAGGTGAGCTGCAGTTCTGCCTTCACCGGGTCTTATTAAACGCAGCAGTTTAAATTGGAGAAAGATGAAATCAGGACTCCTACTTGGAAAGGTGCCTAAGAGCTAATACGGATGAGTGTTTTCCACTTTATGCTTGTCACATTTAGTATTTTGGTATGGGCATTTTTTTGCTGTTGACAATATATACAGAGAATTAAAATCGTTATTAAAATTAATCAAGGAAGGGACAATCTTCACATTAGATAACAGGAAACTTACAATTACAAATCACTATCATTTGAGAGATAAACATTTACAAACACTCTATCAAAAATACCAGGCATTATACCATGTTAATTAAATTATTCACTCCAAAAATAAATAAGAGGTTCCAGAGTTTAAAACCCCCTATGATTTTTGCTGCTGTAAGAGACATTCATAAGGCCATTAGATGGAGTGAAAATCTGAATTGTTATATGCTACTCAGTGAACACATTCTGTCAGTTAATGACACATCACTTTGCTTATTAACTTGTGAAAGACCACTAACAACTAATTACATTCTGCTCTATCACTTGTCAGTGAGATACCTTGAGATAATTTTAGTAGCACAATGGAAAGACACATCTGGATGAAGTGGCCTGAAGATCATTGTACTGCATCAGCTTTGGGTAAGACTTTTTAGTAATTCAGAACTGATGTGTCATTGCTGTTTACACATTCACTTTGTTCTAATATAAGAGTTTTCACCAATTACTTGGACAGCAGTGTTACCCATAATGTTAACTTACCTGAGCAAGAACAAAAGGACTTCTCCCTTCTCTCGTTAACAAATAAATACTCCTTGTCTAAGGCAGTCTCAGCCTTAGATGAAACTCACAATGTTTTCCCCTCTGGAATAATTTCCAAGTTTGTTAACTAGTTAGGTGGAAAAGAACAAATTTTTATGTCAAGTCACAACATGAAATTGGGGTCAGATGCTTCACTGACAGGATTAAAGTGAAAACACGCATGCTGGCATCAAGGTGCTGCTGGTGGGAATCAGCTGAAATGGCTACTGAAGACTTCAATAATAATTCAAATAAAGCAAATGGCTAACTAAGTTCAGATTCTGCCTCATGAGTCCCCCCTGCCACTCGAACTTGCTAATTATTCGTACCAGGGACAGAAAATTCACGGGCTTTAGGACTGTCCTATACCCCTGTAAAGCCGGAGTTCAAGCCCAGGTGGAAAGGGGAAGGCAGTGCTGCTGCTGCAACTGCCATGGGTTCTGAGTGGATAGATGTCAGCCTTCAGGCACATTTAATAACTTCTTCTAATGTCGGGCCCATCAAAATGCACTCAAAAATAAATTTGATTGGCAGGCCAAATAACCTCACAATACGCTTATGCGGACTTACGTAGACTGCATTATCCTTTGTTAGTGTGACAGGGCCCTATACTGCTGTTAAACCCAGGGAGACCCATGGCTGATGAAATAAGAAACCATACCAGTGTTGCGGGCAGCAGACAAACAAAAAAATGAACAAACACCACCAGCACGCCCTCAGTGTCCTCAAAGATGCAACTAAGAAATCCTTGATTTGCAGACATATGTGCAGGAACAATAGTGTGGCTGGGAAGCTGAGGCAGTAAGCTTTAGTTAAGAAACATCAGTGTGTCTGCAGAGATGTTCTGACAGATAAAAACCTGATCAGCCTTTCAGGGTGGTGAAATAAATCTGAGTGTTTTCTGAAACTATGTTAACTTTGAGGTAGTACACTGATGTCTGCATGTATGTAATCAGCATAGTTAGTTATTTCCAGTGAAAGACTTGTAGAATACCCTTTCGTGGTTAACTAACACATAATTTTAAAAGTGATATAAAAGCAGAGCCCCTCAAAACTTGAAAAAGGCAGTTAGAACAAACATGAGTCTGCCAGAGCAAATGGAGTGTGACTGGCTGAATAGGAAAACTTGGCAGTGCCACAATATGAAGATGAAGCATTTCAAATATTAAACTGGTTTAGTTTAAAAGCCTGGTATTAAAGGATCCGGTTTGATCCTCCATTAATTTTTAAGGGGAATGTGTCTCCTATATTGTATCCACAATTCTCAAGACCAACAGGTTTTGTTAACAGCTTTCTTTTACAGAGTGCTTGTCCTAAATGGAGGACCGTGTAACTGTATTGGATCAAATTTAATACACAGAAGAAATCAGAAGTCTTTATTATATGGAAGAAATCAAAACCCTTATGTCACACTGTCTTGAGCATTAGCAAAATTTACATCTAACCTCTCTGTGCACAATCTTTCCTTGAGTTACAAGGAATTCAGTTCACTTCTATCGGAAGATAATTTTCTTTGAGATTCCCTGAGAAGCAAGTCATCATTTAAAAGGATGCTACATAGGAAGTCTCCCCCATCAGTATTTAATATCTTTGAGAAATCGTCGTTTCAGAATGACAATTTGACATTTGACATTTGACATTGAACCTTTGCTTAACAAAATAGATAACTGCACATGCATACTAGTGCAAGGACATAAGAACTTAGATGTTTACATGACATTGCAAGGTACGAGAGCTGTTAAAATATTTGATTTTGTAGTTTTGTTTAGAAGTTTAAATAGTTGTAGTAAAATTTTTAAGACAGGTAATGGTATCACTGTAAAACTGCACAGCGTTGATAAAGAAGACAAAAGTTAATTCCTAACCATATTGGGTTTACAGGTTTGAAAGGTTTTATTTGTTCCCATTGAAATTTTTACTTCTTCAAATTGCCTTTGTCACGGTGCTATAATCTGAGACACACTGTGTCAATTATAGCTAATACCTAGGCATCTGTGGTTTCTAGCAAGCACTCAGGGAGTGACTTTCTCACCTTTTTTTTACTACCAACTTTTATTTCTAATTAGAATTGCAAGAAGAAATTGCAGAAACCTTCACCTATCTGTCTTTATATTAGGTCCTCCTTTTCTTTACTTAAGTTATTATATTCAAGATTGCAAATCTAATGTCTTACACCAGGAGGCTAAAGATATATCTTAAAGAGTAACTAAGTTTCCAGTTTTGATAGAATTTTCAATCTATCAATATCAAAGTTTAGAAAACCTAGCTATATTTCTTCAGAATTTTCACTCCACTATCATCAAAAAACATCAGAGACTGATGATCACAAATTCCTGCTAGAAAACTCCCTCTTCTGCATAATTAAAAAAATCTGGTGCAAAGAAAAATGTATATGAAAAAACAGGGAAGAGAATGAAGAGATTGATAACTTCAGAACAGAAAAAGCGACTTTATTATGAGTTGCATAAGATTTCTTTAGGTCCTACAGAAGATGGAGCTACAGCAAGGTGCCATAGCTTTCTTCATACATGCATTTCCTCAATCATAGCACATGTTCAGGTAAGTTACAAAGGAAAACTGTTATTGAACAGATAGATACATGTTAATTACACCTTGAATACTACAGTTGTATTAATTACAGACAAGTTAAAGTACAACTGCCTTTTACATTATGTAGAAGCACGCTTTAGAATTAAATGGTAGCTTTTTCCTCAGTGAACTTTGGATCATGCTCTAAGCCAACACAATGCACACATATTTAGACATGCAGTCATATGCGTGCACACACACACACAAATATATGTTTATGATATTGTTGATGTACAGCTTTCTTCATAAGAAAACTGTTAATATTGCCAGAATGAATAGGCAAAAGGAATCATGGTCAGACTCCCAGTGTGAAGCTCTTGCTGAATTCAAGTATGAAGCACAAGTAGAAAAAGTTGTTCCACTCAGAAAGTGCTGCAACTGCTAAACACCTCACAGTAGCAAATCTAACTGGACATACATAGCTAACATGCAAGGGACTGAAGAGGAAAAGTCACTTGTGAATAAGCACAAATATCTTTTTTTGGTTAAAATGACACATTTTTTTAAAAATTGGCAAGGAAGAGGTATTAAACATGAACAACAGCACCTTCATTCTACACTAGTGTACACTGGTAGCATCTAAATTCCCTGCTACTTCAAGGTTTTTCCTTGATGAAGGGAGATGATTTCCCTATATCAAAATAAAAAGCATTAAACATTAGAAACGAACATGCATTCAAGTTTTACAGTTCTCTAGACAGATCTGTCTGATTTTAAACTAATTTTGAGACATACTAAGTATACATAGCACCTGAGCCAGATATATATTATAGGTTGAAATCTAACTGTTCCGAACAAAAACTAAAACTGAAATGTCTCATAAGCATATACAGCATGTGTTAAAAAAGACGTATCTTTTATTCATGCAGAATAACCATTACATAGTTAATAAAGGATCTTGTAGCAAGTTATGTACGCTGTTCGCATTTTTCTGTAAGTAAGGAAAACTTACAGAATATAGGAATATAGGACTATAACCTTGGGCTAACACTTCCTTTTACCCACTCCTCCCCCTGAAATTTATAGAATTAAGATATTGTGTCCTAGGTCCATGAATAAGCACAGCATGTTCAATATGTCCATAGTTATACTGACATTTGTTTCTAAATCATTTAATTAAAAGTCATTATTGAGAACAAAGGATTCATTAACAAGCTGTACATCTGAACAACTGATGGAGCTGTTGTGTTATGAATACCATTTCAATTCAAATTAGAAAACTGCACAGATGTGCTACTGCAAAATATTGACATACTGCAACTCCCTTGGAATGTGATTAAAATTTGTGTTAAACCAAAAAGCATGCTAAAACCTGGCTTTACTAATAAATTTAGGATTGGAATAATTCTTTTAATACTGAAATACAGCAGCTAAATTGTAATTATTTTTACCTCATTTGAGATTATATGAGCTATTAACACAGCCTTAATGCTACATGAAATCTCTCTTTTAAAAAAATCTTTCTGTCTTAAAGTGAAAATATAGAGAAAAATTATAAACTTTGTATTGACAAACTTTTTGTTCCAAGATTTTGTTATGAAGTTTTTGATCATAAGATCAAGCCATTAAGCAAAAGGAAATCTGTAGTATTTGCAACAAATCAGAACTTCCTAGTTGGCTCTGGATTATTCTTAACACAAACCTGTGATTTAGATACTTTTTTCCTACATCTTTGAATAGACAGACTATTTTTCATTCTCTATTGCTAATGCACACACGCATGTATGTGTGTACAAAATAGGGTTTTGAGATGAGGAAGAAGAAATTTTTTTAGAATATACGTTTACACTCCATAGATTTGCATGCAAATTATCTGACAACCAGAAACATGCATCCAGACTTTGGCATAGATTTAACAAAATAGATTTCAATAATTGCCTGAGATGTAAATATTTGGAAACCTTTCCCACAAGAAAAACCCAGCAGCCAAATATCAATACCACGAAGTTTTGTAAACAGCTACTTAAATTTGAATTTGTAAATCAGTAAAGTGATGAATTTTTAAGTCTATGAAGTCAATCACAAAACACCATATAACTGTAATCCCAAACTCGTCCTTTGCCATTAATTAAGAGACAGTAGAAAATATCTAGTTTTCTGTGAGTATCATCCTCCTCATCATTCCTCCTCATTGTATAAATGGAGATTTTTCAATTTAAAAATTCAAGAGTACTTGCCAGCTGTACTGAACAGCCTCTTCACTGAGTATGCTCTTTCCCTCACCACAGAGTGAAACGACAATAAATGTTCATGCGCAATGAAGGTGGCCACATTACAATCATCTGAAAGACTGAGGTAATCCTTTAACAATTCTCCATATATACGCTGTTATTTAATATGTTAAAAGCTTACTTTTGTTTGCACTTTGTTATTGTATTCTCAGTATAACTTTTACTCTCTTGTGATTTAGTAAATACATCCATATTCAAGAGAACACGGAGGGAGTGTGCAATTTCTTTTTGTTTGTTTTTTTCCCTAGCAAATGAATTTGTTATTATTGTAGCTAAATAAAAGAATCTGAATTAAATAAACAGTAAGATAGGAAACAATAGAGTAGTACTACAATACCATAGGTGGATAACACAGACTTTACTTCCTAAACACTCATTCCACTTAATTTAAAGAGAAAGACAGAATGTTTGGGGTTTTTTTTTCCCCCAGAAAATAGTTTCAATGTAATTATTTTTAAAAAAGAAATTTAAAAAGAAGCCATTATTGTAAGACTATTCAACCTAAGTTTGATGTTGATCATCCATGCTGCAAAATAATGACAAAGCAGATAGCTTATCTATAATGAAAAGACACCAAGTTTTGTAATGATGCCTGTCATAGTAGCATTTGTTAATGGTATTTTTTATAACTATGAGTAACCACCTTAATACACTATTTCCCCTTCACCACGAGGCATTTGCAATAAAGTGTTTACAATCATTCAGGAAGAGCAGAAGCAGAAAACTAAAGAAATCTGCCCTTCTCATTTGTTTGTTTGTTTTTCACTCAGAAGTCTTAAGGTTTTACATACACTCCATATTCTTGATAGCAATTTTCAATAAATAATTATACAATAAACTCTGTGGTACTATTTTGTACACTACAGCATTGAAACATAAGACACTTCTTCTTTGAGAGAAAACAATTCCCACTGTACATAGGTTTTCCTTAGATTCTACAACTGCAAATTTATAAATTAGAAATACGATACCAAATAGAATGTACAGCTAAAATACCATTTGATTTTCACCCACACCTAACAGTCAAGCATTTTTAAACTCCCCTTCTAAAGAGTGCATGAAATACACACTCGTGACAATGAACATTTACATTACCTGTATTTTACAGATTAACATTCAGGATAAAAACTGCATTAAGTGAAAGTATTGATTTTCTTTTCCATTTGGAAGCAATGCCAGCTTACTGAAAGCTATCCTTAGAGAAACTTAATTAAACTTAAGACATGCTCCTTAAAAAACCCAAGCCTTTGTACATGTAATATTAAGGAAATCTGCTATGCAAACATTTCATAGAGCCTATGTCCAAACATCTGTCATCCACTTTAACAGCTCTCTTTAATAATGTACACTCTTACAATAAAAAAGTCTGATTAAAGATCCAAGCATGAATCTAAACATAATACTGTACAGTGTAACTCCCAGCAAAAACTAGGTTCACAATACAGCTTCTCATCATTTAGTTTACTCCTCCGTTCTTTTTAAAGTTACGTGCAAATGTTCACATCACAGTAATTCAACAAGTAGCAAAGACAGAAAAAGGTTCCTTCCCTGTACTCAAAAACTACAGAAAAATCACAAGTAGAGAACATAATATAAATTAAATACTCCCTTCAGGTATATACCCTCACTGAAGGCACGTATCATCATCCACCTTTGGAAAGATAATGAAGTCCTTGCAAAGCAGTGTAGGAAGGCAGTTATAATCAGAAAGCTGCCTTCTGTCCATGCACTGGGACGTGCTATCCACTGGTGCTCCCCAGACCCACTGCTCAAGAATAAAGTGCCTATTGTCTCAGCACTGTACTAATTGTGAAAAAGCAGCCCATGCAGTAAGCATAATAATTATCCAGACAAACAAGCAAAGGCAATCAATGAAGGAATGAAAAGGGTAAAAATACACGACCAGACAAAGCAACCCAAGAATGAAATTAATATTTATAATGGAATGCTAGCCAGCAGAAGGTCCCTTTCATGGCATGGCTAGTGCATACAAGAGACCATTGTCCACACACAACAAAAATCAATATATGGAGAAAACTTCATGTAGCTGTACTGAGGAGAAAAGCTTTTCATTCCCAAAACACTTGCTCCTGGCCCCACTACTTTGATTAAATAAAGTTTTGGGCACCTTTGCCCGGCAACATTAAAAAAGTTGTCTCTCTCAGGGTCCAGCCTTCTCTGAGCTCTGTAAGGTTTTTTTTCAACCTCCCCGCTTTCATGCGCAGCTGTATAAATATGAACAAAAAAGCCATGCTCATCCAAACAAAGAAAAAATGGACTGAATATGCATATCCTCATTAACTAAATTTAATTATGACAAGCAGCATATTAATCAGTAATTGCTCCAGTTACTGCATTCATTGGAAGGGAGGAGGACTCCAAATTAAGGGGAAGCATGGGGGACCATCGCATACTGATTAGGAGGCTGCTCACAACTTGATACAATACACTTTCTAAATAATTATTCAGAGGAAACAGAATAAAGAGGCAGATTGCTCTATTTTTAAGACCAACTCAAGAACAATTAGCCAAGAGCATGATGACAAGGCTGTTTTCTTTTTTCCCGTGACTGCTTCCACCTCCACATTCTCACACCAACTAGCTTGGCAAGCACTGCAAAATTTGCAAAGAGAGGAAGAATAAGAAAAAGGAGAAAGTAAAATACCATGCTGTCCTTGCTGCTGTTTAAAAAAAAAAAAAAAAGGCCCATGCCACTACAACAGAAAAGAAACCCTATCCAGCTGACAGTGGTATTTCAGAGCTCTGCGGAGTCACCGAGCTGGAGCTGGAAACTTTTTGCACACTCTGAACTTTGCAGCACATGCATTGCAACAAGAAAGGAGGCGTTCAGAAAGGGGAAAAAAAGCTTGCAGGGAGTTAAAAAAAAAGTTATCACACCAACTTACCATCCACCAGGTCCTGGCTGACATGTCATAGCACAGCTGCCATTTTATGGAGCTGTCCGATGCTTTCCCTGCCATTATGCTGTCAGCAACCTTCATCAGATGCAGCTCAATGGAAGATAAGACACCTAATCAAGAAAACATCAGCAGTGGCTTGCTGGGCTACATGTAGGCCAATCCTTATCACACTGCATCATGGGAAAAGCTCCTTTATTAGCAAGAACTCCAACCTCACTGATATAAAGACAAGGATCAGGTTTTTTTCTTTTTTTTTTTTTTTGTTTTTTTTTGTTTTTGTGTGTGAAGGGATTGGTGAAACTAGCCAGCGTTCTTTGTGTATCATGTGCACACCAGTTTAGTGTCTCGTAAGTGGGCGGCTAGCTGCATTGCTGGGCTGTGCAGACTTAAGTTTATTTGCATTTTTCTCAGTTGTATATTGTTTGACATGGTTCGTGGTCAGCTCCAAGCATAAGAAAGGAGGGAAGAGAAACTGCTCTGAATTATTATCTCCCCAAACAAGGACAGACCAGTCTCACCAGCACAGTGAGGGGCTGGTTCAGATGTCATGAGCGCACACACGTGTGCACGCACACCTACACACTCGCATGCACAGGCGGGCACCCCAGGGAACACATAGCAGCTGCAGCTGGATGCAGTAGGGGTTGCCAAAGGCTACAAACTCTGCTCTTGAACTGGACATATGGAACTAGTTAACTCTTTGCAATCAGCCTTTAACAAGGAACTGGGAGGCTGGTAAGTCGGCACAAGGAGCGGGGAGGAGGTACAGTTAGGATTTCAGTGCCACAGGCTTTCCCCCGCTCCCTTCACATGAATGCCATTGATCTCCTCTGCTCTGGATGATCTAGCTGGGAAGGGGGAGATGAGGGGGCGGGGAACTATTTCAGTCACTGCTCCCTCCTGTTCCACAGCTTTGGGTCATCAGCCTGTTGTACCTACTGCCAGCAAGGACAGAAGGCATCCATCCTGCAAGGTTTTCCATGCAAGATTTTTTTCCCTAATGGAAAATTTGCAATCCCCTGAAGGAAGGACTGGCTTACAAGAACAAATAATTCTAACTTTATTTTAAGCTGCAGAAAAGGAAAAGTACATATACATGCACCCAGAGGAAATCGATGGCTTACATTAAAGAGCATATACAGAAAGAACAGGATTTGCTAGTCCTGGCTGAAGCAATAGACATCAGTTTTACTGCTTCATTGCTGATTGCATATGTACTTTATCTACAAGTCACTCTTTAGCAGAAGCAACCCCCACCACCCCCCCAACATTTCGGAAATTGCCTCATTAAAATGATCATATTAAAATATTAACTGTAAACAAGGAAGTATTTCACACACTTAGTATCTCTCTGCTGATTGTGTTTTCAGTTTATGATCTTTTTGGTCCGTATTTTATACTTGACAAGTCCTTGCAATCAACACGTACCTTACACCTATTTGCCATGAGCCATAAGTAAGGATCCAGGGCCACTGGCATATGGAGGTACCACACTAGGACACACACAGCCCTCACCAGGATATCTCATTGCTGTATCTCTTCTTTCCCATGTGTGTGTTTTCCTCTTTTTCCACTCTCTCCAGTCTTTTTCCTTTCCATGAAGATCACCTCCAGAGTCAATCACTAGCACAAGTGAAATCCCACTGTAACTACTGCCCTAGCAGTGCAACACTCCCACTGATGAATGGGGGTATCCCTGCATGCACGCCATTGCTGTGAAATGGGCAGTAGGTGTACCTGGCATGCACCTACTGCCTTCAGCTAACTGTCAGAGCTGGCATCCATGGCCCATTTAATTAGGCTTTGAAACAGGGACAGCACCTACAGAAATTACTCTGAGCAAGTGCAGAGTTCCGGCAACAAAACAGCTCTGTAGCAACACCAGGTGCATCACAAGATTAAAACTGCTTTCCCTTTTCCATGTGTGCCATTGAGGCCAGTTTCTTGTCTTAAATACAGCATCAAAAAAAAGCCAGACATAGAGTTAATGGAAACTCTGGACATCCCAGTCCCCTATATTTATGTAACACTTTTTTCTAGAAGAGTCATCTGCATGATAGATGAAGATGTTTCCTTCCTTTTAGTATCAGCTAGGACACAATAAGCAGGAACCTGAAAAAATTTTGGATTATTAGAAGATCTGCCTATGGCCAGGTGCTGTGAGATGGCCCAGTATGCTTAGAGTGCACAGGAGATGTTAACTTGCTCTGGCTCAGTCCCTACATCCTGGTTAAACAGCCTGGCTTTGTGATAAACATTATAAGGTATGGGGAGCATCATCAGCAGAGTTTTATCCTGCTGTCAGTATGCAGTGTATCATCAGATGTCCTAAATGGTCCCAGCCTGAATCTCTCCCATGTCCTTCACTAACAGGCTCATCATCAGTGGGACTGCACCCAGCAGTCAGCTGCAGGTGTGAGATAAACCTTGGACGTGAAGAAGGATGCTACTGCTCACTTTCACACATAACCCATAACTTCAGCTAGCAAACATACTTCCCAGTGGAAGGAAATCTCTGAGTAAAGTGAAGAGGTGGATTTTCTGCAGTTTTCCACCTACTGAAGTCTGATCACAGTTGAGAAGACCAGCTGCTTCTGCCACTAATCAGCCTCACTAGGGCAATTCACAAATCCCCAGCAGCACTGTGACGGCTGGGAGTGGGAGCCCACACTCAGGTGATCAGGAGCCAGTTCACTGTGCCTAAAAGAGGATGAAAGTTTTATCACACTATAGCTAGCTGAGAGATCTCAGGCAGCTCTCAGATACCCAGCCCAGAGCAGATCCAGTCTTGCAGCATCCTCCTCTACCAAGCTTCCTGCAATGACTGAAGCTGCTCCATCCCAGAGGAACACAGCTCCTGAAGCTTCAGGAAGACTATGCACCTCCTGTAGGCACAAACGCTACATGGATATTTGCAGCCAGGAAAGATAGAGTTAACAATGAGCTTCCCTTCTGTTGCTGCTTGTTGCCTTCTTGCATTAGCTGAGGGCAGAGTGGGGATTTCTGGCACCCAGAAAACGCCTGCAGCACTAGGCAGCGTATGCTTCCTGTGCACGTGCTGCTCCATGCCTTCTCCTGCCTGCTGGGAGGTCTGCTGTTCTCCCAGCCATGTCTGTTTTGCAGACGAGATTTTTAAAATGCTGTAATATGTAGGAAAAGATCTCATTTCCTATGCTGCTTGAAGACACAGTCACACACAACACAGGAGAAATATGTAATTGCACAAAAATTTCAGATTATCTTTTCTTCCTTTCAGGAAAAGACAGATTTATGAGGAAAGCATATGGTATCACTTGCTACCTAATAGCAATGCATTTCAAGGTTATTCAAACTCCCATTTTGGTAGAAGCGTGGGGGTTTTTAACTGGGATAATAAATTTTTCAAGCAAGCTGGATTTTTCAAGTGAATTTTTCAAGGGAATTTGACTAACCCAGTAGTCTTTGGCTAAGCTTCTTTTCCCACATTTTCAAAGGAACAAAAGAAGACATCAAAATATGAAATCTGGTAGAACAAAAATATGGCTCTTATTTACGTGTAATAAGATGCAAGCAAGTTCATCCACATCTAGCTACCTGTCTTCCTAACACATTAAGAAAATAATTCCCAGCCTGAGTTTTCCCCAAGGCTTTGGGTTTTTGTAAGGTTTGTCTTCCCCAGGCTGGCTCAGCTTTTGACTCTGCTCAGGGGGACATTCCCATTTCATATCCAAGAGGGAGCTAATGAAGGCCACTACTCATAATGAGTCCTGAGGAATCAATTAGTTTCTTTCCATAAGGTCCTAACACCTGCTAATAGAGAGGCTTAAACAAAGAAATCACAGTACACTGCTCTGGAGGATACACAGGGCTGGCACAGAGAGACCTGAATTACTATTGTAGATTTAAGTGATTACAGGGAACAAGATCAGTGTTCAGATTTTAGGATGATCTTGAAATCTTTTTTTGTTTTTAATCTGTTACTAGAAAAGTCCGTGCTTGTCTTTGGAAAGAAAAAAGCCCCAGTGATTCTGAAAAATTCCTCGTTATTTTAAGGCTCGAGCAGCATTTTTTTCACTAGTGGATAGAGACAGCCTAGTGCCCTGAGGCTATCCACGTTATGTAGAGACCCTTCCAGTGCTGGGAATTCCATTTCCACGAGAGTCAGTAGGCCTGTGGACAGACACAGATCACAGATCAAATTTCCTAGGAAACTTCTTAATAATCCAGCCATTACTGAAGCCAAAGAGTTGTCATTAAGAGCAGACAGCTAACTACGGATCACATTCACGTACTGCCTGCTGTAGTTCTCACACACATGCCCATGCACATTTGCACACACTTGTCACTGTCTGGCTGAGCTGGGAGACCAGCCCCAGCTGTTACTCTGAGGTGGGATGTTGCACTGACACACCAGAGGACTTTAGGTACGCCTATGAAAAAGCCCCTCCAGTGCTCCCTTGTTTCACCAGGTGCACATAGAGCCCTGCCTCAGCCCTTCGTGGGAAGCCAAAAGGACTGCTGGTCTAACAGCTTTTGGGAGATTTTCACATACTGTCCCTCAGCATATACTTTTCTTCTTTCCCCTGCTGATTTCTGGTAAATATTTTCCATCCAGGGTCACTGGCACCTACAGAACCCATTCACATCATGTCACACAGAGAAGTCCTTTATCACACCAGGATTTTTTATTTCTATTAAGGAAGCAGTATGGGGCTACAGAAGCCTGACAATCCATTGCTTTCAACTGAGTTATATCTTCTGGAAAAAGCTGATGATTCCTTCATAATGTGGCAGCAGTGGTGGTGGGGAATAATTGCTCTTAACTTTGCTTAGCCTTTCTATTTTTTTCCCATTTGACATTAGTAAAGAGACAAATAAGGCTTCAAAAAAAAACCAAACCAAAACCAAACAAACCCAAAATCAAACCATAGCAGCATTTTCCTCTCAAACATCTTTGCTGACTGCCAGAACAATGGACGCTGGGATTCTTGCCAAGTCCTTTACTGGGCATTTTATAAGCAGATGCTTCCACCTTAGTACTTCTTTTCTTGTAGGCAGACATACTTCCTCTCTTCTGGAGCTCCAGGATGCTCAAGAGGTGGCAAGGTACCTCCACAGTTAAGTCACAAACAGTCCTGGCTAAGAGGAATCACCAGCAGTAGCAGCGCCTTCATTAGAAGTAATAAAGAAGGCTGACATGAAGGGTAATTGGTAGCGTCTTTCCCACATCCCTCCTTTTGCTCCCAATCACAAGTGCCTGGTTGTCTTCCAGGTCTTGCACAACACTTTTTGGGACAGGCAGAAAATAGAGAGTGGCAGGTGCCACCTTGGGGTGGACAAGCTGGCTTCCAAAAGGCCATAGTCCCAGTTCCCAGGCTATTGACACTCAGGAAAGAAAACACTGCTAAACTGTTGTCTGAAAGTAACTTTTTGAAATAATAAATGCTGAGCACTGACTCGCAAAGCAGATATGGCAAAAAAGCTAAGTGAAAACCACTGTTATTAAAAGTACACATCAGTCAAACTCAGGCAAATATAATAGTTTACCTTGAAAAACTAATAAAGATAAAATTTCAGTAAGTCCACAGAACTGCTGCAGCTTGTGTAAACACTTGTGTGCTGTGACAACTTGTAACTTGGGCAGCAGACAGCCAGTGGTGGAGACATGCCCAAAACTGGAGGATCCAACTGCATGTTCTAAAACACCCCAGAAAATGCTTCATTTGCATTATTTCCATTCAAATAAATCATGCACAATAATGAAGCCAATGCACAATAAATCAAAGTGGTAAAATTCTAGCATTCTGCTAAACTTATTTTAAAAAATGTTTATAAAATGCAGTCTGCATCTGTATTAATTTCTAAAAAAATTCCCCAAAGGAAAAACATTATTCAAAGATGGAGGTAGAGTTACAATTGCAATTTTCAAGAAAAAATTGTTTATGAATTTTGTCTCGCACAATTGTTCTTTATTCACTGAGTGCCCTGTTTCATACGGAGGGTGGCCATTAGTGTTCAGCACAGGATAATTCTTCATCTATCTCACTTGTGGATTGGATTTCATCTCTCAGAGCCATGTGAGAATCATAGAAATCTGAATTGTATCCCCTGAGATTCTGTGACAAGAAGCCCAGTAATGAATGGAAGTCATTATGCTGCTAGTTCACAATCTGCTTAAAAGAAGGGATGCATTTTTCTCAATTTCTCTTTGAAGAGAGGGGCATACTGGTAGACTTCATCAAATATACTGCACTTCTGTAACTAGAGGTAGAGCAAACAGCTTACAGCACATCTGTTCAGGGCCTGCTGAAACAGCCTTATCCGCCAGGATCAATACACCTACTTGGTGCTCGCTGTGCGCTGGCATGAACAAGGGCTCCAGGGAAATCAGTGCCCTTCCCCCAGACTTCGCTGCAAAACTGGTCAAAACCAAAGGAAAAAAAACCAAAACGGATTGCTCTCCTCTCCTAGGGTACAATAAACAATAAAGGTTTGGCAGCCAAATGAGGCCCTCAGCAGCAACTCCGTGCCATTTTGCTGTCCCTTTTCCAAAATTGTCTCCAAAGAGAGCAGTGCCATGCTGTGCCCCCACAGCCACACCGACTGCATTGTGCAGGGGTGATAGGGATGCTGTTGCCCCTCAAAGCCAGCACCCTGCTCTTGGGCAAGCGTGACACTTGTCAGAAATCATACATGCCACTATATATGGCAATATATATAATATACAAAATACATAAATTCCCAGGTGGCACAACTGCTGCTGTTCTGTCAACTAGCTCTATCCCCTTTCTTGCACATCTCACAATTTTTAGTTTAACTTCTCCAGCATAGCTTAGTTTATTATTGAGTTTATTATTTTTAAGACTCAGTTTATTATTGAGCATCTATTAAATGCTATAGCAACGTCTAGATTGTTTTCCTAGTAGGCTGAGAGATTTTCTTCTTGCTTTGACACATCCCAGCTGCATTTTAGTTCCATTTTCCATTCAGTTTCACAGCTTTAATTGCTTCCGATACATCTTTTTACACTTAGTGTAAGTGGTGGTTTGACATGAGGGGAGGCTAGCTCCAAGACCTTCACTGCCTTTTCTTCCCTTTTAACACAGCTGTTCTCTCTGGATGTAACCAGTCAGAGGTGACAACCTTTTGCTCCCAGTTTGATAGCCTTACTTAAGCTCTTTGCTACTGATTTCACAATTCTGCGTGCGGGCTTCTGGGGCCACTCTCTCTAAAGCAAGCAGGTCTGACTCTGAACCCATAGTCACCATGCATGTTGAACAGGCTGCTTTTCTTCAGTCAGCTGGTTAGATGTGAGAACTACTTATTCCAGGGTAAAGAGATGTGGGAGTTGATTCTGGACTAGTAATCATTGCTCCTTAGCTAGGGATTGTCCAGGTAACCTCTGGTATGGCAGACCATGCTTGGGATGGGAAGAACAAGATGGAGAACTGGCTAAGGGACACAGCTATTCCCACATGACTGAACACCAGCTCCATGCCCTGACAGCAAATGCTCAATGCTCCCAGGGCAGAAGGACTGGGCATGGCAGGTGCCTTGGTTTAAGTGCTGAGCAGGGACTGGAGAGAGTACAGGTGCAGCAGGGAATATGGTCTCCACCAGTTTTACTTGATGAAAAAAAAAAAACTCCTCTGGAAACAAAAGGCAGAGAAAGGGGACGACACGGTTCCAGCTGGTTTCTTCCAAGAATATTTGTATTTAGTTTATGCATTTCATTCCAATGTTTTTGCTGAAATGACATAAAATGGGTTTGTTATAGACACGGGCACAGATAACACAGTCTCATGTAACTGTGTTGCTGAGAATAACCTAAGGGTATCGGTTTAGCTACTGGCTTATCTCTAAGTAAGACCTATAATTAGCTTCGTTCCACTTGACTGCTTGGGTAGTAATGGTTAGTGATTTCCGCATGATGAGCATTTTCATGCTCTTTCACATCCTCCTGTAATCCAGAACAGTCCAACAGTCTGTTTTGCTTGTAAAGAGAGAACTACAGAGGTGGGGGTTAAACCATATGTAGTGTTTTGTATAGTTGCATGACTGCAACTGATCTCACATAGTTATATTACATAAGAAAGGTGAAGAGAAATGGGAGAATAGGCCAGGGTTGGAAGAAAATTTCATGTGTGAAAGATCTAGGAGCTCCATTTCCTGCGAACTCCCCTGGACTGATTGATGTTCCTGACAGCATCTTCCAGCAAAAGGGATCCTCCTTATCCTGGGTTGATAGTAATCATAATCCCCTCCAGACAGTAGGCAAGACTTCTGGTGTCACTCAGCACCATGCTGACCCAGGCCTAGCACCGTCCTGTGATGGATGTTAACACACTACATGGATGACTTCCTAGCTGCAGAAAGACAGGGAGCACAGGACGCTTTTAAAAAGTGTTCATCATTATTCTCAGCACTGTGAGTTTTTACTGCTGCAGATGGTTGCAGACATTGTGCTATTCAGGAACTGAGCATACGCCTTCCTCAGCGTAAGGACAATTCCTCTTTGTTCCTCCAGTAGATCACCAATATTAGTCCTGTGCAGGTGGTATAGGAGCAATCTCTGTATATGAATTTTGCATGTGATGTCTTGGCAGGTCCTTTTGTGCCCGAATCTCTGTTCAGTTGTTAAAAGGTTTGCCCTGCCATGATCCTCCCTTCAATGGGGTGGTCACCAAAACATACCCTCCTGCTCAGTTCTGATCAGCAGCTGCTAGGTTGGTACTGTCCTAACAGACATGCCAATTTTAGACTGTTAGTCTCAGGCTGGAGTTTGTGGTAGGCAAGCCAGGGGGGCAAGGGTCAATGAACACTATTTTCCCTGGAGTTTTGGTGCAGGATTATTTGTGGGATCATTGGACCTCAAACAGGTAACTGTCTCGTGACAGAGGGGAGGGTTGAGTATTCCCAACACAAGCACTAGCTGGACTAAATAGTTTTCAGAATCCCTGTAACTTCAGTCATTCATTCTGAGTACCCATCCATATGTGTTGAATGTCAGCAATGCCTGGTACTATACTACTGTGATTTGACACAAGTTTTGGCCTTCTTGGTTTTCCTTTTCATATTCATGTGCTTCTGTGTCTTCATTTTGTCCAGTTTTACCAGTTAAAGTTTAGCATACTGTGGGTAGAGCATGAAGTAATCCAACAAACTGATGAATCCTCAGCTCTCACATTTGATACTCATAACCTGCAGGAAACAGCAAACATGGTGAATCAGAAGTTCACGGAGAGCTCAGCAACCCAGCTAGTCTCATTTCATTCACTTCACCATCTTTCCATGCACCAATTAAACACAACAACAACCTACTACAGGGAACAGCAAGCTATGCATAAATGTAAAGAAGTGTAAAATTTAACTCGGTTCCCACCGGGGAAAACTATTATCTGTCTGAAAATGGCTCTGGGGTCTCAGCAGAGTCTATTTTTTTAAAGCTTGTTTACGAAGTCCTTCATATAATAATGTAGCACAATTCATCTATGCAACTTATAATTCTAAGGACATATTAGACATATTGAATTACTAATTTAAACCACTTAGACAGCCCCTCTGGGTGGTAATAATCAAAACAAGCTATTTAGTTAGTGATATAGATCCTTACCTTTAAATGCCCATTGGCCTTTGTGAAATAACTACACAAAATATATGGATAGAGACAGCATATCTTGCAAAGAAGTCAATAAACTAGTAGATCTGCAGTTGCTGTCATCCTCACAAACTATTTTTCCAGGACTTTTTTGCCATTTATTTTATATGACAAATAGAGTTCAGATTACATAGCACTGGTTTTCTACTCACCTACCACTGTAATAGACCCTCACATTCAAAAACTTTTAGAGTTATAACTGAAAGTCCTTTTAAGACTTGCATTGTCTTAAATTAGACAGTGATGTTGTTTACCATATATCTTTTATGAGAAAGCAAATTTCTCTTCCACTCACTTCTATTTTTCTCCTAAAATTTGATGAACCAAAACAATTTCTTTCTTTACTCAGAATCAGCCACAAATTACTACACGGAAATTTGCCATTGTTGACTTTCTCAGAAAAATGAGATGCAATTCTTGAGATAATTGTTTTGACTAAATACTATTCTGTATCATCTGCCTTTCAGCCTAAGTCAAAGATCTCTTTGGAAGAGTAGTGGTTTTGTTCAGACTTCTCCAAAACTGTGGAATTTTTCATGCAAATCCATACATGAACTCTAATTTCAATTGTGACAGATAATTTTTTCAAATTCTTTTTCTAAGCATTTAAAACAGGGTATCTAGAGTGATATGTCTCTGATGTAAAATTAACCTCTGGCTTTTCAGTTGTCCTTGAGTTCGTTTTTCAGAAAACAGCAGCTACATTTTAATAAGAAGTCTCTCTGAAGTCTACAGATATTGGCTCGCTAGCACATTCAAACAAAGAATAATTTTGCTGCTTTGAAAAAGCTATGCAGCTGATCAGTCAGACACAACTGTGGCTGAAGTTCAACAATTCCACCAATGCTACACCTTCTTCTTTAAAGTATCTGCAGTTTTTTCAGGCTTGAAATGCCTGGGTTTTGAAAAGTCAGCTATCTCGGGAATTTTTGGGAAGACTTGGAAGGAGAGGACTGTATGTACCAGCATGATGCACCCATTCATAACTCAGCAATTCCACAGGGAAGCTCCAAGTATTTGTCCTTAACAGAACAAAACCTTCTGAGCTGACAGTAGTGGAAAGGATAAAGAGACTAATCTTCACACACAGACGTGCTATCAATAGCACTGCTTCTTGCATCTCTCATTACCACTCTGAATCAGAAGCGTTTTGACATTGGAAAGAATTCAGAATCATACCTTGGAGGAACAGCTATTTACACTCATTCAGGAAAATTAAATCAAACCAGATGTGTATCTTCAGACCCTCGTGTTCCTAAACGCCTGTCCATATTTACTTTTATGTTTGTAATGAATATACAGCTAGCCTGCACCCCTTTCTGTCACGGTTTGGAAAAGAAGACTTTTTCTGTAACGATGCACTTTCTTATATACTATATACTATATACTATATACTTATATACTATAGGGAACAGTATGAAAGCCAGCATCACTGCTTTTTTGGTTGAAATTTGTAGTTAGAATTCTTGTTTCAAGCACCCAAGTCAAAAAGAGACAGACAAGATACTTAACATTTTGAAATTTCTCTTTGTCAATTCTTAGAGTTTAGGCAGGTAATTTCAAGCAATTCTATTACAATGGATTAAACATTTGTTGCTTGATTCCTGAACTGCAGCAGTGGGCTGTGATACAAATCTAGTTCTTGTACAAAGTAATGACATTCCTGACAGGTTTGGATGTCTTACTACCTTTACAGTTATTCCTAATTCTTAATATAAACTTATTTCCTCATTCAAATAAATTTTTCACTTGAGTAGTATTACATAATGTCCCTTTATGTTTGACTGATTAGAGACAAAATGTTACTCCTTTCATAATTAATGGATCATTTCAAAGGTTAGTGGATACTGATGCATTTTCAATAGCTTTCTTCCTTACAAGTAACTGAGAGAATATGACTTTTTTTTCACCAAAAATGCTAGTACTTGAAAATGAAGATGATTTTAGTGACCTATAAATAGTTTTTATATATAAATAGTTTTCACATATTTCATTGCGGTCTGCTGTTAGCATGACAAACCTATCATGTGGCACTAGGTATTGACTTTCATGCATCATGCAATACCACAAGGGACAAACTAATTGTCCTGGTTTGAGTTAGAACAGAACTAATTCTGTTCAGAGATTTTACTTTCCAGCTCAGTCTCTTCCAAGTGACTGCACTGTCTGAAGTTAACAGCGTATTTTTGCAGTCAGTGTCTGCTTCCAGAAGTGCTAACGCTTGATGTTTACAGTCACTGCCAGGGATTGGTGTGCAGAAAGGCTCTTGCTTCTACTTTCTCCTGTGCAGACCAAGGTCACTGCTAAATCCTGTGTACCACGGTGGGGGTGCAGTCAGTTCCAGGCTGCACCTGAGGGGAGGAGCAGACAGGACAGGTGACCCTACACTGACCAACAAGGTGTTCCCTCCCATAGACATCATATTCAGTGTAAAGCTGAGGGATCACAAGGGTCTCTTCCTCTCTTGCTCTCTTCTTCTATGGCCAGCGTCTGTGGAGGACTCTGTCCATTCTGCCTTCAATCCCAATCTGTGCACCCCTGAATCCAGCTCTGGAATCCAGCTCTGGAATCCAACTCCTGCATCTGTTTCCTGCCTGCTGCTGAGCCCATCCTGGGCCTTCCCCAGTGTCTGCCCTGCAGCATCAGTGGTGATGGTGACGTGATTGCCATCAGGGGGTTTGTGTTCTGCATTGACATATATCTGTATGTATTTCATTTTGTTATTATTTTCATTAAAGCAGTTTTAGTTTTCTTTTCCAATCTGTAAGTCTCTCTCCCTTATTCCCTTTCTCTTCCCCTTGGTGGGGTGGGAGGGTGGTAACAGAGAGCGTCTGTCATTTGTCTAGTGGCCGGCCCAGCCTTAACCCTTGACACTAATAAACAGTCAGAGCTTTAGTGCTAGTGAAGATAAAAGCTTACTGAAATAACACAAGCATGGTTGCAGTGCTGTTGAAAATAATTGATTTTTGGCAACTTGATGTTTGTAGGGTGCAAAAATGTCATTTCAGAACCGCTTTGCCAACAGCAGAGCTGTGTTCCTAACTTGAGATTTCAAAAAATGCTAAGCAGAAAGTCACTCTGAGTGAGAAAATGGAGTGAAATGGCATTGATTCAAAAATCTGAAAAACATTGTGTTGAAAAAATCTTTAAAAACAAACATTTTCTTGTAAAAAAAGTCCAAGTCAAGCTGTAATTTTCTAATGAAAAAAGCCTATTGATTACACTTTCCATCTAGAGCTAATCAGTACAAAATTAGATGTTCGATTGAACAAATAGATTTTACTGAACAGTCATAAATCAGGTCCTGAAAAATTCTTCATTTAATTCAGTGTGTGCATCTCCTCATATTCAATTACTGGGGTTCAGACATACCTTTACCCTGGAGAGTTGCAAGTTAAGTTGTGTTTATGCAGACATTATGCTGCTGACATGTCAAATTAGTTATAAATTCTCCTTAAAAAGGTGTAAGATGCTTGCATGGTCACATTCCTTCTTTATCTTTTTCTGAGAAGCTATACACGTTGCTGAATTGATCCTGTAGGTCTTCTCCATCTAGGTGTTCAACAAAACATCGGCAAAATGTGTTAGGGTTTCATAGTTCAGATTTTATGTGAACCTTTCAGAAAAGCACCTCTTTTAGAAGAGATTTTACAATCCTTCAGTTACCAGCTCTTGCTTGTGTTTTGATACCTGCCAAGCTACTGCCTAACTGGAAGATGACAAAAATGTGGCATGCTTGAGTCTCATCTGACATCAAGCATTTGTTTCAAGTGACAAAACTTGAGTCCTTTGGCCTGAGAGGAGTTTACAGAGTCTGTCAGAGAAAAGAGAAACTGTTCAGGTATCTCACCTGAGGAAGCAGAGCAGTGCCCAAGCTTCCTACAGGGAAAACAATTCCCACCTCTGCTACTTCCACTGCATACAGAGTTGCTTTCTTCCTTGATGTTATTAGCATAGGAGCCAGCTCCACCATGCTTCACGGCCCACTGCTTCCTGTGTAGTTAGTGTGGTGGTGATGCATTCTATCTCCCTGACTTTACGAGGTCCTCTCCCACCTACAGATGAGATGCTGCTCTGAGGTATGGAGGATGGTGCTAGATCTCTCAGTTTGTGCGAAAGAGCGAGTAAGAAGAAAGAAGGGTCGCAGAGCCGGACATTTGCCACTCATAGCCTCCTCCACAGCTCTGTCTGTTCCTGCCTGGTGTGTTGTGGCCGACAGT
Organism: Bucorvus abyssinicus; assembly: GCA_009769605.1. Classification (NCBI taxonomy): domain Eukaryota; kingdom Metazoa; phylum Chordata; class Aves; order Bucerotiformes; family Bucorvidae; genus Bucorvus; species Bucorvus abyssinicus. The sequence goes on from CM020063.1 coordinate 33,970,207, forward strand.
GCTGTAACATCCTCTTCTTGAAAACAACATTTTACTTCTGTGGGGACAGTGACCACAAAAGCTCTTAATGGAATATCATGTTTGTATTTGTAACTTTCCTTCAAATGCCATCACACGGCAATAAACCTGCTTATTTAGTAATGACCTTCAGCAAGAGTGTAAGTGCACCTTCACTTAGTTTATCAAATACATGGCTGAAAGGCAACTTCATTTTCTTTTACAAGTAAGTTTAGGTAAATAAAATGGTGACTGCTCAAGGATTCTTCCAGTTAAAAAGAACAGCACATGTCAAATACACTCAAAGGAGAAGCTTAAAATTTCATGTTGGACAAGAGGATAGTGAAAAACTGGGAATGGAAAAAAGTGATTAGCTGAAGGATGAGGCTCCCACAGTAAGGGATGGATTTCCAGTTTCCTGACACCTTCAAGAATACTATTCTAGAAGGCTGCAGACGAGCTGAATAAAGTGATAGTCTATTTTTCATAAGCCTGATTAAGATCTTGACTTTACAACATCTGTGTACGTCTGTTGACTTTACAACATTTATGCATCTGTTGTGACAGGTGAGTGAACACTATAAAAAGTTATTTCCAGAAAGAGTTCTGCAAGCGTCTGCAAATGCAGCTTTGAACACCTGTACAGATATACTCTAGGTTATTGGACCACCAGCTTAAGATCTTGAAAGGAAAAACAACTGGAAAGGGAGAGAATAGAAATTTTCCAGTTATCTCAGAAAAATGGTTGTCTGTACTATGAATAATTTCCACATTTTATCTTGTCTCCCCATAGCCCCAAAGAATAGCAACTCCATACAGATGTATAATGTAACTAACTAGCATGTGAGGGAAAAGATACATTTCTGTCAGTAAAGAAGTATAAATGAAGTATTTGGAAAAAGACTACTTCTCAGCAACAAACACCTATCACAGTACATTAATGGAACTTCTGTCTTCTAAGATTGCAACATTCTACTCTGTGTGAAACATCACACTTACATGATACTTGGTTTTTTGGTGTATATAAGCTAAAAATAAGAAATCCTATGTAATTATTAACACAAGATAGCTCCCTCCTCCCATATTTACATGCTCCTACTTATGCAACTACTGGAAGAAGAGCTGTTGAGTGCCTTCAGGTGATACTGTTTACTAAGCAGTGTTGTAGGCTGCTGCACTCAAGCACACACTGTACTCCCTCAAAGGTCCCTCCTCCCCAACAGTTCACCATTCTGCTGGTAGGATGTGTGTACCTGCCAGCCACAACCGCCAAACCTAACAGCAAACTTCCTGTTCACTGCCAACATAAATTGTTCTTTATTTTCTCCTACACAGACCACTCTGCCTCTTTAGAATATTCTATTCTATTCTATTCTATTCTATTCTATTCTATTCTATTCTATTCTATTCTATTCTATTCTATTCTATTCTATTCTATTCTATTCTATTCTATTCTATTCTATTCTATTCTATTCTATTCTATTCTAATTCTAATTCTAATTCTATTCTAAATTCTATCCTATCCTATCCTATCCTATCCTATCCTATCCTATCCTATCCTATCCTATCCTATCCTATCCTATCCTATCCTATCACCTACAGTTAGCAAAAGAGTTGTCAGTAAGGCTGGTGGTACAAGGCTCCCACTGTTCCTCTCTTTGTAGGAGCACAATGTGTTTGATTTAGATAAAAGCTCCGCCTTTCTCTTCAAAGCAAGATTTATCTCCCCTAACAGTCCTCTCAGAACAGAACATACATCAAGTATGTTTTGCAGAACATTCTTTTTTAAATCACCCTAATAATTTCTGGTTTTACTATGTGAGAACAATAATGAATTATATGAAGTTAATAAATTCGGAAAAATTAAAATATTTTCTGCAATTATAGGATTTGAAAAATAACTTTTTCTAGGTTTCAGAAGTTTTGTTTTAAACATAGCAAAATATAAAAAGATTTGTTAAAGATATCTGTGCAGTTATTGAGGCATTTGTCAATTCTAAAAAGAAAACAAGATATGAATAATGACGTTGATAGAAGTGCAGGAAGGTGGAAGGTTGACAGTTACTATTTGCATGTGAAGATAAACGTTCAGGAATTAAAAAAAAAAAGTACCTGTCTTCACCAACATTTCCTTGTCTATAGTCACACATCAAGAAGCATGACTCAGAAGATAAAGCCATTTTAAAAATACAGGAGATATTTTTCTTTAGAATAGGGTTATTTTTGTTTATTAACAGCACCTCCAAAGTGATTTCAAAAAGTGGGATTCCATCTTCCTAGAATATACATTTTGCAATTTTATATTTCTGTACAGATGGCATAAATTTCACATTCCCAGATTAAGTAAAAAAAAAATTTTGTAAAAAGTAAAAAGCCACAAGACTGAAATACTGGACTGGCTTAATATATGAAACCTTTCATATGTGGCTTCCCTTGTATCTTACCAGAAATAAATAAGGTACACTTGAGTTGCTATCTGTCTTTCAGTTACGATACTTCTAAAATTTTACACTCGGCTAATTATTTTCACAGATGTTGTGGAAAATTATTTTCTAAGATAGTTACACATCCATCAGATTATTGAGTACCAACTCAGAGTCTGAAGAAATCTTTGTCTTTGGGAAGGTCAGCCAAAATGAGCATTAGACTCCCTAGACAGACTCTTCAATCCTGGATTTTGTAGCAAATCGCTCTGATTTAGAGATGTTATCAACGTCAGCACAGAAAGTTGAAGTTACTTATCCACAGTATGTAGAAAGCTAATGTATGTCCAATAGGATTTGCAGATATTACTTGCATTTAATATTTAACTCAAAGCAAAAAGCACAATATTTGTATTTTTTTTTTCCTTATGTGCCACCAAGATATATTTTCTTCTGATTGGTTCTCCCTTCTTCATTTAAATCAGATGCTGCTGCCAGAGAGCTGCAGTGTAACATTTTCTGAGAAGTGTATTACTCATTGTCTTGTTGTAATACACTCAAACCCACTTTCTCTTCATGAGACAAATCATTACCTTTTAATGAAGTGGCAAAAAGGAGGACATGTATTTTCTGATCTCTCTAACTTTCTTATGGCAGTACAAGGATAGAAAGCAAAACTATTTTATCATGAGCAGACACTTGGTGACCTATCTTAACTGGAATAATGTTAGAAAAAGAAAGTCAATTAAACAGATCAGCTTCTTGAATTCTCTGCTTCTCCCTCTCTAGCCTTACTGCAGAGGCATTATTACACCAGATTATTATCACCAGACATAAACATATGGGACAATAAATTTCTTTCTTTTTTTTTCATTTTCCATCATGTCATTGCATTCACTCTAAAGCTGGAAGGTCTTTATTACACAGCTACATATTTCTCCTCCAACTGTAATAACGCCATTGCAGACCTTAAATTTCCTTTTTATTTAACAGAGTATTACAAATGATAGCACATACCAAGTTTGCAACATTGTATTACAGAAAAAGTTATCTTCAACACTTTCCACATCATTCAAAATACTACGCATCTTATTTGTCAGAATTTTTTGTGGAAATAAAAAAAAATCACAGCACCAAACCTTTTACCATACCTTTAACAATGTTATCCTTAGCATAACTGAGGCAGAAAGCACTTGCAGTCCTGCTCTGCATCAGCTGTTTTGGCAAAAAGAAGTGGACTGGATGCAGTAAAAACCTGCTACCTAGTCTCTAGAAAAGGATGTTACAGCAGTGAATACTGGAGTTCGACTCCAGTAAAGACACTGTGGGAGTCAGAACTTTGTGAACAGCAATTGCAAGCACCCAAGATGTCCTGGAACTACTCGTAGCTGGCAGGAGCACTGAATACCCCAGGGAACTGCTCCAACTGCAATTCTGTGTTCTAAGACACGCACAACCACTTGCTATAGCTATAATGTAGTGATGGCTGCTGCTGTAATAGGCGAATACTCCATCGGTGTTTAGGCTTCAGGGAAGGATCCCCAGGTATGCTGCAGGAGGGAAGCAAGCATGCAGCTCCTCAGGCAGAGGCAGCCCGAGGCAGTGGAACGCATAGCTTTGGATGTCCTGGGAGCTCTGGGAATCCAGTGTGGGATTACAGCCTCAGCCTCGGCTGCTGTGTCACAGGATGCGGCAGCACGCACGGCAGTGCTCAAGCAGAGGATTGCAGCTTTCCTCTTCAGCATTGCTCGCTTTGGGTATCCAAGTGCCTTTGCCAAGACAGCCAGAGGTAACACAGAGAACTGAAGGCAGATACTCAGAGTTCCAGATTCGTGGTGTTATTACACAGTGGGTTAGCATCCATTAGCTATCAGAACAGATTATCAAATTTCACCTTTGCAGGGCTCAATTTACTGCATTGCCTGCACTTGGAAAAAAAGAGGTGCCTATCGCCCAAACAGCAAGCAACAGACTGTGGAAGCAGGGATTTTGGCTGCAGCTATAAGAAAGTCCTAGCTTCATGGAATAAGAAAGTGAGGTTATGAAGCATATCCTAACAGTAAGATCATGTTATATTTGGGGACAAATTATTACTTAGGCTTTAAATATTTATTACTCTTCAGCAGCACCTGCCCAGTTCATTTTATGTTCAGCTTTGTGTGACTGAAATACAGCTTTTTGGCTTCTTGTATACAAAGCCCACTGCTGCCTGTGTCTTCCCTTCCTTCAGTGGAGGCAATGTTTTTGAGGGGGGATGTCTAATGAGAAAAATATTGAGAAACTAGAGGAGAAACAAAGAATGTGCTGTGACTTATACAAATTCTGGCCTTTTTTTTTTTTTTTTTTTTTCAAATTAGCTTAGCTGTATTTTATTCAGACTAACACATCCGCCTTCCTCAAGCCTGTTTACTCAGCTGGATGTCCACAGGGTCCAATTTTCCCTCCGATTGCCCTTGCACGCTAATATAATTGTGGCTCATATGGGTAATTGGTCAGACTACAGCAGTGTTTGCAGGCATTCATTTACCTGCGCTACCTGGCAGCCTCTTAAAATGAATTTATAGACTAAAACACTGTTAAATACTTTGTTTCATTTGGTTTATAAAAGGACAAAACACATAAAGAAATACTTGCAGGACTTTAAGGCATTACTGCAGTGTACACATTAAAATTATTTTTATGGGCAAGTGGGAATAGATCTCCATACACCAGAAAGAAGGTATACACACAAGTTAGCTGTATCTAATCTGTAAATACTAAATTAAATAAATTTCATAGCAGAGATCAACTGGATTTTAAATTATTATGTGGGGAAAAGAGGCCCATTGAAATTTCAGACACGGGAAACTGGAATTGTTGGCAGCAGGCAAGACAGCTTTTTCTGGAATACACAGAGAACACAGAATTTTACAAGTTGGTTTTACCCTGTTGTGGATGGATCAGTATGGAAGTGATTTTTATTACTGTTACTACCAGAATCTGGATCTTGGGCTGAAACCCTAGACACAAGTCCTGTGCCACAAACCATCATTATGTAGTTTGTGCTCTCTTATTCATGAAGTGCCACAATTCAGCTATTTTAATATAGCCTTGCAGGCATAACTACTGGGTTTTTTTCTTTGGCTCACTATTCTTGCAGTCGATCTTCCCAGGCATCTAAAATCTTCCTTTTACTTCTACAGCTGAGCCAGCAGCTTCCATTTTATTCCTCTCTACTACATATTTCTGTGGCCCCTAATAACTCTGCACTTCTTTTTGCAAGTCTAAATCCAGTATACCATTTGAAAGAGACCAAAATGTGTGAAACCCCTCTGCATTGAAATATAACATAAATTCACATGTACATAAAACAGATGACTTGCTGACTCAGATCCATTTAATTATCTCAAAAACTGTTCCAAGAATGATTTTGAATCATCTAATACATTGTACACATCAATTAAAACTGGTTTAACAGGACAACACACAGAGAGAAGAAATAACAATACTACAAAAAGAATATACAAAGTGAGTGATGCACAATGGAATTGCTCATCCCCTGGAACCTGATGCTCAGCCCACTCCTGAGTCGAGATCCCTCCTTCTCTGGCCAACTCCCCCCAGTTACATACTGAGTGTGTCATCGTATGGTATTGAATAGCCCCTTGGTTAGCTCTGGTGAGCTATCCTAGCCGTGTCCTGTCCCAGCTTCTTGTGAAAATTCACTCTCTCCCAGCCAAAACCAGGAGAGTCATTAATGCCAAGAATCAACAGCGCAGCAGGATAACTAAGTTAGCCAAACATAAGCAAGTCATCTGCTTAAAATAAAGTGCAAAGTAAGCTTCTAGAGATCTGGGACGCCTCGTTTCAAAAGTCCTTCAAGGATTAACACTAGTTGGCACACCACGAAATCTAAGGGCCATGAAGAGATAATCTCAAAGGGTGATAAAATGAGCCTCTACCTCTTACCTGACCACTAACCTGATGCAGTTAGAAGATAACAAACTGAGGCCTACCAGGACTTGAAAAAGCACACCATGTGACCACTACTCATCCAACCTAGTTAAGACTTAACAGTGAGCTACAAAGCAGTTATCAGGTATGACTAACAGCAATTTATATTGAGGGTGGAAAAGAAAAATCCTTTCAGAGGGAAATGGTCTAAGAAGGGACAGGCCTTGAGAAGGGTCTCCATTTGGCTTGTGCTATGTGTACACAAATCTGTCTGTTTTATCAGCACTGCTGGGCAGCTACAACGCTCAGTGGGATCACTGCGTTAGATTCAAACCTTTGTCCACAGACTTTAACATCAGATATGAGATTCTGTGGCTAAGCAAAAGCCAGTAATTTCTCGAAGTGCAAAAACCAGAACAGTACCTTTGTCTTCTGACAATTAACTTTAAATAAGTTACAAGACTTTGAATAAAAGTGTAGTTCTTACATGCAGTGCTAAAAAATCAAATTATTTTTATGTGTTTTTATGCTTGCACACATAACACAACTTTAGAAGTACAGGACTGAAGGTGCTAGGCGGTATAATTAAGATCCACATTGTTTTATGCAACTCTTATTCTTCAGAAATAGCTTTTATTTTAGGAATAGTTTAGAAGTGCTAGTACAGTATTATTGATGGGAATATATGTAGAATAAGCAACAACTTATCTTCAGAAAGATCAAGATGCCACCATATAACGAAAACACTTTCAAAGAATGCAACAGTATTTCCAGTTGTGATATTGAGAAAAGTCAGTCAATAGTATTTGTCTTTGTGCTATGGTTGTTCCAACAAAGCTACATTGGCTTATTTGTGAGCTGCACCAAACTGAGTGTGTGGTGAAGACAAAGGGTGGAGATAGTCAAGTTAAATAGTGCATCTAAGCGACAGCATCCTCATGTCAGTCATGTGACAGGAACACTGCTGTAAGTGATGTACTGCTGGCAGGAAGGCTGGCCAAATACAGTAAATAATGCTTTACCAAAAAACAAGTGGTTTATGTTAACTAACAATTTCAGGTTACCAGCAAATTCATCATTTTATGTTTCAGCTGAATGCAAAGCTGACTTCAAAAAGATTCTCTTCCACAGTACTGCAGAAATCCTGTCTTTACCACCCACCTTCCTTACGCTGGCATTCAATAGCACAAAATGATGCATGAATTGATAACTTCTGAAAAGTATAATTTTCTGAATAAACCCAGACGGCTGTAAGATAAACATTGAAAGACTTTATATAAAGATGGCACGTGTATTTAACTCTTAACTCTTGCTCTTTGCAATCTCACTTCATTTGGTAAACTTCGGTAATGAATCAAAACAATTCTTTTGTCTCCATCTCCATTTTCTCGGTGCCTTTATGAATCTTCCCCTCACATTAGCTCACTTTAGATTCAAAACAAGGAGGAAGCTGCCTAGTTCAAAATCTATCCTACCACTCAGTTCCTAGACAAAGAATGTTGTGTATCTCAACTGCTCTACCAGCTGTTTGAGGGAACCTGTCCTTCAAACCAACACATCAGAGGACAGGCTGGTAAACATTATTTAATGCAGAATCTCTTAGTTTAGACGTCAAGATTTTTCAAACAAAATCTGAATCTCTAATACTATAAGAAGATAGGAAGGCAGCACTGCTCAGTCCTACCAGGAACCACCCCATACTGCAAATAAACCAGTTATTTTCAAATGTTTTCAGGTTGTTTTTCATTAGTGCTTTTGAATTCTCTTTTTACCCCCCAGGAAAACAAATATTGTTGTGTTTATAGCTAATATCCACTGTGCTCAGTAAAGCATGTGTAGTTCTGATCTTGAATTAGAATGAAATGCATTAATACTGTCTCTAAGATGTTTTAAAATTAGTAACAATGGCAAGCACTGATTAGTCTTAGGAATGCAGTTTCTACTAAAATAAAAAATCACGAAGGAGAGCTGGAGGGAAAGAATTGGGATGTCAGAGGAAAGGTTCCAAGGACTTAAAGGTTTAAAGGATTTCAGATTAGATCATAAATGTCTACCTGATCTTTCCTGCTGAGAATCAGTTTCAGAAACATTACTCTAATAAATTAATAACATGATAGCGTCATTGGCTAAAATTTTAAACAATATTTTGATTACTTTTACACTTTTAGAGGCCTGTCATTCAAAGAATAATGCCTCCTGAAAATGACACCTCTCCTAACCCTCCCTTCTCTCCTCCACATGCTACTCAGAAATGGGATGAAAAATAAAGTAGCTGCCTTAACCACATTGCATATTGATTCCTATTGTCCAGGATGAATGGGAGATTGAAAAAAAATAAATTTACCAAAAAAATCCAGCACCAACAAAACATTTGAGAAATCGTGAATCTGTGAAATTAACATTTTCATCTGAGAATCAGGCATCGATTACGTAAATATATAGCTGGTACTTCAGGCTCGAGGTTCTTCTTTTGGTCATTAGAATGTACACGTTTTTACCGATCGCTGAAAGCAAAGTCGCACGAGTGGGCCTGGAGATCTTTCAGACCATCCCGGCATGCTGCACCTGCACCTGCGGTAGGCCCGAGGCAGGGTGCGCGCACCTCCGCTGCTCCCCCGCCCCAGGGGCCAGCCCCACTGCTCGCAGGCCCGCACAGGCCCAGCCCCGGCGCTCCTCGCTCCCGATGCCCCACCGCGCCGTAACGACGCGGGCAGTCTGGCGCCACGAGCCCCAGCTCGCAGGACGGCCGACAGAGAGCGCGTGGCGCGCGAGGGAGCACGCGCTGCCGCCCCTCCGCGGGGACGCAAGGGACGTCGCCCCGCCGCGGCGACGAGCCCTGGAGGATTGCGCCAAGCGGCCAGGGCGAATGCCAGCGCGTGCCCTCTCGGCACCGGTTTGTGGGGTTTGCATCTTCTTTCGTGTGAGAGCGCTGGAGCACGGCACACCCCACCGCAGCGGGTCTGCCCGTGGATGCCTGTCCGCACAGAGCCGCAGAACGTAAAGGTCCTGTTACTTCACGGTGTATCGTGTGCGGAAATGAAACGCACCCGTTTAACTACGGTTCCTACGGATCCTGTATTACCGGCTTGGTTCTCCATGCATGATTAAATTAACCGAAATAAAAATACTAGAAAACGGAAAGAAATAATTATATTCCCCCACGGTGAATGTATCAAGAATAGTTAATTCTTGACCTTCTGTCTCAATAAGCTTCAGAACAGTATGATCTGATAACTATGATAATTGATTAGCATGAAAAACTGCATAAAAACTGCTATGCTTTGCTCATGAAACGGATTCAAATATGGGCATGTAAAACAAAACTGCTATTATTCCCCTATTCACAGAGACTGTAATAGTGGCATTCCTTTAAAAAAGAGAGAATACAGCCATCACTTCATAATGCATATGCACATTCTTTTTAATTCCAGCACTGCTCCAGCCTTTCCATTCACTTTCATCAAGCTTCCTTTTGTTTAAATATTGCTGCCAATACTGTATTAAAGTCTAAACTCAGCTCTAAAAATGCTGTGAAAAAAAGGGCTGAACATTAGGCTTGAAATTTAAATGAAGAAAATACTGCACCTATTTTTTAAAAGAAGAGGGAAAGTAAAGTTGGTTCAAATGGTAGAGGTTTAAAAAAGTTTAAAATTCAAGTGATTTTTAAGATGCACCTTTTCGAACTTTCAGTGGATCATCAAAATCTGTTAATTCAATAAAGGGACACCCAACATGGGCAGTGACTTGAGATGTTAGAAGAGCTGATCTAAAAATTCATTATGAGTACCACCCATGACAAATCCAGCCCTTCTTTTGGAATGAACTGCTCACAAACGAACTCTTACTTTCTCCAAACACTACCTACGTATATTACATCCTGATTTTGTGCCTTTTATTATCCTGTTGCATGGCTGTCATCTAAGGTGGATCCTAGTCCTGCTAGACTTAACAACAAACACAGTAAGCAGCATAACTGAAAACACTGGAGCTGTGAATTTCTCATGAAAATTCACAGAACTTCCCAAAATCATCTCATGGTAATATTTGTATAGCCACAGAAGGCTGCAATAAATTACATAATTTTTCCAGATATTGCAAAGCTGAGATAGTACTTTGGGAATCGTCATTTTACCAGATGGAATCTTAAAAGACGCTTTCTTTGGTTAACCACTCCTTTACTTAAAGGGCCCACAACAAGCTATCATACATCTACTTAGTAGTCTATTAAATCGGTTAATATACTTCACTATACATGTTAGTAGCAAATATTTGTGTTTATGTATAAATATTTTAAAATATTTTTACATATATTTCCAATATACAAACACTTAGACCAATTCCAGCTAATCATGACTAAACAAAAGTAAATACAAAATTTATAACTTTATTGACAATATACTCTTCTTTATAGTACATTATGCTAACTAATTAAATCTGCATTTTTAAAAATGAATCATTCCACTCTTTGCACCATACAGCTTCTCTGTTGAATTATTGCAAAGAAAATCTTGGAATATAGAGAAAACACGCTTTCTATCTGCATTTTTTACCCTGGAATGTTTCATCACTTTTGTTGACATAGCGACATTACTATTTTTCACTAAGAGCATATCTACGCAGAAAGATAACTGTAAAATTTAAGATTTCTCTATATAAACACATATATTTATGTCTATTTATAAAAACCTCTCTGAGACAGGTTTGGGAAGAAGTCTGACTCAGTTTTAAACTTTTATCACCTTTCATAGTGCGATGCTGCAGGATTACTGCTGCGTATCATAAATAGTATCAGGGAATTTTAAACACATGTAGCAGAAAAAAAGACATGAATATTACCTAGATGGACCTATTAATAAAAAAAAAAAGTAAAAATTCAAGGCAGCGTAAGACACTTAGTGGGAAAGCTAACAATCAATGTAAACTTCAGTGTTTCCTACCAAAAAGGAAAAAAAAAGAAAAAAAAATCAAAAGAGCAAGACTACATTCTAGTCATTTGGTTTTGGTACTAACCTGAAAGACAAAAGAAATCCCTTTGGAAAACTAATCTGAAACAGTTACACTTGATGATCTTAACGGTCTTTTCCAACCTAAACAATTCTATGATGCTATACAACTTGTATTAATCTCAGAACAGAATCAAGACCACTATTAAAATAAAGCCTGAGGCACTTTGTGATGCCTACGATTGGTGGTTGGATTTTAATTGACTTGAAGACTGTCATAGTCCTATTACCATAAAACCTGTAGCACACTTCCAGCATGGAGCACCCATCTGTGCCCACCACCCATCTGTTTAGACGTGATTGGCAAAGTGGTAGGGAACTCGCAGTGGTTGCCTCTGCCTGAAAGGAATAAACCACAGGATCTTCCAGTGAGTGCCAAAAACTTCTGAGAAGGTCTGCTGCCATGGCTTTCGGGGCCTCGATCTACAGAAGACAGCATTATTAGTGACAGACAGCATGCCCACGGTCCATTTCAGTCAGCTAGAACAATGCAAGTTGGCTGGAGCTCCATTACTGGTCTCTGCTGAATTGTGTCCCAGCATCACAAACACAGCTTTTCTTTCATTACAGTGTGCAGCTGAGACTTAACTTTGGAGAACGGAAACTATCTGTGTTGTCAATCAGCTGAAGGCAACATTTGAAGCAGAGGAGAACCTCAGAATCAATGAAATATATGTCAAGTGTCTTTGATCTTTATTTTTGAAGGAAAATATATTTCCACTGGCTTTGGGCAGGGAAGGAATGGGCGTAATGTGAGGCTACTTTGTGTACAACCAATATTAAAAGATTAGTGAGCTACTGCTAGAGATAGGAAGTACAGCCGCAGTACCATGCAAAATAATCTTAAGAAAGAGCCTTCAGTTCCTTTTCTCTCTCACACAGCTAAAAACCAAGCTACTCCTTCAGCTTTTCAGCAAATAAATAACGACAGCTTACAGCACTTACATGTCCTCACAACAGTTTGACATCTTTTCTATACTTGTAGTGTCCTGTTGAAGAAAAGAAAACACAATGAAAGGTATTTATTTACATTCCTAACTGTTAAAATGTGATTATGAATAAAGCAGGGAATCAATTCTGAGCATACATTGCTTTGGCATGAATCCAATATGTTACATATTACTCATACACCCTACTAGTTTTAAACAGCTGTGAGATTATACGCACAAATTTACTCAATCTCTTAAATGATTTGTACATACATGATGTAAAACTATACTGTGTAGTGTTACTACGATGGCACATACTACAGAATGTCAACAAAACCTTACAGCATTAATACAGCTAAAATTAATTCAGCTATTACAGTTAATGCATGGGACATTTCGAAGTAACGTGTGTAAGCTACGCTTTTCACAAGCCATACCTTTCACAGGCAACCATTCCAGACTTGGAATAGTCCACTGAGATAACCACAGGAAAATCTTGTAAAATGCAACTATTAACAGATGTAGTATTTTGAAAAGCCGGAGCTATTAAGAAGTTTTAAAATCGTTATCTTCATTAGTATTACAATGCAAACAGCAGCACTAGAAACATACCATCAGTTTCCACAGTTTCTACAGGTAAATACCAAATACAAAGATTATTCTATTAAAATGTAACAAAAACTAAATAATGTGCAGAGTGCAGGCACCCCTGCAGCTAACAGTAACTTCAATTCATACTTTACCTTTCCAAACATGGTTAATTTAATGAGTCACAAACTTTTATAATTAACAAATCCATTTAAGATTAGATCATCCCCAAATAAAACTTCTAAAAAGTACCAACAATAGTACTTTTTCCTCACTTTTGCACCTCATATTTAACAAAAAGAGCTTGCTTTGTGAGTATCACTTCGATTTTAATTGCAGTAATATTAGTGTTTTCAATGCACATTCATAGCTCATTATGTCCCAAAACCACTCATAAGGTCCAAAATACACTAACTGAAATATTTCTTATGGTTCCATCTCCTTTTCATGGCAGCTTGATATTTCCCTTTACTGCTCATTGATTTAGGCATATCCATAACACACCTGTCAGATTACACTACCATTTGAATGAAACCAAGAGCTAGTCCCTATTGTCCCAGCCATAGAGAGGCACAAGGGCTGTGGTTTAATTAGGCTACAACTTCACTGTCATCTGGAAACACTACCTAGCAATAAACCCATTCTGTGTTCCTTGATTGTTCCTGCCATTAGTGCATCCAATTCAGTGCAGACACTGTGGGGATTCTACCTCCATCTTTCATAAAACTTTGAAGGTAAAGGGTGAAATGTGAGGGGAAATAATGTACAGGAAGCTGCTTCCCTCTTCAACAGACATGGGTGGCCCCAACTCCCCTTGCCAAATTTTGTCTTTCTAAATCCATTTCCCAGCTCTGCTGAGTTTTGGAACAGGATCCCTTACCACATGCTAAACGGCAAAAATCTTAATTCTGCCCACAACACACCTAGCTGAATTCCAGATGCACTATGGCAAAGGAGAGAAGTGCCCCCTTCTCACACCAACCCACCAGGATGTGCAAGTTCTTCCATTTGTGCAGAGAAAGCAGGCCCACAGCAGACTATATAGACCATTCTAGCCCCATCATTAGGTCGATTTGCGTCTTGGTAGTGAGAGAGGACACGACTGGAGGCAGCAGACTGTAAATACTGTCTGTTGTTTCAATTCCCACAGATAAACTGCTTCCCCTGTCCACCTTATGGGCCTGTCTAGCATATTGCCCCGCACCTGCCACAGCCATTAGGAGAGCACTGCAAGACACAGGCCGTTCTTCTTGTTAGGGCAGGACCTGACTGCACAGCCAAGGGATATTCTGCTTCCTTGGGCTGACTTTTCGTCCATCTGTTGTCAGAACAAACACCACCTTTTCTGACCACAGAAAATCACATACAGCTTTCTAAAAAAAAAGGACTAGGTAAACACAGATCCTACTTCCATGACATTTAGAGGCTCTAACAGCTTTTTCATGAGATGCTCTTACAGCTCTTTCCATAACTGCAAAAATATCTCAGCATCCGAAATTTTCCTCTGGTCAACTCAAAGCTGTCTATCTGATCATACAAAATAGTATTTGCATGTTTGAAAGCAATGACTGATAATGATTTTTCGTACTACTACTAGTAGTATGCTAGTCCAGTTTATAATTGATTTCTAGCTAACATTTCACAAAAGGAGGCTTAAAACAGCTTGGGATGCAGAAGTAACATAGCAAGATAATACCTTAAGTATGGCTTTTTACTATGTTTCTCCATATTGTTTATTCATTAATACATTTGTACTGCTCCCTAAAATACTATATTTGAGATTTTTGGAGGAATGCCCAGGTTGGGAACTGGGAGTTGTATTTTTTTTTAATTGTTATCATGGCATGTTATCAAGACCTGAAAGATGTACATCAGGGTCTGCTCCCCTCAGAAATGTAATCCATTAAATTAACAAACTAAGTGGAAGTACCTCAAGAGGAACTGAAGAAAGTGACCATAAGAAAAGACTGTCAAGCTTCCACACCTTTAAAATATACTAAGGATTTTAGTTGGATAAGAAGTCAAAGGAAATCCCTCCCTCCCTCTCTGCTTTCCTTCTTCCATTAAAATGCCAACATCTATTGTAGAATATTTTTGCTTTACGGTAAAGGAATTGGGACTGAGCAGTGAATCTTTTGCTTCTGGGATACTTTTTAAGAATGAAAAAAAATGTATTTCCACATTTTAACTAGGGCTGGAGGGAATGTGAGAAAAACATCTCTGAAGTTTAGCTGCTTAACAACTGCTGGTAACTGAACTTAAGAAACCAAATTCTTCTCACAGCTTCCCTCCCTCAACACTGCTGCCAAACAGTTGGGCTCGTTTGAAATGTACTTCCATTTGAGAGTGAACCAATTTACCTTTTCACGTGAAAGTGAAAACTTCACAGCACCTCAGGAAACACAGTAGCCCCTCTGGAGACAGGAGAGGAAGGAAAGGGAGAAGACCACAGCTGAGTTTTGGCCTGTTATTTAAGGGTTTCTTCTCAGACAGATGAATTTTTTTCCTTTTTTGAGACAGGAAGACGAGAATAACCACTATTATTCTGAATGACAAGGTGTTCTGTTCATTAACACATCTCACAAATGGCTTTCAACCGGAGTATCATCTCTCTTAATTATGCATTCCATGTATATCAAGGTTTTGCTCCAACATATTACTGTGTTCAGCCTAAGAGGCTTTGGCTGTCTGCACCTACTATCAGCTTGGATTACTATTAATACAAATAGAACTCTGCTAAGATTATTTTTTTTTTTCCCCAGACTCAGAGCTAATGCTGATTTTAAAATCTTTTGGATAATTGGCGCTCATCCAAAAGTTGCAAAGAACTTGGTATGACCAAACATGGCGTATCTACTGAGTCCTAGTAATCTCAGTATCAAAAAATCCCATAAAATTTACCATTGCTTACAAGATGAAATTGACTAACCTGCAATGGATTAATTCCACATCAGGGGTCATCTGGACCCCCAGTCATCATCCAGATTGGAAACAACTATTGTTCCTGCACCTGGTTATTCAGAGATACATACCCACTGAGAAGCATCTTAAAGCAGCTAGGAAAAAAATCACACCTTAATGAGAAAGGCAAAAGAAACTAGGGAAATAAACACAGCAATCACTAAAAACCTATCACTTTAAAACACAAGAAGAGCAAAGGGTTCAGATTCTGCTGAGGGGATGAGGAATATTTTTTTGCTTTGAGGACTTACTATGAGTCTGTCAGAGCAGTGTGTCCACTCTTAAGTGAAGTAAGCTACTGCCAAAGCTAAGACTGTTACAAGAGGAATGGAGAGACAAATGTAAGAGCACGACTGAATTCTGCAGACCAGCTTTAGATTAATTTGCAAATGAATGCATCTGCATTAGCTACTAAGAGGAATCTATCTTTCAGATCTGTATTTTTAATTAGCGTAACCAACTGCCTGAAAAAGAGGTTTCTAAAAAAGATCACATGCATTGTTTAACAAATTGTGCTATAAGATGGGATTCATCGTGAACTAATTTATCATGGAAGAAGCACAGGGAAAGAATATTTTCCTCTTACTGATCCATGTTTTCCAAAGGTGAAGCTTTAATTTGGAACTCACAAGACTATCTCCAAAGCACGAAGCCACAATCTTTTCTTCTGTGTTTGCTTAAAGTGGTATGTAATCAATACAGCTCTACTTAATATTTGCAGCAGAAGAACATAAGCATCATGCCATGCTTTCTTAATGTAGCATTTTCAAATACTCAGTATGTAAGAATCAGTAGGGAAATCTTCGTTTACCACACCCACACGGTACTGATGCACCAGGATACTGGCATATCACTGTACACCATTCAAACAGTTAATTAACAGGAAACCCCGACAGCATTAATTAAATTAATAAAGTCACCATCCACTTAGTTTATAATAATACATCCACTACCTTGCACAAAGACCACATGGTAGCTATTAACTTTATAAAAGCCCATCCATCACATAGTTCTGCCCCAGAGAAAAAAGTTAATTACTAAATAATTTTAAAGAAAAGTTTTTCTCTGCAGTAGTAACACACAAAAATCACATAAAATTGTATATGATGGACTATAGTGGAAAAATGAAGAAAATTTCTTTAATTCCATATAAATGCTTTGTTTGAACATATGGAAAAATGAAAACACAAACTGTTTAGTGTTTGAAAGAAACAATCAAAGGTAATCCTTTAAAATTAGGGTTCAGATTAGTCTCTGCAAAGGATGCTGTTTAACTGAAACATCTGGTAGTGTTACATTGAGAGACAGGCCTTTTTTAACTTTGGAAATGAGATTAGTAGATCAGTTATTTGTAAGTGTCCAAGTAATTTCTAATTATTTTATCTGGGTCACAGATAATCCGCTTTTACAGGGCTCCCACAATGACATCAGAGGATCACTGCTGAACTGATTATCCTGTTACCTTACACCATCCATGGGAAGACAGGGTTTTCCTTTTGTACAGAGAAAGAGAAAGAGAAAGAAATGGCTGATTGCTTCAGACAGATCACAGTCAACAAAATAAAGAACAACACAGATCTTGAGAGGAAGAAAACCTCACGTATGCAAAAGGTACCAGCCTTAAAAAAGGTCAGCAAACTGAACACTTAAGTGTCTGGTGCAATTTCAAACCTTACTAGATGTGAAAAAATATCACAATAATCAGATAAGCCATTGTTTAAAAAAAAAGCATAACATATTGCTTATTACTTGTTCTACAGTAATGCCTTGTAGATCAAACATATCAGAATCTTACTGTATAAACAGAAAAACTGGGGTTTTTTAACATCATTTAACTGTTGAAGTGACATGAAGGACATACAGAAGTACTTTCTTAAAACAAAAACAGAACACGAGCAAGAGAAATGTAAATGCCAGGGCTAGTCTCGTACTACTATACATAGGACCATCCTGACAGTTCTGCCTTTTTTAAGAGACTAAATTGGAGCTCTTCACCTCCTACAATCAAAAATCAGAAGCAATCTGTAGCTGATAAAAGATACTGGGGTTTTTTCCTAGGTGAATTTATGCCTTTTCCCATGAAAATGCATTTTTTGGAAAACAAGCATCTGTTACGTATAAAAATCTCAAATAACAGAGGATTTCTTAAAAAACACGTGTCAAGAAAATATGTCTTGAGAAAGCAAGCAAGTTTTGGATACCATTTGATCTAGCTTCCAATTAATTTTTTTTTAATTTGATATAAGGATAACTACAGAAAAAAAAGTAAATGGAACTAAAATTGAGTAACACTGATATGTCCTCCTCAAGATTTTCTTCTAGGTTAAGTGCAAAATATTCTTTTCTAGATAAACTTTGCATTTGCTATTGCAGTACAATGTCATTAATAGGTATAGGCAGTAGTGGCAGAAGACAGATGTTTTGGATTTTTTTGTGGAAAATTTAAAAACTTTCTGAAATGGAAATATCTACATCAAGCAAAATGATAATTTATCTATAAACAGCATTTTTATCATTTATATCAAACCACAACCCCCCCCCACCACCACCACCTCTCTACCTTCATGGAGTTTGGAAGTGTCTGTACTAGAACTATCTTGTTATCCTGTAGTAGTTGAGTCAAAGGCGGAATAATTGCTTGAGGGCAAACAAGCAGCTAGAAGCCGTTTGAAGTAAAGGGTACAAATAATAATAATAAAAAAAGATATTATTCTCAGTAGGAGAACATTTAGGTTTTTTAGAGTGCAACTGACTTTTTTTTTTTTTTTTACTTACTTTTTTATGCTAAGCTTGCTTTTACTTCTCAAGCAGTGTCATTAAAAACCATCATGCTGCCTGGGAATACAGGTTCATGTCCAGTTAAGGAATATAAAATCCAAATGTGCACTACAAGCAATGACAAGGCATAGAGGACTGGTAAAGCAAGCACCAAGCATGGAAGATAAGCAGGCCTTCAATATAAATGCATGGTCCCTTTGGAAATGGTATCAGACAGTACTTTCTTCATGGATGAAACTGATTTCTTCCACCTAGTTCTCTAGAAACATGAAAATTATAAGATGACTAATTGCTATGCTGATATTTTAAGAAGTGTATCTTCTTAGGATACTAGGGTTCCTAAGTTCGGATCTTAAAATTTCTCCCTAGTTCAGAGACTTCTGAATTACAGATAAATCAGATACTTCTATTTCTAAAGTATCCAAATAAAAGTTCCCCAAGAGCTATCTCAGATACATGCTGGAAGAAACGTTAAAATTCTTGATGATGATGAGAGTAAAGGCAAACAGAGCTTGGGGAAAGCAGTTGGAGAAGGAGGATGAAAAGAGCCATGTGCTCCTTCTGCTAGAAGTGTGTTTCACATATGCTAGTTTCTAGGGAGAAAGCACTAATCTGGTATACAGAGGCCACCTCAGCTGCTCCCCTCTTCATTGGAATAATTCATGTCACAAGTTCCTCTAAGGACAGTTTTTGCCAACCAGCTGTTCTCCTCTCATTGTAGGAAGTCACCTCCCTTGCTCTTTGGCTTCCTGGACCTCTAGATTAGATATGAATAGGCTTGTGCTAATGATACCCTAACAGTGATACCACCATAAGAGAGGTAGCAAATGTACTCAGAGAAATTACTGCATGTTAGGTAACTTGGTCTATTAATCATCTTCTCAAGCAGCACAGCCATAAGAACACTCTCTGTGCAAGAGCCAAATTTGAGTGCACAAATGACAAAAGTTTTCATTTTTACCAGAGAGCACATTTTTTCAAAGCATCTTAGTATCTGTTGAACGCACATGACACAGGGCAACAGCAGATTACATGCATTTTTTTCTTAAAGACCTTTTACATAATGGATCTACTGTTATGACCAATGAGAGTTATGCAACGATAGGCACAAAAGATCAGTCAACTGCACAACACCATTGAATTCTGGAAAGTTCCAGAACACACAGCAGACTATTTCACCTGCACTTCATAATGTGCTGCTTTGACTTCCTATTTTAGCTACTGCCCTGTTCCAGAAAAACATGCTGGAGTATATCAGATATGTTCTTTCCATTACATATTCAGTTGGACATTTTTTGACTTCTGAAAAAATTTATTAAAGAGAAGAAAATGCCAGTATTTCCTCTTAAATCCTATGAAAAACTTCTGCTCATTCTTACAGCATGTCAAGCTATCACTTAGTTCAATTTCAGTAAAGAGCAGCTCTACTTATAAAAATGTTGTATACGTAGGTCACTTGATGCAAACTAATTCTACACATTCAACCTTATCTATCTTGCTGCAGTGGCAAAAGAATAAACTTCTGTGAATACAAAGAATGAGCCCAAGTGCTCTGACCTAGAGTACACATCACGCTTCACAAAGCATGCTGCATTCCAGTAATCTGAGCAGAGCTGTCAGACTGTGGAAATCAATCATAAACAGAAGTTGCCATTTCAGGTCCCAGTTCCTTATCACTGATGGTGCTAAAGGAGTATGAACAACTCTGCCATTTCATCATCCCAAGTTGCTTGTGTGAGACTGATGCTAAGCAGAGCACATTCTGTGTACGTAGAAGATACTGAAAGACCGAGATCTGGGGATTTTTTTAATATTCACGTCCAATAGTCCTGGAAAAAAGTTAGCCTCAGCTTTATATTACCTGAAAGAAACAGAAACTACTGCCTTTTTTCTGGACATAATGATGGTCAAGCAAGTTTCCCTTATGGAGAATCAGGAAGTTTTGCTACAAAAAGGGTCAAAGACATCTTGAGTTTATTTCTTCTTTCCAAAAATACAATTTTGGCAGCATTTGAAATATAGGTAAATCCCAACAAACCTGAACTTGCTGGACTCATTTAGCAACAGTATGTATCAGTCAAAGTTTAGATTACAGAGCTGCAATGCTGATTGTCTCTATTGCTTAAAAATAACTTTTATCCAGAATAGACCTGAAAACACAGGCATGGAGTATGAACTAGGAAAATGTTTATTATCTGTTTATTCTTTTGCAAGCACAAGTAAGAGCTGCTCTGCTTCACCTCTTTCAAAATACCCATGCTCTTGTCCTCTTGCACACATCTCTGGGTAGCTTCTGCAATCACTGAAATCAATGCTCTCAAGAATAGCTACAGAGCAATTAATCCAACATGAATGCTCTAACTGTGTGTATCTATGCTTTCAAGTGTTTTGAGTTTCTTTTAAATTAACCTCAAGTCTGCACTACTACACTTCAGTGATTGCATTCTGCTGTTAAATAAATTTTCATCTGTACCTTAAGCTGTTAAGCTTAATTCAATCATTAATCCATTATTTTAAATAGAGCTCATTTCAGATACTATTTGCTTAGTTCATACAGGAAGGTTAGATGCTGAACAGTGACTCTAGCCCAAGTACACAGTAGGAACATCGCTGCCTCTTAGTGATTACGGTTCATTGCTTCTATAGGACTCCAATGTCTTCCACGCTGTGTGCTCAGCACTGTAGGTAGGTATACCCAGTGTCTTTGTTTCCCTAATACCATGCATCATAGGCCTGTCTTTGGGGTGCCCGCAGAGAAACTACTCACTCACCTGCTGCCCTCTCCTCTGCCCCTTCCACTGGCTAGTCAAAGCTGTTAGTAAGTGCTTATGGAAGAAGCAAATCCCCACACTACAATGCTGACAGTCAAAAACCATTTGTTCAGAAAGATTTTCTGTCACAACTTGCAGACTAAGCACAACCTCACCAAACAGATTTGGCTTTGTTCGTTTGAAGTCTGACTAGTTGTTCCCAAGCAGATTTTCTCAAAATGACTGTATTGTTTGTTCTTGCCAATTCTACACTCATGAAGAAAGGGATGAAAAGGAAGATTATTGTGCTGCTGGTGTGGTAATGCTTTGAGTGGGAGAAGGACTAGATGACCTGTGTTCTTCAATGAGTCAATGCAACAGCATCCATGTGGAATGAATGAGAGTTTGAAGATCCCATAATGGATTTTTACTTCTCCAGCAATCCAACTCAACAATCCCATATCTAAAAGCTTTCCCATAGGAGGGAAGCACAATAGGCCTTCTGATACAGGTAGGGAGCAGTGAGTGGCCCTAATGCAGAAGATCTGTACTTTACAGCACCTGCCTCTCACAGTCTATATCCACAATTACTGTGGGTTGTTTGTTTCACAAAGTTTGTCAAAGAGGACAAAAGAGATTTTCCAGGCGTCCTGCAGCTCAGCGATCCACAGAACTATTTGATTTGAGAACTACTATGATTTGAGCACAAAAAAGGAGGTTGGATTTGAAAATGCTATTAGCCTACACCTGTTCCAGGGTAGTGGACAGATTAGTGAGTGCAATGGGATGTACTTCACAATATATTATACAACTGACACAGAATAAAGGGGTTTTACAGCACTTTCTAAAAGTTTGCAGTGGTGATAGCAGCCTGAGAGTGTTAAGGCTCAGAATGGTGAAAGAACATACTGGGAATTCAATGCCTGCCATGAAGCAGCACAGTTGGTATCCTGTGTCAGAACAGAAATGTCCCAAGTTTCAGGATTATCTGACAGAATCAGTTTTTATTTCATCTATATTAGTATCTGAATGGATGCTGATGGCCACTGCCAAAATTTAGTCCAGCTTCTGGCAGCATACAGAACAGAATTTCTGTTCTGTTTTCTCCTGTATAATTTGTTATATATAAATATATAAATATAATGTGTTTTCGTGTAGTACTGATCACATGGCTTTTGTTCCTTCTCATATATTCTTTTAATACAGACTAAAAAGACATCCATATTTCAGCATCTGAACTCTAAGGCTCCCTGAGTTTCTGTCTTTTCCACTACTGGGACTGAGGGTGAGCAGAATTCAGATGTCTGCACCAGTTCAGCTAGATATCCAGCAACGCATAGAAAAAAAAAAATCCCAACTCTAGAGGAGGCAGACACAAGGGTTGTGTGCCAGCATTTAAACAGGGTGGTGAAAAGTTTTCAGTAAGACCCTGGAACAGAAATCAGGCACACAATGAAGGTAATATAATAAAACAATAAGCAATATTATTGTTTTATCTAACAGGAAAAAACTATACAGTAATTTTTGTCCTTTATTCCATACAAAGGAATTACATAATACAGTTAAGAGGTTTTCCATTCTGCATGTACAAAGGCTATACTGCATAAACCCTCTGAATCTCAAAATGAATTTTCAGGCGGATCTCAATCAGCTGTAGTCACAAAGATGCTGTCACCTTGTATGTTTTTGTCTTTAAAAAAAATTTTCGCAGACCAGATCATACTCTCTTTCAGGCATATACAGAAACAACTAATACACTCTCTTTGTTCCACACTGCAGTACTTCAAACACTTCCATGGATTCTCAAGACAATTTTAAAGAATTCACTGTCAGTTATTAACGTCTAATATACTGAACAGGATGTTAGAGCAACAAAGCAACAAAAGCTTGTTTCTTGTAGATATTTATTTCATTACCAAATTCATTCAACTGGAAAATTTTTCCATGCAAAGATTTTTTTTCTGTAAATACTGAATATGCATTTGGACTGTAAACTGTATGATTCCATTCCACAGTTTAGTAACTGAAGAGATATGAATGTAAGCATATTTACTAAAATACTAAACAAAAAGTGTGTGATCTCAGAATGTATGATTTATCAATCGGCCTCACTGTCACAAAGTGTAATTGAGGCCAGGGCACATAAGAGTTTGAAACAAAACCAAAAATCAAAACCGACAAATACATACCTTGTACACCGTACAATTCCAGGACAATGTATGTTTTTATTTTATTAATACAAATCAGGAAATTGCCTTGACAGGTCAACTATTAGACACTTGTTTGTTAGAAGGCTTCCTTGGAGACAAAAGTCTTGACAGAGCACATACCAAATGGGTGCCAAATAATGCAAGTGTTTCTCTATTCTTCCCTTAAATGCAATCTACTTTTCTGCTTTTATTAATTTTATTGAAAACAAAACTAATATATACTTCTAAAAGTAGATACTTACAGTGAAAATACCCATTAGTTGAGTGTAAAAGAGTCCACTTATTCCACCTAACACTATTAGACCCATGAAGGCAGATATTCTTAGGAGAGCAAGTTCATGTCTAAATACAAAAACATCCTAGAAC
The DNA here is from genome assembly GCA_009769605.1 of Bucorvus abyssinicus. Classification (NCBI taxonomy): domain Eukaryota; kingdom Metazoa; phylum Chordata; class Aves; order Bucerotiformes; family Bucorvidae; genus Bucorvus; species Bucorvus abyssinicus. Next base: position 33,994,145 of record CM020063.1, read on the forward strand.
AAGACAGAAAGAGGAGAGAGACTTTAGCACTTACAAATTATTTTAAGTCTTTGAAACAAGTTGAAATAGATAAGAGCTGTTCCGTAAGGCTTAGAGGTAAAGGCAAGTATTGTATTTTTGAGCTACATTGCCAATCACTGATACATTTATGTGCTAAAATTATAAACCAACTATTTTTTATTTATACATGTAATAAGTTGGGGGTTTTTGCCAGACTGTTAAAAAAAACCTCATTCAGGTATTTAAAATTTTGGAATAGATCAAGTTCAATTTTCCATCTCAAACTGTGCCAGATTGCTACACACAAGCTCCAAACCATAAGAAAACCATTCTATTAAACAGTCTGATTTATAAGACTCCTATATCTCGGCTTCCAGCCACAGCAAATTTCGTTTTAACATTACCTCTTTTAAATAAAAATAACACATTCCTAGTTTGACTCTTGAAGACGGTACCTACAAAATCCAAGTATGCATATTGGATTGGTCTTACTGTAATGCTGGCTATTATTCAACATAAACTTATCTTCATCTTTTAAATTTGGCCTTAAGTGGGTTATTATAACTTTGTATATTGGTGCACAACCAAGTTTCCTCACAGTACTGGAGAATATGAATTTACTGTATCAGCTGCTCTGGAGAGCCTGCACTCACCCAGCAAAAAGTATGAAATCTGTAAGAGAGTTTTATAGATTTTTTTGAAGGATGAAACACCTTATTTTTATCACAGGAAAACATCTGTATGTGGCAGTTACTGTAGATGTACTGCAAGTTCACACCCCATCTTATCCTTTTGATAATGAGATAACACACCCATTCTCTTATTTATAATTTATTTATGGTTATATTCTCAAGGCTGTTTTTTGAATGCACCCATCTGTTTTTCTACTTAGAAAAGTCAGATCACAGCAGGAAACTATTACAACCTTTCAAGTAAACTTTAAATTACAACCAGAACATAAAAGTGAACTGAATGAAAAAAACCCAAACCAAAACCCACTGCTTTTGAACTTTCCTTCTTTACATTCAACCAGCAGGACTTAAGGAAGAGGAATGTTTAGATTCAGGAATTCTGAGTTTTAATTAAACAAAGAATAGTTAAAGCAAATTATATTTAGTAAAAAGTCTGATTTTAGATTTAAATTATTACCATGAAGGTTCAAAATATAAACCAAAGCAAAAAGTTTATACTGGCTACTAAAGCTGTGAAGAAAGTCAATATTTAATGAAAAAGTAAAAATCACTATTTAAACAGCTAAAACAAAAAGCAAACCCTACCAGCCTCTTCTGAACTGGTAAACCAGCTTTTGTTGGTTTTGGCCTTTCTTGATAGTGTAGAAAATACATGCTTTGTTTCCTTTTTTTTTTTTTTTTTTAACTCTTCTTACTCAGTTAAGAAGTAAATTCAAAGTTAAATCAATTCAAAATAAAAGCATTCTTACTAATCTTTATTCCCCTTTCCACCAGCCCACCAAGCCTTTAAAGAAAAGCAAGGTAAGACACCGGTTCTACTAACTGTAAAATACCTTCTCTTCATATCCTCATAGGTACATTGGTTTATTATATCAGAAATGTTTTTTGTGTTCAAAGTCAACAGAAAACAGTGAAACATAAGAGTGCAAACAGTCAAGTCACATTCTGGATCTAGCAACACGCATACCCATTAGAAGTTTATAACACAGCTGTTAGAATCCTCCCATCATTCCAATTAGAAGAGTTCCTTCTCTTGAGCATCATCCTCAGCAGGAAAGTCATCACACAACATATGACAACAGAAAATCCTAGCATAAAGAAGGCAGGTTGCATTTTGCATTTGGCTCTTTTAACCCATGTTAAAATTAGAGGTACAGAAAAGGAAAGATCGTTCATACTGAAATGAAGACCAAGGAATACTACTTGTCTTTCCTTCCTTCCTTCCCTTCTCCCTAAAAGATGATAGCATCCACCCCAAAGACTGGGGTTCCAGCCATTACACAGCCCTAGGATAATAAAGTCTCAGAAGCAATGATGACCTGGAAATCAACATTGGTCCTTCACTTAGGAATCTGTACTGAGAGAACAGCTTTTTTCTATAGAAAATCAAGGTATATGCAGGAATAGAGTCTTTTGGTAATCAGACCTTAATAACAAAGCTACTTTCACAATTCTGCATTGAAATAGAAACATGTGGCTATGTGAAAATAGAAAAAAATACCATTTAAAAAAATTAATTTATATCACAGTAATAATAATAATTATACATTTAGGATGTTGCTGCTTTACATAAAAACTCAACCCAATTTGGTTTTACTATTCCTTCTCAGAACTGACAAAAACATTTTTTCCAGCTAAGAAAACCAATTGAAACTACAATAAACCAACCTCTAAGACTAGCCAATAATTAATCAATCTCCCTCAATTCTCTTGTTCAAACACCATTTAGGACTCACCAATCTCAGCACAGTGTGAGTACTGATACAGCCTGCCCACCCAGCCTTCAAAACCGCACTTTCTGTGCTAAAGGGAAGAACTACACAGACTGAGCCACAATGTATAAGGACACGTAAGCCAACATCACCAGTGCGTTCAGTCTCTCTCATGGCACAATGGGGATTTGTCCCATAGCAGCTTTTTTCCATGTTGGGCCAGGCTGACATACGTGACCTTCGCATAGATATTAAATGCACAGTTTTTAACAATGTGAGAGTTGCCCTTCAGGTAGTCTCTTTCTCCTCTCCTTTTTGTCAACATCACAGACTAACTGCTATGTCAAAACTTCAGTTCACATGGGTTGCAGCCGTTGTCTTTCTACTTAGCGTTTCCTACATTGTCTGTTCTCAGTTGCAAATGCCTAGTATATCTGTCCCAGCCTGGTGATGAAGTCCGCTTATCCACTTGGCTATCATAAAAACAGCGTAAAATACAGAACAAAGCCAGGCTGTCGGATTCAGAAAAAAGCAAAACAAAAAAAATACAGACTGCAGGTTTTGCATAAGGAAAGGAAGGAGAGGTACAAGGGAGAAAATATACTCATGTTTAAAAAAAGGAAGAAAATTAATTCACAGAACATGAGCTGCATTCTAATAAGCTCTTTTGTAGAGAAATTTATTAATAACTGATGTTTATGTAAAGCACTTTTTGATTCAGGACTATTTTGGGTCTACTAAAGAAGTAACTTTCCAGTTTGATTCATGACTAATTTGGTTTAGAGTGAAAATGGGAAGAGCACTCTGATTCCAAAACAATTGTCTACACAGAGTTCAATCCAAAGTGATAATTCCAAAATAATTTTAGACTAGAACAGATTTTAAGAAAAGGCCACACAATCTTTGCATAAAAATGACACTATATATTAAGTTTCATATATGACACAATATATTAAGTTTTCATGGAATGTTATCCTCTTAGTCATTCCTGTCTTTTCTCTACAGGCCATGTATTTACTTTCTAAACTTAAGTCAATATTCATATATTGTCCTTATAATTATACAGAAGGAGAGGTGCGTTAGGTTGGTTTTGCAGAACACTGAGATGTATTTCCATTTTTTTAAAAAAATCTCACATCCCATATGTCATTTCATGACCCTAAGAGAAAAGGTTTCCTTTAGATTCTCTTTACAATATAAATGGGTGTTGGATGTTACATATTTCAGATTTTAATTATTAGTTAATACATAATATTGAAATAAATATTACTATAAATAATCTTCTCACAAAGTCTAATGAATATTTCACAATACCTTTTATTTGGAATTGGGAAAGCTGAGTGCCAGACAGAGCAGGCTGATATTGCCACAATGCTTTTTTCACAATGTTGTCTCCCCCCTCTACCAACAGAGCTCAGAACACTTTAAAAATTAGTTAAGTAAAAATATTTTCATAATATACAATGGGGTTTAGGATTTTATATGGCAGTGTTTTTTGCTACGACACACATTCTATAGCAACATTTCTAGCAAACAGAATATATCAGCAAAACTTCTTTTGCTGAAAAGATTAAAAGCCTTCTATGAATTGGGTAAAACATACTGCCAAAGCATTTATTTTTGCTTCTACTTGACCAGCTGTGTCTAGAATTTGTGCCAGCACAGCCATGTAGAGAGCAACTGTGTAGCCATTTGGAGACTAGTATTTATTCTTCTCATCTCACTAGCCACAAGATTGGATACTTTCTAAAAGATATTGACTTCCTGAACTTGTTGTTTTTTAATGAAGATGCAAAATTAAGAACATTCCAGTCTTAGCCTCTGAAAAGCACCAAAGCTAGCAGAGGACAGCATATGCTGTTTTATTCGAATTATGTATTTTTCTCCTGCTAGAATCTCACACAGGCAATTTAATTACCATTTCCTTCATTTCTAGCAGTAATTGTACTCCTCCTGCTGGCCAAACTGAAGCAATAGCCACAATCCATCTTTCTGACAGTTCCAATTACAAGAGCCACAAATACTATGAAGCGATTTTCTACTGTAAGACCTGACGCTGAAAGATTATATCTGAAATGGCTTCCTTCATTAGCTTTAACGCTATCACCCTTACCTTAGTATACTTAATTAAAATAATTGGAGATTTTCTTACTTAACCCTTTTAAAATAAAACCTCAAGTTTTCATTCAGAATACTAACATGCATTCAGTGATCATCTTTTCATAATGCATTGATCAGAACTATGATAAAAATAATTATTTCACAACAGCATTAAAAGTAATTTTAATTCTATAGCTTCTGTGTTATGTACTATTTTATATCCAAAGAAAAAAAATTAAGATGAAGGCACACCGCCAAAAAATTCACAAGTATTTTTAATAAGCAAGAATAAGCGAATTCCAGATGGCTGTTTAGAAAAAACTATCCATTTGGGGGAGTCTCTGGAATGCTGCAGTACTTCAGCTTTAATTGATATACAAAGAATAAAAGAATCTTGCAGGATGCTTGCCTAAAAACGTAATGAACAGTAAGCAAATATTCTCACCGGTCTTGTTCATTTGATGTCAAAATTATGTAATTCTGACAAATTATTCTGTGGCACAAAGTTATATGGGATCGTTTCCTTAGCAATACTTTAAAAAAAATCAGCTTAATGGGGCTCTGATGTCATCTTCCAGATTCTTAATTTTCTGGGCTGTGGTGTGTGATCCTCAATCTTGCAGCTGAAAAACTGGGACAGCTAAATGCTATTCAGTGTAACACTACACTAAACAAAGGTCTGAACAGACCAGGCTTGCTGCGTCTACTAAGTTTTTCTATACTGCGTAAATGTATTAATCTCTCTGGAGCACAGAATGTTACCTACTGTAACAGAGATCAGCTTTTTTCAAAAGGAATAGTGTCATATGAAATGTCCACATCTGCAAATTGATAAACCCAAAGAAACCCCACAGCTAAAACAAACCACACATGGGGACCTGACCCTCTCTTCAGGCAACTACTTTACACAGGGTTAAAATATGTATTCTGCCTCCTAATTTGTCACATCTTCTAAAGGGTAGATATTAAAAGTAGGCCTCTCTCCAAAACTGGCTTGAAATTAGTGGAGTTAAACCATCAAGTACAAAGTTTTATATGTATTAAATTTTTAACCGTTATTATTAACAATTATTGATACCTCTTCAGAGCTTTGTCCTGGTTTAATATAAAACCAGTCTGGCTGACATACGAAACAAACCAGTTAAGGAGTTCCTCCCCCTGCACGTCACTGCACCCCATTGGCTGTGGAGCTCCCTGGCGGGACGATGTCTCTAAGAAGCTGCACATGAGACATCTCCAGACCTCGTGCCTCCCGCCCTGCCCCTGCTGGAAACGCTGTCACAGTGGCAGCCGTTGCTGCTGCCTGCCACAAATTCCTCCTGTCGCTTTGCCCCAGGGGCGTACCACGCTGAGACCATGACTGTTAGCTCCACGGTGGCTGCTGCTGCCCAGCCCACCCTGCCCAGCAGCTACCCAGTGCTACCCGCAGTTTAACCCTTGCCGCACCAGATCCCCAAATCTTGTATATATTTGTTAATTCCTTGTTGTGGATTGTTGTTCGTATAATGTTTTTCTGTCATTATTAAAATAGTTTTAGTTTCCAAAACTCAACTAAGACCTCACCCACTTACTTTATCTTTTCCCTTTTACCTCTCTCTTTAACACTTTCTTCCTGGAATGGAGAAGAGGCTGATTGGAGAGAGAGTTTGTCCCATAGTTTGGCCATGCCTCAGCCAAACCAGTGACAAGCTTGTAAACTGTCTGAAGTACAACATGATTTCCCTTTTACTTTCTTGCACAGACCATCTCCAAGAAAATACTCTGGTTCCCTTTCATCCTGCTTTTAAAAAGCAGGCTAACAGAATGTGGATTCATTACTTGAACACACTGTGTCGCTTAAAGTAAGTTGCAGCATTCAGGGAACTCTCACAACAAAAAGGAAATCTTCTACTGTGACATTACACTATTAGAGAGCACTGCCAATTTCATACAAAGATTTTATCTTTGGAAAAGAAGCATTGCAATACCCAATCTAGTATTCAGATCAGTAACACTGAAAAGCCTTTCCACTTGAAACCTGCAAACCGTGCATGTGGAAAGCCTTCAGAATACAAGTATAAGATTATACTGTCCAGAAATGTAGTAGGTTAACTTAGTTTATAAATTAAAAGGAAGTTTTCAAAGCTATTGGAACTAGAAGCAAAGGCATGTACATTTAGTTATCTTTCAAAAACATTACCTTTTCAAAAACCCAAAAGGTAACATATCCATAAAAAATATAACTTAGATGACAGATTTCTTCACTGATATAGAACAACTGCAATTTCATATCCCTTTTAACTCAAATGCAGCACAACAAATTATAATAGCTCCCCCAAATCTCACAATGCTTATAAACCAAGGTGAACATGAAAAGCCCATCTGCAAAACCTGGAAACAAAGTGAAAGCGAGTACTCCATTTAAAGAGACACATTTTATGGGTCTGTTTCAGTTTACACAGCAGTGTCCATGGAAAGATGCTCCAAGTGGATAGCAAATTCTTTTCTTTTCCAGAGTCCCTTAAACCATATAAATGGAAATATTCATATAGATGAAAAAACTAAAAAATTAAATTCCTGTAGAAGAGAAGCTATTTTAAGAAAGATTTGCAAAAATCCTCAACTCTGGTACATTCCATATAATAAAAAGTTGGAATCTGTCAACTTGAATATAATACTTTTACCAGTTCTGGATGATCCAAAGAGTACAGTTTTCCTACATTTTCAGCTCTCCTTTGACATATCATCTTCACGTACACTTTCTTGGGCTCTTTCATGGGCACCCCCTTGCCGTGGGGAAAGAGCTTGCATGCCCTTGCGAAGTTGAGAGCTATGCTGGTGGTGGCATATGCCTCCGGTAGGGTCTCCCAAGCCTGACAGGTCTCAACTGAAGGGTCAGACAAAGTGTGTCCACGGGCAGGATGGGCTCACTAGCCTTCGGGCAACCATCCTAGAAGAAGGACAACTCTAACTCCAAACCTGGGCAGATGGAGCTCGTTTAGCCCTGTAAGGCCATCCATCTAAGAGAAGGATACTCTAACCAAACCTACGACCTGAGGACTTCGCTGTCACCGTCCAAGCTCACTAGGCCCTGGCAGATGAACCTCAGGTGTAAAGGGTGGGGCCAGTCTCGTGCACGCTGCGCCTCACCTAAAAAACCCACTGCGCAGGCTTGAAGGGTGTACTCACGTTTGCAAAGCCCTGTAGCGACAGGCAAGGGACGAAACGGCAGGTGGAAAGATGTCACTGGAAGCCGCAGACCCAACCCTGCATGCAGGCGGTTCAGGACATTGGTCGCTTGAGACTGACCCGGGAGATGACAGTCTCGTTCGGCAGCATCCTGAATGACCAAGCAGCCTTTTTCAAGGAGAGCACTGCTTGCTCCACATGGAGAGGGGCCTAGAAAAGGTGGCCTAACCAAAGCTCATCTCCCCTGCCAATCCGGTTGGCTAGCCGCGGCCAACAGGCGTCTTCTGTTGCGGTCAACCAAAGACAAAGAGACAAAGGCATACACCTGCCTCCAAAGGTGTGTCCAGATTGACACTCGCATGTTGGAACATCAGAACCATGCTCGATACAGCAGACAGTGGGCGTCCTGAACGCCGTTCTGCTATAATTGCTCACGAACTGTCACGACTCAACATCGACATTGCTGCTCTCAGTGAAGTTCGCCTTCATGAGGAAGGCAGCCTTCAAGAACATGGTGCCGGCTACACACTGTATTGGTCAGGCAAACCCAAAACCGAAAGTCATCATTCCGGAGTTGGCTTCATGATTAAAAACTCCATCGCCTCTAAACTTGAAAATTTGCCACCAGGTCATTCCGATCGCATTATCTCCTTACGCCTCCCGCTACACAACAAGCAACATGTTGTTCTCTTCAGCATATATGCCCCAACTCTCCAAGCTGACTCTACAGAAAAAGACAAATTCTACACCGATCTGCGCCGCCTTACTCAAAAGGTTCCTGCGGATGATAAGATCATAATCCTTGGTGACTTCAACGCCCGAGTAGGTAAGAACTCTGCAGCCTGGAAAGGAGTACTAGGCAAGCATGGAGTTGGAAACTGCAATGACAACGGTCGCCTCTTGCTAGAGTTTTGTGCTGAGCAGCAGCTTACCATCACCAACACTATCTTCCAGCAGAAAGACAGCCTGAAGACAACCTGGATGCATCCTCGATCTAAACACTGGCACCTCATTGACTCTATCTTAGTGCGCCAGAGAAATGTTCGCGATGTCTGTCACACCCGAGTGATGCCTAGTGCAGAATGTCAAACAGACCACCGCCTTGTGCGCTGCAAACTTAACCTCCACTTTAAGCCCAAACCTAAGAGGGGCGGCATTCTGAGGAGGAGGCTCAAAGTTAACAATCTTCAAACAGCTGCAGTGAGAGACAGCTTCCAGGCAAACCTTCAAACTAGGCTTGAAGACCATCCCATAGACTCTTCTCCTGAAGCACTTTGGCAACATATTAAAAATAGCATCCTGCAGTCCTCCGAAGAATCCTTAGGGTTCTCCTCAAAGAAAAACAAAGATTGGTTTGATGAAAACAATCCAGAGATCCAGGAATTGCTGGCAAAGAAGAGATCTGCTCACCAAGCACACCTCGCTCAGCCATCTTGCCATGTAAGAAAAGCAGCCTTTCGTCTTGCATGCAGTAAACTCCAACAGAAACTGTAAGACATCCAGAACAAGTGGTGGCTCAACCTAGCAGAAAAGACTCAACTATGCGCAGATTTGGGTGACCACAGAGGATTCTATGAGGCTCTGAAAGCAGTGTACGGACCCGCACACCAAGTTCAAAGCCCCCCTACTCAGCGCAGATGGCCAAACGCTTCTCACAGATAAAACCTCCATCCTGAATCGATGGTCTGAACACTTTCAAACTCTCTTCAGTGCCCACCGTGTAGTCCAAGACTCAGGAATCCAGCTCATCCCAAAACAAACGGTGAAAAATGAATTGGATATAGCCCCTACTATGGGAGAGACCCTTAAGGCCATACAGCAGATGAAAACCGGCAAGGCAGCTGGGGTCGACGGAATCCCACCTGAAATCTGGAAACATGGAGGCCAAACGCTCCATGCTAAATTTCACGAGCTAGTTGTGCGCTGTTGGGAAGAAGGCGAACTACCACCAGATCTCCGTGATGCAATCATCATCACCCTGTACAAGAAAAAAGGAGTAAAGTCAGACTGCTCAAACTACCGAGGCATAACTCTGCTCTCCATTGCTGGAAAAATCCTCGCAAGAATACTATTGAACAGACTGGTACCCGCTATCGCAGAAGAACTTCTACCTGAAAGTCAGTGTGGTTTCAGAGCCAACAGAAGTACCACAGACATGGTATTCGTTCTCAGACAACTGCAAGAGAAGTGTAGGGAACAGAACAAGGGTCTCTATGTAACTTTTGTTGATCTCACCAAAGCCTTTGACACTGTGAGCAGAAAAGGTCTGTGGCAGATCTTGGAACGATTAGGATGTCCCCCCAAGTTCCTCAAAATGATTATCCTGTTACATGAGGGGCAGCGCGGCCAAGTCAGATATGGCGATGCGCTTTCTGAGCCCTTCCCAATAGCCAATGGTGTGAAACAAGGTTGCGTTCTCGCACCAACTTTATTCACAGTTTTCTTCAGCATGATGCTCCAAAGGGCCACGGCAGACCTCGACAAACAAGACGGCATTTATATCCGATATCGTACCGATGGGAGCCTTTTCAACCTAAGGCGACTGAAGGCCCACACCAAGACCCTGAATCACCTTGTCCGCGAGCTGCTTTTTGCTGACGATGCCGCCCTTGTTGCCCACACAGAAGCAGCTCTGCAGCGCTTAACATCCTGCTTTGCAGAGGCGGCTGAGCTTTTTGGGCTGCAAGTCAGCTTGAAGAAGACAGTAGTTCTCTACCAACCAGCACCACAAGATGATTACCATCATCCCCATATCACCATTGGCGAGTCAGAGCTTCAGTCAGTCCAGCAGTTCAGCTCTCTGGGTAGCATCATCTCCTCAGATGCCACGATCGACAAAGAGATAGACAACAGAATAGCAAAGGCAAACAGAGCTTTCGGAAAACTCCATAAAAGAGTCTGGTGCAATAAACACCTGAAGAAAAGTACAAAGATCAGTGTCTACAGAGCCGTGGTACTGCCTACTCTTCTGTACAGGTCTGAATCATGGGTCATCTACCGCCACCATCTGTGACTCCTCGAACGCTTCCATCAGCGCTGCCTCCGCACAATCCTAAACATCCACTGGACTGACTACGTGACTAACGTTGCTGTCCTTGAACAGGCAGACGTCACCAGTATTGAGGCCATGTTGCTGAAAACGCAGCTGCGTTGGGCAGGGCACGTCTCCAGGATGGCGGATCACCGCCTCCCTAAGATCATGTTCTATGGTGAACTTGCCACCGGCTGCCGCAAGAGAAGAGCTCCAAAGAGGAGATATAAGGACTCCCTGAAACAACACCTCAGCCTAGGCCATATTGACCACCATCAGTGGTCCACCCTGGCCTCCAATCGGGAGATTTGGAGACACACCATACATAACGCTGCTGTCTCCTTTGAGAGCACGCGTAGAATCAGGCTCGAGGAGAAAAGACAGCGCAGAAAGAACCGTGCCTCGACTATACCACCCAAGGAGACCCTCCGGTGTGCTCTTTGCAACCGGTCTTGCCTATCCCGCATTGGCCTTTTCAGCCATCAACGCGCTTGCAATAAGCGTGGGCAAAGCCCTTCCCAAATCTTCGTCCGCGAAGCCAAGCCATGACACTTTCTTAGGAATATCACATCCGTATGGGAGCAAACAAGAAGCGTGGAAAGCTATGCCTTATTCTTTCCAGAAGCAGATTTTTTTCAGGAAGTTTAATATTCTTATTTTATACCATTTAAGATACAAAATAATTTAACAAAATGGAAAATGGGACTTGCCTTACCCATAACCAAAGGACAGTCTCCAGCAGCCTTGAAAGACAGGTGTGACACCACCAGCAGAGAATATGCTGTGGTGTCACATTGACATGGAATAAAAAAATCTGCAGCACTTCAGTACTTGGAAAAAATCTCAGCAAAATTTAGAGAACACTACCAATTTCTGGTCTTAGTCTTTTCTGACATCTGGAATGTTACCTAATTTTGAACATATTTTAAACTTGTTTTCTAGGTTTTTCCTCTTTAGTGCACTTGCATTTGTTACAGTCCAGTACAAATATAAAGTCCATTTCAGATTTTGGTTTGAAGTTTTTATGTTTCTTCATAAGCAAGATCTCCTAACACTTTATTCAAAAGGAAGTGTATCAGCTTTCCTGTTCTAGCTCTTTCAACCATTCAGCAACTTTCAAGCAAACCTCTTAAATATTCTGAACATTACAGATAATATGAGCACGACATACAGAAACTTTACAACTTCAATTCCATAAAGGGAGAGATCTTGTAACTTTTTACTCTATTCCAACCCATAAATCCATTTTCTCTGTATGTTCAACTCTGTTTTGCTGATGACAAAATATTGAAATATGATAATGGCACAGAGTTCAGGTAAAACAAACTGAACTTAATTCTCCCTTAACCGACAAGACTTTTTCAAAGCAACTCAACATAATTGCTTGAAAACCAATGTACATTTTACTCCTTTCAGAATGACCATAAATTTTCTCATTTTTCTGGCAATATCAGCATTTTTAAATAGGGACTTAGATAGTATATACTCTGAATAAATTTACTTTGGCAAAAGTTATAAGAAATTCGAATACACCTCAGGTAGTTACCTTGATTCTTCCCAGTATTCACTAATCACTTCTAAAGGAACCTAACTGGTTCTCTCCTCCTTTCCTAGACTTTTGAGAAAACTAATGACATGTTTTAACATAGAAATCATATACCCTTCTAGAATGATATTTTGTTATCAACAATAAATGTTTCCTCACTTGATTAATGAACTCTCTTCACTGTCAACAATTGAGCCAGCAGAAATAAGTAGTACCAAAATAAATTACTTCACAATACTAGTTATTAATTCACTTCATAGAGAAAACAAATTCTTACCCCGTTTTCTTTTTTCAGAGGCAAAAAGTAGTAGTAATGGCAGAAATCAAGTATCAGCGTATAGGAACTAAGGATCTGAGTGTAGAAACACAGCTGTAAAAAGAGCCAATGATTGTCTTCACCAACACAATTATTAATCCTGCAGAGAAACAAAGTGTATGTATAATGACAGAAATACAAAGACTTTAACCTTGCAGTTATGACATTGTGAATAAGAGAAGTTATGATTATTTATGAAGCAAATGTAAGAACTACTGACTAATCACTTGATTCTTAATCAAAGTGATGATCTCTACGTTAGACATGGCAGTTACTGTGAAGAATGGTTTCCTTACACTGCCACTTAAAGAGGAAGTTGCACGACTGAGATCACTGCTTAGGAGACATATTTCTCTGTAACTTCATATAGCAAAGATACTTCTACAGTTCTAATATTCAAGTAACAAAATTATTTTTTTAAAGTCTTCAAAATTTCACAGTAATATATATTATCTTCTGCTAGTCAACATATTTCACTGGTTTTGAACTATGTAGAGTCCAAAAACTGGAAATGCAAATGAATGGTTTGAAATAAATGTGATCACAGTGTACCTCAATGAAAAATAAGCATAGTTTAAGAAGAAGCCCAAGACACAGAAGACAGAACAGGCATCTCTGCTCAGAAATTCCTGGTACTTACTCTAACATAAAGGAGTAAAAGAATCACAAGGTTTCTAGAAATATTAAGTACGAGAATCAAAATCTTTGACATCTAGTTCTAGTCTGCTTCACAGAAGCTACATTGATGCAAAAAATCTGGTTGGGGGGGCGGAATTTCCTACAGGCATTGGCACAGACATCAATCCCAAGCTAAGCCATAATGACAGAAGCACTATACTGGCACTATTTTCTGAAGCAGTGGTAGACAAAAAGGGTAGTTCGAAAAATGGTTATATCAACATAGCAAGATCCTGATGTCAGCTCTGTCCTCTGCAGTTCAACATTGCTGTCTTGCTGGAAATGACACCTCAGAACTACTGACAGTAATGTTTATTTTCATTTTAAACTACAATCAGTTTAAATAGAGAATTTTAGCCAGATTAGTTCATTTTGACTAGTTTGAAACTAGTTAAAGAACTCTAAAATAAGCAACTTCACTACAAAATCATGGTATGAGTCAGTAACATTTTCTTCTTAGCACAGCCATTCGGTAAACTAAAAATCAAAAACTGCCTGAAGCCATGACCTGGTTTTATTACTATAAAGAACATCCCCTCTTATGTTGAAATTGTAATCTTTTATTTCAATCCAAGAAATGTAACTATTGTTTATTTTCCTATAAAAATTATTTTTCCAGCATCAGAAACTAAATTGCAACAAATGAAATAAATCTGCAATGCACAAAATAATAATGTTGTGATCAGTTTTAGAAGTAAAAATTTCAATTCTTTAAACAAAATATGTCAATTTTCAAAAACTATATGGTATATAACAATGACAATATGTTACGCTGCAACAGTTCTTACTGTCAGATTTACCTGTAGATGTAAGAAAGTCTCAAAGCTGTTCTTTCCCCGCTCTAAATGCCTGAATGATTAAGCACTACTCCAAAAGAAACATGACAAATGTACACTAGTCAACACCATTAACTTTGAAATTATTCTCTAGAACAACAGCAGATTGTTATAACAAATGCCGTGGGGTTACCATGGACAGTGGTGATCCATCCTCCTCACACAATGTCCACAACGACTGCAATGGTGTGAACGCTTTGGTCTCATCATATTGCACTTGTTACATAATTCCCAATTTTCTCGTTCTAAGTGAGAAAGTAAAGACATCTTAGAGAGGCTAAAACTGAGTACAGCACGCTTATGATAAATCCCTATGTTAGTAATTCAAAGAGAAAAAAATTCTACCATATGAGAAGGGTAAGCAGCTGTGGCAGGTACAGACACCCTGAGGACTTGCACAGAGCTTGCACAAAAGGCTGGGGCCTGCACAAGCACCTGATAAACATCAGGTCCATGCCCCAGGGCTCTCTGGTGCCTGGGAGTCTGAAGTCTGTTAGCTGGCTTCCTAGCTGAGCTTACTAATTTAACCTACCACAGCTCACACTCGACGAGGATATAAAAGGAGGCCTGCCGGAGAACACAATTAGAGTCCGTCCTCTTTGGAGCAGCAGGTGATGCAGTCGGGGACTCTCCCCTCGTATCAGGGCACAATCCGAGTGTTTCTCCCAGGATTGAGTGAGCCCTCACCCCCGTGTTGGCGAGTGATCCTTTTGGTACCCTTAAGTGGGAGATTCTACCTTTGTATGAGTGAGGGTATACACTTTGTGGTTCACCTTCCTTAGAGGATGCTTTGGTGTTCTGGAATTTGTTGTGTAGTGATATATTCCCAACTGACATCTGATCCTGTAATTAATTTTGGTCAGTCAGAATGCCAGGCAAATTTGATTGCAATAAACCCACAGATTTCGGATAGCTGCTGCTATCTGTTTTGTGGGTGCCTCCACAACAGCAGCACATAAAAAACTTTTTTCCTCACTGTCAGCTTAATTAAACTGGAAGATATTACTGCCACTCTGTGCCAGTTTTCTTCTCCAAAATTCTCTCCTCTCCTATATGTTTCCAGGAAGTAATTATTACAGCACAAAAGCTGTCACTCAAACAAAGAAGACCATAATTCAATTATTTTCTTACACGACTACGGTGAAAAAATATATCTGCTAGACAGAACCATTGTACAATCTCCCTGCCATTCAAAAACCTGCTGAGGAAATAATGATACTCAAATTTGTCAATGCTAGCAAACTAAAATAAAATACACAATGAACACACATTTCACAATGCACAATGACACATAAAGCAACTAAAGAACAAATAGAGGATAGGCCTGTATTTAAAAATACACACTATTTTTGATGCCCAGTGTGAGATTGTTTAAAGGGATCTCCAGAGATACTGAGTAGCTGAAAATACCAGGAGCTACTATAGCTCAGCTTTGCTACTACTCATCTCAAATTGCACCACCTAAACTAGAGGAAGCCTTTAAAAATGAGAACTCAAATGATATATTCAGAAAGTTCATCCTCACATGGAAACAAAACACATCAACACTATTAATACCTCCATTCACAAAAGCATGTACTGTCTGTCTCTAAGGAAAATAGGTGCATGACTGAGAATCTTAAATACTTTGACTGGTTGTTTCTACCTAAACAGAACTTTTTGATGCAGAAGAATTTCTTAAATCCCAGGGGAAAAAAATTATTAGTTTTAACAGTAGGGCACTCTGAAATCTTATACAGTAAAGCATTTTCCCTATGTAAACAAAATAGTTAAATTTAGCACTTCTGAGCCACCTGCAGGCAGCTCTAATACTGTCTTTCTTGCTCCAAAATAATATTTGGACGCTGGAAGTAAAGAAGCCCAATACCTGAGATGATTAAACTATTAACAATGTCAGATGGAAACTGATGACAGTCTGTTCCCCTAAATCCAGTGATACAAAGGTGTCACTCCCTAATAGGGTAGCTACTCTGCTGAGTTCAGAAACACTCCAACCTCATTTTGCATTACAATTTATACCACACAAAAATGTATCTTCCTGTCAAAGTAGACAATACCAGAGAAC
This sequence comes from Bucorvus abyssinicus, assembly GCA_009769605.1. Classification (NCBI taxonomy): domain Eukaryota; kingdom Metazoa; phylum Chordata; class Aves; order Bucerotiformes; family Bucorvidae; genus Bucorvus; species Bucorvus abyssinicus. Next base: position 34,010,289 of record CM020063.1, read on the forward strand.
TCAACTGTTTACTTTAGAAAGTACAAACCCCCTGATATAGCACACACCAACTCATAACATAAATGTCATGGTCAAGCCTAAGTGTTCCATCTTCAGAAGTATGAAGTATCATTGCCATATGAAATGAATGGAGCATGAAGAGGTTGAAGAGCTATTTGACAGGTACTTTTAAAAGGCAAAGAAATATTTGTGCACAAAGGGAATTTGCACTGGTCCTGGTATTTTGCGGGTAAATGAACATTCAGTAATAAATGTACTTGTCTGTAACTATACTGAGGGTCTTCGTTCTCCAGCTCGAGTTGTAGAATCCATGTTATGCATCCTGCAGCAAGAACTCTGACTGCAGGATCAGATATCTTTCTGATATATATATATATATCTCTGAGATATCTGAGATATCTTTCGTTTTACTGGATCAAAGCTCAGTTACTAGGAGCAGAAACAACATTGACATGAGATTTTCTCCGATCAGTGTTTCACATCTGAATCCCAGGGAGATACATCCCTTCCAACTATCTGCTGCCTAGTTTGTGCTCATGGTAATATCTATGCTAAGGCTAAACACCTCATGTGTCCAAACGCACCATCCTAGATTCTCACTAACACCAGGAAGAGAGATAAATGTTGCTAATGGCATCTGCCATGTTGCAAGACAAGACTGAAATATTCACCCTCACTGCTTTGAGACATTTTCTGCATTCAAGAAGTATTTTCTCTTAATGTGACAAAGCCCATGCTGTTTAATAGCCCTACTCCATTCTGAACTGCTATGTAAAAGCTCTATGCATTAGACAAGCATCTTAATAGCATCAAACAGTTCGTAAAAAAATTGGCTTTCTCAGTGAAGAATTATTTGGGTTTCAGATTTTCTCCAGTGGCATCATGTAACATACAGGAATTTTGGGATAAATTCACAAGGACAGAAGGGAATTCTCACGTGTTAAGCTGCTCCTCTATAGCAACGCAATGTAATTAGCATCACATTGTTTGGTTAACAGCCCATACAAACATGTCACTGAAAAAAAAAAGTGTGCAAAAAATGAACAGGTAAAATCCAGCATAACAGTACCTTCTACCACCACTTTCAACATCTTATAAATTTTCTTAGAAAAAAGGTGTAGAATTATAATGACTATCTCTACACATCCCTTATTAAATATTATCGAGTTAGAGGTTTATGCAATATGTTTGGAAGTCTAGAATGCAAAAGAATTCTCACTATGGAAAAATCTCCTAGGAGAAATTCTTACATAACTGAACTTCTGATGGAATATAAGTTTTGAAAAAGAAGTTTGGAGTCTACGCAAGGAAAAGTGGTAGAAATTCACAAGTTAAAACCAGTGATATACTGATTTTAATTTCATTAATAACATAGGCTTCAGCATAGAGAGCTCATACTTTCCATCAAATCTGACAAAATCAAATCGATTTCTAATTATTTTGAGGACACTAAAATAACTTTTATTCAATTATATAGAAACAACTTAATGTACCTGTAATTGGTATCTTTGGGTTTTCAGGTAGCTTTCCTGGATCAGCTACTGAGGCTCTTAGTAATGAAGCTATACAAAATAATGAGCAGAAGTAATAACCTGAAAAAATATATAAGCATTTGTTAGTCTTTTTCAGGTGTACAAAATCTCTACTATACATTGCATTAAAATTATAGCACAGAGCTGAAAATTACTCAGCCTTCCCATTCAATTCTAGACATATATGCTAATATACACTCTACAATATTAAGTACTCCCAGTCTGAAAAAGGGAGAGAAAAAGGTAGCAGTGAACACTTTTTTGATAGCACCAGCAGGATGCTCCTGTGACCTTACTACTGTATTTTAAAAATTCCCAACAGTTCATCTTCCAGTTATAACTCAAGCCTTTTCCCCAGCAAAACCAGTTAGCATAATTTTTATTAGCTGCGTATGACAAAACTAACAAAACTCGGGTTGTCAACCATCAGTTCTAGTACTCCTAATTCTGACAGGCACTATGAGTTGTGGGTGGGCCTGAAATTCTTTCAACAAGGTCTAGCTACAGGATGTGAAAGCCACATTGATGCTTTTCTCCAGTTTTCTTCCACACAAGCGTTACTATAACACCCTTGAAATGAATCAAGTGTCTCAACTTCTCAGAACAGAAGATTGTAGGATGCATCCCAGTACTCTTACCCTTTATCTTATCCTTTATCTTTGTTCTTCACCTTATTCTTTATTTTCTGACCCTTCTCCTGTATGTTAACTACTGTCCCAGGATACTATTTTTACTAAGAGAAAAAAGGGCTACATTAAACTGACTTACAGAAAATTGCCACAACTGAAATATGTCCCTCTTCATAGTGAGGAAAGAGGATGACTTTTGGAATGAAGATAGTATTGTACAGCCAGACAAAGATAATCAGGCCCATGCAGCACCAACCCTGAGGGTCAACCACAAAGTGAATTTGTCGTCCCATTGAACACAAACAGGTAATAATCTGTCAGGACCCAGGCATAGAAGATTATCCTAGAGAAATAATAAAAAAAAAAAGTAAATTAACTAGTATCACGCAATCGACAGGATTCCACATACATTTAAATAGGCAAAAAAAAAAACCAAACCACCTGACAGCTATTGATTAAAGGAATTAAATGAAAACTTGCAGACATTTCATATACACAGGAAGATATATATTTTATTATTTCATTTAATTAGTGATATCTTGCTAAAAAGTAACATTTATAATCAAGATGCAAGTCAAACAAGTACCTGGCAAAACTATTAAGTAATAGGTAAACCAAGCAACTGTCAGCCAGCTGGCAGCAGCAAAGGATATAAAAATTTTATTTTGATGGGATACTTCCTTTTTTAAAAGGTTGCAAAGCAAACAAGAAATACAGGGAATGATTTATGTTTTACATGGATTCATCTGACCTACCTATTGTAGTCTCCCAACTGTATTTCAAGATAATTTTTTAAAAGCTTGCATGTTAAAATGGTCACAAGGTTCCCTAGGAATTTGACATTTTTCCCTGCTTAAAAAAATCTCCTTCACAGCATTTTAGCAAACCGATAGAGAAAGGAACCCCACCACTCTATAACATCTTCCATGTAGATCATTAAGAGGTATCATACATGAGTAAGTTTTCTCACTATTAATCATGCTCAAAACACCAAAGTTTCCCTTCTGATAGTTTAGTGTGGTGGGTTCTTTTTTGGCTTAGACTGAAGAAAACCCACGGAGTGCTACAGTATGAACTTCAGAGCTTCACAAACTTCAGATTTTCATAAAAAAGCAACACGAAATCATAAGTACTATTCAGCAGAACCTTCAAGGGAAGGATTACTGCTGTTACTCTTTTTGTCAGGCTGCTCTCCTGTACATATCTTAATATTGCAACACATACATATAAACCCCAAGAGACTCTCTGTGGCAATTCTGCACAAAAAGACAAAATGTTTGCGAGCACGAGATTCCTGTATTATCTCTGGGAGTGGAGATTCCTTGACCTGACATAAATAAGGGCTGGAGAAGGGAGTCCTGTGAAGATATGACAGCCCTGTTTTGGCTAAGGTGTCTGAGCAAAATTAATACTGAAATTCACACCCCTCAATATGCTAACAAGCCTAAAGCAATACCTGCTAAACATATATGACTATGTTACTCAAGTCTCCACCAAAATCATGCTAAATGTCACGTAAGAGGCAGAGACAAATGGAGTTAGGGTATAAACAGCCACAAGAGAAAATAACTCTCTGGGGGGGAAAAAAGGACTGAAGCCTTAGCAGGGATGGCTGACGGGCTGTACTCCACTTGCCTCACCCAAGACAGGGATGCTTTCTTGGTAAGAATCACAACTTCACCAGCTGGTGAAAATACCCAGGATAGCTTTCTTTTTGCTAGCACTTGTATTATATATATTAGTTATTAGGCCTATTGCAGCAAGTGTGTTTACCAACGGCAATTCTGAATCGATTACATCTGTCCCTTCAATAAACTTTTTATTAATTTTATTGGCTTTGCAAAACTGATTCAGCGAAAGTCCTTTTGGGCTCTGGCAGGCAAACGCCAAACTCTTAAACTCTTTTATTCCTTTTACAAGGCTGTTTCATGCAAGCCTTTGGGGCTCCAGCAGGCAAAAGTTAAACTCCTACCTTCAATGTGACACTCTCCTAAGCATTGGTTTCCCTGATTTCTGGCCTTCAGATTTCAGATGGATTTTCTTCCGTTCCTTTCAGTTTCTACTTGTGGCGCTGAAATTTCGTCTTGTTTATCAGTCAGACATCTCTGTTTCCAGGGGTTTTGCTTACTTGTTTCATGTTTTGCCTACCCTTACTTGCATTCACAGTTTCTCTGCTTAATATTATCCAAAAGTTTCATTACTCTTGTTTTCTTCTTTTTCTAGATCTTTAATCAAAATCAGACTCAAATAAACTATCTGATATTTTTCCACACTTCTCCTATGCACTATTTATCACAACCCTTTCTTTGCTGTCTTCTAATGCAACAGCGTTCCCATTCAAGTATAGCAGAGTAGTAAGTGCTTATTTTTATCCTAAAAATGCATCAAATTTGCTAACACTTGTTTTATAAACTCATGTTGCATACTGAATACAGCTACTGAGCCCTTTAAGCTGTTTTTAAGTTAGTGATAATCATAAAAACTATTTAGTCCTATATTTATTATTCTTTTTTAATTTTACTATATGCATGCATGCACCACAGCCTGTTGTATACATGCACATGTATGTACAGTCTTTAGACATATAAATGATGTAGGATTATACTCCTAAATCTGCCAGTTCTTAATGTGCCTCTGTTGTAAGTTAGCTTTGGCAACCAACAGGTTTAGAAGTAAAAAAGATTTTATATCCTTTTAAGCAAGCACTGATGAAGGGTCTCTTATAAAGCAGAGAAGCTGTGGGAGGGGGTGAGCAGTCTGTACAACATCAGGGATGCTGAAAAGGAGATGGACCAGATCTCCTTCAAGACCGTGCAGCTATGGGAACCCCCACTGCACCAAAGAGATGCAGGCAGAGCCTTAAATTGTCAAGCTGGACATGAAGATGCCAAGTCTGGCATAGCCTGGGACCTTGTGAACTTCAGCTCCAGGATTACAGTTCCTGCTCTGTTTGCCACTCTGATCTAGATAGCAAGTTCTGAGATCTGGCAGCAGGCAAAGACAGGGAGCTCTGTCCAGTGAAGCCTCCAAGCTGACTGTGCCTGTGCCCTGTGGCAGTATGGGCAGCACGGGGCACGGAACAGTGGTGGGAAACTCTCTACTGCAGGGCCAGAGTCATCTCTGCCAACCCCGTCTCCAGGCAAGGTTTGCTGCTTGCCAGGTACTTGGGTCCTGGATACCAGGAACAGGCTGTTACCGAGGCTGGTAGTAGTCTGGCCCTCAGCTGCTCTTCCATATATATACCCATACGACGGATATAGCCCAGGGAGACCAGGACCATATCAAGCAGCTTGGAGTATGAAGGCCAGGGTCTGGCAACCAGGTGGCATCTCCTTCATCCTGCTGGTGAAGGGGAAGGACTTGAGGAGGATTAGACAGATCCCACAGACCAAAAATGGTTGTGAAGCTTGTGACTAGGAAGGTTGTGAAAGCTTAGACTAGGAACGATGAGAGAGGGAGGGGGAGGAAGTGGTAGTCAGTGTGTTCAAGCAAGGGATGCAGGACGTGGACAATAGAGATCATATAATCAACAAAACAGAGGGGCCACATCAAATGTGTGCACACGCTTGATATGGAAACACCACTTGGGTGTACTGGGATGGAGTTAGGAAAGCCAAAATCTACCTCCAGTTGAATCTGTGAGGCATATGAAGGTCAAAAGCAAAGTCTTGTACAGGTAAACAAGCAGCGTAAGGAAGGCCAGGGGAAACGTGGGCCTGATGTTGAATGGGACAGAGTACCTGGTGAAAGGATACAAAAAAGTCAAAGAACTTTCTTCACCTTGCTCTTTACAGCTAAGGCCTGCTTTCTGGAAACCCAGGCCCCTGAGACGAGTGGGAAAGTTTGGAGCAAGAAGGACATACCCTGAATGAGGGAGGATCAGATTAAGAAACTCTTAAACAAACTGGACATAACACTTCCATGAGACCTGATGAGATGCCACCGTGAGTTCTGAGATTGCTGGCCCTGCCACTGTGAGGCCCCTCTCAATTAATTTTGGAAGTTGTAAGCTGATGGGTGAGGTTCCAGAGGACTTAAGAAAGCAAATGTTAACCCTGTTTTCAGGGGCAAAAAGGAGGAACCAGGAAACTACAGGCCTGTTAGCCTCACCCTGATACCTGAGAAGGTTGAGCAAATAATCTGGAAACTTTCCTATCACATGAAGGACAATACGGTGATTTGGAGTAGTCAGCATGGATTTACAAAGAGGAAGTCATGCAAACTGACAGAACCACGGAGGCCAAAACCACCAAAAGCAGCTAGAAACACTGCTGACCGCTGAGGAATCCATCTGTTTTCCATCTTACCAGATCAGCAGAGATTCCATGACTTCACAGCACTTCCTTAGAAGTGGAAATAACAGCTCAGCAAACAAAACAGAGAGGTGGTGAAACAGTTGTTTCCAAGTTACCTACTAGAGTATAATGTGAGAGCAATAAGCAGAGAGAGAGAGAGATTGTAGAAAAAAACAGTAAGAATGACTATAATGGAAACTTATCCCAAATTTCTACAACTCAATGACTAACATTTGCCTGCATATTATTCACTTTTATAATTAAAAAAGAGAAAACAAAACATACACACACCTCCAAACCCATACCTTTGATGGTAAGTTCTATTTATGCAAAAGAAGGCCCCATTCTCAAGAAATGGAGATTTTTCATCATCATCTTCTGTATCTTCTGAAAGAGACAGAAAAGAGTGTGATACTCAATCATCACCACTGGTTTAAAAGGCAACATATAATAATGACCTTCTATTCTGTTCTTAATACCTCACCTCACTGAGTAGAGCTTCCTCTCAAGCTATTCACAGAGATACCCAGACCCTTTGCCTCTCATCTCTGAATAGACATGTTGATTCTAACTAGTGTTCTTTGACTTTCAGTTCTAGGCCATTTCACAATTATAACATAGATTTAGAAGGATGGGAGTGTTCAGATAAAAGTTCTATATAAAACTGCACTACTGTCAGTGAATTTCAGTTATTTTAAATTGTGATATACTTGCTTCCTGTATGCCTATTATAATAAAAAATTATATTTTTCATTAGACTTTTGTCAGCAATACTGCACAAACTGTTAATATATTGACTTCCTCCAGCTAAGTGAGCTTTTCCCCTTCTCCTTGGTTTATGTACCATATATAAATATGTAAAATGATGGTGGGGAGTAAAGAAAACAAAAAACATTCTGATGATTGGGTAGAAAGTACTAAATTCCAATTTAACTCACAGACAAGGTGAATTTATAGTCTTTTTAAACTTACTTTAAAAAAATAAATCTATATTTACTCTTTCAAATACAATATCAAAATAAAGGAAGACTGATGTCAAATAATTCTGTTCTTTAGGATGCATCATTTCTGATAAGAATAACTACAATACGTAGAGGGAAAAAAGTCTATGAGCAAGTCTATAAAAAAATCAGTTGAAAAGAAATAATTAAGTGATATATACCCATATACACTCAGTATTCATACATACAATGCCTCAAAATTTTCCAACGAAATGATTTAGGGTAAAACACACATCACTAATGTTGGCGGTTTTGTGGTTTTCTTCCCTCTAATTCATAGCTATTTTTCTAAATAAACATCTCAAAAACAAAGCATTTGAAAGCAAGCAGTAGCTGTGGCTATGCAAGGCTATAGATTTACTAAAACACTACTGAGCATTTCCTACACGATCAAGAATTGTTCTTGCCTTTCTAAAAAATACTTTTACTACGGGATGCCTGAACAGCATTTTTTTCAAACCATTTTCCTTCTGCCCAATTCAATTAATGGTAACATAAACTCAGTATTTGATCACTATGATCACCTCCAATATGACCTCTGATGTAACATCCACTGAATAATAATATCACAGGATGAGTCAGGCAGGCAGAAAGTCACTTCCGAGAAATGAGAAAGTTTTGCACTAAGCAGAAACGATAAGATGAAATAAAAAGTAGGTTCACTTGAATGCAAACTTCAAAAAAAGTATACAATTTTGCATCAAGACTGTCACAAAACCTGCTCAGAAAATTCTGTTTCATAATTAAACTGAATACAAGAACTACTTAATTTCTCATCTTAAGAAGCACGAAAGCCAGCTCTGGTTACATCCTGCTCCTTGCACTTTTATGGCTGTTGCATTGATTCATAACTAGAAACCGGGATTCTGCCTCACTTTAGCCCCGGACTTCTACTTCAGTAAGAAAACTAAGATTTGTGAAATCTGACTTCCAGAACTTTTTTCACAAATGCTTAAACAAGTCGAGAATGACACAGATCGATAATTCATAGTATCGTTCACTGTGAAACACAATTTTAAGAACCAAAGCAAACTGAACAGTACTATGCTTTATGAAATACACTTCTAGAGTAAGAAAAAGCCACTTTCTAAAAAGGCTGTATTCTAAGCAATTCAGACAGCAAAAGGAACAGAGCGTAGAAACATGAGAGATACACTTGCTGTAATGTTAGTGATAGCCAAGGCAAGTCCATAACAATCAACAGCCTCTGTCAATTTGTGGATCTAGCTGTGGTTTCAAATCTGTGACTTCCCTGAAATCTTAATTACTGCTAAAAATTCCTAATATAAAACTGAAAATACACTTCATCAGGAAAAAAAAGTGGTCTTGACCAAACAACTAAATTACTGTCAACTACACTTTAAAGAAGTCACTTATGGGATGTTATCAAGTGTCAGAACTACCGTTACGCCTTTTGCAGCTCTCCAGTTTAACAAATCTAGTATCTGAATAATGAGTTAATGTGAGCAGCAACATATTTTTGCCACGACAAAACCCCATGTCCTTGTCATTGCACATGTTTATACAATAGATGATTGTTAGTAGAGACCTTGGCAATAGACAGTTATCAGGTGGCCATTGACAGGTTGGTTTAAGGTAGGCAAGACATTCCCACCCAGTTCTTTTTTACACATAGGCTCTTGCAAGCCATACCTGTAAACATCTATTGCATTCACAGGCTTAGACTGGGACATGGCTTGGTATTGATGTACACACACTGCACCCTCATTGACCACAAATCCATGAAAACTACCTTCACCTGCTGCTGACCAAACAGCCACTTGTAGACAGATAATGTATGTTACCTAAGCGCATCACTGTTTGGATCCTCGGCGCGAAAGGAATGAAGACCTACAGTTTCATTTTACTAACTACTAGAGCTGGGAAATGAAAGTGCTAAACTAAGAAAGGACTAAGGGCACTTTATTTCCTTGTGCGGTGCTGCTGGCACACATACCCAACAAAACCCACACACCTCTTCCCTCACCACCTCAAAAGCAGCAAATGCGCTCCTCATCATTTAGGGAAAAAACCCCAAAAAACCAAAAAAACCTGCAGCATTGTGGAGCTTCATGAAAATGACAACCGTATTTCTTTCGTAGATGAGGAGATATTCATGAAGTCTGCTAAGGATTTCTCTCCCCCAACTCTCTATACAGAGAACAGCATTCCTGAAGTTAAAGTTAACACAGGCAATCCAGGACTGGCGATGCGGAGGCCCCCAGCGCACCCTACAAAAAGCCAAGTCCGCGCCAGCCCACCCAGGAGCGGGGCAAAGCGTGCCCCGAGCCGAGCGGCACCCGGCGCTCTCCACCCCAACCACAGGACGGGCGCCAGCGACCTCTCCCGAAAGGAGAGAAGGGCTCGGGCACAGATTCCAGGAGGGGCCTGGCCTTAGGGACACCCCTCACGACAAGACCCCGGGGGGCCGACCACGGCACACCATGCTCCCACCGCACCCCACGCTCCCCCAACCCCAGGCAACGAGGCGGAACCAACCGTTGGGCGAGGCCAGAAAGAGAAGGGAGGGGCTGCGGTCACGCGCTCCCCGCTTCCCCGCTCTCCATAGCAACCGCGAGGGCCACCCAACTGGACCCGCGCCCACCCCCTGCCGCCTTCGTGGCTGCCTCTTCCGCTTCCGTCCTTCGCGCCGCGCTTGCGCGCTGAACGGGCACTGGCGGCGGGGCGGGGCTGGGGCGGGGCTGGGGCGGGCCAAAGCCCCGGAGGGCGGGGGTGAGGGCGGGGAGGGAGTGTCCTTGGGGTGCCGCTGTCGTGCGGATTACCGGGTTGCTGGTTCGGCGTGGGCTACCTTACCTCCTGCTGTTAGAATCCCGTTTTTGCACCTCGTCTTTCCTGCGCAGGCGGGAGGAGCCACGCTGGCGGCACGGTCTCCCTTGCCCGGCGGGAGTCTGTCAGAGATGGATGTGCCCGGTCCGGCTTTGGGCGTGCAGCTGTTTTTCTCCAGCGTTGCAGCGCACTGGAGCAGGGCCACTCGCGAGCGCGGACGTTAATCTAGTACTTTTCTCTCCTCCATCCCTGTCGTGACCCTTCACAATTCTGACAAAACGTGAGCGCTGCAGATAAGGCCTCTGCTGCCTTGTCGCCAGGCTCCTGTGAGGAGATTCTCATTCCCTAACTTACTGTACCAATTAGTCTATAATATGAAATTGAATGAACTTCCTTAGTAGTATGAAATCATATTAGTTTTCTTAAGAGATACATATTTTACTGGTATACCTGCGTAATCAAGGTTAAGACAGAGTAACTGAAGGGACCTACATCACTGTAAGGAGAACATCCCCACCTTGAATATATGGACCTGTTTCTCAGAATCTTAAAGCCATCCATTAAGAAGAAAGGATACCCCTGGACTTACAAGATTACACCAGCACCCCAGCCCCTTGAACACCTCCATGAAATCCTCCCATTGTCACACATGTAACTGTAACATCATACATGTTACATACATGTAACTGGAACAAGACCAAATCCAGGGACATCCAGATCAAGAAGGAAGCAGGTGGATGATGGCGCCAGAGAATTATAATAAGAAGTGTGTGTTAAGTAGTGAGTGGTCAAATCATGTATCTGAAGGCTTGAAAGGTGTAAGAACCATGTGTAAAACCACATTTGGTGTGCCCCAATTTGAATGGGGCGCCTCATGCACATGAATAAAGAAATACTCCTGTAATCCTATACTTTGCATTCTAGACTGTCTCCTCTGTCAGCACAGGCCAGTTGAGAAATTTTCTGATGCTTGGGTCCCCTGCTGTGCAGTGCCATGCCCCTTGCCTTGAGGGGACCCTTACATGGCCATGGAGGCCAATCTTTGTGTTTACAAGATAATTCTGACTCACAAGGGATTAGCAGTGGCTAAGAGCCAGAAACAGCTTGTAATGGACAGCATTTTCAGTGTTCCCAGATGGGAACCGTGCCTTGAGCACCCATTGCTGATGCACATACAAGATCTTTTGGCTATCCAGGTTATCTCCATCTGTCTTTGAGTGGCATGGTTCCCACTGTAAATAGATGGGCTCTTGCCCTGAAGCATTTCTCCTACACAATGATGGATTGACTGTTGAAGAGTAATGTGGTGATCACCACCAATACAGGTAACTCTTCTTTGTTACTGACAACATTGTTCCTAAAACTTAACCATAATATGATTATTTTGAAAAGACAGTACCCAAAAACTCAGTTTAGTGTTTAGGCGGATTTCAAGCTTTTGTCCAGACTTCTGGAACTTTTCCTGATTTATTTTCCAGTGTCCATAGTCTTCTGTTATACAGAGCAATTGTTAACATTTCAGGCTGAACTTGCACTGTCCTGAAAAGACATATTCTTAGCAGGAGCTGGAAGTTGTCTGGAAAGAGAATGAAGCATGTTCCAGGTAAACCAGAAGATAGTACTTCTTCAAGAACAAGCTACATATGTCCCTAGGAACAGGTAACATTGAAAATAGACGTATTAATTAGATTATTAAAAACATGGGGAAAATAATCACCATAGTTTGTTGTAATAAAAAACAGTCTCTGCCTGTATTTCATGACAAATTTCACATATGAGTTTATGCCTATATTTATAAGACATAATAAGCTGTGAAAACTTTTCACTAATTTGAAGAATAAATGCAGATAAAAAACCCAACAAACTCAACCAAGGAGTGGAAAGGAAACCAAAGACTTGGGAAATAAAATGGAAAGGTAAACAAAGAGGGATATTATCATTGATGCAGGTTTCTTGTAGAATGAAAATCAGACAATAAAGGCATCATCTAATCACAAACCAGGTATTGTGTTTCTGTAGCAGTACACTGATTATGGCCTGTCATTAGGTCTGTAGTCTTGTCAGACAGATCGTGTTGTACTCATTTCTACTCAGAGATGTGCGGAGTAAACACAGGTTGTGGAACAAGGGCTGTAGTCTATTCCAGTTCAGTCATCAGCACAGCAGTTCCCACTTGTGAATAACATTTCTGTGGGGGAAGCACAGTGCAGGAAGGAAAGCAGGCAGTCGAGTCCTGGACTTGCGAATTGACCTTGCAAAGGCTCAGACTACAGAAACTACCTGACACTTTTGCCAGAGTATCAAATCCACGTGGAAGGATCATGAGTCTTTGTGGCTAACGCCGTTCGGAAGGAAAAAACATGCCTAGGAGAAATACTAACTCTGCATAATATTGGCTTTGCATAAAGTCCAATATGGATGTATTACACAAATATTATTAAAAGTCTGCAAATTTAGAAGAAACCCCACAATCTTCAGTGCTCAATATTGCACAATAGCGTAGAATTCCTCTTGGAGTTTCTCATGTCTGTGTTATGTTGTTGTTGCTGTTTATAAATTACCACAGGAGCCACCAGCTGTCATCATATAAATTTTATTGGCACTCTGTAAATATTAAATCAGCATACTAAAATCAAGCCATGTGCAGTAACAGCTGATGCTCTGTTGTGGAGACCACATGCGAGAGAGAGGTATGCATCGTAACTCCTGCAATTCTTAACTGCTTACAAGCCCCTTACTCATGAGACTGTCTTCCAGGATTCATTTTGAGCCCAGTTGTGCCCCTTGATTCATGTGCAGAAGGGGCACTGCCTGTGCACAGGTATCTCCTGTGTGAGAAATCAGCCTTCTCAACAGTACTCATCTTCCCGAGTCCTTCTAAATTCTGCGCTTTGTTACTACTGCTTCTTTTCTGCGGTACCATTGCATTGCACACTTCCTTGAAAACCCTGCTGATCTACATAGGAGACAATTGTTAGCTCTAGAAAGGGAGCAAAATTCTTCGTGTCATGAAGACAGAGGTCTGTGTTAATGACATGCTGTGCTGAAACAAAACTTGTCCTGGCCCAGAAGTTTTGTCAGTCGCAATGCCACATACTGAGTATAAGGCAATGTTAAAGGCAAATGTTTCTCTGGCTCCATTTTATATCTGACCTAATCTGCAGAGAAATCAAGGAAAAGATTTGTTTTCTGATCTGTCTGCCTCAGTAGTAGACATGGTGAAATGTACTGATCCTCCAGCCTAGATATGTTATATGAGTGCTAAGCTAGACCAGGCAGTAGTCTAATTTAGGGAGTTAGTTTTCATCGAAGGCAGTTCAGTAATGTGAGGAGCTCTGCGCAGGTAATGTCTAGCTGCAGATATCCTAACATTAGCTTTTCTAATGCCTCTCTCCCTCCAGGAGTTGCTCTCAGAAGTTGAGGCAGGGCTTGAATGCTGTTGTATCTACTGCTGTGCTAGGAGAGTTTGAACCAGCTTCAGCAAAGTGTTAAGCTGAGACACCGCCTTCTGTACAAAGGCAGCTTAGGTACCTGCCTGCTCTGTCTGAACACCCAGCCTCTGCAGGCTGCAGCCACCAGCAGAACATCAAACTAAATGGCTAGTAATAGCAATACCCTAAAATAGCAAAACAAAAATGCCTCAGAAATGCCTTAGAGAATCAGAAGGCTGGCCTCAACTTTTCTTCTTCTTCTTATTATTATTAATTTTAGCTTTTGGTCCTTTTTTTGTGGTTTTTCAAGTTGAAGTGCATTTTGCTGCTGCCATGGTGCACAAGGCACTGTAAACAGGATGATTTTTGTTCTCAACACGAACAATTAACATTTTATCAATACTCTTTCAGGGGGACAATTACAGAGTCTTCTCATCCCCATTCTTTCTCATCTGAGCAGAGGGACTGTGCCCAGCTGTCGGGAAGAGATTTCAGAGGAGCTGAAGTTGGTGGACGCTTACCAGATATTCAAGGAGTTAGGTTTAGCAAAATAGCAAAATATTTATTATTCAGTAACAGTGTTTCCTGTTTCCACTGGCAAGCTGCCTGATGGAGGACCTGAGATAGCCTCAACCCCATACCTCTTCAAATGCACCATCCTGTACAGCACAGTCTCCCAGATGCCCCACAGACATAATGTGATTATGCAGCTATATAGACTGGCAGGGAGCTCTCTCCGAGTAGGGAATCTCGTCATCTTGCTCTTGCAGCAAGGAGCTAGTACATTTAGGAGATAGTACCACAAGAGATTTAACTACCTGTCCGTAAAACATGCTAAAGCTTGCTAGCTGACAGCCATGGGGTTGTCTGTGAACGTTTCACACATGCTGAACAGAGTACCAAGCACAGCAGTACTGAATGAAAATTCAGAGACCTTTTCCTGGAATATATGGTTGCACAGAATTTTATACGAGTTTGTTGTAACTATAGTGTTTGATGTAATTACAGGCATTAAAACCGGTTGCATAAATTCCTTATTTAAAAGAATAGCCTGTACTGAAGTTTTATTTTGCTTAAGCAAATAGAATAAACAGCACTTCCCTTCAATCATTTTCAAGACACAGCACACCCATTTGGAAAAGAGGCATTAGGTCAAATGAAATGGCAGAAGTGTACAAACTCCACTTGTGATTGAGCTGAATTTCCAAAGAGCTCTGCAACTATGGCCTAGTCTTGTTCTGTAAGATAGATTTGCACAAGGAGTGGTCTGAGATAGAAGAAATAACATTAACAGCACTTTCATTGTAAGCATAGTTACCTTGGAACAGCCTTCATTACACGAAGCATTCAACATCTGATTGAACACAACTAAATTGAAGTCATACAGGTTTGTTGCTATAATGGCATTACTACTGGAAGCACGCATAAAGTGATCTGGATCCAACCCCTCACCTTTCTGACCCACATCATGACACATCATCATTGTGCTGAAAGGTCAAAATCCTTTTAGCCCCTGGGCACAACATATTCCGAGTACAGAATTTTTAAAGGCTGAGAAATCTCATCCAATTAACACATTCTTGATTTTGCAAAATACTGTGCTAATTGCATGCAACCAGTCATTGCTGGGTTAATTAAACATGCATCCAAAAAACATACAGCAGTAATCTAATTAGCAATTACTACAACTGTCATTACCTCTTTACACCTACTTTTAAACTGTGCAAATTCACACTAAGAATCTGTTACTGCAGACTCCTTAGGTGAGTAGCTTTCATTGCAGTAATGCTTCAGCACACGGAAGGAATTAGGCTGAATACTTTGCAGTCCAGAATATAGCTTCAATTCTGCCATCTCAATGTGCAAAACTCACAGGTGAGCAGTCATGCCAAAATTACAGGACTGGAAGATTTTTCTTTTTGATTGACTTGTGATCTTACTGGGAGTCCGTGTAGGTCCTGCCTTCAAGTGGTCCTCTGCAAGCATCAAACCTAAAGCATACTTGCATTTCAAAAAAAAAAAAAAAAAAAAAAAAAAAAGGCAGACAAACATTCTTATATATGCACACAGCTTTAAAACATCAGTGGTTAGAAGCCTCAGAAGATTTAGCTTTTCCAGATTAAAAAATAAAGTTGGGAATAAAGAGAAAAAAAGTTGGGAACTTTGATGCTTTTTGTGCTTTTCTGCCTTAGGCTTGGTTAAAAATGAACACTAATAATCACACACAGTAACTCACAAAAGTTTGATAAGGTGCTGAGATTTGAACCTCAGGAGTTGTTCCTTAGCTTTTCCACTTGCGTACAGCATGCTTTAACAAAGTACTGGTCATTAGGGCTGACTGTGCAATTGGACATGCCCAGTGAGAAGGAATCTCTACAGAAAAAAGCATGAGCCATAAAGAATTACTTTATTCTCTGGAACTCATGGCTTGGCTTCGCAGACGAAGATTTGGGAAGGGCTTTGCCCACGCTTATTGCAAAAACGTGAGTACACCCTTCAAGCCTGCGCGGTGGGTTTTTTAGGTGAGGCGCAGCGTGCGCGAGACTGGCCCCACCCTTTACACCTGAGGTTCATCTGCCAGGGCCGAGCAAGCTTGGACGGTGACAGCGAAGTCCTCAGGTCGTAGGTTTGGTTAGAGTATTCTTCTCTTAGATGGATGGCCTTACAGGGCTAAACGAGCTCCATCTGCCCGGGTTTGCAGTTAGAGTTGTCCTTCTCCTAGGATGGTTGCCCGAAGGCTAGTGAGCCCATCCTGCCCGTGGACACACTTTGTCTGACCCCTCAGTTGAGACCTGTCAGGCTTGGGAGACCCTACCGGAGGCATATGCCACCACCAGCATAGCTCTCAACTTCACAAGGGCACGCAAGCTCTTTCCCCACGGCAAGGGGGTGCCTGTGAAAGAGTCTCTGGAACTATACAGCTGCTAACTGTTGCTACTTTGCCTGTCAGAAAAGCTTTTCTTTCTTTGCTCATAACCTGAGCCCATTCATGCTCAATGCAGCCTAACACATGAAGGTAAATTTCTGAATCTGGGTGCTAGATCATTGTACTAGCACCCTGGGAATATCAATCAGCATTATAAATCTAGGATAAATATTAAGTTAAAATAAGTATTTCCTTTATTGCATTCAGTACAGAGATGATAAGGCCTTGACAGCTTGTTACTTGGAAGGACAGTTTATATCATGCCATAATATACAAACAGCCATACACAGTTTGGCCATCAGTGCTTGGTGTAAAAGGTTAGAGAGGAGGCTTTGTTCAGTTTTAGTATACAGTTTTTATTATTTAAAGACAGGTTTAGATGTAATGAAAGATAAGTATATACTCATCATCAGTTCATTCACTGCAAGTGTCCTGCAGAAATAAACAGCTATTGCAGCACTTCAAATCCAGTTCAGAATACCATACAGGCACAAATTTTAGTGAATATTAAACATGGTCTTTGCACTCCAAAGCAATGTTGAGCATATTTTTTGACAGGATATTAAGACATTTCTGATCACGGTGCAGTTCAAACAGAAGGAATCATTTACCCAACCCTTCAATTGACCAGCTAGATCAGTAATGATTTCCAATACCCCCAAAAAGAGCAGTGGATAGTTTAGCAACAGGGACTCAGGTCTGAGAGTTTGGCAATAGCAGTGGAGCAGGTTCCCAGAGAACTGAAGGAGCTGGCTTAGAAATAGGCCTGAAGTCTGGTTGCTGGAAACTGATCATTGTCTGGTCTGCCAGGTCTGCAAGACAAACCCAAAGAGAAGCAGCTGGAGAGAGCCGAGTAGCCAGCAGTTTGGCTGACAGCTACCAGTGCTGTGTCGGCTAGCACTAGACCCAGACCTTTTCCAGCAGAGAGTTTTCTTGGCTGTACCTATAAAGCTATACAGGTATTGCCATTTTGATAAAATCTTTCTGCAGATTTTCTATCGCACAAATGCCTTTTCTGCTTTAGTTTAGGTGTTGAGAACGTTACTTAAACTTTATCTTGGAGCCACTCTCAACGTTAGAATTAATCAGACTAGAAAACATATATTGTCACTCCATAGTGAATTTAAATAACAATAACTATAACAACAACAATAATAATAACAATCCATTAATTTATGGTGTTTTCTGTGGGAGTATACCATTTTCTGTATTTTTTTTCTCCTTCTACTATGTAACACTTTCAACAAAAAACCATGCAGAGCAAATGCAGGAATGGAGGAGGAGAGTAAGTGTTTTCTATGGCAAAATATCCTTTGTAATAATTATCTAGGTTTGTAAATTGCGAGATATATTAGTTTTCACTGGGAGCTGAACTCCAGCTAGGAGCAATCAGAATGACCTTAACTAGTCACAGCTTTCCATCTGCCTTAAGTCCTTTTATAGTTTACATTCTCCAGCCACTATCTAGACGTAAAAGTAGATCTGATCTTGCAAGAAAGAGACTAAAACCTCATACAGCTGTGCTGGCGGTCCCTGCAAGCAAAGGCAATGTAAACCAGCCAACACATTAGGGTTTTGCACAGATAATCACACTAGTTCTTCGGCTGCTGTTTACTAGTAGCCTAGGAACAGTGGTAGGAAGGATGGAAAGTTTTTTAAAGGTTTCCCTTGTTAAAGTAAGAACTGTACACATAAGCCCAGTAATCTCATCTCCTTTAACAGCCACAGAGAAACATCTCTTACATTTTAGTTAAAGTTATTGTTGAAGCAGAGAAGCAGTTCAAGTAGAAAGTGTACGTCTTCAATATTTTTGTGTACCACTGTGATGAAAGCTTTAGGGTATTCTGTTTTTTTTTTTTCATTGGCAGATTCTTATGATCAAGGAGTTAAGAGGAACTTTGCACAGGTTATTTGTGTGCATGTGTATTTGCATGTAGGTCTGACAGTAGAGATCCAGTCGCAGAGCCTTTAATCTTCTGAGTCTCACATTTACACTCTTCTACAATCATGACTTCTTTGACCACTGGGACCGAACTGGTGCAGTTGAGATTTAGACGCTTCATGGAGAACTTGCTGGGCAAGCAATGAGAACAAAAGGTATAAAGACGATCTTCTGCACCAGGAACATGAAAGGAACTACATTTTCCAAAACACAAATTGTTCTGTACCATCACCTTCGCACAGCTCTCATGAGTAACACTCTGAAACAGAAAACAGTTTAAAGTTTCTGGTACATGAATGGTCCGTGGACTTTACTAGAAGAAATGAAGGCAAACTCCACTCTTCTCAGGGCATTTACTTTAAACGTGATTATTTTTTATATCAAGCAAGCAGTAAAACATAAGAGCTTTTAAAAGCAAACTTTAGTGCTCCTATGGGCAGATCTTAGATTGAAAAACAATGACAAAGTCTGTTACGGTCAGAGCCTCTATGAGCTGATGGAGGAAAATCCAATAGGTGGGTTTGTCATGTTTACCTTTTAATTACATTTTAAGTTCTACATTTCTGACATGGTTAAGTGGTTTTACCCACTTAGCAGGACTTTAAAAATCATTTTCACCTAATGTTCTTGTATGTAAATGACACGCTAAACTCAATTGTAATCTTGAAGATTTGTCTCCATGTGGAAGAGGCATAGTGTTGTTTAGCGGGGATTTTTTTTAAAATGAAAATGTTAAAAGTGCAAGAATAAAAATTCCTTGAATCAGGAGAGCTTATGTCAAATCCCAAGCTGTAAAAGCTAGACTGAAGTTAGCATTTTTATGTTGGCATAACTGCAGCCATCCTGGAGGAAGCTTGCGATATTACATGGCACAGAAAGTAAAGTGGTACAAGTTTTTAGGCTCCAACTATATTTACGTATGTCTGCCAGTGAAATAAATTTGGTGAGGGATATGAAAAATCACGATCCCTGACAGACTGTGGTTATAGCAAACACTTAGAGTCGATGTTGCTGTATGAGGAATACAGCACTTTTATGTATATTATTTGCTTATCTCGATGTTACAATATGACAGAGTGGCTTCATTTGTGCATGGGACAATTTAGCGTTCTCCAGCATTTTTAGCATAGAATTAAATGTATGCATCACTCTTCCAGTTAGTACAGCAGAAAGGAATCCGTGCTTAGCTGTAAGAAAACGACCACCTTCTCCTGTAAATATTTGACCCAGGACTTTGTATATATGCACATATGTATATATATTTACATAGATATGTGCATATGTATAGGTAATTCACACACACAAACTGTTTAGATGTATGTTCATTGAATAGTTAATTACTCACCCCTGCCCTGCTTGCTCAGTCTATGTCAGAACATCCTTGCATAAAAAGAGTAAATAACTCTGAAATTTGAATGTATGGCTTTCCAGTGCTGCAATTTAGCAGCTTGCCTCATCAGACTAAAGTTTGTTCAGCCGTTTTCAGTGGTGTTTTTCAGCCACTTGTCATGTGTGAGTGTTCTGAAGCAGCCCTCTGACTTAGGAAATGAAATAACCTGTTGTCTTTAGTTGCTGACTACAAAAGGCAGGGGAAAGGACACATTTATTGGTTTTGGACACCTGTTCTTACCTGAGAAAAAGGCAGGGTTCTGCAGTTTTCTTGGTACATTTCATTGCTTTTTATTGGCAGGACAACCTCTTCTGATGCTGAATTTTTCTTTAACATGAAGTGGTCCCAAAATTTCTTGGCATCTTTTCTATAGGGAAGTTCAGCCTCCCTCTTGCTGGAATAGTGGGATGGAGAGACGTTTTCCATAGGAGAAGTCTCTCTGGGTGCTGGCCATGTTCTCAGGTCTTGGTCTGCATGGAGTTCTGCATTGGGAAGGATGAATCTGGACATTTTTTTCTCCTCTCGCTTCTCACTTTCAGATGCTGTCTGTGGAACTGCTACAAAAAAACTTGGTTCTCCCAGGATTTCCTTGACATCTTCTGGGTTTGTCCCTACCAGATCATGAAAACTCTGACTTCCAAGCAGATTTTTGTCCAGATAGAAAAGGTGCTGAAATGGCCTTCTGCTTTTCCTTTGCAGTGAATCTTCCCGTGGCTCTGTGGCTCCAAGACAGGA
This sequence comes from Bucorvus abyssinicus, assembly GCA_009769605.1. Taxonomy (NCBI): domain Eukaryota; kingdom Metazoa; phylum Chordata; class Aves; order Bucerotiformes; family Bucorvidae; genus Bucorvus; species Bucorvus abyssinicus. Next base: position 34,030,957 of record CM020063.1, read on the forward strand.
GAGCACTAACAGCTGAAGGAGAAGCAGTGACATTGTCTTGTAAAGTACAGCCCTGTAGACCAGCTGCTATTGCAGTGAATGTAGTCTGCTAGCTTTATACAAGAGCCTGGTGTCAGCTTATGGCTGCTGTCTGTGTGCAGAGGAGGGGAGGGCTGAGGGGAGACCCTGGTGTGGCTAATTGCATTCATTTACTGTAGATTACAATTATGATAGGGGAGTTTGTGCTAATGAACTCTGCTTTCAATCTGAATTATGTGTATTGGAAGTTCCTATCTAAAATCTAGTAACCCTGCATGGTGTGGGGGACCGAAGGAGTCAACAGGAGGAAGTGTTTGGATAAGCTGTCTAGTTTAGGCCTAGGAATTAAGGAAATGTTTGAGGTTGTGTATTAGCATGTTCAATGTGGTCTTCGTTGTTTATTTTGACTTTCCATTCCACAAAGCCAGAGACTGTCAAAACAGGGAGCATTATTTCATCACAACAGGAAAAAGCAAGTTGATTAAAGTTTGCTAAAACATGAAGCTGGATCTGGCGACATCAATTCAGCCTGTGTTTTCAAGTGTTGAGTCTAATTCTGGTCTTTCAGATTTTGGATATGACCCAAGGCCTGCAACAGCACTACTGCAAACTGGCAGACTGGTGCTCAGACATCCAGAGGAATCTGGCAGAGAGCACTAGCTCTTGCTTCACCTTCACAGCAGGTTTGGAGCTGCTGGAGTGCAGACCTATCACTAGCCCAGAATAAATGGTCTCAGACTGAAGAAACTCTCTGCCCCAGATTCTCAAAGTTTAAATAACACCACTACATCCTGTTCAGGCACCAAAGCCACTACAGACATCCTATAAAGTTGGTAAAAAAAATAAGGATTTAAGCAAAATATATTAGAACTGACATATTTTATGATTCAAGACATCAATGTCTCAACAAAAATATCTAAAGGCTATTAGACCCTAAACTGGAGGCATCTTTTGCAAAATTATCATGCTATGCAACTTGTAAGAAAAAAAGAATCTAATAGAACATTATACAGAGGAAGTTTTGGGAAAAGGAAAAGATATTTTCAATAAACACTGCAAACATGCATCCTAATCTGAAAGTGCTAAAAGGAAATTCTTCTCCAGATGGTTCTGCCATTTAAGTACTCTAACCTCTACACATTCCTGTTTCTTCCAGAGTCTTTCAATAGACTCTCCAGTTTGTAGCTAATCTGTTCATTATTCTTGAAAACTTCGGTGGTCTATACTAGGTATTTGGAGTTACTTGACTTTCACTTCTGAGAAATTAGTTTATTGCCTAGTAATCAAAATGAATTAATTGCCTAGCAACGTCCTCGTGAGGCACTGACTTAAAACTTCAGCACAAAGTTAGTGTTCTAATTTGAGGTCCGTCCTGAGACTGAAGTTCATGGAGCTCCAGCAAGAATGGGCTTCACACACCAACATTAAAATGTGTTTGTGCTTTGACCACAGTGGGATGATCTCATTAAGGGAAGCACAGACGTGAAGCATAAGCTTTATTGCTCTGTAATTTCAGCTGAAAGCAATGTAATTCTGCCACTGGTTTAGTGCCTTCCGGAAGTCTCAAGGGTGCCATGGGAGGGCATATTCTCCCACCAGTTACGAGGGGTGAATTCAGGGGAAATACTGGCATCTGCAACAAGATTAGCTGTGAGGTGTGCATGCAAAAAGCTCTTGCATTATAGTTACACAAGCTTGTCCAACAATGAGTCAAGAGGATTAATTTGATGGTAGATAATTGCGTAGCCCGGAAGTGCAATTTGAATCCTTACAGCCTATCTTTATTGGCCCACAAGTAAAACTGAAGCAGTTGACCTTTGGAACTAAAATTCCTTGCATCTGGTGTATGTTGGTAGTAGTTGTTTAAATATTATTCAGCAAAGATAAAGCCTTTACATTTTGAGCTTTCTTTCTTTTTTTTTCTCTTTGTTTTAGTTGCTTAGAGAGTTACAAGACTGGTCTGATACTCAGACCTATGTATTGTATTATAGTGACACAGAAGAGTCTGACACACTTGGCAATATCTTTCAAACGTGAGATTTGTCTGTTTGAAGCAACGTGTATTTTGCAGCTCTTAGCTTCAGAATTTAATAATATAAAGCTAACTAAAACAATTTAAAGATGATTCCATCTGGATTATAGCAACACAACAGAAGTGTTCTTTCTGTTTGTTTTTATCTGTTTCAACTCTTTTTTACTTCCTTTGCCAGGAAGCACCTTCTCTCTAAGTTTAGACCAATGGTATACCAGCTTTTTCTGTTTAAAAGTTCCACCTGTGATCTTGATCCTGTAATGTCTGTATATAACTTTATTCATGTAAGTAAAATTGCATTAAATGACTCACATGTACGTTTGCAGAACTAAAAAATAATTGCCTGAACAGCCAGATTTACCTCCCTTCAAATCCTGCTTAAAAAATCCCATGACCTTTGAGGCAAAAAAAAAAAAAATGCTTTTAAGTCTCAGTTAAATTTTACCGTGATCTATTCTGAAGGAAAAAAAACGTATGCATGCAGGTGTATTCTGCCCTTCTTATCTGATGTGGCTGAGGCGTGTTTTGGTGCCCAGATAGCATCTTAGTTTCTGCTGGAGTGTTCTCTTCTTTGTAGCAAGAATATAAGCAAAGTCATTTTATTACGGCTCTTTAGAGAGGGTTCTTTCTGCAGTTCTTCACAAAGAGTAAATCATGTTACAAGCAGCAAATATGCTGCAAATTATTAAGGATGTCTCTGTCAATGCACAGATAAAAATTAATTAAATGGTAGTACTGGAATGAAACACTGCTACCTAAACTGAACTGGTCTGGGTTATTGGTGCAGTGCAAGTATTAACACAGAATATATAAAAACATTAGTGTTGGCATAAATGCATGGATATGAAGTTACTAGTGTTACAATTTGCAGTGCAACAGCACTGAAAAAACCCTGTTCTATGCTGTAACTTACAGCAAGAAGCAAGGCCTGCCTTAGAGGGCTTCAGATGTAAAAGCACAAAATATTATTTACAGAAGGCTAGGAAAGAAGGCTGAAGCAAAGCAGTGTCAGCAAGTCACTTCGCAAGCCACTCTGCAAAACAAAGGCAGAAAACAGGTCTTTTCCCTGCTAGGTCAAGCCAGTTCTAGTATCTGGGTTTTGCTGGATGGTTTTACCTAAGATCTGCTGAGAGTCTAAAGCTGCATGTCAGCTCCGGATTTGCCAGGCCAGCCTAATACTGTTCATGCCTACCATAGTTGCTGCTTTCCAGGAGACAAAGTTGGTAAGAAATGGGACCTGGTACATCTGGGCACAGTTTATTCTGTATTTACATATTCTCCAAATCTGTTTTGGAGTCAGCTCCCTGTATAACTGTGCACAGGTAGCAGATCTATCCTCAGCCTCTCAGCTCAGCCAGGAGCCTGCCTGCATTATGGGAAGGCATCCCAGCTCAGATAGCGAGTTTGGAGAGTCATTCTGAAGTTAAAAATAGTAAGTATTTGTAAGTTTCTTTGTGGTGACATCAACTGCACAGGCTAATAATTGACAGCAGAAATTGGACTGGGTACGTAATCATTATGTTCCAAATACAGATAATCTCAGATTTCTACAAAAAGCAATGCTGTATCTTCTTTAAAAACTTGTTTTCCTGCCTGATTACCCTTTCATATAAGCATAGTACATGTTTTCACGGTATTTTTGTGGTTAAGTCTTGTGGCTAAATGCAGTGGTGCCTTTCAAGCAGAGTTTGATTTGCTCCTGTGATTTGCTACTATGAAGTAGCAAATCATAGTATTTGAGGCATTCTGTTTTCACTGGAAATAGTCACCATGAATGTTTGCCCATCCTTTTGAAACTGTCAGGTCTATAGATGACAAGTGCTATGCAAATGCAAAATGGTATCATTCATTTGTTTCAGGGCTGGAGTTATTCAGTTATTGTGGACGTCAACTGAGTAATTAGATACACTGCCAGTTGATGCCTAAAAATAATTCTTAGGCAGTGCTTGAATTACTTGCCTTCTGTTGAGCTGAATAGTCTCATGTTAGCATGATTGATGATTAAATCCTTAAAATAGGTTTTATATATTACAGCCCAATTCAATATCCCATCATTTTCAAAACATATCCTATGTAGACAAACTTTTTTACAACTTTTACAGAACCCATATGAAGCCATATGAAGACCTCAGAATAAGTGAATTAGCACTATGCAGTTTATTCTCCAATTATTATACTTATCAAAGAAAGCCATCTGCGGTCTTTGCTTTACTGATTTTCAGGGAAACAAACTACATACAGGCCTCATGGGAAAGTTACAGTTATGAAACTAAAAGCCTTTTTACCAGGTATGATATGAAAGATCAGAAAATGAATTAATTTCAACCTTAGATACTGTACATCCCTCCTTTGCTATTCAGTTTCAAGGCCTCTGTTGCATTGCTTCTTTCTTCACTCATTTATACCTTACTGTTGACGTTTCTCTGTTTCTTTTCTCTGTTTTGTAGCAACAGAATTGAGAACAGTTTTAAATTTCAAACTGCTGCCAAAATGTAGATGCTGACACTTGAAAATGTTCATGTGTGTCCAGCAGGGCTAGGATAAATGTTCTTTCATGCTTATTGGCCCATGTTCTCATGGCTGTAGGCATCTAACAATGTAATGGATAGTTTTCTCTCTCTCATAATTCTCAGACTGCTAGATTTTGGACAGGTGTCCACATCCTGAAGCATCTCCTGAAAGGTACTGGTACATATGTACTGCCTAATGAGAGTGTACTCAGTTCCAAAACCAGCTGGAGGAGCTGTGTTGGATATGGGCTTGATTGCTTCAGGTTGTTAGGCTATGGGACAATGAGCCAGGGGAGAGAGAGTTTGGGCAAAGAGACACTTCAGACTTCAGAAAGACACATCTTTCTTAGATTGCCGTCGATAGCTTGAGAGAGCAGTGGTGATTCACCAAAGGGTTTCACAACACCAAGAAAGTGTTTGTAATGTAATCCAAGGAAGAAGATGCAAATAAGATTTTTTTTATTAAAGTGAAAATATATTTAGAGTTATCTGAAAATTTTATCTGTATGAATAAAATTATATTCTTTTTCTTACTGTGCAATACTTCAGATACCAGATTCCTATTCATTAGGACCACTTCTGACTGAAAACGATACATTATCTCAATGCTATGAAAGTAAACAAACAAACCCTATTGTGTTCTTATCTTCTAACCTTACACTGCTTGTGTACTGATGTTGAGGATAGTAGTTAAGCAATGGAATTAGAGTAGCAGAGTTCTCTGTATTACAAGCAGCATAGTTTCTTAAAGGCTAATAAGACATGAGAACTGGCTTCTGCATCTTTTCCTTGAAGATGACTGAAGCTACTGAAAGTCAATGAGTTTTTTCCCAAATTCTCCTTTAAATCAAAAATCTTATTAAAAATCAGTTTTATGAACTGACAGTCTTTCTTGAATTTATTCTTCCTCTTGGATATCTGCTTGCAGATCTGTAACTTTTCTTAAATTAAACTTCTCAAAATAAAGAGCATTTTCTCTTTTAAAAGTGGTTTGCTCATGATACAAATGTCCTTATAGTAATAATTTAGGAATAGGCTCATGCAGAAGAAACAGAATTCAGAAACTGCACAGTAGCTATACTATGTGTAACTGTAAGTGCATTTCTACTATGCCCAACACTATAGTCTTTATCATTAGAAAAAAGTTTTTATGAGATTATGAAAAAGGAAAAATACATATTCACCAAAATATGTTTCAGTTTTGTATTAACATAAATTACAAAGTTAAACACAATATATATAGTGTTCTGAATACAGGAGTTACAATAGCACCAGTCTTGTGATGTAATGTAGAATCACAGTATTCACTGAATTACATAGACAGTTCTCTCAAAGCTATTTTTATAATTTTAGAATGAGTAAACAAAGACTTGTAGGCATTCAGTAAGTTTCGGTCTATACAAAACAGATCTGGAAAACTTTCCTGAATTTTTTTTTTCAGATTAAGAACTTGATCTCCATGAAGTTAATGACAACACAATTTTTTTTTAATATATTGGTTTCAAAGGAGTGCTCCTGTGGCCAGTTGCCTATGCGGTTATTCATAACCTTCGTCTTTAAGTCAATTAAATCTCTGTCAAATTTGTTGAAATTGGTCAACAGATTTAAAAGATGCTTAACAGGGAAAAAAGGTAGCTAAAAGCAACGGGCACACAAAGAGCTCCTGTTGCCCATCTGTTATAGAAATCTAACTGCTAGGTTCTTTTGACTGAGCTGTTGTGTCTTGATTCGCTTGCTCTTAAAAGGTATGTATGTGGATAGTTCTGGCGAAATAAATCCTTTGTTTTTCCAGAAGGTGTGGCATCCATAGGTGAACCTGAATTTACATGCTCCTTGTTCTTACTTTCAGCCTCTTGAAAGGAGGATCAGCTGATAATGAGCTAATGCTGATGCTCTGGATACTGATTTCCCCTGAGTTTACTCAGAGTCTAATTCAAAAGTATTGAAGATTGGAAAAATTCCCAGTAACTTCTCAGGATATTGAGCCCTTCCTTTACTAAACCTCTTAGAGACAACAGCTTCCTGTGGCAACAGGAAGACTAATTTATCTGCGTTCTCCCTGATTTGAGTATGTCATGCTCTTTGAACGGCAGTGTTCTAAAAAAAACTGTAAAAACCTGTGAAAAAGTACTTAATTTTTAAGGACAGAAAAATTTAAATTTTTAGATAAATGTTTGGAACAGTTCATTGTACTGGAAAAACAATTCAGCAGCCTTTCAGGGCAGAAATACCTCCTTGCACTACAATGTAAGATTATTTGCTTCATTAATATATTGTATTAGATCTAACAAAACGAGTAAACACATACAGTTGGCACAACTAACAGTCTGTTGTGTACTCAAATCTTAATACTCTTCAACAACTGTAAAGTAGTTCAAATGAAATACAGAAAAGGGACATTCTTTCGTCTTCTCACAAAAGCAAACCGCTGAGATCACTGTTGTCTCAGACTAGGCATGAGTCATTTATTAGTTACTTATCAAGTAACAAGCACCTTGGTCAAAATTCCCTCTCTGTTGATGTCATTAATTTATTAAATAATAAGGAGAGGTATTTAAATAATCTCGACAGACTTTATCGGGATAGCACCAATAAACTCAGCAGTTTTTATAAAAAGAAGGCCCTAAAGAAATAAAAGTTTATGTCTAACCAAGCTCTCTTAGTCTATTTTCTGGAATTCCAGAACACAATAGTGGGAGATATCAAGAGTGCTTTTTTATATCCTAGTATTTTTTTTTTTACAGTGAAAACTATCAGAAATACAAACAGGTCTAGATGGATACTCGGGGCACTTGGTTTGGGCAATTCTTGATACAATTAGCTTTTCTATGTTGATCTAGAAAACTCCTTAAGCAAAAGTGTTAGTGTCTAGCAGGAGTGTGTAGAAGCTTGTCATATAGAATACCATGACAAAAACCCCAGATATCCTGGAAGTATTTTTTTGATATCAAAAAATAAGGGTGAGGAGGTTCTGTCCACAGCATTTTTCCTCTAATTTTGGAATGCACTCGTGCTTATCTGCAACAGTCCTTTCAGAAAGGTTCTCTCCTGTATACAAGGACTGTCCAGCTGTTCATATGCATATTCATTATAACATGTCACAGGCAAGGAGGAAGGACAAATAACGCATGCATGACAAAGGCAAGGAGGAGGGATAAATAATCTCTGAAACAGTGTCCCTCAGCCCAGAGAGGAGAGGTGATTCTGCTGCATCTGTCCCTTGCAGGACTGAGAAATTGCTGTGAGGAACCCCAGAAGGAGGTTTTGCGCCTCTGGTGCAAATAGTGTGCAGATGCAATTGATCCAGAGGCGGGCTGAATAGGTGAGCTGATGGGGCAAGGGGAGAATCAACTGCTGGCACCAGGCAGGCAGATGGGAGGGATGAGAGTTCATAAGGTACAGAGCAAATTCACCCCACTCAGTGCCACACCAACTGTCACACACTCATTGTGGGCAAAGGGAGGGCTTAAGAGGAGCTTTCATTTTTATTTCTTTTCAGGAAGCTTGTGACTTGTTTCCTCTAGATTTTAAGGCTGACAGTAAGAAGGTCCTAAAGCAAGACTTTTGACAGGTCAAATATAAATTTGCTATAATGTTACAAAGTGGTAATACTGCAACTGCATATATTTAAAATAAATTAAGTTATGGGCAGCTGTTTTTGCCTATTAAATACTGATTTTTAAGCCTTTCTCAGAACTAAATCTGGATTTATAATTATTATTTTTAAAAACCTCTAATCAAATCTCTAATAAGGACTTAGATTAATACTTTTCAAAAGCCAAAGCAGCTTTAGTACAAAATATGTCTTATGAATACATCGGTTTATACACACATATAAATCCTATTGATGTTCATGTATCCCAAGATAATATTCTAGGATTAAGCTTCAGTACTTTTTGTGTGTGTCTGTGTGTGTAAATCATCCTTTGGTATAGCATTAGATTTACAGAGGTCCCATTATTTAATTACATTAAAAATTACAGCACCATCCTACAACTCTAAAAAACATTGAATAGTTTAGGTTAGGAATGTGAAACAATATGCAGCTCTGTGTGAGCAGATCCATCAGGATCTGAAACTGACCTTGGGAGGTAGAAAAAGAAATACAGGGCTCGCTCCTGTTGGTACTCTGTCACTAAATTCTACCATTGGTGTTTTCGTAAGACATTGTACTAGGGTGTCCATCAAAGAAGACCCAGTCTCCTGACATCATGTCCCTCCCCTCATCACCCAACAGGACTGATTTTTAGGCAGCTGAGTCTGCCCCCCTTTCCACTCCAAGCAGTCTTTCTCTTTTTGTGACTGCAGAGTAAAGCTGCAGTTTTTATTGCAAACGAACTAAAGCAACAACCAATTCAAAACCCCTCCTTAAGAGCAAAGTAAATCAATTGATGTGCTACTTTCTTTTTTTCTTTTTTTTTTTTTAAAAAGAAAAGTATTTCATTACGGAAATGAAATGAAAGCTTTCAAGCCTAGCTCTTTGGTGTACAAACAAATACGAGAAAGTGACACATCAAAGTCTTTGGGGAGAGTTCAAAACCTTAACGTGGACTTAATCTTTGCAACTGACCTGTATTGCTTGGTTAGAGTCCAAAAAGCATCTGCACCTCTGGCAGCATATAAAATAAACCTTGCTGATAAATAGGACAGTTTTCTAACTGTACACCCTCATATGTTGCAGGTAAATAAAACTGAAACAACATGAATGTTCACATGCTTTCACAGGGCTCCTCTATTTCTTACAGCTTTTTTGAACATATATAGCTGTCCCGTTTGACCTTGCTGCAGTCAGTTGCTTGCCATTTTCCTCGCTTCTGCACCAACACACAATTTCTTCCTCTCTTTGGAAAGTGGTAGGAGCCTCTTCTCCAGTTTATGTAGGTTACAGGTTCTCCTCCATTCCACTCCCAGTGTCCAGGGTTGACTTGGTCATTCAAGCCTGTGTGAAATTGGTAAGGCAAAATCAGTGATGTTTATCATCGCAGTTGTAAATTAGGTTGTGTTGATTAATACAGCCTAAAACATGTCTTGTGTCTTAGCCCCTGTGAGTTACTAAGATTAACATGGGTGGCATATTTTCAGGCATGACCTGTCTTCTCAGCTAGAAGAGACCAAGATCAGAAAATTTACACAATGGTCTTGCAGTCTTTATTCTTATCAGAGGAGTTTAGTTCTTTCAGGTAAACAGAATCATGATACCATTAAACATGATCCCAAACTAACTGTAGTTTTTAAAGTTAATTTAGTATAGCGAGTAAATCAATCTCAGAAAATTACTAAAGAGCTGAAAATTGCAGTTCACAATTGGAAAAAGGAACTTAAAATGTGGACAGTATAACAGAAACAAGAAGGCTTAGAAGAAAGAAATAGCACTAGTCCATGAGCTAAAGCAGGCATTTACAGAAAGGGATCAGGAGGTACAGAGGAGGCCCGTCTGAGTTCTTTAATTTTTTCGTTAAATGAAAGGTATGTAATAACAAATAGACAGCTAAATCTAAAACAATGTGATTAAATCTTCTTTAGCTGGTCATCTTATTAATTCACAAGATTTCTGATAAAAGATGACACCATTAAATTATGAGTAACATAAATAATTATTTGAAGTTAAATAAAGATAAATTAGAGATAAATATAGCAAGAGTCAAAAGAAAGGTGAGATAAGCAAAAGAGCAGGAGCTCCATCAGAACTTATTTTACCATTAAAATGGGAAAGGTTTCAAGGGAAAAACAATCCTACAATAGACAACATGATAAACTCTTTGATAAAGACATAGAAAATTAGCCAGGTAAATTATGGCTTTCATTATATGCTTCACTGAGATAACAAAAGCAGCAGAAAGTTGAGGACATGCAGCGCTGGTAAAACTGGGGTGGCACTGCTGTGGCAGTTTCTGCTTTCCAAGGTGCGCAGGAGCTCTAATCCTCGAAGGGGATCGGCAGCTGATGTACTTACCTATCCAAAAGGGCTTCCTCCCACTGAAGTTCCACAACCACTGCATGTGTTGTTCATTAGCCACGCTTGCTAGACTCCCCAGGTATCTAGGCTCAAGGAGAGAGGCCAGAGTAATTAGCATTCCACAGAGGGAAAGACGGATCCCATAGATTTACTAATAAGGGGTGCTGATACTAGTGGACTACTTGGAGAGGAACCAAAGTCCTACTCTGATTTTTCTAACAGAAAAATTAAATCAGCTGGGCAACTGAAAGAAATATATACAGGAAGTGTGTACCTCATACTCAAAAACTGTGTTTTAAACCATCATTGATAAATCCTTTTCTTTAAAATAATAATCTGCCCACAGTAAAATCCAAACCACTGAAAGATACAGCTTCACCCATTTGGTAGTAGAGCAGACTGTATCTTTTTAAAATTGTGTTCTGACAAAATTACATCTTTGAGTAACACTGTTAAAATCTTGGCCATGTTTCAATGCATTTAGTTCAGATCACAGAACAGTTGTTTTTTGTATTATGGAACTATTTGGTTGGGACCTTTAAAATCACTGAGTCCAGCCGTTCACCCTGCACTGCCAGGGTCCCTAAATCATGCCCCTTAGAACCATGTGGTGCTACACACCTTTCAAACACTTCCAGGTATGGGGACTCCACCACCTCCCTGGGCAGAACATGCTTTACAACCCTCTCTGTAAAGAAATTCTTCCTAAAATCCAACCTAAACCTCCCGTGGCACAACTTGAGGCCATTTTCTCTCGTGCTGTCACTTGTGACATGGGAGGAGAGACCAACCTCAACCTCTCTACAACCTCCTTTCAGGTAGTTGTGGAGAGTGATGAGGTCTCCCCTGAGCCTTCTTTTCTCCAGGCTAAACAACCACAGTTCCCTCAGCTCTTCCTTATAAGACTTGTTCTCTAAACCCTTCACCAGCTTCATTGCCCTTCTCTGGACACACTCCAGCATCTCAACATCCTTCTTGTAGTGAGGGGCCCAAAACTGGACACAATATTCGAGGTGTGGCCTCACCACTGCCGAGCACAGGGGGACAATCACTTCCCTCCTCCTGCTGGCCACACTATTTCTGATACAAGCCAGGATGCTGTTGGCCTTCTTGGCCACCTGGGCACACTGCTGGCTCATATTCAGCCAGATGTTGACCAACACCCTCAGGTCCTTTTCTGCTGGGCAGCTTTCCAGCCACTCCTCCCCAAGCCTGTAGTGTTGCAGGGGGTTGTGGAGATCCAAGTGCAGGACCCAGCAATTAGCCTTATTGAACCTCATACCATTGGCCTCGTCCCATTGATCCAGCCAGTATTAACCAGACTATTTCAGAAGCCAATTGCATACATAAGCTGTGCTCTGTGTTTGGACTTAAAAGTATGCGAACCCAAAGGAGAACGTGCAAATCCTAGCCACTGAGTGGCCTTTCACTGTGAAGTCTTCCAACAAGTTTCAAGAAAGCATGCAAGCAGCATCAGACTGCTCTTAAGCCATTTACAGATCAGGCTGAATCCTGAAGCATCAAGAGATAAATGCCATCCTTCACATTTGCCATGAGCTGTCAGCCATCAGCGATTCCACTTTCTTATTTATCCATCCTTTCACCTGTCTTGATACCAGATTGCCTTTTTACCCGTCACACCTGCTGTTGCCTTCTCTCTGATGATGAGCCTCTGTCATTTCTGTTGTCCCATATTTCTGACTGCCACTCAGTCTAACAGTGATGCCAATCCCTTCAGCCTCCCAGAACATCCTGGGTGATGCTTGATAGGGCCCAAGCAAACAGCGGTGATTATCAAAACATGTTTTAAGAGAGCAAAAACTTTTCTAGCAGCAGAATAAGTCAATGGCATTATAAGGATTTTCCTCATTTCATGACTGTTGCCAGATAAAGGAGACAGAATATCAGTATTGCTCCAAAGGAAGTAAAGAGTGTCTTCTTTAAGAACTAGAACAACATCCAGGCTTCAAGAATAGCATGGCAGACTTGAATCCATTATGTCAACCATGAACAGATCTTGGGGTACAAGCCCACCACAAAGCCTGCCCAGTTAGAGACCCATGCCTGGAGCTCCATTCCTGTTTGCTGCCTTGTATCTCTTCTAACAGTACTGATCCTGTGGATGCCATATAACACCACATGAGATAGGGAAGCAGGTAAATTTTACATCAGAAGGAATCCAAAAGAGTAGCCTGCAATATTCTGCACAGTCCCTACTGCACAAATTCTGGACCATTCCTTAACCTGGGCACACAGTGGCATGGTATGGAATAAATTCATCGTAAAGCTGATGGGATGCTCCTGCTGCAAAGGCGTCCTCCATTATCCCTGCAGTCAACCAAAGCAGCAGGGGATTTGCCCTCTGCTAAGCTTTGCAAAAGGCCTGCAGGACAACTGAGTTTTAGCCCTCACAGCCCCACAGCCCTCTCGTGGCTACCCTAGACCAAGCACTGCACAGTAATATAGGTCACATCAAGGCCCTCCCTAAGTCCGGGGGCTGCCAGAGAACTAAGTGTAAAGGAGCTCATTGACAGCTGTGTACACTCTCTTCAGGTAGAGGTGTGGCAGAGTGGCCTCAGAAACATTGATCATGACTTCACAAATGGCAGACTGTTTCAGCATGAAGTGGTTAGCAGCTCTCTGGCAGGGGTCAATGTTGTGCATCTGCTTATGGTAGAGGCTCCCAAAACTTCAGCCCGTGAAGATCCCAGCAGAAGCTTTGGCTGTGTTTCTCATCATGGTAAAAGTTTCATGCATGGTGTTGGTGCCTGTATGTCTGAAGGGTGACATACTTCCACTCTTCTGGGCCCACCTACCAGTGAACGAGGAACAAAGCTGTTAACACTGACAAAAGCTCTCAGAAAGTTTTGTACTGTGTCTTTTTCCCCAGACAAAAAGTCCAGGAGAGTAGGCTCAGTTCATTAAGGATGTCCTCCGGGGGTAACTGATACAGCGGCAGGATGACATTTCCCCTCACAGTGACTGTAGTTGGCCACTGACAAAACTTGGGGCTAGGAAGAGGTTTGGGTAGTAGTCTCTGTGCTATCTAGCTGAGCAAGAACAAAAATAGGGCATTTTTTCTGGCTTCTGCTTAAGGACAAACAAAGCCCTGAACCTAAGTCATTTACTTTAAGTAAGCATAGCTTACTCCTGTTGTTTCAATTGTTTTAGAAAATATGAAAACAAAAAGCATCAATGTGTATCAGTAACTGCCTTATCATTTCTGACATGCAGGGGTGGTCTGAGCAATAACAGTTTCAGACTTACTTCAGTGTAAGTCCTAGGGAGAAACTTCGGCACTGTGAAAGGAAGACACTTGCAGTAATTACAGCGTTATCTAATCTTTTCGCCATAGGAGTGCTTTCTAAATACAGCCTGAGAAACACACATGACTGAAGAGAGAAGAACTGTTGTAATCGTTACACCTAGTCAGGGTTTTTGATGTATTGCAGGGGAATTAGAACAGTTCTGAAGGAACATACCACTTAGGATAATATTACTAGCTGTACCTCTAGGCAGAGTGCCAGACGCAGGAAATTACAAGATAATGTTATTTATGGAGTTATGCAAATCTAACACTTCCTAATTTAAATTACTCTGGAGAAGGGGTTGTAATGCCTTATTGAAAAAAAGAAAACCAAAAAAAAAATGCCTAAACTGAAAACACATCGCTGATATCTGTGCTAAATAAGTCAATTTGAAATTGTTCCTGTGTGGTTTAAAATTTTACTATCAAGTCAAGAGCATCCATCATCTTAGAGCAGTTACCCAAATTATGGAAATATTTTGGGTAGCCATTGGCCTTGAAGTATTGTATGCAAAACACTTAGAACAAAGACTTTGCCAATTTTACATTAAATTATCCAACACATTTAAGGGAGGTTTGTAACATTGATAAATTTAACTTCAGCAAAAGCACACTTGACTAGCTATGAAGGTCTCTGCAGCACAGGAAGAAGGACATTTAATTTGAACTGCTGTAGCAAATCCATGTCCTATACTGATGATGAAGGAGGGAAGTGACTGAGAGGTTTTTGTTTTATCACCTAGGAAGTAATAGTGGTGCCTTGATATAGGTGTCTAGTGTTGCTTACAACACCTCATGGTGTTCAAAACATTCAGATGAGGCTGGCAGGCATAATGCAGAGCTTGCAGAAGCCCCGCAGTCCTAGAGTGGCAGCTGAAAGTCAGACAAGATAGTCTGGGCCTTTAAAATTACTGTAGGTGCCTGAATCCCTATGCTGCAATCACTAGCCGTATTGTAAATTAAGCTACTCACTTTCAAAACTAGCACAGCATTAGGAGAGAAGGGCAGCAGGGTCCACCCTGCTTTGCACTAGGAACAGTGAGCCATCAAGAAGCATCTAACCTATTCTTTTTTATGTGGTTCTGCTTGTGATTCCCAAGGTCTGAGGCCACACGCTTCTAATATACAAACACCAGACAAAATAACAGCCCCTGTGTTACAAAGCTGGCAGTAAAGGATCTGAACTCTGAAGCCATATTTGAGCTCTAATTAAACGTTCAAGAAGATGAAGGTATAATCTTACTAACAAAGGAAAAGATGTGGCTGTGGGTTTTGTCTACCCAGTGAAGAGTCCCTTCAGTGGCAACAGCGAAACCATCTCACATGTGAGTGAGCCCTGCTGTGCTGACCCTTGGGAAGGAAACATTCCTATGGGATGAGCAAGAACTGTAACATAAATCACCAGAATTGCTGCTAAATCAGGCTGCTGTGGGATGACTCAGCCATAATATACCCCAGATGCCTTCTTCATGTTGCCAAGGGCCTCTTCAGGCATACAAAAGAAAGCTAGAGAAATGAGTTGTTAAACCACCTTTCTCTCCAATGTGTTGCAGAAGGGTTAGCAATGGTGCAAGATTTCAACAGCACCCTTTTTTTCCTCCCATCCTATCACTGTGGCATACAGCAGCTTCTGTCAAGACAAGCACATTTCTGTGTCTGCTTCCATCTCTGCCCATGGAAACTGAATAAAAATTTGGTATGCCATCTGCAACAAATGGATGCAATGTACGTCAAAGCTCATTAGAAGCTCAAATAGGTTTGCATAAGCCCATGTACGTATAGTTATGTCTAGACAATTGCTTCCACAATAAATTGATAGCATTGCTTTGATGGAATAGAATACTAGAAGCATAGAATCATAGACTTCCATGCTGAAAGGGACCCCAAGGATCATCTGGTCCAATCCTTCTCAGCAAAAGCACAGTCTAGACAAGATGGCCTGGCACACTGTCCAGTCAAATCTTAAAAGTGTCCAATGTTGGGGAATCCACCACTTCCCTGAGAAGATTTTTCCAATGGCTGATTGTTCTCAGTGTGAAAAATTTTCCTTTTGTATCCAATCGAAACGTCCCCAGAAGTAACTTATACCCATTATCCCTTGTCTTTTCCTTGTGACTCCTTGTAGAAAGGGAGTCTCCATCGTCTTTGTAGCCACCCTTTAAATACTGGAACATGGTGGTAAGATCTGCCCTAAGCCTTCTTCTCTCCACGCTGAACAAACCCAATTATCTCAGCCTTTCTTCATATTCCCAATCCTTTGATCTTCTTTGTGGCCCTTCTCTGGACCGTCTCCAGCCTGTTCACATCTTTTTTTGTATAGCTTGGTCTCAGGTTCATCATCTCAGGATAACAGTGTTTTCTCTAAGAGGTTAGGTGGTTGGTTAGTTAGAGACTGTTCCTGAAAAAAACCTTAACAATCCTTGTGCTTTTTTTCTGTTCTGTGTAATAGAAAAAGTCTAGCAAGAAAATTGAATAAAAGGTTAAAATAATGCCATTTTTGTAGTAATAAAAATTATCTTCTTATTTTTCAGTGAAATTGTATGATTTACTTAAAGTCGCTTCTAGTCTTTTCATTTAATGTCTAATGTTTGTTTGATCTATTAGATAACTGAGGATTGACCTCCATGCTGATTTTATTTGTTTGTTGGAAATATCAGCTATTTAAATGTCAACAGCGGAAGTACTGATAACAGAAATACCACAACCGGTGGTCGTGGTGACTGCTGGGGGGCGAGCTGGTCAAAAACACAAAATAAAATTTATCAAGTTATCTTCTTGTACCACTTTTAAGTGTGTGCCTGGGGTTATACTTTTGTAAATCAGTTCCAGATGGAGGCCAGGAGTACTCCATTTACCAGAATAAAGCCTTCTTAGTCTGTGGTAGTGTGACATTAATTGAATCATTACTGCCCTAGGATTGATTTTCTCGTGGATTCAGTGATATGCCTTGACGTTTTATGTAGGTATTTGACACTGTCATTAATTTACTGTTGCTCAGTTTAACATCTACATTGCACACTATAGCCTTCAGCAAGAAGGTTACTGCCTACAAATAGTATGGGTCACCAGGAGCACACTCTTTTAGAAAATGGGAAACAACCCCTAGCAGAGTGACATACATTTCCTAATGTAAAAAATTAGAATATTCACAACATCTTTGTCTGGGTAAGTAACAAAAAGGTGAAAGAAAGGTGATAGAAAATCATTTCAGGAACTGAAATTTTAAGTAAATCAATTAACAATGTGAAATTTGTGGTGAGCTCACAAAAGCAAGTAACATTTAAATTTTAGTAAAGAGTAATTTCCATCAGCTGGGAGGTATTAGAACCAAGACTTTCCTTTTGTGTATTACATAATCTGGCATAACGGAGTGGAGTGAATCAAGGTTTGTTATGCATGCTTGTCCATATTTCATGTTTCCTGCATTTCCTTCAACCACTTATGTAATATATTCTGTTTCTTTCATCCCCTACTCTTCCCTATTTCAATTTTCATTTCATGGAATGGAAAGGTCTGTTAGAGCCCCTCCTGTTGATTAGCTTAGTCTTGAATCTGGTGCTCACAGTTAAAGAGAAAGTACAGATCATGCACGATCCTAGGGCAAGCTCCAGGTTACCATGGCTAGCATTTCTTCCGGTCCTAAGCTATCACTCCTAAAACCAAAATCACAAAGCAGGCCTCTAAAAGCCAGACTGGTGGGCTTTCTATTTGTCTCCTACTTCAAGACAACTATTATTATTTATTAGCTTTCATTTATCCTTAAAAGACTGATAAAATTACTGTTAAATTGAATGTTAGTTTTCAAGTAGTTACAGAATCTGAAGTGCCGCATCTTCAGAGGAATATGATGAGGCACAGAGGAGCTGGCACCATTGTACTGTTGTTCTATCAAAAGAAGAATAGAGCCAAGGAAGTTATGGGTCAGAGGGTATGGAAGACTGAGTCTTTGGTCCATTTCTCTTCTCCCAAACTCTCTTTCCCATTAGGAAAGCATCCTCACTGCAGATGGACAGCTTCAGGAATTTGTGTTGTGAATAAGGTAGTGTCACCACCTGATACATTATGAGATTAACAGTATTTCTGTCCACTGGGTTGAATCTCAGCGCTTGTTCTATTTTGGGCGGAGCTGTGCAACACAACGCAAATGGGGCTTATCTGAATGAACTCAGCCTCGAGAGCAGGATTCAGCTCAGGGGAACAGCAGTGCACAGCAGACTTAGTCTTCTCCAAGTATCTTACTGTTCTCTGCAAGCCCGAGCAGCAGTGTTCCAGGTGACCTTGTGATTCACCACCAGGAAGTAGCAGCTGCCCTTGTGGTGACTCCATCCAGAGGGACATTTCTTCATGCTCACCTCCTAAAATGAAAGAGGAAAAGGCAAAACAGGGTCCTATTCACAGTGATCTAGGTCTGTGCACTAATACTCAGACTGAAGACTGGAGGTGCTGCTTATGGCCTACCCAGAATTAAATTGAACATGACCTTTGGTGTGTATCAATAAAGCTACAGCATTGCTTAGAAGATGTAAAGAAATAAATGCCTGCCAGGGGAGCCTATAATTTATAAGGAGTTGCTTTAAATGTGACACAAGGTATCAGTTCCAAAAATTCTCCTAAGAGACCACTTTAGTCTGGACACCATTTTCTGTCTCCTGCTGACTGTTTAGGGAATGCAGTGCAACAAAATTCAGCATGACATCTTACATGGTGGAGGGGATGTATGCTTGCAGAATACTCAAGTGAGCTAATTTTACTAACTGCCACTCATTCTCTCACAAACTTCATTCACTGGCTGTTTCATGCCCACATCCCTGTAAGCACCAAGAACAAACCACTTGCATGGTTCATCCAGGAACACTTGTGGATGACAGAGAGGAAAGCAACCCCAGCAACTGAGCCCTCGTCATGCCGCTAGGAATCTTTTTTTCTGGTGACAGCAAATCTGACTCTGGACAACTCTTTTATTTCCTGTACCCATCAATGGTTGTTACAGGATGGTCCTTTGCTCGAGTATCTCATTCATCATAGATTCCATTTTCTGACTTAGATGCAATCTTATGGCAACATATTTACCTTGCTTTGGGAATTCCAGAATTTCCATATTATCCCATCACACTGAAATAACTTCTGAGTGCTTTCTTCGTAATGCAAGAGCCCCTTTAAATCTGGTGTACAGGCCTTTGGAAAAGAGTAAAAGTCCTGGAACATTTGAAGAAAAATAATTACACAGAACAAACAAGCTACATGAAACAGTTAAATAGGTCTTATATTAAAACTTTATGCCGTGAAAACTCTTCAAGGGCTGTGTTCTTAATTTATGTGTGTATTGGTTAAACTGCAGATGACAGAGGTGTTAAATCATTTTGGAAAACAGCACAACTGAAAACAGATGGTGAAAATGCCTAGGAAACAAAAGGATTCCTACCTCATGTCTTGAGCTTGGTTCAGATGCCAGTTCTGCCTTATCAGCTTGTGGGATTTCCGTGGGATTTCTATGTGATTTCCTAGAGGAGTCGACATTTATCTGCAGTTGGGCTTGGTTAATTACTGACACTTGAGCCTTCTTGTTTGATTTAGCTGATGAGGTGTCATCCTCTGTTTTGAGTGATAGAATTCCATGATACTTCGTTTTACGATATTGCACATACAAGGAGAACAGAAGAGGGAAAAGAGTGTGTTAGCAGATGCAAGCAACTCTTAAATAAACTTTAAAAATAGAAATTGTTGCAAATCAAGGGAAAGTGACACCAGAGAAGAAGAAAGATACATAGAAGAAATAAAGTATTCATCATAATGAATTATTAAGAGTGATAACGCTTGGAAAGAAGTCATAGAAATCTCCAAGCAATACTCATAATACTCTTACTT
The DNA here is from genome assembly GCA_009769605.1 of Bucorvus abyssinicus. Taxonomy (NCBI): domain Eukaryota; kingdom Metazoa; phylum Chordata; class Aves; order Bucerotiformes; family Bucorvidae; genus Bucorvus; species Bucorvus abyssinicus. Next base: position 34,050,645 of record CM020063.1, read on the forward strand.
TGAAAACAACATCGGTTCCATTTCTAAATACAGATGAAGGATGAATCTGAAAAAGGTAGAATAGCAGAATGAGATGGGCCTATTCATGAATTATAGAAGCAAAAAGACTATGCAATATTTACTACAAGATCTAGGTTACAAATCATGCAGCACATATCTTGGTTTTAGTTCTTCCTCTTTCAGAATGGAAACAGATCACCTCTGAAAACAGCCATTAAAAATCACACATTACAAGTGAATTTATAAACAGATTCCCATAACTTTTCATATCACGATAGTGTGATGTTACTAAACCACTTAGCTAAACCGATATAGCTTAAGCAGGAAAATCAATGGACAAGATTTAAGTAACTGTTCCCTGTTTAAGCTAACAGTATTTTCAGCTTTAAAATTTCAGGATCACATGCAGCAGATAGAGCTTCTGTATATTTGCCTGGCTCCAGTGGCTTCTTTCTTCTAGCTGACCCATAATTTAGACAAGATCAGAAGCTGCATCATTGCTGAAGTTGCTTGATGCATGTTTCCTCCCCCAACTTTATTTTTCTTCCTCTCTTGCACACATGGATCTTCAAAATCAGGAAAGTAATCTTTTTCCTCTCAGTATTTTTAAGTAGCTCTCAGGTCAAACTCAGAGCAAACTCAAGTAGTTGATGATTGTTTTATGGTCAGGTAGGATCACTACAAAAATATCTCAACTAAATGAAGGTATCACATGCCAATAAATTCACAAATTAAACCATCACTGTACGACAGAAGTGTCTTACTCTTCTGCCATTTCCAGTCACTCTCAGCCTGGTCCTTGACCGATTTGCCAAGCTGTATTCCTGCTGTGGGTCCCCTCCATGCTCTCTCATCTCTTTAGAAGGAGGCAGTGGGAACCCTTCCAAGGGAGCATTGCCAGGCCTGGAAGGTGATGAGGAGCCCAAGGAAACTGGAAACAGCGTGCCTCTCCCCCAGAAGTCATGCTTGCTTTGGCCAGAAGAATGCCAGCTGCACTGACCTGAAAGCATGAAAAATAGCAGATGGTCAGTTCTAACTGCATGAGCAGATAACTGGTCATGTTTACATGGGCACATAAACAGCTTGTCATTAAAAGCTGGATGATTCTTTCAGTTGTTGTGGTTGATTTGCTGTGTGTTCAGTTCATCCTCATTTGTGGGGTTTGCTATGACTATGACTGCAACTTCTACCTTTATACGTATGTTTTTATATGTAATGCATCCGTCTACCCACAGATCAGACTGTCAGCCAAGCATCTGCTGAAAATACCTGTCTTCATGCATAGATTGCATGAAGTTTGGAGTGCTGGGTTTTTTGGTTTTTTGGTTTTTTGGTCATGGATAGACAGGTATCTTTAACTAATGTTGGTCATACTTCCATCATGCCCAAACAATTTTCAGAAATCCAGGACATTATTGTTCCTACAAACTAGTTGTGTTAATTAACTGCTCATTTACATTATGAATGTTAAAGAGAAAACAGATCTGATATGTTAAAATGAAGTTTTGTAAAACAAAGCATAACTCATTGCAACACAGGTATTTAAAATTCTGTTTCGCTAAGCAACAGAAGCACTCTTCAGCTTTCAGAGGACTCAGCTGCTTTGTTAGCTATTTTTAATTTTCTACAGTTGATTCTTTTCTGGTGTGATTTTAGGTACACCACATTAGATCACTGAAAAACACAGTAACAATGCAACATAAAAGCCTAAACTCTGTAATGATCATGCTGTGTGCTCTAATGTTGTGGACTGTGATGGTTAAACATGAGAAAATATATTGCTAAGAGCTGGGTTTAGTTAGGTTTCTTTTCTGAGAGGAAAATAAATCTTTGTCAAAGGTGTGTAACAACAGTTAAAAGTAACTGGGGAAAAAAAAAATCTAATGGACCTAAACCCATTTTTCCCCCCACTTTAATAATTGAGAATTGAACTCATGTTATTATGAAAAGCGATTTCTTTCCTTGGACCCGTTCTCATTTTGTAATTGTTGTTTTCTCCATGCTGTGCTTCCTGAGAGGATGCATATGATTGCATGAGAGAATAAAGGTTCTGCAACCACCAAGTGTATTTTCGCTAAAAAGAAAGTAAGCATTTTGATCGGAAGGTGAGTGATAGGAACAACTTGTGGTTGAAAATAAGTAGTTATTCAGCCAGGATTGTCCCACCTTCTTAATGATGAAGATCAAAAGAGAATACCTCCTTTTGAGTCCAAAATTTTCACTACAGCTTTTGTTCGGGTGCCAAGAACAGCGTTCACAGGGGAATTCAGAATTACTTCAAAGACTTCATCATCTTCCTCTAATCCGTCATAGGTAATTGCTATATTCCACATCTTGGTTGACATTCCTAACAGAAATAAACATTTTAATTACTCTGTAAGTGCTATCTCAATCAACTGGAGTGTCAAGGAAATATATTAATTAACATGTCTGCAGCTAGAGTGGAGTTGCTGGTGTATGCTATTGTGCTCCTACCAACTGACTGGACTCCTGCTGTTCTCGCAAATAACATTAGGTTCGAATTTGTTCCTAGGCAATGATGATTCTGTTCAAGTGCATACACTGTATCAAAAAGCTGCTGCAGATGTGCAAAATGATAATACAATACATAGATTTAGGACTTCCATTGCAATTTTCAAGAGAAAATATATCATATGCTTTTTATCTTGAAAGCTTTGTCTTGAAAGCTATCTTGAACAGTTATTTAAAATACCTGCAAATGGATCAAAGACTATGTTATACTGAAGTGGACCTTTTAGGCAGATTTTATGCTTGGTTACAAAAGTTTTACTTGGTTGCTTGCTTTTACTGGGTAACTTCAGGTTTGCATTATGGGAATGAGAAAAGATCATTCCAAGATAAAGGACTAGGCTGGTTATTACCCAAAAGGCTACAAAATTTGTTCAGGAAAAGTCAGAGGCAGCAGGACAGAAACAGATCTCAACACGCACATTACTGTCAACAAAATATCTGGGGAACTGTTTCTGCATCAGGAAGTGCTAACATCCAAAATTAATATCAAAGATACATGTACGATATTATATTTTAAAAAATCTCTATATGCTTAGGACACTGCATACCCTCTACTTCTTTGCTCCTTTCCAGTATGAATCCTCTAGCGAAGAGAAGCTGTCAGTACAAACAGAACCACAAACTTGGATAGGGTTGTCTTCTGCTCCTTTCCATTACAATTTATTGATTGCAGTTTAATGTGCCGATCAGTCCAGTCAATTAGCACAGCTAAGGTTTGTTTTTAAAACAAAACTATCAGCCTTCCTAAGTAATTTATAAATAATACTAATTAATAAATACCAAACACCTTAAATTTAGAACTAAGAATCTTATGCCTTGAATGTAATAGTTTGGAGGGTCCGTTCCTGAGGTTAAGCCTAAGCAAAGGACTTTTGAAGAGAGCCATCCAAGAAAGGTTATGTGAGGAAGCTCAGCTGGCTTAAGGAAGAAGCTGGCCAGAAAAAAAGGAACAGTGTGCATATGCCCTGTCTGTGAATGTAGTTAATTTTCATGTGGCTTGCCTCCATATTCAGAAACACATTAACAGTAACTCCAAACTGTACCATGCTTTGCGAATCTGCATGGACCAGCAGAAAAGGAAAATTCTAGTAAAGCACAGTATGAAGGACTTTTTATACCGATCTCTCAGATTTTTCTTCCATCTTCTAATTTAAAACAAACAAACAAACAAAGTCTAATGCTAGGTAAAAGTTCTCAGAGAATGGCTCATTGGTTTCAATTTTCAGTGTTTTAGAAACACTGGAAATTAGGGCAGATTTCCACTTTTCAACCCAGTTTTGGTTTTTGTTTTTTGGGGTTTTTCATGGCTGTCTGCTGGGTGTCCTTCCTTACCCATCTCTGAAAACTAACCAGCAATTGCATATTCTACACTTTTACATAAAATCTGCCTTTTCCAAGATGGGCTGTAGTGGCAGATTTCAAAAATAATCAGATTTGTGATTCTGAACTTAAAGCTACGATTTTTCCTATGGGATAACCAAGCAAAGCTGGGGTATATGTGAATTCATCAATGGGATACAGCTACATAATCTCTGTAGCATGCAATGTCTCTTTGTCAAAATAGAAAGCTTAAGTCCTAAAAAATCCCCAGGTTTTGGATGGAGCTGACTTACTATATTCCCCAGATCAGTTTCTCAAATGCAGGTAAGCACTTAGAATAATTTTTACCATTACATGCATGACATTTATTTCAGCCTTTCACAGGTGAGCTATTTCGTCCCCTCTGTAGTCTCTCTGCCGTTTCTGCCATGTGACTTTCTGCCATTGAAATCTTACTGCTGGCAGTCTGGGATAACCACTGCTGATATTGCAGGCAACATCCTGCAAGGCCTGAGTGGATCCCATTTACTCAATTCGAATAAATTCTGGACTATGCCAACAGAATATGTTCCAAAAAAACCCCTTAGACTTGCATACGTGAAGGGAGCCATTATGATGATATCAAATGGGTCTTCATTGCCAGATAATCTATATAGATGGGCAAACTCAAGATTTTCAGGCAAAGCTGAATTTCTGAATGGTAATTTGTGAAATTCTCACCGGACCTGTTCTTTCCCTAGACCCGGGGAGATAACCAAAGCATAATAATAAGAAATTGTGCAGAACAGAGGAAGCTTTTCCCAGTATCTTCCCATTTGCATTCATTTTTACTATTGATTCTCCCCAGAAAAACAAACAAACAAACAAACAAACAAACAAACAAACCAGGCTTCTTTTGATAATACAGTTACTATAATTTCTTGCTATTTACAGCCCTAGCCACTGCTGTTATGATTACAGTGCAAGCAGAGATGAGATCTGACAATTTTCAGGTTCTTTTTCACCTTTCTGGTCTTGCATGCCTTGCATAACTTGAAGTTGTACTCAGTTTTGTCTAAATTTGACCAGCATCCTGGGCTTTACCCAGTGCCCCTTAACTCTTTAAATAATCTCACATATCAGCTCAGGGAATGTCCTCCCAAGCCCAGCTGTAGGGAGATTAGGAGACATAATTTCAGCACTTCTGATATTTTAACTGATGTAAAGGGACCATATGCTATCTCACCCTAAGTAAAGGATACTAATTCAAGGAGGAAGCCCACTGCACTTCCAGAAAATGAGTCCAAGTGTATTTAATCACATTCAGCAACTCTAGCTACAGATACATAATAGGTTTTGCTCTCCAAAATGAGTTTACACTTTTAAAATCAGTGAATTAATTTAAAAATTATTCAGTGCATTGGTTCATACCTGGATCAAACTGAACAAGCTTGGAGGGAGTCACTGTAAAGTCCTTTCCTAGCATAGCAGATATTTCATTGACCTGAGAAGAAATCAAACAGTAAATGCCATGCTGTGACCTATTTCACTAAACCACTGCATTCTGCTGTGAGCTGAAGCTACTGTGCGCTTCCCCATGGAGTCTCAAAAAGACATGCTGATTGATACATGTCCTTAGTCTGAAAAAAAAAAAAGATAAAGACTTAAAGAATAAACCTTGTGATGCGCAAGTGTCATTCTCACCTTGCTCATGGTTTAAAACTCATAACAAAAAATTAATTTTCATCTTAAAATTTTGCCTTATCCCCTCTCAAATCGCTACTTGACAGCATCAGATAACACTGCTGTTCACCATGCCAGGGGGCCTAGCCATACCTAGCTTCTGGACAGGAACGTCATGTGTGCATGGAAGAGCAGCAGCAGCCTGGTCACGTTTGCCTGTTTAGCCCTTTGTGAGCTCTTGGAAGAAGCATTTGCATGCAGAGCAACCTGTCAGCCCCAAAGACTCATTGGGATAGCTATGAACCCCTACATATGTAAGTATGGGGACTCCAGTGACTCCCTGAATTTTCACAGGAGACTGGCAGAAGACACCAGCTTCCATACTGTGTTCTAGATGCTGGAATCAATTCCACTGGTTTTTTTTAGCTGAGTGACAACAAGAGTAGAGTCACTGGAGTCTGTGAAGGATAAGGCAAGATGGCCCCTGATTAAGTCTATAGCAAATTTTCCACTGACTTCAGTGGAAAAAAAAATCAAACCAATGTTTCTAATTAGGGCTATAATCCTGAGGAACTGGGAGGAAAACTTAGTAATTTTCTAGCAAGAGGGGCTGGTAAAATCCTGAAATTTCTGTTTTATGAGGAAAAATTCTTGATGGCACGTTAAACAATACCTGTTTCACAGAATTATATCCTACAGCTTTATGTTTAATTTTTTTGACAGAGACTGTTACTGAAGGTATAGGCAGATCCTTGGGCTGATGGCAGTGGGGGGAGAAATGGGGGAGGCTGATGTTACTATGGAGCTGAAGAACCCATAGCTCCTGGGCTCTTCCAGCCTAAGCAAGGAAATGAGAAGTCCCAAGGCCCCAGATTGCCCAAAGCCTGGATTTTAATGTGGCAAATCCTGGAAACCCAGCTTCTGAGCACAGTGCCAGAGGAAGCTGCCTTCTCTGTCGCAGAAGGTCATCAAAATTGAAGTACTGCTGCAAAACATTCCAGTTTTGGTTAATCAGCATTTCTACTTAAAACTCAGAAAGTTTTCAACCATCTGTACTAGCTAAGACAATGCCCTGGTGAGCCTCGTTTAAATTTCATGGCCTCTTTGCTGATTAATGAAATACCTTTTATGTCCGAGGAAGAAGTTAACAGGCTCCACTACTTACTATTAAGCTTCCAGTCAGGAGGTTGGCTTTTAGTTTTACCTTCACAGCAATAAAGGCAGACTCTGCCGAGTGTCCCACCCTGGTGATTTTCAGAGACACCACTCCCACGCTCTCACACACTTCATATTCAGTCTGTTGCATTTCAATCCGAGACCACCGTAGCTCCAGCCTGTGGGAGAGGAGGGAAAGCCAGTGTGAAGCAAAGCCACCTCCCCTGCCGCTCCCACCCCCTGCTGCTCAGAGGTTCGGTGAGAACCATTTGTCTCTGAGTGCTGATTTAGCCAATACACATACTCAGTTTTTGTTTCCGAATCAACACATTTGTGTGATTTGGCTGATTTGGAAGAGGGCAAGGCAGTTAATAAATCCTCCAGTGGAGCCCTGGTCTACCCCAAACCAAGCCTGAACCTTGTTTCAGAACCAGAGGAGTTCTGCAGCAACTTTGAGAAGGGAAGAGTTTGTGCATAACACCAAATAGGCCAAGACAAGCTATCGCTGTTTCTTCCTGGTTCCCTTTAACCCTGTAGTTTTATTTTACTATCACTCCCTGGTATTTTCTCTGCAATATCCTCCTTTCTTCCCACCTTCCTTTGTCTGTGCTCGAACTCTCCTCCTCTGACAGGCAGGACATGCTCCAGGATTTCACCACCTCTGTGCAAATACCCTCCCCACTCCCCTTACTTCAATACTCTGTTTACTTCACTCTTCAGCCATAGAAGTGGCTCAGACCAGGTGGCTCACACACTGAATTTTAGAATTGTGTATAGGGGATGTGACTCAGAGGATCGTATGCTGCACGGGCAGCCAATAAAGGTCTTGCTGTTTTAAATGCTCTGATAAAAATTAGTGAGAGTCAGAGAGGCACGAAAGAGCGTGGAAAGAAGGCAAATGAGCTGCACTACTTACAAAACAATTCTAACCTTTCTAAAACAAACCACTAGACTTTTTAGGGTTGACTAGCTCTAACAACAGTGGAAGTTTTCTCCTGTCCTTCTATATCCTCTGATACTCATTTTGTGGGCAATCCATTTAGAAGCTGATTTGCTTTATTTTTGATAAAGAGGATGCATGTATCAGATGTAGTCTAGATACATTAGCATTCAGATAAAAGCTGGGATAATCATATCCACATGCAAATCAAACTTGTATTTTGAACCAGTGACCATTAGGTGATAAATTGGGGTTTTTTTAAAAAAAAACTCTCACAAGCTTTTAAAGACAATATTAAAAGTATAATTTTTTTACTTAAAAGCCAAATTCCCCTTTGTTCTGAGGTCCAGTGAAGCTAACGGATAAATTCTACTTCCCTTAAATTCCTATTTTCTATACAAAAAGTGCTTTCTCATTGCTCTCTTTGTGAAGCTGTGTTACATGTAGCTGTTTATATACAAGAAGGCACACTTCCCATGAGGAGTGGCAGTGGTTTTGGTGGTTTTAATATTGGTGCATCTGTGAGCCAGCACAGTGCAGCTGGGAAGTTCTCAGGCTGGCTGTGTTCAGATGAGTTTGTACATGGGGACATCTTTTGGCACAGTGCATAATTGCTGAAACACTGTCATAGCTCTGCTCAGTCCCTGTCCTCTCTCTAGTGTTCAGGGAAGTGCTCTGCAGAGGAGCCTGGCCCTTGGAGCCAGCTTTCTGCTCGTTTTCCGTTGCCATGAGTCCTGGTTTGTGAGTAGGCAGTTTAGCCCAGGAAAATAGTCTTAGATATTTTCTCAGTTATTTCTGACTAAAAAAATTGGTTGAACATTCAGCCCTATTTTCAGAAACAGAGAGAAATGTTGTCCCTGCTGTAGAGCTACTCCCACTTTGGCCTTTATCATCAAAGCACAGTACAGATGATAGCTCAGTCTGTAATTTATGTACATGAGGCTTATCATATGTCACAAGGAAATTTTAATAATATGCCTAATATAAATTTTGGCAGTGGATGATGAAGAAGATGCTGCGTACCCTCCACTTTCTTTCAGTGCTTTTTTGTAGAAATATGGCTCTCATAGCTTTTACTGCTTGAGATCATCCCTTCTTCCATCATCATCTCAACCTTATGAAAAAAGCATTGCTGTCAGCCCAGAGCAAGAGCAACCTCCAGCTGCATGACCATCTACAAGAAGCAACAGTCCCATCCCTTAGCACCCAGTACCTCAGATCTCCAAATGCCCAACTGCCACTTAGAGTAAACTCCATTATGTTTTTCTGTGTGGTCCCAAAGGTCCTTGAGAACTGTGCCCCAGTCTAACTTGGAGCTAGACCTTTGTATTTTCCCTCCCTGAAGGGAATAAACCTTCTCTACTCTTCATCAAAAGAAATGGCAGTTTGAATCATAGCTATGTTCACATCTGCACAGCTTCAATCCCGACAAGGGTTCATTTGCCCTCAGGGATGGCACGAACGGTGCACCACAGCATGCACCACTGAGGGTTAAAGGTACCTTTCCGGCACTGCAGAGTTTCCACTGGCATCTGTGACTTGAAACTCCAAGTTGTCTGAATTCACTTCCTGCAATGGATTGATGACATAAAGGATGATTTTGCTGTTTAAATCCTTTTGGCTAAACCCTTCCTGAATAAATCCACCTAGGAAAGAAGAGAAACATTCAAAGCTTGTTAATAAGGAATACATAGCTTATATAGACTTTTTTCAGCTTTTCTTTTTGTTGAACACTTGGAAAATTTGAACACACAGAAACCTGGATTTATAGATAAACAGAACAGCCCAGTTCATTATAAGCCCCAGCCAATTCCTTCCCATGTGATATGTTTATCAAAGGGCCAAGTTCAATATTGGTCTTTTGGGTTTTTTTTTTTATTGACACAAGCAAAAATCAGTTTCTCAATGGAAGCTATTAACCATCCTCTCAAACTTTTTGAGGATTCGTGATGAACATTGGACTAAGTTTTTAGTGTAAAAGCAGTCTTCCTACTTTCAGACCTTGCCCGAAGTTTGCTAAGAAATTCTGACTTCCTCTATCAAGCAAACATTAACAGGGTAGGTTTTGGAATTTGATCTGGTATGTCCCAAAATACAGAGATTATAAAAGACAGCACCTGTTGTTATATTTTCCAGGTAGCCATAATGAGGACCCCGTAAAATCTTAAAAATTATTTTGTCATCTTCTGTATTGGGGTCAGATGCCTTCAGAGACCTGGCAGTAATATAGATCCCGTAATTGCCATTCTTCAGCACTTCCACGTCAGAAAAGCAACGGAGGTGAATAATTTTTGGTGCCATTTTGTCCAAATGATCCACCTAAATCAAAGTTAGACAAATGTATATTTATTTTACAGCATCAGGATATTCTCCCTCGTACTTTTGCTAAAAGCACTGTAGGCTGCTCAGGGTAGAAATAGCCACTTTGGAGAATTCTGATCTCCAGTTAAGTACTACTTTCCGTGAGAGGTTTCCAGGCCCATATTGCCCAGTCAGTCGCTTCATGCAGCAGGATACAGCACACACTGGCACAAATTCTGTTTACCTCTGCCCTGATGACCCACAGTCCCTATAGTCCTTCTCCTTTTTTGATGTAATTTTCTTCATAGCAAATGAAAACTCCATCAATGGTTTCTCACCTCTATTTCGCATTAATAAGCATGGAAACCTAAGAATTATGATAATCACAGTCATAGACCTGGGCAATATTTTTCCTTGAATCTGTGCGACGTTTCACAAATTCTGATGAATCTTTTATCACTCCACAATGGTAGTTGCTGTTTCCATATCTCTCATTTTCTGCTGAAATGGCACTCCTTGCTCATTATATAACTTCAAACTTTTTGTCATCGGAAAAAGTTAGGAGCCTTTTCATTAGTATCAGTGTTTTGAAACATACAGAATTCTGACATACAATGCAACCAGGCCTGCTGTGCATGCTGAGAACATGCCAGATAGATACATACAAGAAATCATGGCAAAGGGATCTGAGCCTGTGACTCAGTGGGAAGAACTTGAAAAGGAGGGAAATAGTAAGGGAACAGAATAATCCTAGTAAAGGAAGGAAGAACAGGCATCTTACAAAGACTCCTAGAAGGAAGACAGGCTGTCCAGTTTTGGGAGAGAAGTGGTTGTAATTCAAGATTCGTGTGACATGTATCCCTCATATGCAAATCTGTGGGTCAAGTACCAAGTGGGAAAGCAGAGCAGGAGAGGAAGTTTATTCTTCTCTCTAGCTGAGCTCAGCTTTAGGGTTGAAATTTCTATGTAAAGTATTGTAGCAAGTATAAGTATATGAGTATATACTTATATTTATATAAGCAGGATGTCTTTCTTCTCTTATATACAGTCTCTCTCTTTGTACTCTATAAAATTCTTTGCCTGCATAATTAATGCATTGTGCCACGTAGTTGATTCTCCAATTTAATTATTCACAGAACACAGAAAGCAAACATTTTAGCTGATAAATACCTCAGTTAAATCATAGACTGCAGCAAATACCAGTTTTCATCAAAATTACTACATTTTGCACATTATCATGCTATATATCTCTTTTAAGTAGGCCTGTGGTCACACTTGCCTGAATGGTGAATGCCACTGGCTCACTCAGCACCCTCCCATTCATGATGAAGCCTTGATTAGTCCTATCTGTTGCAACAAATGTAAATCTGTCGATGTGGAAATCCCCACCTCCGTGCTTGTATGCAACATCCCTGTTGTCCACATCTTGCTGGGTAAAATTGTACTGCAATAGCACAGCCCCTCGATAATAGAGATGACCATACTGGGGAAGCTGAGACAAGAGGAAAGTAAGGTTTTCTTTGGCAGTGTCTGGGTCTGAAAGCTGCAGGACATCAGAAGAAAGGAGTGCCATTGTGCCTTCCACTAATCTTAACCCCGTGTTCCTCAATAGTGTGGGCAAAGCTTGGTCGACTGCCTCCAAGGAGATCATGAATGTCCCATGCTTAGTCCTCAGTCCATTGCTGATGATGAATCTGGCAAAGAGAGGCAAGGTAGTCTTCAACATGTGATCTTGATTCACCATGTACTGAAATGAAATAATACACACCTTTACTACAGGACTTGCCTGTGTTGATACTGCGAAAGTAGCAGAGCTGGTTTGAACTCTAACACAGTCTGTGGGTGGGGTAGGTGTATGACTTAAAAACATGAAAGCAGATGGCCCTGTATATGGCAAGAGTTAAAATGCATTTGCAGGAATCTGAGTAGGTGCCAGAGGAATGGCTTTGAGGATGTACCCATCAGTCTCAGCTGTCACTGCAGAGCTGATCTAATCTTCTAGTTCACATACAGATGAAGCAGATCTAAACTGGCAGGCTGACTGGGGAGCTTACTGCACCCTGTGGCATACATACACATTTGTGCACATCCTTACGTATATCTTCACTTGGTTACCTGGCAGTAGCAACTGCCAGTGAAAGTGCTGACTTTGTCTATAACTTACAAAAAGAGGTGTGTGAAGGGCATGGTCTGGCTAGACAATGTTTTTTTTTTTTGTGTTCACTGTTACAGGCCTTTCATACTCAATAGCCCCAAAGCTATCTAAAAAAACAAGCTGGAAAAAGATCCATCCTCAACCCACTTTACATATTTGTTTAAGGCACTAACTGTATTGGTCAATTTCTGTATATTCAGAGGAACTGATTTACGTTTCCTTACAAAACTTAAGTAAGGTTTCACTGAAATACTAAGATTCTGTGAGAGATACTGGGCAGAACTATAAAAGTTGCTAGGGTAGTTTTAAAAATGTAGATGTCCATACCATGTATTTATCAAAGGGTCATATCTGCAAAGTTCTTATTCCGTGCTGGGAATTTTTATTAATAGCAGCATAGTTTCTTATAGTTCTCTTGCAGGCAGTACGGTTTCTTTAGATTTACTAACAATTTGATTATCCTTTACAGTTTCCTGAACAAGAGAAAGATAAAGGTCCCCAAGGCTGGAGAGAAAATCTGTTGGAATCATACTAACTGGGTGTGGGCTGTAGAAATTTATTATCAAATTTCATTGTGGATAAAAATAAAGAGAAAACTAATCTTTTAGCCTTCAAATTTTGTCCTAGCTTTCATAGTCAAGATTATTACTTGAGTATTTTTTCTAAAAACAATTACATTGCATATTGTCATGCCTGTAACAAAAACTTGCAAAGCAAAAAATTGCTATGAAAATGTCTCATGATCCTTCATGTCCCATAACCATATAGTATGTATGAGTTACCTTTCTTTCCACAGACATTTCTGTAGTTATGCTGCATAGTACATGCAAAAGCATCTTGAAGAGTCGTCTTCGCCCAGTTTTGTTCTGCCTGAACCAGAATAGAGTCTGCTTTGCAAAGAAATTTGCTTGTGGTATTCACGTTCCTTGACCTTTCATTTTTCTCCCATTCTCCAATGTCCAACACTTTGAATGCGCATAGTTAGATTTATGCAGTTGATCTTGTGTAGGACAGTATCATGGGATGGTTGTTTCAGACAGTATGAGGGACAGCCTAGCTGGCTGCTTTCCACCTAGGGTAATTCTACCATACATAAGTTAAATGGGAACTGGTTGACATTTAGATTATCTGCCTCCTTGTCTGTAGATCTCAGAGAAATATTTAAATAATTGTAGAGTCATAACCTGGCCTCTTGTTGTGTGCCTTGAATGGAAGTGACCTTTAGTAGGTCATGGAGCAGCTTACTGTGTCACACAGACTGTCCATCTAAAATTTCTCACTGCCTTCACCAATGCTGGATGATTAGGGCTTGATCAACTTGTAACCTGGCAGTATGCCATGAAACAGATGGGAATGAGCATAGGCAGACCAGGGACTATATAACAGTTAGAAATATGTTTACTGCGGATGGTTTTCCCAGCTGGGAACATAGAGACATCTGTCTACACTGACCTAATGCTGTTGTGCCAATGGTAAAAGGGTTGAGCTATTAGCAACCTAGCTGAAATCAAATACAGAACTAGGATAATGATGATAAATACTATGCTAAGGAGGAAAAAAAAGGCAAAACATACTCAGCTAAGACCTAAGCATCCCTCAAAAAGTCTGAAAGGTTGCAGCAGAAGTGAATTTCCTCTGGTTCTTTTGATGGCTGTGAAATCATTTGGATGATGTCTCAATATTTAAGTGAAAGACTTAGACAATTCATTTCACGAAACTGAAGATTCATCCAGTCTCCCACAGAATACCAGATTGGAGCAAACCTTTTGGTTATATGCATCAGTCTAAAATTTATGATGCAAATGTATGCCACTTGATTTCACAGGTGATGAGTCCAAGTCACCCTTTTTTTCTGAACTTTGAGAGATTTTGGTTGTTTATTTCTGATTTATGGCTGCATCATCTTTTTCTTAGGAATGGATAGCAGCCAATATTCTCCTCACTCCAATTAAATTTAGGGGGCAACTCTCAGGCACAGTTAGGAGGACATGTTGTATGGTTTGATTTCACTATTACCAACTTCTCATGCTTTCTGCAGTTTGATGGCAACAGAGTTGGCTGTAGGACCTACCATCTGTCACGGCATTTAAAAGATAAAAATGGAATCATAAATAGTGCCAGCTCATTACAAAATCGAGCCAGCGTGTCAAAATGGAGGACATTAGCATGTTCTTTTAGTATCCTGCTGTCCACATCTGATGTCAGGTTGCTAATCACTTGAAGTCATCTGTCCAAACAAGCACTGCCAAATCTTTCTTCCAGGCCAGCAGCACCAAATAATACAGGCAAATTTATGTCTGAAGGAAGTACTTCAGTGGAAAGTAAAAATCTGATCAGTTAATCCCCTCCTGTAATTACCCATATAATTAATGTAACCATACCTTATTTAAATATTAAAAATATTCTGCCACAACATTTATATGTCTACACAAAACCAAATTCTTTTCCAAATGATAAGATCAAGGAACATAAGTTATTGTGATTCAAATATTTATTGAATATCAGTATTTATTAAAGCATCATAACCTTACTTTTATAAGGCTGACTTTATAGTTTGGTTCTTAGCCATTGGCCTAAACAGAAGACATTGGGTTTATCCACATGCACAGTTGCCCTAGAATTTTTTGGTCGGCATTCATTAGTGTGGTACAGAAGTCATACTGATGCAAGCCACTTCTACATTGCCCAGCCTAGTGTTGGCATGACTGAAACCTTATTTATCTAAGTTAATTCTAGTTTTTGTAATAGTGTTTCACAATTGAGAAACATAAAAGCCAGAGAATATTTGTTCATTTTTTCTGTTACGACTACAAGTAGACCAGACAAATCGCCTAACTAGAATCCCCACCACATTGGATTTAGTGTAAGGGGTAGTTTAAAATGTTTGAACTGAGGAAAGTCCCAAAATTACTTTTGGATTAACTCCAGATAGTGTCACCTGTGCTGTCCTGGTATCATAGGGAGGTTTATTAGATATCTCTGTGCCCCACCGCTTGACTTCCCTGCAAAAAAGCTCTCAAACTGGATGGTGTGACATGCTTCTGAGTCTTCATAATGCATCATGGAACATGCCATTCAGATCAGGAATCTATTCATAAGAGAGCGTAAAAAGGGGTCTTTTCTGAATTGCAACTCTTAGGAGCTAAATCCTTCATTTTTCTTAATCACAAATGAAAAAACAATAAGGTTTTATTTTTGTGTGGAAAATTTGAATTTTACAGAAAGTCCATTTTCTTTCAAAAGCTGTTTTCAGAGGAAATTGCCAAGGCTAGCAAGAAGTTAGCATTCTTCCTTTAGAAACATTTTTCTTATTTCTGAGCTTCCCCCCCCACCCCCGCCCCCGAATTTCACCTCTTTTACAAAACTTGCCCCAAGACTTTGAGCAACAATGCGTCTACTCTGTCTTTACCTGATGATAACTCATTACATTATTCCACTCTATAACCATGGGAGGTTCATTTAAGAACAAAATAAGGAAATATTCACTTTAGGATTGCATCTAATCTAAGCTGGTCTAAGGAGAAATTTCAGAAGTAGGTGAAAGTAAACTTAAATATCACTAGGCTGCTGAACTGGGCCTATAGGTAACCAGGTTTACACCCTAAATCCAGTTGTCTCCATGAATTTCTGAGCTATTGTGGTGTCAGAATACATAAGTGGACTGGTTTTCAGTATGTTCAAGAACTACTTATGGATTCAGAAAACATGGAACTGAATGAATATAATAAGACAAGAAAGCAGTTATTTAATACCTGGATGGGACAGTTTTAACACATCCAGCTGTGGAAAATTCCACAAAGTATGTTCTTAGTCCTTCTGCCACACTTAAATCTTAACAGCTGTGTATGTTTGGGTGCTATAATAATATTGAAGCTAATATCATTGAGTGAATGTGCTCTAGCTACAGTTTCAGCACCAATGAGAAAATGCGTTTATTACCAAAGCAGTCACAAGTGTGTGTATTATAGTAAAAATATCTTCGCTATTGAGAATTCCCACAGAGCTTCCACCACTTTTTAATAATTTTTGGGGGGCTGGTTTATTTGGTGTGTTTTTTTAAATATCCAAGAAATCCAAGGGGAGAATTTGGGGAGTGGTGTTATGCCTTACCTGAATGTGTCTTCAGGAACAACTGCCTTTGTGTTGTGAACATAGCAGACTCTCTGTCTTGCTACATCCATTTGACTAAAGCTCGCAATAGGGATGCCAGAATAGCTGACATACTCTATTTGTCCTTGCTGGGGTGGAGAGGTTATCACGTAGAGGAGCTCCTCTGGCTTGTCTGTACCATCCTGTGCAAGGAGGACATCGGTTGTAATGTAGCCCCTTTCCCCTTTTGGCACTCTAAGGGGTTTTATGAAGACAGCAATGTCTCCTGCAGGATAGATAACACAACAGAAAAAAAGGCATATTGAATTGTAAGTTGATCTCTTAGGCATTATTTAACCACATGTGAGCCATTACCAGCAGAAAAATCATAGGACTGTAGGATTATAGGGAAATTCAGGCTGGAAGGGACTTCAGGATGTCTCTAGTCCAACCTTCTGCTTAATGCAGGGTCAGCCATGAGATTAGCCATAACCAGATTGCTCAGAGCTTTATCCCACTGGGGACTGAAAACTGCCAAGTATGGAGACAGCACAACCTCTCTGAACCTTTGTTCCAATCTTAGCAGTGTCAGGTTAACTTGATCTGGTTTAGGTTTCTGGTAGGAATGCAATAAAGGAAGAGAGACCGTAAGACTAGAGCACGTACCTGGGAGACAGAGCTGTTCTTGAACAGAGTTCTGCCTACCTTATGATATTCTTGCCATTTTTCTGTGCTTTGATTTACTCAGACATAAAGCTAGTTTTGGAAGGATATTTTCAACTCTATTTGAGAAGTAGCTGGGAGTCCTGGGAGGCAAGGTGCAACACACTGCCTTAGGTAGAACCTTTTCAAATCCCAGGACCACTTCTTCACTAGTAGAAACATCAGGGCTCTGGCCAGCATTGAAATCTAAGCAGACAGGCTTTTGAGATCCACAGGGAAACTTGCCAAGGGCCTGTATAGTGCTCAGGGAAGGATCAGGACCTGTACTCAGAACATCTTTGTTTTGGAAACAGGCATTGTAAAATAACAAGTCTGAGAGACCTTTACCCTTCTCCATGTCCTTGATATTTATGTAGAAGTCCACAGATGGTGATCTGTTGTACCCATCCCACAGATAAAATGTGAAGCTGTCTTGCTTCTTGGAACCTATAGCTCCTGTATGGACATATCTAACAAAGTTCATATCCACTTCTTCCTGAGTGCACTTCATTCCAGTTTGGAGAGTCATCCAGCCTTGGCCTACCTAGAAAGAATAATCATCGCTCATTAAACAGGAATTTTCCCATGCATCCTCCTCAGTTAATTGTGTTTCTTTGCAGTTGTGCACAGTTAGTGGTAGCTAGCTGGCTTCCCTTCTAAGCTATAGACTCTTTCCTCATAGTATGTTTTGTAGGGCAGTAAATAGCTGGAGTTGTTCCCAAACAGCTGTAAGGCTGGAGAAGATACAGTGATCGTGAATAAAATGGAGTAAATGGAGTTTAGCCACCTTTACTCCAGGAAATACATTTCTGCACACTTCTCAATGAGACACCAACAAGATGAAGATGAAAAGTTTCCTGACCCAGCTTTTGTTATCTGTTTCTTAATTTCACAAAGCTGCTTTTGGTTCTATCCAAAACCATACCTAAAGGAAATTCAGAAATGAACCTAAGGAGAACTTCAGGGTAGCACCAAAATTTAGAGCCTGAGAGGTCCCCTTATGGAAAAATGTTAATTGCTCAATAAAATTTCCTGCTTTTCTGAAGATAGTATAGTACCCTGTACTGGACTAATCTGTGTATTTGACATTTAGCCTGCATTAACAGTGTCACTAGCTTTGGAGGAAAGGTTATCAAGGGCAGAGAGCTCAAATACACATGGGTACTCTGAACGTTCAAACTGTGAGACTCCAGCCCGTAACTGTCTCTTGTCCCGGTGGTGTGGGACCCCTTTAATTCACAAGTCTCATGTGATCCACAGATTCTTGCAGGGATCCAGCATCAAAACAATTTCCAGGCTCACAGGTCTTAGAAATGGATTCATTTTCTATTATATATATGCATGCAATTAAAAAGAGGCATTTTTTCTATCTTTGTTCCTGTGGCTTTTCTTTGGTCAATAGATGGTCATCTTTCCTTCCATTTCTGATCTTATTTTCTGTCTTTACTCTTGCTATATCCTTTCCATCTGACATGATTTATTACTCACTCCTTCACATACATCTCACTCCTTTCTGAACCCTGAACTAACTGAAGTAATAGCTTACTTGTCACTTTTTATTGATCAAGGACTTCCCCCAAACCCCTCTCAGCTTTGATGCTTGGTTTTTGCTCTCCATGGAACAATTCTCCCAGCATCTCTCTCCATTGTCAACTCAGATGATTTGCCATGATTTCCACCCTCCCTCTCCTCCTGTTGAGAATGTGACCTTTAGTGTCAAAGCCTCTGGAATGGCATCATTGTTTGGTTCAAACACTCTTTCAACAATCAAACTGGCCACAGCCATCTACTTCAAAACACGACAGACATTTGTGAGAAAAGGAAGATGAACTTCGTTCTATCTTAAAAGAGGGAGTTCTTCACATGCCTGCTTTTTGTTAAAGAACAAAGACTAACCTTGAGCTGAAGCTGACCGTTTTCTGGAAGTCTTTCAAATAAGTAGTAAATTCTCTCCCTGGGCGTATCTTTATCTTCTGCTGACAGAACAGCACTAGAAATGATTCGAGTTTCACCCATGTTCACCTCTATATCATCCTTCCTGCAAAAATAAAAAGTCATGTATGAATGCAATAAAAGAAAAGTAACATTTCCAACACTTAATTTCTCTGCCAAAAATATGGATTACCCAGATGCTGACATAAGTGACAACTGCAGAAAGAATGGAAGGAGGGTGCCTATTTCAGTTCAAAACAGAAAAAAAAAGCAAATGGGGTAGACTAGCTTTTCCTTACAATGGTGAAAAACAACAGAGCAGATACCAACAACAACCTGAAATATACCACCTCTGCCTGGGCCTATTCCACTTAACCTTCTTACAGTTTATGAGAGGACAATGTAAACAAATAGGCTTTCTTATATATTTACTGCTACTACGGACCACAGCAATACTGGCTTTAATGAACTGGTTGTTCATTAAAGACTGTCTTTCAAATGACTAGTATGTCACTGCTTGCCTTGATCTGTCTTAAGAGACACTTAGAAAGACCTAACTGGATCCTCCTCTGTGCTCCCCGTTGCAGAATTTTCCTGGGTTCTTGATTCAGAAAAGTAGGTTAAAGCCACCTGTTCCTTGGCAAAAATGGCCACCACTAGCCACAAGTAAAATTTGAGTCAGCTGTGGGGAAAAAGATCCCACATAGTTTGAAATTTATACAGAGTCTTGCTCCTGGATGATTCTCAGATCATGTCTCCTCTGTTTCTGTTCTCAGCTACTAACCACCCTCCAGTTTGTCTCTGCATATCCTGCTTTATCACTTTGCTGTTAGCTGTCTTACATTTTTGCAGTGTGGCACCCAAACAGTATTATTAGACTATACAGAAGTTTCAAGGAGGTTGCAGGGGATTCAGCATATTCAGTCACCCCAAGGGATGGGACCTGTTCAAGTTAATCTGCCCAGGGGCCATGGAGCAGGTTGGAAAAGGACAGAATCTTCAGGCATCTGAGCAGCTAAGCTCTGGCTGGATGCAACTAAGCATATGCAAGCCATGCTATTTCAAAGGCCAAATAAAGATAGATTTTTACAAGAATTGCTAAAGACAGATTCTTCGTATAATAGCCCTTTCCTTTGCCAAGCTGCAAGTGCCTGCTCCAAAGCAGAGTCACAACTGAGATTTCCAGAGAAGAAGTTGTCACAATTATTTAGTGATTTTGAAAAATATATTTACTATTCTCAGAAAGAGAAGGAAGTTCTTTTTTTTCCTGAAGTTTCATATTAAAACTGCTATGGATATGAGGCATAGATATTTAATGTTTGGCAAAAGGAGAACAAAGAAAATGGAGTCTTTTGACAAAATATGTCAAGTCATATTAATGATGGATCAAGCAACCTTAATGATTTCCCCATAATAGTAATAAACATGCTGGAACTATGCAAACAGAAAAACCAGGTGTCTGACCCAAGGACTGTATGAGCCAGGAAGAGACAATTCAAGCAAAAAACTAAGTGAAGATAAACACATTTAGCTATACCCTGAATGCTGTCTAAGCCCAAGTCATTTTTTCTGCATAGCCGTTAGCTGGTTAAGTCCTTCTAGCACCCACGTCTCATCTTGAGAAGAAGCATTCAAGGGGCATGTGTGAGGGCCTTACAGTCCCCAAGGGTACTCCTTGCTACAGGACACAATCCAAGAGGTGACAGATTGAGGTTTTGGCAATCACTATGAATAAGAGCCAGTGCTTGCCAGCCAAAAACATCCCATCTCAGATTCTTCAATCTGATGACCACAGCTAATGGAGATGAGAGCTGAAAGTCCCTGGGGTGGAAAAGTGCCATGGGATCGAAAGGCAAGAAAAAGGTTACAGGTATTGTCAAATGTTCACCTGTAAAACAGTGCAGTAGTAGCATAAGGGAGCTCCTACCCTGCAGCAAAGACGTGGTGACTGTGGCAGCTAAACCACTTCAATGCCACACTGAACATGTTTCCTTAAAGCACTACTACTTAACTTCTGACAGCATACTCCATCTCGGTGGAAGAGTAACAGTTAAGAAGCAATAACTTCTTATAATGAATTATCTATTTTGCAAGTAGATGGCTTACTGTGCTACTGTTCACCACGGGAATGGCAAATGGTGAAAACTAACGCTGCCAGACAAGGCAGCAACAGTTCCTAGATCCAGTTGGGTAAAGCTAAGAACGCTTGACTTCTAGATCACCTTCCTTCAGAGAGAAAGAGTGGAAAATGACATATCAATGTTTACCATGCAAGGAGCAAATAGACAATTATCAATAATTATCAGTACATTATATGAATACATAAACTGTGCTCTTTATTCTAACTAGAAATGGACTTGCTCTCTTGTTAACATTAAGCGGCCTTGATAATCTTTCAGCAATAAAACTAACATTTGTTAATGCAGGAAGTCCTACACAGTAAACAAAACAAAATTCTCTGCAATGGGAATTTTAGGTCTAACCTGAAGGTAGGCCAAATATCCTGAGGGATCAGAAATTCCCACTTTAGTGGCAGCCTGCTTAAGCTGTGAGTCATGTCTAAACAGTAACTTTAGAGTTTTGGGGCTATACCCCCAAAGCCTTCGGATGCCCAGCTCCCCATCTGCCTGCCTGAGGCTGGAAAGCAGCCAGGAGGGAGGCCCTGATGCGCTGTGGCAGGCCATCAGCTAAAACATGGGGATCCCAAGGGACGAGCTCCTTGTTAAAATGTCCAGGAGGTTTGGCAGTCTCACAGCCAGCTGCCTATCTGCAAATGGTCTGCCAGGCAGGTTTCTGACCACGTCTAATTAATTTACGACTCCTAGTTTTGAACTGTAAGAGAGGTTAGCATGTACCTTTTCCGCAGCTGAATTATGGCTGAGCAATAGAGTTTTATAATAGAAAAGAAGAGAATCATTAAGCTGAAAGGCTTTCCCCGTGAGGCAAGGACACATCAACTCTATGAGTTCTCTCATGATGAAATCCAGAGCTGCTTTCCAAGAGGTGTTTTGGACAGGCAGTTGCCCCAGGGAAGGGGAAAACAAAGTAACTGCAATCAATACCATCTTGGTCAGTGGCATGCAAAGATCAAGGCTCTCTGGCAAACATATTGAAGTAAGCTGTGAAAGACAAAACAAGCATGTTCCTCCCCTTTTTTCCCTCGCTGTTCTTTAAATATTGAGCAACATTAAAGCATGCCCTTCTTTTTCTAAAAATGTTTTTGTTAAACAGTCTGATGTAGACCCACATGGAAACATCTGTAGTGACATTAGTCTGTGACTAGTTAAGGTATCCTCTCTGCATCAGTCACCAATTTGCAATTTTGATTACTTTTGGATGAGTTTTTCTGAACTCATCCCTCTGTTAAGAGACAGGAACATGTGGCTTACTTGCTCAGCACTGGTTTCTCGTCATTAACTGGAATGACCTTTACTGAAATGGTTCTGATGACTTTATGTTTTCCATCTGATAGCTGGATTTTAAAGCTGTCAGTGAGGGTTTCCGAATTGTCATGCATGTACATCAACTTCATTCCTGTGCAGGGGGCAGGGGGAAGAGAAAGAAGAGAGGGGGGGAGGGAGAAAGAGAGAAATGGAAAAAACAAATAAATCTGACTTCTGCAAGATCTCTTACATCATTTCACTCTGCTTCCACCGCTCTTCTTTCACCTCCCCTCCCCACATGCCCTGGTCACAGCAAACTTATTTCAGCTACAAGAAGATGAGCTTTGCGAGCCACTGCTATTCATTAATCTCACAACATACTATTGACTCAGCCTGACCTGAGTAAGGACTGACTTCTTTCACAAAAGGGGCTCTGTTGGTCTGAAAGAAGCACAGTTCTCCTCTCCTCATTCCAATTAATTTTAACAGTGACTGTTGAGAATAGTGAGACTATCAGGCAACATGTTTCTGTCCCTTAAATGATCCTCGAGGAGCTTTAAACAAGTCTTGGAGAGGGCAGCTGGCCTTAGGGCTGGCAGCTGGTCTTGGGGCTATTACTATGGACAATCAGAAGATTTGGGCTGGATATGTCTCAGTCATCATTGTGGACAAGAAAAGAGAAAACCAAAGCAATTGGAAGAGTCAAAAACAGTACTTGGGAAGGCTGAGGAACTTAGGGTAGGGACATATTTCTGAAGGTTCATATTGGACAGTCAGAGACAAGATAAATATTTCCTTGGGTTGTAAGGGCTGAAGAGCAACCCAAGTGGCAGGACTGAATTCATGTCCCTCTTTATGTTGATAGATGCCATATTTCACCAAATGGCCACAGTCTAGAAGAATCCACCATATTCTTGGCAGTGTTTAATGCACTTTTTGATTACATGTACTTGAAAGAACTTCGCTGCTTCAAAGGTTGTTAACTGATCATGTTAAGCTACAGGTATGTGATGGTACGATGAAGGTATATATTGCAGCCTTTCAAAAGATAAAGGAAGATTATAGGAAAGAGGGAGAGACAGTTTTTACCAATGACTGTAGTGACAGGACAAGGTGCAAAATGAAAGAAGGTAGGCTTAGACTGGACATAAAGAAAAGATGTTTTACAATAAGAGTGGTGAGATACTGGAACAGGTTGCCCATGTGGATGACCCATCCCTGGAAGTGTTCAAGGTCGGGTTGAGTGGGGCATTGAGCAACCTCATGTAGTGAAAAATAACCCTGCCCATGGCAGGGGAGTTGGACTAGGTGATCTTTAAAGGTCCCTTCCAACCCAAACCATTCTATGATTCTATGGGTTTGTGATTGTGTGACCATTTAGAGATATTTAACCCCATGACCAGTAAATGTGTTTTTAAATCAGTCTCTCTGTCTCTGTTCTAGGTGCTGTCACGTATTTTGAAATCTGTTTGCTGAATATGTTGCAATATTCCCTTTGTTATTTCAGGGCAGATGGCGCCCTAGTCATATTAATAGCCTTTCTGACATGTGGGCCTCTCAAGGTGATTTTATTGATCCTAAAATCAATAAGCAACATTATCATTAAATATGTTACCTTATATTCCTAAACATTGTGTTGGAAATACACATAAGGCAAGTAAATAAATAAGTTGTGAATGTTTCTTACTGTGCCACCTTGCCTCATTAGACCGATGTCAGAAGAATGCTGCACCTACCATTCTTCAGTAGCTCCATGGAAAAATCATGAACAAACAACCCATGGCTGTGATGATCGTGGTTAATTAAATGTTTGTAGCGTAGAATATCATTGCCATGAACTCCATTAATAAGGAACCCGTACCAGGGCCTCTGCACGACCCTAAATAGCAAATGATCTTCAGGCACATCCAGATCAATCGCATTGATAACAGAGAGATCCAGCTCTTTCATCTCCCCCTCTTGAACCTGAACATGAAAGAAAGAAATGTCCAATTCTTTTACAGAAAAAGAAAATATAGAATTTTAACATAGTTTCTTAAGTAGGGTATTTTGAGTGTAACCCTTTGTTTCTTCCACTCGTTTCCTAGCTTTTTAACCAGCTATTTATTTCCACAAGTTTAAGAGACATATAATAGTAAGTAGTTACAGTGATGAAAAGATAAGCTGAGATAAGGAGTTATCTGCCTCAATTAATAGAAAAGCTATAACATAAACATAATATTAAGTGCTAGAGAATGCACAGAGAAGAAAGTCTTCGAATACAAAAATGTATATAAAAATACATATATAAAAATACAGATGCATATACATTTGTACACATACATGCACTTTTAATGTTACAGTAAGTTTACACTGTCCTACCATGCTGGTCACAGAATTATTATTTATGTTAAAAGCAGCCTTCAGAGAGGGGAGAATTTATGCTAGGAACATAAAAAAATTCTACAAAAAATTATAAAAGCTCTTGAGAAACCAGAAGCATAAAGATCCTTCTGTTTTCTAGATGGCTTATTAGTTTAAAGATTTCACTCTTTTTTTACTTAAATGCAAGTTACCAAACAGAGATGTGCACTGCTCCAATCCCACTGAAACTCTGTCTTACAGGTTTACATGGGATTTAACTGGGCTATTTTCTGAATTAGGCTGAACTACACAAAGTAAGGGAAAGATTCAGCGGGGCAGGTCTCAGAACAATGTTCTTGTTTATATTAAAGAGTGGTTTCTGGTATAAAATAATTCTATGACAGACATTTTGATTCTTTCCTTACGGTAATATTCCTTGCTATGAATTCTGGGACTTCATCATTGGTTGGGTTGATCAGCACAAAAAATGGAGTCTCTGCTGAGCAATGCACCCCATCAGTGACATAAAGTACAAAGTGATCTGCTGTTGGCTCCATTCGCATGTGCCTGGCTTGTACATAGTTTATGTTCAGGGCTTTCAGGTGCTTCAGCTGAAACGAAGCTAGAGATTTTAAAGAGATGATGAGTTAGCACAATCTTTTCCTGCCTTCTGGTCTTACGTTTCATAAAAATATATGAAACTATCTCTTTCTTCAAAGAACAAACTACTTGGATTTTCTAAGTTATCAGTCGTGTTTTGGCCAAAAGAGTTACACTGCACATGTTACCGCAGGACACATGACCTTCCTCTGAAACAAAAATGCATCCTTCTGCTTCTTGTGAGACTGTGCAACTTCAAACTTCTCCGTTCAGTCTGCAGAACTAAGCCCAAATAAAAAGAGCCAAGTAACAGGTAGGAAAAGATCTGACACCTAAGTAATCACATGGATTGTTATTTGACTGATTGATAGAAGAGTAAAAGGGACCAACAAGCTCAGCAGTTTTGGGTGTCCAACTGGAGACACTGGTAATAGCTCTTAGCATTACAGAGCGTGCCACAATCTGTTCTGCTGAGGATGAAATTGCCTTACCATGTTTGAAGGTGGACAAGGGAGGAGATCCAAGTCTCTCACTTTTGTAACTTTGCCTTGGAAACATTTGAAAAGCCTGCAACCCAGGCTTTCAAATTCTCAGCTACAGCATTTAGTTGACAGAAGTATATGCGAAAGGAAGAGTGGGAGCCTTGCATGGGAGAGTGAAGGGAGAGGCAGAGAGAGAGATTAATGAATCATATCTCCACTTGTAATAGATTGCAGCTGGAATGCATAAAACAAGGATTGGCTTGTTTACTTCCAGAGACAATCCTTACCATTTGCAGAGCTGCAGTCTCTCTTTGAACTCCTCCTGCACAGTCCCACTGCTCTTCGTTTGCCAGCACCTGTATCCCTCAATAAGCCCTCAGTTAATGCACACACCTGCAGCTACCTCACCAGAGCCCACCACACAGCCCTCCACAAGCCCTCTGTATTTCATCTGCTTGGTTACCATACGTAGTTAAGACTTACTTACCTATACTTATACCAATGTTGCTCTTCTCAAACCCAGGAGAAGGCAGTATATTTTCAATGTAACCAAACTGGGGAGGAGAAACCAAGACAAACTCTAAGTCATCTGCAGTGGTGTCAGGATCAGTGGCAAACAAATGGTTAGTGGTAAGGGCTGCTGAGGAGCCCTCCTCCACCACAAACCTTGCACCTGCACACAAACAATATGATAACCATTATTGCATATTTATCCCTTTTTACCATTGTTTTTGATCACAAGAATGGAAATAATAACCAAGGGGGAAAAGACAATAAATACCGAGGTACTGAGGAGTTTTGGTGTAGGTTTTTTTTTCTCTGCTCACACCATCGTGTAAGTAGAGAGAAAGGAGATCATGAGATTATTTTACTGGTAAGTTATTAGGTATGGTTTATGTGCTGCTCAAAATCAGCTGTTACTTCTGTTTGAAGGAGCATTAATTACATGAGAGCTGTTACAAATTGCGCATAATGAACAATTTTTCATGCATCACCATTTAATTTCCCTGCTGGGACAATGTTTCATTTCTAGAACATTACTTGGATGAGAGCCTGCAAATTACAAAACTACTCATACATATGCTTAAAAGCTCTCTGAGATGTATAACATATACGTGACATTGAAAAAGACAGAAAGCACACCTTTAATATGTATACTATAGACCTCATCCAAAGCTCAGGAATTCAATGGAAATCTCACGCAATGGGCTGTTGTTAGACTAAATGTACTGCTACCAATACTATTTCCATTTTAACTGAGTATTTTTGATCCTGAAGAGTGAAAGTGTGGCTTTACATCTATTCATTTGATCCATTATACATATAGCCTAGATTTGTCTTCAAAATTCACTAACAGACTTAAAAGTAGATAATAAAAGATTCTCTCCTTTCATATAAAGGCCAGATTCTAAATTTCTGTTGTATACTTTACATGCAAAGGTAGATGGATATTTATGTTTATGTTTTTGCATTTCATAAACCTGACAATTGTCTCTATCTAAGTTCAGTTCAGGGACAAGATATAGATTGCTTTTGCCCAGACATAGCTTACATATGCAGCAATGAACATGTATGGATGAAAGGGAGCAGATCTGAGCGCTCTCATCTCTAACCACATGATTTAAACATGCAGCTGAAGAGCCACTAGCTGCAGCTGAATTTAGTGGTTGCACTGTACTAGCAAAAGGAAAAAAATATTGATGGAAATTCTGGTCCAAAACTATTTTATGCTGATCTCAACTGACTCTTTCTGATGCTGAGAAACTAACAAACACACTGAGTCCTTAGCCATTACAGTGCTGCATAGCCCACATTAGAATGCTATAGTGAGAGGAGCTTTCACCAGTTGCAATTGATGGAGGCTGGTTGTCCACTGGAAGTACAGTGATGTTAAGGTCGTATACTGGAAATAGATCATGAAGTGGAACTGGAGGAGGAAGAGGTCCATCATAACAGCAGTCTTTAACAGCTAGGCCAGCCTCGGTGTCAGAGACAACAAAGGTTAAGATCTCAGTGGAAGGAGTCAGGCCAATCTCACCACCTGGAAAAAAAATGTTGCAGTTCAGAAGAAATGTTCTACCAAAACTTCATGAAGAATGATTTTGTATCCTGCAAGGACAATCTGAAGTATTCGGAGTCAGAAGAAGAAAACAACAGCAGAATTACCAGAATTCTTAATTCCAGCTGGTGGGAGTGCTATTTGGTTACAAATCCGGTTTGTTGTTTGTAATTACTTTTAACCAGCTTAGATCTATTCTAGAATAAAAGGGTGTAGAAAAGTATATAACTAACTTAGTATTTCTAATAGTTATTATTATTATAGCAATGTTATTATATTATATTGTAATTGTAGCAAAATTGCTCATAGTGCTCATGATTCTGTTCATTGTGCACTAAGGAACGTGCAAAATATATATTTGTGCAAAAAGATAGTTTTTTCTTCATTCCTTCTCAAAGAATGTAGGAAAAGATCTTTCTTGTAGATATAAATACTCTCTCTGTGACAAGTGGTAGTATTGTTTTACTTTTATATGCATGTATTCCTATATGCCTCTTATCACAGAATCATCATCATCTGGTTGGAAGAGACCTTTAACATTGAGTACAACTGTTCACCCTCCACTGCCAGGGTCCCTATACCAGGTCTACATGTCTTTTAAACACTTCCAAGGATGGAGACTCCACCACCTCCCTGTTATCCTACAAAATGGACTATATCAAAGGCTGTGCTTTGTTACTATACTATATATTATGCCTGTATTAATCATGTTCAAAATGTGGGATGATACAGCACAGGACTGGGAACTGCTACCCCTTGCAAGAAGCATCTGTGGTTGAGTATATTCCAGTTCTCAGCACTTCCAGCTGCCTGTGGCTTGCATTGCTACAAGATATTACTAATAAGCTGCCTGCAAAGGAAGGGCAGTGATTCCCACCATCTCCTGTGATATCTACTGGCAGCACACTTAACATGTAAAAATTTGGGCATGAAAAACACAGGTACTGCACCCTTAAAGGTCAGCTTCTGCCTTTCATTGCCTCTGCAAAACACTGTCATTGAAATAACATTCCTGATATCTTTAGGATGATGAAGTAAAGTTTGTGATGGGTGGCCATAATCAAGTACTTCTCAAATACCAGCTGTTCATTTTAGACAGTGCCAAGCCTGAAAATATCACATATATTCTCCATGCTACCACAAAATTACAGACTAATTACACAGAAAACCAGAGCCTTTGAAAAAAAAATACTGTCATCAGAGATGTAGAAATAATAACCACTTTTAATACTAATGAAAGGATGAAATTAAGAAGGAAAGGGGGTTACGTGGCCCTTGATTTCTGAAAGGAATTACAAAAATTATTTTTGGATTTTACAGATAAAACCACAAAATAACATATTTTTAGTGCTACGGTTCCCTTGAAGGACATCTGGACATCATTTTTCTTGTGGTATAGAAAGACTATAAACTGTCCAAAAGTGTATATCTATCTGGATTGGAGAGGCAAGCAAGAAATGCCTCAGGTTGTTAGCGATTTTCTGTTAAAACTCAGCATCCTGATTTACAATGTTACATTATTTTATCTAAATATGACTGTGGAAAAAGTAAAAAAATGAAACAAACAAAAAGACTCTATTTTGTACCTAATTTAATAGTAATTTTACCCAAAAAGCCCAAAATATTTTATCAGCAACAGTGAAAGAGATTCTCCAGGATTATGATGCTTCCATGTATCTGTTCTAATATAATTTTTGTTCAAACAGGTATTTGGAGAACATATAAAAATGTTTGGTAGTTGTGTATCATCAGCCCTCTTTCGAAGCCAGCTTACTTTTTTCCCTCATCACAAGATAGGTAGTTTCTCAGCAGTTCCTTCTGAGCCTCTGCAAAGGTTATATGAATTCAGGTTAATATTTTCAACCAAAAACTCTCAGACCACATTCCACTCTAATTCTGTCGTTAACTCACTTACTAGTGTGCTTATATGTGACTACACCAGAGATGACATCAGCTTGGGAGAAATGATCCACAGCAATGCCAGCTTTCCTCACTACCCCATGGTAAGGCTGGTGAGCCAGCTTAAACATCAGTTTCATGTCATCACTGTCTGCATCTGTGGCATAAATGTACTTCGAGGAGAGGACCACTTCTTCACCCTCCGGGCAGTGAAGCACAGGAACAAGGCCTGTTTGCATGATGGGTGGCTCATCATTCACAGGCAACACCTAATCAGAAAAATAATTTAAGATCTTTTATTTTTCATTTCGGTGGAAACCTGTGGTTTCAATAAATTGCTTTCCAGCACAAACCAGCAGTATGGTGTCAGGGTCA
Organism: Bucorvus abyssinicus; assembly: GCA_009769605.1. Taxonomy (NCBI): domain Eukaryota; kingdom Metazoa; phylum Chordata; class Aves; order Bucerotiformes; family Bucorvidae; genus Bucorvus; species Bucorvus abyssinicus. The sequence goes on from CM020063.1 coordinate 34,080,574, forward strand.
GAGTGCATTGAGCTCTCCCTGTGAACAAAATGAAACCAGCTGAATTAGGGGCAGTCTTCAAAGACAGAAGTAAATCAAATTCGATAATTATAGCTTGAGAAAGAAAACTCACTTCTCATACTTAAGTACAGAGAGAATAATTCTAGACAGAAGAGCCCAAGCTAGGGCAAACACAAATGCATTTCAGCTAGTACAAGCCAAATGTTCTCTCAAATTTGCCTCACAAACTTGAAGGCTAGGGCTGAAGTGGAAATATAACAAGACCATTATCCTCCAATTTTCAAAGGAATGAGAAGACTTTCAGAAGTCAAGTTTTGTACTCTTCTACACAAGCAGTTGTTCTCAGAAATAGACAACACACTGACCTTGACCTGCAGGATGAACTCTACAAAGTGGATACCATCTGTGGCTGCAAAGAGGACATCATCAGTAAGAGTTTCAGAGCCATCATGTCGATACCTGTGGGAGGAAAAAAAAAAAAAAAGAACTATACAGATTTCACACAGACAAAGAAGCTGTGCTTTCTGGTCATGTATGGATCCATCCCAATATAAAAAGCCAATCCCTGTATGAGGGTGTCCATCTAAGACTGCTGATTCTGGACCAGAGTGTCTCCAGGGTCCTTGTGGGTGTCTTCCTACAAGAAGAAAACCCCCAAGATAAACTGGACATTGGCTGTGAAAAAGGTTTCACTGAGGCTTTGTCATCTAGGTTCTGGCTGCATGTGAGGTGTCTACCAAACATGTATGTCCTTGCTGGAGCAAGTGCCCTCTTTGACTAATAGATGGAAACAGACTCAGAGAGCTCTGTAAAAAGTCTAGTCTTGTTCTTGCCACAAATATAGCAGCAACATTTTCATCTTTAGGTTAATCAATGTTAACACAAGTTTTCTTGTAAACTAACAAAGTTTAATAAACACACAACTTCCTTAAAAGAAAACAAGCTGGCAACCATTGCCACCTTCACAGAAACTGCATGGCTGAATACAGAATTTGCCTCCTTATCCGCATGGGGCAATGCTTTATAGAGAAACCTATCTACATCAGACATCGTCACTTGCTCTCATTTCCTGAGCACACAACAGCTCAGTTGCGGTTCCAAGGGTCAGCCAGCAGTCTTGGCCTGGAACAGCTCTGCCAGAGCCATGGTACCGTCCTTATGGCTGGCTGTAGCCTCTGCACCACATCACTGCAGGGCTTTCACTCATCCAACTTAGCTATCACAAGAGGAAAAGACAGCCACTCTTCTCACCTGACTGCCAGGGTATGCAGGTCCCCACAGGAAAGCCTGTCACCTACATTCATGGGAATGCCATTCAGCTCCACTGCCCCGTGCTGAGGCTGTCTCTGCAGGAGCAGGAGGAGATACTCTCGTTTCGTGTCCACATCAGAGATGAGAATGTGTCTCTCTGTGACAGGGCTCAGGCCACCCTCTTCCACTCTCAAATGGCTTGTGAAAACCTGCATGGAGAGGAAATGCTGAACTCTTTCTTCTACTGCGCCTCCAAACATACACTGAACAGAGCAATTTCCATTTGCTCTGGTATGAGGACATGTGGCACTGTAAAAACCAAAATGCCAAAGGCTGTAGTCTTTTCTGCTGTGTGAGGAAAACCTAAAGAATTTATTAATAGTAGGCCCTAAGACATATAGCCCAGTCCTGATCCCATTCATGGAGACTCCTTAGCCTTCACAGGCAACACAAAAAGGAGGGATGCAGTTTTGCTAACCAAGATGTGACATACATATTTTTGTACAGATGCTGAGGATAGCCCTCAGTTTATTTAGCAGAAAAAATCACCTTAAACACTCATCAGGCTTTGCTTTCCACTTCAGCTCCAATGCAGACTACATGCAAGACACTGAAACGCTGATCCCATGAAAGATTTATTTTTTATTTCAGTTAGATGAGGACATCTCTCTGCATTTCTATTTCTACCCAAAGATATTTCTAAGCCCTTTCCACTCACCCTTGCAACCACCCTACCTCTGGGGCTTGGTTGTCCACAGGAAGAATCGTAATATTGAAGCAGACCCCATACAAAGTGCCACCATGCTGATTGCTGATGGAAAAAATAAACTGGACTTGCTGAGGTTCAGGCCCAATGTCCTGCAGTGGTGGCATGTAGGCAACTTTCATATAGTTCACAGCATGCTGCAAAAAGAGGAGAGGGGTGCATGTAAGAAGAGATAATCAGAGTAGCCATAATTCAGGACATTAGGAACCTTTCCCATCCCCTGATTAGATGTTATCCAAACTACCCACATTAATTTAAGAAGCTTTACATGTGCTCTTTAGCTGCTGGCAACACCTTGATTAAGTGCATCTTGAGTTACAAATCAGGTGAGTACAGGTTTAAACACTCAAAAGTGTAGCAAAAAATACAAACATGTTTTAAAATTGATAACAGAGGCAATGGTCTGACATTCTTGATGGAAGCCTTAAAGAATGCTGGTCCCAAGGGCCTTTTCTAACTGTGACTTTAAAATAAAGAATTCATCAAAGCGTAGCTTTTAAGGTAACATCTCCCATAGCAGCCAAATTTGCCCTCACCAGTTTGAATTTGCCTCACCAGTTTGAATAAACTGCACACTCTGCCTCCCCAGAGGGGGGCAGGCCTGTGAAAGATGGTAAAATAATCACCAAAATCTTGCATCCAGACACCCGTATTAGGCAGAGCCCTCATTATGGTGCTGCAATGATCCCCATTATGCAACCTTAACCATACAGCAGGATACCAGACAGGGCGCTTTCCTAATATTTGTAAGACCTCTGTCAAACTACAGAAGCATAAAAACTGAACAACAATATCCTGAAAAAGGCCTGTTCCAGCCTGTATCATATCTATTGGTGGAGACAATGAGAAGAAACAGGGAATTGTCAGGGCCTCATTTTCATATTTTATGTCTTTTTTCCTTCCTTTTAACGTCATGCTGGAGCCAAATTCAGTCTACTCTAAGCAACTGCAGCCCCTGCTGGTGTTAGAAGGAGAGTTGTGTTTACATATTGCAGAACTAAAGCATGATGGAAATTTGTTCTAAAAGCTGAATTGAATTAGCAAAGTTTTGAACTTCTTAAGCAGAGGTCATGATATTACTGGTCCTCATTTTTCACCTCTTGTTTTCCTGACAAATAGAAGCTGTACACTTGTAACTTTTTAAAATTGCTTAGAACTAGTTATGGTATCAGGTACAAACCTGAGTAAATGACCGTAGTGCAAGAGCAACAGGATCCTTGACCAGCTTGGGTATGGTGTCCACCATAAACAGCTTCCCAGCGTCTGAGTGACTGTACAAAAACATGTATGTCACATCCTGGTTAGCAATACTGAAGAACAGGAAAAATGACATTTACATGGCTCAATCTTGCATTTCATATTAACTTCTCACCCCCAACTGCATCAAAAGGAGAAACATTTTTATTTCTTCTATCCTTGCTATTCATTTAAACATTATCACAGAAAAATGCCCACAAGAAATATTTTCCAGGATGGCTATGATAAATCATTGCATACCTTATAAACAAGCTCCGAGTTTGCTACAGATGTGTCTGTGCACACCCTAGATACCATTTACACCACCTGCAGGTCTAGTCCATCATATGCTGATTATTTACATACCTACATTTATTTATCTTTGCATGTGTCTGCATTTTTTTAATCAGAAAAATAAATTATTTCTGGTTTTCATGCATCTTATAAACTTCTCACATGAACTAGTTTCCAGCAAGCCAGCTTTCCAACAGCAGTAACCAGCAAACTGGATAACCATGTGGTTATTTGACTGACTAGGGGAACAGCCCAAACATTCTTCTCTCCCACCTGCATACTGATCCTCTATTGCTTGAGGTCAGAATTGAAAGTGTTAAACCATATAATTCAAAGCTTAAACCATAGAATGGCTATATTTTAAACTGTTCTATTTAGCATATTGTTGCTGATGCTGTCATGAATTTACCAAATGGTGAAACAGCATAAGTGACATGTAAACTGCTACTACACCCATTCATCTATTGCACCTGTAACCTATTCTCCTTGCCTTCTCCTCCACAGGTTCCTGGTCCGGGACCAGGAGTCCTTCACAGTGCCATGGTAATAATACATAGCCTAGAAAAAGCTGTAGCACCTCATCTTCTCAGTCAGGGGCAGGCTTAGGTCAGCCCCACTCTATCAGTTAGGAGATGTGCTGTGGCTTGTGCTCAAGGCTCCATAGGTTCCCACAGGCCATGGAAGGTGCTCCTTTTACATGGATCATTGCCCTGTCCCTCCTGGAAGGTATGGCAGGCCACACCTACCTGTGTGTGCAGGAGAAAAATGGGGAAGTGGTTATGGTGTATGTGAGTTCCCTGTCTTGCTCTTCCACATCTATGAAGTGGAGGTGTTTCTTAGTTAGGTGAGCAATCTCAGTCTCCTTAACAACCAGGTGACGGGTCACTCCTGGGGCTTCTCTGGGTAGCTGATCATCCACAGGGATAATGTGTACTATCATCACCTGAAATCAGGAAGACAGTAAAATCAGCAGCCATTCCTCTCAAAAAGAGTGTGTCCAAGCACCTCTTTACAAACATGCACGTGCAAAAGTATCGCTGGATCACTGGAATGTGAGATACAGGATATGGCTGTCATGCCGTATCATGAACACATGAGTAATGGAGATTTACAATAGTGAAATGCAAAGCCTATGAATCTTAGCAGTTTCCCGTTATATTAGAAGCAAAGTTAAACTCATTATGTTGGACTCCCGGGTGAAATAGTCTCTTCTCAGTTAACTTCAGGAGGGCTGTTTAGTTTGTTTGTACCATCTCAAATTCTAATTTGTTTTCAACATTTAATTTTACAGTTAAGCAAAAAGTCTTTGCAATGGACTTGTCTCTCCACAGCCAGACAGAGAAAAATCACTCCATGGAAAGCAAGAACAAAAGCTACCTCCAAAGAACATTGTTTGTGGTGATGACCAATGGAAAAGATCTATACCAGTTTGATTTTAGAGTCTGTCAGAAGGTGTAAAATCATCAGCCATTTGAAGGAAAAATTGCAGGACTCTGCCTAAGATGTTTCAGTTTCATACCTGTGGCTCTGAGAGATTGGGAGGGTCATGGCTATCACACAGCACAAATTCAAGGGAATCTTCAAATACTTCTCCTCCCAAATGATGATAATAAATTATTCCATTAAATAGATCCTTCTGAAGGAAACTGCTGACAGAATACCCTGTTGAATTGAAGAATATATCTGCTATTGAACAGTGGCACCATTTTAGTAATTCATAAAAATTAGCCATTAGCTGTGCAAGTGAAGCATACATTCTCTTTCTCACCCTAACTAGGGCAAGCCCTTTGAAATGTTATCTCATTGTCTTGTGTGTTTCCTGAAGATCATCAGCTTCTTTTCTAAGTCACTTAAAGGTCACTGAAAAAATTAAGCAACATAGCAAATGCGCCTACGGCCCTCGTCAGAAGACAAAAGAAAATTTGCAGGACTAGCAACCACAGTGATTTCTGACTTCAACTAAATGGAAGGAGAGCTTTCTTCCTCTTTTAATATCATTAGCATCATCTAATAGCTTTGAACTTGTCAGGGATTCTTGCAGATAAAATAACTCCTGACTAGCCCAACTTTTCTGGAGGAGAAAAGTACAGTAGGGAAATATACTCAGAAGAATTATTGGATAAATTGTGTTCACGGGTATCGTCATCCTGCTACAAAGACCAACATGAATTAATGATGAGGATTTACGCTATAATGAAAGAAGTCCACATTTGCCATGATTTGTCCTGAGACAAAGTTGTCTAACTGTAACATTTAATGTAGTTAAAAAAGGAGGGAACAAAGAAAACTGTACTATTGTGGAAGTGTTTCATTACCTATCAAGTTTGGTCCTGGTTTCTTCATGATTTCTCCAGCTCGTGGTGGCTTGGTAATATTGAATAATATGTAATCATCACTGGAATCCATGTCAGAAGCATGAAGCATGGAGCTCTGAATCAGGATTGTCTGTCCCTCATGAACTTCAATGACCACATTGCTGATAAGAAATGGAGGGCTGTCATCTTTAGGGAGGATATTGATTGGAAACTTATGGCGAATACTGTGGGGGCCATCGAAAATCCTAAATACCACAAAGTCCTTAGTAGAATCACTGTCATCGTGATGGTAGTGAACAGCACCAGCCTGAATGTCAGAGACTGTGAACATGAATCCTTTTCCTCCTGTCAAAACAATGGAAGAAAACACATCAAAAATGTGCAGTTCATCCCAGAGGAAAATCTGTCCACCAATGTGAATGTTATTAAAGGAGAGAGATGGAGAATGCATTTCTAACTAGAAAAATCAGAAGTAACTTCACCTACTGGAAACCATTTTGCAGAAGTTGGAACAGTTAATAAGAGCGCAGAATTTGCCACTCTGGTAGTAGAGGAAATCCTCCAAATATCCACTGTGCTAAGGATAACTGGAGATATCAAGGATTGTTAACTGCAACTCTTTCCGGTTTAATTTCAACCTCTACTTTCTTATCAGAATATTTGACATGTATTTTAAACAAGAAAGAGAATATGTTTTATAATGACAGCTCAGCATTTCATTGCAAGTAAAACCAACCATTTGTGGGCCTTGTTTTTTCTGCATATCGAGGTTACTGTCTATAATAAGACAATTTTACACCTCTGCTTCACTGGACATGTTATACACACACACAAATGATAAAGGCAGGTTAAAGGTTTCAAGAACTGCAAGAAGAATGCTGGAAGAGATGATCTCCCCAGGGCCTCCAAGGAAAATATTTTTTTGACCTCGATCCCGTGTAACATCAGCAGAGACAGACACCCGCACACTTTGTTCATTACTTGAAGGGGATAATGGGCAAACTTTGGGATGGAGAAATAACTGCCTCGTCACCAAACAAAAACCTGTTAAAGGTGACAGAAGGCAGGGAACAATGCCATACGTACCTTTTTCTTTCAGGGCTTTCTTCTCTGTCTAGGACTGGCATTACCAAACCCAACAAAAGAGTATTCAAAACATATGGTTGATTCACTGTACACCCAGTCAATAGGAATCCCTCCACTGATTCAGTAGGCAGTGGCTCAGACCACCTGCCAGCAGCATTAGAGTTATGGTGCAGGTGGAGGGCTAAACCCAAGCTTTCTTTAAAGTTTGAACATCATTTGGTGCTTCCCAGGTGAAAAAGGCAATTGCCAAAAGTTGTGGTGATGGTTTCCTTTGCATGTGCCTATGCAGACACATAAAAGAGAATAAGTCACAGTCACTGGAGAAGAAATATCCACCCCTGGCTGACCCACAGGAGGTTGAGAAACCCCGGTGGGGGCTGCACACAAGGATGGGACTGCCACCACAAGATGTGCCCTGGGCTCTGCACGCTCCTGCAGGTGAAGCTGGTCTCCTGCTCTATGGCCTGCAGCCCACTCCCTGGCTGGTGGCATGGCCCCCCCACCCTGTAACATCATCTCTGGGTCTGAGCCTTGCACTGCTGACACCTTTTTGTAGCACTCCAGGAGGATGATAGTGCAGACAAGTGGTTTCCTGAGATGAAACATACTTCTGAATAGTCTCTCTTTCCACTAAATTCCAAATAATTTCCCCCTTTCTTTAAATACTTGCTTTATGTCTCTAGGCTATGCATTTCACATGAATACGTTTAACTTCAAAAAATCCAACATTGCTAGTGGCAGCATCTTTCCACCCTGTCAACAGCAGAGTGACTTTTTTTACCTAACCATTTTCGCAAAGAAAGCAGCACTGTACGGACTCATGAGATTGCAGATCAAAATTACTAATATAGGCAATGCAGAAGGCTGATGAATTAGAAGGGTAAGTTAATTGCCACATTTTGAAATAAACTTTAAAGCTGCCAGTAAATAACAACCACAAATGTTGCCCGTATTTGCCAACAAATCAAAATCACTCAGCATTCCTTGGCATCTTCAAGCCAAAATGAAAGAAGGAAAAATATGGGACTGCGTTTCGCCTAGGTCATGCTTCCTCAACGAAAGCACGGCCGATTTCTTTACAGTTTACGCTTCGGCATGTAAACGCAGGCTGAGAAGGCCCAAGTTTAAACGGCCCGGGTTTTCAGTGCGCCCGTTGTACTCCCCGTGTCAGGGCGGTTGCAGGAGGAGGGCCGGCCAGCAGGGGGAGCAGAGCCCGCGGTCAAGCCCTGCCTCCCGCCGCAGCCGAGAGGGGCGGGCTGCCGCCTCCGACCCCCGCCCCGCCGCCCTCCCTGCGGCGGGCCTTGCAGCTCGCCGCGGGGGGGAAACCCGCAGAGGATGCATTCTCATGCCCCGGGTTTTCTTGCTTCCTCTTAGCGGCACAGAACAGTTGGCGGCTCCGCTGGCGTTTCTCCTGGTTTTCGCAGCGGGATCCCAGCGCTGTCTCTCCGGGAGTTACCCATCCTCCTGTAGCCTTGGTGAGACAGGGCAGCGTCAGGCGTGCTGAGCTCACCGCCGGTGAGGAAACTGAGAACGATTTCTCTTTCAAGTGAAAGTGGTGTGTAGGCAAAAGGCCAGACTTGCAAGTGTCTCCCATTTAAGGATGTGGACAGCATAAACACACTGTTGGCCAAAGTGCTGGGATTGATCTGTGACTATCAATATCTTGTTGACTGTCACGTTATCACAACCAGTTGTCACTAGAGAACGTGTTTCCAGGCCCTCAAGTTGAAGCGATTTACCTCTCACTGTAAGCCGCCCATGCTGTAAGCCCTCAACGATGACCAAGTGTACATTTTGGATGTCATCGTTGTCTACGATTTGGAAGTGTTGCCACGTGATCGGTCGGGATTGCCCTTCCAGGAGGTTGAGGCCTGCAAAGAGCAGAGCACTATTTCACCAAAGCGACTGCGACATTCAAGGCTGTCAGGATCTACCTTTCCTACAAATTTTGCAGTCAGGAAAAAAAGAAAATCATGTTTAATTCCATCTACGTACCTACCTGTGACATCATTTCAGCTTTTTGATATCAGCTTTTATTCTGACATACTTGCCCCCTGACTTTGAGGAAATATTTTTCAGAGAAATAGCATATACTGGTTCTCAATTATCTGAGAGACTAGCTAGGCACATTTCTGGACATCTGCAAAGGCTGGTGTGTTGCACTTACAGCCTTGCAATGTCTGAAACCAGGCTTTCAGCTTCCTTAGTGAGTCTGCGTTTAAAATACATGTTAATCTTCATGATGGAGGACAGTATCTCTCCTTTTTAGTCCAAGACTCCTTTCAGGTGGGATTTCTCTCAGAAACATGGGCCCTTTTCTTCTAAGCTCCTTCTGTTTTCTACTGTGAGGAGACTGCACTTTCTCTGCTGTTAATGTCAAGACTTGTTTGATCTTACACCTTTGCTTTTTGATGATTAAATATCAACGTACGTTTCATTCCAGGTGGGAGAATCTGTCTCCTCTCCAGTGCAGGCATTGTAAATCTGTTTGAAATAGCCTTAACCCTGTCAGGTTTCCAGGCTTCAAATGGCTCAAATGCCCTTTTTTTCTAGTTGTACATTTTTGCAGACTTCCACTTCAAACAATACCAACAAGCCTTGGTCTTTTCCACACACGGTGCTACTACTCCAATTCCATCATCTATTTGTCTTTACTATTTATACTCTTCTATTTCCAGTTCATTCTTGAAGAAAATGCTATGTACAGAAATCCTGATTTTCTTGTAACAACCTTCTTTCTTTATTTTTCATTCCAGTTAAAACTTACGATTTTTTTCAAATTGTGGTAACATGCCCTCACCAAAACAGATAAAGGTAAAAAAATAGTTTTACACTCTCTCAGTTTAATAATAAACTCCAGGTGTAAATCTGTAATTTTAGAGCTTTGCCAAATGTCTATGTGTCAAAATGTTATAAATTCTGAGGCAAAATAAACCAAGAAAAAGAGATTTTACCCGTATTCCATGAAACCCGAGGAGCGTTTGTATCTGTTGTTCTGATAGAAAGATGCACAGTGATTGGTAAACTCCTTTCAAAGTAGAAGTCATGAACCTCAAACTCCACCTGTTGTGAAAGCAGACAAACTATTTATTGAAAAAAAAAAACCCTGAAAACCATCTGTACCTCAAAACACATTTAGTGTGTTCTTCTCTGAGAGATCTTAAAGTCTTCTGGTAACATAGAACAAATGAAATTTGATTTAGCTTCTAAAGAGCCTTTGAGATTCTGCACTAAATTAGGTATCTGCCTTCAGTGCTTTTCACAGCAAATGCTGAGGTTTGTTTGCAAAGTGTGGACAATAATGTGAAAGATAAGCATTTTCATTGTTTCTTGGGGTACAGTTAATTCAGTGATTAACATTGGGGTTTTTTAACAGTAATAATGAAATGTGGAGAGGGCGTTTCCCACTCTTAACATATGCAGGATCAAAACACTTATGGAAGAAAAGATATGTACTGGCACAGAAAAAAAATGTCAAACTCTTGAATTGTCAAACTCTTGAACCTGCAGTCAAACAATGCTGAAGACAGAACAGAGAAGAGGCATTTAAGGAGCAGGCAATTTGGCATGATGACTGATCCTCATATTAGGTAAACAGAAAGGAAATTCCTATGACAGCAAGGTTAAAAAAAGACAAGCCTTGTCAGCATCAGGTTCCAGCGTTACTGTTACTGTTCCTTTGCTTTCCAGTCCACCCTTTCCCTAGCTTGCCTTGCTCTGATTTTCTGTTCCTTCATTTTCATTACTTTAGTACCAACCATTTTGGTATTTTTGGGTTATTGATTAACTATCTATCATCTCATCAGTTAGTTATTTTACCTCTATCAGCATATTTGTATACTCCTTTAACTCATTTCTTTTTCTCTTATATCTCCTTTTTGAGACTATTGCTTATTTCTCAGTGCTGGCACACTACTGAATTACACAAAATATCTAGCAGTAGTGGTTATTGAAATAATGAAGTAACACTGTACGCAAAATAGGAGGCATTCACCATGAGCGCTCTGTGGCAAATCTGGATGGAGAAACATCACTAACAGCCAGCACGGAAAAGGTAAATGTGGTCCTCTGTTCAATCCTGTGAAACATAAACTAATTCCTGCAGCTGTAGTCTCATAGATTGGCACTGTTTTTTACTTACTCACTTACTCCCCACCCTGCAGATAGCAGCCTGCTCTCACTGGTTGCGTCATTGTCTCTGTGTTAGTAACATGCTTTTTACTACTCACAGCAGGAACTGTTGTGAGTCCCTTTTTGTTATTCCCTATACTACCATTGCTGCAGTAGATAGGGTCAATGGCAATCCTGACATTTATCTGTGTGGAAAAGGCACCACTGACCCTTCCAAAGGCTCTTGGGTAGATCTACAAGTACTGTTACTTCTCTATTCCTCTCATTAAAAAATTAAATTTAAAAAGATCAAACAAAAAATCCTCAGAGGGGATAAAAATCTTTCAGTGCAAAGAATTTCTTAAGTAATGAGCAACAAATATCTGATTTGTGTTAGACAGTTAAGCTGATGAGTCACAGGAGAAAGTGGTAAAAGATTTTACCTCTTTTCCTTTATTGCGTATAGTTAGAGAAACATCTTTTTTTTGTTGTTGTTCTGATAAATATCCATTACATATGAATGATTTTTTTTTTTTTTGACAACGTACTAAATCTTAAGGAGATGAAAACTAGCTCATGTATTACACTGTTACCTCATAATTCCTCCTCTCTGTGTGGCTGTTATTTGGAGGCTGATAAGCAATGAGCATGTCACTGAGATCCTTCCATGTGAAGGAGCCAACAGGCTTTGTGTGGTCAGATAGATGAGTGATGAAGCCCTGTGGAGGTGGCTTGGTAATGTTGAACACGAGCAGAGACTTTTGAGTTTCGTTGTCTTCAGCATCAACGGTTGTAGTTGTAATGGAAGTTAAAATAAATTGGTCTACTTCCAGGAAGAACTTTTCTATCGGGGCAGCTTTGGGTATTTGATTGGGAATGGCACCTTTAATCTGAACAGGGAGCCATGCATACTCAGTCTGCAACAGGAAAAAATGAGACAACCAAAAACACAAAGTGAAGCACGCAAAATAAATTCAATTTCTATTACCTTCACATAGCTAATTGGGGTACATGTTGAAGCAATAATTATTTTTAAAATAAAAATTGAAAAATTTTAATGAAAAAATGCCTAAAACACATATTTAGACCTCACAATGTTCCAGGTTCACTAGTCTTATTTGTGTCCTTAATTTCAGGCTGAAACAACTTGTTTAATTTGATGTGAGTTTAGTGAATAACTCTACCTGACAGAAGCATGCACAAGCCATTAATTATTATTAACTGAATGTGTTCACACTGGTCTTACCTTATTAATTGCTATATATGTTGAAGTCATTACAGTTCATTCTCTCTATAGAAGGAGGAATTATGCCAGAATTAATTTTGCTCTCAAGCTAAACTACTTATGCATGCCAGTAAACTGCAGAGGTGGGTCTCTGTAGCCATAATGGTCTTAAGCATAGAGGCATGGATATAATAGATTTCATTTGCCCAGCTGGCAACACTGTAAGAACTGAACAAACTTTCAGGCTCACTATCTTTCTTTAAATGTGAAAAGGAACATAAAACTCGATTTTTTTTTTAAAAAGGGGAAGACAATCAGACACTGTAAGGTTGTGTAAAAGTCTACCTTGTGCAGAGTTTTGCTTCTGCTGTCTGTGAGATCCAACCTCACAGGAATATAATCAGTGTCAGGAGAGGGAGGGTCAAGGTGCTGATATCGAATCCCCATCCTCAGAAATTCTTCGCAGTTCATTTTTGTGTTGTGAACCACGCCCAGTCCGAGTATGCAGCTCCCGTTTCTGCACTGCTGGCCCTGGCGGAGCTCTGAAACCCAACAGAAGCACTAGTGAAACAGTTAGTGGAGCAGAAACAAACATGGGAAGCCTGTCTATATAGCTAAACTAACCCTGATAAAAAGCCAGCATGGTAAGAATTAAGGACTCCTTTCCTGACTTAACTTTTCCTATAGGATTTTGTTTTCAACTGACATCTTCCAACTCCAACCACCCTTGGTCTCTTGGGTAGATGCTGCCTCCAACACTCCCTGTGCTGTTTCTACTGACTCTTGGCACTCCCAGAGCTGTCACATTGGTCCACATGTCTTGGTGCCAAAACCAGACTCCAATCGGGAGGATTACTGAACCAGATCTGTGATCTGCATTGTGCCCCACACAAAGTTTAAGACCCTTTCAGTTTCCATGATAGCTCAAGCTGTTCATTAAACTTCACATGACCCACTCTTACCCAGCATGTCTGAAGAAAACCACTGGTGCAGACTTAAATCTGCTGGGTCTCTTTGAACCTGCTAATACAAACAACTAAAGCACATCATACTAGGGCCAGGGAAGAAGCTCTGTGGCTGGTCTCCGCGAAGTTTCTCTTTCTGTACTTCCCCAGTGATGAGCTGGCCATGAGCAGGCAGGTGGATTTCCGAAGAGGCTATGGAAATGGTGCAATCCAGATTTATCTTCCTGTCATAGTCAAAAGTGAGGACGTTCTTGTCAATCACCCTGGTCAGACCATAGTACTCAGGGACCTCCAGGGAATGAGAGCGCATTTTGATGATATTACAATCTGGCTCAAGTAGCTGCACATGGAGGGTGAATGTTTCTACAAATGTTTCAGTTTCTGTAAACCTGCAGGTGATAAAGGAAATTAATTATGTTTCATCTCAGCTTCTATCAGTCTGTGAGTTTGGCATTGGTCTCACCTTCTAAACTGAATTAAACCTGTTTCTGTCATGTGCCCTCAAACCCCAGATTGCCAGAGACTTTGAGGTGCCAGGCACTGCTGACCACCTCCTCATACCTGTAAAAAGGGTGTTTATGCAAAGGCAGATGTTACTTGCTGTGTATATGCAAGGGTCTGTGTCCCCTATCGGCAGGACAGCACAGAACACAGAGCGTATCTGACCTACACTGTGACAAATGTTTCTGTCAACAGATGGCCACTTGTTGACTAATGATGCTGCTACTGGATCTAAGTGGTTATGGTATAGTACAGCAGAACATGCTTTTGCCCTGAAAAAATGGACTGCTTCCTCTTCATGAGGGCAACCTTTCTTCTGGTGTCAATGAAGTGTGATCTCCTGCTGCTGCTTACCTGTACAGCCTAAGCATGACTCTGTCTTCATCTAATATCGGACAGCCATTATGGGTATATTTGACTTCATTAGGAAGGAAGTGACAGTCAAAGACCTAGGAAGGAGAAAGAATATACAAGTACAACACTATCAAGGAGCATGGCTTCTGTTCCACTTCTCTCTTACTGTTAGGAATGCATCAGACTACGTAAATTTTTAATCTGTAGTTTATTTCTATGAATAGGTATTCACCTGTTCTGCAGTCTCCCAGTGAGACACAGAGAAACCACACTAATGTGGAACTGCTGTCACTCTACAAGGGAACAGGCATTTAAGTGTGATTGTTTTAGACTGCCAAGTCCCTCCTCCAGTGCAACGAATAGTTTGAGTGCATATTTCTCTACCACTGCAGTCTGTGGGCTTATGGATGCAGTGGGAAAACTGCAGGAGTTTGAAAAGCTAGCAATTCCTGCAAAATAATGTCAGATTTATTCATAAAAGTTGCTCATGGAAGTAACTTGATTATACAGTAAATCCTGTTTATGGCTACTACAATTGGACTACAAAAGTATGATCTTGCTAGCTCAGATTCGTTGCATGTTCTTGGAACACTGACTTTGTACCAATAGCCTTTTACCAAATGAGATGTCATCTCTGTGCCATACCAACACTCAGCCCCAATGTCAGTGTAATCCCACAGCATAAAAGCAAGCAGAATTTCTATATCTTGTCCAGCAGCTAATTCAAAATAGACAAATTCTTATGACTCACTTGTTACAGGTCTAATCTGCAAATGTGGCTGGCCACAATTTAATCATCTATAAGTCAGACACTTGTTTCAGACAGATTGTTTTATTTAATGGTTTGTTGACTTGCAAAAGTAAGCCGATAAGAAAAAATGCCTGGCCCAAATGGAAAAAAGATTGCTTTGGAGAGTTCTGACACACCCATTCTTTGGAGCAGGGATTTGGCTTCAAGGGCACAGGATTTTCATATCCTCACATATGCCATTTTGTAGGTCTGACAAATTACAGTTCCCATGTAGCTATATTTCTTTATGGAGTTCAGCAGCTGAAAGGTCCTAGCATTGCTAAGGCATGTCTATGCTACCCTTGTGATACCAGGAAACACCTATAGAGCCCATGTGTAGATGGAGGATACTCATGTTTCAGATCTACAGAGAGATAGGGCATATTCTTGTCAGCAAGAAGGCAAAAGCTAATAACTGAATTTCCTGAGTCTCACTGTGAAACTAAATATGGGTTTGATTCAGTTTTTATAAGTAGTATTCACACATGATTTGTTCTTCTATGGAGTGAAGTAAAAGATGTTCAGCATTCACTAATAGGCCTAACAAGGCCATAACTAATAAGAATTTATATACATATGCGGCTGACTGACCAACCACATCTTTTTGCAGAAATATGTCATTTTTTACATCCAGTCATTTCTTAAAATACACCAAAAGAATCACAAAAATTAAGTGGTCTACCTGAATTATGTACTTCTCCTCAACCTCTTTGGAGGATGGTGAAATGGAAGGAGAATTATAGTGAGTTTCTGAAATGTTGACTAGAAGTGCAGTGCACAGAGAAGGTCTTTGGATGCTCTGACTTTCAGTGTAAGAATAAAGTAATACTTTAATTCCTAAATCAGTTGTTAATGCATAGTTAAGTGCATCATGACCACTTTGTGGATGTGCACTAAAGGACATAAGAACTAGTGACTTATGTTTCTTTCTAGCCATTGCACAGAATTAGACCTTGCGTCTTTCTATAATGGAAAAATTATTGTAGTTTATCAGCTTTCTTTATTACTGGCAGCACCCACTTCCACAGATGCTTAAGCTATGTGGTAATTGTTCTATATTTGTAGTGCTTTTTAAATGTATTTCCTGCTTTTAACATTCATCAAGAAGCACATTGTACAAAGTCTTTTTTTTTTTTAATAAGTAATGAATTAGTTAGTTATCAGACACATATCTATGGATTCACCATTCTTCCTATTAGTTAAAATAATCCTGGAAAAATCTGTAATATATGATGTTATGGAAAGCATGATTTATTGTATTTGTTGGGACAACTTAATAAGGAAGGACAAGAACAGTTTGTGAAAAAAAAATTGTTGTCATATGAATGATGGTTGTGACCGTTCTGTTGTGTATGGTTTTCAAATATCACAGAAATACATGTTTTGTTGTTTTTCAATATTTAACAAACAAGTGTGTCTTTTCCTTACTTGATGTCTTTTCTTTCTTTGTACAAGCTAACATAAAGGAAGGTGATTAATTAATTAGATAGTTCTAAGTAATATCCTACCAAAAAAAAAAAAAAAAAAAAAAAAAGAAGAAGCAAAGTAGTTAGGTGGTGTGTTACCTTAAAGAAGAAAAAGTACATTATCTACAAAAGCTACTCATACTACAGCTTCCAGTAGTTTAATGTTGTACACTGAAGATGGGATTCTTCACTGATATAAATCAGTGTAGAGGCCTCAAAGCCAGCAGGGTTTTTTGTGACACATAAGTCTGGTGTGCACCTGACAATGAGATACTGCTCAGATTACGCTTCCCTGTTCCTATCAGAGCGGACTGCCTATAGCAGAGGAGATGGTTTATCACACCAAAGAATTAATTTCTTTCTTTCTAAGACATCAATAGCACCATTTCTTAATTGATAACAAGGGGATGGAAAATGAAGGACCTTTCCAAAAAGGTCTGTTACTACTGACTGATGTTTTGTATAAGACACAATCTGCTTTGCAAGAAGAAACATCTGGTTTATGTTTCCTAATATGTTTTCCTTTTATATGAACAGGCAACTCTAATTGTCTATAAATGCACTGGATAAGACAAAGAAGATCTAGATCTTTCTTAATTGCCATCAAACTTTCTTTTTCTACTTCAACTGTTTTTCAATTACAATTTATAATTAAATTGTCATACATTCCTGGGACATTACTCACTTTAAAAGCAGTAAAACACATCAGACCAGAGACATTTTCTAGCTGCAGAATTTCCTGGTAGAAAGAGCATGAGTGGCACCAGGAGGGCTGTACCCTGGCGCCTTTTTTGAGGAATGGTGAAAGCTCGGGCAGCACTTTTCAATGTCTGGCTCAGGATTTTGTAATTTAAAACAGAAGCCCTCAACTCACAAATGCTATCTTGTTCTTTCCCAGCAAGGAAATATGACTTGAGCTAACCAGACTGCCTATCTTGCTGACAGTCTCCCATGTGGCAGTGTGACTCTGGCACTCCCGCCTCCCCACTGCTGCAGAGAGATGGAGAAGGCACTGTTCCTAACAGGATGGCCCTCAAGCCAGAAGCCATCCAGGAGAGGTATCCTGGGCACTGCACTGCCAGCAGCCGCAGCCCCTCTCCAGCCTAGTACCCCAGGGATGTCTGCACAGCAGAGCTCACCCTTGCAGATGAGGTGTGCCTGCAGCCTCCAAGAGCCACTCTCGGCTGCCTGGGCTCACATCAGGGCGGTGAAAGGATGGGCGCTTAGTGGAGGTGCGGTTGGGAATGGAGAAAGTGAGGACCCTAGATATTTTGGAAAATAAGGTATAGTGAATACACATCTCCTGGGGTGTCTGGAAAGCTGCTCTCACCCTGTGCTTGAAGCTTGTCAGGTTAAAAAGGACAAAGTGGCTTTTTCAAAATACCTGAGTCCTACTGCACCTAGAGGCTGAGGCAGAAATCGAAAACAAAGTCACTCCGTCAGCCAGGCCACCTTGCCTACAGAAGAGGTTTGCCAGCAATGAGACATGTAAGACTCTCTTTTTCTCCTTATGGGCTAAACTAGGCTGGGGAAGTGGAGAGGGGGGCACTATGGACAGAGCCCCTGTACTGACAAAGAGCAAAGCCTAGGGAATTCTCAGCACAGGCACTGCTCTTCTTGGGGTCAGTCTCTACAGAAGATCACACATTGCCTTCCACATTTCCTCCTGGCAGAGCCCTGCTCCTTCAGAGTGCTGGTTCAGCTGAAGTTCTTGTCAGTGGTCTGCAAAAATAATGATGGTGACCAAGCCAGAAGCTTTGAAAAATCTTTTGAGACTGGTGCTCCTGCACCACCCTTTGCAGAGATCACCAGAAACCTCAGAAAGGATATTTAAAACAATACACAAACATATAGAAGTGTAGGCTATATGGTCCCATAAACAAAACTTTTCAAAAATAGACAAAAACTATTTGGCTGTTGTTCATTAGAACATCATCTATCTCTATTATTACCTCTTCATGTCAATTACTTCCAATTTCTTCCTGCTATGACTAAGGTGGGGAGAGTTGTAAAGGCAAAGGAGTTGCAGAACAGTGATATGTGAAATACATTTCATTATTCCTACAAGCTTGAAATTTTAACAGAAAACTTTTTTTAATATATTTGCCATCTGCTAGCAATTAGCTGTTGCAAAGCAGAGCAAACAACAGTGCACACAATGTGCTTATTGTATGTGATGATTTTTTTCTTAATTGCTCCCTGATTCGTGGCTGCATGACTAAAATGCAAAATGCTCTAACAGGCTATGCATTATGCGAGGCACACTAGTTACCCTCATGGTAGAAAAACAAGCAGCTGAAAGACTGGAGGATATCTTCTAACCAAAAAGTTTTGAAACAGGAGACTGTGGAAGGAGACTATGAATGAACTCACTTTTATGCACTAGCTTTTGTATTTCAGGGGTGCAGTTATCTGTCAGCCCGCTACTTTTAGCAAAAGGTTGAATCTCACAGACCATTCAGTTTCATGCCTTCTAGTCACTACGCCAAAGCAATAATTCAATAAACCAGTTCTATCTAGTTTCTCCCACACCTGCACACACATGGACTCTTAGAGCAGCACAATGGAGACCAAATACCTGTGGAGTTAGTTTCCCAACCCTCTGTGTTATAGGCTCATTAATCACAACTTCTACTTTGCAGACATCCTTCTCTCTGGGGATGGAAAACTTGAGGTCATCTTCTGACAGGAAGACAGACTGTCCCTTCATCACTTTCACCCCAAGGTTGACACTAATAAAGGAGGAGCATACAACTCTTAGTACAAGAGGCAGCAGTAGAAACAACCAGCTTTTCTCAGAGGGCTTCATTCCACCAGTGACAATGTTCTTAACAAAAGAAGTCTTCTCTTTTTCCACCAGCAGATTTTCACCATGTAATGAAGGACCAAAATGTTAGTCGCAGGTAACAAAGTACCACATATTTTCTATTAAGATGTATGCCTTGCCTGAAATTTGGACAGGAGCCTTTCAAAATATCCTTGTTTTTTTATAAAATTCATTGGTCAAGCCTGACAAAATGATGAATGTGTTCCCAGAGTACTTTTAAGGTTTGTAAATCCTGGAAAAAAAAAAAAAAAAAAACAGAAAAGAAATAATTTATATAAGGCATTAAGCAACTATTGGGAAAAAAGAATAACCACAACAAAAATGTCCACCATTTCTTACAGTTCATTTCAAGCAGCTTAACTTCACTTTTCTTTCTATTAAGTGCATACATGCTCAGAAAATTAGCTATGTGTCAATGAGTCTTCTTCCTCAACAGATCAGCTCCCAATATGAATTCCAGGCACCCTTGATCTGTATGCACATACAAACACTTGTGGTGTAGGATCCTTTGTTACTGGCCTTTTTCGCTACTGGAGTGAGTAGATCTTAATAAAAGGGTATGAGCATCCAAGTAATTTGAAAGTGCAGGGATAGGCATTCATCCAGATTGATTCAGCACCCTGAAGTTGGGATAAAGGGAGAGCGGCCTTTTGTTAAATCTATCTTTGCTTTGCCATTGAATGTGGGGGAAAACATTCAACCTTCAGTTGAAAACATGTTGGCAGTGCCTCCGTACTCTTCCTGCTGTAGAGAATAACTGTGCCAGGATATTAACATAGAAACGTGATACTGCACAACAGAGCTGATTTTTTTCCTTTTTCATAAAAAATGAAATAATTCTGAGGGAAATTCAGTGGAAATAAGGAACAAAAGATAATATGGAAAAAATTACATAAGCTCCTCATGCTGCCAGTTACAGTTAACTTCATCTTTCATGTTTATAAACTCATAAGAAAAGCATAGTTCTTCTAACACTGAACACTCCAAAATCCTTTTAAGACTCTAATTTCTACAACCCTCTGAAGTGACTGAATCTACGGCCCGAAGAATATGCAACGCTATTGATATAATTAAATTTTATAAGATCATAAGAATGTCAAGCTAGTAAAGCGTCATCTTTCCTTCAGTTTCCTGTATTTTTTAGTGCTCTGACTCTTATTTGCACAGTCTAATTTAGCCACAACCCTACCATCAACAGTGAGCTTTCCTAAAAGTGAATACAAAACCAAATCCATGTATCCTTTTATATTCTTCGTTATTGTTAACAGGTAAGAGTTTACTCTGCTACAAAATTGATCCCATGTTGTCAATGTGTATTACAGTCTTACTTTGACTGCTTTTGCTTGCAGGCATTGCTCCTATATCACTATACATGTTTTCCTCATATGTTCCAGCAGTGGGCCCCTCTCTTATGTGGTCAAGTGAAGGTTTTGAGAAGTATAACCTCACTTTCTAAATAGCAAAATGAAATTACAAGAGGTACTTTCAGCTCATAATGGCAATAAAATGAAAAGGTTTTGGAGTGAATGCCATGAGATTAGCATTCTCCCCTCTGTGTGAAGAAGGCCATCGCTTCCGCAAAGTCATGTGTGTGTGTGTGCTACACACTACTTATACTGATCCACAGTGACAGTGCGTGGCTCTGGGGCAGCTCTAACTGATGGTGATGCTGCTGCCGTATTTTGTGGCTACTTTGGACTTCCTTGCAGTCTCCTTACTTCTCTGCCCTTAATATCACAGCTAAGCCTGATGCATTGCTGATATTCCTTAGCATGTCACCTGTGTATCCAGAATGAACACATGACCGAGACACTATTATTTCCAAGTACACCACAATATTTCAGATATACATAAAGACTTAAGGAAATAATGGTGTTCATGAAAAACACATTAGGAGAATCAGTATTTTTAGACTACACTCTTCCCTCATTGACTTTCTAAGGATCTGTCTTTATGGCAAAACACCTGAACCAGCTCCAGGTGTGCTGTGTGCCTCAAGCTCACAGAACGCTACCAGCTTCAGTCCCAGAAGCAAAATAGACATGTCAGTTCAGTGATATATCATATATTAGCTGTTATCCCTCAGGGTGGACGGAGCACATGATTTATGAAGAAAGGCCAAGACAGCTGGGTTTGTTCTGCCTGGAGAAGGCTTATTGCTGGTTTTAGACATCCAACAGAAAAGTTCAGAAAGCCTAGAGGTGGACAGCAAAGGGATAAGATGCAACCCACAAAATTTGCAACAAGGGAAATTCACACTAGATACTAGGAAAAAAAACCAAAACCCACAGTGAGCATGGTCAGTGGAATGGGTTTCCCAGAGGGGCTGTGGAGTCCCCGTCCTCAGAGATTTTTAAAAAACAATCAGGTCCTGAGTAGTGTGATGTAACTTTGAAGCTGGTCTTGCTGTAGAAGCTGGCTGTGCTGAGAGCAAGGGGCAGGAGCTGTTAACCTGCAGAGATCTTTTACACCCCAAATAGTGTGATTACTCTAAGCTGAAATGAAAGAGATGTCTGGTTCCAGGGACTCAAGTTAATTACCTGGTGTATTTTGGCAAAACACTTAATTGCACCCTGCAAACTATCCAGTAATTCTCATAAGATCAAATATAAAAACCATAGTGGTGTAAAAAACGTAGCAACAAAGAAAGACCTCCTTTCCCATAATTTGAGCTAGATTGGCCACGCTGTACCGGAGATTTTGGGAGCCTGGAAAAGGAGTCCTGAAGATGTGTCCAAGGAATTACGCAAGGGACACTCTGAAAGGGGACCTCTGAAGAGCTCCTCATCTGCTGGCAGACCCCTTCCATGTGCTGCAGATGAGCAATGTGGTGAAGGCAGAGAGAGAAGGTGCCTCTGAAGGGTCAGTGGCTGTGACTCTGTAGAGTTAACAGGGGGACAGACCAGACTGGAAACAATGTAGGGGTGGAGTACTGAGAACTACAGATGCAGTTTGTTAAAAATTTCCTCCAGATGCCAGAAGAACTAGTTTTTCCTCAGGACTGCTGGTGCACATATGAGAAATGATGCAATGGCTAATTACAATCAGCATTCTCACCAAATGCAACTGGTTTTCAAGATTTAAAAAAAGATAAGGAAAAAGGAAAGAAACTCAAAGACTGTTGTAAAGTTATCATCATCACAAAATCACAGAATATCTGAAAAAATTTCCAAATATGTCAAGTGTTCATTGGCATCAGGAATCTGGAGAACTCTGTTAAGTCCCTAAGAACATCCATGAGTTATTGAAAGTCCTTCCAACAGCAGACTCTGGGGAAAACATACATCTATGCAGGGCCCAGCCAGAGGTACACGTAGGAACTCTCAGTCGTGCATCTCTAGATCCATGTCAAGTAGATCTGCCGGTTTAGATAATTTTTGAAATTTTTTTTTTTATTATTATTATTACAACTGCTGCAAGAATGAAATTTACTTCAAAGACTGCAAGTATTAATCTGTTGTTTGGAAGCTTTCCAGAACTTCCTCTTTATTTAGAAGTTTTAAAGGTACAGATTCATGAGTCTGATTCTGAGGAGGACTAATGTGATGTAAATAAAGAGTAATTCCAATAATTTAGATAGTGCAAAACAACTGAAAATAAGATCAGAAACCACACCAGTAACTCTCAGTTGTTATAATACCTAAAACCTGACTGAAAAATCCGTAATCACTAGTGAGCTTGAGCAAAGTCTCAATGACACCCAGAGTCTTCAATGGAATTTGGATGAGGCCTTAGAGTTTCTTTGTGTGTGATAAAATCTCTGGTTGCCTGGGAGATTTCACTGAACAATTGGATCCAAAATTGCCCTCTTCCTTTACAAAGCTTGAAGGGACTAATGGAGGATGATTGTTGTGGGCTGGGATTTGGACTGATTTGTTTTAATGAACACCAGAAAAAGTTTACAAGAAACAGAAAGAACATAGGATTTGGGTTTTTTGAGGATGGGATTAAAGAAAACAAACAGCAGCCTTTCCCAATTTCTAGGACACAAGATGAGTATTAGTGCAGCAATTAAAACTTAGCCCAGGGCACTGAAAGGATCCTGAACTATTAAATTAGGGGGATGTCACTTCAGAATGTGCAATTAAGACATGTGCCCCTTGGACTGTTCGCGATTTAACGCTTTTGTTCCATGCGCTACAAACAAGGATTATAGGCCACATCGAAACTAAATATTCAGAAAGGTATTTACAGAGTGGAAGATAAAAGTTCCCTTCTTTTTTTACTTTCTTAGTTTTGGTCTGTGAACGGACGTCCTGTGCACTTTTTGACAAGTCCTGTACACTTTTTAGCAAAGAAAGGAAACAAGAAGCGTTTCATTGCATGGTCAGTGAATTGGCCTTCCTTCATAAGGGAAAACAGCTGAAGGATATGAAGCGCATCAGATATATCCAAGTTATTAACATTTTTTTCCCTTTGTTTCTTTGTTGTATTAAAGCAGAATACTATAAGGTAGCAAAAAACCTGTTTTTTTTCATTTAACTCTCTTTTACATTACAGATTAAGACCTAATAGTTTCAATTTACAGAGATGTTTCTGACCTCAGCATTCATTATCAGTGTGTTATTGTTGTGGTTGTACACTGAGTTATGATTCTCCAAAGCTTAGGATATTAGGTAGTGGAAGCTGAGTGCAGAAGTATTGCTATATGCTGACAGGCCAATATAAGACTGAAAGCACATTTGATATTACACAAAGGCAGACAAGTAGTAGGAGATAAAAAATCTGAATATAACACCATGAGCATTATTGGTCCATGATGCCAAGGATTGCAGCTTAATGTGTTACCTGGGGATGGAACAATCACATAATAGTGAAATAATAAAACCGTATATGTATCTATAACCTTAATGTAATATGTCTATGATTCTTTAAGACTGTAGTTTGTTATATTTGCAATAAGTAACCTTTAGTCACATAGGCTAGGCCTCCATATGTAGTCTATTAATCCCTGGAGGGAATTGGTAGTGCTAAGTTGTCAATTACTTCGTTTGTTAGAAAGCTAGCACTGCAGATCCAGGGGCAATTAAGAGAAATAGGAAAACAAAGATAGACTTTGAGAATGGAGTAAAACAGGCTCTGAGCCGGCACTTTGGACTCAAAGAAGATCAAGGAATATGATGAGCTGTTCTCATGACCATAAATGGAGACTTCAAAGGAAAGTTCAACCCGTGGATTTGAGGAAGGGACGCTCTGACAACCCTTGAGACCACCAGACAACCCTCAACTCAAAAGACTGAGCATGAACAAGTGGGTGGGGAATATTACGATTCTGGGAAAACTAATGATTATGTATCAATATTTTGGGAATTGCTGATAAATACATATGAAGTTACTCAATATAATCTGCTCGAGTTTGTGGACTGGTGTGCACGATTGGAGGAACGATTCCCCGTGCATCCAACGCGTCACAATAAAGAATGCCTGCTTCTCAATACTACATTGCTGTGAAGAAGTTTATTCCCGATTTTGGTGACAAATGCAAGGCTGAAAACAGAGTTATTCTTTTCCACTATAGATTTTCCCTATAGCTGTTGCTGAACCCTTTTAACGTCCACTCCTTATGAGACACCCTTCTGCATCAACCAGAAATTGTAAGGCTGGAGGCGTTTCTGTCTTAGGGGCATTGCTTTCCCATTAAGTAGAGCTAAGCTGCAGGGGGCAGGTGAAGGACTCAGTGATGGACAAGGAAATAAACGGCAAGAGAAACACTGAGAGGAAGACTTTCAGTCAGGGATTGAGCCGGGATACATAAGAACTTGTCCTTCAATCATTACACAGGGTACTTTTGAAAAGGCAGAGCAGGTCAGAGTCACAGACTGAGGCTTACAAAAAGGAGCTATTAACTGTGGTTGCCTCTTAAAGACCATCTTGAAGACAATGCATTGTCCCCTTTTAAGTGCTAAATAGATCTGCTTACATTGTTAGAAGTACTTTAAATTTTGAGATAGAGATCGAGATCGCATTGTTAGCTACACTGAAGACCACTGAAAAAGCAAATAAAATCAAGTATTGGCTTTTGTTTTAATAAAGATAAGAGACTACCAGCTAAATTGCATTGTCTGAACAGGTAAATATTTTCTCCTCAAAAGACCAATGGAAACGTCTTTTCCCTCTATTGTTTTAAGCCCAGAACACACCAGAAGTTGAGAAGATAAAAGATAAAGTGATTTTTTTTTTCTCTTTGTTGCCCTTTATCTTTTTTAAAGATCATTACACAAATAGGAATGACCATCTTCTGACTGCCCATTCTCCACCAGACATGAAGGCTGAATTGGAACAGAGTGCAATGCAGAAACGACTCTGAAAAAGAAATAATTACATCTTTTTGACAGCTGTCTGAGGAAGTCCATAAAACACCCCAGCTTCCAGTGAGGTTTTCCACTGATGCTATCCATGTGTTACTATCCTGCACATGACCCTCATTCTCCTGGGTCTCAGTACTCACTGCTTTCCCATCTCCCCTTTGGGAGTCTAATGCTATAGGGGATAGCGATTTGCACAGAAAGTCAAGCCGGCCTAGGAGAAACACTGACTGAACCAACCTCTTTGACATTTCCAGGGCTAATTAACTTTTCAGAAGGCTTGAATAATTCCACTTAAAATTTTCTTTTAACCATGCAAATACAGGAAAAGTTTGGGGTTTTGGCAGTCAAAAGGAGTAGGCTACTTCTCAGTGTAAATGTTAATACAAACCACTATGGGTTTTTTTACTGTCATTGTTTGGTAGTTTAATGACATGCTGGTACTCTCCTAAGAGCATGACACAATTGTAAAGAAGAGCAGCATATTTAATCTTTTTTCTTTTCTCCTTTTCCTGTATAAGAAAGGAGAGAGGGATCCTGGGAAATCCCAGTTGGGGCCGGGGTGGTGGGTGGCATATAAACTAGAGAAAATTAGTGAAAAATTAAAGTAAAAGGAATAGATTTGCCATACTTTCTATTTCATGTATAATCATACACACTGCAGAGAGGGAATAAGACCTACTGTTCTTAAGAGAAGAGCAGTCTATAACAATATGTAGGTAGCAGAATGTCTTCCCCTAACATACCCAGAGAATGACTAAAAAATAAAAAGTGAAAGCTACCCCTAATAATGGGAACTGTGGATGGGTGAAGGGAGTGTAGTGGATAGAGAAATCTCCCAAGACCGTTGACTTTGAAAAGACATTTCATTTTAGCAAGTAACTAGTAATGCATAGAAAGAAAGTAGTGAAACTTGGCAAGCAGCCTAGGATGAGTCAGTGACCATTGTGCTTGTGTTACAAGGACAAAATGTTAGCTTCACCTTGATCCTTAACTTCAGCAAGTGAAGAAAGAGGTTATAGCATTGCATTCAGTACCTAACATGACAACACAAGGCCTCCAGCTCTGGAGCTCTATGCTTTTCCGTGACCTTTGCAAGCTATGGTCAGATCTCATGCATGAGGTGCTAGATAACCATGCCTCATGTCAGAGCAGCTCTACCAGAGAGTGAACGCATCTGTAACTCGCAGGTGTAAGGGTGTCAAAACCTACAGAAAAGGAGCAGAAAAAGCCTCTTACACAAGGAATACCAATGTGAGGAGTCAGGAACAAGGATCCTGTGACCAGTTGTTCAACAATGGCATTATTTCATTCCACCATGAACTGCAAGGTCTGATACTTCTGTGAAACAATTCGTTGAGCAGTGGTGATGAAATGCAATACCACTGACATCTTGCACCTCTCCATAGCACCATGTATCTGCTCATGTACTCAATAAGTTGTATCTGATAAAACACAACCCTGCTCTACATGGAAGTAGAAAGCAATGAAGTGCCAGTGGACTTCCATCTCTGGTAGACTCCCTCTTACAGGCAGAAACGTACCTGAAGCACAACATGTGGTTTTGGTGGTTTTAGAATAATTTCTTTATGCACTGCTACTGGTTGGCTGGTTAACTGAGTGTGGGGAGAAGTATGAGCTTTGAGCTGATGAGCCCTGAGGGTAATTGCAAAGGTTTTGAATTTTGGAGAAGACTTTGCATACCATTCTTCACAAAAACAAGCTCAGTGGAGGGTGTGCTGCATCTCACAGTGCTAAACAAAAGAAGGCTTGCAATCTGCTACACATGCTACAGAGAGGATTTATTTGAATGCTTAGATTTTAACAGCTGGTAGATGGTATGGTTTACACTTTCCCACAAACACACTGGCTTGGTTCATCTATTTGCACCCTAAATGTGTGAAACTTAGATGCTCATTTGAGCTTTTTACCAGGACTGCTGCTATATTCTGAGAGCAAAAGATGTGCCTCCAAAGAGAAATTCCTTCCTGTTTATATAGTTCTATAAGGAAAACAGGGTAGATTTATCAAAGACACAAATTTAGGATTCCAAAGGCATGTGAGGGGACTGCACTGGGAGTTTGATATTCCCTACATACAAACCAAAAGTGATTTGAGATTATTCTGTGAAAACTGTAAATTACTTAGATATGGTATGATTGTGTTCAAGTTATGTTTGGTAAATGGGGAGTATGATTAAATAGTTACACAGCTTTTCAAAATTAATCTATATCCACTAAAAAAACCATCCCAAAGCCATAGTTCCTCTTTTGTTAACAATTTGCATTGATAAGGGTATATCCTTACACATTCAGGATACCTGCACAGTGTAGCTACAACCTGTCAACGCATGTAGTTGCAAGATGATTTTACACATTTGTGAGAAAGTCAAACACAATCCAGCTACAGTTTATTTTCACAGCCATCTACTAGAATTCTTCAAAATACTGTTACAGGCTTCTCAATGCTAGCAACTAAAGAAAGAAATAACACATTTCATTAGGGAGTGTTTAACAACTTCCCAAATACAATCTATTCAGGTTTTTTTACCCAACTGCACAAAAGGTAGCTGAATCATCCCAAGGATCTCCTGTTGGAAGTTGTGGAAGCATTAAGTTGTGCATGGACACCCTAGCTACCTACAGTAATTGTAGTCCATACAGCCTTTAGCATGAAATAAATTAATCTGGATCTACAACTGCTTGCCACAGAATCTCAAAAAAAAAAAAAAAAAAAAAAATGGGGAGAGAAGCGAAGTTAAGTATTGATGACGAATGATCTGCTCACTCTCCCTTTATGCTCAACAGGTACAGTCAAGCAGATTGCACTTGATATATCACTGTTTGACTAGCATGTGTTACTTTATCGTGATGTTTTTACCACACCTACTGTTTTTACTGTTAGATTGATTAAGCCAGTTATCACTTATTTTCCCCAAGAATACATTCATTCCTGTTGCGCTGTAACTAATTTTATCATAGACATGTATTTTCAAGACCACTTGTACTGGAACTAATATTATCATAGTCTAATATTATCAAGAGTACTTCAAGGACTGCAGAAAATAAATGTAATGAATGAACAGGCATGAAGTACTTTGATTTATTGACCAAGGACTCTCTCATCTCTCCTTATACTTGGCTAATTATTCTCAGAGCAAGGACCTGTGCTGGAAAAATGTTCAAACTCTAAAGGTGCCCAGATCTAAACCACCTCACTTTCTAGGTCAAAACTGTCTGCGTGCTGTCGCGTTGCATGCAAAATAAACCCTAGGGGAGCATCATGAAGCAAAAACAGGCAGACCCACAGCAGTAACATCCAAGTAAGAGAAAAGGGATAGGACAACTTCTACAGATATGTGTGCTTTTTTACTGTGAAAGCAACTGATGATTTACACTGCCAATCCCTCCCACAACTTGGACACATATCAACAGCAGAGATGCATTTTGCCTAAGGTCATGTGCAGTCTTGAGTTAGCAGAGATGATGAACTAGTAGAATTCTCTAACTAGCAAAAACATAACTTTCAAAATAATCCTCTTTTAACAACCATTTCAAGAGACTGTGTATAATTATCTACAGGATTTGTTCAAACGTCTCAGCACATCACAGAGTAACAGCAACTAATCTCTAAGAGGTGATGTTTTAGTTTGGGTCTAGATAAATGCTCAGAAAGAAGCAGGAAATGTAAAAACATTGCAAGTGCACGTGTGTGTGTGTGTGTGTGTGTGTGTGTGTGTGTGTGTGTGTGTGTGTTTGTGTGTGTGTGTGTGTGTGTGTGTGTGTGTGTGTGTGTGTGTGTGTGTGTGTTCAGAAACACACATAAACATTTACACATACATATGACCAATGAACATCTGCCTAATACAGATGAATGAAGTCAGCTGTCTGAATGTACATGAAAAAGTGAAAAGTCTCACAGATCCCTACTGCAAAATAAAAGTCTACAATTTTAAAATATGCGTTTAAAAATACAGGTTCTCCCAGCTAAATGAAATAGGTCCT
This sequence comes from Bucorvus abyssinicus, assembly GCA_009769605.1. Lineage (NCBI taxonomy): Eukaryota > Metazoa > Chordata > Aves > Bucerotiformes > Bucorvidae > Bucorvus > Bucorvus abyssinicus. The sequence continues at coordinate 34,110,069 of CM020063.1, forward strand.
TTAGAAAGACTACTATTGAAAGTTTTCAGTGTTTTTATCATGTTTCTCTCTCCCAGTGTGCATTACTAAAAAGACAATTTAAAGAAAAGAAATCTTGCTTAGTGCTTCTAAGTTTTATTACACATAATGTTTTATTACAGATGATGAAGAAAGCCAGGATAGCTGAGAAATATATATCAATTTGAACATTAGGATAAACTAATTTGCTTGGAATTCTTAACTTCCAATTTAACTTCTGCTAAACTACTGGCAAGAATGACTGCCTGTTTTCCTCCAAAGTTAGAACTGATCTTTCATCCATCCCGAGTACAAAAACTACCGTCCGACTGCTTTGCTGCAGCATTCAGCAGCAAACAGAATGTTATAAGTTGTTAAAACAGTATTACAACCAGAAACACAACAGCATTCAGTGTATAAAACAAACTAGAAGCAGATACTTACAGGTAGCGGTGATTCTCCAGGAGGCTGAACACGGAATCATGCTAGAATAAAAGGAATAATGAATGTCACTGACCCAGTAATCTCTGGTTTAAAAGGCTGGCAGAGAAAGAAATCCCATGAGTGGGCGACAGAGAGAAAGACAGAGGGAGGGGGAGAGAAAGATAAATGAAATTCCGGTCTTCTGATCAGCGTGGCTGCAGTTTTCTCCGTACTGAAAAAACTACAATAAACACTCTTTGCTTGCAAGACTGCTTCTGACTGCAGTCCCAGAATACAAACACTTTTGGGCTCCCTGTGATAATGGCTTTCTGAGATGCCTTGGAGTGTTTACATACAGCAACACTTCGCTGGCAGCCTGCCCCAGATCTTCCTTTCACCTTCTGCTAGTTAAGTCTGTTGGCACTAAAAACTAAGCTCTTTTTATTATGGTTTGCTCATTTTTTCTCCCCACTTCTGCTAGTTTATTTCCTTCAACACTCTCTCTCTCTCTCTCTCTCTCTCTCTCTCTCTCTCTCTCTCTCTCATATTTATGTATTAAACATTCATAGACAAAGAGGTGACCTAAAATCTTTTCAGATCAATCACTTTTCCCCCACAAGAAGGGAAAAAGAGCCTATACTGAAATGCAGACATCAGCCTCTTGGAAATAAGATCAAACCTGCTTTGCTATTATCTTATGGAGGTAATTAATCATGTCTGTATAATCAAGGTAATCAATAATGCATATAATAATAATAATAATATAATAAATAGTAATGCATATTGCCTACTTACAAATGTGATACTTTTTACGAGCTGAAATGTTCAGTTGACTGCTATTCAAAATTGTGTTGCATGTTAAAGAGTTAAGTGTTAAACATATATTTACTTTACTAACTAATTGCAGTTGCAATAAAGGAAAATCCAGGAGTATTCAACTTTTCTATTTTTTCATTCAGAACAGCAAGAAAGAGGAAGGATATAGGCCAAATCCCACCAATTTCATGCCTCCTAGAATTCAAGATACCTCTCCAGCCTTCTGTCACAAGATTCATATCAGATTTGGAGATTTGACTGGCTGGTGGGAGTCTAAGTAAAAATTGCTACCACACAACAGCTCGTTTGGTGCATCCTGAGGAGTAAACATGACAGCCCATATTTGCAGAGCACAAAGTTGCAATACAGGGGCAGAATTGCCAGGGACAGACCACCCTATGCCCGTCTCAGAACCAAGTACACTTTTAAGCATAGGGGCCAAACAGATTTTTAGCGCAGCCACAGGGTTTTGTTGCAAATGAAAGAGGGACAGACTCTTGGGGAAGAGCTACTGACTCAGGTTCCCTGTGCAAGCAGGAGCCAAATCCAGCATGACTGTAACTCTGTGGCATGTTGCCTCCCCTTGCCCCTTTCTGAATAAGCAAGCTGACTTTGACCCTCATATGGAAACAAAACCGAAGTCAATAGTATGAAAGAAAAGAACCAGCAGATGTTCCTATGACATGACTTAAAGGCAGATGAAGAAAACAGATGGCTGTTAAAAATTAAAATGAACTCAAAGCTATACTATGTGTAATATGATACAATCTGGGGTATATTTGCTTATGAAAAAACACTAGACAAAAAAAAAAAATTCCTTGAAGTACAATATGAGTATCAGAGTGGTATACTGTCCTGGTTTTCAGACCTGTAATTCTCAGATTTTATCAAGTTTCAGAAGAACTTGGAATAAGTATGTATCTACTCTGAGTTGTGTAGATGACTTCGGATTAGCTTGTGTTTTTGTGCTTGCTGGAATGTAGCTTCTAATTCACCATGATGAATGGCCTGTTTATATTGTACAGTAGTCTGGTTAGGATCATCCATATAACTACTTACAGGCTGATTTTAAAAGTGGAGGTTTATTTTAAAGGATAATGTTTCTGACTCATTAATCCATAACATAATTGCAGAAGTTTTTTTTCAAACCAGTTTGATTATTCCAGAAAAGAACTTTGCATCTCATTTCTTATTGTAGTCCCTAACAACAATTAATTTTTGCAATCTGTCGCGGTCACATTATCTACAGGATAGACTAAAATGACCAAAGCTTTTCTTGAGAAATGACAGAGAAGACATGCCTTTTGTACACATACTTTTCATTTCAACATTTGACCACACAGGAAAGAGAATAGTTCAGTTTCCAGTGAATGAAAGTTAAGCGCAGTATATATTCCTTCTGTAATTGCTAGCTAAAATTGTGTAGCCCAGGCCTTTGTTATGAAGGTAATTAGTCACTTGTTTTCTGTAAACTTTTTTTAACAAGGTATAGTTATAATCAGTCCCTTCTTTTCCAGGCTTTGGAAAAGGAAAAAAGTGTACAAGTCACAAAACAGCTGAGAACACACACACACCCCCCATACCCACACAGACCCTTTTGACTTGCATTGATAAGCAATGGTCTAAACCACACATTGTCTGTCATCTGCATTTTCAGTAAACACCCCTGTAAGGAGGATGAGGTTCTCAAAGTGACGGAAGACTCATCCCAAACCTGAAGGCCGTACACAGGAAGATCTGCTGAATCCACAGGAAAAAAAGACACAATTATTTCCCACATATTTACTACATGGCAGAAATTTTAATCTATGAGCAGCAGTACAAGCAAGATATTCCTTTGAGTTCTCGCATAGGAGACTGAGAATCTGTGGTTATCAGGTATAGCCAGGCAAGAAACATGCTCAATTTTCATGGTACAAAGCAAGTAACATGTATACCACAACAGAGGAGATGGTCCTTGCTGCAGGGAGTACATCCATTTCCTCTTTCACTTCTGAGGCACTGAAAAGCCTCATCCAAGACCAAGACACCAGAAAAAGCTTATCTGCTTGGTTAACCCTCACCCATAGACAGTCACAGAGTGGCAGTGATGCTCTGGAAAGGTTGCTGCAGTAGCAAACTGAATAGAGAGAAATGCCTATGCAGAGACATTACAGCCTTACAAACATGGACATGTGATGAAGCAGTCCTTCAGATTTGGTAGTACAGTTGTATGAGCGAAGAGCTTTGGTTTTGGCTGTATTCCACAAAAACATTCTTGTGCTTGGGAAAGAAGAGGACTGGAAACTACATTTTATTGGTGCTACTGAGTTTTGTGTGACATAGGTTTAACTCTCCCTGTAATCAACAAGAAGAATGTCAAGTGACACTCCAAAGAGCATGGCAAAGGTTTATATGCTGATGAGTCCAAAATGATAAGGCATCACACTGTTGATGTTTCTTTCCTGATAAGTATCAGAAAACTTTGTTTTCAAAGGACAATTGTATAGAAACTTGCCAGACTTTAAAGAATCTCTCAGAGTCCTAACCTTTAGGGAGATATTTTCAGCTCCAGTAACAAACAATTGACCTCTTAATTTATGAACCATGACACTGCTCTGTTGTCTGAAAAAAAGCAGCTGTGACCTAAAGGGAGTTTTAACCTTCATACGCTTCCACTAAAGTGATAGAAAGGCCAGCTGTTAATCTTCAGGGAATGAGGAACATTACCCAGATCCAATCCATTGACAACAGCCGCTTACTGGATACAAGGAAGCCTGTATTTTCCCTACTGCGAAGACTCAAACCAGCAGAAAAATTGCTGTTGTGTACTTCAGATTGCATTTAGAGGTTTAGTTTGGGCTACGTAGCAGCGAGAATCTGTCCATAAGCACAGCTAGCCTTCAACTTACTTCTAACAGTTAATGAACATGGCAGAGACATGCCAGCATGTCAAAATGCTTGACAGATTGAGTGTAAGATCTGAAGTTAGAAATTCTGCATAATTGATTAATCTAAAAAGCTTTAGTCCAGCTTTCTGGGAAGTATTTTATGTCTTAGTTTTCCTGTCAAATGACAATTCCACTCACCTCAGTCATGTTAAATGACCTGATCCATTGATGCCCAAATTGTATCAGTTGTTTGAAGGCATGCTTGCTCTTAAGGAGGCAAGGTGTATGCATGTAAAACACTGAGATTCTCAACTGGAACATATTCTAGAGAATAACAATGCTATTTATTTCATATCTCATGGAAAACGCTTTATTTACATTTACTAAAACTGTTCTCTAAAATAGTATAGTCTTTTGACTAAAACAATGTAGTCTTTTGGCAAAGAGTAAAGGAGACCAAGAGAGCCAAGGGGCTATTTTTGCCTATGTCACAGCAAATAAAAGGTAATGGTTTTATAAAGCTGTAAACCTAAATGAAACATTCTTTGAGTAAAGCCAGCATTTCTACAAAATCTGATTTATACCTGCAAAGTCTTACTCTCCCAAACTGTCTATAGCTGTATCCCCAAACTGTCTATGGTTGTGTCCTTAACATCTGAGCTGATTACAGCATTATTCCTGTATCAGGAAGCCTGGTACAGCATGTAACTCATGTTTACAGTAAGCCCTGCGTGATCAAATGAGGACACATCACTTGCTTTTGCACAGTTTCTTCTAAAATCATATGCCATATGTGCTGGTACAACTAACATTTCTCCTCTTTTGGTGCAGATAAGTTCATTAGGATCTCTTTCTGTATTTATTTAAACCACAGAATCACAGAATGGTTTGGGTTGGAAGGGTCCTTCAAAGGTCATCCGGTCCAACCCAATATTCACTGCAATAATGTAAATGCTCATCAGGAGTGTTAAGTCTCACAGGCTGTCACTGTAACAGAGTCTACTATGGGCCGCGTCCTCATTTTCAAATTCCCTGCAAAGCAAATTTGAAAACATTGCTCTGTGGTTACTTTTGCTTCTCTGTAAGAAAAATGGAGCATAGCTCTACAGCGGCGCCCTGCAGACAAGAGAGCTGGGAATTGTGATCACCCATTAGGTATTCAGATACAACAGGAAAAGGCATGGGGAATAAAATCAAGTGCATGCTGAATCCATAGTCAGTAACCGACATAATTTTTAAAATCTTCTCTACTTTTAGTAATTGCAACTCAATATATGCACTATGTGGAAAAAAAGTTGTCTGATATTTCAATTAAAAGCAAATAAAGCTTTGTGTCACAGATGATAAATAAAATAACTATTATTGAACCTCATGTAACGTCAAGCAATGAGTCTAAAAATAATCCACTTCAGATCTGGATACAGCTCCAGGGACTAAAGACGTGTATGGCAATGCAGCAAGTCTTAGCATTATATGTCACACAACTTTTAGATAAAATACACTAATGCATTAATATCTTACATGGAGCACAGCTGTCAGGAGATCAAAAGCACTGCATCTCTCTGCCAGCTGCTTCATTGGAAAATACATGCAGAATATGTACAATAGCAAAGACCTTGGTCACAAAGACAAAATATTAAAGTTTTTGAGTGCAGAAGAGGGCCTAAACATAAAGTTGAGAATGGCATTCTTGAAAGACAAACAAATAAGCAACCCTACCACAAGGCAGCACAAAAATATCTGCTTTGTGTCAAGCAGATACAAAAAACAGAATGTTGTCTGAAATGGGAGTTTGAGGCAGAGGTGAATAGCATTTTTAGTAAAATAAGTAGCTTCACTGAAAAATCCGTACTTGATGGTATTCTCTATTTTTAAACAGTTTGATTTTTCTCAAAATTCCTCATATCTTGGGCTAAACCCTCACCTGTTGCAGAGGAATAGTGAATGGACATCTTTAAGGACTTGAGCATCTTGGCAGTCCCTGCAGTCAGCCTGAATGCACCTAGAGCACTTTCAAGGTTTCTTCAAGTTATACAGCCATAAGGATCAGCAAGCATACTGCAAATCATAAAAACATCTCTTCATAGCTGTGCCTTTCTTTTTGGAGATGTGCGAGGGACTAGGTACAGCTGACTACACAGTAGCAGAGCCTTCTCTACATGCCCTCCAGGGCAGTCTCATGGCAGGATGCATGGCCACTGGGGTTGTGGGACTATGTGACCATCAGAAGTGGCCTGTCTCTCCATGGGTCAGGATAGTAGAGATATGTAACAATCAGGTAGGAAGATAAATTCGGGCTACCACTGTTCTTGTAGGGCATCTTCTGCAGCATCAAAAGTCACATTTGTGTGTGTAAGTTTCATCATAGAATTTCAGTTCTAGAAATTGTAGCTATGAATATTGGTGCTTGTGCTTCCACATCTATAAAGTTACTGATTCTTCCCATTTCCCTTCCAGAGTGCTGCCGTACACTGCTTATCCAGAGTAAAAAGATATAGGTTGACTTTTTCAAATCTTCAGGTAGCATAGTATGAAATGGTTGGCAGCAGCTAAGGTGACCATCAGCATTTCTAACTTTTGAGGGTGGGCACAGGTGTCACACATGAGGCCCAGGATGAACCCTTTTCCATCCCTTCCTGAGAGTATGCTCACAGTGGGCATAGACAGGTCTTGAGTACCACAAAAGTGATGAATTTGACACAGGAACTTAATGAAGGCACTGGAGGAACAGCAAAGTCCCCAGAATAAAGGAAATAATTAGATTCCAGCTTGCAAAGAGCTGTCCTATCCATTAATGTACCTAAAAGGGGATAGAAAAAGCAAATTTTTTTCACATCAAGAAGCACAGGAGAGAAGGGGTAAAGACTACATGTTCAAAATTTAATCAGACACCACAGGCTACAAAAATTCCGAAGTACGTGAAGGACGGTTGTATGCTGGCTGGCTGTCCACTCCTTGTAACAATGCTCACAACTAGGCTTCAAAATGCATGTTCAAAATGCCCATGCGTTCCCCTCCCTTTCTTTAAAGCCTGTTGTTCCTGCTCCAGTCATTCCACCAAAACTCTCAGACCACACAGCCCCACTAGTGCAGATGGGGAATTGTTCTCATAGTTAAACAACAATCTAATTCATAACAAACCAAAGGGCTTGTAGGAATATTTCTTTATTATCATTAAAATAATATCAGTGCACTCAGAGAACGTTCCTTAGTTGTTTTAATTGAGATCAATCAAAGTGAACTTACTGAGGCTCTGAACATTTTTACCCAGAGTCTTTGAAGACTGAGCCTTTTGTGGAGCAGGCAGGGCCTTTATTTTGGCTTACATGGATTCAGGCAGCAGCTGGCATGACTGGGTTTTCATCTCAGTTAATGCTTCTAAAGTTTTGCCAAATTTCTTTGTTTAGCTCACACTGTCACTGACTATGAAAGCTCTGCAAAAAAAAAAAAAAAAAAAAAAAATTTCTAAAGAATATAATTCATTTTATTTTGTTTTCTGCAGGAAGTTGCAAGTTCTGCAGAGGCAGTATGCTTCTCAGAAGCATAATTAGGTAGGACTAACACATAAGTGATGCTACGCCTGACCTCAACCAGTAGCTCCAGTAAAACCATATATTTTAGAATATTGAAATCATCCTGTGCTTATCCTTACATGTGCTACACACAGCATTCAGAGTGAAACCCAGGAATGCTAATCATCATAAAGACTTCCCTTTCCCTCCAAAGTCTAAATTTTTACTTAGAGCAATGCTTTAGTAAGTGTGACAACATTCTGAAACCATTGCAATCCCTAAATTTTCAGAAGGTATGCTGAAGTCTTTAAGCACAGGATGGTGCTTTAATCTGCTATAATCCTCTAAAAAGATTATTTTCTGAAGAATTTTTCATACCTTGGCATTTAGCCAATGTATTATTAAGATGAGAATTTAATTAGAGAAAATTGAAGGATCCTTCTGAGGTACAGGAAGAAAAGAAACCCCACTTTTATGCACCTGGAGAGGGCTTGGGGAAATCTAGGAGGATGTGTCATTTTGATTATAACAGTACCAGGTCTGATCCTTGCTTGCAATGAATGAAATTGTCAACTGGAAGAGTGAAGTTCAGACTTCTCCAGAAAATCTCCACTGTACCTGTGGTGTTTCTGTGATCTTTCTACTTTTAACACCTGTGGCCCAAGTAATATCCTCTGTTGTCTGGGCAGAGACAGACATGAGGATAGGAAGTACACAGGAAGGTAGGAGACACTGGGCAACCTGGGAGGTTTGAAAAATAAACACAAAAAGAAAAAGAGTGCAGAACAGAGACTATATTAGAAAAGGAGAGCCTGAAACACAGGCACTAGATGACCTACAGCTCAGTCTCCTACATCCCAAGGCACACCTTTGTTTTGGTATTCTCACTGAGTAACCTGCTACTGTTAAGCTATGATCTCTTGAGGCCAAGGAAATGCTTCCCCAGCCTGACACAGAGGTACAGACAGATAAAACCCAGCAAGAATTTGATAAGAAATTATGCAAGTAATGCAGGTAAGTCAGGTCAGTGGAAGCAAGGAATTATTTTTTCCTCTTTTTTTTTTTTTTTTTTTTTTTTTAGAGTAGCATGATAGTAAGAAATACAAAGAGAAGGAGAAAGTTCTCGAGCAAGAACTTCTGAATGCCTAAGAAAGGGTCTTGACTAAGTATTTTGAGTTGTGTTATCTTCATGATCTTCCATTTCTACCGAGGGAAATCACATATCACACATCAAAAACCATCTGGACAAGTTACCAAGAGCAGAGACTTTTCAAAAAATTCAGCATGTAGTCACATCGGTAGCTGTCTCAGTGCATCACAGCTTTTGCAAATGGCACTTTACAGACTGAGTTCAAGAATGAATGATCTCAAAAAAAATAACCTATCTAAAAGTCAAGGCTGTTCAGTTGTTTGGATGTATCTATGTCTACAAACCCAAAGGAAGCTCTACTTGCAGGTCACCACCATTCTGAGCAAATACTCCCTGGCTGGTGCTGAATGAGTTCACTTGGAACCCATTGATGTGCAACCATGTCAACATGGAGCTTTGCTCTGGAGGATATACCCTGCTTTAAGCACAAATAGCGAGCTGAGGCATTACAGTAACCCTGCATCACTGCAGTGGCCATTCATCCTCCCCTCCCAGGAGCTTGTGACCTCCTTTGCCAGAGTTCATTGGCCCTGGGTCAGCAGAGGAGATGGCCTTGGTGCTCCTCAGGAACTTCAGCAAAAGAACCAAGATAGCCACCAGGCTATTTTCAAAATGCAGCCAAAACAGCTGAGGGTTTAGAGCTGAAAACCAGCATGAATTGAGCTTTTATTCAAAGCAGGCAGCTCTACTTTAATCCAGAAAACCAGGGCTTTGATCTTACATTAAAATATTTACCAACAAATAAAAAAAGTTGTATTGTGAGCATGTACAGAGTTTTCCAATGGTCGATTGTTGATTCATTTCCAGAAAGATTTGCTCTATAGGCATTTAGATCAAAGACGGTGCCCAGTGAGATGGAAGTTGTGCAAAACTGAACTTTTTATAGATTTGGAGGAGAGGGAATCCTTTCCTCTGCATACGTCATAATTGAGAACTTCTGCTTCCTATCAGTTTAGCCTGTCATCATCCATAGTAACATGACTGGATATTGGAAGAGACTTCAAAAAATGAAAATACCCTTTTGATTAAAAAAAAAAAAAAAAAAAAAGGAAGGAAGAAAAAAGAAAAGAGTAGGCTGCACTTGAAATTGTTTGGGAAGAGCAGAAATTTAAATGTGGGTCATAGGATCACCATTATAAAATGTACCAAACTCCTCTTCACTAACATTCAAAGTTTGAACCAAGACAAGCCAAAAGCCTTACCAGTGGAATTTACTGAACTATTCAGTCTTGCAGCCAGTAGCTTTATTAAAACCAGCCAATGCAGACCTCAACAAAAACCCTATTAAGAGCCTGGCCAAAAACTGTAGTTTGATCCTTTTAAATCACAGACTTAGGTCACATATGTAATTATGTGGAAGGGAATTACACAGGCAGTACCAAAGACATCTTACCTGTGGTGACAGATATGAACTTGGCTCATGGTCTTTATAACATATTAAATTCCACTACTTTGAGGCTCTTGTATTCTGCTAATTGCTCTTTCAGCCTAAGAAAAGGCAGAAAGAATGGTTTTTTAAAAAGTAATTGAATTAAGTGAGGTTGAAAACATAACCCAAGAGAAGTTTGCGCTTTTTTCCCTTTTTTTTTTTTTTTAAAAAAAAGCTCTTTTCTGTATTTCCATGAATGTGACATGAGAGATTTCAGCCTAGCTACTGTGTTGGGGACAGGGGAGATATTTTCATAAGTGATGAGATTCCTTAGTAGGAGCCATTTAAATGGGAAGCAAATTTACAGGAAAAGCTATCCAAATGTTGCTCAAGCATCCTTTACGTACTGACTGTTTAGACAAAATACATGCATCTGTAGCATATGTCCCCCTAACATCAACTTCAGAAGGAAGTAGCACTGTTGGGTGCCACTATTGGAAGAAACTTTGTGCACTGCACTTTGTGCACTGCACTCAACTCAGGTGCACCAGCTTAGGTGGATAAGGAGCTGAAGCCCAGTGGTAGATACAAACACAGTGGGAGTGAGGTGGGACCCTGGGGAGCTTGAGGCTGAGGAGTAGGCTGCCAGCAGGAATCGCAGCCCTAGTATAGTTGGGCCCTGTGAATTTCTGCAAACTAAACTCATTCCTCAGGCACAACTTAGGCTGGTCTGGCTTCCCAGTATGCGAGGAGATTGGTCTCCTGTGAACTGACAGGCCGGACTGAGGTGGGGTGGAGAATGAGGGAACAGCTGACAGGGCAGGTTTCTTTCCTTTACCAGTGCTGCCACAGGAGTTCTAAAGGGAAGTAAGGTGTCAGCCAAACCTCATCCTTCAAACACTTACATATGCTGTTAGCTTGCTTGTGCATCTGGTCTGAAAAAAAATATGTAAAATGGTGTGACATTTAGAACAAAAAAACTTCAACTACTGGAGGGAAAGGAAGGTTGTTAGTACACATAAGGGAAGCAATAATAATCTGGTAATTACTGTACATGAGCAAATTTTGGAGGGTTTCAGTATTTTTAATGAAAATGCATCCTTCACACCCTTGATATCTCTCTACTGTATCTCCCCAACATAGGTGACTTCCTCCCCACAAGGGGGCTTCCAGAAGCAGAGAACTGCTTAGTCAAACTTTTCTAGCCTTCAGGGAAGTACAGCCAATTATGTTTATAAGCCTCATCTAATGTTTAAGGGCAAGTTCTTAACCAGACCTTAGTGTTCAATGTAAACTTAACGTTGACTTTAGCATTCAATATAAGCTAAAGTTGGCCAGAAAATCCCCCTCACTTCCCCACCTCCCTTTCCCTTTTTTCTCCAGCACTATGCAGGACACTGACCAACAAGACATCAGACGAAAGAAATTTGTCTATCTATCTGAGTGAAAATGCTGTTTTCTTTGTCTCTAATACTGTGCCTTTATTTCCAAAGGTGATGTGGGTTACATGCTGGACAGCTGAGACATTACAAGCAGGGATGCACAGAAACTACAAAATCACAGAGTTCTAGTCAGGTTTGGGGTGGAAAACCATCATCTCCACTAATGCCAGCAAGAGTTGTGACAACAGTTTTAGTGATTTTACCCTTTAGGACCATGCCTTACCCATTAGGATTCATAGATTTTAACTGAATACAGAGGGGGTAATCATATGAAATAGATGAAAGACTCTTTAGCTTAACGACTGGATTTTTTTTTTAAATCTATGTATATATTTTAAAATCAATGTATCAGCCAAAATATATTTTAAACTTCTATTTTCAGAATTTTTATTTTGAGTAGCCCAAACAGGTTGTACCAATGACAGAAAGTTACTGTGTTTCAAGCAGAAAAGGAGGGGGGAAAGGTGTCACTGAAGTTATAATGAAAAAAAAAAAAAAATTCTTAACCCAGACCGATGTCCTGTCTCTTCTGTATTACTGTGCTCAGCCCATATTTTCTCATTCCCAATCTTAATACAAGTCACAGATATAATCCTCTGGAGTCTCCTTGCTGTCAATTCTGAACCCACCTCCTGACAGTTTTATCATTGTCCCCATCACAGCAGTCTCACACAATGAATCCCCCTCAGTCTTATATGTACCAGACAGGGCCATTAAACTCCCAAGTATATGGCAATTTGCAGTCCTGCATTTGGATGTCATCGTGAGGTCTCTGATTTATGGAGGTGCTCAGCACCTGGCATCTCTGGCCTGCTGGTACCAGGTGTTAAGAGTTTCAGGTGACAATGTCACACCAGCAGAGACTTGACGACAAGATCAGAGTTGGTGTTTCAGTGGTCTGTAAGTTCCAAACCATTTACTGTCAATGTGCATTAAAACTAAAATATTTCTATTTAGAAAACTTCAGTTACCTTCATTTGAAAGGCTAGTCAAACAGCTCCCTGTCCTGTGGGCCAAGTGTCCAACCTGTTGTCCTGCAATGCATTATCATTGTCTAGGCATATCTTTGCACTCACATGGAGCACCACCAAAATAAACCTAGTTCTACCTGTTCAGAGTTTATCAGGGGATCCAAGCCTCACCATTTTTCAACAATTCAATAGAAATATTATTAGCAGTGCCTTGTTTTGCAAGAAAAGCAGAAATCCTACCAGTGCTACAACCCTGCCAAATTAATTGCATTTAAAAATTAGGTGCCACCACACAGGACTGTCAAACAGAAAACACCTGCTTTCATTTTGCACTGTGTGTTGAGGGATCCCTCTTACCCAACCTAGCATTCACCCAGCAATGAAACCCAACAGTGTTTCCACTGCTTTCTCATTTTGCTAGGCTGAGCTCAGGCAGGCAAGAACTAGAAACCAGAAAGGTCATCCCTTTCTGTGTTTGTTTTACAACAGATGGTTACAATCAGCTTTACCCAGTAAGCACAAATGAACAGTGATGTTTGAATTCTTAGCATCCTCTAGATAACATCTCATGTAAACAGAATTAAATTACACATAAGAAATGTCTTTAAATGTATTTAAAGGGACCACCTCTATTTCAGCATTCATCTCTGAAACTGAGAGCATGACTTCTTGAATATCCACAGTTCAAAAGGCCTCAAGTTTGCATCCTGCTAGGTTAACCAAACCAGTTCTTGCTAAAAGCACTGCCAAATATTGCAGATGACAGGTTATGGAGCAAGTATATCACCCTCCATAAACACAGTAACTGCCAGAGTAACCATTTAGGCTGGCTTTGCACCATGTATTTTGATTCTATAATAAGAACCATCTCTCTTCACTCCGTGTAGCAAATATATTCATAAGATCAGGAGGGCTGTGTTGCCATGCATATGACTAATTGGCATGCCATGCTCAGCCTGCTAAAATGAGATACTAGTATACTGAAAAGTGTATTTCTTAAAGATGGGAGCAGCGGGGCAGGAAAGTTGCCTAAAAATCCAAACTGTTAATAACTGCAAGTGTCAACAGAGTTGACTCCTGTTGCATCATTTACAGTTGAACAGCAAAAGAAATTTATTGTGTAGGAAAGTAAACCTAGCACTACTTACTGCAAAGAAATACATTTCTTTTGCTAACACTGCTTCATAATCCTTTGCAGGTTATGCTGCTGAAGCATTTGCTTGCTTTGGAAGAAATTTACCCCTTCTCCATAAGAAAAATGTTTCCCATAATTCTTGGCATGAGCAGAGGGAGCTCAGGGGTCAGGGGCCAGCCCAGAATAATTTTTGTAGGAATGCCAAAGTAGTACATTCTTTGTTAGCTTGGAGTCATTTCCCCTGCCTCTTTGTTCTTGTCTTCCACTCCCATTGCCTTTAGGGTGATATGAAAAAAAAGAAAAAGAATAGGATGTTCAATTTTTTTTATATATCATTTAAAGTATTCTGCAAAGATGCAAGTATACAAGTGAAACAGAAACTGGGGATGAAGGATGCCTACAGCAGAAGAAATTCTTTTTGTCTTTGATTGGAACATCAGGTCTTGTCTGCTACAAATTGCTTTGAGGTGTGTGGGGAACTGGCAAAATTGTTTTCTCACTGGAATCAAGAAACTGAAAACCCAGGCAAAAGGGATGATAAAAACATACTTTTGGAAACTTTTTAGCTTTTTTTCTTAAGCTTTTGTTAACAGCTTTTTATCCTGATTTGTAATAATGGTTTGGCTAACACTTCGAAATGTCTTCCTGTCAATCACAGAATACATGCTGACAACACACATGAGCCTTCTCCTGGGCCAGGAAATCCTTCACCAAAACAAGGACAGAGCAGGGCAACTACTCCTAGTGCTTCTTAGGAACAAAAACAATAAAAGAGACTCTTCTTAAAAACAGAGATTTGTGTTGAGAATGAGAGGTCAGCTGTTTTTAAAAGTCAGGAAAGGTGAAAAATAGATTAAAAAGCTGATTTGAAAGCTCTTTTATGGGTTATATTTCAGTACACCACAAAATGATGTAATAATGATAGTATCAAAGCTTTTGTTTCCTATGTAAAACAATTAAATGTTTACTAGTCAGATTTCGCTGCATAAATCCTTTTAGTCCATGGCTGCTCATGAGCCACAAAAACTCACTTGACTGGAAGAAGTTTGTTTTGGAACAAGAAGAATGTAGGTTGATAAAACGACATGTTGGTAACGTGACGTGATAAACAAGTTTATTGTGCTCCTTTGTATTCCTGAGCAGCGGAAGGATCCCTTCCCCCACAGACTAGGAAGGGCAGTTCAGTTAATTCAACACAGATGCATAGTATCCTCTTGAAGAGAAAGCACTTGTTAAGAGGATATCCAGTTTCACGTGGACATCCCAACCATATTTTGCCTTTAAAAAACATTCAGTAAAGTACCTTCATGATTTTGTGACTTTTTTTCCGAATCAATAGATTTTTTTTTTCTAGAGTTGAAGGAGTCATCTGATTCAGTTCATTATTTCTACAGTAGCCAGGAGGCAAACCTAACCGTAGGCAGAAAATCACACGCTTTTCACTTGCAGCAATGCTATTAAACCTTGCATTTTTCTGAATCAATTTCCTGCTTCTGAAACATTAGGTGCCTGTTGCACAAAAAAAAGCCCTCCCATTTTTTCAAATCACACCCACCTGGTATGATGGCCATAGCTAGTTTTCTCCAGAATTGCGCTGTCTGCACATTGTACTGGTTGCAATATCCAACTCTTGTGAGATGCCTTGCCAGAAGACCAATCCATGAAAAGTCACAGCATCTAGCCTGAGCTAATAAAACTACTCTGTGATAATCACCGTCAGAGATGGTGAGATTTACGCAAACTGGACTGTGTTGAGGGATCCCCTCTATGCTGCCTAGCATTCGTCCAGGAGCTAGTGACACAACAGTGTTTCCACTCCTCTCTCACTAAGACATCCTCTCTCCACAGACAGCGTGTAAAATTATAGTGTGACCCAGACTATTCTGAAGTCACAGACAACCATGAAATGTAAGGCACATCTCCCTTAGCTCACCTCTTAATATACTTTTGTTGTTTTTGTGAGAGCTAGCAGTTTTCTCAGGGTGACCAAATGTGCAGATTCCCAAAGGATCCAGTGTATTACTTCCCCCTGTGATCTTTACTATGCTGCTCATTTACCATTTTCTCCAGGGGCAGATGCAAAAGCATGCTTTTGGTAAAAGTGATGAAGTAACAGTGTTAGGACCCCTGGTGTAACTCACAGCATACAGAGGCTTAGGAGAGTAAAAAAAAAAAAAAAATTCTCATGTTTCTTCTGACAGATGCCTAAGCCCCCAAGATAGCCAGAAAACGTACCACATAAGGGTTCCATTAACCATTTCCAGTGCACTGCACTTTAGCAATTGAAGTTTTGCCCTGGACAAGAATTTAAGTGCTTCAAAAAATACCATGTTCTGTAAGGCTTAACAATATTTATTCTGAGCTTTGTGCACAGAATAAAGTCAAAATAAGGCCCAAGAGGTACTAAAGTAAGCCACATTCTGTGCTCTCAGCCAGATATTAAGCAGGCAGCATTAGTTCGATCTTTAATCCTACGTTAATGAAATACTGAAAGGAAGTACAAGCCAACAGTGATTAAAATAACTACAAGTACATATTTGGCAAACTTACAGAATTCAATTAGGGACACACGTATATTAATATAGAACACATACCATGTGTACACTGTTAGTTATTAAAAGGCAGACACAGGTATCACAGAGACAAAGCCACAACTTTAAAGTTGCCAGAAGCTACTATTCAAGAGGTATACACGCGCTATTAAATACATAGTGTGATCCTACCAGTGTTTACACTCTCTCAGCAAGAGGATCCTTAGATTCCTTCAGCTTACATAGATAATTGTGTCTCTTCTCAAACCTCTCTTGCAATTAAACAGGAGTCTGCTATAATGGCTAGTAGGTTTTCTTTTCTACTAAATCCACTGGTGTCACACTTCTGAAATGTTAGCATTTTTAGCATGCAGGCGTAAGGATTATTTTTTAATTTTAGAACTTTGCTTCCATGGAAATAGCAGAAGCTCCTAGCAGTGACAGGTCCAGATCATGGGGTTTTGATCTGAGTTTGGGCTTGGAGAAATGCAAAGTTTCTGGAGAAACTCAAAGTTCCCAGGATGTTCCCCTCAGAAGTCTCTGACTTACAGGGCACAGTTTCAGAAAGGCAGCAGAACAGGGAATTAATTGTCTGCTCTTCTATCCTTGGGAACTTCATATCAATTCCAGAGGTGACAGCTGCTTTCCATGCCAATAGAGAAATACATTCACATGGGAGGATTTGCTTTTTACCTCCATGCCTCATACTTTTAGTCCACTAAAGCTTAAAAGGAGGAGAAAAGAAGTGCAACAGAAGCTTCTCACTCATTACGGGGAAATGTATTGAAGACATTCCAAAACCTGTAAAATCAGAGAATATCAATACCACCAATGTGTTTTTAAGTAGCTGATGTGTTCCTGCCCTGAGAAGATTGCCATTCAGGTGGAAGCACAAAGGCCATGTTCCAACATCATAAACTGCTAAGCTACTTTGCTCATGTGGGGTCTCATTGTCTTCAGTGGGTCTCCTGTCTAAGATTTTAATGTAGTACTACATCCAGTTTTTGTCAAAAGGTTAGATGAAGTTTCTGCTTCTACTGCAAATGCAATTCTTCCTGAAACAAAATAATTGGGATGTTGCAGGAGAGTTTTAGTTGTCCAGTTCACTCTGACCCAGAATTACCTTCTTTTAAAATGGACAATAACAAACACTATCCATTCTAATACTAAAATTCATCACTGTTAAAAAAAAAACTTGACACAGGCTTCTCATTAATAACAAAAAATCCTGAGCAAGCACCTACATTTAATAATTCTGAAAGTCATTAAATAAATCCTGTGAACTGATGCATTTCATTTGTCTTTTTCCCAAACTTAGAATAATCGAAACATTAAGAACACCACAGAGTGAACCCAACTTACTAATAGTAAATTGTCTTAAAGGGCTGTCTTTTCTTCCCCATTCAGATGAATCTATGTACACACTTAAGAGATTTCAAGCATGGACTGTGCAAGAGCATATCAGGTTCACATTGCTGCCCACAGCTTGTATGGTGCAGTGGTAAAGCAATTTGTTCTGTGTCAGTAACAGCATTCATGGCATTGTGCTGATCAGGGGGCCTAGGGTGTGATTTATTCCTAGAGCAGCTGAAGACGAAATTCCAGCTGTGTTCTGTTCTCTTTGTTAAACCAGTTGTAAGTTACAGCCAGATCCTTGTGAAAGGCTGAGAGATACTGAAAAAATGAAAAAAAGGAAAACATCTCCAGAGACACAGTGCCTCACAGGCTCCAGGGCATTTGGCAGTCAGCTGGGCTTGGATAATGGTCTTCTGTGTGACAAGGAACATATGGCTTTCACAGTTAAAAAAAGTTCTTGAAAAGGCGTATCAGAGAGGGCAACATTAAACCTCAGGCAGCTTCCTTTGGTGATGGGCAAAGGCAATATCTTACCTGGCAAGAGCTAAACCAGCCCCAAATGTTCTTACTGGATCTGGAAACTGAAAATTACAGCTAATGGGAAAAAAATGTTATTGTAGTGGGCCATATGCTTCCATCCATGAACAAATTCTTCCAGCACCATACTGACAGAAAGAGACCACTACAGCACCCCCACCCCCATCAAATACCCTTTTGTGGCTTTCTACACCTCTCCAATCTGTTAAATCTGGGAAAAAAAAGGCTCCAGAGCATAAAATGTTTGTCTGTTTAGAAGCAGTACCTGGCCATGTTGCCTTTGAGATCTGCTAGATAGAAGCCTGAATATGCAGTCTCTCCATTTGTCCATGTACAGCCTGCAAACAGTCTTGGGTAGGAACCAGTCTCCACCTCCTATCTGATGTTGAAGAGAGAACCAGCATAGGCAGTAAGAGAGTTTTAGTTCAAATGCAAACATCAACCCTAAGAAAATACACCACTGCGATATAATTCCATAACCACTGTTTGAGCACACTGACAATTGCCCTCTGTAGTGGTTTTGTGTTTTCTCAAAGAAACAGATCAACCAGAGCTTCTCAAAGCAAGATGCATTGCTATAACAATGCACTTGACCTAAACTTATAACCAGAAATGCCTGAGACAGAGTGGATGGAGCTCACCACCCTAAGATTTAGTCCAACTTAGATAACACTTATCAAAAATTGCAAACTCAGTGGCTAAAATCTGTCAAAGTTTTCAGCAAAAGATAACAAGGTCCTCTTTTGGGCTTTCCCTTCAGTAAATATTGCTAGCAGACATGTCTATCATATACACGCACCCCTTCACACAAACACAAAATTCAGTTTGATCAGTAATGTTTTACATGGTGAAATATTGATTCACACACCAACACAGATCCTAATAAAACCAGTTTGCTCTAGACATACATCTGAGAAGAAAGACCAGCGCCTTCAGAAAGAACCAGGGATCAGCAAGCAAAGCTGGCAGGTGGGGGGTTTGCGGCAAACCCAGGTAGTGCGTGCTGTGGAACACCTTGCCACAGGGCAATATGGACCATAACATTCTCTATACAATGAAGGGGTGCAGGTTAACGGAGAAGAAACCCCCTGAGCTACAAAGTACACATAAACCACTTCTGGCTCAGCAAGATGTGAATGGGAAAGACGAAGACTTGGACAGCACAGAGAGCAGGATTGGGAACAAATGGGCTGAAATATCATGTAGTCATTTCTCTGTTTCTACCCTCTTTCCTCAGCATCCACTTTTGGCAGTGTGGGAGGTGGAACCTGGGATGGAGACCCTGCACGGATTCAATGCAGAGTCGTTATGTTTTTGCAATCTTTTGAAAAACATGGTTTTAAGATGAAAGCGAGAAGAAAAAGTAGCTTCCCATAAAGCCATTAATAGCAGGAGTTTAGTTCCTTTTTTTATAAGTGATGGTGTTTACTCTTTTTTGTAGCAAGAGCCATTTAGAAATGAAAAGTTTTATTCAGAAAAGACACTGGCTATGTGGACATTTTACATCTGGAGATAGTGAAAAAAAAAAGCCAACCCAAAACCGAAGGAAGATAAATGAACATATCATTGTCCAGTTGCACTAAGTTCCCCTCACAGCACTTAGGAACTTTCTCCACTCTCTGAAATGGAAAGATTTTTTAAAAAAACAACCCCCTAACAACTCAAATAATTGCAGCTGGATTTCTGAAAACAGAAAATACAGCTGCTCTTGGCAGCTGTTCATCTGATCACCCCCATTTTCAGTTTGCTTTTAGAAAGAAACAACAGGTTTTTTCTCCATTTCTTGTTAATCCGCTTGCCTTCATTCTCCAGGTCCTATTTAGTTTCAAAATATATCCATTACAGGTAATCATAAGCAAAAACAAACGGATAGACAAAAATCACAGTAAAAAATAACTACAGAAAGTTACACCTGCATACCAGCCAGAGTACCATGTCTTTTCTCTGCCCATCATGTGACCTCTCTGAGGACATGTACATCTGTCAGAGCCATGGACATTGGACTGACACTTCTCTGACACATGAACGATGCAGAAAGCAACTGCAAGAGAAGACTACTGAAATGTCAACCCCACCCCACTCTTGTTCTGTGTTTGGTGGGCAGATCCAGACTTGGCTATAAATAGTGTTCAGTACTAGTTAAGGATGATATTTTTCCTGTCATAGATTCAAAAAATCCTGATTTTTGTAATAAGAAGAAATTTTATTGCCTTAAATATTTCTGAACTTTTCCAGATGGGTATCAGGCTGTGAATAACAGGTAGTGCAGAAATACCTCCAAAGGTCCAATCCCGCGCTTGCCCAGAGACAACCAAGAAATTACCACTGGAAATCTTGTTCTCCTGAAAACTTCTGCATGAAAACTCAAGTTGTCATGTTTTCTACTTAAGTCATTAGTGCCCTTTTCAGGGGCACTACATTTGGGTCAGACCCTGAAATTTATGTGTTTTGCTTGGCTTATAGATACAATGAATTTTGATAGGCCCAATAACAATTTCTGCAAAAGTATTTCTGTTGGAAGGCTAAGCTGCACTATACAGCTGAGGAGCAAATCCAAACAAGATTACAGCGCAATTATAATGTTTGCTAGAGGCACGCAATGAACAAAGCAAGAACACCCACAAAGAGAGCAGCAACTCCCACCTAACACTGGAATTGGGAAAATGTATGAGAAAATAACATCTACACGCTCTAATGAAAGAACGATACCAACAAGACCTCCTCCGCCTCCACTCTGCAGATCAAAAGCTATTTTATTAGCTAACCAGCAAGGCCTCCAGACAGTGGGAGATGAGGGGAGTGAAAGCTGCAAGATGGTGTTGCCAGTCTTCCTGGATGACCGACCTTCAACTGCTTAATAGAAAATACAATTCTGACGAGGGAAAATTGGACGCTGATGGGTGAACAGGACAAACCCCAGCTAAATACAGGGCTTGTAGGCTGTAAATTATGTCTTTCGTACCAGATCAAAGGAAGCGTTAAGGCAACACAATGGCAGGAGGTCAGAAAACTATAAGCAGTCAAACCTTTACAGAGTCATTATCTTGCATTTTAACTGTGGCAACAGAGTGCATGCTTTTTCTCCATGGCAAGTTTAGAATAAAATATACTCGCCAAAATCGGGAAGATTAATAATACTGAGCCATTTTATTTCACCAACATGTGCAAGTTAAAAGCTCCAACAAAGACCTCATAGATCAAGCGTTAATTTATGAAACTGCAATTGTGAAGTTGTTTCTTTCAGTAACTTCCCAGAATTGAAAGTAAAGGTCAATCAAACGAATACCGTAATGCACCAACGCAAGTTTTGCAGTTTCTCCCAGAAAAGTTCTGCACAAGTCTGCCTTTTAAGTAGTGACCCCTAATATATCTCTTGTAACAAATAAAACACTGACTCCATTCCTCAGGTTTTCCCATGAATGACTGTATATATTTTAAGGAATTACCCATTATAAAATAATTCTTTCAAATCATCTAAAGGACACAAGAACTGATGGAGAGAAATCCCACAAAGGTGAACCCCAAAGAATGCAACTCAGCAGTGGAAAACTGAGGTTTTCTACGGAATGTGCACTGAAAGAAGCCACTCCAGAGAAATTAAAAACCATTGTTCAAATACCTTTTCCTGATGGAGAAATTACTGGCATTCATGGGAATAGATACCTGTTTAGTGACACTCCTTCTAAACCTGTAAAGGATTTTTGATTCCTTTACAGATTTTCTGCAAAGTGGCTTTTTCTGGTCTTCGAAGGAGAGAATTCAATAATCAAATCCTTCAGGCAGCTAATAATGTTTGCCAGCCTTTCAGTTTATAAATGACTGGCCAGGTACTTTGTGAATAGTTTCATTACCTGAAAGATGCCTCTCTGTTACTAATGGATGAAGAGCAGCCAGCTGAGCCGTGAGTAATAACTACAAAGCACAGGAGAAATTACAACCAGACTACCAGTAAGTTCCTTGCAATTGTGCTTTCATGCTTTAAATTCCATCAACATAACCAGATCAGATATCCAAGTGAGAGAGGAAACAGGATCATGAAATCCCAGGAGTGCCACAGCAAAGGGCAGGAGGCATACTAAATTTTCACAAGGAAAATTTGCCATCAGTTGATTGCTACTCTGAATTTGCAGAGATTGCACAGTTAATAGATAAACTGAAGGATGAGGATTATCCATTAAAAAAAAAAAAAAGTCCCAATAAGCCAAACAAAACACATCAGAGCTTCTGAAAGACATCTAAAATAAGAATGTGTCTTTGACATATATTCAAACCAAGAGCACAACTGATGAAAGGCAGTCAGAGGAGGCTTATGGTAGTACTAACTGCAGTTATTCTCTCAGACAGTAACACATATTGCAGAAAAAGAGACTCAAATACCTGGGATTTCAGTAAACACAGAAAAATACTCTCTATTTACATCACAGTCAACATTCAGAGACCATATGGGGCCACACCAGAGCAGGTCATTGCAAATGAGGACTGTGCAGCCCCTCCACCCTGACTGTGCATTTCTAAACCTGCTGCTGCCTCAGGCCTGTCCTCAGTGCTGAGACTCACCAGGGGCCACACTTGGGTCGCTGGTGCAAAAAAGATCACAGCACAGCAGCAACATGAGCTCATCTAGTTTAAAAATTTACATTTGCAAGCAGATGGGGAATTGGGCCCAAGCTGAGGTGTCTGCCAATTAAGGGTTATCAGGACGTTTTTCCAGCCACCTTTCTTTCATTTCTGAGTTCTTGCTGGCTTTTAGGGGGCCCTGGTCACTAAGGCCCTTTAAGTTGCATTGCTCAGCTCCCTGTGTGGTCTTCTGCTCGATGCTTGATTAAAAAAACATGACCAGAATTAACTGTTAAAGAACATGTCTTTGTAAACCAGTCTTTGGTTCATGAAAGCTGTGGAACATAAGGGGGAACACACAGAACAGGACTTTGCAACCTTCTCTGTAAAATTTAAAGTTATTAAGGCCAGGTTTTTTTCATATTTTTAAATGAATTTCACTTACACATTGAAATAAAACAAATTGTAAGCAGCAGAGAAGCTTTGGTAAATATTTTA
Organism: Bucorvus abyssinicus; assembly: GCA_009769605.1. Classification (NCBI taxonomy): domain Eukaryota; kingdom Metazoa; phylum Chordata; class Aves; order Bucerotiformes; family Bucorvidae; genus Bucorvus; species Bucorvus abyssinicus. The sequence continues at coordinate 34,133,233 of CM020063.1, forward strand.
GCTAAATATATAGTCTGGTACTCCATGATCCTTACCACAGCTGTGAGAGATTACAGCAGTGGCTGAGCTCTGACTGAAGCTGAAAAGCTGTGTTGTTTCTTGGGAATGAATCTGAAAGGTTACAGAGCATATACATCCTACATTGCATGAAAAAAACCCACAGGCAGCTGAGCTTTGCTACACTGGTTATGGTCAGCCTGGGCTCCTGAACCCTCTTTCTTTTCACTGTGACTCCCCTGTATTCTGCACTGTGGTGAAGGTATGACTAGAAAGCAATCATATCAAGCTGACTGGTCAGTCCTGACCAGCTCATCTTACTCCTTCTTGTACCTCATTTTCTCCAGCAGTGAAATGAGAAGACTAATGTTTTTCATTGAGGTGCTTCACCAACTACAGAAGAAAGAGTGAGGTGTGAAAACTAGGACCTTGCCATCAGCACAGGTTCTGGTGAAGCTCAGTAGTTTTCTTTGTCACTAGTTGTGTATTTTCATTCAAAACTAACTGGAAAATATTTATTGAAACTGAGGGCATGAGGGAAAGGACACCAGATGAGTCAGCAATTCATTCTTACTTAGTAAGCAAGTACATTTGCTTATAAAGCTAAAGTGGTTCTTTGCCACATTTTCAGTTCACAAATGACTAGCCAAGGGCCTAGCAAATAGTTTCTGCAAGTTAGTGAGACACAGTATGTGTAAAGGAAGTCACTTTTTAGAAAATAAGATTGTAGCTCATTGCACATATGACACATTCCTGTCCCTATTGTCTTGCCTTTTAGTGTTAAATATTGGGGAAACAAAAAGGTAATCTTAGCCTCCTTGGACTCCCATGCCAAACTTTGAACAGCTGTTATCACACCTCAGGACACCAAAGACAAAATTTCCAGGTTTTTAGCACTCAGGAACGGCAGCAGAATCAGTCCCATGAAAGCAGTAAATGAAAACGTGTTTCAATACAGCAGCATTTGGGTTTATTTTTGCAGACCCTTACATATTTCCTCAAAAGGTTTGGAGATGAGAAGCTGTTACAGAGAATTCCTAGATGAAAGGGAAATAACCAGGTCTGAAAGTGGGTGGGCATATCTAGGATAACCATACAGAAGCAAATGTCAAAACCACAGGAATGTGAAACTGGGTGTGTCCATGAAATGGCCACACTGACTGGCACACCAACATCCAGCTGCCCATGACTGTCCCTGAAGGAAAGACAAAGTGAAAAGTTTTTGCAGGGTGAAGCCCTTAAACACACTCTGGATACATTAGAGCATTTAATACACATGGTTAATTCCACTGAAAGACTGCAAAGGTTTGATGCACGTGAGTACAGAAGTCTTTCTTCTATTGTACTAACATCAAGAATTTAAGACAAAGTAGAAGCCAGGAAATAAAATATTGCATATAAATTCACATACTACAAAAATGAAGGAATATAATCTGGTTTTATTAATAAAAAGCCATTAATTTCACATACATACCAAAGGAGAAGGATTTAAAGAGGAAAGTAGTGATGTAACTCATTAGTATTGAAAAGAAAAAGCCATACTCAAGCTGCAAGAAAATACATATTGAAGACAAGTCAGAATAATCACTACCTTGGGAAGCCCCAGAGATTATACAAAGTTAAAATCACAGTGATGAACCAAAGAACACAAGAGAAGATTTTTAAAAGCCTGAAGTCAGGGAGTGTCACTCAGATATTCCAGACAAAATGCTCAAAAAAAAAAAAAAAAAGGCATCAGGCAGTTTTTTATAAGTGCTGCAAAGAGGATATTTGAGCTTTTTTCTACTCTTGAGACTAGGATCCTCTTACAGAGCAGACACATCACTTCTCTTATCAGATATTTTACAGTCTCCAGAAGTTGAAACAGAATGGTCAGGAGCCAAGGCTTAGAGGAGGGCCAAGAAAAAGCTGAAAAATCACATAGCAAGTCAGTAGTCAAAGCAGAGAAAGACAATGGTGTTTCCCTTAATGTTTTTTTACCTCATTTCAGTTTGTTTGTTAACCAAGGTAGGCAATGATGTGTGATGCTACTCATCAATGAGCTTTTGGAGAATGAAGGGATAACTAAAAATTAAAGCAGGGAAGTGTTCTGTGCACAAGATTGGAATTATTAAGCATACAGACAGAAAAAAAAATACTCAGGCAAGCCTGTAGGCTCTGCTCAGGAGCTATTGGCAGTGAGAGAAAGTTGATAGCCCTGCTGGAGTGCCTTAAAATTGATGGACATGGTTAAATCTACTGCAGTGAAACTGAAAACTGGTGAAGATGAGATAAAAAGTACAGCAAAGTGGTTAATATAAGAGGGAATAAGAAGGCAATACTTGTGGATACCAGCACAGCCAAAACCAAAGCTGGAGTGATCATGACGGTGTTGAAGATGTGAATGATGTTTGAGGTCCAGCCATTACTTTGGTATGCTGGATAGCAAAAAAGAATGCAAAGGACAGAATAGGATGAACTCAAAAGCTCTCCCTAGTCTATCAAGACAAAAATGGTAGATGTTACATTTCTCAGAGCAAAACTGATCTGACAGAGCAAGTAGATACCATGATACAGTGATGTGTTTATTTACGTATCTCATTTCACTGACTGACAAGCCACAGGCCTGCTGAGGAGCATGGCTTTGGAAAGGACAGAACTGGTAGCTGCCCTTCCTGCCTTTGAGCTACCAGATCTTTTACATAGCTACTAGCTTCAGGGGGAGCAAGACAGTTATGATTTGTACATACTAGTTCAATTTTAGGGTCAGAAATATGTACCCGAAGACCAAACAGAGCAGACAACAGCTGAGAGATAAGTTGTCAAGGAGACCAATTAGATGGGAAGAGTGGGCAGTTTTTCTGAAGTACAAATTGGCATTTTAGAGGGGAGTTCTCAGCAGAGCAAAGTGAGCATGTGCTTTCTGCCTCATCGACACGAAGAGTCAGAGATGTGATCAGAAGGGGTAAAACACCCACTCATTGTTACCACAGGGATGGAGTATTTATGTGGAAGAAAAATTGATAGAGTCAAGTATTATTTCAGGAACCTGAAGAGGCATCTAAGTACATAAACAATCCAGGTAATTTTCTACAGATTCCCTTTCTAATGCATTGAAGCAAGAAATAAATTATTAGAACAAAAGTTTAATTCTGGAGCTACAAATGCGGGGAAAGGTGATTAGTTAAAGGGTGAGAGACTAAGTTCCTAGAAGGATCTTCCTAAGGAGATCATTCTTATTACTTTACTAATATAGAGCAAATTGGAAACTGGTCTGTCCTAAGATAATTACTTCACAGCATGAGGGCTTCTCTGCAGTCTGTATTTGGCAGCTTTTTATGAAGGATTTATACCAATTAAAGAAGGAGCAGAGTTACGATTCTTTAAGAGGATTCAGTGGTTTTGAGTAATATAGTAGTTCACTCTGATTTTAGTGATAACAGTTTAGGACAGGAGTAGTTCTCTAGATGTGAGTATGATTGACCTAAAGCAAGAAAATATCTCTTTAGTTAATGTAAAATATTTCAACAAATAACACCATAGATGGATTACAGTTATCCCCATTTAAAGACACACAGAAATAGAACGGTGAGCACTGACTTACCCAGGTTGAAGGAGTGGATACAGAGAGGTGGAAGACTTCTGTTATTATCATGTGTTTTCTATTTTTCAGATTCTTTTGTAGCTAGGGTTTTTATTCCAGTCCTTGGAATCTCTGCACTTTACTGAACCCCAGCCTTTGCACCTGTAAAACAAAAAGATGGAAGAAATCAGTAGGTAAGACCTATGGGGTGGATGGACAGCATCTAAAAATATCAATGCACCACTTTTGATCCCTGGAAGAAAAGCTTCTGTGGCCCTTGCCAGAAGCTGCCTTTTGTTATAGAAATTGTAACAAATTTATTAATTGATAACAAAATTAAGAGGAACACAAATTCAGACAGGCTCAACAGGTTATAATGGGAACATGCAGAGAAAAAGCAGAGGGATAGCAGAAGTGAGGAGACAGGAAAGAAGGTGGTGTATTGCGAAAATGCTCACAACACATGATCATGTTAACAGATTTACTGAGGATGCAGGTGGGAGGTTGAAGAAAGGGGGGCTGTGAAGGACAGTAAAGACTTGATCCAAGGATGAGAAGAAGATTAACAAAGTTCTCCCACAGAAAGGCAATATGCTTTCCTCAGTTTATATGAACCCTGCAGGATTGGGCCTTCCAGCTGAAAAAGCAGATGTCAGATTTTAAAACAACCCTTATTATTGTTTCAGGACCTCATGGTTGGCAGTGCAAATAAACAGAATCACAGAGTAGTGAAATGACCCACCCCTGGAAGCACAGCTTGTTATCATGACCACCCAGAAGAGCAAATTCTAGTTCAGACCACAGTAGCTTACCAGTCCAACTGGTTTCAATCTTCCCCACAACACACTTCATTCTTGCTAATGAGCAAGGAATCTCTCCTTCGCAGACCCAGAAACATTCCCACAGAGGACTTACTTGCTGTGGCATAGAGGGTCTTTGTTCTCTGTCGATATTCAGTACCATTAAAGGTAAGCCAGCTGCAACAACAGTTTCAACTGAACTGTCCTCCCAACTACTCCAGTTCTTTCCAAATCTTGCATTAAAATATTTCTGTTGTTCCTTACATTTGTATCTCCAGTTTTCTTCACTCTATCTTCCTACTATGAGAAAGAATACAGAACAAGCATCTATACAAAATAATATGCACTTTAAGTGCACAGTGTCTTATACTGTATATGTGATAACAAATACCTGTAGAGATTCTGATAAGAGTCAGGCCAACCTGCCACAGCCCCTTAGGCATTACACTCTTTTCTTACTGCCCTTGCACATCAGACATCCATTTTATTTCCTTCCAAATGCCTCCTGGGACATCAATTCCTCTGCAAAGCCCACCCATGCTTAGTAGAAATGCCAGCGGTCCATGCATGAAAAGAAAACCTGCTGGGACCCCAAGGCAGATTCTGCCCTCTGTACCACTCAGCTGCTTACTCTGTATCGCTACTTGAAATAAGATTATACAGTTGCTGAAACATGGGATTCATTTTAGTTATATACTGGAGGGACCTCTTAAGTTTATTGAAGGTCACCCCTGTTTCTGCGGTGTGAAAAACACCAAGTGCTCTCCCCACACTTAATGATGATACTAAAGAAATGGTAGACCAGGAGATAATTTAATATACAGAAAGAAATGGCAGTGCTTTTTCTTATTTTAACTAATGATTGTTCTATTTTATCAAAACCGGCCCTGTGTTTCATGGATGGGGTTGATGTAAGGTGTTTCTTTTTTAAATAGCAAAACAGAGGCACTTTCCCAGCTGTTTACTCAGTAATTTCAAGGACCGCTACACATAGAAAGAAAATACTCCATTGCAGTAGCTATAGGCTTTTCACAGATTAGACCAAAAAAGAAAATTATTGGATTAGGGGCAATAATGCCTCTTTTTTTGCAAGTGAAAGAAAGCAAATATTATTTGGATGAGGTCCAAGCAAAGCTTTCTCAGCACACATTATTTTATTCGAGGTATAAAGGCCTGCAAAAAAAAAAATCCAGCTAGCTACAGCTTGTGAAGTTTGCCACCTACTGAAGAAAGCACAGCACAGCAACACCAGAGAGAAGGAAAAAAATTTAAAATGGTGCTGAAGTTGTTACATGATATAGACATATTCACTCTTGGAGACTTATGGCCATAAAGGATTCTGGACAACTGACAATGGATCGATTAAACAACAGAAATAATTTTCCTCCTCCTCCACAATACACAAAGCCTTGGAGACAGTGTTTTATCGATCTTAGATTTTGTCTTACAAATTCAGAAATGACTGAAAAAAAAAGACTCCCAGCTTCTGCAGGGAACATATAACTTCATAGACATCCAAGGTTGAGATGTCCTAAGTCACAAACTGCTAGGTAATAAAAAGTGATGCTATAGCCATTCCTAAAATTATATTGGTGATTTCTATTCAACTCCAAGGCCTATAAGAAGCACCGCTAAGAAACTAAGAGTCTGTCTTTACAACAGGAGGCATATGACAAATTCCACCTGTTCAAGCTTAGAAATACCTGTTATGGTTCAGAAAACCTGTCAGTATGCTTTTGTGTGAAACACGTGGCATACACACAGCCTCAGAGCAAGGCGTAGAGTCCTCACACAGGTCATGGAGACATCATTGACTGTGAGAGGGTTATTGTCATTTGAAATTCATATAGGTAAAATATGAATAAAACTGAAAATGCTATTAAAACCTTTAATGGAGCCACAAAAAAAAAAAAAAAAAAAATCGCAATGTAAGAACTTCAGAAGACTTAGAGCCCAGCCTGGTGGTTCTTTGCATCAGGGTATAAATAAAGCCTTATCAAAGTACGACTCCCCATCTGTAGATGAGATTGCTGCCTCGCACAGCAGAGGGCAACAGCTCCTCAGCAGACCTCATCTGCTTGCCTTTGAAACAGAAGTCACCACCCTGGCTGCTTCCAGGTGGGCTCTCATTTGAATTTGGAAAGCCTGAAGACCATCAGACCTACTAGGGACATCTTGCACCAAAAGCAATTGCACTACGTCTCTAGCAGATGAGTACCTCTGCCAGAGCATATGGCAGTGACCCCATGGCCATCCAAGGTGGGTGACGCTCAGACTCTGGAGTCATCTGTGTTCCTCTCCTGCAGTAAACCTCTCTGTGTTAGTGCCTGCACTGCAACTACAGAACAATCACTAATAGGGCAGAAGAAGTGTTCTCTAAGCAGCCAGAAATTCATAATTTTAAGGTTGGCATTGTTATATGAAATCATGCCTAAGTGGAATCATTATTCATTTGTTTTAAAGATACGTTTAAATAGCATATATTCACACATATATATATGCATACGTATTTATATGTACGTATGTTCCTGCATGAATGTATAAGTATATACATACACACACCACAGCAACTGATACCATATAAATACATGTTAATGCAGAGTTGTACATGAAATACATGTACAACAAAGATGCTGAACAATGATCCGATTCTGGTAACTGGGTAAAGTCATTCAAAAATATCACCTCTGACAGAAGTAGGTTTGCAGACTATCACCTCATATATGCAGATAAATTGCATCTTACGCAGACAAAAAATACGGGTTTGCCTGGCACAACCTGAAAGCCAGAAATACTTCTTGGCAATAAATCATTATTATTATTATTGCAAGGCACTGCAAATGGCATATGCTACTCTACTGCAGAGTGTACTTTCAGTTCTGCACAAAGGCATAATTCACTACACACTGAGCTGGTGTCCACTGCTGTGAATTGCCATCCCAGGAGTTTCAGATCCCCACATCAGTGCTTATCAAGGCTGTGCAGGGCCTGCAGGGCCACCCAGCAGTGCAAGGTGCCAGGCAAGGGAAGTGTGCTCTGCTTCCCAGAGCAGCAGTGGAAAAGAGCAATCGCTGCCTTTCCGATATATAGGCTGAGAGAGTGACTGCTTGAATGAGTGGCTTCCTTTTGAGGAGGTAACCTGAATCCCCTGGTAAGATACTCCTGGTCAATCAGATTGTAATGCTACAGCAAAGCTGATATGCTCACTTTAAGCTGCGACTGAGAGCAGTAGCTTCTAGGAATGTTGGCCCTTACACTAATAGCAATGACTTCTAAAATTATTGTAGTCAATGCAAGATAATGAAGTAGATTTGTGCACCCTACGCTTCTTTGGCTGTCTTCCCAGGGGGCTGAATTAAGTTAGGGGAAAACGTTTTTGTTTCTTAAGTACATTAACAATTTTCATTTACAATTGGAAGTAATTTTTCTCAGAATGTCCCATAAAATCAGCTGCATACCCATCTGGTCCTGATGCTTCATTATCTAATATTTCTTGCAGGTCTTTATTTTTTCCACATCATGCAGTTCTGTTAAGTCTCTTGTCTCCCACGCAAGGCATCAAGCACAGCAAGGTGCTGGCAGTCAGAAAATGTAGCTTCTCTGGGTTCTGCTATGCTGCCCTCTGTGGTCACGACACACACACCTATTTTCTCAGGGGCCCACGTTTTACATTCCTTTCTCATTTGGGGCATCTACCTCTAAAACCTTGGTAGGAAAATTACAGATTTTCGAAGTTTTTGCAACAATTGCTTCCTCTCCTGTGGTTCAAATGGGACCCTGAGCCCAGCCTCGGCATCAGGCTCAGCTTCTACGTGCCCACTTCAGTTCTGGTCCTGCTCTGCTCCAAAATGGGCACAGATCCCAAGTGTGAATTGCATGAGAGCCAAACAAGCAATGCACAAGACAGTCTGAGAAGTCTGAAAACAATGAATCTCCATCTGTCTCAACCACCCCATGTGACATAATTTCGAATGTCATTACTCTTCACACCCTAAATGTCCGAAGGAGTTTGTCCAGCCCCACATGGCAGCCCTGTGCTTTAAAAGTGCCAAATACTGCATCTGCACTCACTCCTCTTAACTGCTTCTCCAACGATCAGAACATTTTCCATAACTTTGCACACATTTCTCAACTTCTTCTGATCTTGTTAGGGCTACTGTTGTTTCTTTCACATCCTGAGAAATAACTCCCACAGCATCTCATATTCCCACGGTCAATTAGATCCTATAAAGAACAACCCCTTTTTTCTCTGCAGTTCCAGAGTCCTTTGTTGTTTGTGTTGATAAGGATGAGGATAGCTCCTGGAAGCCATCACTCTCCCTGGGGAGCAGGGTCTTTCCCTTCTGGGAAGCACTGATTTGGTCATTTGTGTTATTTACTTGTGATGAGATAAGGATAGTATCTCATCACAACTTGCAGCTTAGAAGATAGTATCTCATCACATCTGCAACTTAGAAGAGGGAAGAAAAGACAAATGTGAGAGGCTGTAAAACACCTGATTGTTCCAGTGTCCCTGCCCAGGAGCTGCTACCTGGCCACTGCAGTTTGGGGCAGCATAAAGAGCCTGCAGTTTCTGCTGGACTCATGTTGATCTTGCCTTTGCCGTGGTCAGGGAGTCTGGAGTGTTTTCCCTGGCATTAGTGAGGGAGGCCAGGCAGCACCCTCCCGGCTCTGGCAGGATACCAGTTGGTGGGTACCACCTGCCACCACCTCTCCCCCAGCACCCTGCAGCCAGAGCATTGCTGGCAGCTCTTACAGGAGCTTACTCAGATTTTGTCTGACTGGTCATAGAACTGTCCTAAAGTCCCTCAGGATCAAAATGCTTCCTTCTGTTTTATTGTTCACATATTTTCTTCTCTCTAACCAATAATGATACACCACTTTTCTAAAACTTAGAAGAAATTATTTAACTGCTTTTTGAAGTCACGTTACCATGCAAGGCCTAACCTTTGGGAGAGATGGAACCATCCCCCATCCCCCACCCCCCATGGTAGGAGACAAAGTAACTTTCCTCACCCCTGATTTCATTGTGGTGACTGATTGGAAGACAGACCAGTTACAAGACTAAGATCAAGCATCATTATTAACAGTTTTGGCACCTGTATCTGTCACTGGAAAAAGAGCCACACACCTAGAAACCCTACCAGGAATGCTCTCTCACATGTGAAAAATAGTGCTTCCTGTGCCAGCTTTTTTAGATAGGGAAGTTTAAAGCAGTAATTTTCTTTACATCATCTACACTGTTTAATTTTGCTAGTCAGTAAGTGTAGGGTGGCAGCCATACCACTTGTGAAGAATTCCTGCAGCACGTTAACAGGTCTGGAATTTTATGGAAGAGGCTCAAGGCCCTGTTTTTGCATGCGCAGTGAGTGTGCTTATTAATTTCACACGAACCACAGTACAGATCCTGATAACCACCATCTCCACCTGCAAAGCCTGAGCTGGGAATAGCAGGAAGGAACCTTGTGTCCTTGCTGGTCCTGGCCACTCTTCGGGACTGGGACACCCCCAGGCTCTGCTGCTGGGTTTCCCTGCCTCAGACACAGAGGTGGGGGACTGTGACTAGGTTATTCTCATTGGTGGTGGCTTGCCCCACATTCAAGAGAAAAGCTGGCTGCCTGGCTGGTTCTGGCCATCCAGTTCACAGTGTCACTTTCACCACTTTTTTCTCAGGTTAAATGCTCTGAGTGCAAAATGATGGCTAAAGTGATGTCTGCGGCCAGAATACCTAATGCCTAGCCAGGTGCCAATGCTGCAGTTAAAGCCTGGAAAAAGGGCAAGCCTGGGGTGCTCTGCTTAGAGGAAAGCCTCATCAGAGAAACCGCTTATATAGTTACTTCACTTCTCCAGCTCCCAGTATGAGCTCCCTGGCCAGCAAGCATGGCCGTAATTACCCAGCTGCAAGAGGGCTCCCTCCCTGGAACTGTTCAAGGCCAGGCTGGATGGAGCTTTGAGCAACCTAGTCTAGTGGAAGGTGTCTCTGCCCATGGCAGGGGTGTTGAAACTATGCATTCTTGAAGATCCCTTCCAACCCAAACCATTCTGTGATTCTATGATGATGGAGGTGTTGGTTTGTACTCAGGTACAAAAAGGTTTTTACCTACAGAAAAGTGAAACTAAGAAAGGCTTTTCCTTAAAAACAAAATTGGTGATGGGTGAAAAACTGTTTGTCAAATTTCTTGGTGGCAATGGATGTATTTGGCAGGAGTCTAAACATAAAAATGCTTGAAGAAAACCAAAGAAGGGTATTAAATGAGCTCCTGTACGCACAGGTGTGTTCCAAGAAATCTGTCTGTGAGAGTCTTTGCAATGATCAATACTTGTTCTGTAGAGCAGAGATGGAGGACACCCATCCTTCTCCCCTTTTGCTGCTTGCCTTGGGTCAATTACCTGTGCTGGCATTGGCTAGAACTTCTTAGATACAGCTTCCACAGCTGGTAGTGGTTTCTGTGAACTGACTGAACTCTTGCTGAGGTTAATCACCATCCTCTGACCACAGTGCCAGGGAATGCAGGTCATAAACCTGTGCTTTTTGATGGAATGAAAATGATCAATGCAAAAAAATTCCTTTAACAGAAATAGCAACTTTTAAGAGGACCCAATGGTCATCTATCTGAAAGTAATGACCATATCTACACGTATGCGTACGTTTGCATATTTATGTTCACGATAGAAACAGCAGAATTTAGTAACTTATTGCCTCGTATGCACAACTTCATGTCATCTAATGGTGACATGTATATTACCCAATGTTGCACTATGTTTTTCTAGTCAGATTTGAAGGGCACGTTGAGTCAGGTTGAGAACGTATCCTGCCTGATTACATCATTTATTTGGAGTTTGGTTGTGACTCTCTTGGCTGACCCCTGCTTCCCCACAGGGCACAGTGTGTTGACCTCTGGCCTCTGGTGCCCGTGGGGGTTACATGACTGCCAACAGGAGTGCTGCCAAAGGGATTGAATTAGACTCATTTCATGTTTCTGGATCTCCAGCTGCTTCATGGAAGTGGCAGAAACAAGGGGCCCCATTAAAGGAAGTAAACCGGCAAGTTTCCTAGAACAAATGCCCTAGTACCCTCCTCTGAGCTCTCGTTTCTCCAAATGTCTGTCTTCAAAGTTAGAAAATGACATCTGGGTTCTTGCAGTCTTACTGCCTTCTCAGTGCCCCTGAATCCAGAACAGATGCAGCTCGGGAGCCAGGTGTCACTTCAGCAAGAGATGGGCTTGGAATAACTCTGCGTCCTGCTGCATTTTAGGATGCTTCCCGTAAAAAGCATGCCCCGCACTGGGCCAGGTGCATGTGGGTTGCAGGGACTTCTCTGTGGCCCTTCCTGGTAGAGAAGAGAGGAACTGGAGAGGAAAGTATTTTCCCCTGACCTCCCCTCTTCATGACTACAGTCTTGGCCTCTCTGTGTTTCCACTTCAAAACCAAATTTCAAGGAAGAAACTGGTAAAACTATTTTCATGTCTAACAGTTACAGGTTGGTATGGGGCTGGTTTAAGACACAGGATACCCAAGTGAACGTTTGGCTGAGGAGGTGGCATCTTTCAGTTTCTGCTTTTTGAATAAATAACAATCTAATATAAAACATGGAAAATAACATTCTTATTGTGTTCTTTTTTGAAAATTAAAAAAGAATTAATTTGATAATAAGAGCACTTATCATTACACTAATGATGCTAATTATCTCAGCTGTTTTTCTATAGGAAAAATATCACAATTTAAAGGATTAAAGTTGGGAACAATTACGCTATCATGAGGCAGCCATGCTGAAACTTTCTTGCTCAAGCCAGCCCAGCTTTTTGTTAAATTCAACAAAAGCAGAGGCATCAATTAAAATAAGACTGAAGGAGAATGAATGAATAAATTTTAAACTGGAAAATATGGAGAACATAGGCAAAGGCCTTTACATCTTTGAAGAAATATGTAAAACCACAGTGTCCACTAGTGGAATCTGCCTCCGGGGTATCTGGGAGATGGCTGCAGTGTGAGATTATATGCGTAAAACGGTCCTGCAGATCAGACCCGTGACAGAGCTTTTCTAGAAACCTGTTTCTAACAGAGGCCAAGGAGCTCTGCCTCAGGGGAAGGTGGAGTTCCCTCTCTCCTTCCTCCCACCTTTGAAATATTCAACAACTGTGAAAGACAAGTCTATTCCTTGTCCATGGTGGAAGGCGGCACAGACTTCACAGCATGAGGATGTCTTCTGAGAGGCACTTGTGAGGGGGTGGTTAAGGGGTTTTTTCCTACCTCTGGTCATTTTAGCTTCCCCATAAAACTATTTTGCCCTATTTTGAAGTCCTTGCTGCAGTGAAATCTGCATCAATGATTCCTACCAGCTGATTGTGGATAGTACTAACAATTTCTCCTTTTACATTTTAATTATCGTTTAATTTTATTTTCACATTTTAATGTTTTTCCTTTCCAGTTTGTATTCAGTTTCTTTTTCTTCCGACTTTCTCTTTTAAAGCTTTTCTGAAAGATTATTTTAAATATTGTGGGGATAAATTGCATACAGTTTTACAGGCAATTTTACATACATTTTGTGGAGATAAATTTCTTCTCATGAACAGTCTATTCATGTGGTCATGTATTTGGTATATAATTTTTCAGCAGCACTTTTGGTAAAGAAGAAAACCAAAGCTGCAAAGTGGCTCAACAGGAGAGTTAAGCTAAATTGTGTCTGTAAATAGCTTCCTCATAACGGTAGAACATATGCTAGGGAAAGTAACATTTTCTAGCTCCATCTGCACTGACTTGAATCTGAATGGGCTCTGAATTGAATGAGGGCAGCTGACTTCAAGTGGAAGCCCTCACCATCTTCTCCTTAGTTGTATGACAAAATGCTGCCTGTCTTGGCTTGCCTATCCATTCAATATACATACACAGAAGTATCAAGATCAAGAGTAAATTTGACTTTCACATTTCTGTTATGTTTTTGTTTGTAGGTTTGCCACGTTTCACGTGCCATGAAAAACCACCTGTCCCTGGGGAAGGATAAGGGCAAAACCAGAATGCAATCATGTTCCCAACGTGGCATCAGATGAAATGGTAAGAGACAGAAGTATCGCTTTGTAATACTGTCCCCTCCGGTTTCAGGAGAGCTGCCACAAGGCATACCCAAGCAGCCACTATTTAAGATGGAAGCCCACACCCTGCAGACAAACGTGTGCTTCCAAGGAATTGAAGGATTAAGAATGAAAGGGAAAGGAGTTCCTAACTCCTCTGGGAACAAATTGTAAGCCCAGTTCCAATGACACCACCACTCAGGGGAATTTTGGTGAATTAGGGGGGAAAAAATGAAAAAAAGGAGCTTGACTACCTTATCCTCTCAGCTCACAGGGCCACTAAAGCCACCGTGACCTCAGATCTTCCCTTCTGTGTATCACCTTTTATAAGCCACTCTTCTTCCATGCAGTCGAAGGCATTCCTTTGATTTTGGCAAGAATGCGTTACTTGTTGGGGATTTTTTGCTTCGATTACTGGGTATTTGGGCAGGGAAAAAACAGTGGTCATTGAAATTATGTGGTACTTCTTGGGCCTCTTCTTTGTTTGCTTGTTTGTCATATTCTTGGTTGTTTGCTTGCTTTGTTGCCATGTTGCACAGCAGCTTATAATCGTATGATGAAATTAGAGCATGGCTTTTGGTAATGTAATGCATTCTTTTCTCTGTGTGCTTGTTGATGACATGAGGCAACTTATATAGAGATGTCTGACAAAATAAAAAGCCTGGGGACATGTAAATAATTAGAGGCCATGCTATTCTTTCAGACTCTCTATAGCATGCTGTACTCATTTATAAATGAAATTACTTCAACCTCTGAATAGCAGTCTGTGCCCTTCCCCACCTCAAATCCTATCTGAGCAAAGAGAAGGGCCATGCTATATCATAAATATGTACATAACAGTAAGTACTTATTTCTTAATTGTATGTTATAAATTTAAGAGTATGAAAAACTTCACACTTAAAAAAAAAGAGGATGGTTTTTCGCAAGTAACATTGCAAGCTACATGGTACATTCTGTCCTTGAATACCCTGTTGTGAGGGAGAGAAGAATCCACATCACAGATTATTAGGAGCCAACTTGGAATATAAGCACACTGGCAAAGGAGCCAACCTAAGCAGCATGGTTTGGATCTCTTACAGAAACTGCTACACTCATTTATTAACATGACCTACAGGGAACAAATATTACCTTGTGCGTAGCTACATTTCTTCATGAAGTCTTTAGAAGGATTAGTTGCAAAACCATAAAGAAGGTGTCTTGTGGCCAAAAAAAATATTCATTTGTTCAGTTCTGCTTTTGTGTCTTGGCCTGAGCTACTATGCTTGTAGTCTACACTGGAATATTGAGACATTAAATTATGGAAAGTATATGTAGAATCCATGTAGCTGTCTACAATATTCCACAAAATATTCCAGCACAGGTTGCTAGGGGAGATGGGAAGAAGAGTCAGTGTTTCCCAAGGCCATTCCTGAAATATACGCTATGCAATTTAACTGGATGTCTTATTCTTTAAGCACATGTAAGCTTCCCAATTTATCAGTTTTGAACTTCAGATCTTTCGAAGTTCTGACCACTACTGGACATTTTAAGAAATTCAGAGGCCAGAATTCATGCTTACCAGAGTTTCATGGGGCCCAAGTAAGATGCTGGCACATATGGTGCCTTGTGGCAGCTCTGATGAAACCACAGAGGAACAGTATTCTCTTGGAATTTCATCTGGTGCCATGTTGAGAACAGAATTGCACTGGCTCAGGGCAGGGTCATGATGACACGAGGCAACATATATTGAAATGTCTGATGAAAATTAAGAACCTGGGAACATATAATTAGAGGCCATGCTATTTCTTCAGACTCTCTGTCACAGGTTACAGCTAGGCCAGCCATTAGATGAATGACAGATGCTCTCTATTACAGCCCGCCCCCCGCCTCCCCCCCCCCCCCCCCCCAAAAAAAAAAGGGGACGAGAAAGGGAATAAGGGAGAGAGACTTATGGATTGGAAAAAAACCCTAAAAATTCTTTAATGAGTATAATAAAAAATTATATACGTATGTGCAAATCTATACAATACCAGTACAGAATGCAACCACCCTGATGGCAACCACGTCACCATCACCACTGATGCTGTGGCCAGACTCTGGGGAAGACCAAGGATGGGCTCAGCAGCAGACAGGAACCAGATTCAGGAGCTGGATTCCAGAGCTGGATTCAGGGATGCATGGCCTGGGATTGAAGGCAGAACGGGCAGAGTCCTCCCTGGATGCCAGACATTGAAGAAGAGTGGAAGAGAGCTTGACCCTTGTGATCCCTCAGCTTTATACTGAATATGACGTCTATGGGAGGGAACACCTTGTTCATCCGTGTAGGGTCACCTGTCCTGTCTGCTCCTCCCCGCAGGTGCAGCCTGGAACTGACTGCACCCCCACTGTGGTACACAGGATTTAGCAGTGACCTTGGTCTGCACAGCAGAAAGTAGAAGCAAGAGCCTTTCTGCACACCAATCCCTGGCAGTAACTGTAAACATCAAGCGTTAGCACTTCTGGAAGCAGACACTGTCTGCAAAAATACGCTGTTAAATTCAGACAGTGCAGTCACTTGGAAGAGACTGAGCTGGAAAGTAAAATCTCTGAACAGAACTAGTTCTGTTCTGTTCTAACTCAAACCAGGACACTCTCTACAGCATGCTGTACTCGTTTATAAATTAAATGAATTCAACCCCGAATAGCAGTCTGTGCTCTGACCCCCCGCACCTCCGCCCAAATTCTACGTAAGCAAGAAGAAGGGTCATGCAACAAGATAAGTAATCTTATCCTTTAATTGTTTAGATTGTGTTGCCCTGTTCATCTCTAGGCAGAGTTGTGAGGGTCTCTTGGAGCATTCTGGCCACTGCAGCCCAAAACCTTGGCTGCAACCTGTATCAAAAATCTCAGTAATGTTGAAAATTCAAAGCAAGGAGGGGAGATTTTTATTTAAAAATAAACTTTATTTCACCCATTCATATGCATGCTGTCACATCCACCTATTTGCAAGGAGCTAAATGTGTGTTTCCACCTAGTCTGGACAGCAGGTAAGAGACACAAGCTTTGAAAGCTGCGTCACACCTCCTGGATTGTCCCTGCTGGGGTGTCCTGAGAAGCTGCACATAAATGTGATTTTGATGAAGTGCTCATGTGAGTGCCATCAACACCTGCCATTCTCACAGCCCTTATTCTGCCAGTCGTGAGGCTTTCACTCTCAGATGTTCCCCACCACACTTGGTCATACCAATCATCAAACCATAGAACCACTCCTACTAGAATGGAACTGAGAAGGTCTCTTGTCCAACCATTGGCTCACGACAAGGTCAACAATGAATATAGACCTGGGTGTTCTGAGTATGGGCTGCAGAGGTGAATACCCTTGGATCTCTCTTGGTACTTTGAACAGTTCTCACGCATTTGGTGGCTTCAGTCCTTCCTGGAGCACTGCCTAGGGTGGTGGTGTGTTGCTCCAGTCCCAAAGGGAAAGGGACTGTCATTTGCACAGACTGTTCCTCAATCTTTTTCAGAAGAATAAAAGTTGGGAAAGGTTTCCATCAGCAAAGTGCCTGGAAAAAGAAGGGGGAAAATATCAGGAAGCCCAAATGCTCAAAAAATAAAGGACAAGGCAAGAGATGGAGGAAATAGAAAAAAGCAAGTAGCAGACTCTGCATCAGAGAGGGCTAAGAAGTCCCGCTGGATGGTTCCAAAAGTAGTTTATGCAAACCGCTGTGGTTTGGAGGGGATAGCTCTTCTTGCCATTCGTATCTGTTTCTCGCTGGGGTCAAAAACAGGAAGCAGAGCAACAAAAAGCAGAAAAAAAGATGACCAAAGGTTTGAACGGCCAAAGAAGTTTTGGGTTGATTTGCCTTTTGAGGTAAAGGTTCCACTCGGTTCTTCCTCCAAGTTAGACCGGTAAAGCAAGACATAAACCTACACATTAACTAGCAATGGAGTGTCAGCCTGGCGTAAGTATTGCGGTACCTGTTTTTGGTTCAGAATGTTGGTAACTTGGGCAATGCGAGCAAAGGGTCACTGTAACCCTTCTGCTAACCGAATATATTTGACCTATCTTTTTAGGAATTATAGTCAATTTTGAACAAGACACTTATTTAGAACATCTGCAGGAATACGACTGAAGAAAGAAAAAAAGGACTGAATGAAAAAAAAGGGATGGAGGGAGGGAGGCAGGGAGGGAGGGAGTGAGGCAGGCAGGCAGGGAGTAAGGCAGGGAGGGAGGGAGGGAGGCAGGGAAAGAGGCAGGGAGGGAGGGAAGAAAAGAATCAGAAGGAATAGGTTTTGGGGTTTTTCCTACCTCAAAAAAACCTTTCTCATTTAAAGCTGCATTTTGTGTGGCCTGCCTTTTAATTTTGCAAATGTGATGATGCGCTGCTTGTACTCCTAGCAGCTCATCCTCCCGGGGAACCATCAGGTGTCCAGCTTCTAGGTTTTGTAATCATGTTCTCCTCATCTATACACCTTCTAACAACACCGCAATTTAATAATATGGAGCTTGTGTAGCTACTAACAGGATGGACTGAAAGGAAGTAATATAGCTTAAACTGGCTGAATTTCAGAAGATCAGCACTAAAATAAAAAAAAAAAAAAAAAGGGAAGAAAGGAAAAACCCCAGAAGTCATGCTGCAACAAAACTCTCTATTTTCTTTCAAATAAAATAGGGAACCCAGTGCCCTTCCATCTGGGATGGCATCTTTATCCTTTGACAAATTAGCCACTTAGCGAGTTAAGAGATTGAATAGACCGTTCAAAAACCTGCAGTCTAAACAAACCTGAGCTCAGATAACCAGTTTCGGTTTGATTATCGGCTGGGTTTGTACCACAAAAGGTTCTCCCGATTACTCTCCAACATCCACCAACTGGTATTTCAGGATAGCTGTGGCTTCACACATCTTAACTGGAGTTGACCCACAAGGCCTCCAGAACATCTGAAAAGACAGCTTCATCCAGACTCTGTAACAGAAACGTCCACAGCCTCGTTACGGCTCACAGAAACGTTACATGAAGCAGAGACTTTGATGAGAAAATTCCTGAAATCACTTCAAATTCCTGAACAACCACTAACTTCTTGTGCCTTAAAAAATTCAGCCTTTTCTGGATGAAAGGGCCTCTGATGTCACTGGCTGCCAGCTACCCGGGAAGCCCAGTTCCCCAGAAAGTTCTGAGATGCTTGGTGTTTCTTCATGTTTGTTTTTGTAAACAATACTATTTGGGCTTATCTGAACAAGGTTTTGCTGATGGCATATTATTTTCTAGTGCCTGAGGAACATGCTGGTAGCCAACAAAATGGCCCTCAAAAACATCAGCACAGTGCTAGTGGGGAGAAGACAAAACTACGCCAAGAGATGCTGCTCCATGGCACAGCAGCATGGCGTGAAACTCCAGACGGTGCTGCTCTGCCACTGGAAACTCCTGGTTTCTTCAGCACCTGTTGCAAGATACTTCTAAAGCCTCTTCAGTAATGTAAACCACACAAGCGTCTCTCAGTGCTACAGCAGTAGCTGTCCACAGGAGCCCAAAGAGCACAGTAAGGTATTCAGGGCACACCAAGCAAAAACGGGAATCTCGATGGACACACTGGGTGGATAATGGTGGATTATCTGGCATTTCAAGTAGGAGTTACCACGCAAAGTCTTTCTTGGGAGGTCAATGGGGGCTACTGCCCCAGGCTGCTGCCATGCCATTTTGGGTAGCAGCTGCCAAGATTCAGCTAGAACAGGACAGTTCACCCAGAAACAGCCAGGAGCAGAGCCTACCCCTACATTTATTGAAGCAACTTTTCTTCTGAGAAACAATGTTTTTCTTTCTAGTAAGTAGCGATACAAGGCATTCACATGGAGGAAACTCCAGCACCCACCTACTGCAAACTACCTAGACATACCAGCTGAGTCCTTGCATTTTGCAGTCAGCCCGTTACAACTTTTCCCTTGCCCAACTGTACAGCAGCAGTAAATTATAATAACAAAGGCTAATAGAAATCCTGTTAGCTTCTCACTCAGATTGGTACCGGAACATCATTCCTCCTTTTCTGCATTTGTGAAAAATCATTGAGCAGGCTTCTACATACAGAAGGATGTGTTCCTTGACCTGTCCCTAGCTAAAACCCTACGTTGTCCATCCAAGGTGCCTTCACTGCATGACAACCTTAGGCCAGCGTGCAGAAGGTGCGCGTGCCCCTGGGGGAACAAGGCGGCAGAATAGGATGTCGGCAACCTGCCTGGTTTATGGATGAACATACTTCACTCTCAGGTGGTAGATCAGGTCTTACGCCCGTCTCTCAGCATCTCTTCTGGTTCAACATAGCAGACTCTCTCCGGCAGGAGGGGCACTGGGCTAGAAATAGCACAGTCCAACCCTGCTCACACCTTGAACCAAAATTATCAGCTTGTGGCCTCCCCTGAGCGCCGCTGGATTTTTGGTCTCCCTCCTGCCCCGGACCCCAAATGGAACAGAGCGCCCGGATGAGGCCTGAGGGGGGCCGAGCAGAGGGGACCTCCCTTGTGCCTCCTGGCTAGCGGAGAAAGCGAGGAGAACACCTGTGAGAACGAGCCAAGTGCTGCCTGGGACGCCCTGTGAGAGGAAGCAGGGGAGCCCAGAGGGCTGGCCAGCAGTGCTGAGGTGTGGGGAGAGACTGTGGCGCTTTGGCCTGCACCTTCCACTGAGGCGCCACTGAGGGAACCCTCCTGACACAGGCGCCTGGAGATGCCTGCCGCAGCCAGAGCGGACTGACGGGGCGCTGGGGAGACAGGGCTGAGGCCTCGGCGACTGGCGCAGAACACCAACACCGAGCACCAGCAAAGCGACGGGGGCTGGAGTGGGGCAGCGGCGCTGCAGTAACCCCAGACGTGTGTGCCGGGGCTGCAGCGCTACCGGGGCAAGCGCCGTGGGCAAGCGTGGCCCCTTGTGCCGTCCCTGAGCGGTGGCTTCTGCTGTCACTGAGGATGGGCTGTCACCTAGCAATGGACTGTGACTGGGCGCTCCTTGCTGCTGGTATCCAGGTGCCGAGTCCCAGGCAGCTGCTTCGTGCCCACACTCCAGCTGAGCAGCTCGCAAGGCTGGAGTGCTCTGCGAAGTTGAGGTGCTGGTGTTCTCCTTGGGGACCGGATCCTTGTAGCTCTCTGCGTGGGACACCGGAGCCATCAGGAGGGTTATCCCTGGCCCTGCCAGGTACGGGCTGCCAGACACAGCAGCAGAGGTGAGCTGGGAGGGGACCCCTCACCCTGGGCAGCAGGGAGGGCTTTCCATCTTGAGGCACCTGGGCATTTCTTGTGGCCCTCCCCAGGCCAGCCCATGACTGTGTCCTCTCTTTTCTTTCCTTTCCTGGTGCAACACCGTCTGCTGCAGTGCCAAAGAGAGGGAGCGGCTTGTCACCACCAGCTCTCTCCAGCCCACCGCAGCAAGCAGAGAGCATGGCCACGGAGGTGGAGGACCGCTGCCCAGTATGTCTGGACAGCTGGGATGATGTCGCCTACGTGATGCCATGCCTGCACCGGTTCTGTTACCGGTGCATCCTGCGGTGGGCTAAGAACAAGCCCAGGTGCCCCCTCTGCAAGAGGAAGGTGCAATCCATTGTGCATGCGGTGCGGTCAGACAACGACTTCAAAGAGGTGGTTGTCAGACCACCTCGGCTGGCATCAGCATCGGTTGGCCCCCGGCAGGCAGGAGGAGCGCCCAGGCACCCAGCCACGCACAGCCCGCCTCACCCAGTAACATCCCTGCGACTGGCGGTGGAGTCAGTGCCCAGGGCTCCAGTGGGTGGCCTTCAGCCCGACACCTGGGCGTCCCTTTTCGATGAGCACCCAGCACTCCTCCAACGCTTTCTGCCCTGGCTGCAACGCCAGCTGCGGCTGATTTTTGCAGAGCAGCCATCAGCAGCAGACATAATGGAAGACCTCATCCTGTCCATCCTGGGCCTCTTTGGGCTCGATGAAGAGGTCCTGGTCCGACTGCTGCAGGTCAGCCTCCAGAGCCGCGCGGCAACCTTCGTCCGGCAGATTATCCGTGTCGCCGTGCAACGCTGCATCAGGGAGGCTCGCTGTCTCCTGGGCCTCGACGACAACCATGCTGCCGAGGAGCGGGAAGACGGCCCCGCCGCTGCCCCCGATCCTGCTGCGTTCCAAAGTGGGTCTCCCGGCCCTGGCCCAGCCCTCTCCCGCAGCACCACTGGCGGTGAAGAAGAGCAGCAGCCCAGCAACTCAACTGCTGGGCTTTTGGGGGTTCCCACCAGCCCCCCCAGTGCCCCCGTTCCCACCCACGGGGAGCAAGAAGGGTTGCAGGAGGATATGGGGCAGGCTGTGGAAGGTCCCTCCGCCCCCAGCTGGGGCAGTGAACGCTCCCCTGGGGGGCCAGGGCAAGCACCAAAGAGGAGGGCTGGCAGCAACCAGGATGCCTCCCAGCCCCGCAAGAGGCCACCCCGCCGGCAGAACTAGAGCCAGGTGCCAGGAGCTGCCAAAACCGAGGCCAGGCCAGCATGCAGGACAGATGTTTCCAGCCAGGGGCTCTCCACTGTGCCCTCCGGTGTCTGCCTACAACATCAATGGTGACGCTGATGTGATTGCCATCGGGGTGGGGCGCAGGTGGAGTGGTGGGGGGAGGGGGGCGTGGGGGGGTGTTGGGTTCTCTCTTGGTTTTCTATATATTTGTAGATAGGTCATTTTATTGTTCTTATTGTCACTAAAGCAGTTTTAGTTTTCCAGTTCCTAAGTGTCTCTCTCCCTTATTCCCTTTCTCTTCCTTCTTGGGGAGGGAGGTGGGGAGCGGTAATAGAGAGCGCCTCTCAGTTGTCTAGTGCCTGGCCCAGCCCTAACCCCTGACACTATTTCGCTGAGATTATATGGACCCTATAATTGGTTTTTTGTTTGTTTGTTTGTTTGTTTGTTTTAATTTGAACTGACCCCAGAACTTTTACCAATCCATAACTACAGTGGTTAGTCCTTGTATATCCTTAGACAGGACAGAAAGTCAGTCTAATCCTTCATGGGATGTAATGCAATCCTCATACAATGCTGAAGTCTAAGATTGCCTCCATTTTCTTTCCAAAAAGCTCCAAATTCACTTCTCCATTTTCAGTGGAGGAGAGCTGTCATCACTGGTGCTTGATAACAAGTATCCCTAAATCTCATACACAGGAGAAAATCAACTGGAGTTGATGTTTTGTTTCTTACGGGTGCAACACAAGAGCTGCAGCTCCTTAAAGGAGACGGACGTTGTGCCTCTAAGCTGCCGTTATGCCTTTGTGATCCTGGGTGTTTCAGAGGCTGAGCCGTGGGATGTATCATCCAAGTTGCAAGAGCCTCCTTAAACTGCTCTTAGGATAGCACAGCTACCTGGGATTTCTACACTGCCATAGCATTGTGCAGCTTCTGATCCCAGCCAATCTAAAAGACAGACTGCAGTCTCTCTTAGCCCAGGACGGCTTCCCAGAGGATCTGCTCTAGGGGAGCCTCAGGAATGCTGCTGAATAGATGCAGTTTCTCTGTCGTGGGCTCTTTGGGATACCTTCTCCATTTCCAACAGCTGACTAGAGTTGCTGACTCCTAGCTTGTTAGGGCTTCGAGCCTGAAGATCATCTGTCTGTTCCTAAGCGTGGGGCAGAACTGAGGAAGGAGAAAGCATACACACATGAAACCAGAATTTTCCACGTACAAGACCAGATGGACACCACCATCTTATGGTCAGTGCTGGAGACTGGATACAAGTCTCAGCCCGGACACCGGAACCTGCCTTAGTCTGAACAAGTACAACCACTCCTATCTTTTCAAGAGCTCATTGCCCAATGGAATAATCTTTAAGGCATAGATAGGGAAAAGCTTTGATGGCAGTCAAAGCCTTTCTAATGGCACCAGACAGGCATCTGGAATGCTCTCTGCATCCTGCAGGTTGTCAGGTGTGCCTTTGCATCCCAACTGATTTCTGTGTGAATGACAGGCTAACTGAGAAGCCACGTCTATGCTGTCCTGTAATAACGGGTCAGAACAATTTCAGCAGAGCTGAAAATAAAATTCCTGCATGTAACCCAAAAGTCCTGTTCCTCCTGTACATGAGGCAAAAGAAGGTGCACTCTCACTTTGACTTCTCAGGAAAAATCTTCCATTCTCTAGAAGAAAGAAGTGGACTACGGCAGCAGGTTCCCTCTTGCTCGTGCTGGGGCTCACACAGCTCTCCTCTTTTCATTGGGCTTCTCTGCCGTGAAAGCCAGCACGGGTGTGGCCACTCATCGCGTGTGCTTGGCAAGCATCCGAAGACAAGACGCCAAGCTCCAGAATGCGTTTGTTCCAGCATCAATACAGGCGACGGCAGCTGTCTTGCCGGGTAGATTTCTTTGTGCTGCTGGCTGGCTCTGCATTCGGCTGCTGCAACTGCCGGAGGAGTTGCCCACAGGACTGCGGTGAGGCTTAGTCCGCTTTAGCTGTCCTAACCTCCAGCATGTCATTATCTTTCCATTTCCCTTTCACCAGGGGAAAGAAAAACAACAACGGTCTTTTTTATGTTTAAGAACAAGATTTTAGAAGCTCTTTTTTCAGGGATCCTTGTTCCAGAGACTTCTGTGGTGAAGGAAGAGGAAGTACTGCATTTATTTGAACTGTTAGAATGCACACAGCAAACAAACCCCTGGACAAATTCTGCCCGTACTCTTGGAGCAGGCCACAGATTTATCAAGTGCTTTCCTCAACTTGCTCATAGCTGGATTCCTTTGTAGAATGTTGCTTAAGTAGATGCATGAATGCATGCAATACAAAACTTCTCTACAAAGAGTTAAATAATCTAATCAATGTGCATTGGGTGTTTTGGATGAAAGTTTTATAACTTTTACCTTAGCATATTTAGACATTGTGTTTTGCTAGGACATAATCACTATCCCCTGGAGTAAAACCATACTTAAATTAATAAATAAGGTTCATACAATAAAACTATTCTTATATTCATACTGCCCTCTTTTCTACATGAAGTTTAATTCTGAAGACCTCCTAATGCTTTGAAACAAGTTAAGCTTAACATAAGCTATATAAGTAGCATTAACCTAATTTTTAGATATCCCTCCACCCTGATTTCAGATACTAAAGTAAGAACATGTCATTTAAGCATCTCAAAAGGAGCTATCAATATAGTCTTACACCCATTTTACAATAAAAAAAATGAAGTTTTGAAATCTACATTTACATGGTTAAATATATGAGAATATTATCCTCTCAAGTGGGATTTCAGCAAGAACTTAGTTTTCCTACACAGTGGCAATTCATTCTGTGGCTTCAGATGAGGTAGGTATTGAATCTGGCCCATTTCAGCCTGGATGCTCTAACTACAACTTTAATGATACAAAAGCTGGCACAGACAACAGACACCTCCTACTGCTAAGGCATTTGAAGAAGTTGTATCTTTAAATGAGTGCTAAAATCTAAGAAGGTATTCCCAGCTGTGCTTACTAGCTGACATGTGCTTCCCCATATACTGGAACTACATGCTTTACACTTCCACAAAAAGGAAAGTATTTAATTTTGCATTCATTAAACATTGAATATGCTATGCTTACCAAAGGCTACAATTTTTTTCCAGAGACCACTCTTCCACAAACTACAAAGTTCAGAGCCACATGCTTAAATTTCTTTACAAAGCTGCTTTACAGGAATTATTAAAAAATGAGTAAATGACAAGAACAGATTTAAACACAAAACAAAACAAAAAAGAAACGACAAAAACTCCCACAACCAACCAAACTGAGATAAGGTCCCAGCACCACTGATATCCTTCCCCTCTCTGGAATACAGGAAGTCCAAGTGTTGAGCTGATCAGTTGACTATAGCATAGACTTATAAATATAACATAACTTCGGCCCAGTGCCTGCAAGAATGCAGATGTAGTTCCTATTGTCATGCTTGTATCTTTCTTCAGTGTCTCTTTCTTCTTCTATTCAGTGTTCTTCCTTTATTCAATACTCTGGATATTCAATACTCTAATCTACCTACAACGGTTTTGCTCTGGACTATGGTATGTCTAATAATTGAGTGTAAATTAGCATCTCACAGACAGCAAGAAGTATACAGGAGCATCTCCATTCTTTTGCTTTTCTGAGTTATGGGTCTCTGTTCTTACAAGAACGGTGATTAGGCTTATCATAATTCAAACCATGGTAATTAAGTCACCTGTTTGCTGAGCAGCATCAGGTAAAATTACATGCAACCTTGGAAATGTTTACCCATGCCGTATTAAAAAAAAACCTTGAACATCTACTTTTCTAAATGTCACTAAATCCAAGCCCTGAACACACGTAAAAAGATCATTTTCTCCCTGATTTTAACGTTGGGATTTTAAAAGAATCCTAGGAGTATATTCTGACCACTTGTCACTGAATTTATTTAAGTAACTGATAACAGAATGATCCAATTGTTAATAACCTCTGTATTTTATACCATTTTGAAGTATTATTTGATCTCTGGTGAGAAATTAGTTTATTTAATATTTGCTATCTATATTTCAAAACATCTTTTATTCTCTCCCTTCATAGCTTATAGCTTTGTACAACCTCTCAGCCTAGATAGGTTTTATAAAAGAGCTGTATGCCCAAGATAGTGTGTTTAAACTTGAGATCAGGCCTTTTTTGTTCATACTGTTGTGATAAATCTCAGCTGAAGGTTCTTTATGCAGAATTAGAGTACAGTGCCAAATTCACCACTCAGTAGCATGAGCATAAAATGTGATTTATTCCTCTGAAGTGCGAATCCGTTCCAATACATCACAACAAACATTTCTAACACGCTCTTAAAACCAGAACGTCATCCCTTGGTTGTACTCAAGTACCAGATATGAACATGTGCAAACCTCAATAGTATTCTTTGTTGAACTATGCAGTGTAAGAATAAACAGAAACAAAAGGACATTAAACATTAAGATTAGTAATAAAATAATTTCAAAGTCTAAGCTGTTACAAAAAATTACTTCTATACATTAGTTGGCAAGGTGTTTTAGAAACATAACAGGATCTGATTATTGTATATTTTTCTAGGCATAAGATGCTAAATACAGCAGCTACCCATGTGTATTAGAATAGATATAAACCAACCTTTAATCAGCTTTCTTTTAACATGTATTTTCTTTCAATTCTTATTCAAAAGTGGTAAGCTAAGTAAGACTTAAAACCGTAATGCAACAATCTTTCACCAACAGATTAAATGTTTGAATGATATGCACAGACAAGAAGTTTTGGTAGTATTGTCTAAGTAGACAGTTCGTAACCAAAGAGAAGATTTGTCTTATAACCAGGCTATTTTATTATTCTTCACCTTTAAAAAAATATACATCTATTATCAGAAAGATCAGAATGACCTTTTGTAATAACATTAACTACGTAAGACTAGCATTGCTTGCTTAAACTAAGGACTTAGCTTTGCTCTTGTATATATTATAATTCCTACTATTATCAATAGAGGTTATAGCATCATAGGTAAACGCTCAGTTTTACTCAAAGTTTCAGCACAGTATTCAAAATTCCCACAGGACACAAGCGAGATGAAGATTACAAAGAGCAATAAGACTAAATCAGAATGGTATTTAAGGCCCAGTACAGTACACAGCAGGTAAAAAAACCAAAACCAAATAAGCCACAGACTTTTCATCTGAATTCTCAGCCACAAATCACTTAACTTAGACATAACAAACTAACTAACACTGCATCAGTGGTGCATTGTGTCAGGGGGACATGCACTGCTTCTGCAGTGTTTGGAAGACAGAGCATCTTACAGCTCTACTGAGACCTACCTTAAGTGAAAGGTTACAAATCACTCTCACACGTTTGTATTTCCAATGTTAGTAAGTTGGGGAAAAAAATCCAGAATAAAGCTTAGAATCTTGATCACTCAGGCTTTCTGACAAACGAGTTTGGAACAGCAGCACAGAAAAGGAGACAAGTTGTAAATAGTACTTACACTGGGACCTCAGGGCATCAAAACACTACAGAGGGGATTGCAAATTTGCATTGATATCCCTGTTCTCTGCACGAGTACAAAAAGCCTGCTTCCAAAAGAGATCAAGTGTAACACACACAGGGTGTTAATATTGACTTTGGAATGCTGAACTGAAGAAGAAAGCACTCTTTTACTCTCTATGCAGTCAATATCATTATCTGTTAAAAAAGCACACTGCCACATGAGTTTGCACTAACTTTCCAAAAAACAGCTTCTAAGGAAGCTCATTATTTACTTTTTGTTAATTTTTATTTGTATTCCAAATCACCCATGAAATACTAACTGTAAGACACTCCCCACAAAAACCACAGATCAGAGACTACTTTATGCTTCATGCTAAGAGTCTGTAGTCTCCGGTCTAACCCTTCTGTAGAGTGAATTACTATTTAAAACTCAAGTTATAAAAATTCTACTGGCAATTGTTTTCAGCACTTTTCACAAGTAATTGAAGTGGTCTCATTTGATTGCTACAATCCAATAATCCATAATAATTCTAAACTGAACACATAAATACCCAAAGAGGTGTTAAAAGTACTGTCTGAAAATATAACATGCAGAGTTTTATTTCTGCTGCCTACAGCTTATTATCAAATATGTATAAATGGGCAAGTAATTAGAGAAGTCAGCTGGTTGCATATGCTGATCTCTGCTGACAAAGAGACAAATATCTTTTGTACTTTACCTACAGTCAATAGACTATATTTCAAAATAAGCATGGTGCATTTTATCAGTGATTCAGTGTCTCAGGTATCTAAACTTCAAGCCTACACGTGTATAATTTTACACAATAATTTAGTCACACATTTACAGTAGACACAAAGCCAAACCAGTGAAGACAACAGACTTTGAATCAGGTTTCCACTTTGAAAGACCCCTTATGTTACGTTTATTTAACTACTATTTTAAACTCTTACTTCACCTGTAAGGACGCCCCTGTCTTACAGATAGATTTATATGCAATTAAATGACTCAGCTATTGATACAGTCATAGAAGAAAGATGTGCTCAGCCACCTGAGATGAGTAACTACAGCATTTACATTACACTGTTTAATTAGAAAGAATCTTCATTTAGTGAAGACACATTTTTCACCGATTTCTTTCATTCTGTTTTTTCTTGAGTAAGTGTTAAGGGAAGCTAATCACATACAGGACCATAGTTACTGTGAATTTACTGTGCAGAAATAAATATACTGGCATTAATAAGATCTAGAAATGGGCATTTGCATTAATTAGTGAAAGAACAGTTACTGGGTGATTACTTCAATAAAAATCAAGTATATTCCTATTTTTAAGAATAGACAGGTAGCAGAATATGCATATATAATGAATTTGGAAAGTCAATTTGATACTGCTGATGATAGAAAAATAAATGCACTTATAAATGTACCTCAATTTTACTACACCTTTTTGGTAGAAAGTTGTGTTTAGAACACATAAAATTTCTTAACTCCAAGTTTAAAAGATGACTCACTTTTTGATGCACAATCAACTTGCATTTATATGAGTTATTCCCAATATTAGGAAAACAAAATAAATTCTTCAAATTTTTATTTTATTTGGTTGGAATCCAGAACAGGGAATACCAACAACGGGATTAGTCTTCAAATATTAAAAGACTGCTTAAAAAATGAAAAGAACAATCCTTTCTCCACATCCATGACAGGGAAGATGGGAAGCAAGCAGTTTCAGTTGTGCCAATAATTATTTGAGATAGACATCAGGGAAAATTTCCCACTAGGAAAGACATCCTGTTTAAGTTACAAAATCTCGCAGTGCAAGGTTTGTTTTTTTGGGGTTTTTTTTGGTTTGCCTTTTTTTTTTAAGCAGGTTAAACAAGTCTATCAGGAACAACATAAGACTGTTGATTCTGCTTTAGGGCAAGAATATAGAATACGTGATTTTTTAATGTCCCTGGTCAGCCTGCTTTTGAAAATATCCCCTGTAATCACTGATTTTGAGTAAAACAGACCAGCAAGACATTATACCTGTAGCCCTGCTTAACTTTACCTGACAATGCAAAAATATTGCATTTCAGACAGGTTTATTTTGTTCCCAAAATGAAATTAAGTCAAAGATGAGGAATTTTTTTCCTCTGGAACACAGATTTCAAAATATGGTATGTCAAATGTGGGTCAGGTTATCTGCAGACGTTGCCTTTTTGTTCCAGAGGCAAAACGGTCTCAAGCGTACTGCAGAAAAACAAATCCTCAAAAAATGCAGAAATTATCACTAGTTCCACTGCATAACCAGCATCTTTTCATATAAAAAAATAAAGTGTTTGCATTAAACTTTATTGCACCATCAACATTTTTTAAAATATCCCCCATTCAAGTAAAATATTAAATTATTTCTATCAAACAAATTATAAAGGTCTTCTTTAAAGTATCAAGTACATACAGTGTATGTGCTATACAGAAAAAGAACAATCTAAAGGAATGACATACATCAAATCAGAGATGACAGAAAACAATCATCAGGTGGTTTCTTTACCAGGATTAAAAAAAGATTGCAAAAAGATTGTGTAGGCTATTGTACGCATGAAAAGCACTCCTCCTCATTCAAGGTGTTGAAGCAGATGACACCTTCAAGATGTCAAGTGCTGCATGAATTCTGAAGTGCAACCTGGACTCCATAGAGTAATCTTTGTAGTTGTTTCTGCAAACAATAAAAGCTATTTTGAGAAAAACATTTTTGGCCTGGACTGTTCCTACTTCATACATGCACTGAAGTACCAAAGTTAACATTCCTTTGAAAACAGAGGTTTATACACAGATGAGTTGAGACATTTAAAGCTACATCCACAAACTGAGCACAGACTTATACCAGTACTAACAATTAAATGCCCCGATAAACTGAATCCATGTCTTAGCACTCTTTCACTTATTTTCATCCTTTTCAACAGCTCTCCCAATTACTGAAATTTTCTGTGAAAAGACAAGCTAGAAGACTACAGAAAAGAAAGGCTGTTAACTGAAAGTGTATATTCAGCTTCAAAACACAACTCAGCCAGAATAATAAAATGCAGGGAAGTCTCATTATGTAATATGAACAACAAAAACCACAACACCGCAAAAAAACTACTACGTTTCAAAAAAAAAAGAGGTTTTAGGAGATTGTTTAACTCACATTTAGAACACTATTGCATGATTGGTATCATTCTCCGTACTCACAAGAGGCAAATTCTACCCCATACTACAACCTATAGATAAAATGAACATGATGCTATGCATGTATTTAGCTCTTTACTGCCCTTTTGTGACACGGTGAGAAAGGAAAAAGGTACCAGCTTTTAACCTACTCCTACCAACACTTTCAGTATAGCAGATCTAAGCCCCACAGCAGCTCTCTGGGACAGACATAGTATAGATCCTTCCTTGGGACTCTCCAGCTCCATCCCATGCATGCAGTGGAGCTTCAGCATCTCTGAAGCCCATAGGAAAAGAAGGTGTTTTCCCTTCATAGCATGTCTTTTTTGATACTGTCTAGTCCACTGTGTCTGAAGGACAGAGTTTCTTGAAACTCTAAAATTCCACTATATCGGACAACTTTTCCAAGTCAAGAACACAGATTTATAATTACTTGTATTTTGCAAAGGGGCTGGCAGGAATTAAGCCTCCATTGCTAAAGTTACTCAGTTTTTCTTAATCTACAGGCCAATATAAATACATTTTTAAAAATCCACTTACTTTGCAGTTTCTATGTAAGTTATTGCTTTTTCTCTCTCATTCTGTTGTTTGTATAGAAGACCCAACTCATAGAGGGAGAATGGCACCAAATAACTATCGTATTTTATTTGCTTCTCACTAGAAGAAAATGGAAAAATACAGAAGTGGTTAATTACAACCTTCCCTCAAGTGACCAGTTAACTTTAAAATGCAATCACTGCTCGTAAAAGCACATGGCCAGAAAACACTCTGGAACCATTTTTACTGGTTAATTCTGTGCACATAAATTATACCTATAAAAAGCGGATATAAAATACTGCCAACATGACCTTCTAGGAGCAAAACCTCATTCTTTCCTACTTCCTACTTGAATTGTATGTTTCCTAAGCTACAATGAACGCAATTCCAAAACTAGGACCCTACTGTGTGACTTACAGTTAAAAAAACCCTAACCAACCAAAAAGATAACTTGAGATAAAAACAACATTTATTATGTTAGGCAGTATAATACAAATACTTCTTTGCCACACACAGAGTTGAGATCCCCTTACCATAGCTTGTCTGAACAAATCAGCAAAGAAGAAAATGGAACTTTTCCTCAATACAAGAAATTCTCAGAATCACTGTGGCTGGAAGGCACATTTGGAGATCACCTAGTCCAAACACCTGCTCAGAGCAAGGTCAACGGCCATTACACATCCAAGGCTGTGTTCACTTAGGTTTCAAGTATCTCCTTCCTCACAGTCACTTTGGGGAACCTGTGTCAGTGTTTGACCAACTTGAGAATTAAAAAAAAAATAGTCTCCTTATGTTTAAACAGTATTAGCTGTATTTCAGTTTCTGCACATTACCTCTGTCACTGTGCACCACTGAGAAGAGTTTCTCTTTCTCCCTCTCTTCTCCCCACCCCCAGATGACCCTTCTGTGTCTTTTCTTCTCCAGGCTGAACACTGTCCCTGCTCTCTCAACTAGTTTTTATATGACAGATGCTTCAGTCCTTTAGTCATCTTTGTTAGATTTGTTCCAGCATGTCCATGTCTCTCTTATACCAGTGAGTCCAGGACTAGACACAGTACTCCAGATGTGGCCTCACCAGTGCCAAGAGGGGAGGAAGGAGCACCACCCATGAGTTGCTGATGACACGGTTCCTAAAGCAACTTGGGACACTGTTGGCTGCCTTTGTTGCAAATGCACATTGCTGGCTCATGGTCAGCTTGGGGTTGGCTGTGATGCACAGGATCCCCAGGGCATTTTCTGACAAGATGCTCTCCAGCCATTCAGCCCCCAGCCTGTGCTGGTGCATGGGAGTATTCATGTCCAGCGGTAGGGATTGGCATTTCCCATTGTTGAACTTGATGAGGTTGCCATCAGCCCATTTCTCTGGCTTGTTCAGGTTGCTCTGAATGGCAGGACGCCCATCTGGTTTTTCGACCACTCCTCCCACTTTGTAGCACCTGCACATTTGCTAAGGTTGCATTCTGTCCCATCATCCAGGTCCCTAATGAAGAAGTTAAAACTGGCCCAAACACCAAACTCTGCATTATTCTACTGGTGACTGGTCTCCATCTGACTTCATGCTGCTGATCACATCCTTCTGAACCTCGCAGTTTAGTCAGTTTTCAATCTACCTCGCTACCAACTTATCTACTTGAGACTTCAATCAGTTTGTCTGTGATGATACTGTGGGACACAGTACCAAAGATCTTTCTAAACTCATGATAAAGAACATCCACTGCTGTCCTCTCATCTACTAAGCCAGTCACCTCATTGTAGAAGACTATAAGGATCATTAAACATGATTTGCCCTTCATAAATCTATGCTGACTACTCCTGATCACATTTGTGCTTTTGGAAATGGTTTCTAGAATTATTTATTCCACCTTCCCAAGGACTGATGAGAGGCTGACTGGCCTGTAGTTTCCCAGATCCTCCTTCTTGACCTTCTTGAAGGTAGGGCTGATATTTGCTTTCTTCTGGTCCTCAGGAACTCCCCCGAATTTTCATGATCTTTCAAAGATAACTGCATGTCACAATGACATTGGCTGGCTGCCTCAGCACTCATGGATATATGCCAATGTTCTAAGTACTGAGGTATGTACAGTTGCCATGGACAAATGTATACCCGGTCTGTTCACACTTTACCTAACCTGACCCTCCTCTAATATCATCTTGCTTGTTCCAGACTTTCCTACATATTTCATGGATCTACGATTCCTGAAAGCTGGTATTTCCACTACAGAACAAGATGAAGAATCCATCGTGTATCTTGTCCTTTTCTGTCTTTTAAATAAACTCTTTGATTCTTATCTGGGAGAACGAGATCAACCAACATTGCAGACCAAAAAGCTCTCAACATTTCAAGATCGAGGCTTCTGAAGAGGCACCTCATTGACCAAGATAAGCTTTGATGCACAGAAAGCGTGTCTTAAAGTGGGGAGACTGCTTATGTGGTAAACAGTCTTAATGCACTGTAGCAGCCTAAGAAACGTAGAGTAACGCTGACCAGAATATGGTATTTAGTTTACCAGAAAACCTCGACTCCTCCACATGCAAAACATCTGCTTTATGAAGTTGTGTTGTCTGAAGATTTTCAAGATGTCTCAACTCTAAAAGCCTCCGCTGTGTCAACTACCTTTGGCACAAGATTTTCAGGAACAGCATTCCTTTAACTTGCAACCACTGCCCTGTAACTTGCAACATGCTGGAATAAACTCACTTGGGATCTTAGAAATAGCGAGAGAAGGCAAGATGGCAAGAAATGGTAACAAGCAACAGAATTACACGTAACAAATTCTCCTTAAATATTACTTATTCTAAATTATTTATTAGAAAAATTGCATGTGTAAAAACTGCTTTTCCTGCCTAATTACTTTAAAAATTCTAATAAGTTTACAACTACAATCAGTACATGACATGATGTTATATGAAGAAAAGTAATTAAAGAAGATATGGATCTGACACCTAAAGTGTTTGATTAATCCATTAACTCAGGAAATTCAAGTTTTCAACTGAAACAAGTAACAACAACGACTTCTCATCTATGTAGAGAAGTACTAACTACTGAAGTACTAAATGCTGAAAAAACCACAGGAAATTCATGTGAATTATCTTTACTAATATTGACGTTTCCATAAACCCAAAAATACTAATACCAAATGAAGTTAGATAAATGTGTTACCCATTAGTTTGATTTATTTTGTCTAAACCATCACATTTATATAAAGCTATAGAACGTTATATTGCAATACAGAAATAGTAGCAAAGTTTTGTCACTCTTCAACTACTCTAGCTCCTAAACAGCATGTTGCACTTTAATTATTCAAAATTCTAACATTCTACAGGAGTATCAGAAATACCACCCAAAGCTACAAAATATACAGGTTTAAAGTCTGTTTAGTTGTTTTTACCTGTGAATTACTTTACTGAAACACAGTTCAGCTTGCATGAGTCTTCCCAAGTGTTTCAGGCAGAGGCCCTTCAGTAATTGCAACATGCACACATCATCCATATAGTATTCACTGTGATCTAAAAGTAAAAGCAAGATATATCAAACCATCTGAAGACATCATGAAAAGGAAAATCGGATTTTTCAGTAGGGAACACTTATCCAGACTCAGGACCATGCTTCTCAGTTTTTATACCTCAAAACAAAATAATCTTCAGACACAATTTTAAATACTGCCTACTACAGAAGATGTGTGCATAACATCTATATCTTTCTCTTTAAAGACACAGGCTAAGAAGAAATAAGAAGTAATTGGATCATCCAGATACTTGCCAGTCTTCTGTATCTGGAAGTCAGTACAAAGCAAGCATTAACTGATGCCAGCTTAAGATTTCTGTACTTGTAACATCTGAAACAGGAAGCAAAACCTATGGTGAGACTGAAACCTCTTTCGCACTACATTTTCTTAATAGCTTCCCCTGTTGCACGACACTGGCAGACCTCCAGGAGTACCAGTAATGTGAAAAGCACAAGAACATGCTAAGACTCCATCCTGCAGAACTTTTCAGAAGCATTACTTGGCAGTACAAATTCAAGAAACCATGTTTATTAGTATTCCCATCATCTCTAATGATTAAGAAGCTTCACTAGCAGCATATAACATTTGAAAATTCAATTTATGCTCAATAGGACTAAAAATACTAGATGAAAGAGGTTTTGTGAAGCAATTCAGAAATGTAACTTTAATGAGTAGGGTGCTTTTTTAGTTGCCTTGGTTTATAGCATTTTCCGGGTGCAGGGAAGGAAAAGAAAGGAAACACATATGGAAAGACAGATGGCAGCACATACATTAACAATTCAGGAGGCAAAACACTCTCCCTTCAGAACATGTT
Source organism: Bucorvus abyssinicus (assembly GCA_009769605.1). NCBI lineage: Eukaryota > Metazoa > Chordata > Aves > Bucerotiformes > Bucorvidae > Bucorvus > Bucorvus abyssinicus. The sequence continues at coordinate 34,168,595 of CM020063.1, forward strand.
GTTTACAACTAATTACCAGCTCTCTAAGGTCACATTAATTTTTTCTTAATAGTCTGCCAAAAAAATCCTACATAAACAGTTCTGAAACATGCAAGACTAAAGCATCTTAGGATTCAGCAAAATGCTTTGCCACTACATTCAGGCTTAGCTCTATCTGTGTTTAAAACCAGAGAGTCTCAATAAATAGTAACTGACAGGCTGTGCTTTTAGTGACAGGTAGAAGCACAGAGGGTGAGTATTTTGCATTCCCCCTAGCCTGTTTTGCTAGGCTAAGGTATTATATTCACATGACTATCTCCTAAAGGACTCATTCGTGGAAATTACTCGGGGCAAGCACTGATGTCAGTAAAAGCTTGCCAGCCTTTCAACAACTTCAACTAGTATCTCCCGGTATTTCCCACAGGAAGAAAAGCTATTATGCTGAAACACTGACAGTAAATGACATGCCTATTTAATATAGACAACCTTGCAATAAATGTGAGAGAACATCTTCCTGAAGTTCTCTGTAACAAAGGAAATATCATTATCAGGATTATAAACCACAAATGAAATCAAGTTTTTTTTCTTGAAGTTACAAATTCCTTGTTTATATCTTGGAGATGACAAAACTGTGGAAAAAAAAGATTTCCAGAAATCTTGAGGACAAAAAAAAAATTTTTAATGTCCTGCATCTGTTCCTTCTACCATCTCTATTTTCAGCTCCATCTAACATAAATCCACTTTCAATCCTTGACAGAATCCTTACTGTGCCTGTTCACTTGAAGCTAATGCAGTATCACCAGCTCTCTCCTAAGAAGTCTCAATCCCTAAATGACCTTTGTGTATAATTAACACACTTTTCTACAGCACCTTAGCAGTCCTTTAAAGCTATCTAGTACTGACAGCTGTCTCTTAAAATAACACTGTATCCTTGCCACACTCTGCTAATAGCCTTAATTACTTTCTTTGGGTCTCAATTCAGCAGCAATTCTCGTAATCAGAGTCTTTATCTTGTCTGAGTCCATATCTTTAAAAGCCAGCCAGGCTCACAGATGCAAAGTTTCGAACAAAATGACTTTTGACTGCAGTTATTACTAAATAAGATACAGAAAGCATAAAACCCAAATACGCTTCCAGATTACATCCTATTTGTAAACTGCATATTTCCATAAGAAAAACATACTGGTTTTATTTACATTCCTTTTACTTTGGTAACTTGTGCATCTCCACTTAGCAAAATGACAGTAAATCTACTGAACTGATTAGCACTTACAGTACAAACCTCTGCATGATACAGCACTGCATTCCCTACAGCTTCTGCCAGAACCCTCCTTGCAGAACTCATGAGAACATTAGTTTATTTGCAGATGTCTTGCATATTGCTACATTTTGGTTTTAATACAGCAACAACAAAAAGGAAAAAGATGTGAGGTTTAAGAGGCACACAACTAACTCCGCAGAAATGGGAAGAATGGCATAAAAAAATTAAGGGACCCAACTGAGTCTTGGCCTTGCAAGCTACTCTCATTTAGTTTATTATAGCATCCAGATTTTACCACTATGCATTACTTGTTTGTCCTCATATAACTTCTGATGCATCACCTCAGTTTAAATGCGACTCATAATTAGATGTACTTTTACATTTCATAATTAATCGAAGTTTCATGTGCAAAAGGATAATATTTATTCATTCCAGAAGAACTCAAAAGAGAAGTCTACTGAGAAGTTTACATGGTAGATGACAGTATCCATCTGATTAAACCTGGTAAAGCCAGGTACTTCTGCAGTGAATTTGTTGTAATAATGGAACTTAAGTTCCTTTAGGAAAAAAATACAGACTGATTGTCTATACATCACCCTGAACATCTATGTTTCAAGTACATCAAGATTTAAAACCACAGTCAAAGCTTATTTGTTAAAAATGCTTTATTTTACAACTAGCAAACATGTTTTGTTTTGCCAGAAAGAAAAAAACCAAACCTGTAGGTACTTCATTATTTCCTTTATATTGAGTCATATTCTGCTCAGTATATGCTCTCTACAGTAAAGTCTGATGTAAAATGTTTCAGAAAAAATATTTTTCAGACATTTAAGAAATTAGCAGACTACACTCCAAGAATGTTCTGAGACTGGAATGTCTTAGTAAGACTCAGTTAAATTCTGTAATTAATACCCTCACATCCTTTTCTGCAGCATCAATCAAACTGGATAAAGAAGATATTGAAGAATCACAGCTAACTTTCATGCGGATCCAAAATTTCCATACTCAGATTTAACAGCACGTTGCCAGAGTCAATGTTAGCTCATAGAACATGCGTAGACAGAAGCAAAGAAAAATGTCGGCATTTCTTACCAGCTTATTAATTCCACCTTAATGGATCACTTACTAGTTTCATTTTGTAGAGCAGTTTCTTCTTTTTCAATTGTTACCAGTAAGTTTTCAGTGAGGTCTGCTCTTTTGCCCACAACTGCAAAGCCATTCCAGACATACATCATTTCCTGAAAAAAAAACCCAAAAAATCCCACCAAATAAAACAACGGAGTTGCATAAATATTTAACGAAAGAGTATTCCTTGGGAGGTTGTCAGGGAACACTTTGAGTACATAAAATTACTGCCTACAAAAACTTGGTTTTAACAATATTAAAGGTTTCAAAGTCAAAACATTCACTGTTGAAAAGCCCATGAATAAAAGTATCTGAACAACTTCAAATAACTGCCCACAATGAGTACTGGACATTCTGTTAGTTACATGCAAGTTTATAAAAACAGTCACATTTGCTTTAGGAATCATTTAATTCAAGTTGCATAAGAGTATCTGTGCATAGGGTAGGCAAAATGACATTGAATGTGTGTGGGCAAACTTACCTTGTCTTTCGAAGTTTTGAATGTTTTGGTACCTATTTTCATAGATAAAACCAAAACTGAACAGATTTTATCATGTGATAGTTTACCATCACCCATGTAACACATCAGCAAAACGGGGTATTTTAGGTTTAACTTGTGGCCTCTGCTATATGAATTAAAGAACCAGTTGAAAGGATTAGAGACAACAATTTGTGGGTTTATTTGTGGGTGTGTGCATGCATATACAGTATATGTCTGTGTGCACCCAAACGTACACTCGTGTTTGTGTTTACATATTGATGCTATAACCTATAGGCTGTTACCTTCCATATGGAACGACACTGAAAGTAGATAAGACTTCCTGGATAAAAACGTGGTTTGAGTACACGTATCCAACACATACTTCCCACGCAATTGCTACAAAATCTTATTTAAAAAACAAACAAACAAGAAAAATCAAGGTAGACCCTGGCACAAAGCTTCCCAGATGCTTCAGTAGGATAGTCAGCAATATGCTTGTGTTGATGCACTAAATATTACCACATTGTAACACATAAAGAGAATGAGAGAATACAGAGTAAATGCTAATCAATATGAAATTTTGCCGAGATCTTTACTCAATCATCGCAAACACAAGAGTATAATTTGTTCTGCTGTATTTGAATTGTAATTACACCTCTGAAGCTGATACGATGTTGAAATATTTCTACTTATATTTGTGCTGTACCTGTGTCGGTTTTCAGAGGGCACAAAAAATGGGTCTCTCAAAATACGAAATAAGTGTTATTGACACTATAAACTCCTATACTGGATTTGACAGCAAGACCAAAGATCTTTACTCACAACTGAATAGCACTGTGCTGTACAAACCCAAGACAACTATATTACTTTGGTCTTTATATGTAATTAAGTATACAATAAATTTTAAAACCGACAGATTAATCTTCTTTGGAACCCTCTTTCTATATCAATGAGATTTAACGTAAGAAAGTAATTCTCAAATTATATTTTTCATCTTCAGTTAGTGCTAAATTATCCATGCACAAAAATTTTAGTGTACACATACGCAAAGTATCATTGCTGTGCACATATAAACAGACACTGCACTACTAATGCCCCTGAAGTTAAAAGCACGGGAAATCAGAATAGCGTTAGTAAAGCATCATTAACTTCTGCACATTTTACTCAGACTTAATATTAGGAAAAAACCCCAAAACCACCATTCTTCATTTCCTCTAGAACAGAAAGTGCTGAAGTACTCCTTAATTTCCTAATAAGTCTCAAATGCAAGGACTGAAAGCCTGCAAAACTAAAGAACGTGAACGCATATGCTAGAAACCCATGCAGGTTTCTAGCCCAAAGGTGACCTTCAGCCTCATGTGGCAACAGCAATCATTCTCTGCATGTTTGAACTTTGATGTGAAAAATCTGGCTCTGGTTTTGGACCGCTAGTAGTTGGTAGCATGATTCAGCCCCTAGTACATTTCACAAAAATCCCACTGCATGAATGCAGTAATTCTTTCATAAAATAATTTTTAAAATGCAGACACATAGTATCTGATAATATTATTCTTTCCCTGTATAATGAATTATACTTATTTCTTTTCTATTAGGAAAGGACAAAAAGAAAGCAAGCATAAATACCAAGGCAGGTAATATCAGCTTCACTGGTTGAGAACTTGCATAGCGTCGAGCTTTCCTTACTGCAAACTTCTCAGTTGGGATAGATTTTCCCGCAATTCTCTGTTTTAGACCATCTACTTGTCTACAAGGAGAGAAAATGGAAACAGATGTTGCTTTATGTAGCTTTTATTTCATCTTATTTCATTTAGTAAGACTTGCTGTTCGCCTCTGAAGCGTAACATCTTAAATTGTTTCACACTACTTAGACTGCAGTTGTAGGATCTATTTTTGCTCATAAAAGCAGCCTTTTAAATATTCTGATGCTAGAAGCAAAGAGTAAAACTGAGAAGTTGACGGTTTTATGTAGGAGGTAAGTCACAGAAGACAAAGCTATCAGTCAAGCAAAAAACTTACATGTGGGGAAAAAACCTGCACATCTAGTGGCTTTATAAAATGTTTACCTGAATAAGGATACAATGTCCTCTCCAGTCCTTTTCAAATCATCATCTGGAAGCATACATAGAATTGCTGCCTTCTGGAATACATATATTGCCTATTTCAAAAAGAAATAGCAACATATTACCACATCTAATTTACTGCGTTCAGTCAATACACTGACTTAAATTGTCATCCCATGGGCTGCAGTGAAGTGTTTCCAGTAATTCTCAGGCAGGTGGAACTACACAATTTTAGCATTTTCTCTGTCACATAATTTATGCTATAATTTCATCTTCAACATATTTATTAATATTCTAAATAAGTTAGTCAGAATGCTAAAGGTGTCTCCTGTAGAGAACAGGACAAGTTATTATGCAAATCACTGAGAAAGAAATTAGGTTAAATGACATAACTACTCTAAAGTCCATTACTGTTATTATAGGATCTGTTACACATAGAGACATGCCTGAAAACAACAGAAGAAATTATCTGAGTACGGATTCAAGATAAATTCAATAACTAGGCTTTGCAGAGAAAAAAGAAACATCCATAATTCTATTCAAGACATTTGTACTTCATGTTGAATATACTATTCTCTTCCTCTTTTGTCCCCTCTTCCAGTAAGCATAATAAAACTGTAGTCTAGAAAGGAACAGACAGAAATGTTGTATCAAAAATTATTTGCTCATTGTGCTTGGTTCAGACTTTGAGAAACATTTTTACAAGGAAAAGGTAGATACCCCAACTTTTCTCGGGAGACCCTGTCTCCAGCAGCCTTCTCATTTTACGTCACAAAGCATCTGCTGAATAGGTGTGCTCTCATCTGTTTATAACTAACAAACAGAGTTTCTTCAGCCAAGTTTTTCTTTCAGTCAAGTTTTATTAACTTGACCTGAGATGCAAGTTTTCCTCTCCCTCTTTTTCACAATCCTGGTAAGCACCAGAATTTCAGAACACGAAACAAAAATGCCTCCTTAACCATCCAGTTAAGCCTACCATTTTAGTGCCACGGTGCCTTTGCTTATGGGCTTCAGAAGAACATAAAAATTACACTTATTGTGTGAATTAAGATGCAAATTTAACTGTGAAGACGCTACTTCTATATCATAACAACATCCACCTGCCCATTTACCTTAGACCACCTGCTCTCTTTGCTGAGAAGGTCTGCATACCGATATGCTTGAAGCCAGTTCTGCTGGAAGGTGCAGCACCACATCAGTTCCCAGTAACAGAGATGATGAATTTGTTTCCACTCTTGTTGGGCGGCTATGCATTCTTGGAACCTCAACTGCGCCTGCAGTGTAGTTAAGTAAGAGAGATGAAAATTGGCTCAATTACAGCTCTACATGACAGCCATGTCTAATTACAGAGCAAATTCTTCCCAAGCACCCAAGTGGAAAACACCTGCCTAGTAAAATAAGATAAACTTCCCTTTCAGTCTCAACTCAAAGAAGAGAGCTGAAATCAACATTGACACTGAACATGTAAAGGGGTAAGAGCATAATTATCAGTTTATCATTATCATAGTCATAATTATCATTACTTAGATGAAGATATTTTTTCCCTAAGTTCAACAGTGAACAAATAAAAACCTTAAAAAGAAAAAAATTGATTTACCTTTTCAAAATTTCCTTTCAGTATATCTATTCTAGCAGCATAAAATAGAATAATGGAACCCTTGAAAGGAGATGAGAAAAATACCCAGTTACTATTTAAAGCTTAGGAAAGTACGCTGCTGTTATAAAATTTATTAAGAATACACACATTTGGAAATTTCTGAAGGTAGGGTTCGAGGAGACTCTCTGCTTCCTGAAGGTTGGCTTCCCCTGTACCTAGGAAACATAACAAACCAACTTCAATGTACTTAAAAAAATTAGTTTCATACATTAAGATCTGGTTTCCAAATAATATTATAGCTTGAATAGATTAATGGATAACTGCTTTTATGCAAAAGCAGAATTATTTCATCATATTGTGTTTCTATAAAAATGAATTCTTGTCTTGAAGGTACTAAGTGCTTTTAAGATAGTAAATGTCTGTAAGTAAAAACAGAATATATGAATATTCTTTAAACTGTTCCATTATGGATCCTAGTTATATTTTTAAGTCCCCTTAATTGCTTTACCAAGTTAGGAAAACATTCCTCAGCTGCCTCCTTTCCCAGTTTTGAGCTCAGTAATGAAATACAGGCGATACTGAAAGACATGAAGTTCTCCTTAATTTCCTGATGAGCCTGAGGGACATGTAACTAAAATACTTCCAAACTAAACAATGTGAAAATACATGTCGAAGATGCATACAGAATTAATGGTAACTTTTAGCCCCATGTGGCAAAAGCAATTAATTCTCTACATGTTTGAACTTCCAAATAAATTGTTTGTGAATCCAGACTTTTTCTTGAGATAGTTTTCAAAATACCTGACGCTTATTTATCAATAAGGACTTGTCTGAACTTAAAAGTGTTTTGTGATGTTTTGCTGTTATATGTTGAGACAGTCCTGCAAATGGAACAAGACATTGTTAATAATGGTATCTACCCTCACTATTTCTGCAGACATAGCTTTGTCAGAGCTATTTGTTTCAGATCATAATTAAGTATACAGCAATCTCCTGTTACAAAGCTAATTGGCCACAGTTTTGAAATTCCATTCGAAAAAATCACAGTATCTATCATAATGTGTAGCATGATTGAACAGCTACACAGAGGGTCTCACCAAGGATTAAGGAGACGTAAGTATGATAAACCAACAGGGTGAAAGTACACAGAATGGCCCTCAAACTGCTGCCAGATGCGCCTTCCCGTAGTTGACAGAGGCCCAACTCCTAAGAAACATCACAAACACATGCAGAATTAACTATCAGTATACAGAGTTACTATTAATAGTTTCTGGCTCCCCCAAATCTAGTTTTCCTTTAAGATACAAGCATTTCATAATTTAGCACTGTTATCTCAGATCCACCAGAACCTTCTACCAAAGCAGTTCTGCCACAGCTGATAGCACTCAGCAAGGAGGAGATAAAGCTGAATAACACTACTCAAGAATTTCAGTGCTCTGGTGAAATGGCAACACCACACAGACCATGCAGACACACAGGTCTACATCCCTTCCACGCTATTGTCTCGTTATGAGCCTTGCAGAATAATGTCTTTAAATCTATGTTTGGTGAGAACCTCTCTCAACTGTTCCAGCAAGAGTCTTACTTCACAGAAACCCCCGGTTATCCTCAATTCTCTTCTATCAAGTTAGCCAGTACTTTGAGGTTCTGATCAAAATATTTGCTCTGTTGACACACTAACTTCTAGATACTGTTTCCAGAATCTACAGTGGAATTTGTGTGCACTGAAGAAAGGCATCCACATTCATGGAGGATTATTCAGCTCTTAACACATGAAAGTTCTTCCCATCCTTTCTAATTTATGCCTATTACGTGACAGCTTCACTGCTTGAGGGATTGTAGGGACACGCTCAGAGCTTCCCTGCTCAAGAGCATGGGTTCTTCAGAAACATACCAGATTTTAAGTTTTGCCTCAAGACAAATAATAATTTAACAGGAGCTCTATTGCATAGCAACTTGATGAGTTACAGAATTCAGGCACCGCACAAAAAAATGTGGCGATACTCCAAAACTGCCTGCTCTTTTCCTTTCAGCTTTTATTGCCTTCTCAGTCAGAGCAAAAATGTGTGTTATGGAAGAGCTTCAGTATGAACTATGTCTTTCACGGAAAGAAACGGAATGAACAGGTCTCTACTGAAGTCTAATTTTGCGGAAGCAGAACCATATTTGTGGACAAACTAACAGCAGTAAGACCATACGGTGACTCTTTGTCTCATTAATAACTTTAATTTTAGTTAGGTATAATTCTGTGTGTTGTTTTGTTTGATTTGGGTGGGGGTTTTTTATTTTTTATTTCTTACAGATGCCAAAAAGAGTTCTAAAGGGCTGTAAGATACTTACAAAACAAGGATAACCTTGTTTTTATAAACCTATGATTAAAAATTACTTTCTTCATCCATAGAAAATTATGTACTGAGATTCCACAGTGACACATGATTTTCAGAAATTCCCTCTTCAAAAGAAATAGCCTGGGAATTGTGGGTGCAAAAATGTAGAACTGTGACTCCCCTCTCAGTTAATGATACGAAGAACATTACTTTCTGATTGTATAGGCTAGAAAAGAAATCTGATAACCTCTCCTTAAGAATCAGCAAAAGGAAAGGAAACTGCAATTTGAAAACCTCCTCTGAAGTAGTCTGGTCATTTCCCATGGTTGTCCAAGATCAGGATATCACCATATGTGTTTTTATGCCTGTATTATCTAGTCCACTTTTCATCTTTTTAAGAACAATAAAATATTGCTGAACAATCTATTTAGTATGAAATATATGACATTAAATCCATCCAGCCTTTATCTGAAAAAAGACTAATTTGAAAATAACAAATATCAGATCCAATACCCTATTGCCAGAAAATCCAATAAATTCTAGAAGCCGGAGGATCCTTCCTGGTAAAAGCGACAGCATCTGAAATATATTTCAAACAAAACTGAGATAAATAAAAACTTCTACACACTTAATAAAAAAAGTAAAACCATCATAAACCTGATCCAAAAATGCCAACTACTATATTAAATGTCATTGCATATTAGTGAAAAAGTAAAACACAGAAGAACTCTAAAATAGACATGCATGATCAACAATATGCAGCCTCAGCAATACTCAAGACTTTTGATGATCATCCAGTATGGAAACAGCAAAACAGAGTCCAGTTGTGCTTCTTAAGATATTGACAGATTTTTCTGTCTTCAGCTGATCAGAATAGTTTGAAAATTGTGGGTCATTTGGAATGACAGTATTATCTATTTTGGTAGTACTTAAAATCTACAATTGTCATCTTCCTTTACTCCCAATCAAATGGCACAATGGTATCACAAGAGTTCTACTTGTTCCTACTGTAGAAGCACTGAATTAGCAGCCCAGCAAGCATACTTGTTTTAGAAATACTAGTTTATCATTCTTTAGCCCTCTGTTACACACACCTTTTGTTGCCCTGGTAACTGCATTCTCCACACCCTACATAAAAGAAAACTTAAAAAGATCACAACCACCTTTTCAACAAGCATTCCAAGAAGGTCTCTTTGAAGGTCGTTTTTCAAAGCTCCATTCACCCTAATACATTCTGCAGAGACTTATTCTGTTAAGCTTCCTGCTGAGAAGATTTCATGTAGAAAAGGGACAGACAGAGCACTTATGAACACAGACATCTAACAGTTGCTTGTGTTTTAAAGACTGACAGGTGCAGACAGACCTGAGTTGTTCTGACCAGAACTGGCCAGCTCCAGTCTAGAATGATACAGAAATTAACATACCAGCAGAAATCAACTCCCACCACTGCCACAAATGTGAAAAGGCAGTACCCAGTTTTCTTTTGCACAAACTCAGTAAACTACTGCTCATTCTTCCCAATTTGTAATCATATATGCCAATCTACACATGCCCCTGAAGCAAAAGAATGGTATACATGGGGGTTTTAGAATAAAAAGTCACTCCAGGTATCCTGTAACCAACAGCATAAGCATCTTAAAAATTGCTGGTACACACAGGTAGATGTGGCTGCTTTTCCTCTTAAGAAACATAGACATAAAGTAGTCCAAGAGAATTAAACACAATTCAGAAAAATAATAGTAGAAAGATCCTACAAGGTATGCATGCAAAAAGCTGCTGCTGTTTACGTATTGCATAAAACCTTCAAAGCCTGTGTGGTTTTTAAAACAGGACTACAGTACTGTATCTGCAAAGAAAGAATCCTGCAGAATTATCCCAATGGCCTTTCTGTAGTCTGAAAAAGACATACCAAGTTGAATGCTCCGATTCCAAGTTTTACTCCTCCTTCAAACTGGTAAAAAGTTTCATTTTTGCTTTTGTTCCCCTGAGTCATCTGTAGCACCTGATGACATTCTCTGTTGATGCAGGAAAAAAAAAAAAAGAAGGGAAGGGGAAACATGACTTAGAAATTATACGAAGTATAATCATTACAACTGATATTAAAAAAATATTTATTTTTATTTTGGAGGCATTAATGCAACAATGAATCTAAGTGTTTTCTAATGGCTTACTTGTATATTTGGTAACTTGTCCTAATTTTGAGGCCGCCTTTGATAAAGTTGATCATATTTTCATCCTGGAAGAAAATAAATTAATTGTAAAAAAATGTGCATTCAGCTATTACATATAACGAATACATTAAAATCTTCCACATACATTTATTTGTAACTTAACAATCATTGAAAATACTATAAATGCTTTTCAGTTATTAGACTTATCTCTAAGACTAAAGTTAACACTTGGTTTCAGTTGTCAGGGAAATAGTTCTCTAGCGCATGCTACAAATTTTAAAACTTAAGAGGGGGGTGAAAAAAAGAGTCAGATACTTCTAACAGAATTTCCAATGCATCTAAATGAAACAAGAAAGCTCTCCACCAGATGGTGCTGTAGGAACTTTCTTTAGAAAGTTTTGAAATGCCGATTCAACTGAGCCCAGAACCTGGCAGAACACAAACCAAAGAATCCCCTACAAAGCTCAATTCCAACTGCTGATCAACAGTAACCACATGTACTACCCAAATATGTGCTTATTAATCTCTAAATCAAAGTAACGCCACAACGTACTAGCCATCAATAATAAATTCCTGAAAAGCAAGACAGCTAACAGTTCAACAGGACGGAATTTTTTCTCTTAGAATTCACACAGAAGGGGAACATGTTCATGCATTTCAGAAATGCACATTTAAATACTTGGGAACAGCATATATGATGGGGAAAACGAGAAAGCACACCAAAAAAGCCTCCAAATCATCAACCAAAGGAAATTCTGGCTTCCATAAAAGGGTCACCACTTCTAAAGACCTCAATTGTTTTGTCTACAAGACTGAAAATGGAAATGCAAGTGTTTTAGTACAAGCATTCTTGCTACCTCTTTCTGAATGGTTAAATTTTCATTATCATCATCTTCAGATGAATCAAGGTCAGGCAGGGGTAAAAATATGGAGCATGACAGCAATCAGCAGAGCAGAGTATTATACTTAATAGCAAAGGATCTCTGACATGAAGGATAGCAAGATGCTGCTTTTTTTTTTTAATTTTACACAGTCCTAAACTCACCTCCTTCAACTGTTTAAAAATTCTCTTCACACTTAAAAAAAAATCCCACCCACAAAACAGAAAAAAGGATTGCTTCCATTCAGTTAGTACAGGACAAAGTCAGTTATTGGAAAGACTGGCATTGCAATAATGACATTTCCTGACAGTTCTGGAGAAACTACTATGTTAAACGCTTTATAAACCTTTGCCAAATCTTTTTAGGTCCATTTGATCTTAGTATCTTTGTGCCTTGCGTAGTTCTCATAACTTATATCTGAAAGAATTAACTAAAATATATTCATTAAACACTTTTAAGACACTCACATATGTAAAAAAAGTATGACTAACAACTCCTGTTTTCAGCAATCAAATTTCAAATCTAATTTGAAAACATTTGAAAGCATGAAGTCCCTGATCCACAAGCGAAACAAGAAGTACCAGACAGTGTTAAACACCAGATCCCTCTGTGAACTGAATTATTAACTCTGCAATGCTATGGCACGCTTGTTTTATAATTATCCATTACTATATAGATCCTGACACCGCATCAAAAGTGCAAGGAGGGTAATACTGAATTGGAGACAAATGCACATCTGTTGAAGTTTCGATAGTTGGAAAATATTCTATCCTTTCCGTGCAAAAAAAGACTTGCATTTTCAAACAAGACATTTCCTCATATAGGAACATCTTCTTAAACAAGTGCTGGACACCGTCAGATGTGAAGCAAGTTATTTAAATATACCATCTGTGTGAGACTGCAATATACCTTAGGTTCTGGTTCCTGAGTATCAATAACATCTTTGGTTATTCATATAAACAAAGAGAGGATTTTGCTGGGTAGCATACCATTTACCGTACTTTCAATCACTGCCATGAAATAAAATTCATTCACTACTAAATACCTTATCTATTGCAGGAACAATGTTTTACAATTACTAAGATGTTTCCATTAAACTGCTACACAGAGATCTAAAATAAACAATAGACTTTACCTGCACGAAGGTGAGAGCTGCTTTCTGTAGTAAGCATTCAGCATAGCAGATTTCAGCATGCATTTCCTCTACATAAGAAAGAAAAGTTATTTACTGTCAGCAAAGTTATTGTCAATATTCTCTTCTTGGGGTCAAGAGAACAAATAAAATGCTGCCAAGAAAAGAAAGAAAAAAGCAAGATTCTGCTGCAGGTGTTTTGGTAATTGCTGAATAGCAGCTGTTAACACAGAAATCCCAATAAAAGTCGTCTACTTCACTTCTCCCCAGGCAAAAATTTTCATCTTGCCAGAGGTTCAACCTAGGACATAAGCTACTTGTCATTCTGGTGGATGATCTGCTGTACTTTCCATTGATCCTAAGTTTAAATTACAGCCTACAGCAACTAGGTCTTCCAGCCCTCCCTCCATGTGTTAGAAAAACCTTTTACAGATGAATGGTAACACTCACTGTGGCTTAGGCTTTTCTTAAGGCCAGTAAGACATTATGAACAGGTTTTCACCAAGTTATGCTCAGCACATCAAAAGACCTGGGCAGACTTTCTGTCCTCATGCAGCACTAAAGTAGATTTGACTTAGCACACATGACACAAGTTACTCTGCATGCATGCTGCAAGACCAGCCACATGCACAAGGCTGCTGTACGTACAGTCACATGTGGTGAGTTTGAAGTGTCCAGTATTAAAGAGGATTCTTTTGTGTCAGGTTAGAAAAAAATGCATACTTGATTCTGCCCGCATCAGAAATAGGAGATCAGCATTTTCAGAGTCATGAACAATGTACTGATACCATTTCCAAAAACATCTTTAGCCAAAACAGACAAGCACTACACTTGTTAATATATTCAGATTCTAATGCAACTGATGATACGGCTGTATTCCACAGCATCAATGATTTTTAAAATTTTGGGAGCTGTCTTAAGTAAAAAAAAAATAAATATCTCTTCAGTCCTACAATGTGTTGTGAAAGGCATTCCTTTAATTCATGCATACTCAGAGCCAAAAAAAATTAGTCTGAATCTCTCATTTTAGCAGCTTTGCATTAAAATTAAACAAAAACAAAAACCACCATAAAGGTAGTTTGTTTGGGTTTTTTTCTGTAAGACACTAGTCAAGTAACAGATTTAAGCATATTGGTACACATTGGTAGGGTGGTTTTGAGCTTTTTTTCACTGTTATTTTAATTGTATTATAAACAACTTACCTTCACTCAACTGATCCACTGACTGTTTAGAAACTAGATTGGACAAGGATTCCACAACTGTGCTTCTTTTCCTGAATCTAAATCAATATTTTGTGGAAGAAACAAAACCCACACAGCATAAGTGACATTTCAACATGAACTTGAACTTAATTATCTACAATTCTTGACCATTTCCAACCACAATTTATAGACATTCTTAGCACAATGACGATTTGCCAATAGTTGCAATTCTTTGAGTAGTTTAATTGTGGCCTCTGGGATGCATCTAGAATAAGAAGCCTAACCAGCCTTAATTGACGTTCCAAGCATGCATTTAATCTACTTTAAGTGTAGAATTGCTTCCACCCCACTTCCACCCACAAGCTGCAGAGGTCTCTCTGACACTGGGCAAGGCACTTGAACTGGACTTCAAAAGTTTTATGAACTACTTTTTTCCATTTCTTCAACTTCTACTCTGAATTAGAATGAAAATTAAAAACGAGCTCCAATTTCAACATAGATGAAAACATACACACTTCAGTATTTCATGGTGGGTTATGCCAGATATGATGCCAGAACAGGAACACATTTTACTTTCAACAAATGTCAACTGTCCATGTTATAAATTGCTATGTTATTTTGGTATAGCATTCAAAAATGAATTTGTTACTATTTACAAACAACTCAGCTTTATGAAGAAGCTGAAGTATGAAGAAAAAGAATGTACCTCATAAGCCAGGAAGTCATTAATTATAAATACTGAGAATTATCTTACCGTTTGTTTACACTATTCTGCACACTGAAAAGCACAGGATTCCAATAACAAGAGTATGATACTACAGGTTAACGCAATGCATACACAAAAAGCACATGTGGTTCAGGCAGTTCTTCACTTTTGAGTGTTTGATTGCCTGTATCTTGCAGTTTTACGAGTCCTGTGACAGAGCACTCTACACATAAAAGTCTGTATCCTGCAGAGATGGAGACCCTTACGGAAACTATCTAAAGTAAAAAGATGCATCTAAACAACATAGTTCAGATAAAAGTGTGAATTGGTAGCACACCTGAAAGAGGCAGAAACTGCTGACCCTTTATTTTCTTCCAGTAGTATCTGATAATTTTGTCCTGCTTCCTTTTCTTTTGTTAGTCACTGCTAAGGTTATGCTAAATGCCTAAACTAAAAACATGTGGAAGTCATTTCTTTAGAGACCATTCATGATAAATCATGGCCTAAACAATATGATGAAGAATCAGGACAGTAAAATAGAGCACTCATTTCTGTTTTTGTCAGAGGCTTGTTAAGCACTTTAACAATGCATTTTCTAAGCTCTTTTAATTAAAAAATATAAAAGTCACTAATAACTTCTGTTTTCTGCTATATTTCTGCTATATTGTTGTCTCCAAGCAAGACCAGAAGCAAAATGTTCAGATCATTCTTGATAGGCATAATAGCCCTTTAATTTTATGATAAGATAAACACATTTATAACGGTATTTTTTAAATTGCTTTGGTTTTAGAAGAAACTTCAGTACAACCTTAATCCTATTAGACTATTTGGTCCATCTTTGGAAACAAATTCTAAATGAAGAATGTCTTCATGATGAAAGGGAAAATTCATAGAGCTTTTAAATTGTTGGTCCCCATAGAAAACAAGAAGTCACAGGTTGAAATAGCACAGGCAGTTCAATCACGTAGCATCAGCTTACATGTAGGTCTACATAGCCAACCAACCATTTAACTATACATGCCCAGACCCAGCAAATCTGGGTCCAATAATAACTGAATAGACAGAGTTACTTCACCTTTCCAAATTTAGGTCACTATCATACTGACAATAGGCTGCTTTGAAAGCATACAGACAGTTGGGATATCTTACTAAGAAAACTTAGTGGATTAAGTACCTCATAAATGTTCACTGCTAGGGCTTACCTTTGGCAGGTTTGCAAAGCTTCCTTCATTGTAGAAATTCCCATTTGTATATCCTGCTGTTCAAATGTCATAGCAGCTTGCATAACTAAAATAGTGCCGTACCCAAGGGCATGGTACATACTATCTTTAGACCTAGGGCAAACATACAGATCTTGTGCATTGAAGCAAAACTTTAAATTCCAATACAAAATTAAATGCTGAGACACTTGCATTCATTTGTGAAAAGACAGAAGAATAAAGCAGAAAAGTAACAGACATAAGAATACAACTTAGCAAGTATAATCTTCTACTGGGTGCTACATGTCTGCCTCCACAGGATACTGTCACAGCAAGTTCCAGAAAATATCCAAACTGGGTTACACAAACATTTGCACTTAATTATATCCCACTTATAGTCTGCTGGTGTATCTATTTAATTTAGCTAATTAAGCCTTGACATAAATACTCATTCATCTGCTTTCACTTAATATTAAGAAGGACATCCTTCTAACATTGCCATTTCATTCAAAGACAGAAAAATCTGCATTTGTGTCATAGAAAAGTCAGTACACACACACTCAGTTCTGCATAAAAGGCTCCATTCAACCAGCCCAGCTTTCACAACATAATTACACAATCAAAGAAAAAAAAAAAAAGAAATGTTCTTGGAAAGTGTCTATGGGAGGTCAAGCACTATTGCCAACAGTATGTCAGGTGAATTCAGGTTTTGTGTAAGTTTCAAGGGGTTCAAGGACACGAAGACTGCATAACCCTCTGGTGGCCTCTCTGGTACTGTGCTATCAACATACTTTTTCCTAATGTCCAGTTGAACCTCTGAAGCCTCAGCTTGTGGTGACTACTTCTTGTTTCACCACCTGCCACTACGGAGAAGGATGTCTCTTTTCTTTGCAAGTTCCCTTCAATAGCTCCAGACTGCTATTTGATGAATGCCCATGTTGGGTTTGTGTCTGACAGGGTTTTGGTAGTGGGGGACGGTGCTGCTGGATGTGGCACCTGTAAGAAGCTTCGAGAAATCTCCTCTGGCTCCAAGCTGGCCTCACCTCTGGACAAGGCTCAGCCAATCAGCACCTCTGCAATACACATATTTAAGAGGGGAAATGTGTTTGGGAGCTCTCTTTTGTTTTGCAGGGGAGTAGGACAAAGAGAGAGACAACTCATGTGGACATCCAGTTTAGTGAGGAATAGGCAGGGAGACACTCCAGAGCAGCCACTTCCCTTTAGCCCATGAGCAGATGGCAGGCAGTATGCAGCCCACGGAAGAGCCCACACTACAGAAGGGACCTTGCAGTCCTCAGAGATCACCGGTGGAGAAAAGTTTCCGAAAAAGGCCATGTCTCTCTGAGGAAGACCCACACTGGGGAGTTTTGTCACTGGGAGAACTCCACACTAGTTGGAGAGGTTCATGGAGGACTGTTTCCAGTGAGAGAGACACCACATTGCCACAGGGGAGGAATGTGAGCAGCGTTTCCTTTGAGGAGGAAGGAGCAGCAGAAGCAACATGGAGCAGACGAGGACTGACTGTGACCCCCATCCTCTGCCCAACCCCTGCATCGTGTGGCAGGGAGAAGGTAGCAAAGCTGGGCCTAGGAAAGAAGGGAAGGGTGAGGGGAAGATGTATTTAAGATCCTGTTGCTTTTCTCACTGTCCTACTCTGACTGGATTGGTGAACTGGTAGTGGTTTTGATGATTAAAGAAAATTGATTTTGTTTCCCCAAGTTGAGTCTTTCTTTTGCCCATGACCATAACCAGTGCGTGAACTCTCCTTGTCCTTTGTCTCAAACCTTAAGCTGTTCGTTGCATTTTCTCTCGCTGGAGTGAGAGAGCAGCTGTGGGGTGCTTGGTTGCCAGCTGGGTCTTGCAACTTCCCTTCAATAGCTCCAGACTGCTATTAGCTTAATGCCCAAGTCTCCTTTTTTGCCAAATTAGAACAAACTCAGCTCTCACCGTGTAAATGAGCCATATGTTCTGGTCTTCTAGCCATGCTGCTAACCCTCTGTTGGATCCTCTCCATTTTCCTTAACTTTTTTTCTTCCCTCTAAATCAAGGGGCCACCCATCAAATGTAGTTTTGAAGATACGAAACTTTAGCAGAGTAAAAGCAGACAGTTTATTTCTTAAATCCATCAAACACTTTCCCTAAAATTGTTTAAGGACTTAAGTTTAGCTTTCATGAAAAGGCTATTTTTCAGCAAAACAATTGGGCTTTTGCTTTTTTTAAGGGTAGCTTTTTGCTGCCTTGCTAGGCAAGGTCCTCCTTTGCAGATTAGCTGAATATGCTATGTAATAAGCTCAACGACTATTAGCTGCCACGGACTCAAAGCATCAAAACCATGGAGTTCAGAATTTTTTATTTGTAGCAAATGTCAACTAAACAAATACTTCACTGTACATAAAAACAATACTGTATAAAACAAGTTTTATGTTTTTTGTTTTACAAAGCAAAATGAAATGCATATATATATGTGAAACATACAATAAACATTTGGGTAATACGTGTGTGCGTTTACTAATACACGCTTGCACAATCTTTGAATGTAAAACTTAGTATGTTGCAATACTACCCACAAATAATTTTAGCACACACAAGTACAGGACAGCCTTCTCAAAGCATTGCTCTATTACAAGTACCACTGCACCACCCTCAAAGAAGTGAGCTTGGGTGCAAGCATAGCTCATTTGAAAAGGTGTTATTCCTGTCTACCTCCTCTACACTTAAGCTCTCCATACCACTAAAAGCAAACACTTTCATAGCTGTGTTATCCTCTCAAGGTTTCATTTAACCGTGTTCTTCCACCTGTCCATACTACTGATCTGACAACACTAACCCATAATTCTTAATCCAGTCTTACTATCACCAAACTGCAGAGCAAGAACTTTACCTTGCTCTATTACAGAAGCTATAGATCCCTCTCACTGACACATCCCTCAACATCATACACGTCTTAAGAGAGACAGACAGAAGAAGTACAGTGAATAGAATTCAGATCCCAGTCCTAAAGAACAGCCACCTAGAACACATACCCATGCAATCACAGGTAAGATAGGTATATCCTGCAAACTTTTCAGTATTATTTAGTTCCCTACATCTGCACTGCACATGCTTTTCTCCTCATGGAGCAAAGGCAACAGGGAAACAGGCTGAATTATTCAGAAGGTGGGCTTTAAGGGTAAACACTACTGTGACTCAAATGTAATATAAAAAACAACAAAAAGGGTATTCTGGAGTTTCGTTCCAGCTGTGCTCTCTTAGCCAAATTGTACAAATTCTCTGATCAAAGATACATTGGATGTTTTGCTCCCCTGCCTTTCCCCTCTGCATGAGGAAAGACAGCTTGAACAATAAACTAACAGAACAATTCAGTGCTTCATTAACAGGTTTTGCAATGGCCTTAAGGAGAAACAAGTGCACCGCTAAAACCCGAAGAGATGAGAAATTCTTTTGGACAAAAGGGAAGAAATGAAAACTACTATCTTCAGAGGCCTTAAATTAATCTTAAGCTACCAGATAGCATACTTTAACTGTTTAGAGTAGCTTCAGCAAGTAACAGGACCTCACCATGGACGAAGTAGTTCCAGGGCTTCAGAGAATTTATTGTTCAGAAATAAGTTCAGTGCCATTGAACATTCTTCCAAAGCACACTTGAGATCCATCTTGGATGCCCTAAAAAAAAAAATGATTCTTAATTTAGTCAAACTGTATATACAAACACAAAATTAAAAGATGTTTTTGCTCCATATATAACACAGAAGGTCTTTTATAGCAATTGTATTACTTGTTTTTAAAATCTAGCTTTACAAAAACAAGTCATATGCTTAACACTTTACCCATGCTACATGGGCATGCCCTCTCTGGTTATTTAAGTGATGTTTATGGCTTTGTCCTCCTTTTTTTTACCAGTCAATATGCAATGGAGTCTTTTTACTGCTACTTATATGACAGAAATACTCAGAACTTACCGCTTTGTCCAAACTCTCCATTCTCTGTATCAGTACAAATCTCATTTCAGACACTGTATTCAGATCTAAATCTTGAGAGACATGATAATATTTTTGTTCAAGAAGGCAGTAAACAGACACTCTGCAAAGAGCTATACCAAAAAGAGTCCTGCAGAAGTCTGCAGCTATGCCAAAAGCTTTTGTTCTTCCTAATTCACTTCAAGTAAAATTACTTTCACTTGTTTAAGAGGAAGCCATTAACAAAACTGCTACCTCAGCCAATTTTGTCTGAGAGACTCCAGAGCACTCACAAATTGCTCCATGGGCAGAACTGGTGACAAACTGGACATTCATCGTAGCAACAAATAGCTAGAAGCTACACAGCCTTCAATGTGCACAGCTGAATCTGGAAAAGATAATCTGTCTACAGCTTTAGAAGAACAGGCTAGGGCTCTATAATGGGCTTTATCCAAGGTTAAGCAGTGGTAAGCAACAGATCATATCAACGAGATGAATATTGAAGTGCTGACCAGAAAAGAAGAACCCTGAAGAAAGAATTTAAGAGAAATAACAGAGCAGTGCAGCTGCTCTAAATCTGACAGAAACACATACACACACATACACAAAACAAGCCAAGAAAAAGCGGGACATGAAAATATGACCGGACAGGTTGTTACAGGATTTTTTTGTTTATTTGGCTGTTTCGGTTTTGGTTTTTTAAACACATAATCATCAACTTCCCCCTACACTGCTCCTCTCTCCATCACCCAAAAGCTTTAAAAATATTGGCTCCATTTTTTGTATCACTTCTGGGGCAGAAAATTGGGATAAGGCTAAATGACATCCCAAAACTCTTTCAACTTTATTTTCTGTCATTTTTTAGTGACAATACTTGAAAAATTCACCTTCTGTAGAAAAAGAAAATCTCTAACTCAATAAGTGGCAACTACTAGATATCTGTTATTGAACGTACCAAGCAGCATATCCTGCCCTTCACTATGAAGTAGTAAATTGCTCAACAGTCAAAATCTGACAGTTTTACCAACAATTTTAAATACACTTTAAATACCTTTATTTTCTCCCATCCTGGGATTCAACTTGATCATTATGTACACAATTTTAAGATTTCTGTAGTTTGATGTAGCAAAACCCTATAGCTCTTAAAAGCTGAATTATTTGCAGCTCTGCTTCAACTCTAACCATTAGCCACTCACTAAGCTTTCATGTCCTTCGGCTGCACACACGCTGCAGGAAAGGTCACGTTCTCAATGCAACCTACAGCCCTGATCTTCAGCAATCCAACAAAAGTACCACTGTCACACCAGCAGAGAAGGGGCACCATGGTGACCCAGACAACCAGAACAAGCCTTAAGAACAAAGCAGTCGCCTCTTTTCCCATGTGCATTCCTGCCAGCCCATCACAACCCAGGTTTTACCCCAACGTCTAGTTCTATGTGAGAACCTGGGGAGCAAGCACTGCAAGGTGACCTGCATTTTGCCCTGCTGTACAGGGTATAGGTACAGTTACCAAAGGCTTTATTAGCCTGCACTGATTAGTACTGTACAGCTACTGGCAAGCAAATCTACTACATTTGTGCTCCCTTCATTGCTGCCCTACGCCACCAATGACATACTGTCCCGTTGCCACTATTAGTTTATATTTTCTCACTTAAAAACCCTTAAGTGAGATACCTAAATTGCCTTCCAGTTTTCTTAAAGGTATTTCAGGGAAGTTACTGCACAGCAAGGTTACTTAGGTCTATGTATAAATACACAAGCCCCAATAACAAACAAAAATCCTCAGATAAATCAATAGCAATGTCTTTTCTCCTGCTGCAGGAAGACAAAAAAAAAGTCAGCATTTTTTTCTTGCCTGTATACCACTCTTCATACACTAGACTGCACTGGAGAACACAGAACACAAAGGTATAACTCAGACTACACTGGCCAATCTTACTTAACCTATTACTGAAACATTAATTTTTTACAAGGCAGTTCCATTCATTATAGGAATATATTACGGTCTTTTATTTTTATTCAGAAAGCTTTACATTGTGTATTTGAATATAAACACATGGGTTTATTACAAGCCTTAGCTTGGAGACTACTGTAACTGAAGTGTTACAATTGAACTGTAAAAAAAGCGGATTTTGATTGTGTTGTTTTTTTTTTTTTTTCTCATTTTCAAAGTCCGAAATCTTTTGGTATATAAGCCTGTGTGATTCGTCTTTGAAAGATAGTTGATAATCAAGGCTACTCAATGTCAGAAGTATATGGGAGTAAATCCACAGGTTTATTTTTCAACTTTCTCCTGCTACACATAGTAGTATATCAAAAGATTCTGAAACATGCCTCTCAATGAAAAATTGAGGGGGGGCAGGGAGGGAAAGAGTAACCATCTTGGAGCAATGCTACTACAAAATGAGATACCATTTTCACTATAAATTCAACAGGATCATGCACAGTTTTGGGGTTCCCCTTTTAATACAGTTTGCTTCATCTCATTTTTCACTTTCTCCTCACTCAAACACCCCAACTAATTCTTTCAATTTGGCTCCTGCTTGATGAGGGGAAAAGGAAAGAAGTATATCAAGCACATAAATTTTTATCAGAAAGCAACAATTTGCTGTAGGTCACATAGGATTTAAGAACTTCTTCATGTTTCAGTAGACACAACATTTTATCTTTATGATGCTACTTGCACTGAAATTAGCAGTGGACTTTGCACTTCTCAGATCTAACTTAAACAATTTTTGAAAAATTAGAATATCAGACATTAAATTGTAAGTGCAAACCATCACTTTATGTTCAAGTCTTGTATGGATTCACAGGCCAAAGTACAAATTGCCTTACAATTCTAACAGAGAGACACCTTCCACCATTCCTTCCAGAAAAATGAACCTATACAGACCAAGAAAGGCATGTGGGAGACACACAGAGTATCTCCTCATATCACAAATTCACACCTTCTATACCTCAGTTTAGGGAAAAAAAAACCCCAGCCTATCAAGGCCAACGCAAACTTAATTTTGTATTTTGCACATTCTAGCTTCTAAATCCAGAAAACAAAATAACCTGGTTAAGCATTTGGTTTGGACACCTGCCAAAGCCTCAGCCTGTCACACATCTTCATCCTCCCAAAGTAACATTCTTTTCACAGCCTGAATCAAGTGAACCGCAGAGTCTAGATTATGAGGCATCCCGTGCATTTGGCAAAAGAATGGCTTTAGCACCTCACACTAAATTCACTCAATGGGTTAAAGGTTTCACATTAAACAGTCATCAGAAACAGGTATTCTTAAAATCCTACACTTCCTGCTCAGTAAAGCAGAATTTAAATGTTTATTGAAAGAAACATAAAGAAATTGTATTTAGCCAACAACGCCTAGCTGCTTTCAAATAATTCCTCAAGAAGAAAAAAAAAGGAGGGGGGAATTTCTTTTTTAAATACCAGATTTACAGTGATTGTCTTGAATTCCAGTAATCAAAGTTGAGAGCTACTAGATGGCAAGATGAGTTTTCACTCTCTCATACCTGCACACCTCAACTATTCTGTGACTGGCACTGAAGCAGTGCCCTGTTCCAGGTATCATCCAAAAAAACCCATTGGCCATATTCAAGCGGGGTGGGAGGAGGCTCTTCAAAATTGCAGAGGCCAATGGACCTTCTGGTCACTTCCCTGCACAGTGCATCTGCTAACTTTGAGGTGTGCCGAGAACTCTGTGAGCAGAAAAACCCAACATGAGGCAAAGACCTGCTACACAGACTATGGGGAAACTATGATGGTCATTCGAAGTAAGAGAGGACAAAGAACCACAAGCGAGAGATGTATTACCAATCACATAGTTCATAGAAGAATCTGAGGAAAGGTGGATCATTCATAACACTAGGTAACTTAACTACTGATCATTACTTTATTCACTTGCACTGGAAAGAGTAATAAAGTTTCCTACCACCTCATGTGAAAAGTAACAGCAAATAAATAGATTAAAATATTACAGTACCCTGCCACTGTACCATTTTTTTGAATGCAAGGATCAAGATGTAAGGGCAATGTCCTATTTTCCACTGCTTCTCTAGGCCTCATCTTAGTGAAAAGAAACATTTTCTGTATTTGTATGCTTTTAAGCCTGCACAATTTCTACCCCGCAGTCAGCAACTGCTGGAACGTTCCTTGGAAGGAAAATCTAATCTTTATTTTGTATAACATAGTCACGGACATGCTGGCTTTTTTGCTATTATCAGAGAGAACCATTTACCATCAAGCTCCCAAATGTCATCACATAAACTCTAGCATCAGCAGGGTACATACCAATATTTGCAAAACAATTACATAAACAAAGTTCTTTAAAACAATAGAGCCCTGGCAGCCTGTCAAAACTGTTTGTTTCCTATTAAATGGGTAAGCCACAGATCTCTCCATCATGTCACAATCATGTTCTTCTCTTGTGTTACAGACTAGTTCCTGTGCTGCCATCCTCATATGTGACCAAAGCCTGCAGACAATGCAAACAATATTCCTTACATCAATATATTTACTGTTCCTTACATCAAATGTATGAAATTATTTTGCCACTTCAGATGTAAAACTTGGGAAGCTGGTTTTCTCAGACTCTTGTTTCTGATTGTCACAGGTTATGGCTGGGCTGGCCACTAGATGAATGACAGATGCTCTCTATTAACCGCTCTCCCTTCCCAAAGGGGGAAGAGAAAAGGAATAAGGGAGAGAGACTTATAGATTGGAAGAGAAAACTAAAATGGCAATAATGATAATAATGATAATAATAATAAATAAAAAATAAAATTATATATATACAAATACATACAATACCAATACAGAATCCAACACATCACACACACACACACACACCCCTTGATGGCAAACACGTCACCATCACCACTGATGCTTCAGGGCAGACACTGGGGAAGGCCCAGGATGGGCTCAGCAGCAGACAGGAACCAGATTCAGGAGCTGGATTACAGAGCTGGATTCAGGGATGCATGGCCTGGGATTGAAGGCAGAACGGGCAGAGTCCTCCACGGACGCCGGACATTGAAGAAGAGAGACTGACCCTTGTGATCCCTCAGCTTTATACCGAATATGACGTCTATGGGAGTGAACACCTTGTTGGTCAGTGTAGGGTCACCTGTCCTGTCTGCTCCTCCCCGCAGGTGCAGCCTGGAACTGACTGCACCCCCACTGTGGTACACAGGATTTAGCAGTGACCTTGGTCTGCACAGCAGAAAGTAGAAGCAAGAGCCTTTCTGCACACCAATCCCTGGTAGTGACTGTAAACATCAAGCATTAGCACTTCTGGAAGCAGACACTGTCTGCAAAAATATGCTGTTAACTTCAGACAGTGCAGTCACTTGGAAGAGATTGAGCTGGAAAGCAAAATCACTGAACAGAATTACTTCTGTCCTAACTCAAACCAGGACACTCCACCCCTTATTCCGTATCATTTATGTCACATCATCACTAGTTTATTATTCCTTTTTACAGAAAAGTTCATTAAGTTTATTTAGTTTATGACTCTGGATTTCAATCTATCATAGCAATCTTCTCAGGGCAGGAAAGATGTTATGAAAGTCATTGCGCTTCACATTACACATGTCAAAGCCTCATGAAGTCTGAGTTGCTGCGATGTGCATTGCTGAAGCAGCACCTGCTCTAGAAGTGGTCGCCTGACACATACACCTGCACTGATGTTTAATCTGACACCACACAGTAAAGAGAATCAGAAGTAAATTCAATGACAATAACATGGTATTTTCATTGTAATAACCATATCTGCAATCCTCACAATCTAATGGACTCCCAGAATGTTGTGGAATCAGATTAGTATAGCAGGGAGAAGTATAACTTCCCCAGGTAAAACTCAAAGTGTACTTAGTAACAAGATCCACTATGTGGCAGCTGTAGTACGTAGACACGGTCACCGCCCAACTTAACGTGGAATAAATCAGTGATAAACCCCAGAACAAAGCAGTGGCTTTCCCCCAGCACCCAGAATGGATAACTTTGAAATAAACACTCAGAACAGATAAATAACACAACAAATACTGCAGGTATGGTGACACCATGGCACTTAATTTTAAAACAAATTCTAAAATGGTGAAACTGCTCCTCACAATGACATGATGTAAGCAGTCCATTTTAATTTCTACCCCTTAAAGACTGTCAGAGAAATATTCTGATACTCTCTCACCTGAGTGAGCTGGAACTTGAACTATTTGAGAAATCTATTAGAGCTCGACTGTGCCCCATGCTGGGTGCCAGTGGATGTGTCACAGGTTAGGGCTGGGCTCAGCCCTAACCCGTTACCCTGATACATGAATCATATCCTCTACCAAAGAGTCTCACTTCTGTTTAATTACTCCTTACATATATTTTCTACTGTTTTCCTACATGCTGCAGGAGAAGAACATAACCAGAAGGAATCACTCCAAATGAGATTCATAACTTGATACCAGAACAGTTATAAGGAAGGACCATACTGATTCAGAAGCAACTTGGCTATCTTTGCTGGCAGAGGAGTAATATTTCTCTGCAGAGGCTCAGATATGTCCTACCCTCCTCCTAAAACATCATAAATCAGTTTCTACAGCAATTTAGCAGACTGATCAACAGTTCAGTGAGCAATACTGACTCACACTCTCTTTTTAACTCATGTTCTTCTTCTGACTCAGTTTTATTTTGGCAATCTCATTTTTTCCTCTACCTCCACATTCAGTTTCCTAGAACTGACAAAAACTTAACACATTTTATCACCTCAGATGAGTATATGCTTTAATTTATCCAGGAGTAGGCTAACTTAACACTACTTCAGTGAAATTACTATGAATTTTACACCCGGTGAATACAGATCACTTCTAAACTAAATAAGGAAAAGAAAAACACATTAAACTGGGTGTTTCACAAAGGTAACAGTGGTTTTTTGAGTTATCTTCTCACTACAATTGCAAACTTTTTTTATGAAAAAGAATAAATGTTTTGAATTCCAGCAATAGCTTATATATCTTGAACTTGGTGCTGAGCTACTCATTGAACTGTTCCAATACGGTGGAGATACGTTGACCATAAGGAAGTTATTAGTAGCTTTAAATAGGTTCTTATAATCAACTCCTTGTAGCTGCAACAGAAACAAAGAGTACTGATGTGAAAAACCTGAGATGTTTCAGAATATTCACCATTAGGATGATAATCCTCAGGATGTACACAAAGCAAGAGAATTAGTAATTTAAAATGTCAAACCTGTTTACAGCTTAAGTCACTTTCCTTTTATTCCCTACAGATTAATTAAAATGGGAGCATAACTGCTAGCCTAAAACAAATTTAAAAAGTCACTGCTCTAGTATTTAAAAGAAAGTTGTTTAAACATGTAATGAGTTAGGCAGCAACACCTACCTTTCACACCAGTGCAGTACTTTGCATGAATAGGGATTGCAGTATTCAGGTTTTTAACTTCTAAAACCATTTGTTGGCTCTTCTACAATGCAGCCAAAATAATCAGCCTCATCCGATAAACAACACTTAATTGCCAGCAACTCATTTTTTTACAGCTACTGCTCTCACTAACAGAAGTCTCACTGGGCTACAGTTACTGAAAATATTTTAAGTTATTAGGGGGAGCAAAGCATAAATTTTTGAGGGGTTAAAAAAAACTACAAAAATGTGAAACTAGCAATAACGATTTAGTTTTATGATAAAAAAGGAGTGAAAGTACAGTCTTCTAAAAATTTGAAGGGTATACAGAGAGGATAATATTTTGATTATAAGGATCAAGAAAATATGATGCATTACAACCAAGAGAACACTTTCCCAGGAAATAAATACCTTAGCAAACAAACGACCTTTAACTCTTATGGAACTTCATCCGAAGTAGAATTTTTTAGAGGCATTTGCTTGCTTAAACTTAAAACCATCCTGGGTGGCAATGACAGTATCAACAGGTAGGGTAGCAAGAAACTACCATCTGTAGCACTCTTCTTGAGTAACATACATGCAGACATCTGCTAGAGTATTTACTGCCAAGTTAAAGGATGACAAAATGGAATTAAAATGTATTGTTCTTAGGTAGTTCTTGTTCTCTGCAGGAAGATGGCAAGACAAATAGTCTCAGCTATACTGTCAAAATCTGATACTCCCTGCTGCTATTGAGACTGTTTCTATACTTTCTGAAGTAGTTACCCAGCCAGTCATGATATAATAGCAGGCTATTAGATTGGTCAAGCATGATTTCCCCTTGGTGAATCCATGTTGACCACTCCTAATAACCTCTTCATCCACATCCTTAGAGATGACATCCAGAACGAGCTGTTCCATCACTTTTCATGGGATGGAGGTGAGGCTGACAGGCCTGTAGTTTCCTGGGTCCTCATTCTCACCCTTTTTGAAGACTGGAGTGACACTGGCTTTCCTCCAGTCCTCAGGCACCTCTCCGGTTCTCCATGATGTTTCAAGGATGATGGAGAGTGGCTCAGCACATTAAGAGTAACATACATCCATGTATATCCATTGCATCTGACCAAACATACAGAAAACTCAGTGATTAGTTCTACTATCTGGAAATACCTCTTCAAATAATTTTCTCTGTACTTTGAATGCAGAATACTCCTCACTGTTAAGTTAGTCATTTGAGAAAAAAATCTTTCTCATCTTATCTCTCTCATACATCACTCACATGAGCCAACAGTAATATTCCACTCTTTAGCTTAGTGATCTGCCAAAATGTACTTTAAGATCACTTCTTAAGAAACAATGTTATTTGCTATCACTTTTATCAATCCTTTGCACAGACACCATGTCACAACACAAGCATAAATCTCATCAGATAAACAGTGAGATGCTTTTTAGGAGCACCACCTACCTACCTACCACAGAGCAGCAGGTGGCACCATTCCTCATTACAAATACACACCAACAGTTCTATGACATGAAGAGAAGGCTAATATAAAATAGCTTATTGCCAAATCCTACTGAGATATTCTGTTAGGTCCACATTTTATGTTCAGGATAGTTGAGTGAAGGGTGGCTGAAGGCTGACGTGGTCCTTGGTAGTACAATCCACAGACTTACATATGTTGAACATTAGGAAATGTATGTAAAAGCAAAAAGAGTAGCTTTCTAGTTATGTTGGATTTTCTTCTCATGACAAAGAACTACCCCTAAAACTCACAAGTGCAGGACTTCTGTTTGGTTTGGTTTTAAAATAAATACAAGCGATCAATAGGGTTTTTTATCATAAAGAGAAAACTTTTTGCAAACTGTTTTACCATTTCATCTAAAACCCAGACTTCAACGCCAATTACAATCACACAACAACAAAAAAAAATGTAAAGCCATAAGGCTAGAAGTTTGAAATTATCTCCATCTTACATAAATCACTTCCTATTCTAGGCTATTATCATCAGTAATATAGAAAGTCTACAAACTACAGCTACCTGATCAGTATAGCAAATACTTACTTTTTTACCCATGCAGTAAATCCACTAGCCATAGTCTACTTCCGCAGCAAATTCTGCACTCATTACCGCACACAACCCTTTCACAAGAAGCATGGATTTTAGATAAATAAAATTTTGTGTAGTTTACATATCCAAGGGAAATGTTATCAGCTTATGGGAAGCATTGAAAAAAAACATGCTGATGCAAGACAGACTTTACTCCTTTGAAGGCGTAGTGTCTTCACTGTTTCAGAAGTTCACCAACACATGCTGTAGTCTGTGTGCTAAACATTCACTTAATGAAACCCAACTGGCAGCGAAACTATCCAGTGCTGTACTAGCCAAATTTGCAAGCAGGCAGAAATTACTGTAAAAGCTTACTATATTATTATCCATTCAACAACAGGCAGTTTTTTTAAAAAATAAACAAAAAGAATCAGAAAACCCCACCCAAAAAACACACAACAGAGGCATATCCCCTAACAAACAGTATTTAGTTTAAATGATACTAATTTACACAGACTGGTATATTGGCAAAACTGTTAGGGTAGCACACTTCCTTTCACTTTTTCCTCCCTCGGGACTTTCTTGCATGCTGTCTTTAAAATCACCTTCCATAACAGAGACGGAGGCAAACAGCATTGCTCTTACCCAAGCCCTTCCTGGGTACTAGCTTTCACTTGTATTTTGGAGACACTTATCCACCCACAGCAGAGTACAGAAATGAGAAACTATGAGGCAATTCAGTTCAGTGAGACTGCACCTTCCTCCTCAACATGACCTGACTGTGAGACAGAAGCATTTAGCCCGTTATTTGTATATCCGTATCAGTGAATCCCTGGATTGCTTTCACAATACAAAGGGATCTGCCTTTACTATCCTCTGCATGATCAAGCAATCCCACCACTAGGGCATTTTCCTTTTAATGGTGTGGGGTTTTTCATTTGGTTGTTCTGGGGGGGTTTGTTTACTGTCAAGGTTTGGGTTCATTTTTGGTTTTGTTTTTTTAAAAAATGTTTTCTTCTCCCCCATCTTACAGCTGTGGAAGAAATGCTGATGCAGAGCAAAGAAAAAAAAAATCCAGTATCCAGTTAATATTAGACATCTGTATACATAATAAAGCATCAAAAACTATTTTTCAAAAGGAACGCTGTAGAAAAGAAGTTGGAGCTATCAGAAAAACAGACAGTACGAAAGGAAGAGGTAACTGAGTGAGAAGAGGCAGTTGCCCCTGTTGAAAATCAACAACTAAAATGAAAATGACCTGAGAATGACTTTACTATTTCTATCTCTACCTTAGCATTGTAAAAAAATTCAGACTGACAGCTTTTCATAGACTATTGGAATTATAAGAAAGAATTTTAACTGATCAATCATTACACCTTACCAGACACATGCACCCTAAGGACCAGGCAGATGGAGGTTCCTCACAGATCAGAAGCTGCTGGAGAAGGGGGACAGTTGCTGGCATTTTAGGAGGGGTGTTTGCCCTTTCTTCCCTTTAGAAAAGGAAGTTGTAATTTTAGCTTTTCTAAACTTCACAGACACATATTTAGCTACAGGAAGCAACTGCTTTATTTTAGGAATTATTAGTGCTCTCAGCAGCAGAAATATTTGTAATACTGTCTTACGAATGAAGTGTATTAAAAACCCTCAAACACACCAAAACCTTTATACACAAAGAAAAATTCCTTCTTAAAAGTGTGCTCTGACCTTAAACTTCAAATGTCAGACCACCACCTTCCAGGATACCCATAATGTTTCTTTGCTTTGCATTCTGCATGCAAGTCTTACTTGAGATCTCTAACTTTGGAGGCGTGCACAGGATGGTCTGAGCTCTAGTTAGAACGCAGCCCAGCATCTATGGTGCTGCTTCATGAGAATCTAGTATTGGAATACAAGAAAGTGATCAAAAGTTTTTGCTTCCAAACATTTACTTTACATCTATGACTGAAGGGGCAGGGAGGGGTGATGAGATAAAGGAACCTTCCTAATGGTCTTTCTTATTGAAAATGTGGAATTTGCTTATTTATATGTTTATTACCAATGCGGTATCTGAACACCAAAAGAAAACACTGACTGCTGTATCCTCACATATTATTACTACTCTACAGATGCCACAAAGCCACTGAATAAGCACAAAGGAAGAAAACCAAGACAAAGTTGATCATCCACTTGAGACTCAAGTGCAATGGGAAATAGTGCCAAGACTGAACTCATCATACTTCCTGACCAGCACCCACTGCTGCCAACATCATAGTCTACCCCTCTGAAAAACAGAAAAAGACAGGCTACATTTCTAGACAGTTCTTTTTTTTTTAAAGAAAAGAAACATGAGCATTCACAAATCTTTCCGTTTTGAACTCACCATTCATCCAATTCAGTAAGCCAATAATCAATTTATTGCAAGTCAGGTGTTTTTACAGCATGAGGGGGAAAAGAAACATCAGCAGCTTTATCTAAGTTCTTTAAGTTCAACAGCGAATTGCACTGCACGTGCACAGCAAGCGAGATGTAAAATTTCCATAATGAATCAGCCATATTGTGAGAGCAAGACACAACAGCTACCTGTGTTACTATTTACCCACCTGAATATGCACATACAGTTTATCTGATCACTAAAATGACTGTAAAATAACCCTATTCAAGAGTATTACGCTAGTCCAGCAGGAATCTGACACAGCATTGCAAAATATACGTATTCCTAAACACAAATCAGCAAAACAATCAGATCCCGGGTATTTGGAAGTAACCACAGTTTGGCAGAGGGAAAAGAAAAAACAAAGCAGTCATTTTGCAGGTAGGAGAAAAACCTGCTTTACTCTGTTCTGCTGGACACAAATGGAAACGCTCAGCACTATAAAGGGTTGTTACCAGATTTATTTATAGAACTCAGTGGTTCAAAAGTATTTTTAGATGTAAGTTTTAACATGAGATCTTTGCAAGTAAACTGAGAATTTACTATCTTTGAATACCGCTTATCACACTAATAGTTTATATCAAATAATCCAGCTGAAGTCAATACAGGCAATACTGTGTAGAAAAATGATCACCTGAATGTGTCAGAGAGCGATACTCCCAAAACTTAATATACAGTATGTAGGCATAGATAAGTAGAGGTTTACTAAAAAAAAAAAAAAAAAAAAATATATATATACAATGTTTCCCTTAGAAAGTAGGTCTAAGTAAGACACACTGGCAAGAAAATAGGTTGAAAAAGATCCTCCTGCAAGAGCTAGCCTATATAAATAATAATGGCAGCTTACTGACAGTTTTACACAAAATTAATAGAAATTCCACTCATTTTGCTATGGGAAAAAAAAACAAGAAATAAATCATGCCCAAGTAGGACACCAGATCAGGCCAGATGTTTATGGGACTAACACTGCGTCACACAAATGCTGGCTCAGATCCAAAGAAACAATTAGGACAGTGTGATCCTAGTAAGACACTCTTCCTAAACTTCAAACCAATGTACTGGAATTTATTACACAGTGAACTTACAGCTAGTGTTGGAGACCTTAAATTACTAAAATCTCTAAAAGCACACTGTATTACACTTAACATTTAGTACTTAGAAAGCACAAAACTGCATCCCATGAAAGAAAAACATTTATATTTAACTCAAAAATTATATAACCTCAAATGGTTAAATCAACACAGCCACCAACAGTAGAAAACATACTCTATAAACAGAGAAAACCACAAGTCCTTAAATTACTACATTTTAAAGAATAGCATCCCAAAATACACACCTTGCAGTGTTCCACAATCTACTGCATCCAAGCTGATTAAGCACTGACATCAGCAGAGAAGCTTCTGCACTATAAAAGCATTGTTCACTACTGCAAAGTGCAGAGGAAAAACAATGATTCCATAAACCATTGTGAATACATCATTTTTCCCTCCTCTTCAAGGAAATCCATCTAAAATTTTTTTTTGTAGTTTAAGTGTTCAACATACCTGCCAAAGCGAATTTTCAGAGATAAAAACCCCATAAATCTGACTACCACATTCATGGTTCCAGGGACTAGTAGGCAGAGATAATATACTTACAGGATTAATTCAGTTAACTTCAGGTATGTAAATACAGTCCTTATGCAAAAGTAAATGCTGCTTCTTTCAATCTGTTCTTTTTCCACTGCACACACATACAAAAGGAAAAAAAACAAACCACAGAAGGAAAGCATATAGAGAAAATTATTCTGGTTTATTTCTCAATATCCATGAGGTTTCATTAATGAGTTATCAAGCAAAAAGAATAAGAGGATAGAAGTTCACAAGCCACTGGCTAGCATCACAGGCATTCTCCACAGCTGAATTCAAAAGAAATGTCAGTTAGAGTGGCAGCAGCTACAGTCAATGCTGGAAGCCGATGCCTCTGCGGGAAGAGGATGCTGGGAGATTTTCCCAATCTGTGCTGCAGCCTAATTCTAATCCATCACTCCTAACTGCAAAGAGAAAATGGAGACATGAGGAACGCAAAATTACTTATATTTACCAGCTAAAAGGGAGTTATCTCAGTACTTCCTGAATAATAATAAAAAAAAGACGTTACAGTTACAGTCAGACAGAAAAAGAAAAGTATACTAACGCAACTGCAGTAAAAATAGCTCAAATATACAAGAGGTGGTAGCAGGCAGCACTTAAGAAAACTAATTAGCTCTGGTTTCATTTTCATTATTTGACAGTACTCAACCAAATTAAAGTGATTTTTTTAATTAACCCTTTGATATTTTTTCCCCAGAAATCCAAATTTTTAGCTAGTGCCCCATTACCAAAATAAATGAATAGCACAGAGAAGCAACTAATAAACACTTATCTTCACAAATGTCAGCAGCAACATGAGAAATTAGGAGTCAGAAGTAAAACAGCTGCAACAGAAATAGTTTCATGCCCTTGGACTAATCTCTCCAGATGAGATATGGGAAAGCTCAGCACATGGGAGTTAAGCAGCAGAAAATTAAACTATGTCCTCCACTGCTACCTTCAAAAAGTATCCTTTAAAGCTGTATCACCTGGGATAATAGTACCTATTCCTAGTTATGTTTAGTGTCATGATCTGAGAGTTTCTTACCAAATGCCTCAAGAAAACTTTAAAACACACTGCAGGGAACTACAGATTCACACATACTTGTTACAGATGTTTGTTAACAAGTAAAAGCAGTAATACTTCAAACCGATCTATTTAAACAATTTACTTTTGAAAATACAAGTAAGAATGCCACATACCAGGAAAGAGTTACACAGTATTTCCTAAAACACATGAGCAATCCAAGGGCTTCAATCAGTTCAGACAGGCTTTGCAGGCACAGTTGAGATGGACAGCTGTAACTTATGGACAACACCTTTTCCCTGAAATTGTGCCTGACAGTGTTAAAGACCAAGGAGTTCAGATATATCAGCGTTCTCCACCACATGACCCGGAAGCAGTGCTTAATATATTAATATTATTTGGGGTGTGGAGAGTCGAAGTGTCAGGATTTCTTTCACCTTGACGGCATATGAAAGGTAAAATGGTTTTGAATAAAGGTTGAGCAGTCATGTGAAAATTTATTAAGTTGACACACAGAACACACAATTTTCTGTCTTTAAATTGGCATAAGTTGCAGGCAGTCCACACTTGAGACCTCAGAAAGTATTTCTCAGTGAAAGCTGAAAGTCAGGAGCACACTTCCACAAAACTGACAAAAGCAAGCCTTCTGTCTGCAAATATCAACACATGTTCAAAACATTTTCCCTGGATTGCCTTAAAGAAAAAAAACACTAATACACACTCAAGACACTCAGATTGTTTCTCAAAACACTCTGAGATTGTTTTCAATCACCTAGGGGAGAGGGGGAAACAACAAACTAATCAAAACACAACATTATTAAAGACCAGAGAGGTTTTTCTTCATTTGATTGTTTCTCTCTAAAAGCAATCCTCCTTCTCAGTATCTGTGAAAGTCATAGCCTGCAAGTTGTTATTTTTTTCATCTATGAGTTATAGCTCATCTTTTCATTTTCTTACCTAAAGCATTAAAGACTGTACCCCTAACTCAAACATTAGCACTCTGAATAACTTCAGAGACTAGAAAGTGATGTAGAGAGGCGATTCTTGAGTTGCATGATATAAATAGCATTATGTAGTTTTTATTAAAGCACAGGATACACATTAATTTCCTGAAAGAAATTTAAAGAAAGAAACACAGATGTGATCAGTAGACCATGTGTTCCAGCATAATATCAAGATTCCAACATGATAAATAATAAATGACAGAAGTCTCCAAGAATCACAGAAACGTTTTGGTTGAAAGAGACCTTCAAGATCATCAAGCCCAACTGGTAACCCCGCACTGCCAAGTCATCACTAAGCCACATCCCCAAGCACCACATCTACATGTATTTTAAATACTTCCAGGGACGGGGTCTCCATCACTTACTTCCCTGAACAACCTGTTCCAGTGCTTCACAACCCCTTCTGCAAATTAATTTTTCCTAATACACAAGAGATTAAGTTCTAGCTGGGATTTGGCCCTTCTAATTTCCTCCCCGCACAGCCTCACAAGATCTTTGTTGTCTTCCTGAGTGGCCTGACCCTTCTTCCATAGGCCAGAAACCCTCCTTTTCTTCCTGAGTTCCAGCCAAAGCTCTCTGGTGAGCCACACCGGTTTTCTTCCCCGCTGGCTCGTCTTACGGCACATTGGGGCGGCCTGCTCCTGCGCCTCAAAGATTTCCTTCTTGAAGAACATCCAGCCTTCCTGGTCTCCTTTGTCCTTCCAGACTGCCTCCCAAGGAACTCTGTCAGCCAGTCTCCTGAACAGGTCCAAGTCTGCCCTCTGGTACTTCTCCATGAACTGAAAACTCTACCATCAAGAACCTCAAAAATATGATGTGAGATTACTACCATAGCATTGATTTTTTTTTCTTGGAAGAGCAAGCCACAAGCAGCAACCCACGTATTTAGGCTCAATTAAGACAAACTTCTTTTTGCAAACACACGATCAGAAAAAACCAGGCTGCGTGTGGTATGTCTCTTTGTGCCAGACTTTCAGTGAAAGCTTGTAAGAGAGTAGCATGGCATGGAAGACATGCAGAGTTTGGGGCAGTTCTGTGTAGAATGTTCCTGAAATGTTCTGTAAGGGTTTCTCTTCTTTTCCTCCTTCCTCTTCTGCATTTTTCTCCTCCTTGTTTTCTAAGAAGCTATGGACACATTTGAAAGTCAACAGAAGATACCAATATAAAAAGTTGCACAAAGTGTCCGGAAGACTTTTACTCAAATACAAACACAGAGAAATCCTGTACCAGAGATAAAAGGTGTAGCTGTTATAAATGTGTAAGAGTTAGGAAGAACTTAATTATTGTCCACTCAAAACACCTCAATCGTAATCAATTCCTAATCCAAGAACTGTTTGGTGTAGAGAAGTGTTATCGAGATTAGGCTGGTGTCTCACTACTGCTGTTCCAAATCTTGAGACTGACAATATAAAGGAGCTAGTTTGTCATATTTTTGTAGCTATGAAAATATTATTTACTGGACACAAAAAAAAAAAAAAAAAAAAAAAATCACCTTTACTGGACTTTCTTTTCCCTTAAGGAGTAAATGTAGGAAAATAAAACTTTTATCATTTACATTGTCACAGCTATTTCTCACCATCTTAAGACAATGTCAGAATTTGAGTTCAAATTTATGTGTACAAATTTATGGGTACAAGCCTACAAAAAGAGTTTTTGGCTCCCTGAATTCAGATTTTAATCTAGGGACGTTTCCTCGGCTGTTCAATATCATTCACTGAGAAAACACACACACGTGCAGGTATAACTGAAATCTTAACTACACTTCGGAGATTACAAGGATAACCTGCTCTAACTTCCTTAAACACTTCTGGCCCTTAATCTATCACCCCAGTAATACCACACAGAGCTGCTTTGGTAGGATCAAGGATTAACAGTACCTAGCTTTGGGTAGGAAAAGGAAATGCAAAAGAGGAATGATAACATAGCAATGAAATAGGCCTCTTTCTGCTGAAATTGATAAGATAGAAAATCCTAAGAATTCCATTATTCATCAGTAATGATGGGTCTGGTATCAGAAATTTCTACACATACAGTGCAACACAAAGACCTCCTCTGCATATGAGGAAGTCTGCAGTCAGGAAGACTATGATGTTTCTTCCCAAAGACAACTACGAAGCATCTTCCATAAAGATACCCAGGCTGCTACCACAATACAGCTACTCTAAATGTAGTTATTCTTCTGCATAAGCCTCTTAACTGAAAACACCACCCTGTTTTTACCTCAAAGAAAAAAGTTTGCATGCCAGCCAGTATCCTGGAAAAGCATAATAACTCGGTAACTTACTCCCGTCACATAAAGATGATGTTTAAACGAAGTAAAGTGAGATGGGAGGAAATCAAAATGCAATTAAAATTTCAAAATACAACTAAAATTTCATTCAAGATGATAACAAATAGAGAACTTCAGAGGATAAAATACATGAAGAAATCAAAATAGCAGTGACAAGGTCAGTACATGCTAGGCATAAGATGATGATGGTTAAAAATAGTAAAAAATTCTAACCTCTTTTAATTTTCTTCTTGTAAAACCAAAGAAGAAATGTTTTCCAAAGTTATACACTAGCAAAAGAAAACACGGATCTCTGCAGGCTACAAAAAGAATTTCTTAATAATTTGGGGAAAAATTAAGATAGCAGAAATATGTAAGAAATAAAGTCATAGAAGTTGAGAACTATCTTGTTCAGTAAGATTGAAATTAAAGTTTCTAGTTTTTCCATTATATGATTCAGGTACTGATGAAGCATTTTTAAAAAGGATTAAATAAAAGTACAAACCACACCTAAATCTCTTTTATCCATGTATGGTTTTAAACTCGTAGATGCTTGCAGACAACAGCATTAGGTTACCTTGTGAAACACATCTGCCCAAAACTTGAGGTAAACTGACACTCCTGTGCAAACATGAAGAAATATTTGGTAAAAAACCAAACCACAAAACCATTTGGCAGAGGCTTGAATTTCCAAAACAGAAAGAACATTTACCTCTAGTTCCTTGGTTCCTTTTACAACAGAATATG
The DNA here is from genome assembly GCA_009769605.1 of Bucorvus abyssinicus. Classification (NCBI taxonomy): domain Eukaryota; kingdom Metazoa; phylum Chordata; class Aves; order Bucerotiformes; family Bucorvidae; genus Bucorvus; species Bucorvus abyssinicus. Next base: position 34,207,177 of record CM020063.1, read on the forward strand.
CCAGTCTGAAACCAGTTCTGAGTTAACACAACCATGTAACAGCAAATTTACTTTCACATACATCTCACCTATCCTCTTTGTAAGGCTGGAGATGTTGTAATGAGAAGTTATCACCAAGCCAGTACTGCGAGAACTTAGTAACTCTTTTTGTCAAAGAAGATACTAGGTGAAATACCACTGCTTGCTTCAAGGACAAGACAGAATAACCTACTGTAATAGCCTTTCTTGGCTTTAGCACCAGTAAGTAAAGAACTGCACTTACACGTTTAATTCCACTTGTATGAAATGAGTATTTGGGTCTCATTACAAAAACTGTTCTGGAGTTGCTGTGTATACCTGCAGTAGCCACCACAAGCAGAAGATCACAAAAGAGTCTAGATAAAGAATCTAATCCATTTAGACAATCGGAGCAAAGACTGATTTCCTCCTGGACCTGTCCTCAGATACGACAGCCAGCACTAGAGATTTAGGGAAGGATTTTACCCTATTAACTCACTGCTCTTTTAAAAGCTAACCTGCACAACCTGGTATCTACAGTTAGGCAATAATATTTAGGGAATAAAGCCAGTTAAAGGCAAGTTAGATTAGCAAAACCATTTGCTAGCATTTACTGGAAAAATACACAGAGCGCTATTACTCTACAGATATTTTACATGAAGAGTTACAAAAGTGATGTATGAAATATGTGAAGACGTGGTTCACACACATTCTTTCCAAATACTCTAAACCAACAAGCTGATCTGACAGAATTTGAACCAGCTCTAAGCACACAAGTAAACATCAACAGCCTTTGTAGACACAACTCTCTATTTTAGTTAAATTCAATTGGATATAACAAAACTGCAATAAGCCACTCAAACCCATGCCAGTCATATTGGCATAGAGCTATAATGTCACTTTATTAACTGAAATAAAAGAGATTGAAACATTGATACATAAGAAACGTTATCAATAGGAAAATAAAAAAAAATAAGATACAGCTTCCCAAAAGGTTGAATCTCCAGTAATTAATTGTTCAATGAAGTAATGTTTCCAAATTTCTTCTACTGGATTACTAATAGAAAAAAATAACATTAATTCTAGACAGGAAAAGGTCAAGAATAACCAGTGTCAAAGTGGAATTGGGAAAGGCTTCCTCTCAGGTAAACTACCAGCATAATTTGAAAACTACAACCACAGAGTTTCAAGGAAGATAAAACTCATGACTTCCACAAAAAATCCCAAGGTTTTCTTTTCTTCCTCAGTTCCTTAGGTGCTTGTTTTAAATACCTTCTAAAAAATTTCTCTGAGAAAGCAGAGAGACTAATCAAGTGAAGAATCCTACCCAGATATAAAAGAATACACATTTTTATGTAATTTCCATAACTGCAGAGTAGCTAGTTGTATAAACACAGTGCAAGTCAAGAGCAGCAAGTACTCCCAATTGATAATATCTTACTCTTATTGCTCAAATATTCAAACACTGAACTGCCTCTCTGTGAACCTTATTTTCAAAGGAAACAACATAAACAATTATGCTGACTGTCCATTCATGTCCCCACACAGTATTTTAACCTATGGGCCAGTTTCAATGAGCCAAATTTGACATAGAAGCAGTGGACTCAAGACAAAATAAATATCTAGATAGTGCAGAAATACATGAAGGGTACCTACTGAGGGAAAGGCTACAGTAAAATATTTGATTTCCTGGTTTGCTGGCCTGCTCCCTGTTGAGGTGCAGCTGGGTGACAGGAGAGGGAAGCAGGTCATGAGGACATGTGCAGGGGTAAGAGCTCAGGAAATGCAGTTAATCAGGGGGCTTTCTCCTAGGCTTGTGGAGGACCACCTGAACAAGAACTGTGGTTGGTCCTACATTACGGAAACAGGCTGAACTAAAGGCTGTGAAACCTGAACATATGTAAAGTTAGTTTTAGCATACACATATACTAGAATCATTCAACAATATTAACATCACGGGCATAGCATATTTGGTCAGAGGATGAGGACAGCAACCACACTGACAATCATTCAACTAGGGATGTTAAGTAACAACATAATTTCTGTACCACTAATAATCTCTCTATCATCCTGTATTTACTCTTCTACATAATGGTTTTTATAGACAGAAGCAATACCAGACAGAATAAACTAACACCACTTTAACTTCTACACCGCTATGAGAAGTGTCTCTGTATGACAGCTACGAGCACAGAAGAACAATCAAAGCTCTGCATGCCAGTAATAAATATCCCTGCCCAGTTCAGATATCAAGAAAAACAACAAAACAACTTTCTCATAGAAGGAATGACTGATGGATAAATATTCTCATGAAGTAAGTACTACAGAGTCACTTTCTTCCCTTTCCCAAGGGAAGCAAGGGACAGAGAGAGAAGTTATCTGATTATAGAGGAACCACTAGGGAGTTAAAGGGAAAAAAAAAATCATTAACATGAAAAGTTCTCAACATAAATATATCAGATTCTTATCTTTTCCCTTATGAGTCTCCAGAAGTGATAGGTTTAATTTTTCAATCACAGTTTTACATAGAGAGCAGACCTTACTCCTGTATGTAAGATACAAACAGAGGATCTGGCATATTTGTTGTCATGGTTTAAACCCAGCTGGCAACTAAACACCATGCAGCCACTCGCTCAGAGCTCCCTACCCCAGGGAGCAGGGATTGAAGGAGAATGAAGGTAAAGCCTAGTGGGTTAGGGTAAGGAGTTTTCTTAGGCAACAGAGAGAGAACAACGATAATAACAACAATAAAGCAAGTCATGTACAATGCACCGCTCTCAGCCTAGGAGCTGCGCCACACCCTGCACTTCACCCTGCCACCACCACTTTAAACTGCCCCAGCTAGCCCTCCCCTTATATGCATACTGGGCATGACGTCAGTAAGAAATCAAATAGGTTTGGTCTGGCTAACTCGGCTTTGAAAATTAACCCTATGCTACAAACCCAGGACATTTGTAAAGTATAATTTGCCAAGGCTATAAAAATTCTGGAAATTAAATTGAGTCCAAAGCTACTGCTCCTGGGCCTAGAAGTGTTTTAGCAATCTGAAGATTGCTTCATGACACAAAAAAGCAATAAAATCCTACAGAAAACCTAAAACCCTTAGGAACAGCCTCATCTGTTGCAACACAGTTTAAGAAAGGTGTTGCTTCAGCACGAAATCTAATGCCAGAGAAGTGACTGTATCTTGCTTCATTAGCAAAAAAACATTTGTGCAGCAGTATGTTAAAAGGTATAGCAATTTCCATTTCAAAATATTCCTTGAATGGTCTTGCAAAATGTGTGATCCAAAGTTTTTCCACTAGTACTAAGCCTTCATTTTTTCACCATGGAGAAAGAGCCATCAGTATGTAACTAAAAGTTACTAAATTTGCTATTTTAAATTCTTTACAATTTTCACATTTGTCAAGGAATACTTCATCGCATAAATCAAACCAATTACACTTCCATTTCCCAACTCGTGAGCAACTTAACTCTTCTGGAAAAAGTGCATGTAGTCCACACATATGAAATGATGCTTCCCTGGAATGGTGTGTATGCAGTGTGTCATTGCTGTGTAAACAGTTTTAATAAAAACATACACATTTAAAAAAAAAAAATTCTACTTACACAGGGATGTTTTCAAAGGCATCTTCAAAATTTTCCTGCAAAAGAAAGAAAGTTTCAATCAAACATGCATGTGTTTTACAAATATATTTCTGTAACACAGCAGAAAGTAACCACTACCAGATAGTACTTAATTCTGTGGTATGCAGTAATAATCAGAATATTCACAATCTACTGGCTTTTTGTTACGCTCTCAGTGCAAATCATTACCCAGACAGACACATTTCCTACGGGCCTACTATATCAGACTACCGTTAGATTAAACCAAAGACCTCTTCATTCTTGGACTCCCAAATTTCCACCATGTAAATCACAGAAGGCAATACAGACTTATACCTCAGGAGTCTGTGCAGCACAGCTCACGTATCCAGGCTATGCTAGCTCACCAGTGTATCTACACATACAAAAACCAGAGAGTGTTCTAAGCATATAGCTGATATGCAGGTTGGCCTGAGTATATATACTAGGGTCCAGCATGCACTATAGATTGCATGCATATACAGCCAGCTCATGCATTAGTAGCAGTTATGTGAACAGCTTGGTCCAGGCATCTGGAGAATGTCTCTTTCCACCTGGATTCAAATCTCTTTCCACCTAGGTTCAAATTTCAGCTTTAAATAAATAAATAAATAAATATTTTTTTAAAAAAAAAGAGATAAACAAATGTAAAAATGGTCAGAACGGTTCAGCTCAAGGGTTATCTATTTCTGTATCCAGTTTCCAAAATCCGTCTGCAGAAGTGTGTAGCAGATAGAACAGGGCAAATACCCTTCTCTCTGACATCCTTCCTTTCTACCCACACTTCCCAGTGTTTGGCAACTCAGGGAATTCCAGACCTTGATGTGGTTTTCATCCAGTGATTTTCAGAGGCCCTCTATTCCAAGTACCAGTCCAGTCTCCCCTTGGTCCCATGTAGACTTTTTTATTCATGAGGTCATAACCTTAGTAAGGAATTTCACAAGTCTGCACACATTTTGTGCAAAATAATCAATTCTACTTGAACCTAGCTCCTACTGCTTTTTTTTTTTTACAGTCCCTAGCTTTTGAACTGAAAGACAGTGAAAAAATCAATTCCTACTCACCCTTTCCTTCATACTTATGATTTTAAAAACCTTTGTTGTATTATCCAAATCATCTCCTTTCCAAGCCAAAGACTTCTACCTTACTTAGTCACTCCTCAAACAGAAACTATTTTCAGCTTATGACTGTTTTATCTTCTCTTTCTGTCAGAAAAACTGGAAGCATGATGGAACAGATTGTTTAACACATCCCACAAATAACCTTGACTTGGTGTGCAAAGGAGTAAGGTAATACAAATCTTACACAGCATCCTTAGGTTACGTAACCACCAATGACAAAAGCACCACAGTGCTTGCATCAAACCATCCGAAAGAAGGTTTGAAATAGAAACCAATACTAATAAAAGAAACAACTTAAGTGCCTTGCTAAAACACCAGTTGCAGCTTACTTCAAGGCTGTCCACTTAGTTAAGACAACGCACGCACTTGGAAGTATCACTGAGATTCACTGGCAGTGAGGTGGAGGATTAGTGTTTTAGTGGTACTTACCTTAAGCACAGTAACATGAGACTGAAGCTAACATTCAGTAATACTTCAGATGACAGACCTATGCTTCATAAACTTCGCATTTCTCAGTAAACTTACCAGAAAATGCAGCTGATAAATAACCAACTATTGTAATGATTCTTTAGATACTGTTTCTCTGCCACAGGACAAATTCAGCAATACACTATGTGACTGTGATCCACCCCCCAGAAAAATGTTTTCACTTGTTTTTTTAACTGAGGAAAGACTTCTGTTCAGAAGAAAAAACAAACTGTTGCAAAAGGACAGGTCTTTTATCAATATTCACAGAAAGACTATGCTACTACGTCAGTTGTGAGCTGCCACTGTCAAGGAGTAACATCAATGTATTTAAAGAAATGCTTTTAACAGACTGCCCAAATGCTCTCTTTTAAGCTAAATTTACCTGCTGACAGTACTATAGTAGGCAGAACAAGAACTACTGTGAAGAATACAGTAATCAGCTTAGATGAAGTCAATATAATGAAGCCTGATCTGAGGAGAACTGAACTGAGTTTCAAAAAGATGAACAGAAACCAACAGAATGAACAGAAATCTCACTACCCATGTCTCACTCCAGACACTGACAGAAGTCATCAGTCTTCTAACAAAGTGCTTCTCTGAAGAGTGTTTGCCTCCTTGAGCCACCTCTAGAGACAAGAGTAGAAATTCAGCAAAATAAATAAATAAAGAAAACACACAGACAGCTTTTTTTGAGCACACCTCTGTTTTTCCTAAGAGAACAAACTTGACAAGCCAAGGTACTTTTAACAGTCACGTGCTTATAAAGAACAGTAAGAATGAGAAGTTTACACCAAGACATAAAAACATCTGTGACACGAACCTCTTGCCTGTTCTTTCAAACCTCAGAGAGCAGCTACGTACAAAAAGAAAAAAATTTCCACTCTATCTAGATAAGGGCCACCTCTGCCTGTCTCCTACGGAATTTTGTTCCCTGCTATTCACACTGGTCAAATGCATGTCTAAACATCTAGAAGAGGAAGTACAACGTTGGTATCTTTTCCTACATACCAAAGCATGGGGAATAATCACAGCCTCTCATGCAATTCCTCAAGGGAGCTAAAAACAACATTGCTGAAGATAACTCCTATGCTAAGAGGAGGGTAGGTGTGTCTGCATGGAAAAAAGGCAGCATAATTTTTCTGAAGTCCTCCATACCTTCTTATTCCTATCGCATACAAAAATGGTACCAGAAGGCATTCAATTTTACATCTTGTTCTCATCTCCTTAACTGTCTCCCACAAGTCTGCAGTTGGCTCTACAGACTCTTACAGATTCCATACATACAGAGGAAAGTTGAAGGCACTAAAAACGAGGCACAGCCATCTTCTACTCTATTTCATGCCTATTCCAGTAAAAAAGTTACATCATCCTGAAGTGTAAGGGAAGAAGACTGCAACTGAAGTACCAGAACAGCTTCTCCCAGATCAAGTTCCGGGATTCATCATGTTCCTTCCAAGATATAAAAGGTTTCAGAATTACTCAGAACATATTGACTTTTCTCTGTTAAAAGTAGCCTGTTAAAATTTACTTGTAAATTAAGCCTGTTCAAGAAGAGAAAAAAAATTAAGACTGAAGTGTTACATAAATACGGGACATCTTGAAGACTTGAAGCTGTATAGAGTAGAAACACATATATAGGTACACATATAACATATGTCAATTAAAAAAAAATAATCTAGTGATTGATAAACTTTATCCATTCTTCAGAGCACAGAAGCAGCCCAAAAACATAGACAGACCCATTCCTGCACATTTGGTTAAAACCTACTGAAGTTCCCATCTTCAACTGCCCATCCCATTACTGCAAATTCCAGCTGATACAGCTGAAATGCCATAACCAATTTCCAGAGGTGCTTGTTGATTTCAGTCTACAGCAAAGCAAATTTCTTAAATCAAGCTAAATAGCTTTACTCAGCACCGAAAACAGGCTGCACACAAGTTCCTTCAAGCCTAAGTCTTGTGCAACTATCAGCTGTATTTGTCACCTCTACGCTTTAGCATTAACAGCATAGAAATACAATTTCCTTTATTTACATGGCTAGAGAGACCTGACAGAGACTGAGGTTAATGCAGTCCTTCATTGATTTCCTTCGCCTGACCCAGATCCATTCAGTGGCAAGTCCCAAAGGTCCAGTATGCCATTGTTATAAAAGCCCCACAGATTCAGCTGAAGTCTTCAGGAAATATAAACTGCAGTTAAATCCACAGAAAGGGCAACACAGCTTTTTTTCAGATATTCTACTCAGAAAAAGAAATACATTAACATGTAAATCAACCATGTCTCTCAGTACATAATATTGGCTAATGCTGCAATCCATAGATTTCTATTGCTCCTTTTCCAGAGAACAATCCAATAATTTAAAACACATGAACATTAAGTAAAACTGCCACTAGATGGCACGACAAAAACTGATTCAGGCTTTTCCACAAATTCAGGAAGAAAATTGGCACACAATTTGACAAAAAAAACCCTGTCAATTTTTTTTTTTTTTCCAGTTCATTATTGTACTATCTCCCATCTTTTTGATGCATCATTTTCGAGATATAGCAGGTTTGAAAAGAATTAAGTTTACACAACTTAGGGATAGTCATGTTTTGCAAGTCCATGAAAATCAGAGAGACATAAATGGACACAGTGTATTAATGCAGGAAAACTGACCAGAGTTCCTGTACTCTTCAGCAGTCAGAGCAGAAACCACTCGCAGCAGACCACAATTCACCTATAAAGCCTCATGAAAAACAATATGCAAGTGAGACTCTTAAACTACTATAGGACATTTATCAGAGACTGTATTTTTCTTCTTATACTCTGGTAGAAAGTGGAAACAACTGCTTGCTTTGATTGTTACAGAAATCCTGACATCAAAAATGTACTCTCCTTTCTTCCACATTCACCGTAAGTTGTTTAAGCAACTTTTAAACTACATCCTGTGACTCTTCGTAAATTATTGTCTTAAGTTTGCTCATTGCCAAACTAAGTGTTGAAATACTTGCTTTTTTCTAAGTGAAGTAGGCAAATTTGGTCAATCTAAACTACTCCTTTAAAACCCAGACTGATGACAAGATATGATTGCCCATTAAGGCATGACCATCTCGATTCTCCCCATGGTATCAATGTTAACTTTAGAAACCCAAGTTCTACAGCATCTAGGAACACTAGCCATGATATGGAGTCCATACTGGACTGGTTGAAGAGTCTTATCTCAAAAATGTCAACATGAGTAAGGCTGCACATTGATTCAACAAAGGGGACCTGAGACCACATAAGATAATAGTGAAATAATACTAACCAGAATTAAATACTGCTGCTATACCATATTTACGTATCTCATAACAGCTTTACTTTGAAGATACTAAACAGAGCACCATTTTAAGGAAAGATTTGAAGAACCTTAACATGTAGGCTTTCAAGGGAGTGGAGTTACAGTTAAGGTATTGCAAAGCATGGGAATCTATTAAGACCATTATATATTTAGCAAGCACATACACTTTGAGATGCTTTTGGTCCTGATCCTTTTGTCCAAGTTTCTATTCAAGTATGGGTACATCTATTATTTTTGTCCTCTTTTGTCTCCCATAATTCACTCCCATACCATCCTTCCCCTTAAAAAAAAAAAAAAAAAAAAAAATCAATGCTTGGTGAAAACTATGCACAGCAAACTCAGCCTCTGTCAGCAGCCATGCTGCCCTGCATACTTTGTGCCTGCACCTGCCTGTGGGAAGCGCAGTGTCAAGTTTGGCTAGTTCCTACATAAAAATGAAGAGGCTTCACCAAGAGGTCTAAAATTTCTCAACTCAACAGGAAGAATAAGACACCTTGCACTGCATTCACATGAAAATTACCATTCTCAATAGAGATTCATCTCACATGACTTCAGGGAGTTTAAACAAAACTTAGTTGACAAGCTCAGAACCAGCTTTCTAAATTCAGGGGAGATGCATCCTATTCCCTCTGGCTAGAACTGTCCAGACCCAGTTGAAAGGGCAACAGCATATCCATTGCACGTGGGGGTAGGGACTAAACCTCTTTTTCCTTGTTAACAGTGAATAGAGGGGAAAACGTGACTATGGGAAAAGAATGGGGGAGGTACAAGAAAAAACTGATTTACAACACCCATACTACAGGCTGAGCCTATGGAAGAGAGGCCTTCCAGAAGATAGTTGTTTTTACAAGGGAACCAGTTTCCAGATGGTTTCTGTAAGTCAGCAGTCACTGCACAGTTTTATTACCAAATGGAACAGAATTAAAAAAAAAAAAAAATTAACAAAAATTAAAGTACTTGCACTTTTTTTTGCTTTTCTATTATGAAACTTTGTAAATATTCATTTCGCCTTAGCCAGGACTACATTAAAAACGATTCAAAGAAACGAACAGCTAAAAATTTTAAACTCCAGTCCCACAGGCGTGACAACTTAAAATCATTGGGCATTTAAAACCTACTGGATGTTATAGCAATATGCAAGCTCTTAAGAATATTAATCAAGCATATGAAAGGACAACAAACCATCTCTCCCCTTAATTGACTTGATTGAATGGAGAACTGCTAAGAGAGGCTTGAAATCCCTTGAGTAAACAGCAACAAAATGAGCCAAACTCCCAGATGTGCAGCATGGCTCACTCCAAGTCCACTGTCAGTTCTCTACTCAAGCATTTTGCATTTGCATTATAAAAATACAGATTTTCTTAGTCTTTCAAATAGATTTTGAAACTTTAGCCAAAGAATTGCTAGAATAGCCCAGAGCTACCATCACAGAAAGCAACAAGTAACTGGAAGTCCTCGGTTACTGTAAATTGGTGAACATGACACCACCACCAGGGAAAAAAAAGCAAAACAAGACAAACAAACCAACCAACCACAAAAAAAACCCCCAAAACTAAAACCCCACAAATATTATATTTAATTAACAAAGAATTAGAACAGAGTTGACATGGTTTGAAAAAAAATGGTGATTTGAGAATATTTTTAAAAATCTCATGGTTGAAGGGTTGTAAAGAAAAAACACTTTGAACTTGACAAGCCCTTTTTTAACACGCTACACTGATCTAGTTTTTAAGAGGTATCCAACAAAACACATATTACGTTAGGAATTAGCTGACTAAACAAGAGGAAAAGCACTTGGCAGTGAAAGACTGTAATTAAATTGTTTCTAATATAATTTCTCCAAGGCTTCTTTCTGTTCAATACAATTTTTAACCAATACCCTCAAAAAAATCCATAACACTAATGAAATATTCAGCCATAAACAATTAGTGGAATATAAACCAGAAAAATAAGCAAAGAAAAAAACCCCTTTTAAGTAATTGGGATCATTGAGTCAATCTCAAAATAAATTACACACACAAAGGTTGAGGATGTATTACAGAAAGTGACAATCCCAAGAAAGACTGAAAGGTCATTTTGACAAGACACTCAGTATGAATTCCTGTTGTTAATGGGATCCTTACATTAATATGGAAACAGCAGAAAATAGCAACTTTTCGCATCCAACACCAAGCAGATAAAGACTGAAAAATTTTATACTTTCCTAGAGTTCAGCATTTTTGAGCATTGCTAAACACGTAAGATAATAGACAAGATCCCATGAAAATAGTTCAAGAAGTAGAACACATGACTTACTGTAAGAGGTATGTAAAAGTTCAGTCTTTTTGATTCCTCAAACAAAGCAGAAGTTCATGGCAGCAGAAGTACTTACTGTCTCTGGCTCATATGAACAAACCCCACAGATACAAAATCAGTTCCAGACAAAACATCTTTGCTTTCTTGTGAACATTCGTTTTCATCATGCTTTTTTTTCTGCTGTGTTAAATTCACATTTTCCAGTCAGAATGCTTACTGAAGCACACCAGCGAGAATACCCACAGACATTCTTTCGTGTCTACAAATTACAAGTTTGAAAAGCCCACAACATTACAGTACAGTTAAGCAAAATTCCTAGGTTTGACACTAGCCAAGATTCATCAAACTGACAGCCTTTGTTACACAAGCAATTATCTGTAGTTCCGACATTCCTCTATGGAGAATTTCTTCAAATGAACTCACAGGCTATGACTTGATCCAAAGATGTTTTTACCCTATTGAATTTACTGTCAGAATCCCTTTCAATAAGCCAAAACCAAAATGAATGTAGAAATTCGTTTTTAAGGAGAATCACAGAAACGTTTTGGTTGAAAAGAGACCTTCAAGATCATCAAGGCCAACTGTTAACCCCGCACTGCCAAGTCACCATTAAGCTACGTCCCCAAGCACCACATCTACATGTCTTTTAAATACTTCCAGGGATGGGGTCTCCATCACTTACTTCCCTGGACAGCCTGTTCCAGTGCTTCACAACCCCTTCTGTCAATTAATTTTTCCTAATACACAACACTAAACCTCCCCTGGCACAACTTCAGGCCATTTCCTCTCATTCTGTGGCTTGTTACTTGGGAGAAGAGACTGACTCCCACCTCAGAACGACTTCCTGCCAGGTAGTTGAAGAGAGCAGTAAGGTCTCCCTTCAGCTTGGTGCTCTACACCTTTCAACAGCTTCATTGCCCTTCTTTGGACATGCTCCAGCACCTCCAGGTCCTCCTTGTAGTGGGGGGCCCAGAACTGAACACAATATTTCCGGTGCAGCCTCAGCAGTGCCAAGTACAGGGGGACAATCACCTCCCCCTCCTGCTGGCCACACTAATGCTGAGGCAAGCCAGGATGCTGTTGTCCTTCTTGGCCACCTGGGCACACTGATGGATCATAGACCAATGGCTGTCAACCCACACCCCTAGGTCCTCTTCCGCCATGCAGCTTTCCAGCCACTCTTCCCCAAGCTTGGAGCATTGCAGGGGGTTGTTGTGACCCAAGGGCAGGACCTGGCACTTGGCCTTATTGAATCTCATACCACTGGCCTCAGATCATCGATCTAGCCTGTCCAGATCCCTCTGCAGAACCTAAACTTGCTGTCAGCTGCAAACTTCCTGATGGTGCTCTCCATCCCCTCATCCAGATCACTGACAAAAAAAGTTAGAGAGAACACGATCCAATACAGAGCCCTGGGGAACACCACTGGTGACAGTCACCACACAAATTTACTTCCATTCATCACCACTCTCTGGGCCCGGCCAGACAGACAGTTTTTTAGCCAGCGAAGCAAATGCCCATCCAACCCAGAAGCAGCCAGGAGAATGCTGTAGGAAACAGTGTCAAAGGCTCTACTCAAGCCTAAGTAGACCACAGCCACAGCTCTTCCCTCATCCACTTCGCAGGTCATCTTGTCATAGAAGGAGATCAGGTTAGGCAAGCAGCACCTGCCTTTCATAAAGCCACAATGACTCGGCCTGATCGCCTGGTTGTCCTGCCTGTGCTGCATGATGGCATTCAGGATGATCTTTTCCACAACATTCCCCGGCAACGAGGTCAGATTGACAGGCCTGTTGTTCCCTGGATCCTCCTTCTCATCCTTCTTGTAGATGGGCACCACGTTTACGAACCTTCAGTCGATTGGTACCTCCCCCATTAGCCAGCACTGATGGTAAATGATGGGAAGTGGCTTGGTGAGCACCTCTACCAGCTCCCTCACTACCCTCGGGTGGATCACCTCTGTCCCCAGACACTTGTGCATATCTAAGTGGCGCAACAGGTCACTGACCATTTCCTCATGGATTATGGGGGCTTCATTCTGCTCTCCATCCCTGTCGTCCAGCTCAGGGGGCTGTGCAATCAAGAGAACAACTGGTCTTACTATTAAAGATGGAGGCAAAGAAGGCATGCAGTCCCTCAGCCTGTTCTTCATCCTTCGTCACTATGTTTTCTCCCCGCATCCAATAGCGGATGGAGATTGTCCTTAGCCCTCCTTTTGCTGTTAATGTCTTTATAGAAACATTTTTAACTGTCTTTTATGGCAGTGGCCAGATTAAGTTCTAGCTGGGATTTGGCCCTTCTAATTTCCTCCCCGCACAGCCTCACAAGATCTTTGTTGTCTTCCTGAGTGGCCTGACCCTTCTTCCATAGGCCAGAAACCCTCCTTTTCTTCCTGAGTTCCAGCCAAAGCTCTCTGGTGAGCCACACCGGTTTTCTTCCCCGCTGGCTCGTCTTACGGCACATTGGGGCGGCCTGCTCCTGCGCCTCAAAGATTTCCTTCTTGAAGAACATCCAGCCTTCCTGGTCTCCTTTGTCCTTCCAGACTGCCTCCCAAGGAACTCTGTCAGCCAGTCTCCTGAACAGGTCCAAGTCTGCCCTCAGGAAGCGACTCCCCTGCTTACTTCCTCAAGAATTGAAAACTCTACCTTTTCATGATCACTACACCCAATACAACCTCCAACCTTCACAACACCCACTCTTTGCAAAGAGTTTCTGAATACTGCTCTTTCCCAGCAAAAGTACGCTCATTCTCCCTATAACATACCTTTTTCACAGATTACATTTGATGTTGTTGCTTGAACCAACATCTATCTACCTGCCCACTACCTGCCCAATCACTCCACTGAAGCACCAAGTATCAGAAATGTCTACTTCACAAACAAGAATGATGCAAATGAACAACAGTGCCAGCTCAATGGCCTAAAGTTGTAAAAGTTCAGCTGGTAGTACTGCTCAGTTAAAAATAAATACATCCAGCTAAGAAATCGCATTTTTTTCATTCATCTGCAGTAAGAGAAGCAGGGTAACACATGTACACACACCTAAAAACTTCAGGTAGAACTTGCATGAACTAAAAAAAGAAAAGTAATTCTGAGAACTTGACCTACGAAACATAATCTGTTATGGACACCCTTCCTGTGTGCTAATAATTGGATGATTGTGTCACATAAGGACAGAATTCAACTGTTGCATAAATGGGCAGTGGCATGAGAAAACATTACCTAGGCCTGCATATTTTTTCAGATATTAAGAGAGAAAGTAATTCCCAGCATTACAGCAGGACACAGAAGCTAATGTGTCCCTTATCTTGACCTAATTTATGAAGTATTGATATGAGGAATTATTGTTTTAATGAGCCAAATAACATTCAGGCTTTTTATCAATTCAAAAATATATATGTTTTTCACTTCATAATACTCATTCTGAGCTGAGAGTACTTTGTACCATGAACAGCTTAAAAATTGCAACTTTCTAGCTACCACTTCATTAGACTTGACGTACAGATTTCTTATAGAAAAGAGGAGTCCACCTGACAAACTAGCATAGAAAAGTAACCTGGGAATTAAACTACATCTTAACGCTTATTGTCAAAGAAAACTCAAACATGAGAGAAAAGGCATTGTGATGTTGTCTTCGCAGTGAAAACTTGGGGAGTAGAGGGAGGAGACATCCCCATCCCTTCCTCTCTGCCACCTACACATGCTTTATTTGCCACTGTGACACTGGATTCTGGTATTAACGATTTGTAGCCTAGAAAGAGAAACACATGAAAACTACTCAGCTAAAGGGGAAGGAGACTATGCAGCTGTTACGAAAGAGGAAAATGATTTCCCCTTCCCAGAGACAGAAATAGCCTTGAGACAGGAAGAACTGAAATGAATGGCAAAAGTTCCATTTTACTCATGTAAACCAACTTTCATGTGAAAAATAAAAAAAAAGGGGAATTAATTTCTCTAAAGGAAAAAAAAATGCTCATATTTTTGTACTTACATATTACTTCAAACTTACTGGTTTGAACTACAAACATAACCCATCTGCTTTTGAAAAACTGTTCTCGAGAATATTTGCATAAAATATCAGAGTTTGGAGAGCTGAGTGGACCAATTGGTGGTTGTTTTGGAGGAGCTGTGTTTTCCTAGATGTTTTCCACTGCAGATGAAGAACTTCAGCTGTCAGAAGCCAAAGATCAAGCCCAGTTGTTCAGGCTTATTTATTCCATCTCAAACACATAGAACAGTATGGCACATTCGAGATCTTTACTGATGTGAGTGACTTGGTCAGGCATCATGCTTTAATGGAGACAAAAAAACCCCACACTCCTAAAAAAAATGTGAGTTGGTAAGGTAGAACCCAGGTTTAATAGAAATTTGGTTAACTAAAGAGTTGCTGAACAGTTAGTAATCCAAACAAACTTCAGTGTCATTTAGCTCAAAAATTAGATGTCAGTACCTACAATAACAAAGGTTTCTCCATTACAGTCTGGTAAGCAGTGGACTTTCAATGTACCTGGTCACCTCCAAATTAGCAGAAGAATATGAAAATCCACCCTTTATATTTTACAGAGAATGGATGTTTGTAACGAAAGCATCTGCCATAATTAAGTGCAACTAATAAACATATTTTTAAGAGTGGACAATAACTATTTTGCCTTCAGCTGCCTGCAAGCTGGACAATTCTTTGACAGCATACCAGCCACACTGTATAAACCTGGGTAGAACTGAGGATGAACATGAACTGAAGGAAATACATTCAGTGATGTCAGTCGTTGTGAGTCGGACTGGTTACATACCAGAGAGAGTAACAAGACGAAGGCTTTTCTGAACCTGCTGCTATAGACAGGGCATGAGGCAGCCACACTTTAGTAAGCTGACATCATTCTCACTTGTTCTGAACACAGCTGGCTGAGGTTATGCTGTTTAAACCACACCTCTCCCTCTTGACTGAGAAGTGGAAACATGCAGATTCAGTTACACACCCAGCAAGTAAAGGATCACAATATAATTCACTTTATCTGACAGGCAAATGGCTGCTGTCAACAGCTATTCACGTTCAGGTTCACATTTTGCACATAAAAGCAAGAGTACAGTTTCAGTTAGAGTTGGATGAATACCAAGCTGTCTTCCCTTACTGTTTACACTGGCACCTTCCTGCTGTTTGACCCGTAGTTATTTTTCCACAAAGAGCACTTCTAAGAGGCAGAGGAATAGGGTAGCAGCATAGAGCTTCACTGCTACAATAAAGCTTTTTTCCTAATTTTTAAGTTTTAAATTAGTTGACCATCTTTCCTATTTGTCTCACATACATCTCCTTAATACAACCCTGAGTCCAAAGGAGTGTCATGTAGGTTTATATATGTTTGTGAGTGGGACCGGGAAAAAAAAAAAGCCACACAACAAAACAAACAAAACCCACAACAAAATAAACAAACCAGTCAGGAGTTCGAAGCCCAGTGCAAATACACCCAAGCAAAATCCTCACTTGAAAACCTCTGCAGAGACTGTGTATGTCACTATTCTTGACCAATTTCATTGGACAAAACTGACTGCCAAGCAATTCTAAACTAAAGGCAAATATAAACAGATGCACCTTGGCTGGATATATCTTCCTTTTCATTCTGTAGGAAAAGTGATTTGAGAATAATATGAAGGCAACTAAGGAGACTGAGAAGGTAGAGACAATCCACAATCATTCTTCTTAAAACAGACACTACACAAGGGAAGACACTCTAAGCTTGTCCTCTAGCCATAAGAAAGCTTATTCAATCAAATTAATTCTGCTTGCAGCAATTGTGCAAAAAACTGTGTCAAGTTCATTAAAGTTTTTGTAAGAACTTCAGTGTCATCATACAATCATTTCACAGAAATTACATAAAACCCTATTAAAAGCAAAAGGAACTTTAGTATGCTATTTATTGTGTTTATAAAGTTAGTAAGATCCTTGTTACATCTCTCTAGACCTAATTCTTCTGACACATAACCATAACCAATAAGTACTAGACACGTGTATTTTCTAGGACACAGCATGGATGAGATATCACCGTTAAAAGACAAAGCTGATCTTTCCTACCTACAGTCACCCAGATTAGCAAGAAACATTCAGCGAAGTTCTGTCAGCTTCCAAGAAGACCATTCAGTTAATATTCTTCTTTCAGTAGAGGAGGTAAAGACACAATGAGAGGTCTCAGAGACACAAGCAGAGGGTGCTTTCAGACACTAACTGAAATAAAGGCATTGGGTAGAGCACCAGACACAGGTGTTTACTTTCTTAACTTGCTTATACACAGCCAAGGCACAAGTGACAGTAGATTCCCTGTGACTCAAATAAAAATGCTTGGTGTTACCAACGCTGGCAAAGTTAGTATTTCACAGCTAGTGACATTTCGCCCATCCTGGTTCAGAACTGGCCACCTCTCATCAAGCGTAACTTTCGAGACTGGCTAAATTTCACATAAACCTCAGCTCAGTCTAGACAATAGATGACTAGACAGTTTGCTGCTATGAAAGGGTCCTAGCGCAGAAGGTGCTAAGATGCCTGCTTGCACTCATTTGAGTCAACACAACCTACCAAATAAAAGTTACCATGAAGAAGAAAGAAAAACATGGCTGGAAGATCCATTTGACAAACTCCAGACAACACATCTGTGCTTTGTTTAGAGCTGGAGAATCCCATTTCTTCCCCTCTAACAAGGGTAGTTCTGTTGAGCAGTCTCACTTAACCTTCCCACATTTTGGTGTTCCTGATGTGGATGGTGAGGCAGAAACTAGTTTTCATCTAGGCTGCCTTATGCATTATGTTACAGTGCCACACTCAAAGTAAATTGAAAAACACAGCAGAACTGGAACTCATGAGAGCCAGGGTAGCAAGAATTCTAATTTACTACTGAAAGATTTTCAGTTTGCTGCATGAAAATAATTCTCCATCAGCTAGAAAACAAGAAGTGAACGAGAAAAGAAGTTCCTTAAATCACTTGTTCCATACAAACAGCCTTGGATGGGAAAGAACAGTACACAGTCAAATTTATCAGCTTCCTGCTCCACATTAGATATGTTGCCACCATAACCATTGATCAAACTGTCTGGCAAAAACAGTTATTTTATGGTGAGTAAAAGCATTTTTCACTGCTCTTTCTTTTCATTACTTGAATACTATGACTTCTATTTTTGCCCTGCTAAACATCTTCATTAGTAAGGATTTTCAAAAATCTAAAATCCTTAGATGTCATGAACAGATTTACTCAGGACCAGACAAAGAAATTATCCCTTCCCCAATCAAATACCTACTTTTTAGTGGGAGTGCCGTTAGCTGCAACTGAACTGAGATGTTGACCTAGCTGATCAATTTTAAAGACAGAAGAAAACTACAACCAACCAGTACTCAAGAACGGGGACCTTAAGAACTGGGAGGTAAAGGTACTAAACACAAATACCTAATGCTGAAATGGATTATAAATCAACACCATTTCAAAGGTTTTAAAACACCAGTCAAAACACATGGTAGGAAAGGGAAGTAAGAATAGCTCTACGCTTCAAGTAATTTGGAAACATGGGTATTTCTTGACAGGCAAGGCTTAATCATGTAATACACAAGTGTGCGAAGTCAAAAAGACTCTACAAACTGCATTAAAAAAAAAAACCCCAAAAACTCTTTTCTATGGTTTTGTAAAAGCCCTGAATCAACTTCAGAGTTACTCTGAATTGAAGACCATCTTTCCAAAGTAACTGGAAAATAAATGGCAGTCATAACAAAGAATCAGCGTGGCAGTTTGAAGGAAAAAAAAAAAAACCTGCTTGAAGGCTTTTGTTTTAAACTGACCAATTAGCTATTCCCTCCCATGCTACGATCGCACATCCCATTGGCTGAGAAAGTTTCTCGGGAGCGTACTGTGCCTTTAAGAGCCGCGGGCTCGGGTTCTTCTCGGGGCTTTTTGGCTTCTCGGCTTCCCGGCTCTTTTCTCTCTCCGGACACTTCCGGCTCTGCGCTGCAAGAGGCGCTGTGGGACCTCAGCTTCGCTCCGGGAAGAGGTTTTCTCCAGACTTGCGGCTATGGCTCCCCCGCGCTGCCGGAGTGGAGCGAGACTGTGCACCGGGGCAGCCCCCGCCGCGCCGCCTGGGACAGACCGCTCGCGCCGCCCGGAGACCCGCGCCTGGAGGCTGCTCTTTGCCTGCTGCTGTAACGCCGTGCCCCTCTCTCTACCGCCAGCGCCGCCGCTTCTTGCTGCTTCGCTTCTACAAACTGCACGACGAGAAACTGGTAGGAACAGCGCTTTGCACGTTGGAGCCCGGCGTTCGTAACAGCCGCGGTTTCCCTTTGTTTACTCCACGAAAGCGCACACGTGGCCGGTGCCATTTTCGGACTCCACGGGGTACCGTCCCCCTTTCTCTCTTTTCTCGCGTTTAACCCTCGCCTTTCCATCCTGTACAGACTCTCACATTTTGCATTGGTTTTTCCCTGCATATTACATATTTTGTTCTAGTCTTAATAAAGTTTGTTTCAGTTTTCCAAACGTTCAGAGGTCTCACAAAATCTTTCTTTTCCTTTTCGTATCTCTGCTTTTTAATCCTTTTCTCTCCCGGAGGAGAGGGGTTCAGGGATAGGAAAGGGCACGTCCCCGTGATTGGCTTGCCTCAGCCAACCGGCGACATAATTGGCGTCCCTGGGTGGGCTTCTGAATAATTTAATACTCATATTTTTATTAAAGTTTGGAAACTGAAACACACGAGGTTTTTTTTCCAGGATGGTGCTAAGCGAGATTCTGTTTGAAGCTCTTAAGCAGTACAGTTTAAAAATGCTTTATGATCTGGTGCCTGGCACACCAACTGTGATGTCAAATTACTTGTTTTTAATTGGTACTGGTTTATGGTTTGCTGGTCTGGGGCACTTAGCAAAGAAGGTGTTCTCCCTGGCATGTGTAATTTCAGTGTTTTGGTCTGTATTCAGTCAGTTCATAATGCTCCCAGTATATTTTGCACAGTACATGATAGTGGCTGCTTATAACTCCACTACCAAATGGATGCTGCGAAATAACACTTCTCCATTTGATACTGGACCAATGGCAATTGAAACTGGATATTCTGCAAATGGTATTCTTTTCCTGTATTTGATAATTTTGTTATCAGTTACCTCTAACATGGTCCAGGGGTGGATAATTATCAAGAATAGGTATCACATGGGCACTACACCCACCAAATCAGCCGCTGCTACCTCCCTACCCAAACGAGCACAGGTTGCCCCTGTGAAAAAGAAAAATCAGCCCTCTGGTGCTAAACACCAGAAAAAGACTAATTATGCAACAGATAGCTCTGATAACGATGCAGGACCAAGCACCTCCCAAAAGCGTCCAGGAAAGCCTTCAGGGAAAACTCCTGCCTCAGCGACTCCAACAGCACCGCCCTCCCAAGGATCCTCATCACGGGATGAGTCATCAGATCAAGAGGTAAACACCCAACCTCAGTCCAGGAAGGACCTGAGAAGTATCAGAAAGGAATTTAGCAGGCATGATGGTGAGTCACTAATGATTTGGTTGCTTCGCTGCTGGGACAATGGAGCTGATAACATTGATTTAACCAGTAAAGAAGCCAGACAGTTAGGAAATGTGGCCCGGGAAGGAGCTATTGATAGGGCAATTGGCAAAAAGGCAAAAAAGCTCAGTCTCTGGAAACGGCTTGTGACCGCTGTGAAGGGCAGATACCCTTTCAGAGATGACATAGAATGCCGCCCTACTAAATGGACTGTCCTGAGCAAAGGTATTAACTATCTGAGAGAGCTGGCTATGAAAGAGGTCATCTATGGTGACTGGAATGTTAATGTCAACCCGGACCAGGTGCACAGTAACGAGCCTTTGCTGCGCAAATTTGTGCAGAGTGCACCCCAGTCATATGCCCATACATTGGCCACAATGCTGGGGGAAAGACCGGGTGAAAATCGGCCACTCACCATAGAACACGTGTCTAACAGGATTCGCCAGTATGAAGACAGTCTTTCTCATACCTCTGCCTTCATTGCAGCAGTGGAGAAAGTGACAGACAAAATGACAGAGAAAATATTGGACTCTATTAATAGGTTAGAACAAAGAACCGTTTCCTCTCCTGTATATACCCATGTGTCAGCTGTTAGGAGAAATCGTCCTCCCAGAGCAATCCCCAACAGACAGGACAGGCCACGATGTGACCGCCAGTGCTGCTCGAGAGGTCATGAAGACACGAGGAGATGGGAACAACGACCTGCCGCTAACCACGGGGTACCAGCACGTGAGCTGCAGAGCAGACCACACCAACATGACGACTGCAATCGAAGAGTTGTCGCTCCAGTCTTTGGCGAGCAGTGCTGCAGCCAAAGGAGAAACTCCTATGAAGAAGGTACCACAAGCCGGATAGACCCTTCCACTGACTGTGGACCACACCCTAGGCATTAGAGGGGCCCTGCCTCTAGCCAGGTGGAGGAAAGGGATAACAGAGTATACTGGACTGTGTGGATTCGATGGCCTGGCACATTAGAACCACAGAGGTACAAGGCCCTGGTAGATACAGGCGCCCAGTGTACCCTGATTCCATCGGATCATCAAGGAACTGAGACTGTCACGATCTCGGGTGTGACAGGAGGATCACAAGAGCTTACCTTGGTAGAAGCTGAGGTCAGCCCCACTGGGCATAACTGGGAAACTCACCGAATTGTGACTGGCCCAGATGCTCCATGCATTTTAGGCATAGACTTCCTCCGGAAAGGGTATTTTAAGGACCCAAAAGGTTATAAATGGGCCTTTGGGATAGCAACCGTGGGAGCCGATGGCATTATCCGGTTGTCCTCATCGGCCGAACTTTCGGATGACCCTTTTGTTGTTAGCAGAATGAAGGTGGAAGATCAAAAGTTGCCTACTGCATCCTCCACAGTTCACCGCCGGCAATACCAAACCAACCGAGACTCTCTGCGCCCCATAGAGAAAATGATTAGAGAGTTGGAGAGACAAGATGTCATCAGCAGAGCTCGCTCACCTTTCAACAGTCCTATATGGCCTGTGCAGAAGACCAACGGGGAATGGAGATTGACAGTGGATTATCGTGGGCTCAACGAAGCGACACCACCAATGAGTGCTGCTGTTCCTGATATCTTGGAGCTTCAGTACGAACTGGAGTCCAAGGCAGCCAAGTGGTATGCCACGATAGACATGGCTAACGCTTTCTTTTCCATTCCCATAGCACCAGAGTGTAGGCCACAGTTTGCCTTCACCTGGAGGGGTATCCAGTATACCTGGAATCGATTGCCCCAGGGGTGGAAGCACAGCCCGACCATCTGCCATGGACTGATCCAGGCTACCCTGGAGAAAGGTGGTGCTCCTGAACATCTTCAGTACATCGATGACATCATTGTATGGGGTGATACTGCAGAAGAGGTCTATGAGAAAGGTAGGAAGATAATCCGCATTTTGGTGGATGCTGGTTTCTCCATTAAGAGAAGTAAGGTCAAGGGACCTGCCCGAGAGATCCAGTTCTTGGGGGTTAAGTGGCAGGATGGACGCCGCCACATCCCCACAGATGTGATCAACAAGATCACAGCTATGTCTCCGCCTACCAACAAGAAAGAAACACAGTCTTTCTTAGGAGTCATAGGCTTCCGGAGTATGCACATTCCCGGGTATATCCAGATTGTTAAACCTCTCTATACTGTTACCCGGAAGAAAAATGATTTCACATGGGGCTCTGACCAGCAACATGCCTTTGAATTAATCAAAAGGGAAATAGCACATGCTATGGCCCTGGGACCTGTGCGAACAGGACCAGAGATTAAAAACATTCTGTACACTTCAGCTGGGGACTGTGGTCCTACCTGGAGCCTTTGGCAGAAGGCACCAGGAGAAACCCGTGGTCGTCCCCTAGGATTTCGGAGTCAGGGATATAAAGGCTCAGAGGCCAATTATACTCCCACTGAGCAGGAGATATTGGCTGCCTATGAGGGAGTTCGAGCTGCCTCAGAAGTAACTGGCACTGAAGCACAGCTCCTCCTAGTCCCCCGACTGCCAGTCCTAGGCTGGATGTTCAAAGGGAAGATAGCATCTACCCACCATGTCACAGATGCTACCTGGAGTAAGTGGAACGCCCTGATTGTACAGAGAGCTAGGATAGGTAACTCTGGTCGCCCAGGAATTGTGGAAGCCATTACAGACTGGCCTGCAGGAGAAGATTTTGGGATGCCACCGAACAAGATAGTCACTTGTACCAATGAAGCACCCCCATATAAAGACCTCTCAGACCAGGAGAAGAAATATGCTCTTTTCACCGATGGATCCTGCTGCCTCATAGGAAACCAACGGAAGTGGAAAGCTGCCGTATGGAGTCCTATGCGCCGAGTTGCAGAAGCAGCACAAGGAGAAGGTGAATCGAGTCAGTTTGCAGAGGTCAAAGCCATCCAGCTGGCCATGGACATTGCTGAAAGGGAGAGCTGGCCACGGCTGTATCTGTATACAGACTCCTGGATGGTGGCACATGCCTTGTGGGGATGGCTGGAGGGGTGGCAGAAAGACAATTGGCAGCGTAAAGGTAAGCCTATTTGGGCTGCCACTCTGTGGCAAGATATTGCTGCCCGGCTGAAAAGGTTAGTTGTAAAGGTAAGGCATGTAGATGCCCATGTCCCAAAAAGCAGAGTCACTGAGGAACATAGAAATAACCACCAAGTGGACAAAGCAGCCAGAGTGTTCCAGATAGATCTGGACTGGGAACATAAAGGTGAACTATTCCTTGTTCGGTGGGCCCATGACTCTTCCGGTCACCAGGGAAGAGATGCAACCTATCGATGGGCTCGTGACTGAGGGGTGGATTTAACCATGGATGCAATTACCCAGGTTATCCATGACTGTAAGATTTGTGCTGCAATTAAACAGGCCAAAAGGTTAAAACCTTTATGGTACAGTGGACGGTGGTCGAAGTATAAGTATGGAGAGGCCTGGCAGATTGATTACATCACTCTCCCTCGAACTCGCCAGGGTAAGTGCTATGTTTTGACAATGGTGGAAGCAAGCACCGGATGGCTTGAAACCTATTCCGTGCCTCATGCCACTGCCCGTAATACTATTCTGGGCCTTGAAAGACAGATTTTGTGGCAGCATGGCACTCCAGGAAGAATTGAGTCGGATAATGGGACTCATTTCAAAAACAATCTGGTGGCCCATTGGGCCAAAGAACATGGTATCGAATGGATTTATCACATTCCATACCATGCACCAGCCTCCGGTAAAATAGAACGCTATAACGGCTTGCTGAAAACCACCCTGAAGGCATTGGGTGGTGGAACTTTCAGAAACTGGGATAAACATCTGGCAGAAGCCACCTGGCAAGTGAACACGAGGGGATCACTCAATCGAGCCGGCCCTGCCCAATCAGACCTTTTACATACCATAGAGGGGGATAGAGTCCCTGTGGTATGTGAGAGTAATCTGCTGGGAAAAGCTGTCTGGGTTTCCCCTGCTGCAACCCCAGACAGACCCATCCGTGGTGTTGTCTCAGCCCAAGGCCCTGGACACACCTGGTGGGTAATGCAGGAGGATGGTGAAGTCCACTGTGTACCCCAGGGGAAGTTAACCCTGGCTGAAACACCCGAACCAGAGTCTCATGCTGTTAATTCCTGTATAATACAATGTAAATGAGATGCGCATAACGTACATGGTATGGAATAAGGAGTGGAATGTGGCAGTTTGAAGGAAAAAAAAAACCTGCTTGAAGGCTTTTGTTTTAAACTGACCAATTAGCTATTCCCTCCCATGCTACGATCGCACATCCCATTGGCTGAGAAAGTTTCTCGGGAGCGTACTGTGCCTTTAAGAGCCGCGGGCTCGGGTTCTTCTCGGGGCTTTTTGGCTTCTCGGCTTCCCGGCTCTTTTCTCTCTCCGGACACTTCCGGCTCTGCGCTGCAAGAGGCGCTGTGGGACCTCAGCTTCGCTCCGGGAAGAGGTTTTCTCCAGACTTGCAGCTATGGCTCCCCCGCGCTGCCGGAGTGGAGCGAGACTGTGCGCCGGGGCAGCCCCCGCCGCGCCGCCTGGGACAGACCGCTCGCGCCGCCCGGAGACCCGCGCCTGGAGGCTGCTCTTTGCCTGCTGCTGTAACGCCGTACCCCTCTCTCTACCGCCAGCGCCGCCGCTTCTTGCTGCTTCGCTTCTACAAACTGCACGACGAGAAACTGGTAGGAACAGCGCTTTGCACGTTGGAGCCCGGCGTTCGTAACAGCCGCGGTTTCCCTTTGTTTACTCCACGAAAGCGCACACGTGGCCGGTGCCATTTTCGGACTCCACGGGGTACCATCTCCCTTTCTCTCTTTTCTTGCGTTTAACCCTCGCCTTTCCATCCTGTATAAACCCTCACATTTTGCATTGGTTTTTCCCTGCATATGATATATTTTGTTCTAGTCTTAATAAAGTTTGTTTCAGTTTTCCAAACGTTCAGAGGTCTCACAAAATCTTTCTTTTCCTTTTCGTATCTCTGCTTTTTAATCCTTTTCTCTCCCGGAGGAGAGGGGTTCAGGGATAGGAAAGGGCACGTCCCCGTGATTGGCTTGCCTCAGCCAACCGGCGACAATCAGTCATTGGTTTTGTTTTTCCCCAATTCCAGAGCTCAAAAGAGAAACAAATGCCATCACTTTCACTAGATGAAAGAGTATCAGCTACACTTCAATAGCATAATGCTTGATGCCATGGCTGTAGGCTTTGCAACATTTCCAGTATTAATTTTTTCAGGACAACTGCTATCTCATCTATCATCAGAATTTCATAAATTATAGAAGGAAGCTTTCTAAGGATCTCATTTAAACACAACTTCAGTTGTCATACTTCCACAGAATTCCTCATCTCATTCACGCAACAATGTGCTTTATGGGTTTAAAAAAAAAAAAGGCTCACACATATCAGTTCAACCAGGAAAATAAGAACTGCTCAAGTGACAGCTATACTCCAATCCACTGTAAAAAAGGACTGCATGACCAGCACAGGGGAGATAGGTTCTATTGTTGCTTGGTATTAGGCATAGTTGGAAGCAGTTTAAAGAATAGGACTCAAATAATTTCTTTTTAAATCATAGTAATAAACAACTTGCAATTTTCTCTTAGTGTTGTGACACACCAATAGCACATCTGAACAGAATGTGAGGCCTCTGAAGTGTGACATCAACTGTGCTTGTACCATGAAAAGAAACAGTCATCTATGAAAGTTTAAACAAGGGAACTATAAGGGCTTTCCATCAGCTTGTCATTAGATAAAATTTTAAAAGTGTAGCAGAATTACTAATAGTATGTTCTCATCGTTACAAAAGTTAGCACCCAGTTCTGTCAGTCCTGGGCCTAAGAGGTTTCTCATTGTTTGGTGGTGTTATTTCAGAAAAAACTATGCTAAAAAAAAAAGTATTTGTAGTTGAGATTTAAATGCATTGACCAAATTTCCAAAATCTTCTCCAGCAAGAGAAATTATTAAGTTCCCAAACCCTCTCCAACAAGATCTCTTGTTAGCATACAATAGTTTCCAAGCTTTGATGAGGTCCCTAATTCCCCAATCAAGTTCATGATAAGCACAGGTAGCTTTCAGCAGGAAGCAGCAAAACTTCAGTTCCAGTCTTTCTGTCCTCACTCCACAATATACTTGACTTTCTGTCATGCAATGTACCATGTTTAAGACAAAAACAAACAAAGCAATCAAATTCAACTAATTTCATCATTTTTTAAAAAAGCAGCGGCTCACACATCAGGATGGATCAAACAGAAAAACATGGTGTAAGTCAAGCTGCAATTACAAATTGAGAGTCAGTCTTGATTCATTGCAAGAAACAGACACAGCGCAGGCCATTCCTAAGTAAAGGAAAAATGGTCAAGTATAAAGAGCCAAGAGGAAGAGCATGCTGTGTTGCCCTGAACTTTACTAGGCAATTTCAAATAAAGATGCTTCATGGTCACAGCCTCCATAGATTTCTAAAGCTACCATTATGTAACAGGTTCGCTGTCCACTTACTACGGACCTACTCAGGCAAAAGCACCACCTCTTATGAATTACAGTTCTCCCAGAGTGATATTTTGACAGCTTACCAATTACAATGTAATCAACAATCCTAAATAAGTCTCATTACAGAGGCGCCACCTTGGAATTGCTCACATTAATACTTTTCAGAGGTGATCTCAAGCTGAGGAACAAAACATATTTATCTTATATTAGAGATAATTCACAGCCAGCTTTGCCTATAAGTAAACAAAAAAATAAAAATACTAAAGCGATATTAATATCAACATCTTGGGTATTAAACTTCCTCAGGTTGAATATCCTCTTGACTACACAGCTGGTTACTCGTTTGTACAGACTGCAAGAGCAGTTGATGCATATTTAGCAGCTCAAAGATCTATTTTATGGTGAAAAGCAATTTAGGTGATTTTTTTCATGACTGGCTCATTTCCTTTAAAAGAAGGTATTGATGCAATAACAGTAATTCCAACAACTCTATTTATGATAATGTTGATCTTATTACCGAATTTGAAAGTCTTTATGGACATTCTCTGATATCCACCAGAAGCACTAACTGCAATAAGAAAACAGCAGAGCTTTAGAAGCCAACGTTATCAACAGTTAGAGGTATCTGTAATACAGGATTAAAGCAATGACTTTTGCCCAGAGCACAGCCTGTTCCCCCAGGGCGAGACAGACACAGTCCAGCTTCCACCTCTCCTAGAAACAATCAGGTTTTTGTAAATAATAGAAAAGCATCCTCTTAAGGACACAGCAACTTAACTTCATTAGTAGTATAAAATTAACTAGTTATTAGCTGCTTTATACATATATTCTAGAGAGTTTGTTGTCTTCCCACCAGAGAGAAAGCGGAACAAACTCCTAACACAGAAATACAGCATCACATTCAGACCACGTGTCACATTAA
This sequence comes from Bucorvus abyssinicus, assembly GCA_009769605.1. Lineage (NCBI taxonomy): Eukaryota > Metazoa > Chordata > Aves > Bucerotiformes > Bucorvidae > Bucorvus > Bucorvus abyssinicus. The sequence continues at coordinate 34,234,894 of CM020063.1, forward strand.
ATTACAGTAAGCACAAATCAGATTTTGACTTAACCAGGCGGTAGCTGAAGTGTTAGCTCTTCCTAGGCATAAACAGAACACATTCTCATCTGAGTTTATGAGGATAACTCTCAGCAAAAATCACAAGTAACATGAGCCTTGAAACTTCATTAACATAAAGTAAGAGTTAACCTATTAATGTCTTTAAGTTTTGATAATGTCTCAAGTGTCTATGGCTTTCCTTTTTCAGTCAAGACTTCCCTCACTTTAATTCTTCATCCAGTCCATCCCCAAGCAGCGTATGGTATTTCCTCAGGCATTGCAGGACAGATGTATGATCCAGGAGAGAGGCACCAAGTGACTACAGTCTGTACAGTACGTATTTCCTCATATAGAAGTCAAAAACAATTACTTAGGCACTGAAGCTTGTCAGAAAGGTGCAGCTCCTACACACATACCCACAAATCCTATACAGCTTACTGATGTCATCAGGATTTATAGCCTTTGGAAGCTGGAATGTAATATACAGTTGTTATAAGATTTCATCACTTCTGCCCAGTCACTTTACCATACATGTAAGGTTACAGCATGTCGATGCCGCTAGGCAGCTGCTCATGCAAACACGCTCCCAACTCCTCCTGAGAGGGTTACAGCTCTCTTTTGTTGCTTTGCATTGTTTTGCAGGGGCAATCACGGCACTGATTCATCTACACAGAACCCAGACTGCAGCCAGTGTCCAGTGAAGGTGAAGTGGCTGTCATGACTTGCTGTGCAAAAGGAAAACCCACATGACCATACGGACCAATCTAAAGCACCAAACCTTCTCACACCACTTCCTCCTGTCAGCACCCAGGGAACACAAAAACATAAAAGCCAAATCTGTTACACAAGGCATAGAGTACTTCTTCTAACTACGGAAGAAGACGTATCAGACAGACAATTATTCCTGGCTGACAGCGAACTATTTATGTCACAACTGATCTTGGCCCGTTGCTGGTATCCGCATCCATTTTCACTACAGCCCACGGTCATCTTACATTAGAAAGTTTTTATTAATTTGTGGAGGCTGTTGCAAAAATTTGTTTAAATCTCATGTGACTTTTTAATTACTTCTTCAGACCATGGAAAAAAAGAAAGACACAATTTAGGCCAATTACTGCAACTATTAAAACATAAGTTCAGTACTTTCCAGAACTCACCTACGTAATCTAAACAGACTAACTGCTACTGTAAGATACAATCTACACAGACCCAAAACACAAAACTCATACAAAGTTTATCTTCCTGGCACGCTCTATAGCCCCTACAGCACAGACCAAAGCTAAAACAGACACAAAAGACCAAACACGAAACTTTGTGTTTGACTTCAGTCAAGGACAAGAGAAGTGCACTTCAGAGACAACTGAGAAGGCAAGCCCCGTATCCTAGGCTGCCATCAAAAGATATAACCTCAGCTTTCCCTTCACGTCCTCCACCTGTCCCTGTAACAGCAGAGGAGTTCTACAAACGCAAAAGCAACACACACCAGGAAAGTTATGTGGATTTAAAAAACAACACACCAAAAGTAACCCAAAATGTTAACAACATTGGAAAAGTCAGCTCTTTCAGAGATGTCGGGAGAATTCCCTTCTCTGGTGCACTGGAGGGAAACGCACACACAAACACTGACAGGAATTCAAGACCACTGCACAAATACCACTGGCCAAGGCAGACTGCTTTTTTTAGAGAAATTAGCGAAAATGGACCATAACTACATCACATGGTTGCAACTCTTAAACCATTCAGAGGAAGCACACAAGTGCCTTCCTACTATCCAATCTCTAGTCCTTGTTCTCACTGTCCTTTTTTACCACTCCTTCAGTTATGCCAGTGCACAGTTACCTTTGATGACACACCTATAGGCTGAACTTAGGAACTTAGCTGATTCAGCATTAAACCCCAAAAACAAGACACCATCGATACAGACCTGTACAGTCTCTCCAGTAACTACTTATCTACTTCCCCTTACATCCTCCAATTCACTCAGGCAGATGGCTACTTAAAACTGCAAGCTCACCTTTTGACTGTTCCAATGTACAAACTTACAAGTGCTAATTCAGAAAGCAGATAGGAGGAGTCCTCCACGGTAGAACTGCAGAACAGAATAAACACAGAGCATGACTTTCAGAAGGATGCATCTACTTGGGACCTGATTTGTGACATTGCCATGACTACACTCCTGTTTCCAGTTCACAAAAAAAGAACAAAGTTAGGACAACTTGCATTTACTTTGCACTTCCACTCCAAACACATCACATAATCAACACTAAGAGAAGATAAAAATCCCACCATTCAAATAAGCAAAACGGACTTTCAAACAGCCCACCGTATTTTTTTTATCTGGACCATAACACTCCTTTGGCATTCCCTTACTGAGAAATATATTCACTCTGAAACTTAACTACACAACCTGTACCATCCCTTCTACCCAGCAGGACTTGAATTTACACAGTTCACGTTTAGCAGAAGTCACAGCATTTTGGCAAAGTGTCAGACGAACCATTCCATCTTCTAGAAGTGACTGGCCATGAGCTACCCCATATTTTCCACTGATAAAGGGAGCTATAGCCATATATAGCTCTTTAATCCAAATTGCATTAAAAGACACAGACACTGAGCTGCTGCTGAATCTCTCTTTCCCAAGGCTTTAAAGAGACTTTGCTTAAGCTCAGTAGAACACAGCTTAACAGAACCAGCTACTTCAGTGGTGTCAAATAGCAGTACACAGGCAGACAGGTTTAACTGGATTTTCCAGAGTTGCACATGTTTTTCATGCTAAGATTCTCCATCTGGACAAGGCACAGATTTAGGTATTCTTTAATACTATGTTTAAGCCACCAAGTCTTACGTTAAAGTCCGTCCTCCGGTCCAAGTCACAATTAAATTTAGCTAAACTGTTTTGTCTCCAAAGTTTAGTCCCTACCCTTTTCATGCTTCCCTTGACAAAGAACGTAATAATTAATATGATTAATATATGATAAATACATAAGGATATAATAATATAACAATTAGGTAAAATAATTAGGTGGCTCCAACAGCCCCTGCCCTGTTTTCCCTCAATGCAGTTAAGAGAATTACTTTCCAAAATATTTTTCTTGCTGTCAAGTCCCTAACAAACTGTACTTGTTAAAGTATTCGGTTACACTACAGGCTCAGGTTTTGCTGGCTGCCCCACTGGATTTGGTATCAACAGTCCTAAGGGAGAGAACCCAGCTAAAATATCTTTCCGGTCCTTTTTTTCTTGGTGAAAATAGAAGCCAGTGTGACATAGTCTACCTTTATAATCACATTTCCCTTCACTGACGTTACTAAGAATATTTCCTCTTTCTTCTGGCCACCTACTACTAGTTACAGCCAAGTATCACTACTCACCTACCTTACTACTTACTACCATGCTTGTTAGAACAACCAGTGCTGCCAATAGGTGCCAGACACAGAAATTACTGTCTTCAGAAACTGGTTTCCTCCAAATCTCCTCTTTGTTTTCGAACTTTGTTTCTCAAACTTTTCTTGTATATCCTCCCATAAGAGGACTTACGAAGGGCAAGAGTGTACACGATGCTGGCTCCTGGGGATGAGAAGAAATCAAAGCAGTCCTGCACACCCAGACACTGGCTTGCAAATAAGCAAAGTTTATTGCACAGTGAATGCAGAAATGAAACCGAATAAAACCATGATACACTCACTGAACCACAATAAAAAATATCACTCTTAATAAGGTCTGAGGTATCAGATTATCTTGCCTTACTACGTGGTGACAGCATTGCTTTCCTACTCCAGAGTCAGACAGCAGGGCAGTCTTCACTTGCTTGACAGGAAAATCTTGCTTTCAGCACTTGGTGTTTGGGCATAAGCCCTCAGCTCTGTGATATTTACTTACTACTGACTTAGCTGAAATGTTTTCTGAACCTGAGAGGGCTTAGGAAAGCCAGAGAAACTTTTAGCACTCATACACAACCTCTCCTATTAGATAAGCAGACACCTGACCACCCATGGCACAAGGGTCTTGGACTGGTCCAGGCTCTAACCACATCAACGGCAGCCCAGGCCCACCTCTGAAAGCTGATTCTCAGGTTTTCGGTTGCATGATTTTGCCCTCTTTTCAAAATGAGAGCAGTGATCCACCATCTCTGCTCCCTCAAATATAATATTATTTCTATTAATCCAGAAGAAACAGCATGTGTAAAAAATCACTGCCCACCAAATAGACCTGGTCTGTCAAGCTGTATTCCTGTCAGCCTCCTGCCAGCAACTATGATCTTATCCCCACCTTCTGTGCTGGTGCCACACAGGAAAAGAAAGCCCTATTACTTATTTGAAACTTTCCTTGCTACCTCAAGTCCTTTTGGTTAGGTGAGCTATAGGAGACCTACTTAACAAGACAGGAGGCGTAAGATCATACATGCTATTACCAACTCATATATTGAGTCATCCTGGTCCATGCTGCCATGTAACACACGTTCTGCCAAGAAGAAATTAAGTTCTTTTTCAACAAGCAACCTCTTTGCCAAGAAAGGGGCTCAACAAGAACCTTTATCCAAGCCAAGTCATTGACCTCTAGCTGTTCCAAAATGCCCGACAGGTCTAGGCTAGGTTTTTCCAAGCACACTGGCCAAAAACGACAAAGGAAGAATATGTATTTGCAAACCAAACATGCTTCCACAAAATCGTAATTCTCACACAGATTTACTAAAAGCAATTAAAAGCAGTAGTACTTGGAACTACAAGCAACCTAAGTTTACCTATGAAACAGAACTGTCTTTCCATATAGTGGATGTCAAGCTTTTAGCTACAATTACCAAAACATCTGTACCCATAACAACACTACACTCCACTGCTCAGAGTAAAGACTTCTTTAAAAGAAACTAGACGCTGCTTTCCACAGCAGAATAGCAGTTCAATATACAAAGAAAAAACAAAACCTTAAGAAAAAAGCTGACTATTCCTTTTTGGGTTTTTTTATCTATATACAAAATAAATATCACCACTTATCCCCACGAAAGAAAAAAAAAATGCACAGAAAAGAGGCAAATTACAGCAGAAATATTCACTTCATAGCTACCTAGCTCTCCCAGAAGTCTCTCTGTCAGCTCTGACTCCCTAAGAGGCATCTGGTGCTTTCCACAGTAATCCCATCTTTTTAGCATATTTCCTGTATCTTTTACCCCTCACTCTGATTAACTGGTGTGCTGTGCCTCCTCAAAGCGAACATTAAATAAGAAAGTTTAATTGGAACACATTACATACACTTCCTTTTCCCCTCCAGAAAACCAATAAAGACTTAAGCCACACTTATCCACCCAGCTTTCAAATTCAGTCAAAGTCAACCACGGGGCTCAAATGGTCTAGGAAGCCAAATAAGAAAAGGAAAAATGTGAACAATAAAAACTAGCCATCTCAGAACAATACACGTAATATAAAATTGGAGTACACATCCTTAAGCTTGAATAGGATACCTCTCAACAGGTACACCCAAAAGGTGTAAACCAAAGCTGTATTTGAAGAAAGGAATCTCAGAGCCTCGGAAGCAGAGATGGCAACCTTGTTTTATTTAATAAAGAAGAAATTACTAGTCATGCTTAGTTTTCTCATGGTCCTTTTTTCATCTGTGCTGCTGGAATAGCTTGCCCCTCATCTTAGATGTACATGTGCTTTGACAGTAGGAAAGGCCAAAACAGGAACAGGAAAAACAGATGACCTATATGCCAAAACACAAGCCTTTGGCATAAACTGACAAAAGGAGTTCAAATTCTATGTTCTTCAGTTGAGCAAGATCTACTTTGCAAAGAGACAAAACCATACACATCAGATTAGGATGTTTCAAAAACATGCATCTTTCATGAGAAGAAATGTCCTCACTACCCTTTTCCAACTCTGTATCATCAACATATTCTTTGCCTTTTAAGGTGAGAAAGAAACCATAGTGGCTTGTTTCCAGCTTCTCAAAGCCTCAAGAGTAGTGCAGCCACCACCATTTCTCACCACTGAGATTCTTCTTCCAGGCTGGAATTACCAAACAAAACTGGTGAAGAGTCCTCAGCATAAACATGAGAGAGAGAATGGCTAGTGCTGCTCAGCTCTATAATTTATTCTCAAGTACATTATTATATTAAGCTACCAGTGGAAAGAAGCACACGACTAGCAAGTTCTTTGATTGTAAGTACAGCAGCTGCTGCAGCACTGGATGAAAAGCTTGAGTACTTAAACTGAGTTCTAACTAGTACTAAACAGCTTTTGAGTTAAAGACAATGCTGGTTTCAGTGTGAAATTAGCCCCGAAGAGAAACTGTTTATGCTGATAAAGCCAGCCTATAGGGTTTGTCCCTGCTTGGCCAGTTCAAGAGAGTACAGTATGCATCATCAGACCTTCAATATCTAAATTTTCCTTAATAGATTACTTTAGAGCTGAGGCACAGATTAACTGAATTGGCCAAGCTGTCCTTAATACAAGCCTTAGAGTTAACCACAGTGAGGGCACCAAATCAGTTGCAGATCTGAGTATAATCCTTAGTTTGGCTGACTGTAGCCAAACGGCATTTTTTTTAGCATCTAGAAACTTCTTTATCACCACCATCATCCTTTCTGCCTGGCTACAGCCCTCACATGCACAAAGGCCAAGGTGGGGTTTGTTGTGTTTTGTTAATGGATAGGGAATCCCCAAGTAACCAATTAAGCTGGCTTTAAGACTTTGAAAAACCAGGGCAGCACAGAGTGAACTTAATGGGAAGCAGATCTGGCCCACTATTTTAAGTAATCTTTAGACAGTGGGGGGTGGGGGGGGAGAACGCTTAAAGTTTTGCTTGAAGACTCTGCAGTGGCTTGGAGTGCTACTTTGCCCTTAAAAGTTAAGCATATCTGTCCTAGATTTGCAACCCGTTCCAAAAGAACACTAGTATGAGTACTTTTAGTGGGTAATCTCCATGTCGTACAGTGCTTTAAGTGCTGATGGTGTATCACATTCTGAGCTCACACCTAGGCACAGCACTGGTGGGCACTTTAACTCTGGCCAAGTAGCATCCAGGAAACCGCTTCCTAGTAGAGAATGACCACGTGCACTCTATCACTCTAACACCCAGGAAGCAACACTGCACAGGAAAACCTCGAGTTTAATAACCATTTGTTCTCCCAATCTCTTTAATATAGCTTCTTAAGCTTAAGTCTGCAATTCCTGCTGGTGTTTTTTCACTGGGCTGGTTTTTTTAGGGGTTTGTTTTTCTTCTGCTTTTTTTTTTCTTTCAATACACAACAGGCTACTATACTTGCATTAGCTGGGAGGGGGGGAAAAGAAAAAAAAAGACTTATTTACACTTCATACCATTTTCTCACCATGCCACTGGAAAGCCACTGCTGTAGGACACGAGGCATAAATCAGAAAAAAACCATCTAGATCAACATGGTATCTGGCACTTTCTTGAGGTGCAAGAAGCGTAAGGAAAACTACAGATTTTATTCATCAGGGACTACAGCAGGGAACAGTTACCTGCCACCTTAAGCTTGGACTTTAGAAGCCGGGCTCTTGCTGGTCCATGCCCTGTTAAGTAGGAAACAATGTCAAGGTTTAGCTTAACATACCCTTCTTCAAAGCTCCAGGGATTAAGTAGTATTCACAAGTCCCTGAAAAGCAAAATTCTATGCTAAAAGCTATGTTCATACAGTACTAAGCATGTATGCTTAAATCAGAAAGTGGAGGTCCCATCTGCTGTGTTCCATGTTAACACCACTACTTAGGTGCATGCAGCTCCTAAGAACAAAGCTAATAGTAACATTCTCCAATTTCAACTTCCCAACCTCATGACCTTTGCAAACACTGGGAAAAAAAAAAAAGCTGAGATACTTAAAAACTAATGTCCTTGTGCATTAAGTGCTGAAATCACATCTAGCTTATGATTAAAGAGACTGTAGGGAACCTGCAGGCAAAGGCAGCCTACAACGGTCTAAAAAACTTGCGTTACAGAAGCAGTCATTTTCCCCAAGATCAAGCCACCATCTGCCCTCCCTTCCTGAACTCTGGGAAGGGCCGACACACTAGAAAAAATCCAAGCACCCCATTACCAATTCTGGGCTGTTTCAGACTCCAGAGAATGAAGCACAAGTCTTTGCAAAGAGCATGAGGTCTTTCGAGCTCTTCTGGAGACAGGTTTGCACCTTCTGGGGAAACAGCCTGCTCAAATAAAGCCTCTTCAAGGTGCTTCTTTGCCTACCTTTCCCTCTGTTTGTATGGTAGCTTCTTTTCTTCTCACAAAGCATTGACACTTAACAACAAATTCAGTGAAGAATATTCTTCCCTGGGTTCATGCAAGGTAGCTGGGCTACAAGTGAGTTGCTAAACACCCATTTTAACAATGGTGAACTACTTGCTTAGTAAAAGCAGCAAGAGTTTGTTAGTGACTTGTTCTCACTTGTACTACTCCTTATAACAGAAACAAAAGTCATATCCCCAGAGATGACTCTATGAATTTGCAGTGATTCACTCCAGTATACGATAAGATTTAAGCATTTCACATCCTCTTCACATTATGGCTCTACAGTATAACCTTAGGAAGTACCAACTTCTATAGCATTCTCTGAAATACAGACTAGTATATATCCCCACCTCCCAATCAAGAAAAAGAACAAGCCGGTTTGTGTCATCTCTTCCAAGCACAGCTGACGCAACTGCCAAATACAAAAGACGGGGATTCAACCAAACCACACAGCATACTAAGTCCTACACACATGTATTTGTCAGTTGTCTTGTTGTATGAAACACTGCTCGACCTCAGAAACCAGGTATTGGTTACATGCCTGTTTTCAAGAGCTTAAATAAAGTACAAAACACAAAACACCAACTATTACATCATCACGTTTCATAAGTTTTCTTCAGCAAAGTTTGGACAGAGGCATGCCTTACATATCTTTTTGAAGAAGCTCCTGAACACACAATGCTAAAATAGTTCATTTCAAACTGTACAGTCAGAAATCAAGTCAATATTCATGCATGCCAGGACCTCAAGCTACTGTGATTAAATGCACCCGCCAGTTACAACTGCTTCAGTTTTGCAGCACCCTTCTCAAAAGCGAGTCTAGAAGACCCCTTACTACCACCAGCTTTCCGAAAGGTGTTGTCAACGAATTCTTCTACCGCGTTTTTTCAGCCTGAGAGGATACAAAGAAAATACAAAAGTTCAGGTGATCACTTTAAGGGATCTGTGTTTGAGCTGTTCACAGGACCTTTAAGAACACAAGTATAAACGCCAGTCTATAACGCATCTGACATCAACTACAGTTCTGCCTGATTTCACTTCCCAGACACAATCCCCACTCCGAAAGAAACTGCCCAACCCGCCTGCGGAAGACCCCACGCACACGGTGCCCACGAAGAAGGAACAGCACCCTCCAGACAACCCGGGCAGTAGCGCTGCCTCTGTCACTTAGCAGAACGACCCGTCGGCGCAGCTGCACTGGACTTGCAGCCGGCAGCGGGCAGAGGTGCTGCCCGCACACCGGCCCGGCCCGGCCCGGCCCGGCCCGCTCCCGCAGCAGATGCGCGGGACTCCCGCTTCCCGCCCGCCCGCCACCGGGAGGGACGCGCACCGCAGAGGCGGGGCGGCAAACTCGCACGGAGCGGCGGAGGAGCGCGGCGGCGACGCGGAGCTAGGGTTGAAGAAAAAAAAGGGGAGCAAAAAAAAAAAGGAAAAATTAAAAAAAGAAAAAAGCAAACCAAAGGCAGGCGGCAGGTGGTGCGGGAAGGGGCTGCCCACGGCCCCGCCGCCGGCACAACTTTCGCCAACTCCCGGCGTCTCCTCGCCCCAGTGGTGTCCGGGCCTGTCACAGCAGGAGGCGGCTGCCCGGCTTGCCTCCCATCCGGCCCCAGCGCGGCTGCAGGCAGCGACGCGGGACAGGTAGGCGACAGGGATGCCGGCGGAGCGGGGCTCCCGACCGTGCTTCCCCACGCCGCCGCGCCGCAGGGGACGACCGACTGATGACTGTCCTCACGCCCGGAGCCCTCTCGCCGCCTCCCTCCGGTTACCTCCTCGCCGCCGCCGCTCTCCTCCGTGCCGTTTCCTACGCTCGCCATGTTCCTGCTCCACTGCTCGCCGCGCCGGGATGACTGCTGCCGCCGCGCCCCGTCCCGCTCCCCACGGCCCGCCAGCGGCCTCCGCCCCCTGCACTTCCCGGCCGCCTCCGCTCGACCCGGCCCCGCCGGCTGCTCCCCACTGCCTCCCGCCTCGTCCGTGCAGGGCCGCGCTGGCCACCTCCTCCCCGCCCCGGCCACCCCACGACTCCGGTGGCCGCGCCCCGCTATTTGCATCGCAGGCCCCACCCCGCCGGTCGCGCCTTGTCGCTCGCTCGGCGTCCCGGCAGCCCCTTGGCCCTTAACGCCCGACGCTCTGTCCGACCCTTAAAGCCGCTTCATGGCCGGGGCGGCAGAGGGGTGGCCCTGGCAGCGCTCTGGCGCCTTCGATCCCTCGGAAGACGAGGTCGGCTGGCTTGGCCTTTGGGACAAGGGAGCGTCGTCCCAAACTCATGCCGAGGCCTCCTCCCCCCCATGCGGCTGAGCTCCTTCCTGCCGCCCCACGACCACCACCGTTAGCAGTCACACCGGCCAAAGCACAGTAAAGCTTCCTTCAGGCGATCCCATGGTTGCTCAGCGTCCCTGCGGTCCCCTCAAACTGAATGGTGCTCAGTACACCTGAACCATTCCTGCCAGACGGGTGTTTCTGCGCTTTGTACCAGCACCCTGCTCGTTGACTTGCAGCAGAGCCCAGCCAGCTGCTGCTGTGTTTGCTTTGGAGCTTTATCTGAAAGGACCTCAGACAGCAGTGCCTGCAAGCGGACTACCCAGTGAGACTGCTGTTGTCGGTCTTCTCCAGGTATTCACTACCTGAAGTCCAGGAGAGACTTGCACCTACAATCCAGCAGCATGTGGCCAGGCTGCGTAGAAAAGCTGCTTCATCACCATGCTGAATTACCTCTTGGGAAGAAAGTTTGCAAACCAGCCAGCTCTCTGAGAAGAACTGTTAGATTTCCCCACTGAGTGCTCATTGCTAAAAATCTACCCAGTTCCACTTTTCCTATTCTGCCAGCTGAGGTCAAGTTCTCCTAAAAAGTAGATAGCATGATGCCCATCTCCACTTCCTACAGGTTACTTCTCTGTCACAGCCCCTGTTAAAAAAAAAATAGTTTGCACACTAGCTTTGATTAGAACCAGAAACAGATGAAGAGAGAAAAAGAACTGACAGATTCAGCTACCCGGGAGGTAGATAAAGTCCAGAAGCTTTTTCCAAGATTTGGGATTACAGTCTGTAGAGATAAGCAAGGTCATTCAGTCTAAGAAGAGGCAGAAATACAGGCTGTCAGTGTAGTCTAGCATCTTAAGTGTCTGCATTAGTCTTACATAGCCTGTACTGCTGTATGCTCTGTTACTTTTACCCAGCCGAGCTAAGTAAAAGGGGGAGGGGAACCTAACTTATGTTCATCTGTCTGCAAGATTGCAGTTTTAAAGTGTAACAGACACACTGTTCTCCCATACTGCTATTGCATTTGAGTATGTTTCCTCACTGTCAACTTTTTGGAAGATACTCCAGTAATATTAATACATTTGCCCAGGACTGCTCTGCAGCACGTGAAACATAGTGCAAATGCAGTAAAGAGGCCCATACACATGCTTTGTGTATGACTTACAGCGCAGTCATGTCTGCCCACACAGCTCCACCTGAAACTTGTTACCATTACATCAGAATTTTATACTGTTCACAAAAATTATACAAATCATCCTCTGTTGATGACATGACTCTCTATTTTTTAATTCTAAAGGCATAGGATAGCTAACACATAAGGTCTCCGAGTTCTAGAAACATGCTCCTTAGAGATAAGAACCAGTTATACCATTCTGTAGGAGCCACATACCTAGGCAGTTATTCACTGCCAGTTCTAGCTACAGAGAATAAAACCAGCCTGATCCCTTATATTCTTGCAGAAACTGTTAATAAACTATAGCTCTGGTGCTTTTAGTGTTAGGTTGGGGAAATCACACCCATGGGCAGAGTTCATAGTCACAAGTATCTGCTCTACATGTAGGAGACAACTGCATGAGTCAGAGATTCAGTTAATATACTCAGCAGGTTCAAGGCCAAGGTCTAGTTCAATGCTACTTTGACTAGCTCTTGATAGGTTTCATTTATATTGTTGTTTCCTTCCCACCAACTCCTTTAGCTCACTTATACTCTTAGGCAGATTTATATCGATCAGCGACCTTTCTCTGGTCAGAACAAAGATGCATGTTAAAATAATCATGGCAGAGATAACTACACCATATAATTCCTGACCCAGGTAGCTCAGGCATGAAAGTTGCTAGTGAAATCTGGGTACAAACCCTGTGAATGGAGGAGCGAGTTTGGCTTGGTCTTTGAAAGGCTGCCACAGGACATACTCCCGTTTAAGCCACTGTAATAATAGTAACCCCTCTGATTGGTTTTAATCAGTTTAATCATTCTTCCCCTTCTCCCTTGAAATTTCAGCATTAAAGAAAAGCCTTGCAAATTCCTCTTCCTCTTACAGTTTTCCATTTGTAAAAAGCTAAACAAAATTAAAAAATACATCTTCTGAAGGAATATGGACAAGAACAGGTCTTAATCCTCTGAGAAGAGAAGCTTTCTGCAGTTCCCAGCTAGCTCTGGTTTCTTTCCATTTGAATGTAGGTATCTTTGAAGCAAGAATTAGGAAGATTATGAGCTGGTGACTAATCTTGCAGAGAATACTCAGAGAGCATTCCAGTGGACATGTTGAAAGGATTTTGCTGAGATCTGACAGAGGAGGCAAGACTTTAAAAGTCCATTCCACTCTGATTAGCATAGCTATATAGAATTCCCACCCAGGAAAAGCCTGCCTACATTTCCCCCTATCTTTAGAACCATCACCTGCATGCTACTGTGTTAACACTACCCAGATACTTGATAGCTTTGCTAGGGTTTCCTTCTGCAGTATAGCTGTTCACTGCGAATTTGCCTCATTATAAGAATTCATGGGACAATGAAAAAAAATACTTTTTTTGAGCTTCTGTAATCAAATACAGATCTGACAATGATCAAAAGTCCTATTCTGCCCTTCATGATCAACTAATATAGAACAATAAAATCAACTTCAGTATAAACTCTGGGAACTGATCCAGTTTTCTTGAGGACTAGAAAATAGTCCTTGAGAACATGCCTGCTGTAACAGAAGCCTAGGAACTTGCTTTAGCCCTCCTGCAGCTACCTTCCAGTTGAGTTACACTGTCTTAGACTGACCCAAACAGAAGAACTGAAGATAACAATCATTAAACAATTAGCAGATCCCCTGATGGAGGTAGGGCAAGTGAGCAAGCCAGAAACCAAGTCCCACCTAGTTCCAGAAGTACTGTTTCATAAATTACCCATTACAGCAATGAGTACTCTGAGCAGTACAAACTGGACGTGAGTCTACCTACAAAAATACTCTGCGAGAGATTTGCTGAGAGGGTAAGAATCACCACGCTTGAGGAATACCTTCAAGATCAAGAGACTGAAATTTCTTACTGCTGCACTGAGTTATAAGCCAGCTAAGGAAAATAACAAACAAACAAATAAATAAATAAATAGATTTTTGCAGTAACTTCACAGAGATACTAATACACACACACAAAAAAAACTATAACAAAAGCAAGATATAACAGCCAAGAGAGAAAAATTGACAAGGGTGCATTTTCTTACAGATTATAACAACCATGATGTAACCTCTAGGCAATTACATTTTTTTAGTCAGCACTAGTTTTGCCAAAGAAGATGAAGCAGCGCCTCTTCTTGACAGGGGCCAATATCAAAATATTGTTTCTTTTCACAAGCGGAGCTAGTCTGCAGCTCATAGACAGTGTTTCAGGGATTGCTATAGCAACAGCAGTAACCCCTTTGGAATTAAAACACGTGAGAGTGCATTGGTGCATACATGTAGTTGTATGAGAAGGGTAAGATTGGTTTTAAGATTGTTTTCTTGTCAGCTGCTCCCTTCCTGCACACACATGGTCCTTTGACACTATCCAGCCCTGCAACAAGTCTCAGGTTTTACCTTGGTCTCTAGAAGGAATAATAACTCTCTGTCCCAGGACCTGTTTTCCCACACCCACCTGTAAGGAGAGCTTAGTAAGCTGCAGAGCAGCCCACCTAGTGAAGTAAATGCAGCAGTTACCGTCACTAAGAAAAGGAAAGCCAGTGTCCTCAAAATACATTCTCTGACCTGAGGCCCCAACAAAAGCATATAAGGAACTGAACCAAACACACAAACATACACTTTTTATGAAAGAGATAAAAGAAAGCACCCTCTCCAAGATGTCTCTTGGAGATGCATGGAGGCAGTACTGTGGTATAGAGTATTCACGTACTGCAGAGACTACAGATACAGGCATTAAATAAAGCTTAAAGTACTGAGCTGTTACAGTTAGGAGTGAATGTTTTCGGCCCTCAATAAGCTTCTTCATCTAAATCCTGTTTGTTAGATCTGTCATGAACTTTATTTGGAAGTGAAGAACCTAGGTGGTGTTTCTTCAACAAAAGCATCGATGCAGTATTTTTATTTAAATACTTAGAATTTCACCTGTGAGGCACTTTTAGAGAGCCACAGGAGTTTCAAACTCGCAGTTTTTGTAACTGTACTTAAAAGCGGTAGTCATCTTGAATTAGAGCCAGCATTTCTTCCAGTCAGACCATATTTCCTTTCACTCACCATACTAGCATGTAGCAAATGTAGTGGTGAAAAGACCTACAGAGCTGCTAGTTCACATGCCCCAGACTAGGAGAGGGGTGATAGGCAGTTACCAGACATTGCAACAGCGTCGGTAAGAAAGCTTCCTCTACTTAGGCAAGCCCTGACCCTTTCTCAAGCAGGGGAGAGGAGAATAATGAACTTTGGACAGGGGACAGTGGTTTACCTCAGTTACCATGTGACTCGTTTCTGTGTACCTAAGACAGGTTGTATAAGTGACCTTCGGTGAAAGCATAATGCAATTAATGCACCTAGCATTCAGTCAGCCTCCAGTGCGTTCACCAATGTATCTACATAGACATTATTTGCATACCAGTTTCTAGCAACACTTCTGTAGGTGCCACCTCTAATTTATGGGCTATAGTTGGATTAGTTTCTGTATCCTCTTATCACCTTCTTCAGGGAGAACCCTAAAAGATGTCACTCAGAATGACTAGTTAAATATTTTAGCCCTAGAAAGAGGCCTATTCCCCAACACTTAGATACCATGCCTTTTCTGCTCCAGATGGAGTCAAGCTACTCTTAGCTAGACACAATTTAAATTGGATGTATCCACAGCCAGTGCACAACTTTTCACCACAGTGTAATACAGAAAGTCATAAAAATACTTCAGGTTTGAAATGTCCTAAGGTGGTCACCTGATCTACCCACTGCTGAAAGTACAGCCAGGCTCAAGGTTGGAGCAGGTTTCTTAACTTGCATCATGCACACGCCTTAACAGAGGACATGTAATACACCACATAAATACAGAGCTCCAAGCAAAACATCAGAGGTGTTGAGCCAGACTCAGTAGGATGATACATCAGAAAACTGGTAAGCTGTGCAGAGCAAAGAAAACAGCAATAAACAAAACAAACAAACAAAAACCCACACATCAAAACACCACAGCATTTATTATCTCTTAGGAGGTTTAAAAGTCACCCCATTTTCTGTGATTCTAGACAACAAAGCCAAAAACCTACCTGATACTTCACTACATTTGGAAGCACAGGTAGGCATCCCATCACCTAAACTCCTTCTCCTCAATGATACCTTTACTGATCGGCATTCTCCCTTCTCAACATGTGTAGCACAGCACAGCACTGCCCACTCTATGACATGATGTGACATGACATGACATGATGTGACATTCCATTCCCCCTTCAAAAAAAAAGGGGTTTTTTTTCTGTTTATCCCCTCCTCTGCTCATTCATCCAACCAAGAGCATTTTCTAGCAGGTGCTTATGAGGCCCCCACCTATTACTTTGGATGGATTACTTCCATCAGGCCACACGGTTAACTCTTTCCTGTCCTAAAGCAGATGGTACATTTATTTCTCTTGGTATGCTATGTCTCATCTTTTCGCAGTTTTCTTCTCTCCTCTCCTTTACAGCTAAGCAGTTTCCTGCTATTTTAGCAAGATATTCTCTCAGTCTTATCTCTAAGCCTCTTCCTGTTTATCATTACATTTAATCTTATTTATTTTCATTGGAAGTATTTTGATCTTCCTTCTTGCAACCTCTTGTCAAAGTGCATGTTTCAAAGAATTATAGTGTAATAAAGGTCAGAAATGACCTCTGCAATGTTTTTATCATTTTTTTCCCTGTTTTTTTCTTTTTTTTAAAGATATAAAAAGCCACACTAAGTTATGGTGTTTGTTTAGAAAATAAAATACATTAAACTGTCATCACTCCTGATACTAACATGATGCTTGATGTTTGTATGGTATACCATGAATGAATGATGACCTCTTGCAGAATGTGTCGTTAAAGAACCCTTAAGGATGTTGGTGCATTACTGCTGTTAATAGGGTTAATTTTTAATTGGCTGTTTTTTCCCTTTGAAAGCTTTGGTCCTGTTAACGGTCTAAACTGTGTTTTGTCATGTGATACTTTTATTAGCTTCAAGTAATGGAGCACTTTACCTGTAAATCCTCTAGTAAATGGCACCTTTGAAACTATATTAATTATGTAGCTGAATCCTTTCCATGTTCTTTTTCTTCACTTACTGTACTATTTATACCAGAAGAAGCAGAGGAAAAAGGTCTAACTTCACCTTAGACATTTTCTTTGCCTTACTAACAAAAGTTTTCAAAGTTGTGTTTGCTAGAAAATACATTACATCTTTTGTCTACTCATTTTGTTATTCTTTCATTGCTCTGAAAACAACATGTTCTGGGCTGAACTATCTGAACAGATGGTTGTTACGTGTCCAAGTCATCAGGGAATGAAAATGCCTGAATGAAACCCCTTCCTCCCCCTCCATGAAAAAATCCCCCAAACCAAATCCGAAATGTCACATATACATAACAATGTTCTTGTTCCCATAAGAAAAACAGGAATTGTATCTCTGAGTGAGGATGCTATGACTTAAAGATAGGACAGCAATTTATAATTGCTAAATTGTACCCAAAGGGCTTCCCCTCACACGGCAGGAAAATACATTTATTTATTTATTTACTTGTATTTTAACTCCTCTTATTTGATGTAATATCCACATTGAAGGTACTTTTTTAAAAAAAACAAAGACTGCAAAACAGAAATGTGTGTGCTTCCTTCCTATTGTCATGTCGGCTGCCATGTTCAGAAGCTCCTATTGTAACGGCAGGTCTGGGTCCCTCTGTTCAGCAAAGAGACTTTGCCACAGATTGGGTAGGGGTAGCAATGCTTACATTAAATGCATACATTTAGCTGAGAAAGGCTACAATATCTCATCTGAGGACATAAACCTTGTTCAGTACATCATGGCATTTGGCCAGTATGTTAGTAAGAGCTCCTGAAGTTTGCGTATAACTCTTCTGGCTCCAAAATTCCACAGTAGCCAATGGAAAAAATGACGCATTTTAAGAATAATGTGAGATGTTGAGCTCTCCTACTAATATATATTAGAGTGAACAGTAATCATTAATAACGTAAGTGCAAGTACTGTAGGTTTCAAATACTGTTTACAGTTTACTTTGAATTTTAACTGTATTAATGATTTAATTAGTTCATTCAAACTATTTCTTATTTAAGAAGTCCTAAAAATACAAGACTTTAACTAATTTCTTTAAAATGCTTTTATTTACTTTATCAGTTAAAATTTAACAAACAGATTTAGAGCACGGACAGTTACAAAAAACACAAGCTTGCCTCATCCACAGTTTACGCCAGTTGTATCTGATATAGCTCTTAATCAAAAGTCTGGCAGGCATGTTAGTACAATGTTGTGCCCAAACTAATATGCTTCCATGCCAGATTGGCATGCAGCAATTTTCAAATGTTCCTCCATTAGAGTTGGAATTACACATTCTGCATCAAAAGCTTCACGTAGTATCTTCTGGCAGCTCACTTGGGCAATGATTTAACAGACCAGCTGAAAGGACTGAGAAACAAAGATTTCTACTCCAAAAAGGGATCTGAGGATGAGTAGATTTGTGGAGGACTATGCAGAAAAAGCATCTGGTGAATTTACAGTCTTTTTGTAGCTAATTTTTGGCTTCCTAGAGAAATCAGATAATACATCCGGTAGAAAGTTCTCCTGCAGCTATGCTTTTTGTGAAAATACTTGTTTCAGTCTTATTATAACTGTAGGCCTCAGGCAGTCCCTGATGGCAAAATCAGTGTATTAAGGGTGTGCGTTTGCCTTGATTTGATCCAGTCATAAAACCAGTAAAAATTCTCTTGGATGGATGGAATTCAAATGGATGCTATTGTTTGCAATGAAGAGAAATTCTCTCACATAATTCTGACGTGATTAACATCCTCAGCACTGTGTGGCACAAGTCCAGGAGATGTGAAGACAACAAATGAAGGGTAGATATTTCCTGAGTAATTATTTCCTTTACTGGCCCCATGTAAGCGCAAGAAAATTGCTGTTGGTGCACAAGCAAAATACCAAATATATTGAAGTCATGGATTGCTAGACTGTATATAAGCTATGAATAAAAAGTTTTCTGAATGGTCTGTGTTTTATCTACAGAATCAAAGGCAAAGCTTTCATCCGAGAAATAGATGGGCTGGGGCACACAGGTATTCTGTCAAAAAACCTGATGACTACGTCCTTGTCCAAGTCATTCCATGATATGAGATCCTTTTGGGGACAAGGTGGTTTGGTTTCCTATCAGTTATGCAGAGAACAGGTACTTTGTAAGAAAATTAAGGCTCATAATTTTCAAGAGGCAGCCTAGAATTTTCATGGTATTTACAGTTTCCATACAAAACACAAAACTATTTTAATTGAACAAGGAAATTTTCTAAAAGGACAGATTCTCTGTGATGTAGCAGAATGTAACAAGTGAATATACAAGATAATATTTTGCCTGTTTCTAGCTTCTATATTGATTAGCTAAAAATGCTTTAAAAATTATTTTTTACTGAAGAACAAAATATTCATTAAAAAGAAGAAACTATTTCAATCTTTATTTCACTTTCTGCTCTCAAAAGTTTTAAGAAGGTCAGGTTTAGAATATTTTCCAGTCTTGCATGAGCTGTTCCAGTCTCACTTCCCACTTTTAATTAAAAGTTCTGATTTCACTTTCGGATTTTTAAAAATCAGTGTGTCTTTAGTGTCCTCACTCTGAGAAACACTTCAACATCGTGCAACTAAACCAGGCTGGGCCTTTTCAGCTCCAGCACGTGAAGTCCCAACTCCCTTCTCAGGCTATGGGTGCATGAACAAGATGCCATGAGATGTGACTGCACAGTGAGGCAGTGGCTATACAGGAGTACCTGTATGAAACTCTCACTTGGGAAAACTGCAAGTCAATTTTTCTGTGAAGGCCAGTAGGATAAGTCTCCATTGCACAAATTATTGTTACCTAAAATGTTGCAAATTCTCATAGATTTCTTTACCATAATTTGCTTACATTAGCACGTCTGATGTGTCCCTCTATCAGTCTATCTATCTGTCTATCCTGTGCCCTTGTAGCCGCCCAAAAAGTATGGTATATTTGCTTTATTTAACCAAACACTTCAGGTATTTTCTAAGCATTTCTCATATTTCATAAGGTTCATAAAGCTTTTTTCTCAATACACGTAAGGGACAAGAAATAGTTAAGGCTTAAGCAGGGCAGTTACATTGTATGTATCAGTTTAAGGAAGTCACACAGGAAGCATGTGGCAAAGCAGGCAAAGGACTCCAAGTACTGTCCATATCCTTGATTTTGAGAATCAGATCAATCAAAGCCTGGAAGCCATGAAAGACATGAAAGACATCATCAAAAAAGGGAGATGGCCGCTCAGAGCAACCAGATCGGTGCTCCCCACTCTAGCATGCATAGCATGCATTTCCAAACACTTGTCACAGAGCTGTGTTTCATTCAGGCTCCTCATCACAAAATGCCTTGGCTTCTTCCATGGCAGTAGCAATTCACATTCTCACCCTTTTGGCAGTGGGAGTGGTTGTGCAGTGACTAGGAGTGCAGGACAATCACAAGACTGCTTCAGAAGCTGCAAGCAGCCTTCAATTCTGCGATGGAAGGATAGGCTGGGATTTCTTCATCTTTGCAGCCTCCATGGAACTTCCTTCCATATTGAGCCATTTTACCTTTGTTAGATATGGGCACCATGTATTTTGTGCACGTGAGGACTTTGTTGTCCTGGAGATCATAAAGTGGTAAGAACAGCTGTGCTTTACACGTTCCACACATGTGTTCCTGTTTGTTACCTGTAATGTGAGTGTGCTCTTTAACTTGTAAAGAATACCTTTAACTTGTAAAAAATACCAAATACTAATTTGGTCTGAATTCCATTCTTTGCCAATTACATTTATGGGAAACTCTGGTTTTTAAGTCTTTTGGCATAATCACATTCACAAATATATATGGAATATAGCAGAAACGTAATTGGGTTGCAAAATAAATTTTGTGGTTATTCCTGGCTCCAGCCCTGGTCAGAAAGACAGTTTGCTAACAGTCTGAAGTCAGCTAACATGGAGAAATGGAGAGTTCCCAAATGGCAAACTGAGGTGCCCCCAACACCTTCCCTGCACTGGGGAAATTCATGGGTTTGGCTTTTTCTCATTTACATTTTGATTGGTTATTGAATATGCATGGATTATCTGAATATGCAGACACTGCTAGAGGACCAGGAAGGGTTTGAAGCAGCTAATAAATGCTCCCTTACTACCGACAACAATAATCTAATAATCTTTTAAACTTGCAACAATGCAAAGGCATCTTTGAAGCACTGGATCAGAGGACTGCTAGATTGCCTAGACTCAAAAAAAAAAAAAAAAAAAAAAAAAAAAAAAAAATCTGTGCAGGAACTTATACCTAGATGGAGACACCCTGCAATAGAAGGAGAGTGAAAGAGAAAAAAAGGAAAGCTATGGGTTTTGATACTGTTTACAGAGTAATGCATGTGGGCGATCTCTTACTGTAAACACAGATGGCTGTGAGCCACAATAGGTCATGCTGAGAAGCCACGCAAATATTTGCAGGCTTCCTGTTTCCTACTGAAGCAACAATTACTCAGCAGAAAGATGTCTATTTGTAGTCCTTAAAATATTTTTGATTATACAATTTTGAATTAAAATACATTGTAGGTGCATCAAGTTGAAGCTTAAGAGTGTCTGATCATGTTTTCTTTATTGAGTGCAAATAAAAGCTGCAGATATTTTCTTGTAAAGATGGAATAAGACATTCAATGTCATAGCATGTATGATCACAAGATTTTATGCCTGCTTGAGCCAGCGTGCAAGGTAACCAATCATGGAAAATAAGATAGAGCACTGGGATGTAGCCAAATGTAATGACATAGACAGATAGGAAGGACAAGACAAGTAGTCTGAAGCTTGAGTAACTGGTTCTGCTGCCTGCCTGGGTACAAACTGACTGGATGATCCTGTTCTGGCTACCTAGTCTGTCCATGCCACTGTCCTGTAATATGGGATAACAAAGCTGGCTTGCATCAGCAGCGTGTCATTAGGATTGGTACTCTCATAAGTATTTGCATAACACTGTGAGACCCTATAATTACCTAGAATATATATACACTACCTGTCTATAATAGGTCTGTGTACAGATAGCTCAACTTACAAAGGTCAACGGGCTTATCTCCAGATTAGTCTTGGCTTATAACTACATATTCCTCTCATGGCAAGCTGTAGGGTGGGAGGTGAGGAGAACTACAGTCACTGTCATCTTCTTTTCCCAGTCTCTCCTGGGTCAGTCAAACCACAGCAGTAGCATTAGTAGCTAATAGTAACCTGAAGGAGTCTTGTCTCCTAGGGAGCAGCAGTAGTATTTAACCCTGTGACCCCTATGACAGCTGAGATGGTAACAATTCACTTACTTTGTAGGAGTCACCCCATGCACTGGCAACACAAAATAAGGAGCTATCACCTGAGGTTTCTGCAGTGCAAAGTTGGGAAACAAAGAAGAGTACAGGGAAGCAGTTGACCAGACAGTGGTGGTTTGGTTGGTTCTTCTCCCTGTATGCTGGATTGGTCCATGGCTCAGAGGAGGATGTGGAGAGCATCATCAGTTAAGAAGTCCTATATGACACAGAGTCAGGCTGAGCCAGCTGATGTACAGAGGGCAAGTTGCCACTGGGAATGTGGACAGCAGTTATCCTGGGAGCCACAGAAAAGACAAGACAAATGCAGTCAGGGAGAACACTATTTTGAGGATCAAATCAGAGCAATTTTCTGAGGGCACAAACCATCTGCAACCATGCTTCTCTTTATACTGTTTAGCTTAACCAAACAGTGTCCAGTTATAAGCAGTAATTCTCAAAGAATTCAGATCAGCTGGAACTGTCCATTTAACAGAATGAAGAATTATTAGCACACTATTAATAGATACTACTTAATTTGTATTTGTTGTAGGAAATCTCATTAATTTAATCACATTTGCAAAATGCCATTTGTAAGAAATTAAAACAACTTTTCAACTTGCAATTTATATGCTAAAAATTTTCTCTCACACCTACAAAGTTTACCTGCACGGTCAGTGAAAAGAGAGGCACAGCAGATGCTTTCCTTGAATTCTTTGCTATGCTCTTGAGGCCTAAGAGTGATCTAAAACTGTAATGCCTCTCCTCATGCATTCCTCCTCTCTCCTTTCATTGACATGAGTCACACAGTAAGTTCAGCTCTTTGTTCCAGATGAAAATAATGCAATGACAGCAACAAAAGACACACAAAAAAACCCAAACCACCACCAACACCAACAACAACAACAAAAAAACCACCAAAAAAAACCCCCAAAAAACCAAGAAACCAACCAACCCAACAAACCAACCCCAAAAAACAGGTTTTCAATGGTTCAAATGAACTTCATTTCAGGTTCCCAGTAAATGCCTATTTGACTCAGTGCTGGAGATTCAATTTATAAGATTTAGATGAATGTCCGAACCCTAAAGAGAAGACTATAGATGTGAGGATTAAGCAGTCTTTTTCAAATAGGTCTGATGGTTTTATTTACTCACACATGCAGTATTGTTCTGTAGTTAGCTCTGTGTTTGCTACATCTGTGTTATCAGTTAATTAATGCTCTGTATGCTTGAAAGCTTGTCATCTTTTTCCAGCTGTACCATCTGGTCTCACAAAAGATATGACTTCTTCCAATAAATCTCATGCAGCATAGTTTCCTGGGTGCAAATTAATTATAAAACTTCCCTTTTTCCTTTGACTTAGTCTAAATCTTTTCTACCAGAAAGATTATTTCATCTTTCATCTGACATCCTTTATTTTAACAGCCTTTAGGCAACACTTCCTTCTCTGCCTCCTAGAGTTCAATTTATTTTCAAGTTGAAATATTATATGCCTGTAAACTAAGTCTAAAACTGTATGAAACTTAGGCAGTACAGATTTCAGCTACTGAGTACTATCTTTTTCCTTACTGAGAGTTATTGTTAGAAGCTAAAAATTAAAAATTTAGCCTGAACATGCACCCATGTGAAAAACTGCTAGGCTGTTCCTATTTTGGAATGTCTAAATCTAGATCGCATTAGCAATCGGTGAATAATCACTAGTAATTATCATCACTGGCATTCAACAGATTTGTTTAGAGGAAAAGCTTCCAGTTTCTGATGGTAGGGTACCTCCCTGAATTATGCCTACACAATTAGAAATGTGTGTGATTATAGTCTGGTCACCAACGGCTGGGCTTTATTTAGTAGATGGGAGATTATTCCATTGGCAATGGAGTGAGAAGCCTATGTTGAAGGAGTTTACCAAATATTTTTTTCTGAAGACATCAAGGTTTGCTTTTATACTATTCTGGAGAGGCAAATTGCAAATTAACTTGCTTGGCAGCATGAACAGTCTATCTACCTTACACAGTTGATATTTTCACTATTAAGTGGTATGTAGAAAGCTACATACATGCTATACCAGAAGGAGATGAAGTGAGGTAATCTCTCTAGTAACTCTAGAGTAATTTCAATTTTTTTCCAGAGAAAGCCATAAATGAGGCTATACATATCAGTATCTGAACAAAATCACAGAGTTTTTCAACACTTGTTTGTGTTTTTTCAACCACAAACTGTAAAAAACCACTCAGTGGTTTTTTTACCACACCAATAAGTGGGGTTTTTTTTAACCAATTTGTGTAAAAAAAAAAACCTGAATAACTGGCATGGAAAATCACATGCTCTTGGTTCCATGCAATGACACTGGAACTTAAAGGAAGCTATGCAGATCCCTTGGGAATCACCATTCACAGCTGAGATTTTTCTATATGTGATTGCATGGATACTACAAAAGACTGAAAAGGCCCACTGAGCAGTCCAGTTGTCTATAGTCAAGATCAAAGGTCAGATGCTCTCAGCAGAACATGGTATGATGGAGATTGGTGTGCCCCCTGCCCCATCAACATCATTTCATTCTTCACTCACCTTTAACCAAAAGGCCTTTGCAAAACCCTCAAAAGATTAGGGTTACTCTTTGTGCCAGATGAAAAGGCAGTATACAGTAGAGTGTTATTTGTCTATTGCTAGCAATGCAATCTGACCTATACGTGCCTTTCAGAAGATGAGTGATTTTATTTTTAAAAAAATTTCCAAGCCCTCTGATTTTATGCACTGTTTACTAGTGAGATAGAAAGTAGTTGACTTGTCAACAGCACTGCTTAAAGGTAACTTGTCTCTATGTTAGAGTTTAGGATGCTATATATGATAGAAGACTCCATCATACCTATTAAGGTATAAATTTTATCAACAGAATACATTATTGCAAGATTTGCCCAACAGACAAATTAGCCTGCGTCAAAAATATACTACCAAAAACACGGACAAAATGCATTTTCTCCATCCTTTAGACACTCCATGAAACATTTCTTGAAAAGATTCATAGGCCAATTAATCCTTGAAGTCTGACCTGGGGAGTACTAATGATGATGGAATGTGTTTGGCAAGGGTGGGACTTTTCTTTTTAAAAATAAAATTTAAAAGCAAGATTTAAAAATAAAATCTAAAAATAAATTTAAAAAATAAAACAGCTGTGATCTGAGTGCAATAAGAACACAAAAATGGCCACAGTATCCATCTAGACTTGTATCCTGGCTCTGCCACTGTCAAAAGACACAGGCTTGCAAAGAACATAAGAACATGGCAAATGCATATAATCCTTTCCCCAGTTCCGTTATTTTGCAGCTCAAGAATTTCTTGAGGAAGTTTATAAGAATTTTCACCAGATTAGTCTTCCATCAATTTGTCTGGATTTCCCTTTAATCAGTATAAATCTTCAGCGTCCACAACATTTTGTGCAAGAAATTCCACAGCTTAACTGAAGAAGGTTCTTCCAAAGCAGAACATGAGCTTTAGCCTTCAGATTCAACTCTCACAAACTACTCATTGAGCTACTCAAGACAAGTCAGACTTGCTGCTCTGGATTAAGTGACAAAGACTGTGAGTAGTGTTGCACAGAACACTGCCTAAGAGGCCTGAAACACCGATCTCTTGATATCTCTTCAGGACCCAGGGCGATAAATCTAGGTATGGTCAAACTGGCTTGCCCTCAGATTGATAGCTGGGAAGCTGTCACTGACATAACTGGAGACTGACGACCTCAGTGGAGTTTACTAAGCAAGAGTCTAACTATACAGGAAAGGTGCTCTTACCTGAACCCACTGAAGCACAATTCTTCCAGTCAGCTTTGTTATCTAAACAATACTATGTTACTTCATAGTCTCCTCACTCATGATGCCTCAATGAGTGTCACTTGTGGAAAGAAAACATAGTGTTTATCCACTACAGAAAGAATTCTGCTGCAAGAGACCATCAGGCACACAGCAGGAATCAAAAGTGTTCCCCTGCAAAGCAAACTGAAATATTCCCACACTCTGCATTTCTGCCAGATGTAGGCACTTTTGGCCAAAAGGCTGTCCCGTAAATACTCTGTTCACCGACAGCAGGAGGAGTATGAATGTACGTAGACAATCTCTGGCACTCACCCTGGCAAAAATGAACATATGTTACTTATTTTGTCAAGATGTGGCAATAGCCAGCTTTCAACAAAGAGGATGTATCATCACTTGGTATAACAGAAAGCCCTTAGAGAAGCATAGACATTGTTGCTAGGGGTAACTATGGAGGTAGTACAAGGGGTAAGATGGGGCAAGACCCTCAGGTGCTGTCAAGAACAATCATCGTCAGGCTGAAATAGGGAGGGACTCTTCAGTGGGATATCGCTACTGGCCATGTTAATCCTGTCCTCTTTTCTCTCTTTGTTCTGTGTACATGGTAAAATGTTTCATAGATATAAGGACTTTATTTACTAATTCAAATTTCAAGGAAAGTTAGATGAAGTCTGGCTCCTTTGCTTCAGGTTTCACAGCTAAGCTGCAACTATTCAAAGTGGTTTTTAGATAGATAGAGTCTCACATATTTCCAAGCCAGTGAAATTTACACTGACATCAAATGCATCAGGCTTTTCTTTGAAAGATATTCAAGAAAAAGCAAGGCAACTTCTTTTTCCCAGAGAAGTAGAGAGTACTCCCATGATCAGCCCTCCAAACCTATAAAACAGCAATTAAAAATTTGAACAATGAATTATAGTGTCCTTCATACTCTGTAACAGAAAATTCTGAACCGGAGGGGACAGTTACACATTGTGCAAATGAAAGATTTGTTACTGAGTCTTGAACCAAAAGGAGCTGCTGGATCAGGTAAGACGTCTCGCAGAAGCTCAGCTATAGTCCTGCTTGGTGTCTCATAAAATCTTTGCATGCTTAACTTCTACTAGAAGGGCAAAAAGTGTCTGGAAGAAGTTTATAGTCTCTTAGGTCTCAGTACAATCCCACTGAAAATTTACTGCCAAAGTGCTAAGTAATCCTGCTGTAGCACTATTTACCTCTGCAAATCTGAGCCTTTTCTATACAATTTCATATCCTTAAGTAAACTGGTATGTAAAACTGTACCAGTAATCATTTTCTTACTCTTCTGTTAGATCTGTGACAGCTAGACTGGCAAAAGGTTCCCATGCCGTAGGAAATCTGTACTTTGGCCTTAGAAAGTGAAGTCTTGTTGACTGTCATTTAGACTCAGATCAAATTTTCTGGAAAGAAGACTTAAACTCCTAAATCCCTTGTGTATTTTTGAAATTATTTTAATGGTTATGTCTAAGAAAAAAGCTTCAAGCAGTCTAGTATGTAGTTTATAATGTTAAGAGCTAAATTCCTGCTTGTTAATAGTCTCAGCTGAAGTTGAAATGGGACACATTTTCATTATGTAATTTTACAGAATCATTGCTCATAAGACTATATTTTGCAATAGTTTCCAGTCCACACCTCTCTCTGGGATAAATACCTTTTGGATCTTGATGATGGAAAAACCTTGGCAAAAATTTCCTGTAAGATGAATGTATATGATCAAAGACTAGTGTGAACCTTGAAAAGAGATCTCTTCACGGTGGATCAAGGACTTAATATATCCTACAACTTTATGTTACAATAAATTCTAAGTGTGCCCATAGGCTGTATTATTCCCCTGATGCAAGAATTAACTTATGTCACATCCTCTTCTGTTGTCTAAAATGCTTTTCATCCATTGCCCGTGACAACAATCTTTCACAACCAAATCTGAAAACTCCATTAGTTTCAGAAAACCTCAGTTTTCACAAAATGAAAGTGAATAGTGTATCTGAAGAGGATTTGACTCTTAGGCACTAAGGAATAAAACCAGAAGGTTCTCTAGTGTGCAGGTAATATGCAAAAGCATCTTTGATTAATAGAATTCCTTGTCCTACAAATAACACACACAAGTCAAGTTTTCTAGCTGGGAATTTCACCAATGGTATTTAAAGCCCAAATGTGATTTCCTGAAGCATTCCTCTCCAACTCATAACAAAAAGCAAACATAATCTAGTGCATGCCCAAATCCAAGAATGGTATTTATGATGAATTTCCAAAGAAGCTGTGAGTGAAAACAGTATGCATGGTTTGAATTATTGTATGTTGGAAGTGTTTCACTGTACGAACCAGCTTTGAAATGAGAATGATGGGAAATTAATGCTGGAGTAAAAGTTTGGTACATCTGCAGCAGCTTGAGTTCCTGACCAAAATTTTATTTATAGCTGTGCTTGCTCATGCCTAAAAATAACATGTAACATACTCCGCAACTGTAGATGGTGCTTGCTCTGTGATACTACTGCTGCATTGTATCTAACTTTTTTCTTTATTCCAGTAATATACCCAAATTCAGCTGTAATTGTCAGAATTACTTGGATCAGCAACATATAAGGCCTAGAAGACTAGACCTCTGTTTGGTCTGGTTTGGATTGTATGCATCCCTGACATATTATTTCTCTTAAGCTTGTCTTCCTCTTCCAGTTTCAGCTGGTTTTAAGGCAGGCAAGAATAAGCATTAGATGGAAACCCTCGAGGGAAATCATTCTGACGGTCAACATTCATGAGATGAAAGCATCCTGCATTGATGTGGTTCTGTAAAAGCAATATTCACCCATGAAGTAGTTCAGAAATTACCAACCACAGGATGTTTCAACTGTTTTTGTTTTGTTTTGCTTTGTTTTGCTTTGTCTTGGTTTGTTTTGTCTTGGTTTGGTTTGTCTTGGTTTGGTTTGTCTTGGTTTGGTTTGTCTTGGTTTGGTTTGGTTTGGTTTGGTTTGGTTTTAATTGCTTCTGGGTGATAGCAAAACAATATGCTATACCCTGGCAAAACAGCATGGTATCCTTGGGAAGTGCTCTCACTTTTGGGGAGAGATGCAAAAACCAGTTTAACTCCTGACAGAATTATATTTTAGTTACACAGCTTTCAAATTGCCTGCACAGGGTTTTTTTTTGACCTGTTTAGACATACAGGTCTGTGCACGGCCTTTATGAATGTATTCATGTGTATTAATATTTTACTTTATTGTAAAAGTAATGTAGGCTACTTTTTGTCCCAGCTATACCTACATTTTAGGAATGGATCATTCCTGTTCAGGTGTAATAGAGAAAGATGCTAGTGGCTGCCTTTGAGAATCTTTGATGCAAATATTGTCACATCCCCAGACCACGGTTCATCGGCATAGGAATTGTGGAAGCAGACAGGCAAGAACACTGCTAGGCCTTCTCATTCATTCCCACTCTTGATGAACACCAGGCTGGCTGTACTGATGCAACCCTGTGTGAGATCATACTTCAAACGCTATGGCTTAGCTTAGACCAAGTTAAAAAATGGTTCCCCATAAGGACTGGGGGAATACTTTGAACTGGGTTTGATCAGTGCTTTAACAGCTGCATCCTTAGAACAAAGGCCTGCAGCACAGGGCATGGCAAAGAAAAAAACCTGACAGATGTTAAGTCCCATCTCCTACAGTTACAGTCCTGGAACCCTTCTGTATCTCTGTAATTGCTGTGCCAAGGCAGTCAGTGCATTAAAAACAGTGACAATGTTCCTTGTCTGCCAAAATACAAAGGTACCACAGAGCTCCAGACTGAGGTAATGAACAAGGAGGGAGCTGATTTTAAAATATCCAATAAAAATGATGTTCAACGCTGATTCTCCAAAGTTTTTTCAAACTACCTACAAACATTAATTTTGTTTGTGTCATGACACTCATTGGAGCTCAAGTGCTGATCACGGTGACCTTTCTGGGTTGAAGTGGAAGCCTAGGGTACTTTCAATGACTTTTCTAAATTTAGTGATGTGAGCCAGGGCTGAAATAGCATAAAATCTGATTTATGATTAAACCACAAAACTACCCTTTCATAAGCTCACAGGATACCACAGTACTACAAGATTGACTAGTTGATTACTTCAGTGGTACATTAGAATTTTTTGTGAATCCTCTGGCATGTAAGGTCCTTTTATTATCAGAAAGGTTAGGTATCCACAGCGTTTACTGACTGTAGTTGAAGTTGTGTACACATGGGCAGATTAATTCCAGGCTATAAAAATAAATAGCTTTCTTTGTTCTTAAGAGGATTTGGATTGAGCAGAGTTGCTTTATAAGTATATGACTTCTTGGTATTGAAGTTTGGAAATGAAGCAGAAAACATATTATACACTCATGGTTAAAAATCATCAGCTTTGGAATTTTCAACTTAACTGTTCCTTGAGCTTCTACTTACCTGCTTGAGATTTATGTACTTTATATTGCATTTATTTAACTAATACAGAAGAACTCCAAAATCTAACCTGTCGTGGGGAGAAGGAAAGGAGGCAGTGAGGGAAATTTGTATATCTAACTGAACAGCCCAAGGGGATTATTCCAAGAAGTGTGAATAATTACAGTACAGCAGCCTGTAGCCCTTTCCAAACCATGCTCCCCTCTGTGATAGCACTGTGACTGCCCTTGTGCTGCAGAATTAATGTCGTCTTACAAAAAAAAAATCCAGCCCACTGATTACCACACAGTTTGGCATGTTTGATTTTCCAAAGAAGGTTTTTGAAACTGGTATCTTATTTCCTTTCTATGAACACTAAAAATCTCTGGAAAAAATTCTGTAAGACTGGGGTTTAATCCTGCTGCTCTTGGCTGAAATGCTTCTACATGTTTATGTCAACACTGCACTTAGATCAATGGAACCCCGTCACTTCCGCTCTAGATATGGCTACATCAGGGAAGTGATGGGCTGTTTTTAATTTAAAGGTAATGTTACAAGTACACAAAGGGGAAAGGTATGCTCGTAACATAAACAGAGCATAGCAGATATCAAGAAACCAATAAAAAGGCAGGCATGGTTTTGGAAATTGGAATGAGAATCCCTCATGGAATAACGAGTAGGTTTCAGGGAGGATACAACAGGAAGTTAGGGCAACAGCCCTTAAAAGCTTCTTACAGAGCTGAGGAGTGTCATGATGCACAAAGATAATGGATGGAGAAAGAAGAGGGTGTAACTGAAGAAGGAAACAGACACTGTCAATAATTACAGGAAAAAATGGGCTGAAGGTTAGCAAAACTTCCATTATGAGAAATACTAACTCAAATTAAGAGGCAGACACAGGTGAGAACTAATAAAAGAATTCAGCATTGAAATGCAGAGCAAATCTAAATATAACTGGAGGTGATATAAGGTCTTTAGAGCATGCTGTTATTGCTACACAAAACAAAATATGCTTTTATATCATCGGGCTGTGCTATTATACTCTCACCCCCTCCCTTAACTATTTTCCTTCGTGAAAGCAGCAGGCAAATGTTGTGACCTTCTTCTCTCAGCATTCCACCCCTTCCACACAGCTTGCAAAGACCTAATCTCCTTTCCTAAACTTTCTCCGGTCTTATTTTCACCCTCTGCTCCAACAAGCCACCTGCTAACGCACCTTCTTTTCGAGTATTATTTTAATATTTAAAGAAGTAAGACAATATTTTGGCTTTACGCGAGTGAGAAGGCTGCAGTTCAACTGGTATGTGCAACAGGTGTATCAGGTTAGCTCAGTCCAGAATTACTTCTGACTCTTTCTTAATAGGTTGTGCTCACGTCAGCTTTGTCATGCTGTTCCAGTGTGGCAATCCCAGGTGCTCTAACACAAGAATATTCTGTGGTTGTCAGCTATGTCATTCTTTGTATATTCCCCAAGAATTTGCTCCTGGAGCAACTGGAGTGCCTCTTTAATCTCACATGGCTAGGAAGAAAGGTGGAGGCTAACAGATACTTTTTTTAAAGTGATGGCATGAACAGTGCTAGTAAAGTAAATTGTGATCTATCTCAGGAACCTTGTTCATTGTATTATTAAACACCCTAATGATACAAAAGAAAGAGTTGGCAAGCATTAACTTCTCGCTTTGGTAGGAGAAAATACAATTTTTCAATATGGTGTGATGAAAGACTTTGTACCGCTGTAAAAGCATGCCTTTTTAATGACCTTTTTTTTTTTTTTTTAGGATTTTTTAACGAACTCTGCCAGGCACTTCCCAGCATCGCGGCCGGAGCTCTGCAGGCGCCCTCTCACCCCGTGACTGTCCCGCCAGTCAAGCCGCCCCCCGGGCTCGGAGGCCCGGTGCCGGCTCGCAGCGACCCTCTCTTCGCACCCCGCATAGTCCAGCCGCTCACGCCATACTGTCTCCGGGGGCGGCAGCCTCCCCGCCACTCCCACCCCTCACCTCACCCAGCAGGCACCGACATCGCTGTACCCAGCGACGGGCGGCTGACAACCTCCTCGTCTCCAGCCTGCCTCCCGCCCAGACACTCCCCCTCCAGACTCCCGCCGCTTTCCGGGCCCGCCCACAATACCGCGGCGACGCCTAAGGCGACCGTGACGCGTTTTCTCGGCGGCCGGTCGTCCCGCCGGACTACAGGCCCCAGCGGGCCACGCGCGGGGCCAGCGGCTATGGCGGGGGTCGAGGCGGCGGGGACAGCGCCCGAGTACGAGGCGGCGGAGCTGTACACCCGCGTCTTCCGGGTGGGCGGCCTTGGCTGCTGCTGGCGGCAGCATCTGGGGCCGCCCGACCTCTCGCTGACGGCGGAGGAGGCGGCGGCGGCTGAGGCAGACACGGCTGAGGCAGACGCGGCTGTAGCGGCAGAGCTGGGCTGCACGGCGGAGACAGCGGCCGAACTGCGGGCCGTGTGCAGGTGGCCGCGGGGTCGTCTTCGGTGGCGGCCACGGGCAGGCGGGCGGCGTGGGGTGGTGGGGTGCGGGCCGTGGAGACCCGCTGAGACCGGCTGAGAGCCGGGGCTCCTGCTGGAGCTCCTGCCGGGCCTGCGCGGCCGTCTGCGTGCCGGGACCGCCCGATGCTGTTCAGCCTGAGGAAGGGCCGAAACCATTGGCGTCCTCCAGGTGTGGGTTGACAGCCCCAGCGGGAAGCTTTCGGACTCGCTTGGTGCTGGTGCAGGGCAGGCTGCCCCGGGACGTGGGTAGTAAGTGCTGCCACTCAGATGCTGCACGGCTTCCTCAAGAGAAGCAGAAGGTGCCCGGGCAAAACAATTTTTTATGGGTCTGTGCTATGTGGGTTTTTAATCGCTTGGGGTAAATAGTCTGTGGAGAAGGAAGACATCGTTTTTCTAGAAGGTAGTGCTCCACTGGTTGAAACTTTGTTTTATGGCCTTGAATTCATGAACAAACAGTTATTTAAGTAAATACTTAGCAACATGTTACTCTTTAGGTAAAACTTGAAGTATCTGAACACATACATGGTTTTAGGAGGCCCTGGTTGCAAAATGAAAGGCATTCCTTATACGAATGGCATCTGTTTGTGTTAACAGCATTTAAATGAGTTCTGGTAACTGTCACCATACATTAAGTGTTGAGCTTATCTGGGTCCTTAACCTCTTGTGACTGTTTCTGTCAGAGCTGGTAGAGAAGCCAAACCTATGCAGGTGTTTCTTTGTGAGAGGCATAATGCTGTTTGCTCAGGCAGCCAGGGTGGTACTAGGGCTGGGAAAGAAAAAATATTCTCTTGTTTTCCACTTGTAACTAAACTCATACTCATGGACCAGGGAATTGCAAACTAGTGTTGAAAAGAAGAGAACTGTCTAGAGGTTGAAACAGCAGGGTCTAACATGCTAAAGCTGGAAGACTTTCAGGCCACGTGAATAGTGTCACTGGTTGGCCAAGGCTGAGCAATCATGGGACAGATTCTCTCAATTAGCCCCCGCCCTTTCCCAAGGAGAAAGGCTCAAGAAAGAGATAAGAAAAAAAAGTTTATGAGGCCTCTGTTGAGTTAGGAAACTAGAACAGTTTTAATAGCAATAGAAAGATGTTACATACAGAAAACAAGATAGGAACAAGTTTATATAGAATTAGAAATGGTGCAGCGACGGGTGAGGAGGGGAGTGCACCTGACTGTGGTTAAGGAAAATGGCAGTAAAGGCTACCAGGCTGTTCAGGCAGCAGTGGCATGGCTGCTTCTCGCAGCAGCGGCAACAGTGGTGGTGGTGGCAGTCCACACAGCAGGGGAAGGGCCAGCAGCAGAAAGAGAGTATGCGACAGAGGCAGCAGCATGTGGAGCGGCAGGGCAGGGCAGCGGCAGGATCATGGAGCAGCACAACGACAGCGAAGCAGAGTAGCAGCAGCAGAACAAAAGCACGCAGTGCCCCAGTGTGCCAGGGTGCACCAGAACTCCATAGATAGTGAGATATGCTGGTGTTGTGGGAGGAATACACCACTGGCACTTTGTTGTGTCTGTCAAAGATAAACTAACCCTGTTTATCTCAAACCAGGCCATGCCACCACGTATTCCATACCATGTAAGTCATGCACATCTCTATATATTATACGAGAATTAACACCGTGTACCTCTAGTTTAGGTTGTTTCAGCCAGGGTTAAATTCCCCTGTGGAACACACTGGACCTCACCATTTTCCTGTGTTACTCACCAAGGGTGTCCAGGGCCTTGAGCAGAGACCACAGCACAGATGGGTTTGCCTGTGCCTAAAGCAGAAGAAACCCAGACGGCTTTTCCCAACAGATTGCTTTCACATAACCCAGGGACTTTATCCCCCTCTACGGTATGTAAAAGGTGTGATTGGGCAGGGCCAGCTCAAACGATTGATCCCCTTGTGTTAACTTGCCAGGTGGCTTCTACCAGGTGTTTGTCCCAGTTTTTGAGTATTCCTCCACCCATTGCCTTCAGGGTAGGTTTTATAACCAATAAGTTTTAGAAGCCATTATAATGCTCCATTTTTCCGGAGGCTGGTGCACGGTGCGGAATGTGATAAATCCATTCAATACCCTGCTCTTTGGCCCAGTTGGCTATCATATTGTCTTTGAAGTGAGTCCCATCATCTGACGCAGCTCTCTCTGGAGTCCCGTGGCACCGCAGGGTCTGTCTTTCAAGGCCCAGAATGACATTACGGGCAGTGGCATGAGGCACGGGATAGGTCTCCAGCCATCCGAAGCTTGCTTCTACCCTTGTGAGTACAGAGCGCTTACCCTGGCGCGTTTGAGGGAGAGTGATGTAATCAATCTGCCAGGCCTCTCCATACTTACACTTTAACCACCGTCCCCTGTACCACAAAGGCTTCAACCTTTTGGTGTGTTTCATCACAGCACAAACTTTACAATCATGAACGACCTGTGCAATGGCATCTGTGGTTAATCCACCCCTCGGTCACGAGCCTATCGGTAGGTAGCAACTCTTCCCTGATGATCAGAAGAGTCATGGGCCCACCGAGCGAGGAACGATTCGCCTTTATGTTCCTGGTCTGTATCTATCTGGAACACTCAGGCTACCTGGTCCACTTGACGGTTATTTTTGTGCTCCTCGGTGGCTCGGCTTTTAGGCACGTGGGTATCTACGTGCCGTACCTTTACCACCAGCCTTTCCATCCGGGCAGCAATATCCTGCCACAGAGCGTCAGCCCTGGGAGGTTTACCCTTACGCGGGCAATTGCCTTTCTTCCACCTTTCCAGCCATCCCCACAAGGCATTTGCCAAAAATCCAGGGGTCAGTGTAGAGGTACCTTCTTGGCCACTTCTCTCGTTCGACAACGTCCATGGCCAGCTGGGTGTCTTTTGCCTCTGCAAATTGGCTCGATTCACCTTCTCCCTCTGTCGCTTCTGCGACTTGTCACGTAGGACTCCGTACGGCACCTTTGCATTTCCGCTGGTTTCCTACGAGATGGCAGGGTCCCTCAGTGAAGAGAGCATATTGCTTCTCCTGATCTGAGAGGTCTTAATGTGGGGGTGCTTGATCAGTACGGGTCCCGACCTCATCCGGTGGCATCTTGAAATCTTCACCCTCTGGTCAGTTTGTGATTGCTTCTACAATGCCTGGGTGGCCAGAGCTGCCTATCCTGGCTCCTTGTACAGTCATGGCAGTGCACTTACTCCAGGTAGCATCGGTGACGTGGTGGGTAGATGCCACCTTCCCTTTGAACATCCAGCCTAAGACTGGCAGTCAGGGGACTAGAAGGAGCTGTGCCTCAGTGCCACTTCTGAAGCAGCTCTAACTGCCTCAAAGGCAGCCAGTATCTCCTGCTCAGTGGGAGTGTAATTGGCCTCTGAGCCTCTATATCCCTGACTCCACAGGCTCCAGGTAGAACCATAATCCCTGGCTGCAATGTGGAGCACGTTTTTAGTTTCTGGTCCCGTTTGCACAGGTCCCAGGGCCGTGGCATGCACTGTCTCGTGTTTTATGGATTCAAAGGCCTGTTGCTGATCAGAGTCCCATGCAAAATCTGGGTTACATCATAAAGAGGTTTCTTTATGTATCTGTCTGTACCCAGGAATGTGCATCCACCAAAAGCCCACAACACCTAAGAAGGTCTGCGTCTCTTTCTTATTAGTAGGTGGAGACATGACTGTAATAGCAAGAGTCATCTCTCACCTGTAGCAAAGGCTGGATTTCAGGCAAGAATTCCTGCAAATAGCATCACTGTTTGTGTTGTCTTCCCATCTGTATAGCTTTGTGCAAGTTCTGTCCTTTAATTTTTTTTTCCTCAAAGATGCAGATGTATTTATGAGCTATTTCAAATACCAGATGGAGATTGTCCGCTTTAATGCAGTGTCTAGAGATAACGTAGTGTCAGAAGTGATGCACAAGGCATGACTTGGTAAATGTAGCTAGAATTGCACTATATTTTGAGCTCCTCTTCATGGCTTTTCCTTGAGTACTTTGCATGCAAGATGCGTGTAAAAAAAATGAAGGTTGTATGTCATAAGTCTGTCGTTCTCATGTTTTCACTTATACCCCTAATTACAGTGTTCACATGACAGCGAAAACAATATTAGCAATGTTATTTGAGTTAAGTCATTAACTGGACAATGTTCATTTGATAATTATTGTTTATTTTAATGATGATGGTTCCTCTGAGGAAGGGGAAGGTAGGAACATTTGTTTACTTTAGTAAAAGGCAAGGAACAAACAGAGAATAGGAATAGGAGCCCAAGAGCATGGAGTTCAATGTCTGAGACAAAATATACACAAAGTACATACATGAGTGTTGCATGTAATGGTGAGAGCTTAGTGAACCATTCAGAAGTAAAGACTTTTAGGGGCTTTTTAATCAGGAGGAAATTAACACAATTATATCTTGCCTTACCATCAGAGAAAAAATTTGCCAGGCATTCTTGGTTTATCTAAAGCTAACTTAACTAAACCAATGCTTTACTTAGCTGTCATAGTTCTAGTGACTAGGATAATTTTTTACCATTCCTAGGTATCGTAAAAATAGCGGCTGCTGTTAGTATTAAAAATAGTTCATGATTTCTAGTGTGACAGCCGCTGTAGGAATTATTCTGTAAGCTTTCCCAGTGCAGATGTGGTCTCTGATTGCTCCTATGCTGTGGCTTACTCTCTGAAGTGCCCCTGTTGCTTTAGCCTGTCTCTTGCTATTTTCACTTGAATTCCAAGCAGGTTTTCTATGCTTTATTTTTCCCCTCATTCATTCTGCTTTTTTCTTCTGTTCACTTTCTTCAATATATGACTGCTACATTTCCTCTGCTGTCTATGTTTGCTGATGTTACAGAGCAGTGATGTCTGTTTGCTGCTGAGTGTACTGTGCAAAGTGATGCTGTGCAGTGCAAAGGTTTGGGAAATAAAAAAGACAGGCAGTCTACGAGTGGGAGAGAACTGATCAACTGACAGCTGCTTGTTGGTTTTGCAGGAGAATGAAGATAAACCTGCACATCCCAGTATGACCTTTACCCTGTGCAGGCTGGAAGTCCCAATCCCTAATCTCCATGACCTTTCACTTTTAAATTTGTGCTTTTAAAAAGTCATAATCTCTTGAGTTTCTCCTTAACATTCACCAGCCTCAAATCACTCTCTCTGATCCCTTTCACTTGCCTTCTTTCAGTTGTTTGTATTCCTTCCTTGAGAAGGAAAACACTGGACTACACCAAGATCTGTTCTATGGTGTCTTGGGGTCACATTTATTATTGGCTTAAATATAGTTTTCTAGGCCTGAAATGAACACACCTTGAACATAAACACAGATTTTTTTCTGACTGAGCTACTTGTAAAGGAACCTCTGGCATCTTAAGGAGATCTTTGGGTAGAAGAGAAGTGGGAAGTTGTGGATACTCCTCCTATATCTATTTTTAAAATATTGATAGGTTAAGAGAATAGTTCATAGAGTCAGGATGAAGTTTTTCAATATCCATAGTTAAATGTTTTTTAGAATGTAGTGATATAGTGTATGTTTTAAGTATTCTTGAAGTTTTAGAGTTTTCTGGTGAGAAGAAATGGTATAATGTTTAAGTGCTGTTTAACTCTGTACATCTCAGTGTGCTGTGGTTGAGGTTTTTTTTCCTTCTATTTTCTTCCTGTAATACGCTCCTGCAAACACAATGCAGGAAAAAAAATTCCATCTTCACTCACTTGAATTTGACTCAGTAAGAATACTTTGCATACTGCGAAAACAGATGTAAAATGGTGTCCTTAGCTAGGAGATACCATCAGTAGTTCTCTTAAATAACCAAGGTGTCAGAAGGGAAAAGTTCTTAAGTTTTGTCAAAATGCCTTAGCAGTCTGTGAGCTAAGAGGTTTACCTTGGGATTCACTATTGGTGTTTGAGAGATTGAAGTGCTTGAATGTTGGAGATGCTAAGTTACGTTATTCTCTTTTGCCTTTTGAGAGATTTGTTGTGTACATGTGCGGCAGGCTAAGACTCAAATCAGTGTGGATTTTAGGTAGGTCGGAAGAGGTGAGGGTTATAGGTACCTTATTCCACTTCAGCCCTAATTCATCTTCTTGTTTTATTAGACGGTGTGGTTGTAAATATCTCTACAGACGTGTTATAAAGCTATATTAAGCTAGCATTAGTGTCTTAACGTATTAGTATTTAGCGTCTTGTAGTATTAGTGTCTCAAAGGTGATGAAAGTACTACCCTTAAAATATATGCAATATAAAGAGTAATAGAAACACTATGTCTGCTTACTATGAAAATATTAAGCAAAATACTAAAGCATCTTCTAATTTCTAAAACTGAGAAAGGTCATTGTGCTGCTAGAATATTCAGAAAAAATAAGGTGATGGTGATCAAAGGCTTCATTCATAGTTTATTTTAATGTCCAAATTTCCGCAGACTTGCCTTTGGCCTTTTTAATTCTAGCTGCCTTGAAATACCTTTCTAGGGGACATAAACTTCATGTAACACTTTGCAAGCTTGTTTCAAGTGGGCTCTTCAGCTTTGTTGCTCTTCACTCTCCTACAGTTCACCTCAGCTTCTGTTAAACTGTATGATCAGTGTTTTGCCCTTTACCATGACCAAGCACACTGAGTGTATTTGTCTTGCGTGAAGGGACTACTCTGTGAGGGGACTGGTGGAATCCCATGCTTGTGGGTGTCAGGAGTGAGGTGTGCCCAGTGAAAGCTTTGTATCGCCTGCACTTCCATCTGCTAGGTGTATGACACTGACACTTATCCTTAATTTCAGAGGGATTAGTGTATACTTTCCATTTGTAAAGCCTGATTTCCTCAGGACCATGGACCAAGTATTAGGGATGCGGTTCCACTGGCTGCAGTGGTGTTACCCAGTAGGAGCTCCAGTGTGGCCTGTGTAAAAGGCCATACAGCAAAGCCTTTCAAGGCTTCAGTGCGTGTGATACCGTGACATATGTCATGAATTATTAGAGCAATCCAAAATACCGAAAAAAAGTGCTCTCTTTTCCTTTAGAAATCGAGAGTTTCTGACTTTTCAGAAGTGAGAAATGACAGTATCTGGGCTCATAAGTGTCCATGGAACTTGTCAGGGACTCAGTAGCAGTTTCTCTTTTTCTATTAGCTACCTTTCTGTCCTTACAAGTAAAAAGAGGAAGCAGCTTACATGCCAGTATTTGCACACAATGTTTGCTCAGAGCTGTTTTCTGGGAAGTGCTAGTTTTTTTCCTGCAGCAGGCAATTAGTGGGCATGGTGTGGTTACCACAACCAGAGATCCCTGGCGTAGAGTCGTGGGAAGGAGCACACAAGTATTCTTGGTGAGTTCTGATGTCATAAGTATGTGTAGAAGGGAAATGGGAAATGGTCACTTTTGATGCAGGTGAAACTTTACAATGGTAGGTAACAGAAGTTTTTAGATCCTGCACATAACGTGTGGTGTTTAAAGAACAAAATACACAGTCATGGCAGGTCTTCAAGTGTTTTGGAGCTTTTTGGTGAATGGAGTCACCAATCCATGTGCAGAAAGCCTTACATAAATAGTCGTCATCCCGGTGGGATGTCAATTCCATGGAAGAGTCAGTTGTGAGTTGCTTTGCCTATCAGAGGCTTATACATTACTTCATTCGGTGGGTTATTCTTAACAGTAGTCCGTGCTGAATGGAGAACAGCCCCTTATCTAAAAGGTTAATGCTTGCTCTGTGTTACTCAAAGTGCTGTTCTCTTCCTTTATGTTTGTTAAATTACTGTTCCTTGGTGATGTTTCAGATTACACTTGATACGGGACTAACTCATTTGTCTCTGCCTCCAGTTCCTCAAGTGGGAATCTAAGGATAAGGTTGTTTCTGTTTCCAAGAGGTTGTTAGTAATTGCTGCATCATCATGGCTTGGCTTCGCGGACGAAGATTTGGGAAGGGCTTTGCCCACGCTTATTGCAAACGCGTTGATGGCTGAAAAGGCCAATGCGGGATAGGCAAGACCGGTTGCAAAGAGCACACTGGAGGGTCTCCTTGGGTGGTATAGTCGAGGCACGGTTCTTTCTGCGCTGTCTTTTCTCCTCGAGCCTGATTCTACGCGTGCTCTCAAAGGAGACAGCAGCGTTATGTATGGTGTGTCTCCAAATCTCCCGATTGGAGGCCAGGGTGGACCACTGATGGTGGTCAATATGGCCTAGGCTGAGGTGTTGTTTCAGGGAGTCCTTATATCTCCTCTTTGGAGCTCTTCTCTTGTGGCAGCCGGTGGCAAGTTGACCATAGAACACGATCTTAGGGAGGCGGTGATCCGCCATCCTGGAGACGTGCCCTGCCCAACGCAGCTGCGTTTTCAGCAACATGGCCTCAATACTGGTGACGTCTGCCTGTTCAAGGACAGCAAATGGCGCTTCTGAAGGAATCTCTTTTTGTCAATAAGTTAAGAGTATTTTCTGTTTGGGATGAAATCTGTAAGACAGGAAGGTTAAAATTCTTTGTGTACTGCTGGATGGTAAGAAACTAAACAGTAGTAGATTCAAATTATCTTTGGTAGCATGACTTTATTGAGTCATCAGAACTAGGCCATCTACCCACAACAAAAACTTTGTCTCTGACTTTTGTCAGTTGAAGCCAGTTGATTCCAGAGTTCTATTTCTCAATTACTGTGTATTCCTATGCAGTTCCATTCTAAAGGCTTATTAATTACTGCAGTGATAGTATTATCTAGCACAATATTATTGACCTGGGGAACATGATAAAATTACTGGGAACATTAGAAGATTATAATGAAAAAGAATATAATCAAATCATGAATTATATTGACAATAAATAGTACACTCCACAAATCTTTCCTGGGCTTTACCAATCGTTTATTTGCCCCATAAAGAGATGGGTTTGCACAAGAGTTTGCTGGGATTCAGACTGCACATGGACTTAGGCAGTGGTATAAGCCCTGCCTTTATATTGTCTGCAAACAGTAGAGAGACAAAAGAGATCAAGTCTGGTTCAAAGGGAGTGATGCTTCTCTATTTTAAATAATATTTTCACAGACTGTTTTTAAGTTGGATAAAACTCTTTTGTGATTAATACAAAATCATCATGTCTCTGAATCAGCATTATTCTATATGTTTCTAAAAAAGGTAATTGATGCTATCATAATGTCTAATCTGAAGCCTTCAGATGGATTATTCGGTCTGTTTGTGATGTGGGGGAACTTAGGTTATAAAACTTGACAGGGGAGCAGATCTGCTATCCCACAGAATTCATTGTTTTGTGGTACATTTGAGAAATTCCATCCTCATTTATGTTATGAAAACCTAATGTTTTTATGATCAATTTAAATCATTGCTGCAGCCAAAAGCAGTTCCAGTTTTCCTTCCCACATCCTGCAGTGATTTCCACTATGGTAAAAAACTATGGTTAGCTATACTTTGGATTATGGGTAAACACAAGAAGAGTGAGATTGAAAAGAGTCTGAGTATGGAAGGAAGGATACAAGTAACAGTGGACCTGTCACTTCTGGCAGAAGTGTTGACTTATTCCCACTGGAAGAAATGTGGCATAAATTAATGCCTTAATACAGCAATGACAGCTTGTGTAAATGCGGTGACTTGCTTATGTTTGTACCCGAGTGTGGGTGTTAGCTTTACCGTGAAGGTTGAGGTTGATGATTCCCTTTGGTTGAATCTTTCTTGCCATATATCATCAGAATATCAGCATAGATGGATGAAATTTGAAAAAGTCAAGCATTATTTTTAGTTTATAAATAGTATCGGGCACACATTTTGAATGGGGCTTGTTAAAACTCTCTAGGCAGCTATGTTCCATAAATAAAAAAAAAAAAAAAAAAAAAGATAAAATTTACCCAGTCCTGTGAAAGCCAGGTATAACCTCACAGCACTCTTTGTCTTCTGGTTCTTTATCTTAACAA
Source organism: Bucorvus abyssinicus (assembly GCA_009769605.1). Classification (NCBI taxonomy): domain Eukaryota; kingdom Metazoa; phylum Chordata; class Aves; order Bucerotiformes; family Bucorvidae; genus Bucorvus; species Bucorvus abyssinicus. The sequence continues at coordinate 34,277,453 of CM020063.1, forward strand.
CCATACTGCCTTTTTGGCAGGATTTAGGATATACAGGCTGTATCTTGTTTATTCACATTTTGCTGTCATTGTTTCTTTTAAGAATACTTAACTGATTTCTGTTATGAAGTAAGTATGAAAAAAGTGTAATAGTTATTTTCTTTATTTTCCAAGCGTTGATATGTTAATGTCTTCTGATAAAGAAGAGGACCCAGATGTTATTCCTGAAGAAAGCACTCTACTGACTCTTCGGTATGTTGTTATGGCATGCTCACAGTTCCCTGATGTGTGGTGGTGGGAAAACAAGCACAAAAGCATGCCTGGCTGCTTGTTCTCTTTCCAGGCAATGCTGTATGTTCTGAAGCACTGTCCAGAACACCAGCTTATGATAGGACAATTGATATGAGCCTTCTGCTTGAATGTTGATTAGGAATTTTTTATTAAGATATACAGATATTTTTATTAAAATATATGCCACCTTTCTTATTGGAAGAACTTATGATTCCTGTGCTTAGGTACTTATGAACTAGCACCTAAATTTGGAGCATGCAAAGAACTTCTCATAATCACATGGAGGAAGTTTCTCCCAAAGCCTTATGAAATAAATCGGTAGCTCTTACTTCTAGTAACCCACAGTCACATTATAACAGCCGAAGTGTAAGTACTACAGTTGTAGCCAGATACCTTTTTATCTGAACCCACTCTTTATAGAATTCATTGGTACTACTGGTGCATTTTAGAGGCTGAGCAATATATGTTAAGTTTCTGTCAGTTAATGAACTTTGAACTGATGCTTGGCCAGTTCCTGCCTTTGCTGTACTTGAATTTCATTTTGCATAGCACTAATGTAAAGAAGTGTGTTAAGGTTTTGATGAGTGTTAAGTCTGATTGTTACTGAAAACCTTCAGGAAGGTCTCAAGGGTAAATGGATTTGTCCCAGAAAAAAGGATTTGGTCTTCATGCATTGGTTAAATACATGTGTTTTAGTAGATATTCAATATATGATACTGTTTGTTCTACAAATTATACTGAAGTATTTTATGTCATGAAGTTGAGAATATTTTTGAGTTTTTTCTTGTTTTTTGCTTGAACATGAATTGGATTTCTCTGAAGTGGAAGGGATGGTTGAAACAGCTTCCTCAAAGGCAACAAAGTGTTATTTCTAGAAGAGCCGCTTCAGACAACATTTAGCTTTTTTTTTTCTTATAAACGTAAAACTGCCCACAAACAACCTGTAATTTGCACAAGAGGGGAAAGAGAAACACAGTCTGAAAGGTTTTATGGGAGTCAGAAGACAAGAGTATTACTAAATTAGTCTGTCATACTAAGACAGCCAGAAATGCTGCTTTTTGTAGTAGCTTGTATTGTTTAAAAATATACTTAGAGATTCTGCATGGAAGTTGTTTGAATGAAATTTTGTCCTGTGTTCCTGCCCCTCAGAATTAGAAAGAAGGCATTAGAGAGGAGAGAAGAAACAATTATTGTGGATCGGGCTTGCAGACAAGAAACTCTTGCCTATGAGATGGTGAGCTCCCTGTCAACTCGTAGGATCTCAAACCAGTTCAGCACAGCCAAAGTCGAAACTCTGGTTGCTTTTTTTCTTTCGTCATTGTGAATCTCTGTACACTCTAAATGTTTGCAGATGTGAGTTTGCAGGTGACGGTTAAGATTAAAGGAATTTTATAGAAAGATAGGACAGGGACTCTGCTCTTATAGTCTGTTAGTACTGAATGTAGTAAGGGGGAGCTCCAGCTCATTACCACTACATAACTGCTTTTATTTGGTTGCTACTAAAGCATTGTGTAGGGGATCAAGTATACTTAGCATCATGTGATCTTACCATACAGCTACACAAAATGCGTAATGTTTTTGCTTCTGGAGACCTGTGTTGAAATCTAAGCTTTAATGAGTAAATGATTGTGAGCTAGATTCTCTACGGCTGAAAGACGAAGACAGTAGGAGCGTGGTGGCAGTAAGTTCCTAATTCTGAGCTTTGTAACTCACGTTTCTCAGCCATTCTGAGCTGTCAGGAGCCAGGATTGTAGTGATCAGCCCCTTGAAAGCCATCTTGGAATTCCTTTAGCTATGCTTAGTGCCTCTTTTTTAAAATAATTCTTCACAACTATTTAAGTCCTAAACAGGAAAATTTAAATTCTTAAATTTTGCAGTGCTGGGGTCCATGGCTCAGACAAGCAAGCCATGAACTTCTGTAAAAATTAGGGATGGAGGTGTAGTGAGGACAGAGCCTCACTTGTGACTATTAAACAATTTTTCCCCTTGAGGTTTCCTGGTCTGTCATAAGTGATCTTGTTTCAGCTGTCCAGAGGCCCAGGCACATGATGTAAACATCTTCTATCAGTTGAGATGCAACAGCTGTGTTGGGCTCTTGGCCTAGGACATATTTGAGAAAATATTTGCAATAGAAATCTTCACAGAGAGTTTCAATGAGTGGTGTCCTATTTCTATTTCTGACGAACAAGCATGTTGTTGGTTACTGCATGCTTTAAGCAAGCTGTGGTAACTAGTTTGTGCGTCAGAGGTGATTGAGACTGTGGTGTCCTAGAATAACATGACAGCGATAAGAAACGTGAGTTTGGAGTGTATTGCATGAGGAAGGGAGATGCAAGGGATAGACCACAAGTATCTCCAAATTGAATTCTTACAGCAGTACGCAGTCCTGTTACTAAATCTGAAGAACATTTCATGCTGGTAGGAAGTGTTTGTGCAGTCAGTATTCTCTTTTGATTTGTTAAAAAAGATGAAAACTGCCACAGAAAAGTGCTCTCCCTTGTTCTCACAGTTGGGGTATGTCTTAAACACAAAGTAAGATGGAACTGTGGAAATGCTTTCACTTCTTTTCTAAAACAAAGTGCTGTGGCAAGGACAGTGCTAGGTTTTGGATTTTGGAGAAAATAAGACCTCCAGCTATGTCAAGCTTCCCTAATAGAGGAAGTGTTGCACTAATTTATTTTCATGTACTTCATCCTGTGGCTAGTTTGTAAGTCAGTCTTAAGTTCAGGGTTGCAATCTCCCTTTGCATGTGAAAGCATTCAAAGAGCATTTCAAAGCATTAAGCAATGGAAGATGGTAGCACCTGGGTTCCATGAGGGCAGAGTGGCAGCAGGCTTTAATTCCTTTGTGCTGGGGGCCCCTTTGTAGCCAAGGAGTAGCTAGTTATCTTGTAATTGCTGAAAGCACCTCAGCTTCTCCAGAGCTGAGAAGTGAAGGAAAATGCTTAAAATGAGTAATTACAGCAATTTCTCACCTTTCCATCTTGGAGGTTGTCTGTTATCAATTCAGGAGGCTACATGGTCAAAAATGAGTTACAGTTAGAACACCATTTCTCAGACTTTTATCCAGTGGCTATGATATATAAGTGGTTGTCATATACTATAAATATATGTATCTTTATTTTTCCAGGAGTCACATGCAATTGGAAAGAGGCCAGACAATCCAACAGATCTAGTTGAGGAGGGAGAACTACTTTTAACTCTGAACATCTTCTACCCTGTCATATTTCAGAAGGTTGGTACTAAATTCTCTAGGTTGTAATCTGATGTCTCTTCCCTACCCCGGTAATATCTTGCTTTCCCAAGCAGTTAAAATCAGTGAGTCCACTGAGGGAGTGTGGTAAACCCTTCAACTGTGGTAACTTCCTAAAGCTTTTTCAGAACCTGGCTTTCATTCTGCTAGTGGTTTATAGAAGGAAATTTTTACAGTAATTACTCAGCATTTGACTGATCTCACAGAAAGCTCAAAAATCTGAAACTAAATAAAAACTTAAGTACTCTTTCTGGATTTGGACTAAGTGTGCTCAGACTTCCTATCTTTCCTGCACTTTCCGGTAGGAAATATGGTGTTTGAGTTTCTGAATGAAACTAATAAATGGCAGCCTTAGGAGAAGGTGAGACAAGATGCTGTTTAAAATCTTGTTGGAGAGGTAGTGTGCCATGTGCTGCCGTTAATGACCTCAAGCTGTCAACTGAAGAGTAATACTGATGCTGACAAGTGATTTTTGTTTGAAGCTTGTATGCTCTTTTCTTTATAGCATAAAGATCACAAACCCTATCAGACTGTCCTTGTACTGGGCAGCCAAAAGCTCACCGAGCTGAGAGACTCGATTTCCTGTGTCAGTGACCTCCAGATAGGTGGTGAGTTCAGCAGTCAGCCAGATCAAGCACCAGAACACATCAGCAAGGTAAAACCTTCTGTGTGGAACCCTCTACATTTGTAGGAGCTTTGAAAACTTAAAGGAGAGAGGGATGTAGAGTTTTCTTTTGTTGTTTTTTCTTCAGCTAAATTCAGCTGCATTGGTTCTGCCTATGGGTTGCACTGCAAGTAAATACCTCCTGGTGGTGTTATCCAGCTGACCTGTTTTGTGCAGTGATAAGAAAAACATCATTAATGCTACTGCTGGGAAGTAGTAACACCGACAGTGAGTTCTTGCGTTCCTCTGAACTGGCTTTACATTAAGCTATATTTTAGAACATGAGAGCTATTAGAAAGCTAAATGTAGACCATCCCTGTCACCAGTTGGCCAAGGTATGCCAATCACGGGAATGTGTTCTTTCCTGTCTTTAATCAACTCCTCTCCTGCTCCCAGAGAGAAAGGGTTAAAAGCAGAGATAAGAAAGAAAGAAAAATTTGTGACACCTCTTAAGTTTGGGAAACTAAAACAAGTTTAATAACACTAGAGAAAATATTATATACAGAAAAACAAATGAAATATTAACAGGTTTATATGGCATTGGAAAGCAGGGGTTGAATGCGGTTAAGGAAACAAAAGCGAAAGGAAAAATAATACTGAGCAGTTTTCAAAATGGCAGCGGCCACGTGGTTGGTGGTTTCACGGGAGTGGAACAAAAGTCGCAGCAGCTGAAACAAACACTGTGCTGCCACGTGGAAGCAGGGGCCACGCCGAGCTGAGCTGAGCCATTGAGTCGTGCTTGTTAAAGAAATGGCAGCGAAGGAACAGTGGCTCTGGAGCACACCGGCGGCAGGAATGGCAGCAGCGGCAATAGAGGTCTGTCCCATGCGGTGTAGGGTAGTAGCAGCAAATGCAGTCCTCTGTGGAGCAGGGAGGTGGTAGCTGCAGGCAGGCAGGCAAGGCTGGAGTGATCAGAAGAAAAGGCAGAGACGGAGACAGGACAGAGCTGGCTAGCAAACAGTGAGGCAGGTCTGAAGCCGATTGGGAGAAATGGAGCCTGCAAGTCCCCCTGGAGGTTTGAGCCGCCAGCCCCAGAAGTGCAAGACCCCAAGCCAGCCCTGGTACGCGCCTTTTAAAGGTATCAGGGAGCCCACCAGAGTTTTCACAACCAATGAGGTGTGCAAATGTAAATGGGAGGAATACAACATGATTGGTCATTTTAAAACAAAACAACCAAAGAGGAAAAACTGGGTTTTTTTCTAAACTGGGACAATCCCCCTCTGAACTTATATGCAACTGCGTGCTGATCAAAATTAGGAATGGAGATTATTCTCCTTTCCCACAATTGCCAGATGTTCTCTGGAGATGTGCAAAATGGGTCAATAAAGAAAAAGTGTGCTAGTTGAAAACACTGAAATTGCATCATTTTGATAATGTATTTTATCACATATAATATTGTCACCAGTTGGCCAAGGCTGGCAAATCACGGGACAGGCTCTAATTAGCCTCCTCTCTTTCCAGGAGAAAGGCTTAAGAAAAGAGTTAAGAAGAAAAAAAGTTTGTGAGGCCTCTGTTAAGTTAGGGAACTAACTAGTTTTAGTAACAATAGAAAGATATTACATACAAAACCTAAGATATTAACAAGCTGATACAGGATCAGAACCGTTGCAACAAAGCGGGTTGGGGGTTGGGTGGGGTGTGTGGAATGTGCAACCAAACCGCTATTAAGGGAAAGCAGCAGTAAAGGCCTCTAGCTGTTCAGGCGGCAGCATGTGGCGCGGCTGGGCTGGGAGCAGCAGCAACGGCGGTGGCTGTCCACGCGCAGGGCAGGGTGCTGATGAAGTGATGGCAGAGGTTGAGGCAGCCAGAACAGCACGTGGAAGGGCGGGGCAGTGCAAAGTGGCAGTAGCCAGGTGGTGGCAGTGCAAACTGGTGGGGGAAAAAGGGACACAGTCCCGCCTGCATGGCATTTTTAAGGAAGCCCCAGAGCCTGCCAAAAACTCCACAACCAGTGAGACATGCTGGTGTTATGGGAGGAATACACCATTGGATCTTTGATGTGTCTATCAAAGATAAACTAACCCTGTTTATCTCAAACCAGGACATGCCACCCCTTATTCAACCAAGTGATCAGGCCTAGTCAGCATGGGTTTATGAAGGGTGGGTCCTCTTTGACCAACTGGATCTCCTTCTCTGACAACGTGACCAGCTTAGTGGATGAGAGAAGAGCTGTGGATGTGGTCTACTTGGATTTTAGTAAGGCCTTTGACACTGTTTCCCACAGTATTCTGGAGAAACTGGCTGCTCCTGGCTTGAGTGAGTGTACTCTCCGACAGATAAAAAACTGGCTGGATGGCCAGGCCCAGAGAGTGGAGGTTAATGGAGCTAAATCCATGTGGCGGCTGGTCACAAGTGGTGTCCCCTAGGGCTCGGTATTAGGGCCTGTCCTCTTCAACATCTTTATCAATGGTCTGGATGAGAGGATCAAGTGCACCCTCAGTAACTTCACAGGTGACACCAAGTTGGGTGGTTGTATTGATCTGCTTGAAGGTCAGGAGGCTCTACAGAGAGATCTGGACAGATTGGATCAATGGGCCGAGGCCAATAGTATGAAGTACAATAAGGCCAAGTGCCAGGTCCTGCACTTGGGCCACAACATCCCCCTGCAATGCTGCAGGCTTGGGGATGAGTGACTGGAAAGCTGCCCAGAGGAAAAGGACCTGGAGGTGTTGGTCGACAGCCAATTGAATATGAGCCAGCAGTGCGCCCAGGTGGTCAAGAAGGCAATGGCAACCTGGCTTGTATCAGCAATAGTGTGACCAGCAGGAGGAGAAAAGTGATTGTCTCCCTGTACTTGGCACTGGTGAGGCCACACCTTGAATACTGTGTCCAGTTTTGGGCCCGTCACTTCAAGAAGGATGTTGAGGTGCTTGAGCGTGTTCAGAGAAGGGTGACAAAGCTGGTAAAGAATCTGGAGAGCAAGTCGTGTAAGGAGCAGCGGAGGTAACTGGGGTTGTTTAGCCTGGAGAAGAGGAGGCTCAGGGGAGACCTTATCGCTCTCTACGGCTACCTGAAAGGAGCGTGACAAGTGACAGGACGAGAGGAAAGGGCCTCAAGTTGCACCAGGGAGATCTAGGTTGGGTATCAGGAAGCACTTCTTTACAGAGAGGGTTGTGAATTAATGGAACAGGCTGCCCAGGGTGGTGGTGGAGTCCCCATCCCTAGAGGTGTTTAAGAGACGTATAGATGTGGTGCTGAGGGACATGGTTTAGTGCAGGGTGAAAGGTTGGACTCGATAATCTTAAAAGTCTCTTCCAACCAGATGATTCTGTGATTCTAGGATTATTCCATACCATGTACGTCATGCACAACTGTATACATTGTACGAGAATTAACACCGTGTACCTCTAGTTTAGGTTGTTTCAGCCAGGGTTAAATTCCCCTGTGGAACACACTGGACCTCACCATTTTCCTGTGTTACTCACCAAGGGTGTCCAGGGCCTTGAGCAGAGACCACAGCACAGATGGGTTTGCCTGTGCCTAAAGCAGAAGAAACCCAGACGGCTTTTCCCAACAGATTGCTTTCACATAACCCAGGGACTTTATCCCCCTCTACGGTATGTAAAAGGTGTGATTGGGCAGGGCCAGCTCAAACGATTGATCCCCTTGTGTTAACTTGCCAGGTGGCTTCTACCAGGTGTTTGTCCCAGTTTTTGAGTATTCCTCCACCCATTGCCTTCAGGGTAGGTTTTATAACCAATAAGTTTTAGAAGCCATTATAATGCTCCATTTTTCCGGAGGCTGGTGCACGGTGCGGAATGTGATAAATCCATTCAATACCCTGCTCTTTGGCCCAGTTGGCTATCATATTGTCTTTGAAGTGAGTCCCATCATCTGACGCAGCTCTCTCTGGAGTCCCGTGGCACCGCAGGGTCTGTCTTTCAAGGCCCAGAATGACATTACGGGCAGTGGCATGAGGCACGGGATAGGTCTCCAGCCATCCGAAGCTTGCTTCTACCCTTGTGAGTACAGAGCGCTTACCCTGGCGCGTTTGAGGGAGAGTGATGTAATCAATCTGCCAGGCCTCTCCATACTTACACTTTAACCACCGTCCCCTGTACCACAAAGGCTTCAACCTTTTGGTGTGTTTCATCACAGCACAAACTTTACAATCATGAACGACCTGTGCAATGGCATCTGTGGTTAATCCACCCCTCGGTCACGAGCCTATCGGTAGGTAGCAACTCTTCCCTGATGATCAGAAGAGTCATGGGCCCACCGAGCGAGGAACGATTCGCCTTTATGTTCCTGGTCTGTATCTATCTGGAACACTCAGGCTACCTGGTCCACTTGACGGTTATTTTTGTGCTCCTCGGTGGCTCGGCTTTTAGGCACGTGGGTATCTACGTGCCGTACCTTTACCACCAGCCTTTCCATCCGGGCAGCAATATCCTGCCACAGAGCGTCAGCCCTGGGAGGTTTACCCTTACGCGGGCAATTGCCTTTCTTCCACCTTTCCAGCCATCCCCACAAGGCATTTGCCAAAAATCCAGGGGTCAGTGTAGAGGTACCTTCTTGGCCACTTCTCTCGTTCGACAACGTCCATGGCCAGCTGGGTGTCTTTTGCCTCTGCAAATTGGCTCGATTCACCTTCTCCCTCTGTCGCTTCTGCGACTTGTCACGTAGGACTCCGTACGGCACCTTTGCATTTCCGCTGGTTTCCTACGAGATGGCAGGGTCCCTCAGTGAAGAGAGCATATTGCTTCTCCTGATCTGAGAGGTCTTAATGTGGGGGTGCTTGATCAGTACGGGTCCCGACCTCATCCGGTGGCATCTTGAAATCTTCACCCTCTGGTCAGTTTGTGATTGCTTCTACAATGCCTGGGTGGCCAGAGCTGCCTATCCTGGCTCCTTGTACAGTCATGGCAGTGCACTTACTCCAGGTAGCATCGGTGACGTGGTGGGTAGATGCCACCTTCCCTTTGAACATCCAGCCTAAGACTGGCAGTCAGGGGACTAGAAGGAGCTGTGCCTCAGTGCCACTTCTGAAGCAGCTCTAACTGCCTCAAAGGCAGCCAGTATCTCCTGCTCAGTGGGAGTGTAATTGGCCTCTGAGCCTCTATATCCCTGACTCCACAGGCTCCAGGTAGAACCATAATCCCTGGCTGCAATGTGGAGCACGTTTTTAGTTTCTGGTCCCGTTTGCACAGGTCCCAGGGCCGTGGCATGCACTGTCTCGTGTTTTATGGATTCAAAGGCCTGTTGCTGATCAGAGTCCCATGCAAAATCTGGGTTACATCATAAAGAGGTTTCTTTATGTATCTGTCTGTACCCAGGAATGTGCATCCACCAAAAGCCCACAACACCTAAGAAGGTCTGTGTCTCTTTCTTGTTAGTAGGTGGAGACATGGCTTTAATCTTATTGGTCACATCTGTGAAGATATGGCGGTGTCCATCTTGCCATTTAACTCCCAAGAACTGAATCTCTTGGGCAGGTCCTTTGACCTTACTTGTCTTAATGGCAAAACTAGCTTTTCTCAAAAAACCTCCTCTCCTGTACTGCCCCATATAGTGATGTCATGAATGTATTGTAGATGTTCAGGGGCTCCGCTCTTCTGCACTGTAGCCTGAATCAGTCCATGGCAGATGGTTGGACTGTGCTTCCACCACTGGGCAGTGGATTCCAATTATACTGGATACCCCTCCAGGTGAAGGCAAACTGTGGCCTACACTCTGGTGCCATGGGAATAGAGAAGTAAATATTAGCAATGCCTATCGTGGTATACCACTTTGCTGCCTGAGACTCCAGTTCATACTGGAGTTCCAAAGTATCGGGTACAGTAGCACTCACTGGTGGTGTCAGCTGCGTTCAGGCCACGGTAGTCCACTGTTAACCTCCATTTCCCATTACGCTTTTGCACAGGCCATATAGGACTGCTGAAGGATGAGCGAGCCTTACTGATGACATCTTGGCTTTCTAACTTGCTAATCAAATTCTGCATGGAGCGCAGGGAGTCTTGGTTAGTACGATATTGTCAGCGATGAACTGTAATGCACGCAGTTGGTAGCTTTTGATCCACCACCTTTAGTAGGCCCAAAATGAAAGGGTCATCCAAAAGTTTGAGCGAGATAGACAGCTGGCCAATACCATTGGTTCCCACAGCTGCTACCCCATTTGTACCCTTTTGGATCCTTAAAATACCCCTTCTGGAGGAAGTTTGTGCCTAAGATGCACAAAGTGTCTGGACCAGTCATGATCGAGTGTGTTTCCCAGTTATGGCCAGTCAGGCTCACTTCAGCTTCCAGTAATGTCAGCTCTTGTTAGCCTCCTGTCGCACTGGAGATGGTGACAGATTCAGTTCCCTCATGATTCGATGGTAATAAGGTACATTGGGCACCTGTATCTACCAGGGCCATCGAATCCACACAGTCCAATAGACTTGGTTATCTCTCTCCTCCACCTGGCTAGAGGCAGGGCCCCTCTAATGCCTAGGGTGCAATCCACTATCAGTGGATGGGTCCATCTGGCTTGTGGTGGCTTCAGCAAAAGGGTTGGTCTTCGGGCCGTAGTACGGTTCACTAGAGACTGGAGTGGCTATTCTTCTGGTGAAGTCTTCATGTTGATGTGGCCTGCTCTGCAGCCACGTGCCGGTACCCTTGTGTCAGCAGCAGACCATCGATCCCATCTTCGCATGTCTTCTCCATGATCTCTCAAGCAACACTGGTGATCACATCGTGACCTGCCCTGTTTTTCTCAGATTGTTCTTTTGGGAGGTCATCTTTTAACAGCCGAAACAGGGGTCCATCCGGGAGAAGAGTTGGGTCTTTGATCCATTCTATTTAGTGAGTCCAGTACCTTCTCTGTCATTCTCTCCACTGCTGCAATAATGGGAGAGTGATGAGAAAGACTGTCCTCATACTGGCGTGCCCTGCTAGTCACTTTGTCTATTGTGGGTGCCTGATCATCACCCGATCTTCCCCAGATCATAGTGGACAATGTATAGGCATATGCTGTTGGTGCACTCTGCGTGAACTTCGGCAGTAAGGGCCGGTTGCAGGGCACCTCACCAGAGTTAACATTAGCTTGCCAGTCACTATAGGTGACCTCTCACATAGCCAGTTCTCTCAGGTAATTAATACCTTTTCTCCAAGATGGTCCATTTACTAGGGCAGCATTTGATGTAATCTTTGAAGGGATATCTGTCCTTCACAGCTGACAGAAGTCGCTTCCAGAAACTGAACCTGTTTGCCTTCTTGACGATTGCTTTATCAATGCCTCCTTCTCGGGCCATGTTCTCTAGCTGTCTGGCTTCTCAACCTGTCAAATCAATTGTATCAGCTCCACTGTCCCAGCAATGAAGCAACCAGTTGGTAAGTGTCTCCCCATTTTGCTTGCTGAATTCCTTCCTGATATTTCTTAATTCTTTCCTGGGCTGGGGTTGAATGGTTACTGCTTGGTCCGATTTATCCCCTTGTGATGAAACTTCTTGGGAAGGATTAGCTGCTGGAACTACTGAGGAGGGAGCCTTCCCTGGATCCTCCTGAGAAGTGTTTGGTCTTGCCTCCTCATCAGAGCTGTCTCCTGGGCGGTCCGTCTTTTTCTGGCATTTAGTGTGAGTGGGAAGATACTGCTTTTTCACAGGAGCAACCTGTGCTGGTATGGGTGGAGAGATGGCAGCAGCTGGCAGGTTAGGTGGCAGCATATCAGCAGTGCTCATTTCAGGGCTTGGTGTGGCAGCAGCTTGTGGCAGTGGGGGTGAGGTGTCATTGGAAATGGTTGGTTGAGTGGCCGTAGTGCACAGCATATTGCATTTACACTTGCATAGATACTTAATATTAAGCCACCACTGAACCATGTTAAAGACAGCTAATAACAGATTTATCACACACAAACAGAAATAGCCATTTCCAGAATCCCCAGTTTCAGACACAGTTGGTCCAGTATCAAACAGAGAGATGTGATTTTCCATTATCCAGTTGATAGTGTAGTTAGCAGCAGCCACTATCAAGTAATGCCCAAGATATAGTGGCAAAGTTAGGAGCCAACCAAATCCAGACTAAAGCAATGGTGTTAGGCATGCTAGGGATACCGCACTCCTCGCCACATGCCCCAGGCCAACAAACCAGAAACAAATACCAATTAGAAACAAATAATAGGACACCATGCACGGTGTGTTAGGCACCAGAACATAAAGCAGACTTAACCCCTACTGCTTAACAGCATCAAACAGGATCTTACCCACAACCATCCTGAAAACCTTGTTAATTTAGTTTCCAAACTTCCAAGAAAAAATGTATATGAAATTATTCAAGGCCCACCCAGGGACACCAAAAACTCTACAACCAATGAGATGAGCTGATGTTATGGGAGGCATACACCACTGGCTGCTTGATGTGTCTATGAAAGATAAACCAACTCTTTTCTTAGACCACTACAAATAGATAATGTATCACAGAATGGTTGAGGTTGGAAGACACCTCCGAAGGTCATCTGATCCAACCCCTACGTTCAGGCAAGGCCATCTACAGCGGGTTGTCCAGGACCATGCCCAGACGGCTTTTGGGTATCTCCAAGAATGGAGATTCCACAACCTCCCTGGGCAACCTGTGCCAGTGCTTGGTCACCCTCGCAACAAAAAGTGTTTCCTGATGCTAAGAGGGAACCTCCTGGGTTTTAGTCTGTGCCCGTTCTCTCTGGTCCTGTCACTGGGCACCACTGAAGAGACCCTGGCTCCATCCTCTTTGAACCCTCCCTTCAGGTATTTGTAAGATCCCCTCTGAACCTTCATTTCTTCAGGCTGGACAGTCGCAGCTCTCTCAGCCTCTGCTCATAGGAGAGATGCTTCAGTCCCATCATCTTTGTGGCCCTGTGGGTCTCTCTCCAGTATGTCCATGTCTCTTTTTTTACTGAGGAGCTTAGAACTGGACACAGGACTCCAGGTGGGGGCTTACTAGTGCTGAGTAGAGGGAAAGGATCGCATCCTTCAACCTTCTGGCAATACTTTGTCTAATGCAGTACAGGATCTCATTTGCCTTCTTTGCTGCAAGGGCACATCCCTGGCTTGTGGTCAACTTGTTGTTCGCCAGGACCTCCAGGTCCTTTTCTGCTGAGCTGCTTTCCAGCTGAGGGTCTCCCAGCATTTATTGTTGCAGGACCTTGTACTTCTCCCTGTTGAATTTCATAAATTTTCCCATTTCCCATAAATTGGCCCATTTCTCCAGCCTGTCGAGGTCCTTCTGGGTGGCAGCATGATCATCTGGTGTAAATGTCACTCCTCCCAGTTTTGTGTCAGCAGCAAACTTGCTGAGAGTACACTCTGCCCCATCATTCAGATCATTAATGAAGGTGTTAAACAGAACTCAGCGCTGTGTTGACCCCTGGAGTACTCTGCTAGTTACTGGCCTCTAAACAGACTTTGTTCCACCAATTATCTTCCCTGGTGACCAGCTGCTCTGCCAGTATTATATATTAATAGTATAGTATATTATAAATCTAATATAAGTCAAATCATACGATATATACCATCTGAGAGAAAACAGAGGATGTTACACATTTCTATACATAATAATGAAAAGATGGCATGTTCTTGATTAAGGGGACTGAAAGATCCCAGATACTAGTTTTTTCATTTATGTAAAGTAAATGGAAGAGCCTTTCTACTGCTGTGTAGTAAAGCACCAGCTGATGAGTTCTGAGTCCAGAGAGTTCTGAGACTCTCCTCCTGGGCATACAGAGGAGTCACGTGAGGCTGTCATGCTCTCAGCAGGGTTGAGATTAGACTTCTTTGCATCAGTAGTTTCCCCAAAGTACATGCATGCCACCGTTCCTAACCTCCCAGAAGGAGCTGTTAATGAGTGGAGTGCATTTGTTCCATTTGTTTGTTTTCCTCAAGCATGATTGTGAATTAACAACTTGCATTGAAGTGTAGTGTCAGTGTGTGATAAGTCGTCACAATAAAACCCACATGCTGCTTCAGCAGACGGGGAATCAGCCATCAGTAGGGTAGAATTCTCTTCCTTTCAGTCTAGGAAACAAGTGGCACCATGACCTGCCACAAGTATGTTAGCTTTCCCAGATAGAGAAAATTACTTCTCATAATTTAAGGATCTTAGGGAGTAATTTAAATCAGTATGGTGCTCTAAGGGACTGCAGGAAAGTTAGCTGTTCATGCCAACTTTCGCCTCTCTTGAAGTGCAGTTTGAGTATGCAGGCTGAGTGGAGGGATCAAGTTGCTGCTCTCATTGGTTGAATAAACAAGTATGGCTTGTCAGCTGATAGAGAGAGAGTAAGAGAGATGTTTTGGATTTTATTGGCATAAATAGGCCTAACTTATCTTTCATTCCTGCTGCTTCTGGGTTTCGTGATTTTATTCTTTGCTTTTTCTTCATTGGGCAATGATTAATGGGATGAAATTTAACAAGTCAACATACTGGATTCTGCACTGGGACAGAGTAACAGCAGGCAAAACTGGCAGAGGAGTAGCTGGAGAGCAGCCTTGCAGAAAGGGATCTGGGGGAGCTGGCTGGCAGCAGGTTCAGTATGGGTCAGCATTGTTGCACTGGCAGCCAAGAGGGCAAACCGCACCCTGGGGAGCATCAAACACAGTATAACAAGCTGGTCAAGAGAGGTGATCATCTTTCTGTATTCAGTGGTATTGTGGCCTCACCTGGAATATTGTGTGCAGTTCTGGGGCCCATCATTTTAGACGGATGCGAAGGTCCTTGAATGCATCCAGAGGAGGGCCACAATGCTGGTGATAGCGCTGCAAGGCATGTCGTGTGAGGAGCACCTGAGTACTCTGGATTTGTCTACTTTGGAGAAAAGGAGGCTGAGGGGCGATCTCATTGTTCTCTACAGCTTCCTGAGGAGGGCAAGTGGAGAGGGAGCTGCTGATCTCTTTTACCTGGTATCCAGTGAGAGGACATGTGAGACTGGTTCAAAGTTGTGCTACAGGAGGCTTGCACTGGACCTCTTGAAACATTTCTTTACTGAAAGGGTGTCAAACCCTGAAACAGGCTTCCTAGAGAGGTCATCGATGCCCCAAATCTGTTAGTGTTTAAGAGACATTCGGACAATGTCAGGCCATTTTCCGAAGTCATTGGAAAATGTCAATTTGTCAGCTTTTCAAGAGACATTGGGCCTTTCACTACAAGAAGGACATTGAGGTGCTGGAGTGTGTCCAGAGAAGAGCTGATGGAAGAGTTTAGAGCACAAGTCTTAAGAGAAGAGGCTGAAGGAACTGGGATTGATTAGCCTAGGGAAAAGGAGGCTGAAGGGAGACCTTCTCACTCTCTACAACTACCTGAAAGGAGGTTGTGCTGAGGTGGGAGTCAGTCTGTTCTCCCAAGTAACAAGCAATAGAACAGGAGTAAATGGCCTCAAGTTGCGCTGGGTGAGATTTAGGCTGGGTATTAGGAAAAATTTCTTCACTGGAAGGGTTGTAAAGCATTGGAACAGGCTGCCCAGGGAGGGAGTGAAGTCACCATCCCTGAAGGTGTTTAAAGGATGTGTTGATGCAGTGCTGAGGGACATGATTTACTGGTGACTTGGCAGTGCTGGATTAAAGGTTGGACTTGATAGATCTTGAAGGTCTCTTTCAACCAAAATGATTATGTGACAACACCTTAACAACATACTTTACCTTTTGGTCAGCCCTGAACTGGTCAGTCAGTTGGACTAGATGATTGTTAGAGGTCTCTGCCAACTGAAATATTCTATTCTGTGCCTTTTTTGGTTTGGTTGGTTGGTTTGTTTTGCAAACAAACACCTTCGTCAAACCAACATCAGAGGGATGTTGAAGAGAACTGGGCAATATTGAGGTATCTTATTCCACAGATAGAGATATTTTTAACAAAGATTCTGAATCTTTTCTGTGGTTACTACTACTGTTGGGATTCCCTGGAGAAGCATAATAGGACATTCGTCCTTGTGAAATGAAGGATGATGCAAAGTCTGGGAGAAAGGAATGTCTGGGTCATAGCTCTGGCCAGCATTAATCAGGAAAGACCTGACTTCAGATTCCTAAGAAGTCTGTGGCAGTGGCTCCCTTGGACTTCTGTTCACTATGACAAACAGCTGTTTTCTGAAGCTTGGAGCAGCTAACTCAGAACTGCTGTGACCCACAAACATCGGTAAGGAGTTGCCAGAGCATGCGCTTGCACTTCATGGTTGGAGAGCCAGGGAGGGTGACAATAAAAGAGCCGAAACAAATTCTCTGAACGTAAAACACTCCTACCACAGTGCTTTCATTCAGGTCATCTTCAGTCACGACTCCCATCTCTGGCGCCAGTGTCTGCCTTTCCTGTCTTTCGACACCTTAGAGTTAATAGCTCAAAGAGACCTCTGGGCACAAATGAGGATTAATTCTCTGTTAATAGAGACATCTAAGACTGGTCTGGTGATCCAGAGTGCCCAGCTGTCCCTGGTTTTCCCATTTGATTCTTATTTAGTTTGCTTATGCTCTGTACTGAGCCAGTTAAATAATGCATGTTCCCTTCTTGTCTTCCACTTGTTTTCCACTCTGAGCTCTTGCAGGTCATAGGCTGCCTCCTAAGAGACACATTAAAAGTTCATCACAATTCTGTGACTTAATGAGCAGTGAGCAACTCCCAAGTTACAGAATAGGAGTGAGCTGGTCACCATGTTAGTCATGGAAAGGAAGCAAGCTCCTTGAAGTTACCTTCCCCAGTCATTATCTGTCTGATCTGCCTGCACACATCTGCTGATGAATAAATAGAACCTTTACATATCTGAGAGCTGGCACACAGTGTAATTAGAGGTGTAAAGGCTGAAACCACTTCCCTGTGATAAAACCATGTGTTGATGCACATTGGAGAGATACTTTATCAAAATGCTCTTAAGGCCCATGAATGAAGGATTCGTTGCAGTTTTCAATAGACTTGAAGAAAATAAAGGATTTAAATAGGCTTTGTGTAATGCCTATGTATATTTGCAGGTGAAGTTTTTTTTCTTGAAAAGTCATAAAACGCTGCTCTTCTTCAAAGCACAGTTGAAAATATGGGAAAAAATTGCATGCTGTAACTTGCAGGACAATTGTATGTGTGTAGTATATCTTAGCATCCCTCGAGTGTGGTGTAGCTGTGCACAGTTGCATATACAGCATATGCAGAATGGCTCCCTGAGCAGCAATCACTGGAAAAGTGTTCTGCTCTGAAGTGGTTTAAGAGGGTTTACTCTATGTCCTTCAACCTCCTTTCAACTATATCCGTTCCAGTAATGAATGCTGTGCAACGTAGCTGACCCATTTTCCCCAGCCCAGGATAGACTTGCGTGTTAGCTGTATTGTTTTCACAACAAAGGTGATTTTTATTGGTATTATTTTTCTTCAGCAAAGTGAAATGAACTACCTGAACAATATGGTTCCCCATAGTGTGTTTTTGATCTGAGGCATCTCCCTGCTTCACTGGACTGCTGCAGCAGGCTGACATTTGCTTTTGTAACTGTTGCTTAAGCCCTGTACAAGTGTTGTTATCAATTTGATAATATACCCTGCTATCTGGCGTTATTCTTTAAGAAGTTACAGCACAAACCAAAACAAAGCCCTCTTACATGCCAGAAGAACTCGAAAGAGGACAATTTGCAGGTGAAAAAGTTATATGAGTACAAAACCACAGCCTTTCCTGGTCATCATCTCTCTGCTCAAGTGACTTGTTTTATATAAAGGCTGTTTTGACAGCAACAATAGAAGATGGAAATTATGGAAAGCATATGCATGATGTAATTTAAAAAATACTCCTTAGATGTTACATTATGTTTGTATCTTAATAAAAAGTTTGTATGTTTTTCCCCTGTTAATGTTGGCTATATATATATATATAGTGTAAATCTATTCCATTTCTTTATCCTATTGTATGGCTGTTTTTAAGTTGCAAAACACACAAAATATTTTGTATAAAATCATAGAGTATCTCAAGCTGGAAGCTACCCAATAAGGATCATTGAGTCCAACTCCCTGCTTCTTGCAGCACTACCAAAAACTAAACCATGTGATTAAGAGTGTTGTCCAGACACTCCATAAAGTCTGACAGGCTTGGGGTTGTGACCACTTCTGTGGGGAACCTGTTGTTCTCGTTGAAGCACCTTTTCCTCATGTCCAGTATGAACTTCTCCTGATGTAGCTTCATTCCATTTCCTCCTGTGCTGATCACCAGAGATAAGAGATCAGCACCTCCCACTTTGCTGCCCACCTTAAGGAAGTTGTAGACTGCCATGAGCTCATCCATCAGCCACCTTTTCTCCAAGCTTAACAAGCCAAGTGACCTTAGCTGCTTCTCATAAGTGTAAGGAGGCCTTACACCATCCTGGTCACCTTCTGGACTCACTCTAGTAGTTTGATGTCCTTCTTACATTAAGGCACCCAAAACTGCACGCAGTACTCAAGGTGGGGCCGCATCAGGGAGATGTAGAGTTGGACAATTGTCTCCCTTGATGAGCTAGTGGTGCTGTGCTTGATGCACCCCAGGACACACAGTTTGCCCTTTTGGCTGCCAGGTCACGCTTGCAACCAACCCAAGCTGCCAGATGTCTTTCTGGAGCGCTGCTCTCCAGCCTTTTGTCCCCTAGTTTATAAAAATATAGAAAAATGTCTCTAATTTTTAGTTTTAGGAGAGAATGGCTCTGTGAATGTTGTGCAAGCAGTCTGGGTAGATAAACAGCACAATACTTGATTGTGCTATTTCAACAGGATGTTTTCCTGTTCAGACTTATTTTATTCCTTCTCAAGAAGGCGCTTGCAGCTAGAGTCTGCTTTTTTATAGATGAGTATGATTTTACCTGAATAGTTCTATAGTCTTGTTGCAGAATATGTGGTGGAGACTCATGTGATAGCTCAGTTTCTGGAGATGATTTGCAGTCTGATATGAGTGCCATAAATTATTAATTATCTTTGTTAGAGAAGACTGGTACAAATGGCCTGTCTGCAAGTGATAAACTTCATAATTAAGGGGGAATTTTGAAAGGTGCTAGATTTTCTTCTGTGTCCCCAGAAGTGAGGTGATTGGACCTTCCAAAATTGCCGGTCTGTGTTGTTTGTATGGATGTGACCAGGGACTGCTCCCATACGGTTGGTGGGTGTGGGTGTGTATATGCATGCATGTGCAGCAGAGAGGACTGCAATAATTGTCTGTCATTTCAGCAAAAAGAATTTGTGGTCTGGTCTGTTCTGATTAGATGTACTGGGTCTGGCTGGAATGGAGTTAACTTTCCTCACAGCAGCCCATGTAGTGCAGTGGTTGATGTTTTTGGCTAGGCAGGGTTGGTAATGCACCAGCAGTTTGGCTGTTGCTCAGCAGTGCTTACACAAGACTGTCTCTCCTGGTCCCCTCAAAGGCCAGTGGTCTGGCAAGAGGCTGGATGGCGTTGTAGCTGGGACAGCTAACCCAGACTGTCCAAAAGAATATCCTATGCCAGGTTTTGTGTTCAGCAGTAAGAGCTGGAGGAAAGGAGGAAGGGAGCCATTCATGGTTAAGGCATTTGTCTTCCAAATCAACCACTATGTGTGCTAAGGACCTGCTTCCCAGGAAGTGGTTGGACATCACCTGCTGATGGGAAGTAAAGAATAAATCTCTCCCTGATTTGCTTCTGTGTCTGTCCTTATTAAATTGGCTCAGCCCACAAGCTTGCCCATCTTGTTTTCTTTCCCCTGTCCTGTGGAGGAGGGGGAATGAGAGAGCAACTGGTTGGGAGGTCTGACAGCTAGACAAGGTCAACCCATTATATCTTGCTAATTTATTTAACTATTATTAGGGTTTTTTTAAAGTCAGTGTTATGCAGTTACTTAATTGCACTTTGTGCAATATTGCTTGTGTTCTTGTTCTGTGTTTTTGTAGAAATCCATAACTACTATGATGGGAATGGAAATAAAAGAGCTCTAAAATAACCTGTAATGGCTTGAGAATAGTATCATTAGAGCAGCTGCTTAGCCGGCAATCATACAAGCCTTGCTGTCACATCAGCATCTAAAACCAGTGCAAAGCTTTTCTTAGAAACCTGTAGAATGAAGTCTTTTAATATAATTTAGATGTCTGAAGTGCTTGGTTTTTGCCATGTTCTTGTTTAAGGTGTTAAATCTCTCAGAGCACTAATGCAGAGTTCTCTCTCTCTCTCTCAGGATCTCTACAAATCTGCTTTCTTTTATTTTGAAGGCATCTTTTATAATGATAAAAGATACCCAGAGTGCAGAGATCTGAGCAGGTACAGTATATGTAGACATTGACTAAGGAAAACTTTAAGGGGCAGGAGATCGATTTCATTTTGTTTATGATTTTTCGTGTTTAAAGACTGGAATATCTAGTATGAAGCTAGAGAGGACTTTTCTTACTATCTTTTAATGTTGAATTGATTTTTACGTACAAGTTCAGCTTTACTTGCTCTATTTATTGCTTCCACTCACTTTCCTTCTGAAAAGGGGATAAATGAATTTTTTTTTCCCTTGCAAATCCTGTTCTCTCAGTTGGAATGGGATTGCTGTGGAAGATGACAGGTGCCCATCTATACTGGGTTTTTAAGTGCCCTCCCTGAGTTGTGATGACCACCAGAGGACTTGCCTGTGAGGTCGAAGATGGGTGATAAATACAACAAGCTCAGCTGTGTGGAAGTCAGTTGTTATGCTCAATCTTGAAAATATGCTGAATGCCTTCCTGGTAGAGTCAGCAAAGGGCACTGTGTGACTGTTTGGAAAAGAAATCTGAGATGACATTGCCCGGAGCCTCAGGTATCTCCTGTTTGGA
This sequence comes from Bucorvus abyssinicus, assembly GCA_009769605.1. Lineage (NCBI taxonomy): Eukaryota > Metazoa > Chordata > Aves > Bucerotiformes > Bucorvidae > Bucorvus > Bucorvus abyssinicus. Next base: position 34,298,328 of record CM020063.1, read on the forward strand.
ACTGGTTGAGCACAAGCCATACCTAGTTAAACTATACCTAGCAGTTTATTTTAAGGAAGCATGGGCTTGCTGACACAGGAGTGAGATTTAGATCAAGATGTTAAAATGAATGGTATGGAAGAGCTGTGAGTATGAACTCTTTTCTTTTTATGCCAGACTTGTAGAAGTGAAATGCCTTGTTTGGAGGAATGTGCTGAAAAGCCAAGAAGTAATTGCAACAGTGGCCAGTGCTCTTCCAGTGCTGAATTTTGGAAATATAACTGTGCAGTTGGCAGCTTTGTGTTTCTCCTTGACAAAAACAACAACAACCGCCCCCGCCCCGTTTTTAATAGTTGAAAACAAAGTTACTGAACAGGAGCAAAAATCACCTGCTGCTAACTTGAGTTATTGGAATGATTGATAAGTGGTGTGCTGCAAACAACCTGACCTGCATGGGTGCTATCAGCAGCCTACACTGACTAGAACTGCTCAGGAAGCTGCTTGGCAGAGCATTGAAGGCAGATGTTCCACAAGATCAGTGCACAGTTCTGTGGGGGTTATGGTATTGCTGTGAAATTACCTTAAATTATTACAAAATGTGAGTTGGTTTTTTTTCCATCTTTTTAACTGTGTCCCAGTGAAGCGTTTTCCATGTCCCCCGAGGTATTCTTTTTTTTGTGCACTCACAGTTTATAGCGTTGCTATGTTGGTGGCCTTTCTGCTTTCAGAACAATTATTGAGTGGTCAGAATCTCATGACAGAGGCTATGGAAATCTTCAGTCTGTTAAAATGGAGGACTACACATTTAATGATTTGTCCCTCAAAATTGGCTTTCCATACCTTTTCTGCCACCAAGGGAACTGTGAGCACATCATTATCATCACTGATATAAGGTAAGTTACTTCTCTTTAGGCAGTTGAAAGTGAGCTTTCTGTGGACAAACTTCAGACCTTAAATGCTGAATATTTGTGACACCAACTTTAAGATTGTTCTGCTGCCTTCTGCAGGGCTTATTTAAGATTTTATTCCATATACACGTGGCTACCTCTGCAAGGAAGAAAGTAATCTCCTTTGCATTATTTTAAAATAATTTGTCTGCATAAAAAAACCTGCTTTCTAGCTAGCATGTCATGACTGTGGTATGGGAGGAACCCACAGTGAAAAGCTCTTTCTGTGCAGAGCCAATGCATGGCAGATTTACAAGCTGATTCTGGAGCACAAAGAAGCATGATGCTGTTAATGGCTCTGGCTGGTATTAACTGGACTTATATGTTTAGGTTTGGCCCTGCTAAGGGGCAGGAACCAAAAACAGAACAGAGGGCTGGAAATAGTGGTCTGAGGTGGACAGCCAAGGAAGAGAAGAATGAGATGATAGTGGCTGTGAGGTAGCAACCACATCAACAGGAGAACTATTGTGTATACTCTGCTCAGTGCATAACAGGTAGAGAGACCACTTTTCTGATAGTCTGTAGTGGGTGACATTGTTTTCTGTTTTCAGAAGCCTGATGTACCTGAGCATTATTAATAAATGGTGCTTCCCAAGAAAAATACAACCCAGAGCAGGGCATGGTTGCAAGTAGGTGATTTCAGGATTATGAGCCTCTAAACATTCACCTGGTGATGTTTTTGCCTGTTTGTCTATGTAGGAGATAAAAGCTTTGAAAAGACCATCTAAAGGAGATGGTCTGAAGACTTCTGAGTTACTACACAAACTGAATTTACTCCTGAACATAAAATCCATGGATGGTGCAACTAGAAGTCTATCTCTGGATCTTCGTCTGTGTTAAGAAATGCTAAGAAGTCTAGTCATAGTTTACATAGGAATTTAAATCATGCCATATCTTCAGTGTCCATGCTTATGTTCAGATAAATTCCAGTGTGGCTGAGTCTTTATTGTATTTTATGTGTTTATTTCCCTCAAGGCTCATTCATCAGGATGATTGCCTGGACAGGAACCTCTATCCCTTGCTCATCAAGAAACACTGGTTATGTACCAGAAAATGCTTTGTGTGCAAAATGTATACAGCCAGGTACACTACATTCTCAACCCTTTTAAGTTGTTTTCTTAAATAAGTCTTTCTAGGTGCTGCTGCTAGCTTAAAAAAAAAATAGAAATTCTGTATGTATTTGATAAGGTGCGTGAATAATCTTCATGACAGTATTCTGAAACCTTACTCTTCAGGCAGTTGTCCTCTCTCTACCAAGAAAAGGCCTCCTGCAGGTAGCATTCATTTGGAGGTGATGATGCAGGATGATCAAAAGAAATTAAATGATGAAGAGGCTAATTATTTGGCTTAGGTTTTTTTGCATACATAGAATGTGGCTCTTGATCAGTTACTTCTGCAACATCTTACTTTTGGGGGAAAATACTGTATTTTTCCTCTATGACAAGACGTGATTCAAATTCGTTTGCCAGAAGTTTTACAGAGCTTCATTAAATCTAGCATTTAAGTAGATGGAAGTATGAATCTGTCCAACTTTAATACAGTAAATTCTAGACATTTTTAAAAGGCATGTACCTTTCCTCTACTTGAAAACTGTGCTGTGCAGCTGGACTTGAAATAATTTTCTGTGTTGCACAGATTTTTTGCAGTTAAGAGGAGAATGTGAATTCAGTGGTCTTTATACAGTTGAGTGCTGTTTGAGACATGAGAAAGCCTTTAAACAGATATAGTAGAAACTTCTCTAAAGGAGTTCTAAAGACTAGGCTAAGCTTCTTGATTTTATAGGTCTGAATGATTTATTTACAAAACCACCCGCTGCCCCTTTTTTCCCCCAGAGCAGCTTACACTCAGTCTCAGTTTGACGCAGCAGCTGTGTCCTTGTTTTCTTGCTTGTTTGGCCTTAGACTTCCCAGGAATCAGGCAAAGAGCCAGTTCCCCTTGTGATGGGAGCCTGTCCTGGTGTTCCTAGCAGAGCCCCTAGGATGCCTTCATAAGTGGCTGTAATCTGTGAGGCATTTATCCGTAAGGGGAGGTGGAGCCAAAGGGTCAATATGAGCGAAAGATGGAATGGGGAGGGCATTACCAGGGGTGATGTAAATGCATTAAATTAAAACCAGGATTAAGCACTAAGCTTAAGTGGGGAGATGCTAAACCATGGATAGTAGAGCTGCTTTGGCTGGCTGTCCTGCATGTTCTAATCTGTGCAGATAGCATCTTTAATCACTAGAGGCCTTGAGCTGTCATGGCCTCTGAGTGCTACCAGAAATTAATTGCCTGGTGAAATGGCAGGCCCTTCTTGTACTGGCAGCTGAGTTCATGTTAACTTGAGTGCTGGAGTGTGCAGCAATCCTCTCCTTGTCTGGTTTGCATCATCCAGGCCCTTTGATTAGATTCGTAAATGAATTTGGTTATTACTCATTGAGTCAGACACGTGTCTGCTCTGTATCACAGTTTCTTCCTTTAAGGGAAAAGAAATTTTTCTTTTATGATTTAAATGGCCATAGGGTGGTGAGAAGATTCCTGTTTATGTTGGGGGTTTTTTTGGTTATGCGCTGTACCATCTATGCAGGTTTGAGGAGGGCCTCAGGAAATGCTGCTGTAGCAGTGTAAGATAGCAGCTGTGATTGACACAGTGGAGTTTGGGAAAGAGCTGTGTGCCTGGGGTGGGAGGTACTCAGTGTAGGTAGTACCTGGTCGTATAACATTATTGATGATGTTTGTTACTACTGTCCCCAACTCTTGAGTAAGATGTTGAAATGTTTGTCACGAATGTGTTGGACTCACATGGAAAACACTTGTATTTTGTAACCTGCAGGTGGGTGACCAACAAAGACAGTCTGGCACCAGAGGATCCTTGTTTCTTCTGTGATGTTTGTTTTCGGATGCTCCATTATGATGTGGAAGGCAATAAACTGGGGGAGTTTCTTGCATATCCTTATGTTGATCCTGGGATTTTCAACTGAAACTGACCTGAGCCAGAATGAATTCAATGAACTACATAGCTGAATCTGTTGCTCTGGCTGTTGAAACCACCAGACAGCTTGAGTTTTGAGTGTACTGCTGGCTTTTGGGTTTGTTAGGCTTTTAATCCTCTCACCTGAGGTGTAAAGAGCCCTTTGCACTTGAAGTCTTTCTGGTGCTTTTCTGAGCAAGTAAGTATGATTTTAAAAGATAAGTTAGCATGGAAAAATATGCTTAGATATCTGCTTTATTTTAATCAGTTACATTTTTTAATACACTGTGACAACAGTACAGTAGTTTGGAGACTATGGACTCCGAAAATACAGATATTTAAAAAGACAATACGTTGCAAAAGCAGCTGTGATTTTGAGAAGTTCCGTACATCCAAGGCTCTCTGAACCTCAGAGGATGAGAACATGGGCTTTCCTGCAGACAGGGAGGTGCTTGCATCTGTAAGCTACTGCTGTCCTTGCATTGTGACCATGAGAACTGATTCCCTGAAGAGTAAACTACATTTCACTGATGACTGAATTGTAGCCTGCCTTTCAAATAACTTTAACCACAGTTCATGCAGTTTTAACTGTTCATAGTGTTCATTGTGCACTTCTTTTTGTAAGTATCATTCTGTTATTTTAAGTATTGTTGTTTCTTATTAAAACATGACCAATTTGTACTTGCCAGTCTGATGTTGAAACTGCTTGCTGAGACAGAATATACTTATCTAGTGGCTTGCTTTATAAACTCATCTGGAATTCAGTGGATTTGAAAGCTAGTAGCGCTAACTGCTTTTCTTTTGAAAGCTTCAGCTAGTTCTTAAAAACAGCCTAATTCTGGTTGATGTGCAAAACAGCAAACTCTGGTAACCTGCATACAGAAATGCATTTGACAAATTGATTTCTATTCAGGTCCTGTGGCCACAGATTCTGCAAGTGCTTACTTGATTATCTTAGATGTCTTGAAACAAAAGTGTCTTGACTCCATTCATCACTCACATACTGACTTCTTTCTGGTAGTGTATTACTTCATGTAAATATAAATCTGTGCTTTTTTTAGGACAAAAAACCCCCATGGTCTTTTTGGGGTCTTGTAAGTCAGCCAGCTGTTGGCCTGTGTATTTTGAAAACAGAGTATTGATCCAAGCACCTGTAACAGCAGGTGGTGATAGTTCTCCTATCCTTTAGGAATCTGCAGAAGAGGACTGCCCTGCCCACCACAGCTGTCACCAGTTAAACTTCTAGGGCTGAACTGCTTTGTGGTGCTGTGGCAGCTGCTTTAAATATCCCCTGCAATACAGCTCTGGTTGCAACTTCAGTATTTGCCTCCTAAGTTGCTACTCTTTGTCTTTTCCCAATCTCCCCCTCTTGCAGCTGTTGCCTGAGAATATACAGGCTTCCCAATCTGCTTCAGTATTGGAACTGATATTGTGTAGACAGCTGGCATCATTTCTAAAGATGTTGGTTGTTTTTTTGATGGTTTCTTATGCTGAGTTCTAAGGCGGCAATCAGTAGGGGGTTTGTGAAAGTGTTTTTTAAAATGTGAGTTTATTCTTTCATTAAACTAATTCTACCTCAGTATGCTTTCACCCAACTCACTTACCTTCTTTCCAGTAAAAATTTATGGTCAAATATATTTCAAAATTGCTGTCCCTGCAGATTGAGAAATTTTCCTAGGGCCAGTCCCATACTTTCAATAAGGCAAAGAGAAGCTGGCCACAGTCTGGATGTGGGAGTTCAGTGCATCCTGTGCTCAAGACAAAAGAGAGAAGAACTTGTGTTAGAAGGTGCTGTTTGTGTCTTCTGCTCCTATTTCGTATCAAATAATTCAACTTCAATGACAAGTGGAACAAAAAGGTTTCACTAAATCAAGGTTTTTAAAGATACTTCCCTGGAGTTCTCAAAGGACAGCTGGGTCTGGTCTTGATTAAATGCGTCTTTTCTGAATGAGTCCTCTGAGTGAAATCCAGCATCGTGGATTCTTCCCACTCCTAGTTAAATTTTTCTGACACCAGCTGGTTATTTGTGTTTTGGCTACTTATTAAGTGCTGTTAGTGTTTCAGTGATCAAAACTTCCAAGCAGGTTTATTACTTCATGATGAAATATGAGAAAATATTTTTTTTTAATAATTCCTTGTCTGTGTGGGTTTTTTTTAAGGCAAGACAAACCTTCTTACAATAAGATTATAAGGAAGGTAAGATGACCATTTCTACAGTCAGTGAGATCCTGTGAATTTAGGATACTTCTGGGCAATAAATATAGGCAGTAAAAGACCAAGCAGCTGAATGGGTAGAGCATGACTTCAGTGATTTGCAGCATACAAGCAGGAGCATCATCTCTGCATCCATCTCAATTAACCCTGTGAAGTAGTGGCATGGTTGACCCATTATCTGTGAAACAGCTGTGAAAGACAAAGAGCTGTGAAAGACAAACACGTTAGCCTACCAACACTTGGGTGAAAACAAGATGGACCTGGTGTACCTGATGTATACACAGTATCTTTTTTTGCTAAAAGGAGTCTTGATTCAAAGGAATGGCCCAAATTGTGAAATGCCTGTGTGAGAATTCCCATATATTTTAACATCTTTACCCTTTTTAGGGTAAAGGTACAAACTGTTCGTTTCCCAAGGCAATAAAATACATCTCATGACTAGGTGTATGTAGAAGTATACAAAATCCAGTATACAGGAACTCCTTGTATATGGAAGCTGAATGAGAATGCTGCTGTGTAATGGTCTAGCCATATGGCCATGTTAGTCTCTTCCCCTAGCAGCATCTGTTGTTAAATGATGGAGGTTGCAGAAACTCAAGATATGTGGAGACTGAATGTCATGCCCATCTGCTGAGAAGAATTTCTTATTGGTAGCTGCCATGGCTATTTATCTTTCAGATTTAACCTGAGGTACTGTCTTCAAGATCCAAAAGCTATTCAAATACTTTTCCATTTCATTACACAAGAACGTGCTTATTATGCACGTGAAAAGCTTTGCAAGCAGTTTCAGCATTTTGTAACTACTTGCGCATTTTAACCTTTGGGTGGGACATATTGTTGTATTCAAAATCTTCACTACATTACATAGCTGTGAACTACAACTTCCTTCCATGCTGAGTTTTAACTTCCAGTAATCAGGTAAGTGGATTCTGCTTTGTAAATACAGGCTTCAGTACTTAATCATTAACCTTTCTAAATGCCTGTAGCTTGCTACTTTTATTTCCCAAAGTAGCCAGCCTGTTACTACAAAGGTTTACTGTAACTGACTGCCACTGCGTGTTGTGCAAAGAGTCATTTACGAGCATACTTTTTTGAGCAGCAACATGGAGGCCTTCCAGCAGGCATTCTTTAAGAGAGCTGTGAAGAGAGAATAGAGAGTTTTAGGCTGCTTGCAGCTTTGGGCAGGAAGGTAGAGTGGAAGTAGTACCCTTTTGTAGAAGTGGACAAATCATGTTCTGTTGAGATCAGTACAGATGCATACATGTGCGTGTGCTTCTGTCCATAGACATAAACGGTAGTGGAATACTAAGAAATGAGAAAAACCATGGTTGCCTCTATAAAACTTAAACGTACTCCATGTGGTTAAGCCTTTAGAAAGCATGCAGCGCATTCTAAAATTAAGAAGTCTGCTGAACAAATGCAGGAAAACAGGCTCCATAAATTCAGCAGCTGGTGAACAGTATTGTTGAATGTTGAAATAAATATCCTTCTGTTGGCTTTTCTACAGTACCAAACCTATGATCCTGCCTTACCTTAACATTACAGCTAGTTTACAGATTATTGAAACCACAAATAAACATAATGGGTTCTGCTTAAGGACAACCTATAGAAGCAGTTAATGCCATCTGGGTGTATCACTATGTAAATGGACAGTTAAAAATTGGTCAGACTGCTTCAGAGAGGCGTTGGCAGCAGCTTCTGTGTAGTTGAGTACATGTGGCACAGTGGTCTCTGAAGGAGTGGTGTATTTAGCAGGGAAAAAAGATATTCACTGTGATGGATTCTGGCAAAGCTACATAATATTAACTAGTGCAAACCAGTAAAGGTGACTGAATAGCAGTTTTGAACATCAGAAATGTAATACTGCTTGTGCAACGAGTATCAGATGCTGGAGTTCTGATTCCATGCTTTTTTTCCATGTCTCTCGTCACTACTGAGGATTTTTTTGTCATTACTTAAACCATGCAAGTGAAGGGGAGGTGAGGGCTATGACCCTAGAATTATTAGGCAGTTCACTATTCTAGTGTTAGGAAGAATTAAAAAAAAAACCAACCAGCAAAAAGGCAGTGCTAGGTTTTAATCTCTTCAGAATTACAGGATGGAGGAGTTACTTCATAGTAGTGCCTGATTTCAGTGAAAGAAAAGCATTATTCTCAAGAAAAACTTGGCACTCAGATTCTGGAAAACAGAAATTTGAAAGCAATGCTAAGTTACTGACCTTCACCTGGTCCTGACATATTGGGTGTTGAAGTTGCTTTTTCTATTACCAAATATCTAACTGCTTAGTGCTACTGCAAGCAGAACTGCAAACAGATGTAAAGATTGTGCCTTGTTTTATAGATGAGAAATCCCTTTTCTCTGTCCTACCCTGAGCAGGAAACAAAAGAACAACAAAAAACCCAGGTGGGCTGACTGAAGCAGCCATGGCAGCAATTTACAAGGCATGTAAACAAGAAATAATTTGTCTTTACAGTCTTTGATACCAAGCTGTTTTGGTCATACTGAAAAGTATGCCTTGTGGAATAGCGTGAGTGAATGCTTCAGAAGTACTCCTGCAGGCTGCAACTGTGTTTTTCTGTTGCTGCCTTGAAGGGGATACAATGCAAGGCAATATATACATCTGGAACACTGTCACCATCCATCATATCCCCCTAACAAGATTCTTAGGACTATTAATTTCTAACCAGGCTGGCCTCTGTCAAATACCATTTGCAGTCACATGCAAGTTGGTCCTAGTTCTGACGTTAGGCAAAGTATGTGTTTCAAGATAGAATTTCTAGAGGAGCTTGTGCCTGTTTCATTCCCTTTCATGCCTTTAGGAATTTTTCTTAAAATATTTCACCAGTGTTCCTGTTAAAACTCAAGTTAGAAACCCCCAGGTTAATGCCAAGGCAATAAAATCAAAATAGTACTAAAACTAGACCCTTGTTGTTCCTATGTCTACACATGTTAGTTAGTATTAAGAACAAGTCTTTCTTTATCATTTTAAATTCTTTATTTTCATAAATTGTTCAAGACAGTGTTTTTCAACCAGTGTGCATCAACAGGTTCTGTGGGAACACCACACTTTCTAGTATACTTATTATACCAAAAGCATACCATGAAGTCACATTGCAGTAAATTGGCACAATGGGTTTTCTAAGAACAGAACTGAACTTGTTTAAAAAAAGTGATTAAGTATACTTGTACATTAACATTTTAAAAGCTATAAAAATGCTGCTTCCAACTCCTACAAAACACAGTGAAAAGACATTCCAATGAGAGTTGAAAAAAACTACACACAAACAGAGGTTAGTATCATAGGAAGAGAGGAGGTTTTATACAAACGAAGCAACTGGGCAGTTAAAAGTATTTACACTTTTTCCTGCTATTAGTTAGACAAACATACAGTAGTCAGGTAAAAATAAACTACAAGTCCTGTAACATGTAAGCATTTATTTTCTAACTGGAATTTTCTTCTTTTGAAATGTGTTACCTATTAATACTGGACAAACTATTGGCAAAAGGGTTTAAATACTTTTAAACCAAGTTTAAAGGGGTTTTATTTCACAAAATTTAACTTTAAAATACTATGCTTATAAAATTATTTAAAACTTTCGGCAGTCTATAGATTGCAAATGCAAAACTTAACGATCCCCTAATTTGTGTTTTAAAAAAAGACTCCGGTGGTGTCATTTGCTTTCCAAGGCAGAATCTTTTGCTGGCTTTTCAAGCTCTCGCTCTTCACCACATGCCCTAGAAACAAAATAAAGCAACATTAATGAGCATATAAAAATGCGGAGAACAAGACTTAGTCCAGATGAACTTCTACGGTCTAGAGTAATCGTGACACTGATGGTACACGTAGCAGTAGGTGAAGTCCGGGGAACCGAGGCAGGTAGTGGTGCCAGCTGTCCATCTTCTCTCTTAGGCTGACTGACCCCAAACATCATTAACATCCCATTAATGGCTGTGCCTGGCTGTGAATGGCAGTCATTCACAGAAATGGGTTTGTGTTCCATCCAGGCAGCCCTCCCCTAGTCTGCTGCCAAAGGTATGTCCACTCAGGTGGAAAAGCACGCTGGGTTAACATACTTTACCAACTATAAATTTTCTTAATAGCCAGGAATAATCCACTGTGCCCCCCAAACACTAAGGTAACCTCAGGAAGCAGTATGCATTTTTTACCAAATGAGAACAGGAAGATGTTCATGCGTGCCCATCACTTCAGAATTACTAAGTTACACAACTTCAGAAAGGTACGGACATGTCTTGCGCCCAATTATAAAAGGGAGTAAAGTTCAGAACTGGACAGACAGCAGTGTGATTTGAGAAGTTTACAAATTATTTGCTTAGAGTCAGTAGTGGGAACTGCAGCCATGTTTTGAACAATGATGATTTGTTCACATTTATTTTGCTTACTAGTTTCTCATTTCTAAGAAACTGAATTTTGCAAATAAAAATGTATGAAAAAAAGAAGACTGAAAGGAAGACTGCGTGATGGAAGAGACACCTGTCTGTAGCTTGACTGAATTCAGAACAGGTATGTGGATGTATTTCTCAACATGCCAAATACATGCAAGAGCTCTTATAAAATCTAGTTTATATAGCTGCTAGCCATCAATGACTACAAGCTCACAGAAACTGCTCCCACATAGCCATACAAGATTTTTGTAAAGTGGGTTTGTTTCTGTGTTTAGGTAAGTCAAAGAAAGTGTAGAATTCAAGGCCATAGCAAACATCACACATGCTTAGAGGTAAGTATTTATTAGCAGAACATGACACTCCCACTAGCTCATTCATGGAAGATACATTTGCAAGTTTTACAGATACAATCACAATTACCGAAGTACTAAAAATATAAATTTTCTTGCCTCAAAGTTACTTTTTTTGAGACAGCTTTTACATTCAAACAGCCTTTTTCAGGCATATTGCGTAACTACCTGAAGTATCTGCCTTAAATTCCTTTTGACCAATGTCTGTCTGTTGAGATGTCATGTATGCACCCAAATACTCTTAATTCTTTAAATAACAAATATAAAGGCAATCTGACTGAGATTGTCTATCTGTCAGTCAAAAAATCAAAGAGCTGTCAGGTAGGTTCTTCAGGACAGGGAAAGGAGCAGGTCTTGAAAAAATTCTACCTTGGAGAACCAGTTCAGTATCCATTTATATTATTATATGCCTTGCTATTGATTTCAAGTAACTCAGGTATAGCACTTTGTTAGGACCGTACTGTAATTTGACCAAACCAACCTACATAAGCAGTGTGCTAGGCTGTCTAACCCATGTTAGAAACCTGCACTTGCACCTTCATGATGTTCCTGTAACATGCTGCTTGTTCAGGCCAAATGAGTATTTGGCATCATTGGTTGAAAACTCCCAAATGTCACTTCTGAGAGCTTTGTGATCAGAAGCCAGTACTTCTGAGGCTACCTCTCAGCACTTAACACATTCATTTTCATCTTAAGGGTTTGTTTTGTTCTGTTTATCTTGTTGTAAGTAACTGTAAATACCCCACTCATTTGTAGAGTTTCAACTTGGCAGACAGCCAAAAGAATGCCAGGCAACTGCAGTTTTTCCTGGCCTGCACGAAGACAAGGATGAATGGAAAGCTTACTCCAGTACATCTGGCTGGACAAAAAAACTCCCTGAGCAAAAAGGTGCAGAAGTGCTCAGAGAAAACAAAGTGGTACAACAAAACAGTTTAGCTCAAGGATAATTCTAGGGCTTTTCCTCACTGTTTACTAAATTATATTAAGTATTTCTCATATTCTACAAGAGAGTTACTGCTTGTTCTTGTTTACAAAAGAGCATTTTTCAGAGAGGATAAGGTTTAAATACTTACCTCCTGACAAATTAACATTCTTAAGACCTCTTGTTTGAAAAAGGTAAATTCATCAACCTCTAGAAGGTGTTCAAACTTCTGAAATTTCACAGGTCTAAATTCTAGCCTGCCGTTTACCTGCATTTGGGCAATTCTATAGCTATACTACAGAACGCTAATTAAAGTGGTTTGGCTTTTGATTAGAATACATGATTTCACAAATAACTTGATAAATCCTATTAGTTTCTGCAAGATTTGGTTCAGGCCTCCTTGGCTTCCAACTCAATAGCAACAAGTAGTCTAAAACATAGCAGAAAGCTGTTACGTTGCCCTGACGCATCACATGCTTATTTTCTTCTAACAGGACATCCCATAATTTTTTTCTCTTAAGTCTCCGCCATAGCAGTGAGCAAAGTAACTTTTAAAATGTGTATTCAAAACTTTTAACAGAAGATTTGCATGCTACTATCATTCTCTGAAGCTGAGAGAAAAGTCTGTAAACAGTACCTCAACAAGGTTAAGTCACTTCCATATACTGCTGTTCTATTTTACATAATTTTGCTAGAGCATAACAGATCCTTATCTCAGTAAGGCATTAACTCACTTTTTCTTACTGCCAACTTCATGCCTATCTTTCTTTTCCTCAGTGTTCTCTCCATTATGTTGTGATTGGTTGGTGTCTTGAGCTTCAGACCCTCCGTTCAGAACCTTGGAACCTTTGAAATGAAAGGGCAGGGAAAGAAAACAGTACTGAAGGCAGCAAAACTGTGCTATAAAAAGCCCAAATTTCTTTACCTTCATCAACTCAAAGACTCTTAAGTATTTTCCCCTCACCTTGATACCCAGCAGCTGCAATTATACATAAAGCATGAACTGATACAGCTTCAACTTCTGAAAATTCCATGGAATGAGCCTCATCCCATCATTTCAATAATGTGAAATCAACAGTGTATGTATTTAATGAGATTTTGAGTTCTTGTTGTGCTTGCTAGGCTACAAATGATAGGACTAATGCTTATTTATATTCTAAGCAGTGGGAGAAATACACTTCAGCAGTAAATTCTGTTTATCATTTCAACCTGGTCACACGGTTTTGGGGAATTTCTGATACTTTAACTGGAGAAGTTATTTGTTCCACAGATTCTCATTTACTCTCAACTCTAACAAGTATGTATATAATCAAAATATGACAAACAGTATATATAAATAGAGTAAAATTGTTTAAGTATAGCATGCATTTGTCAAGCCGTAAAACAAAGCAGTGTAGAAGCTATTATTTAGTGAAGTCAAACCAGGAATATTTAACCTCTTTAAAATTTCTGTGATTAGTATTTGTTTTCCTCTGGTATTACAAGCCAGTGAATTTAGAGTGAATTCTTGAGGAATGTCACTTTAAGTCAGAATTGACAGTCCATTTTATTTGACATCACAGGTTTACAAAAAAACCCTTCCATTACACTACTGTTCTGCACCAAGTAAAAAACCCAAGACATTACTCATCTGAATACTTACAGGCTAAGAGGTGCTAAAAAGCAGACAAGATCATTTTAAGATAGCATTCTAGTAGCTGATCTATTTAGTCTTGCTCAGAATCAGTTCTGAGTTTGAATGCCATGGGAGGAATTCAATGAAACATTGAAAGCTATAATCCTTTGCCACAAAGTAGATAGCCTGGAGCTGTACTTCAGTTGAAGTACAAGCTTCTGTAATTGTTACACTTTTTAAAGATACTAAGAGTTCAGCAGTTCAGTTTTTAAAAGGGCACAAGTAGGAATGTAAGGAACCAAAATTTATCTTTGTATTAAATAAAGAAAAATCTGTTTCCATATAGCAGTGTGGAATCGCCCTACACTGGTATTTCAGTGTGTTCTGTTGATGTCTGGTGTTAACCTTGTCTGGAGCAGCTTCATTAGTTGGACTATGTGTAGGAAGCCTTTCAGGACAGATTCTTTGTTAAAGTACTAGCTGTGCTGATCACTGGCTGATCTGTGATGGAACCTCTACTACACCATGCATACTCCTCTTATTTTGTTCCACTATTTAAAAATGCAAGTATCTATTTTACCACTTTTTTTTTTTAAAAATAACCGACCTAATTATTGCTCTTTTATTGTAGAGCATACTTTCTATGGAAAGCTCTCCGCACCATGCTGTACTCGTACAAGTGCTCATGATTAATCTGGAAGGCCTGTTCTTCCCTAAATGATGATTATTTCTTTACTGTTAGACTTAACTACTAAAGTTGCATCACAGAAGTAGCACCTAAATAGTTAAAAGCTGCTGCTACACACAGTAGAATGCATCATATAGGAAGAGGCTAGTGAAGGTCATTAAGCATAGGTGGAAGTCTAGACACCAAAGGTTACTGGAGGAATGGAAGGTAGTAAGTTATTCTAACTCATGTTTAATGGGTTTTTTATTCCATGAGGTAATAAAGTTAGAATTACAGAGGAGTAAAAAATGCTAAATTCAATTACTGAAAAAGCCTTTCCCTTCAGGCAATAAATATAGAATAGCCACCAAAAACATTATACCCTTCATCCTGAAACTTAGTTACAGCAGTATTATCCATGATTATTGAAGACAGGTAAAGCGTTTTAATAGATGGGTAGACTTCCTACATCAAGTATTTTTTTAAGATGGCTCAGAAATTGATGGAGACTAGTTTTTTTATATGACAAGAAACTAACAACACAACTGACTTTACCTGTTTGGTCCTTTTCCTTTTCCATTTTTTTGTTTGCTCCTTTCTTCCACTGTTCCTTGGTTTTGTTGGCTTCCTCATGCTGCTTCTGCTCTGCAAGTGATTTATTTAGTACTTGGGAAAGAACAGAATCTCCTTCCCCAACCAGAAACATGGTCTTGAACTTGTTATAGAGCATTGTAGATTTCTCCATGATAACTTGGCTAACTTTAAATTTCCGTATCTGAAATAAAAATAATAAAGCAATGAGCTCCACTTACTATTTAAATTTCTATATAATTTCATCTCATGCTAGATGAAATTCTTAATTTAACCTGAAATGAGATCATAGACTTTTACGCTCTCTGAAGTATCACAAAAATCAGAGAACACCCAGGCTGGAAGGGACTTTGAAAGATGATCTGGTCCAACCTTTCAGGGGAAATGGAGCCTGAATGAGATTATCGAGCATGTTTCCAATCGCATCTTGAGAACCTCCAGTGCTGGAGGCTCAACCACATCCCTGGGGAGGTTATTTCAGTGACTGTTCTCACTGTAAAAATTATGAAACCTCTCCTAGTGCGACTTGTACCCACTGGCCCTTGTCTTCTCCACGTGGCTCCTTGTGAAGGGAGAGCCTCCATCCTCTTCGTAGCTGTCCATTAAGTGCTGGAATACTGTGATGAGGTCCCCCCCAAGACTCCTCTGGGAAGAAAAGACCTAACGCCTTCAGTCTTCAGCACTTTGAATCTTCATGGCACTCCTTCAGACACTCTCCAGTCTGTCCACTTTGTTCTTAAATTGGGACCAGAACCGGACACACAACTCTAGTAGTAAACAACATTGACAGCATTTTAACACGGGTGACTGATTAATACTGCAGATCTCACCTTCTTTAGAGTCAGAATCATCTCTGTATGTTTCTGAGCTTGTTGCATTGTGACTTGAAGGGATGCAAGCTCATCAAGAGCCTCAATACACCTGTTCACATCCTGTATAGAAACAAAAAACTAGTTTGAAGACTTAAATTACATGTCAGTAATCTTTAATTAGTCATACTAAATTAATTTCCATGCTCAATGATACATTCCTAATAAAATCCTTAATTTGATTATGTACTTAATGTTAGAACAATTTGTACAGTCAAACTTGCAAACAAAAATTACTATCAGTTGCCTTTCCATAACAAAAGGGAGATGCTATTTGAATAATTAATTTTTTAAAATAATTTTTTCCTTTCAAAATACAAACTCAAGCTTTATGCCACTCTCCCAATTCTAGTACTTTCATGCTTGAAGCTGTTCTCCATAGTAAGCCTTTTCTATACACTATTTTCCCCAAGTGACTTGCCACTGAGAAGGTAGCAAAGAATCTTAAGTGGACTACAGTTAATACACAGAACTGTATCGCTGTAGATTTTTCAGCTGCATTAATGACACACTATGCAGGACACCCAGAAGTACTAATATGAGCTTCTGATTCATTTCTAAGAACGACACTTACTCTTCCTACTTAAATCTAACAAGATTCATCACCAGCACAGTTCATAGTAATATTCTGCATCTTGTATAAAACTGTAGCTCCTGTTCTCAAGGGAATTAAAAAAAGAAACCCCAAACAAACATGTCAGGACTATGCTCAGCAGAATTATTGTGTTTACTTGATACTTACCATTACGATAAACTAAGTGACCTTGCTGTAGCTCTACAATGTTCTTCCCAGTATTACTCCAAGGTATTTGCTCCATTACACCTCTGAATCAGCAGCTGAGGGAGGGGAATGGGGTGGTGTTCCATTTTTGGTTTTTTATTCATTATTTTAGGGGAATTTAATCTGTCTCAGAATAGAGTGATTTACTTAGCCAAACCATTAAGTTGTGAAGTTAAAGCTTTCTAAATTTTATTTAAGGTGAACTATTTTGAGACAAAGTACTGGCATGGGCTTAAGTAAAATAATGTAAGAATAGGTCACTCTGGAAGTGAAGGTTTCATATTTAACAGTGGTGGGTTAGCTTTGGCCAGCAGCCAGATGCCCACCCAGCCACTCACTGCTCCCCCTTCAACAGGGCAGGGAGAGAAAACAGGATGAGAAAGCTCATGGGTTGAGATAAAAGACTGGGAAATTGCTTACTAGTTACTGTTGTGGGCAAAACAGGCTCTACTTTGGGAAAATTTAGTTATTACCAATTAAAATATACTTGGTTTGTGAGAATCAAAGACAAACATTAAATCAACACTCTTGGTTCCCCTACCTCTCCCATGCTCAGCTTCACTCCAGACTCCCCTCCCCAGCCCATCCCAAAACAGTGCAGCTGGGGGCAGATAGTCAGTACATCACAGTTCCTCTCTGCTACTCCTGTGCTCTCCCCACAGGCTGCAGTCCGTTAGGAGAAATCTCCAGCATGGGCTCTCCACAGGCTTCAGTGTGAACATCTGCTTGTTCAGTCTCTCCCACAGGCTACAGGGAAACAGAGCACCTCCTCCCTTCTTCTCTGACCTTGATGTTCCCTCTGCTGTTCCTCACTCTTTCCTCTTCTCCTCCTTCTCCCTCTGCCCACTGTGTTTTGACCTTTCTTAAGTAAATTTTCACAGAGGCACCACCATCTTGGCTGAGGGCTCGCCCATGCCCTGCGGGTCCTCTGGAGCCAGTTGCAGCTGGTTGTGTCCAGCATGGGGCAGCCTCCTGCCTCCTAGAGCCTTGCCTCCAACACCCACACAACACTGAGTTCCCAAGTTGGAGCTGCTTATCATGCTACTGTACATTACTGACAGTCATATTTTCTCATAGTACATCTGGCACTGACAAAACAAGACACTAAAACCAAAGGCTGAATCCCTTTCAGCACCATCCATCCTTGCAATGTTACTCTGAAAAGACCATTTAATCAGCTAGGCAAAGTGCTCAGACTGAAGTCCCTCTCACAACTCTACTTGGCCAGTTAACAGCAGTGAGGAATTCCTGGTATTCAGCAGTACATAAAGGCAGAGATGGAATGAAGCCTTGTACTTGCTTTTTCAGTTGTGTAAATGGAAGTGGACTTTCAAAGATTTGTATCCCCTCCAGGACTTCAAGTAAGAAACTGGTGAAGTAATTTTAGTCTGGTCTCATGATCTGACGTTTCAGTTAGAGGAAAAAAAACAAACCAGAATAAAAACAGCAAAAGCACAAATAATCTTGAATTCAGAAAAACTGGTATTATTCTAAAGCACCAAAGGCATAGAAATTAAAATAGTCTTAAAAAAAGATACAGCTCTGGTCTTCCCCTGTCTGTTTTCACTGCCCAACCTTAACAGTGGATGCCAAAGCATAAGAATTTAGATAAAAATATTGTGTTTGACAACCCTCACTGTTAAAAAAGATTTTTCTTACGTCAAAGCAGTATTTTCTCCATTGACTTCAGTGTTCACTGCCTCTTAGTCATTTCACTGAGAAGAGTTTGTAATCTTCCCACACTCCACTGAGGTATTTACACACATGGAGAAGATCCTCCTCTCAGACTTTTCTTCTCCCGGCTGAACACTCCCAGCTCTCTCAGCCTCTCCTTCTATAACAGAGGCTGGAAGCCCTTAATTCATCTGCGTGGCCCTCTATTCAGCTCCCTACAGTTCATGTCTCTACTGTACTGGGGAGCCCAGAACAGGGATCCCGGGATCCATGTCTCACCAGTGCTGAGGGCACCTTCTTCCATGTTTTAGCAACCCTCTAATATGGCCCAAGAACCTGTGGCAAAGGTTGGCCACCTTTCCCACAGGTGCACATTGCTGGCTCATGGTAAGCCTGGTGTCCACCAACACCCCCAAGTCATATTTTGCCAAGCTGTTTTCCAGACGCTCAGTCCCCAGCCTGTGCAGGTGTATGGGGTTATTCTTACCCAGGTGCAGAACCTGAACCTTTGTTGAACTTCATGAAATTCCTGCTGGCTCATTTCTCCAGCCTGCTCAAGTTCCTCTCAATGGTAACACACCCATCAAATCTTTCCTTTCAGTTTTGTGTCATCTGCAGATTTGCTACAGGTGTGGTCTGTCCCGTCATCCCAGTCACTAAGATGTTTTAACAGTACTGACTACTAATGACTGGGCTTTAGGTGGACTCGGTGCCACTGATCAGTCTTCTGTGCCCAGTGGTTCAGCTAGTTTTCAGTCTACCTTGCTGTTCACTTACATAAAGGCAGACTGATGAAGTCTGGACATGAGGCTGTTATGAGAGACAGTACCAAAAGCCTTTTAAAACTTAACATCCACTGCTCTCCCTCATCCATCAAGCCAGTCATCTCAGAAAGGATGTCAGTTTGGTCAAACATGATTTCCTCTTCATTAACCCATGCTGACAGCTCCCAGAGACCTTAACATCCTTCATATTATTGGAAACAATTTTGAGGAGGATTTGCTCCATACCTTCCAAGGGATCACTGTGAGGCTGCCAGATCCTCTTCTGGAAGATGAGCGTGACATTTGTTTTCTTCCAGTCCTTGGGAAGGTCCCACTAATCACCAGGACTTTTCAGAAATAAAATGGAGTGGATGCACAATGACATCATCACACTCCCTCGGCACTCTGATAAAACTGATGCAATTTATTCTGCATCAGGTCGCACTTTGTTTAGATGTTCCTTAACTTGGTCCTTGTCCACTGAGCATTAAGTCTTTCCTTTTCTGGACTTACCACTGGTCTCAGGGATCTAGGATTCCTGAAAGGAATTGTACAAGCAAACCGAGGTCAAGAAGGCATTGAGTACCTTAGCCTTCTCCTTGTTGTTTTTCACTAGATCCCCCACACCATTCAGCAGCAGGCCATTTTCCCAGTCTTCCTTTTGCTCGTGAGGTACCTGAAGCAGCTTTGTTCTCCTTCATTTCTCTCCCCAGGTTTAACTCCAGGTGGGTTTTTGGCCATAGCCCCATGCTTGGACAGAGTTTGCATATTCCCCCAAGGTCACCTGTTCCTGCTTCTACTTCCTGTATGTTTCCTTTTTTTTTTTTTTTGCCTTCTGACTACAGTCAGGAGCTCCTTTTTCATCTGTGCAGACCTCTTGCCACATTTGGTTATTTTCCTGCTTGTCAAGATGAATCAGTCTTGAGAAGGAGGTAATCCCTAAAAGTGAGCCAGATCTCCTGGTCCCTTGTTCACTCAAGAGATTCTTCCAAGCAGATCCCAGTGGAGGCCAGTCTGCTCTCCTGAGTCCAGGGCTGTGATCCTTTTTGCCCTCCTCACAGGATCCTGAACTCCGTACCAGTCAGTGCAGCCAAGGTTGCCCCCAACCTTTGTACCCCGACCAGATTTTCACTGCTTAAGAATCAGGTCCATCAGGGCATCTTTGCTTGTAAGTTCCTTGCTCACCTGTGTTAGGAAGCTATCACACTGCAGAAGCTTCCTGGATTGCCATATAATCCCCATGTTGTCCCTTCAGCAGGTACTGGAATGGTTCAAGCCTCCAATGAGGACCAGAGCCTTTGAACCAAAGGTGTCTCCCCATTGCCTAAGATAACTTAATTCTTTAGTTCTATCTGATCAGGTGATCTGCAGGACATCCGGAGGACATCATCCATACTGGTCTGCCCACTAATCCTGACCCATAAACTCCCAATTGGCTATCTCAATCATCTGCAGTTCAATGCAGAGCTCACACATTCCTACCGGTCTCTCACATAATGCTATCCTGCATCTTGTCTTCCCAGCACCAGTCTTTCCAAAACAGCCTGTACATATACATGGCAAAGCTCCAGTCCCATGAACTATCCCACCAAATCTTCGTGATGCCAATAAAACCATAGCCCTGCAACTGTAGACAGATGTCCAGTTCCTCTGGTTTGTTCGCTAGGCTGCCTGCATTAGTGTACAGCCACTTCAAAGCAGCACTCAGTTGTGCTGATTTTCCACAAAGATTACAAGAGCTTTCCTCATTATGCTGTACTGTCAACGCTTCCTCATTTCAGTGCATATGCCTGTGGTGATGCCACTGCAGTCCTGTTCTGTTGAGGAATTCTGTTGATTACAAGGGCAATTCTGTTTACATGACACTGCAAGGTTTGATTGCCACCCTGCTTCACCATCTCCTCACTTTCTCCTCTGCTATTGTTCTTCATTTAAAGCTCTTTAACCAGGTTAGCCAGACTCTTGGCACTAATTTTGGGTGGATCCTGCCACCTCCTAGCAGTCCTATCCATTTTTTCACAAGACCTTTCCTCAAGAAAGGGGCCATCACCTATGTCCCCATACCTTGACCATCATACTTAGAGTCACAAAGTCATGCTTGATACTTTGCAGGTCTCCCCTGATTGTATCATTGCTGCCAGACATAGAAAACCACCAGCAGTTAAGGCCAAACAAGCCTCAGCCTGTCAGCAATGTTCCAGTAAGCCGCACATTTCCCTCGACAATGAATGCGGTCAGCAGATGGGGGTCTCCATCTCTTGCATCAGGGAGACTGCCACTACTACACTCCTTGTGTCCTTCTGGTGATTCTGCATGGCTCAGGCTGATCTGGCAGAGATGTTTCATTTGACAGAATTCTCTCTGAATGTTTCCAGTAAATAATTTATTATTATTTTCAAACAAAACCAATTTTATTTGCTGACACTGATCTTTTATTGTTCACAGTAACCTCACTTAAGCAGCAGTTATCTTCCAAATTGAAAAAAATCCATTTGTTCTCAGAATATTAATTAAAAACAAACATGAATACCAAGTATTTCCTATTGGAATTATACAAATAAGTCAGTTTAAAACCAAAATACTTACAAGATTATCAATTTTCAGGGAATTCTTAATTTCTGCATGTATCCTTTGAAGCCTAGAATCCATTGATGTTTCTGAAGATTAAAAATAGTATGCATGAATATGTGGAAACTGCAGCAGGTTTGGTTTTGTAGAAACCTTTCCACAAATCTGTACTTCACAGACAATGCAGAAAAATATGGGCAGGAACTCTACATCAGGTATGATGCAGGTCCACACATAAATACACCATAGGGCTTACTTTCACAAATAAAGTACGTGGCTTTTTGAAGCTGGACATTACCTATGTAGTTTTCTCCTTAGGAGTTAAGAGCTGAAAATAATTTTCTGTTTCAGTATATAGCTGTCACCCTCTAATTGTAGGTCAAGTTAAAAGAAAGAGTCAATAAACACTAGAAGTTACAAAGCTGGAAAACCTTTAATGACAGGACACCTAGACATTGATGGTTTGTTTTCAGTAATTTGGACATGATTCATGTTACAGTCCAAATCCATCCAAATAAAATGTTCCTGGTACCTGCTCCAGCAGGCGTGCAAGATGAACAAACATCTAATTCACATGCAGAATACGGTTTGGATTTTTTCATACACAAGTGGTGAATGAAACACTGAGCAATACTGCAAGCAAACAGTTTCCTCGAAGTCCAATCCATCTCAGATGGGTTTGGACAGGTTTTTTTACCACTGCCAACACTGGGTTGGTTGAAGTCCATGCCTCTGGATCTGTACTATACTACAAATTACAGCCAATGGTTTGGATTGCCCTTAAAGACAAGAGTACTAAAAAAGGAATGGCTTATCCCTACAAAGGTCAGTTTGCAAGTGTGAATTAGTAGACAAAACCACAGTAATCTGAATCTAAGCCTCTTCCTTAGGAAGAACAAGCATCTTGCTTAGCAAGCCTCCTGCTCAGTAAGAAGTAATATCTAAATGCTTTCAAATGGTCCCTCAGATTATTGGTTTGAGAAGATAGCAAGGAAAAAATGAAGGGAAGAACTAAAGCAATTCACTTCAAAGAGTAAGAGCTTTTGTTTCTTGTTCACAAACAGAAGGGATTATTGAGGCTCAAATGACAGTAAAATGGGAATAGCAAAGACCTGGTCTAATGCACTGAAGAACGAACAAACCTAGAAGAACAAGAATGCACTGTTTCACAGACCTGATGGAAGCAGTCATGGATCAGACATCTTGGACTGAGTTCCCACAGCAACCCTTAGCAATAAATTATCTTATTCAGGCAGATAATTCTGTTCAAAATTTTAAGATAACCAAAAATACTGCTTAGCTTTTTTTAAACTAACCTCTCTTCTTCTCCATCTTCTTAACTTCAGTTTTCTTGCCTTCTTCTTTACTCTGCCTATCAAAAACGTTATAAGTTTTTACAATGTTTTAAAGTCTGTTTTTCAGTCTTTTTTTTTTCTTTTCCTCCAGGTTTTAGGTGAGATGCAACGTTTTGAGGTATTATCTCAGTAAAACAATAGCATGCAAAAATTGAAAAGAGCCAAACCCTGGTTTTCAAAGACTGAAATAAATTAATAAAATTAATTAGCTGAGATACTGCTGATAAATCCTCCGAACTGACAGCTTTCCCTAGAAGCAGCAAATTAAAGGATTTTAAAAACAAGACTCATTTCCAAACTGTATTTTGATTTGCTTGCCATGTGAAAGGTGGTAAAATGGCATTGTATGGAACTATCTTATGGAGAAAGAACATATTTTTATTATGATGACAAAAAGAGTAAAACTATTTAATATTACCACAGAGAATTATGGAGAGATCAATTAGTCATAATCAGTTCCTATGTGACATGTTTTCACATAATTAATTGTAACAGTATACGTATCCCACAACTGACTATAAACGTATCAGTGATAATTTAAATACTCTCAGCAAACTGTAAAGAAAGGGAAAAGATTTATTACGAGTTCACTGAAATCTCCTGGCTCTCTCTTTCTAATTGTATCACTAAAAGCTAGGACTCAAGAAAAACAAAACAAAACAATACTCATCTCCATCTCAGTTACAGGACAAAGACAGGCAGTTTGAACTCTGTTCAGAGAAGATCATCAACCCCTGCTAATCAATTCCTCAATCTTGTCTTGCTGAGGGGTTTCAAAGACTCATTTTGGAATTTCCGTATTTCAGTACATCATGACTAAATATTCTGTGACTAATTTTATATGCATCTGTAAAACATCCAGGCTTGCATGTCCATAATTTTCCATGTTCCTTTCATACTCTAGCCAGTTACAGAATCAACAGTTTTTAAAGTAGATAAGACTATAGTACCTCAACTGGCAGCACAAGCCCGTGCCATTTAAATGGCATATGTAAACTTTGTATATGTACAGAACGGTGTACAAAGCACTGTTATTAAAGAAACATTAATCAAGTAGCTAAAAAGACCAGAAAATGGAAACTATGGTGATGGAGAAAAGTAACCCCAAAAAAGGTATCAGCCTATATTCAATGTAGTAGTAGAGGAACTTGAAGACAGACAGCACCAAAAAAAGTCTTTTTACTTTTTATCAGTACTGGGTTTTGTCATCAGCTATAATTCATTATGCATTCATTAACTACTACTCTTTTATCTAACTGAAACAAAGCTCCATCTACCCTCCAATGCATAAAATATGACTATTTAAAAGTAGATAAGATTTGATTTTTATAACCAAATCAATATATAAGTTTGATTGCAGAAACCCATCAGCATATGTCAGATTTAAATAGAGATATATTAATAGCTGCAAAGATACTAAGGACAATTTAGTATCTCTGGAGTTGGAAACACTAAAGTTTGCTACAGGCAAGCAGAGTAATTATATTAGGTTACCAGAGAAGGAGTGACAGGAAGAGAAGGAGAATAAAGGGCTAGAGGATAAAAAAAACCCCAAACAAACTAGATTCTTCTTAATGAGTGTGAGAAAAGCAGAATTTTGTTGTTACAGGTGAAGGGGACCATTACCCTCCTCCTTTTTCTCTGAATTTTTAACTTGTTCTCCCTTTCTTCCACCCTCCCACTAATTGTGGGGATGTGATCATCCTGCTCTTGTGGTGGTGGCTTCTTCACCCATTTGCAGGAATAGCTCTTGAAAATGAGTCAGATTTCTTCCTACTGTCCCAACCTCCCCACCTCCCACTCTTTTCTGGCAGGATCTTCTCTCCATTCTTATGCTTGATTCATTTGTAATAATTTATCTTCTGAATGCAGACTGCTCTTGGTATCACTCAACCAGCTTTGCAGTGCTCGAGTAGAGTAATTCTTAATTTTTTCCTTGTTCTGCCTGACAGTGTGTGCTCCAGCTGCCAGACACAGAAGGAAATGTTTTCCAGGTAACATTATGCATTCCAGAACCTGACCAAAAATCCATGACCATGGATTAATAAGATCCTATCAGTTTTCAATCTAATGTATCCAAAACTTAAAGAAAAACACATAGCTGTCCTGAACAGTTTTTCACACTGAATCATTTTCGCATGGATATTCTTAGATTACTTCTACACAGAACCCACCAGCTGACTTCTTCTAGAAATGCTAAGTCACTGAAACTACACTAATATCGTGCAATTTCTAGGTCAAATTCTTCCCATCCTCCCACAGCAGAACATACTTTTTACCCTCTACTTAACAAGAAGTTAATATAGACGGGGCGGGGGGGGGTGGGGAGGGCAGGAACAACAGAACACAGTGCAAACTAGTTTTGAATTTTTTCACATATTGTCTCGTCCTGTTATTTTCAAAGTACTCCTACACCTTGTGGACATCACATGTTAAAACATACTCACGATTCAGATTCTGTCTGTTCCTCTTGCTTACGCTTTCTTTCTGTTACTTCTCTCTCATGTTGGCCTCTTACAATGTTTCTTCTATGAGTTGCCTGAAAGCTTCTTCCCCCTTTTTTCTTCTGTTTTTATTTGGGATTTTATGATTGGAAAGAGGAAAAGCAAGATTATTAAATCATTGTTTCTATAAACAGGTAAACTGACATACACAAAATATCTTTGGAGCAACTCTGCTCCATGGAAAAACCTGACAAGAGCTGGCTTTCTCCACAACTAAATACACAACCGTCACATGTTGGTAAGTTCTGAATTTCTTTAGTCCTTTCTCCCTTTTTTCCTTTTCTAATGGAAGGCAAATATCCTAAGCATCAGAAAAATGAAGACGTTCCAAATGATTGGCTAAGGACAGCTTCATACCTTTCAAAAACTTGATGTCCAGCCAAATGTTCTCTTAGATGCACCCAAAGAAGAAAAAAGTCTGTGTTCCTTGGAACATAGATGGAAAAAGCCTTGACAAAATAACCACTACAGTTAAATCCTTTGTTACAAAGAAAAGTGACTTAGAAATTATGCTTTTCTTAGAAAGTATCAAAGAAGCTCCTGAAAGAATTCCTTGACAAAATAAAGTTCTCCAACTTTTATTCTATGTATCTATATTAGCTGGCCACAGGGCTCCAACCTTTATTAAAATCTAATATTAACTTCAAGAAAGATCTTCAGTCATATTACTGTCCTCTGTAATTAATATATCAGGAAAGCAAAATTATACCTTGTCACCTTCTTGTTCTTCTCCATCATCATCAGAATCAGAAGCTGATGCAGAACCCACTTTTGCAGCATTTTTCCTTTTTGGTTCAGCCTCCTTCTTTCCTTCCTTTTTGTCAAATTCCTTCTTTGACTTCTCCTCTTCCTTCTGACTTTCCTCATCTTTTTTCCCTTGCTTTTTGGACTTTTCTTCTGCTCCTTTTTTCTTTGCCTTCTCCTCCTCAGTAGCACTAAAATGTGAACAGTATTTAGACATCATACTCATTATCTACAGTGAGTTTAAAACATCACATTCTTCTATCTCAGGAATTTGATTTTTCTTTTTTTTTACCAAAGAATATTAAGTTAATTCACTTTCAGTTCATTTAATGACTTCAAAAAATACTCAGTCTTTTTCTAAAATATTAGCCCGCTACCTATGCAAAAAAAAAAGTATGGAGGCCCTAATGAATCTAACGTCAATACATGTGCATAGATCCAAAACCTAGACCTTAATGCTCAGAAGTTCTCCACACACACACAAGTGTCTTCAGGACCAGGAGTGCATAGAGTGTAAACTAGTTCTATGAAGTGTACTTGTTTAAGGTGTACATATACTGAAACTGTGCATCTGCTAATCCACAGGAAACTATGCTAATGTTCAACTTTCCCTTCTATTAACAGAAGGACTTGACACAAAAACTGAAGAGGGTAAAAACAAAATATAGGTAACAAATAGTGATCAAATTCAACCAGGAGAGATTTCTGAAACAAAAATGATTAAAAAATTACAATATTTTAGTTTTGCAGGATCTTGTCTTTTCTCTTAATAAATTGTCTTTTCCTCTTCACTTAACATAAAATTATATATGGAATTTTGCACAGATTTTACAAATCAGGAAGGTTAAAATCATCTGTCTCTTGTCCCAGAAATGTACTACCTGGAGTTACTATGTATGAATTACCTGAGCCATAAAATGAAACATCAACGCAAACAGCAACTCATACCAAATACTAACGGGACAAAAACCTGTCAGGAACTCAGTACTAATTATGATGTCTTAACATAAGGAATAACACGGTTTACAATGAAGAAGCTCTATATTATGAAACAAAATGGAACAACTCACAAGTCAGTCTCCGAAAGACAAGGTGGTTTCACCAACTTGGGTCTCCCTCTTGGTTTTGGAACCTTTACTTCAGAAGCTAGTATTTTATACAGAAATAACAGGTTAGTCTACAGCCACCATCTGCTCCTTGACTATGAGGAAGATTCTTACTCAACAAACAGAAGCTACACTTAAACTAATATATACACCCTAACTTTGTTATTATATGAAATTCAAGTGTTAAGTGAGTACCAAACTTCAATCAAGGTATTTTTGAAAAATTAGTGTTGGTAGTTTTTTTAGCTGACTGGTAAATCAAAAACTTTGATTTTTTTAGGCACAGGCTCCAACTACAGATTCTTATGGTTTTTGCACTCTGTGCAGTTAGGATTGTTTCACATGTTGTAGGAACAAGTCTCACACGGGTCATTTTCTTATGAGTATATCTGAAATTAGAGAATGGAAATAAGTCTTTCAGTATCCACATTTATGCATTCTGTTTGACATTATTTTTAGATCTATCAGGGGGCTTCCATCACTCTTCTTGATAACAAACCACTGCCAAGAAGTTCTATCACCACAGTACAGTAGCAGAGCAAAACCTTGCATTTCCTCACCATATTGTTAGGAATAAGACAATGAGTAGATCTGTCTTCTTGGCACTTACATCATTCAAATGCTTGTCTGATACCACAGTGAACATGTGGTTAGGAAACCTAATACTGAGTTTAAATTCCTGTGGTGGTACCATGGAGCACTGTTAAGCAAGAGATGCATGCATCGTATCAACACCAGAAAAGGCTGCATAGTATATTTTATAAAAGGGTATTTTATACAGGAGGTGAAAGCATGTCTTACAGATCCTTTCCTGCTCTTACAGACAGTAGTTAGTTAAAACCAACCAACCAAAAAAAGTGAAGATAAAAATACATATGAATATTAAAAATGTACATTTAGTACATGTAACAAAGGGGAGGGGGAGGAAGCTGAAGTAATAATATCCCCACAGTTTCCAAGGCAAAAGTAAGTAAGTTTAGTTGACTGTGGTTGCGCCTTCGAAAAGTTAGTTTCACATTGTCAGCAGATACAGATGAGTATAAACTATTGTTTCCCAGACTAGATGCTAATGCAATGTATTTAAGTGCTGGAAGAACTGTTTTCTGATGTAGTAATGACCACTTCAAGCATATCTGCAAGCTTACCACAAAAATACCAATTAATTAGATCATTGCTACTTTGAAAGAAACCAGCACTGCAGAATTATCACAAAATGGTTCCAATTATACATTTTTTAAAAAGCAGTTATATCTTCTTTCCATTTATCTATCAATCTATACGGACGGCCTTAAACATCTTTTTAAACAAGTTTTTCCAGCTCTTGGTTTTTACTGTCCTCTGGGCTCCACCTACAGGCTCTGTGTCCCTCCAGTTCTCTTCCTTGTGTTTTATGGATATTCTAACACAGTTGAAGTATTTTATAGACCTTTAATGAATACAAACCTTCATGGAGTAACAATGCACAAAGAGTTCTGATTGTGTGTCTATAGTTTAGTAGCATTGTATGAAGACTTTTCTAAAGGTGAAAACTTCTGCCACAAAACAAGTCTTATTTGGAGGACTAAGCATTAACGCTAGCACAATTTAAATCCACGTATGTCCTAAATGCATCAGTTTGAGATGGGGTGTTTTCTCATCTCATCTCTTAGCAAAGACCACCTTTCCCATGCGAAAATGCTCTGTAGTAAGTACTTCAGGGGAAAGCTCTCTGAATAGTTCTACTAAGGTATTTCTGTGATGAAAAAACCTAAACCTTTCCAAGTTACCTGCTGGTCGTCCTCTTTTGGGGCTTACTTTTGGAGAGACTGGCACAGGAGCTGATGCTGCTACTGCTGCTGCCACTGCTGCCGCCACTGCTGCCGTTGCCACTGCTGCTGCTTCCTCAGATTCAGCTTGTTTTTCAGCCTAATTTAAAGAATTCATTTCACAAGTGAGAAAACACAGGGCACAAATATCTCAACTACTTTCTCAAACACCACTTTTGAACTTCTGGAAATGCATTAATATGCTATTGCTTCCTCACTTGAAAAAAAGTTTCTGAATTTAGTAACAGATATTTAAGTATCACTAATTTCATCCTCTCCACACCACCACTACCTGATGCAGGAATGTTTCATATCATTTCAACCAGCCCATTCATATTCAGAACAAGGAAGTATCTTTGTACAACAAAGGAAAAACATTACTTCTAAGTATTTTTAAGATCACCATAACAGCATGCCAAAACCCAGTTTTAGGCAGATAAGTTCACGTTTTTTCTCCCATATACAAATACTCTTTATTTCAGATGCCATGATCTCCCCTAGCTGCACTGAAGTATCAACACAGTAGATGGAGCTATTCAGAAAAAACCCACCTATTTCTAGCTCTATTGACAATTACGTGCAATGAAAAAACTGTATGTTGAGCTGTAGTCAATGGACATAATGCCCTTCACCTACATAGTTATTTTAGAAGGGCTGGGTTGCACAGACAGATAGAGCTTATGGCAAAAGAAGATGTGTATCTCCCTGCAAAAATATTCCATATCACTACACTGGGATAAAAACAGTTGAGAAAAATACCAGCTGGAGAAAATATTAATAGAATTTAATGTCCTGGATGCAAGAGCACTAGCTAGCAGCAAGAGAAAAGAGTTATGGACAAAGACATATTTGAATTTAAATTTAAAGAACAAAGACAAACTTAAATCTAGGACAGAGTACAGGTACATCTCATATTAAGAGTGATTGTTTAAATGAAGACATAAAAATACTTGCTAGAATGTATTTTTCTAGTTTAAGGCAAACAAGAATCACATTCAAAGTCATAACTGCATAGCCCACCCTCTTTTCTGACCCACAAGCACACACTACATCCCTTGAAATACTAGGTTTTTCTGTTCAGCAGTGGCCTGTAGTAAGGCAACTTTCTGGTTAAAGCCCTTGGCCCACATGCCGAACCCAAGTCTGCCACCTGAAACTACGAGGTGTAACAGAAGAAATCTTCTTAGGCCTGCTGTCCCTTCTGATAACAAAAAAAGCAAAAAAACCCCCACACCTCAAACAAAACAAAAACCACCACAGAGTATTTGAATGTGTTTTGAAAAAGCAAAGTATGTGATGTGTGTGCCACCTGTGAGGCTTCCCTCCCATTTACAAGCTGAAATCAGTGTATGCATAGTCACAGACACTTCCAACTTCCTGCTGCTTCAGACTAGAGTTTTTCTCTGCATTTTGTTTTAGATTTTTATATTTTTTTTTAAAATAAGGTATTATTTAAATTACATTTTTAAAATATTCAAGTAGTTTTTTTAAGAGCACCCAAAGACATATCTTTTTCGTGTAGCAAATGATACTCAGCATGGTACTCGACTGTGACAACAGTATTTCGATCAGTTACTCAGCACTCATCCCATCCTTGCTGTCAGCACTAATGTTAGAAGTGAAATGGTTTCAAACTAAAATTAAACTTTGCCCCACTTTAATCTAGTTTTCAGTTGAGTCAGTGCCCTGATCCAGCTTGCTGTGTGACCACATAAACATTAAGGCCGAAGCATGCTGAGCAAGCACCTGGAACTGCCTCTTTTCAAAGTAACTCAAATTTTTTCCCAGGTTGAAGAGACCACAAAATCACAACCTCATGAAAAGGGAGAGTATTTCAGGTATTAGTTCAGTGTGATGAGAAAAAGAAATTAAAGAAATTCAAAACCGACTATTTTATTAGTGGTCTACCAACAGCTTCAATCTTAGTTTTTCTTACTTGCTATGGACTGTTTGGGAAAAGAAGGGAACTCCCTTCTCTACATTAAGTTCAAACAATTAAGACGTAAAACACCCTCTTGGAAAACTTTCATTCCTACAAATCTTTCAGCCATTTGAAAGGGGGGAGAAGAGTGTCAAGCACTTATGCATAATCTGTCATTAAAGAAAATAGTATCCAATATGATTACACCCAAAAATTCCAGTAAGGTGAAGTAATTCAACATATTGTTACCTTTCTTTTTCTTCCTCTTCTAGCAGCTTTAGGAATAGAGGCATCATTTGTTTTCACCACATCCTATGAAGATTAAAAATTATGCTAAGAATCTTAACAAAATAAAGATGTATTTTAAATACTTAAAGTTTTCTCCACAACTGAAGCTTCTGGGACATAATTTAGACAAGAATCCTGTAATATATAAGAATAAATCTCCTGCTTTTAAATTATTAAAACCCTGATTATCTGGTAATTGGGATTTTTTTTTTTTGAAAGATAGAAAATAAAATAATATTCTATTTTAAATAAAGGTATATAGTCATGTTTTAGACTATCTGAACAGTTTGTCTTGTCCTTCAAAAAAGTACACTTGCAGTAAAGAGTAAGTGATAAACACCAAACTATTCTACCTGTTTTAACTGAACTTATAGACAAGCCAGACTACAAGTTTCCTCCCTGATGCAAGCTTCAATTCCCGTTACCTTCAATAAGATGTGTAAACACAAGTGAACACATAGGAAGTTTTACATAATTAAACAGCTCCTGAGACTGTCACAGTAGTTATGACTGTAGCTTCTTAATAACAGATTTACATCAATCAAAATAACATTAAGATGTTCTTTGGTACATACAAAAAGCTTTCACATACCTCTTTACTGTTTTTTTCAGAAGGTAGATCATCTTCCTTTGAAGTATCCATCTCCTTTTCTTCTGATTCAGCTTCTGTAGTTATGTTATTATCCCCTTTAGGGGATAACTGCAAAGGGAGTCAAAATAGTGTAAAAAAATGCATTAAAATGTATTTAGTATTGAAAAAAGAATATGCTAATAACCATCAGGGTGCTTTTCAAAAGTCTGTAGATACAATCCTTTCTTAGGCGCACGTTAAAAGCTTGAAGTTGTTCAGAACAGGTTAAAATACAGCGATGTACTATGGTACAAGTTCCACTTTGTGTTCACAACAACATAACTACACTTTCACCATAGCACTATTACGTGAGCACTTGTAAGTGATCATGCCAACATTCAACATTCATTTGGATCACTGCTCATCTGTTACATACAGAGGGATATCTGAGACACAGACCACACTTAGCAGAGAGTATCATTCTACTGAACAAAGACTTAATGTAGTAAATAGATCACAAAGAATTTGTTTCATCATGTGTGCAACAGTAATTAGTGATAATTCGTGCCAACCTACGCCTTTTTCCCCCCTCTTTTTTTTTTGAAAACCTTAAAATACTTGTTTTCATTTCAGGTCATCAGTTAAGCCTTGAGAAATGAGGAGATTGTAATAATTTACTTGAAAATAATCAACATTTCCTTGCAGCCTCTCTATGCGCATCGTTTTAGATCCTCAGTTCATTCTCTCAATTTCAATGCTACTGCCTTGTCCCACTTGCAAGCACCTTTTGAGAATTCCCTTTTAAAGTACCTGCAATTCTTAAGATTTCAACATTGAACAAAGCAACTCAGGCGCACAGCTATCATGCAATATTACTTGAAGACATGTAGTGTCACTGAGTCTTAAGACAGAAGTCTCACTGGTATATTAAAACCGCAGGAAACCAGAGTACAACGACCCATTAAAAGAATGTTATAGCTACATTAGTATCAAAAGAAAAGGAGTAAGTTTAACTTGGTTTAAGGCAAAATATGGAGAAACTTACAGAGATTAATTACAGAAATCTATGTAAAGGGATCCATTCAGGATCTTCCATTCCACCTTTGTGTTTAAATGGCTCTTACGTCTTCCTGTTCCTCTTTCACAGTGCCAGCTCAGGATAGCCTGAAAGCACTTTTCAGGAGAAACATGACACTTAAGTCATTGCCATGCCCACTAGCACATACTGTTTGCTGCATAAGTTTACAGTGAAGCAAACTGATGTTTTTCCCTTGCAGAGGCAAATGCTGAGGAACAAATGCTTTTTTATCAGCAGCGTGAATGGGCAAGAAGGAAGAACGGCACTGGTTTACTAATACTACCAAGAAATTACATGTTGAAGAGTGCTCCCAAAGTATAGCATGTGGAAGTACTGAAGTAAGGAATACTCTAAGCAGTAAGAAGTTCAGAGAAATAAGCCAACTCCAATAAGTAACTCCTCAGTCTCCTACTCAAATCATCTATCAGTGTACTACCAGTACAGCAATTTTTAATTTTTTTTTTCCTCTCCAAGAAAAGGTCTTTTACCCCCTTGAAAAAGCAAGCCACTACAACTACTAGACACAAATCCTACATAAGGGAACATCTGTTATGTTACTTAACACATTGCAAATTCTTCATTTGCAGCTGTGATTCAGTACTAAAGGACAGCCAGCTACACCTACAGAAAAATAAATTAAATCTTGGCAAACAACAAAAAGGAAAACAGTCATAATTGAGGCAAGTCTATGCAAAATAGTTTGACAATAAATATACAGGCACTGCTCATACTGCTGAATAGTAATTTCTAGAAATGAGTTAGAAATAAATGAGACTATAAATGTATCAATCCCATCTGCATCACTATTTTCGTCATTTGAGGATTCTCTACTCCTTTAAAAAAAACCTGAGGTGACACACATCTCTTCCATGCCTTATGAAAAATACCCCTCATGAACAAAACAAAACATACAAAGCCATATCCATTTATATTCTAATATAAATATAATAATATATTTACATTCTAATTAATCCATTAGAAGTACAGCCTAATTTAAACTGTTCAGGCAAATACACTGAAGAACTCTTTCAGCCCAGACAGAACCTAATGCTCCATTAGGGTTTTCAACAATAAACTGTCATAACTGAAAAAAATAGTCATGTGTCTAATATATTAAAAAGTCTTTGAAAACAGAAAACTTAAAGCTATATCTTGGTTATCATCTCCACCTTATTCTCCTGTTGAAGAAGTACTGTATGAATTTGGTCTAAGGGTTTTATGATTTAGAAATACAGACTAGTAAAGAAATTACTTTTCAAAAACATGCACAGCACCTTAAAAGGAATACAGAAGGACAAACATATTACTACATGTACGTTTGAAAGAAGCAAAGGCAAGGCAGTTACAACAGTGAACCACTGTTGAAGTATTTAAGTAAAAAGTTGGCAATACAGTTTTGACTCAAAAACATTTCTGGTAGAACAAAACAACAATTCAGTCACTTACTTTTGGGACAGAAGCCTTTCTTCTTTTGGCTCCTGCTTTTTCCTCACTCCCCTCAACAGGCTCCTGACTGCCTTCTTGAACAGTTTCTTTGATAGGAGTGTTAACAGCTGGATGCGACTTTAATATAATAACATGAAAAATCAGATCTAAATCCATTCCTGAACTACAGAGTAACGATACTGAGAGGTGTACTGCCACCTGTATGTTATGGAAGCAAGCATGCTAAGGAATGTCTTATTAGGACCACAAGAATATTAAAAACTTTTCTTATTTCATTAATTTCCACACTTTTCAGTTTAAATTGCATTTTCATTATCAAACTTACAAGCTCTAATACTATAACAACTTATTTTCACACTGCAATATAAGGCTTTTCTTATGTGTAAGTTAAAAAAAGTTGGGTTTGGTCAAGTACAACTTGCAATGCTACTGCCAAGAAATGTGTTTTTAAATGAGCTATCAATCCTAAGTGAGCCAACTACCTGGTTTTGAAAATGTGAGCAGAAAAAAAGGTTATAATAAAGGCTAAAGAATTAAAGTTAAAAACATGGAAATAGAGGCAGTATAGTCAAAATGACTCTTTTATTAATAATATTGGGGATAGCATTCTCACTCTTAAATATTAGCTCCTTCAAACAAAGCTGGCAGAACTCCCCCAACGCTTTAGTTTTTCCCCCACTGAGGAAGTGGTTTTGGATTTAAGCCCAAGCCGCAAGGTCCCTTCTGCCCTCCACCTCCCTTACTAGCAGTTACAAGCAACATCTGCAAAGCATAAATGCTGCTTTCAGAACATTCCAGCCAGTGCTGGCAGTTAAACAGAAAACGTGGCTCTCAGAAGGACTTACCAATACAAAATATGCCCAGTAAAAGGACAGAAAAAACGAAAAGAAAATTGCAAGTGAATCCCTCTGTATTAATTGCTGACAAATCTGTCACTTTAATATTAGCTTGCATCCAGAATAAAATCTTGATTTTTACCCACCCCCCCCCGACCTTACCTGCTGTGTGGCCAAAAACAAAATTCTCCACTCACCCTGAATTTTGAGGCTCTGACAACTAAACTGTCTTCTCTGCTACCGTTCAGTAACTGGGCTTCACTTAACTCCAAGAATTTGTTTTTAAAATAAAAAAGTCTATGTAGATCAAATTCAGCGAGATCAAGGAATATCTTAAGATGCATTAACTCCCCTCCAAGACCTCAGCTAAAAAAATCCGTCCATTCACCAACGCGTACTCAATACTGCAACACATTTACAGGCAGTAATACACTATTCTGCTTTAAAATACTATTACACAAACAGTGTCTTCAGTTATCAGTATATTTACGTTACCTTTCCTCTCGGTCTTCATAACCAACTACTTGCCTTCACTTTCGAGATCCCTCGCTACCTACACCGATCTTCTCTCACACACTGCACCGGGGACAACAGCTGGCAGGTGCTGGCGACAGCTGCCCCGGCCCTGTGTGGAACCCGGCCCAGGACTGTCCTGAGCCAGTCACAGCCAGTGCCAGCCGGCTCGACAGCGGGCCAACGGAGCCAGCCCCGCGCCCCCGACCGCGCACGGAGCCTCCGTTGGCGGAGCTGTGGAGGAGAGTGAGTCCCTGAGGGGAACGGCGGCTGTTCGAGACAGGCTGGGGCGGTGCTGCGGGAGGGGAGCGTCGGCGCGCAGACAAAACGCTCGCGCAGGGCATAAGGGACACAGAGGCACCAGACGCCAGAGCAGGAGGGACGCTGGAAAGAGGAGGCACACGAGGAGTTGCTCAAGCCAGGCTCCAGCCCAGAGGAGTTGTCTGAGCAGGGGCCGGGTAGGGACAGAAGGGACAGCTCTGAGAAGTCTGCCACCCGTGGAGAAGCCTACGCCCCAGCCGCTGAGTAAGAAACAGCGCACAGCAAAAGCAAAGCAACCGCTACGCACCGCTTGCTGTCTCCTGCGCCGCCATCGCCTCACCCAAGTGTGCTGCGCAGTAAGGGGACTGGAGACAAGCGAGGGGGGAGCGGAGGTGGCCAGAGGGAAGCTGAGCCGTGTTTCTCCAAGAGTCTGTCTCTCGTTAACCAGCATCAGTAACAAAAAGCTTATGTCAAGTGGCTAAATTGTGCCAGATTCCCTGACATGAGTGTTTCGTTGCCTGTACCACAGCACTCTTTGGCAAAGATGGGAAGGTGGGGCCTCAGAAGCTGATTCCAACCACTCTGCTACCCTTAGAACAGCTATAAGCTTCCCCCATAAACTCCCAGAAGAGCTGTCTAAATATCTACTTCAAACACTCTTAAATTTCCTTTTCTTTCATGACTAAAACATCCAGAAGCCCTATCCCTCAAAAAAACCTTAGCTTTGAATGTGAATGACGACGGCCACAGAGACTGTTATCAAGCAGATGAGCATCCTTCCCTTTTTATTAGGGAGGGAGAAACTGTACACACTTGTTTCTCCAGCTTTGAGAACAGGGTGCTAAGGCAACATCCTCATGAACAGGAAAGCTGCACCACAGTCAAACAGCAAGGGAACTAACAAGAACAGGAAATAAGGTACCTCCAAGTCTCATCCCTGTGAACTGGATGCTATCCTGCAAAGTACTGAAGAATTAAAGTTTATGTCAGCACATAAGCTGAAACAAGTAAAACCAAACCAAAACCCAAGTATCAAACTACAATTTTGTCATTCTTGGAAAAGTGGGATGATCCTCCATCTAACCTATCTGTGGTGGAACAGTGACGCATTTTGATTCTAAGAAATAAACCCAAAAGAGAGTGTTTTGCCTAAAAACATGGAAGATACATGGCTGATTGACCTAACATCCTCAAAGACACTCAAACTATCTCTGAAGTAGACCCTTTACTCACAGTTTTATTTCAGATAAAGTTAACACTTACTCTGCCTGTTTTACCTCCTGATTTATTTTACAGAATTCAAATCTATTTGCATGTACTCCACATATACTCCTTTAGCACCAACAAGAACTTCCTGCAAGTAAAAACAAAAGATGGCTAAATTCTAAGCTTGATTTGCTCTACACAGAACTTGCTTTTAACAACGCACAGCACAGAATACAAAGGAAATGCTATCAAAAAGAAAAGTTTTCTGAAGTTAAGGTGAAAATTTAGAGTAAAATTTGTGCAAGTCTACTGCATTACTTCATTAATTCTGTAATTCAGTCTGGCTCAACCCTCCTTTTCAAGCAGGGCCACCAAGAGCCACCTGACCAGAACCAAGTCCAGACAACTTTTGAGTATCTCCAAGGATGGAGACTCCACAGCCTCCCTGGGTAACCTGTGCCAGTGCTCACTCACCCGCACCATACAAAAATGCTTCCTAATGCTCAGAGGGACCCTCCTGTGTTTCAGCTAGTGCCCACTGCCTGTGGTCCAGTCACTGGGCACCACAAAAAAGAGCCTGGCTCCATCTCTTTACACCCTCACTTCAAATATTTGTGTACATTAATGAGATCATCCCTAAGGCCCTCGGGGATGAATAGTCCCAGCTCTCGCAGCCTTTCCTCATAGCAGAGATGTTCCAGTCCATTATCTTCGTGGCCTCTTGGTGGGACTCTCTCTCCAGTATTGTTATGTTACCTTGTAAATACTAGTCTGCACAACAGAGATACGAAAACCTTGGTGGTCTGAGAAAGGAATGAGAAAAATCTAAACTGCAAGTCCGTGGTCTGGGAGAGTGACAGAAGAAGACAAAACAGAAGCGAGAAGACAAGCTAAGCCATTTGAAGACCAGTTTAAACCAGCATAAATCACAATAAACTCCCTTCCCTATGATAACTCCCTTTCCTATGCCAATTAAGACACTATATATGGGAGAGTTCCCACAAAAATCTTCAAATGCTGTTTCTTCCAAGATACACCACACTCTACAAAATAGATCCTCTTGATCATGTTTTTAGAAATAGAACGAATATGTATGATTATTTGGGGAAAATAATGAATATGTGTGTAATCGGGGGATATAAGCTTTGGCTGGGCCAGCATAGGGCGCACACAATTGGAAGGAATGATCCCCTGCATGCCTGGTGCTGGTAAATAAAGAAAATGTCTGCTTCTTAATGCTACATTGGTATTAATGATTTTTTCCTTCCGACTTCTGGTAACAGTATGACCATGTCTCTCTTGTACTGAGTAGCCCAGAACTGGACACAGTACTCCAGTTAAAACATTCCTACTAAGAAAAGTTTCTTCTTCCAGTAATTTTAAGGCACACTACCAGGACAAATTTTAAATGGGACTTTTGGAAAGATTTTTTTTTTTTTTAAATAAAGAAATAGTGGGGGGAAAATGGTGAAGAACAATCCAAACAGAACCTGACCAGTTCAAAGGAAGACCCTGTGAAAGAGCCATCACCAAAGCTGAAGTGAAGTATCTGAATGGAACTCAAAAGGTGGGAAGGACTACCCCAGAGAAAAGCTGCTAAACTAAGAAAACGGTCTGCATGGATCTCTTGGCAGCAAGTTTTGTGTATTTCCAATTGGAAATGTATTTAGGAATGTCTGGGATGCTATGAAAGCAACCCAGCCTAACTGAAGTTGCTGATTCCTGCTGTGAAACAAAAATATTAGACAAATGTGTTACTGTTGCTAGTTTATACCCAGACTTTCACCTTGTTAGAATGGCTGGTAACATAAAACTCAGCTTCAGTTCACAACTGCCTCAGCTATCCACTGAGCACCTCTCCTAAACGGTCAGAAAGGAAACAGCGGGAAGGCATCCCAACTCGTATTTTATGGCAGCAGAAAGAATCTGTCTCTTATTAACATATCCCTTCCCACTGTGATGAGTGGATTCTGTACCCCAGAGCAGAAAAAGCATACATCTGGAATACATCATCTTATCTCCCCTTCAGAAACTCCTCAGCTCTTCATCTATGCTCTCCTTCAAACTAGAAATAGAGTAACTTGGGGTATTTTATGAAGCAAGGATTAACTGGTGCTGAAGTGCCAATCTGATATGTTGTGGAAAAGCAGCAAATTATACCAAAAGATACCAATTATTTTAATTATTACTGTAGCATTGCTTAGAAGACCAAGCACATGATCAGGGTCCAGTGTACATAGCAAAACCAAGAGGTTACAGAACATTCAGACCAGGCAGGCAAACACAAAGTCAGCAAGACAGCTTCTTTGTCTTCGGATTATGTTTGGTTTTTTTTTATGGGCAGCACTGCATAGCTCCAGTTTAAGCTTGAAAGATTTACCAGAGGGTAAGAAACAAGCAACTACTGATGGACGAAAATTCAATCAAGTCACGTGACCGTTTGGGATCAACAGGCAAGCATCACATTGCTTCCAACCGCTAGAAGGAAAACACTGTATGATAAGAAAGTATGTACTGAAATCTTACAAGGATACTTGTGGAGAAAAGCACTTGTGTTTAGAGGACAGAAAGTACTAGAGTGACCGAGATTCAGAAAAAAAAAGCCTAACACTTTTCAAGCACAGTTGCACACTTCCAAAGATAAGTATCTTAGGAATATAAGTAGTTATAAGTATAAATAAATAAATGTCTATAGCCATCAGAAAAACTTGATGTGTACTGTAAGAAGCATTAAACTTTAGCCTTTTGCTCTGAAACTGTCAACATGATCCCTCATGAGCTTAATAAACTATAATAAACAGACACCCCAGTTAACCCCCCATCTCTCACCCCCATCAAATAAAAATACAATAAAAAAACAAAACCAAAAAAAACCAACAACAATGGTCTAACCCACACTTGAACGATAGCAATAATTCATTATCCTACAGCAGGGAAACACTCATTGCCCTTTTTTCCCCGACAGTATAGCAACAAAGGTTTGCAGACTCTGTATAACTTACCTGCTGATGAGAGAACTTCACTTTGGGGTTGTTGTCGATTTCCCACAACCCTTCATTAAAACCCTTTCTTTTATTTGGTTTGCCATATTTATCTTTATTTTCAGAGTAAGGGAATATGTCCTTTGGTCCCAAAAATGCCCTTAAGGAGAGAAATGACAAACAGAACAAAATTTCATGTTTTAAATGGTTAGTCTTTTCAGAAGTAGTAAGCACCAAGTGTTATTAAGATATGGAATTCATTACTACTGCAACAACTAATTCTGCTACATAAGCATCTTTACTTTCCTCAACTTTTGCTTTCAACAGCCCAAGTTTTCCACTACTACCACCACACATATGGATCCTCTCCTTCCCAGGGTGATGAACACCTGGGCAAGAAACAGCTGATGCTGCATCTTAAGATTGCAGCTGACAGGACAACCAATTACTATGAACCAGAACAACTAAAAACTGTGTAGCTTGCAAACAAACAGAAAGAGCTTGCTCTTCCTTAGAAAAAAATCAGGCTTAAACACTAAGAGTAAAGAATCCTTGAATCTGGACAATGTAAGGCAAGAGAACAGTTTAAAGGAGAGGAAATGGCTCTAAGCTAACAAAGTAAGTCTTTCAAAGTTATTAAATTAAAAAAAATTTGTATTTTAACTAGATTATAAGAATAATTTTTAGTGTATTGGAGACAA
Source organism: Bucorvus abyssinicus (assembly GCA_009769605.1). NCBI lineage: Eukaryota > Metazoa > Chordata > Aves > Bucerotiformes > Bucorvidae > Bucorvus > Bucorvus abyssinicus. The sequence continues at coordinate 34,338,939 of CM020063.1, forward strand.
AAAAGCAACACTTGAATACACTGCCCCCATCTTTGTAAGACTGCTATGTAATTCGCTAGTTTTTCACTGTGTGATAATAGGGCCTCATAACTTGATTTACCAAACTTAAGCAACAAAAACTTTAAACTGTTCCTTATTTTAAGTTTCTCCCCCAATCCTTTGATGAAGGAAACATTATAATTATTTTTGTTTAAGCTACTGTTGTAGCAGAGGTCTTAACACTGCCCGTGTATCTTCGTCAGAGAAAGAAAGAACACTCCAGCATAGCATTGCCCCTTCTGTAAGCTGTGTAACTAAAGCTTTAGCTTAGTACCTTTTCTCATATGTCAAAGTCACAGTATCCCCACTGCTAGGTTCTCTAAGTCAGTCTTAGAAAAGCAAGGTAACAGATTACTGAGAATCAGTATTCTGATTTATGCTGAAGAACATTGAAGGCTGTTTAATTCCTACTCTCATGACGTTTCAAGTTAGGATTTCACCATAACCAATCCATATGCTGCTAACAGAAAGACAACACTTTGGTGGTACAGTCTTATTTTCACTCTGTGCCTAGACACAGCTTTGCCTGATTGTATGTATGTTAGACCCAACTGTGTGAACAGTTGCAGATACTTGCTTTCTAAAGTACTGACCCATAGAAAAGTTACAGATATTTCTAAGCGCCACTCCCTTACTTTATCATCTTTAAAGAAGAGCTCCTTGAGACTTAGAACCTAGCAAACAAACAAAACCCCAAAACCCAACATCACCTAGAAAGCTTACACATCTCCTACTCCAGCAGTAAAACACTCACCTATGTGTACAAAGTATTAGGTAAGCCACTGTGAGCCACCAGACTGCAAATCATGCTCCTCTTTGCAAGAGGTGGTTTGAGAGGATTCTGCCAGTGTGGGAAACGTGCACCTGCAAAGCCTACCTAACCAGACCAAAAGGACGGGGAGGCAGACAAACAGAAACTGGGAGAGATAAAAATAGGAAACATTGCTTCCCTTCTTTCCTGCCCCGCAAAGGGAAGCATTTTTCCAAGGTCTGTAAGCCTCTACCCACAGGCTTTGAAAAACACCAGAAACCAGCTACTGTGAAAAGGTCATGTAGCATACTGGGTTGCTCCAGTTAAACCCCTGTGTACCAAGAAGAAAAAGGAATAGGCAAATTGAACAATGAGAGATTACCCTAATACAGAGGGTCCAGAAAATAGAGTTCAATGTGACCTTCTGTTTGCTTGTGACCAAACAAAATTTGCACTGTGATTTACTGGCAGAACAGATCCAAAAGAAGCTCTTATCTATCATCAAATAAAATGAGTATATTTTATTACTCTCTTTTAGGAAAGGGTGCTGTTGCTGTATTAAGACAACATGGAAATAAACAAAACCTCAACCAAATTTCCAAAGCATATCTTAAGATATGCACAGAAGTAGCAACACATTTAGCTGTGTTTTCACAAAACTTAGAGAAAATCAACAATAGCAATCAAAGTATAACTTCATACTTTTTATAGTCACCTGCAAAAGTGAATTAATATTATTCCTAACAGTCAAGTAAGAATTATTCCCAAGCCAGTCTTGTTTATCCTCATAGCTCTTCTTTTCCTACGTCATCCTTTATATAGAAGGACTTTTCAGCATGATTAAACTCGTAATTGGATTTTCTGAGTTGCCACTACTTACTCTATGACAGTCTGTGTATGTACAGACTACTAACATGCTGAAGGTACATACTAACATCTAACTTTGCACAGGTGTTCTCTGCTGTGCTTATCACAGTGTCACACAAGTTCACGAATTTATTTTAATTACCATTAAAAAGTACCTAATTTCTGAAAGATCACTAAGTTACTATTTACAGCTACAAACCTCAACAAAATTAGAAAATCACTGTAAGCAGCAATAAGTAAAATCAAGTAGCATGGACTTTCACCTGTACCAGTCTAAGGAGCATAAGGTAAGTGACATGCTTAAAGAATAAATGCCATGAGACAGCTGGGTCTTGAAACATCCTATACTTCACAGCGTGTAGGAAACAAGAGACAGGAAATTTCTCTTGTGTTATATAAGTAGTAACCCTGAACCTACAGCCTAACAAAAACCAGATCACAGTAAAACTTCATTTTGTAATATAATATCAAAGAGTGAGGAACACATGTTTCAAATTTACCCAAATAAAGTACAAAAAACCAGAAAACTTCCAAACCCAGGCTTGTCTTAAGAGCCTAAGCTAAATTTAAAATTGCCCATGATGCTTCTCAAAATTTGCAGTTATTTTTAAAGCTTTATATAAGGCGTTATTTCTGTCTCCTTTATATTCAGTCTGCATCCCTGAACTTATTTACAACTACACAAAACCCAGTACAATCCAGAATGACACACACATTACCAAGGGCAGTATCAAGGCAATATTGGGCTTTCAGCTGCCAGAAAAAAAAAAAAAAATCAACTGAGGAAAATAAAAATTAAGACAAAAGGTAACCTGCTACATTTTTAAAACTACCATTAAAAAAAATGGACAAGATTAAAACCTTGCAACCTTGAATCCGATTCCAGGAACCCCTCTTGACCCTCAAAACTACACACACACACATATACAAAAAACAAACTAAAAAAACCAAGTCATGGAAAGATCCCTTGAAAGATGAGAACAGTTAAAGAAAGGCATGGGTGTATGAGCCAAGCATATAGAAGTCTTTTTCACAGGGAAAAAACAAACAAGTAACAAGTGATGTCAGAGAGAGTAGAGGATGCTTACTCTTTAATTCAACAGGGCATGGCTTACTACAAGATAGGCATGAACTAACTGATCAAAAGATTTCAGTATTTACTAAGACGAAGAAAAAAACCCCAAGGCCTTTCCACAAAATGCAAGAAACAGAGTACTTGCACACCCCACTTCTACCTCTGACCTGCTTACATACCATTTGCCATTTTATTAATAAAGCCAGCAGAATTCAACCCACACCATTATAGGTTTTGGTCCTTTTTTTAAAACAAACCAACCAACCAGACAAGGAATGTAGTAATGAATTTGAAGTCTTAGAAATCAACAGTAGGACAACCAGTTATGGTATAAAATAACATGATAAGTTTCAAAAAGACAGAATTGGGTAAAATTCAGCATATTTTCAATCAAATTTAGCAGTGGAAGAAATACAATCCCTCAAAGCAAGTGTTGTTATGACTGCAAAATGCTAGCATTACTGAAGGTACCCAGAGATCAGTATTTTGCAGATTGACAGGTATAAAGCTAACTGCACTTCCTCATTTTCTTCCCCAGATCTTATAAGAAACAAGCAATGGCAACTTCAAACCTCTCCAGAAAAAAAAAAAAACAAAACCCAATTCATTATTACTTGTCTATTTCTCAAATTTTGCCTATCTCACTTGCAGCCTCATTTCACTTTAAGAATATACTGTTGAAAATTTTGAGGATATACACGAAAAGTCCATTACTGAGGAAAGAAAAAACTATCAGTCCTGTTGTTGTGGGTAGGTTTCCTTTTTCTTCTGCCAAGGAGAATGCACATGGTATGGTTACAGTCTACCATTCCCTTGAATACCTTTACCAAATGTTAAGAGAAGCACGTCTTCTCAGAAAAGATTAATTTAGGAAGAGTTTGGTCTGCTACTGAATACTACAGTTTAAAATATACTGCATTCAGGCAAGTCATTAATTTCTCATCACAGCACCCTGCAATGAAAAAGTATGACCTTTAAATAAAAAGGACTTACGTCTCATGGGTACCAAAGAAGAAGATAGGCATTTTATTTGTAGGAGGCTTTACTGCTCCATCAGGAACTTCATCCACCTAAGAAAGAGACAGATTATAATTCAAGTCAAGTATCAATTAAGAACAGTCCAGGGAGGAAAAGTGTGCAGCATTAAAAAAGAAAAAAAAAATGCCACAGAGCAGGTCTCCAGATCCCTTTTTAACTGCATGTTAAAAAATACAGCAGAATCAAAGACAGTATCAGCAACCATAGGAAATGAAAACACTTCTTGTGCAACCACTTTCTTTAAAAGGAGAAACATGATGTACTACAGGCAAAAAACACAACTCAATTCCATGCAAATATTGCCCCTCCTTCAGCATAAGCAATAGCCAGGCTTCCTACCCTTACGCTGAGTTGATAACTTGACCAAGCCCAAATGTCAAGTGCTACGAAAAGGAAAGGTCACTAAACTTTTTAAAAAACAATTATTAAACCAGCATCTTAGCTGGATATCTCATAATTAGTTTTTTCTTCTACATTCTTACAAACATCAAATTACCTACAGCAGTCACCGAACTTGCCATGCCTCTTCCAAGGGAGTAGAGAGTTTGCAAAAATGGACTGGACAACTTCTCACATACTCATAGCTTATTCTACAGCAAGCACTATAGGCCTGGCTGACTTTAACAGTAAGGTGTAACCCTGCCATAACTTCATGATTTTCTTTTGTCAAAAAAAAAGCAGTTATTTGGGAACAGTATTTTAGAACAGTTAGGTGCTTGCATAGCTCCAGCCTCATGCTACCATACAGCAGTCTTCAGTTCTAAAAGCTGCTATGCAAATTAGGACAACTAACGACTACTGGAGAGGGCTACTTGTTACAGGAGAAGCAACTTAAGAGATAAGCACAAGTCAACAGCAAAGCTGAGGACGGGACCTGCAAAATGATTCAGAAGTCGCTTCCAACCCAGGGAGCGCTACCGCTCCCTCCCTCGGACGAGGTGGGGGTAAATGCGCAACGCAGCTGAGCCGCGGTGCTCCCCACAGGTGCCTGAAAGCACTTCTAGCAGCACAAAGCCGCAGCGGCAGGAGGGGAGGATCGGGAAGGAGGGTGCAGGGGAGCGCGGAGGACGGGCTCAAGAGCCGGAGGGCGTTGCGGCCCGCGGAGGAGGAGGGGGTGCCTTACCCTGGCTGGCCAATGGGGATAACCTTTCATCTTGGCAAAGATCAAGTCTCCGGGTTTGAAATCTCGGCTCATGTTTTCTCACCGACGCGACGCCTGTTGCCGCCAGGAGAACTGGGCCGAGGGGAGGGCTCTGCACCTCCAGCCCCCGCCACCAAGGCGCTGCCAGCCGCCCCAGGTCCCGCTGCCGGGATAAACACACGGGGGCGGGGGAGAGAAGACAAGGGCAACACAGGAGGGAACATCAGCAGCGCGTTCCGCAAGGGCGGGCGGCCCCCGACCGGCAGGCGGGGGGACACGGCGCCGCCCCCGACCCTCACCCTCGCCGAAGGCGCCCTCAGGAGAACCCAGCGGCCGCGCCCGCAGCCCCTCACGCGCGGCGCGCTCGCGGCGGCGATGCCGCACACATACCCACGCGGTCCGGGCCGCAAAGAGCCAGGAGCGCCTGCCCGCCTCCCGCCCGCCCCCGTGCAAAATCGGCTCGGCTCTGCTCTGCTTACTCGCCGTGGCTCAAGTTCCCCCTTCCCCAGCCGGCACGGCTCCCGCCACACGGACGCACAGCCCGCCCGCCCACCCCCACCATGCAAAGCGCGATGGCGCGGAAGCAGGGCGGGGGGGCGCGGAAGCGAAACTCCGCCCGCCTGCCCGTCTGCCTGCCCACCTGCCTACCTGCCCACCTGCCTGCCTGCCTGCCTGACCGGCCGCCCTCCCGCCGCCTCAGCGGTCTGGCGCCTCGCTACCCACCGCGCTGGCACCCGGCCCGCAGCCCACGTCCTCCTGCAGCAGCAGCAGCCGCCGCGGGAGACACGGTCGCGCTGCCTCCTCCCGCCAGGCGGGGCAGTACCAACCGGCAGGCCGCAGCCGGGCGGCGGGGGACGTCAGGGGTGTCGAATGGGAATCGGCGCAGGTCCTGCCGAAAACAGATGGCTCGGCTCTCGCCTCCCCGTCTGTGGGCGAACGGGCCAGCCCCGAAAAGAAGTCGCTTGACCGCTCCGAGGCAGGCAGGGAGTGCTACCGCAAGCGAGGGAGCCTCGTTCACCCCCTCATCCATGGAAGTCGTTCATTCCTTCCTTCATGGGGGCGGGGCGGCCGCGGCGCTGCGGGAGGGGGGAAGGAGGAGGAGCCGGCGTGGCGCGGGCTGCTCTCGGTAGTGGCGGGGGGCAGGCTGAGGCGAGACCCGCGCACCGCCGGTAGCTACCCGGGTCGCTCTCTCTTTTCAAAGGCCGTGGCCGGCCCCGCGAGTCCTCCTCACGGCCCGCCCCGCGCTCCCCCAAGAACGAGGCGAGCTTTGTCGGGCGGCGTCGGGGGCAGGGCGGCGCGGTGCGGCGCGGCGCTCCCTCGCCCGCTAGCTGCGGCCAGGCTGGTGGCAGGCCGGGCCCGAGGTCGTGCGCCACTTCAGTCGCGACTGCTGGTCGAGAGTCGTGAGCGTTTTCACCAGCGCTTGAAGTTTATGGCTTTGCGCTCGATCCCTTTCCAGCCGTGACTGTTAGCCCATTCACAGACTGGAAGCGGCAAATTATCACCACCCTCGTTTGTGAAATGGACGGGTGTGCGTCTCCCACTCCACAAGCCCTGTTACAGAGACCTCTCGTCGCACACTGCTGCCGACCCCCAAAACCCACCGTGCTCCTCGGGCACTTCTTGCCTACTTCTTTTTCTCGATGTCTCGACATCGTGGATGCTGGATGGAGGGGAACAGCATCCAACCCATGGTTTCAGTTTCCGAAGCCTTGAGTTGTTAGCCGCAACTTAGTCGCCATTAACTCCTCTTTCGGTTTGTTTTGGTTTGTTTGTGTGTTTTTTAACTGAGATTACTGGTAATTAAGACTTCGGGTTACCTCCCTTGTCATCTCCATATCTACCCTCTCCTGGCTTGTTTACCTGTCAGTATTAAGCTCACTCCCTTCCCAGTATTTCAGCTACTGCACCCTCCTCTCTCGTGTCAGCCCGTCAGATGGTCTTGCTGAGTTCATCAGGTATCTCCTGCCTTCCCACGCCTTCCCCCACAAATATAACCCTTCTTCAAACAGAAGACCTCAGTTCTAGTTCTTTTACCTCTGCATCGAAAATTAGCCGGCCTGTCAGCTCTCTGTTGTTTTGGCCCTATAACATGGTCCCACACAGCACCACCTGCAAGTCACTGTACCATCTGTGCTAATTAATGTGTATGCCAAAACCAGCAAAAAAGCTGTAAGAGTAGTGGCACAAAAGGCTACTTCTTACGCAATTACATTCTCTCATTTTGTGCTGGAGTGCTCATCCTCCCGTGTGGCCTAATAGGCAAGTTTTACAGGCCATTTTTCTGCCAGCTGCCCTCCGTGTTACTTGTACGCAAAGATAAATCCTTGTGAGAAAATCTTACTGCTTTCGGTTTTGGTAACTGAAACTCAAGTCAGGCCCAATACACCCTCTGCAGTTCCCACAGAGCAAGTTGGGCTTTGTTCTAGGCGCTCTTCTCCGCAAATGGAAAATGATCATTTATAAATGTTAACTGCAAAACTTTGCTGCATCTGTATTGGATGGTTTTCCAATGGCTTAAACCAGTCAAATTTGTTTGATTTTCTTGGAGGTGGTGAAAATCCTATCCCTGACATAAATACCAAGTTTTTACAGGATTTTACAGGATTAGACAAGAGCTCATTAAAAAAAAAAAAGATTATCAATATATTAGTCAGGAAAACCACTTTCTTCCTATGCACAAACAGATGACCACTTAGGGCAAAAGTTGTTTTAAAAAAATTATGACTAAGGTAAACTGTACCTCTAGAATTGTTTAGAGGAAGATAAAATTTTGGCAGTGGTAGAAATGGTATCTGCATTGGCAGATATGTTAGTCCTTCTGCTGCTGCATTGAATCATCTCTATTTCAGCAATACATAAAGTTTCAAATTTTTTCCTAAATGAGAAATTGTTGAGTACTGCCAAAACTGTGTATATTAATATTTTGCTATGCAGGAACTGACAATCTGCAGGGATTCCCTTAGGTAAGTCCCTGCTCTTTTTAATCATACACTTGTCTTCCACATCAGATTAAATAAGCAATGCTTTTGGAATCTCTCGAGGACATTCTAGTTTTCTCAGCCTTTGGAAACAGTCTTTTGAATCTGACATTTCTCAGGAATCAGAAGCTTTGCACATTGTAGTAAAATCAGTGATCAGTGAAAATACTTTTTTTACCAATTAAGGAAGCAACTTGAGATAACTTGTTTTCATACAAAATTAGGATGTTCTTCAAAAGAGACTAATGTGACTAAAGCATTTGTTAAAGGTAAAACAAAGTAAGATTAGATTTAGAGTGAAAAATTCTTTTAACAAGTTAGATTTTGTGTGTAATTGTGCTCATTTGTAAATGTTAAGTAAACGCAAGATTGAAGACCAACTGTTCAAGTACAGACTCAACAGAAGTTAAAAAAATATGTGTTTTGACATTCGTTGTACTTGAAAGAGAGTAACATGCCATAATGATGCTATTAAACTTTAAGGACCGTATCATCACGTTTTGGCAAATACTTTCATTTTGAATGACAGAATATGTAGAGCCAAAACTGCCACCTATACCTGAGTAAGAGGTCACTACAGTGATACACATTGATAGTAGCCATGGATGAACTTTAGAGGTGAAAATCAGTTGTTCCTGTGAGGAGCTGAATGGCCGGAGCCTGCCTGTTTGAAACAGCCGTTCCAACTGGTTTCCTGCAGGTGTGGGTTAGCTCACATTGCAGAGAAGCACGTTGGTATCTTGTCTGCAAGTGAAGCAGTTTCTTCTTACTCTGCCAAGGCCAAACCCAGACTGAAGCACCATATTTTCTCCTCTGCTTTTCCCCTGAACATCAAGCACTCTTTCTAAACACATCAGGAACAAATCTCTCTGGACAGTAGGAAGTAAGTTATTGTTGAATTCCATATGTGATACAACTCTGATTTGTATCCACCTTTCTAAAAAACCCCCACATATCCTGACTATATGTAGTGTTTGAACCAAAATATTATTTGAACCGTAAAGAAATGCCTAAGGCGTTATATATACGAGATGTATTTTTCAGTGTGGAAGGAAGGAAAGGTGTTTATTTAGATACACACATGCAGCAGCAGTGTTGCCTCTAAAGTAACTTCTGTGAATCAAGGTAAAAGATGATACGTGTATTATCTAGGGCAGATAAACCCTTACTATTGGTTCAGTAACTGGTAAGCTATTATGGTGCCAAAACTTATCAGCACTTGCAGACATGGTGTTAACTCTCTATGATTCCTTTCATGTTGTCCCATAATTTGTATGTCTTCATTAGCCATTTTTCATCATGTTCAATTTTTGACTAGGAAAGGAAACAACTCTGGAATAAAAAGTGATAGGGCACTGTAAGTGTTGTGGCAGTACTTGCAATCACAGAGTAAGTCATGCTGACCTGTAAGCCAAAGCAATTAGCTGTACTTTCAATTCAGTATGACTGTTTTCCTGAGCAAGGACCAACTGTAGCTCTGTGGTTAATATAAGCTGATTTTAATTGCATAAATAACTATCTTTAGTGCAATTTTGATCCTATGGGGGAATTCCAACTAGAAGAAAAACCCTAATGTTTTTAACGTGTTTTTATAAATACATAAAAACAAACTATGTTTTGATTTAAACTACTATTAGTATTTCTCTGTAGATTTTTTGACATTACAAAGTCTGAGATCTTTAGATTCAAAAGTCTGACTTAAAGAAAGGTTAAGAGTTCATTCAGCTTGTTTCCAGTTGTTGCCTCCAGATTAAAGAGTCACACTGAAGCTGGAGAGGGGGTTACCAGACCGAGTACCTAGAAATAACTAGAAAACCTGAGAATAGGTAATGCAACAAGCTCCCCATAGCGATAATGAAACAGTACTTACATAAGCAGCTGTAAAATACATGCAGCCTGTCAGACTGATGGGTGCTGCATATCCAGTGCTGAAAGAAACATCTCACCTTACTCAACCTGGAGAGCTGGGTAAGGTCAGTAGAGTGTTCAACATCCAATCTTCATGTGCTCCACCTACACTATTACTGGGGGTCAACTTTGGTTACAGTTAAATTATGTAATCCCTTCTATAGACAAGGATAATTGAGTTATGCACAGAAGATTTTTTTTTTTTCCTGTGTTTCCATATGCATCCTTTCTGTGTGCTATCCATCAGTATATTGTTGTCTCGTGACTTGTTCATCTTCTGGACTACATGTTCTCAAATAACCTGGTCATGTTTGGACTGCCTATTTTCTAAGATTGACCTGGTCATTGTAGGTTATATATTTTCCTATGTAACCTGGTAAATTATGGGCATTTTTCCTCTTCAGATGCAGGCCAATGTTCTTTTAAGGCACTATCTTACTGATGCTTTTTGAAGTGTGGTTTGTGATAGCTTTAATATAAAATCGATCATGCAAGAGGACCCAGATTTCTCCTGGCCTGTGGAAATTCAGGTCACTTATTGACAATAAAAGAACATGTATAAAAAATGCCTTTCTAATCACTAGTTACTAATATCTTAATGTGTGTTTACTTACTTATAATGTCAATGGTAGTTACTGAAACTGTTAAAATTGTTTTAATTCCCTTCAGCTTATGATACTCTTTCCAGAATACCTTGTCCACTTTTCTAGGATATTGTAGGTTGGATTTTCTTCAGCCTCTTCTGCTGTTGTTGTTTGACATCGTATACCCTTACATCTGGGGCTTGCAATCTGTCAGCTGAGATGTTTCACAAAGAACCTTTCCACCTGTGCACTGAGGCAAAGGGAAGGGGAATGGTAACCTTGGTACCTGTCTCCCCTGAATCTGTCTTTCACATTGATTGGTCATTTTCATTTCCTATACATAAATTCCCTATTATTTATTTTAGGGATAAGCATCTCTAAAACATGGCTGGGATTACCCAGCTGCCAACGTGCCTGCATGCCTGGCAGCTCTGAGGAGGAGGGTGCAGCCAGCCTCCTGTCCCTGACAAGAGCTGTTTGGGGATGCCACCTGCGCCCGGTGATGACTTTCCCGGGGTAACTGCTCGGCGGGCCGATACGAGGAACTGTGCTCGAGGGTGCAACATGCCACGTGCCTAACCAGATGCGAAGCGGCCTGACTGGGGGCAAAGCACCGTTGGCTGACGAGACTTGTGCGCCCCAAGAAGTTTCGGGGGGCCCTGAAGCAACTCCTAAATCGGACAAGGCGCAGGTCCTCTGCGAGAGCGAGATAAGGTGACAGACGCCGCGGGGTAGCCAGGCCTCTCTGCCCGGCCTCCCTAGCGGTGCTGCCCGCTCCACGTGGGCTGCCGGCGCTGTAGCACAAGCCGGCGCCTCCACTTCGAACCCTCGCCGGCCGGCGGGGCGGGGCACCAGGAAAGGCCGGGCGGCAGCCCGAAGCGACACCCAGCGGCTGCAGGGGCGCACCCCGGCTTTAGCCCTTCCCCGGCCCGCGCATGCGCGGCATGGCGCCCCGCCTACCAGTGCCGAGCCGAGGGTGTCGCCAGGGCCCTGCGCGCGCTCACCCGCGCACCACCTTTCAGGCGTGGGCGGGCGCGCCGCCTCGCCGCCGCAGCCGGAAGTCGCGTTTGGAAGGTTCGGTGCGCCGTGGGGCGTGGTGGGGCGTGTCCGCGTCTTTGCCTGCGGAGCCTAGCAACCGCACGGCCTACGGGCGGGCGCGAAGAGGTGGGCAGGGGCAGGGGCCGGGGCCGGTGGCGGGGTTTCGGCGGGTCGCGGAGTTTCGGCGGGTCGCTCTCGCCCTGGGGCTGGTGGGGCAGGCACCTCACACATGGCTTGGTAGTGCTGCGCCGTCTCCGGCACCTTGGGGGCCGCCTGCCGCCGCGGCGCAGCACCGTTAGTTCCTCTGGCCGGCCGTCGCCGGTGGCTCGTTGCCTGGCAGCTTAGCCCCGCACTAGCGGATTGGCGGCGCTCTGTGGACGGAACGCCCGGCCGACGCGACGGAGCTTCGAACTCTTTTCTCGCCAGTCGCAGTGCTGTGGCGGCTGCTTGCCGTTGCGGTGGGTCATTGCTGAAGCCCCGTCCTGAGTTGCTGCCGGGCCTGGCGTTCCCGCCGGCGCTGCCCCTCTGTCTGCCTGGGCCACCGGTACAGCGTGTCCTTAAACAGGTGACAGCTCTGGTGTAAGCGTCGTGGACTGTTGTTTTGATTTTTAGCTTGCTTAAAACTTTCAGTCTACGTTGATGAAAATCTGCTGATTCTTCCAGGTGAAACAACTGGTGAGTTTTTATAGGTTCCAGTGCAGGTTAGTTATGCCTGGCTTTGTATATTTTAAAATAGTACGATTAGATTTGAGTAGTTTCAATCATAGAATGGTTTGGGTTGGACCTTCACAGATCTAGTTCCAACACCCCCTCCACCCCGCCATGGGCAGGAGCACCTTCCACTGGACCAGGCTGCTCAGAGCCCCGCCCAGCCAGGGGTTGAACACTTTCAGGGAGGGGGTATCAACAACGTCTCTGGGCAACCTGTGCCTGTGCCTAACCACCCTCACAGTAAGAATTTCTTGCTTGTATCCAGTCTAAATCAATGGCCTTGCTGACGTTAGGCAGGCGTATTCAGAAGTTCATGAGGTGAATCTGACACAAGTTTTGTAAGTAACGCCTACCAATTGTATTAACTCCTCAAACAAACGTTTCTTATACAGTTTTCTTTCATTATAAGGCTCCTACGAGCTGTTCCATGCTAATTGCATACTTTATTTTGCAAGTGAAATACCATACTTTTGGAGTGTATCCATTTATGTGCTAATAAACTAGCTATTCATACATATTTGAACAGATGAGTGTGGCGTATTCAAAATCATTCGCATTCCCAGAAAACGTTCTTTAGATTTTTTTTTTTTTTGGTCTACGTGACCTCAGTAATTTCAGGAAGTTTTAAAACTGCAGAATGATGTGGAATTGACAGAGTACATTTTGATTATGTTTTAAGATTTAAGATTTTTCTTCACTGCAGCTCTTGGTTGTTGCATAGAGTTAGTAAATTGTATTCTTGAGGTGAAAAATGATTTCTGCGACAATCTTTTAGTTAAACCTATTTTTTTCCCCCCCTGTTCATTACGAGATTTTGGTGTAGGTTGCAATAAAGCTTGAAAAAATGGTAAGAAAAACTAGTTTCTTAGTGTTCAGAGCTAGACTTGCAGAATGGCTTTCTGCATTAACTGAGGTGGTAGAAGTCGGCCTTAAGTCTTGCACATGGCTCTTATTTTTTTGAAACCTGGTATGTGTTTGATCTCTGTCACAATTAAAGCAAGCTTTAGTTAATTCTGTTTATCTTATCTGTGAGAGCTATTTGTCACTAATTAAAGCCTGATTATACAAAACTACCAGTTATATAGGAACAGCAATAGGTAGTATGAAGCTTTCATAAAGTACTGCATATGCTGTTGAGACTTTGATGATTAAAGAAAATATCACAGAATAAGAATTCTGAAGGCCAATCTCTATTTTTTTGAAAATGTTTACTTAGACAAACAAAATAATCAAGTGGTTGATACATAAATACTCCCTCGTGGGTTTTGGGGTTTTTTTTAAAGTAGCCAATTCAGTTTGAGTCTATACTAAAAATAGGATTTTCTGCTTTATGTTTTTAATTTTTCAGTGATGGTATTGTGAGTTTAGGTGCTGTGCAGAAAACACTATTTTAAAAAAGTGTTCAGTGCTTTTTTCCGCAGTAGTTACAGCTGTTGTGCTGTTATGTCTTAATGCTCTTATGCACATTTTTAATTTCTATGATGTCTCTAATTTGATATTGCTTGTGATATTTTGTAACTTGTTCGTGTTTGCCCCACCCCACACTGGTCCAGTTAAGCAGAACAGGCAAATCACATAGTTAAAATTTCCTCTAAGTTTTATTTATTGTGTAGATACCTCCAATGTGCTCTTGTTTTTTCCCATGTAATTAACAGAGAAGTTAGAGGGAACGGTTTTTTTGAAAGGTGATTGCCATTCAAACCAATGTCATTTATTTAAAGATTTCAAGTTGGTTTTTTTATTTACTTTACAAAAAGTACTTGTTTGCTTGCTTACATTCAGTGTACTCTCCATTCAAGAAGTATTAAGTATCACCAGGTTTAAAGAAAGAAAACAACCACCCTGCTGCCTGCAAACTTATGAAATGGTTACCCTTTCCTTAACCCTTGCCACTTTGCCCTAGTTGTCCCCAGTTTTCAACTTTTGTTCTGTTTTTCTCCCTAACCCGTGCTTTTCTGACTTTGGTGCTACCTGGCCTTCAGCTGTCTTTTGTTGAGATTGATACTTCTTGCATCATCTTGAATAAGATGATTTGTCTTTCTTTCATCTCTGTTTTCTTCAGCCATGGAAGAATAACTTCCAAACCTGTTATAAGATGTCTACAAACAAGCTTTTGTACAGTTTATAGATAATCCAGCAGTTCAGATCATTCTCATTTCCTGCTTGACTTACCACAATTTCTTATTTTTGCAGTACCTCAGAGTCACATAAAATGACTACATCATTTTACTTACCTTGTTGCTGATCTTTTGCCCTTTGAGTCATGTTGGTTCCTTTAGGTATGGCTCCCATAGTAAACAGTGAAAGCTAATAATGTGCCTGTTTTCTTGCAGTACATGCAGGTTTTAATGATTCTTAGCTCCTACGTTTATTAAATGTATAAAACGTGTTAGGTTCATGGCGCCCCATGGAACAATTACCAATGGCCTACAATTATTCTGATCTCATAGTTGAGATCTGTCTTGTTTTTAAATGGGAATAGACTTACTATTAATAAATTATAAAACATTTTTAGGCTGCAGCTAAAAACCTGAAATTTCATCCTTCATTATTAGTAATGTCTTTAAAAGCGACAATCTAGATTACTGATCTTCTTGTTGATGACATTTGTGTCTTTCTTGCTGGTCAACTTATGTGAGAAAATGTGTATCATCAGGTAGAGTTCTCAGTCATGGAAGACGTTAATGGTGCCTGTGCACAAATCTAGGGGTAAAGTGGTAATTTTTTATATAGAAAAAATAATTGAATCCCAGTAGACTGTTATTTCTGCAATTAAGACTTCCATGTAGACAGAGGTAAGCTGTTATAGCATTTTCAGCTCTGTATGAAATTATGCCAACTTTGTGGTTATTTTAATCATGTTTCGTTTTACAGTATGTTTCATATTTAGTGGTCCTGACAACTTATGCTTTTGTGTGGAGCAACTAATTATTGCAGTCAGTCTTGCATATATAAAATAATGTGAAAACTGATTTTTAACTCCTGAAATAATTTAAAAGTTGTCCAGTTTGAAGTTACAATAATTGCACATAAGATTGTTAAACTAGTTTATTTTAATTAAGTATGTATTTTTATCCTGATTTTTCAGTCTACATATAAAAGCTTGTTTTGGTTATTTAAATATTGCTTTTGGTGCTCAAGGGCTGATCCTATTAACTGCCAAGTAGTTAGTAGTGGAAATGAAGATACTGGATATTTTAGAGGACCTTTAATTTGCCTTGTGTTTGTAATCAATTGCTTGTTTGTGTGTAGTTTTAATGTATATTATGTATATATTTAATGTATATTATCTTTGAAGAAAAAATGTGGAACGGTGATTTTTGTTCCACATACATGCAGTTGTTTCATGACAAATGTGGTTTTGAGATGGTAACCTGTGTTGAAAAGTAAGCCTTAAGTGCAGGAGACAAACAAAAACTTGCTAGTCATTTTAATTAAAGTGATTGGAACAATTTTTTTTAAGCATCCTGGAATTGTATTGAGTCAATAATAAAAGAAAATTAAAAATAATAGAAAACATGTTATACTTAAATCAACTTTCGAAAGTCCAGAGTGCAAATCTGTTTTAAATTCCTGCTGCTACATCTCTCGTATCTTGCACAATAAGCAGTTCTATATAACTCTGTTTTCAAAGAGCAATAGTATGATGACAACTGTGTGGCGTAATTTTACTTAAGTGAATGTGTAGAACTTTGGGTTTACAGTCTGATCATTGAAATAATGGAGCATTAAAACTAAAGAAGGAGTACTCATGTTTTCTAAAAACATTAATATTTTGCAGCTTACATAATGCCAACCAATTGCGAGTCACAGTTACTACAAAAGAGCAATGAATCAGAATTGGACACTGAAGATCTGAGAAGGAAACTCTGTCAAGCTAACAAAGAAAAACTAGACTTAACCATTAAGCACAATCAAGAAGTAAGGAAATTTTGTTTGCTTTATTTTACTCTTGGAATAAATGTAGTCTTTTAGTAGAATAATCCTCTTGCATGGCTTATCAGAAGCACAGTCATTAGCAGAAAAACAACAATGAAGGTGTCACTGTACAGACCTCTCATACCTGTTCATAGGAACTCTTAGGCCCTCTGCTGTCGTAGTTAGCAGATGAAGTTGCACCAAGGAGAGAGCAAACTTTCTGCAGGGAAAGGAGTCACCACCAGTAGTTTGTTAGATGATATTGCATGGTGACACAAATAAATAAAAGCCACAGCTTGAATCTAGCCACATAAAAAAAGATCTTAGTTAGTTCTTATATTTTTTTGCAAGGTATTAGAATATGATACTAATTCTACAGAAGTAATTTGCAACTCATAAAACTAGTACAGTATTTGTGTGTGCGTGTGTGCACCAAACCTAGCTGGGATATTTTTTAGTGGTCTTGCAGTGTCTCAGCTTACGCAGATTTGCAGTTTTCATTAACTATAATAAGGTATAATGTACAATGTGATGTGTTGGTCAATAACTTTATACTTGTTAATGAGGACGTCATTGTAGGGAAATAAGTTACCCACATTACAAAGGTTTTCCCTGATGCTGGTAAAAAACCAGTACTGAAATGAAGTAATAGTAAGAAAATACTTAATCTTTTCCTAAGCTTGACTACCAGCTTTCGCACTAGTATACATCAGAAAAGGTGGACACTGAGTACAGCAGTAGCTGTAATTGGCTTCAGATTTGTTTCTACTAGGAACACTTCCTACACTTGCTAATGACAATCTGGCAGCTGATAAACATTTAAACAGAGCTGGTGCAGAAATATTATTACCACTATAGGTAACGATTCCACTCTTAGCTTGCTAGGGACACTTAATGTGGGTGCTCATTCATCTGTTTTGGGTTAAATCCAATCAATAAAACAAGTTTGCTGTTCCATATCCATTTATTATTGGGATGTGTACCCAACTGAAGAGATTGCTGCTTCTGCCATAACGACTTGCTCTTGTGCTGCAGTTAATTGGTTATTTTCCCGTTGCCCCCTCAACTGTGGTGTTATTCTATAAAATAGATCCCTGGCATTATCTGAATTTGAAAAAAAACCCAAACCAACCTGCTCTTACATTGAAAATTTGAAAGCTGGGAGTGCACAAGCATCTTCTGCAGCATTTTGCTGTTGTGGTTTGCACCACAAAGTCAGGCTGCATTTTAAGTAGATAAGCTACTTGAGAGACTGTTGGTTTTTTCCCCCTATCCATTTAATGGAAATGCTCAAGTTACCTACCTGTGATCTCACTGAAGTCGAAAGGCTATTTTGTAGATGTTCTCAAGAAATACATATTTTACTTTCCACCTTTTTGTGTTGAAATAGCTTGAGCTTGATTTTCTGGAACGAGTTTTTGTCAGCAATGACCAGACTGTACTTCTTAATCATGATAAGATCACTTTTTGAGGTATTTACCATTCTTAGTTTGTTGTCTGTTGAATTTAATAGCATTCTGTTTGACTCCTGAACATTATTGGACTGAATTTTTTGTTCATATATATCCCTGTGAGTTATTAGATATCTGATAGCCTAGCATCCTGTCCTGGGTTCGGCTAGGATAGGGTTAATTTTCACAAAAAGCTGGATGAAGGACACAGGTGTGTAGTTGAACTAAACTACCCAAGGGGATATTTGATACCATACTGACTTCATGCTCAGTATATAAGGTGGGAGCTGGCTGGGTGAAGGGTGTGCTGCTGAGCAGGTGGGGAACGTGGGCTGGATGGTGGGTTCCTGATGGTGAGCAGTTGCATTGTATGTTAGTTGCTTTATGTATTATTTCATTAGTATTATTGTTATTACTGTTGTTTCTTCTCGCTTTGTGTTACTCTATTAAACTCTCCCTATCTCAACCCATGGCGTTTTACCTTTTTCTTCTAAATCTCCTTCCCATCCCACTGCAGGGGGGTCAGTTGCCAGCTGGGCCTAAACCATGATAGTCCTTTGTGGTGCCCAACGTGAGGCCAGGAAGGGTTGAGAGAAGGGCAGACCTGTCCAAAGCTTGTTAAAACAATTTTATTATATTAGGTAAATAGTCCGTGGTCACAGTCTTGGTTCATTTGTTCACCTGGTGTTGTTACTTAAATCCTTATGTACACTGTGTATTCCCTCTTGTGATATTTATCACCTCTGGGAGAGGGATCAGGACTATCTTGTTGCTGTATTTGATATTGTCGACCTATAATATGATTATACCGCTGGTTACAAGGATAAGCTGCTATTTGTATGTGATGATGTTTATTCGTAATCTCACTCAGTCTATGGGGGAGACAGAAGAGGATACTTTCTCCCTCTCTTTCACTTCCCCTTTCTCCTTCAGGCTAATTACAACAGCTTTTGAGAATTTTGAATATCCTTGGGATGTCCAAGACAGTATGCTCTTATTGTTACATCTCTTGAATGTATCCCAGGCTTAGGGAGGCTTTCACAATTTTTTTTCCAGAATACCACCCGGAGATCTGCCCCATGGCTGGAGAGTTATGAGTGGTAGGGTGTGTGGGAGAGTATGGGGAAGTGCCTAGGACAGTGGTCACCTCCAGTGTTTTGGAATCTTGCCCCTAAACAAGTGCAAGACCCTGACAAACTAGTAAAATATTTGCAAAAAGTATGTTGTCAACCTGGCAACTACAGAGAGACGCCAATCATGGCAATGTGCTGGGGCCTGGCCCATGCCCATCGAGCCCAGTTCAACACTATTCAGCGCCCTCAAGGGGAAGAGAAAGTCCCTGGACCTTGAAACAGACTAGCAGGTGCTGCAGCTGAACCAGAGAACCAACCTGTGCTGCTATCATTCACCCTTAAACAGAAAAACAAATACACCAAAAAATCAGTCCGCTTAGTGAGGGATGAAGATGAACCAGGGCCATCATGAGAACAGGAGGAAGAGGCAGAGCCAGAGGTGATCACCCAATCCCTATACCTGGGTGAGCTGTGAGATATGCAAAAGGATTTCACCTGTTGTCAAGGCGAGCATGTTATTACCTGGCTTCTCTGATGCTGGGATAATGGGGCCAGTAATTTGAAATGAAAGGGTAGAGAAGCCAAGCTCTCTAGGGAAGAGGGCATTGACAAGGTGATTGGAAAATGGACTCAAGCCCTCAGCCTCTGGAGGTGACTTCTGTGAGGCATGAAGGAAAGGTACTCCTTCAAGGAAGATGTTACATGTTACCCAGACCAGCTGACCACCATGGAGAGAGGCATCTAGTACCTGAGGGAGTTAGCTGTGCTGGAGGTGATTTATAACAATCCAAATAGCGAGCAGTTACCTACAGACCCACGCTGTCCATGTGACTGAAGTTTCTATGAAGTGCACCACTGTTTGTGTGCCAGCTCATTGGCATTTAATGTCCTGGAAAGAAAGTGAGGGGTGCACAGTGGATGAATGAAGTGCCTGACCAACTCTGGCAGTATGAAGGAAGTCTCTCTTCCTTCTCATGGGCCTGTGGGTGGAGGAACTGTCCTGGGAGTTCTGTCAATTCAAAAAGCACATGTCTTACTCCCCACCTGTACAGAACTGTATCTTAGGTGCTAGGAGTAGGTGCTCTCCTGGTCAAAGGAAAGAATATGGAAGGCACCACACATGTGGTTTTACCTATACGACCTTGGAGAGGACATGAGGAAGTGGGAAGAAAAACCCACTTCAGTCCTAGATGCATGAGTATGTGAGTTGTACAGGAAAACAATCACAAAAGAGGATTCTCCCAGGAAAAATACTGCCCCGGTTTCCAGTGGGAAACTCCCCAGATAGAGTAGGAGGGCTGATCTTACTACTGATCCTCTTGGAAGGGACTACTGAGTCATTTTCTCAGGAAGTGAGTGACTCCGATCAGGATTAGAGGGGTCCTGCCTCCCGCCAGGTGGAGGAAAGGGACAGTTGGTTTTAGTGGAGTGTGTGGGTCCGACGGTCTGGCACATCAGACTCACAGGAGTACAAGGCCCTAGTAGGTACCAGTGCACAGTGTGCCTTAATGCCATCAAGCTATAAAGGGGCAGAACCCATCTGTATTTCTGGGGTGATGGGGGATCCCAACAGCTCACTGTCTTGGAAGCTGAAGTGAGTGAAACTGGGAATGAGTGTCATAAACACCGCATTGTAACTGGCCCAGAGGCTTTGTGCATCCTTGGCATAGACTACTACAGGAGAGGGTATTTCAAGGACCCAAAAGGGTACCAGAGGGCTTTTGGTATAGCTGCCCTGGAGACGGAGGAAATGGAACAGTTGTTCACCTTGCCCAGTCTCTTGGAGGACCCTTCTTTGGTAGGGTTGCTGAGGGTTGAGGAACAGCAGGTGCCAATTGCTACCACAAAGTTGCACCAGCAGCAGTATCTCACCAATCGAGACTCCCTGATCCCCATCCATAAGCTGATCTGTCAACTGGACTGTCAAGGGCTGATCAGCAAGATCAGTCCTATTTGTCCAGTGCAAAAATCTAATGGAGAGTGGAGACTGACAGCAGACTATCGTGGCCTGAATGAAATCACACTGCTACTGAGTCGTGCTGTGCTGGACGTGACAGAGCTCCAGTACGAACTGGAGTCAAAGGCGCAAAGTGGTATTGCCAGTGAGTTCTTCTCCATTCCTACAGCACCAGAGTGCAGGCCACACTTTGCTTTCACCTGGAGAGGTGACCAGTACTCCTGGAATTGACTGCCTCAGGACTGGAAACACAGTCCCACCATTTGCCATGGACTGGTCCAAACTGCACTGGAACAGGGAAAAGTTCCTAAACATTTGCAGTATATTGGTCACATCATCATATGGGGCGACACAGAAGCAGAAGTTTTTGAGAAAGGAAGGAAAATAGTTAAAATCCTTCTGAAGGCCAGTTTTGCCATGAAACGAAGTAAAGTCAAGGGACCTGCACAGGAGATCCAGTTTTTAGGAATAAAATGGCGAGACAGGCATTGTCAGATCCCAGTGGATGTGATCCACAAGATAGCAGCTATGTCTCCACCAACTAATAAAAAGGAAACACCGGCTCTCTTAGGCGTTCTGAGTTTCTGGAGGATGCACATCCCAGACTACTGTGTTTTTGGAAAAATGGAGGGATATGTTTAAGGTACATGAAATTTGTCTAGGAATAGGAACAGTTTGCATAAAAACAGTTGAAGTACTTAAAGTCTGCATTAATGTGCATTTGCAATACTATATTTCAAATTCAAGTGGAAGAAGAAGGTGGCTGTAAATGCAATTTAAAGTATTTTTTAAAAATATTCTGTAGATTTGTTTCTGTAACGTTGCATTTTTTTCAAAGGAGCGTTGTTGCCAGTTTTCTGAAACAGATTTATTTTTTAGTTGTCAAACTATGAAAGCCAGATAATCAAATTACGGTTGGAAATTGAGAAAGGAGAGGCTGTTCGACAAAGCCTGGAGTATGAATTGGCAATTGCCAGAAAAGATGCTCATCTGAAAGTGTATGCTGCAGAAGAGGAGTTAAGTGATGCAAAAAGGAAGGTTGTGGAACTGCAAGGTAAATTACAAAAATCTAGATATGGAACAAAGGCTAAGTCAGTTCCAAGTCAGGAAGACAAATGAGCAGCAGTGACTTAATTATGTTTTCTAGTTATTGCTATTTTTCTTGGATGTGTTTTATGTTTCCTATCTCTTACCTGTCTGATTTTGTAAATTCATAAGAGTTTATAAAACTCCTGCTGTCTCATATGTGGATTAAAACCAGCTTGCTAAACATACCACTCCTTTTTCCTCTTGTCCCTTACCTTCTGTTCTCTGTTTCATTGCTGTCCTAGTACAGAATTGCAATCATGGTGGCTGTCTCCATATCCTAGTTATCATTATGTTCAGCAGGTCTTCCTTTTCCATTTCATGGGGAAAAAGTAAAGAGAAAATCCATTCCTGTTTGTTTGTTTGCACTGTTTCCAACATCTTTTTTTGCAGTTCTCACCATCCTGCTTCTTTCTTTCATCTTTTCAAACGTTTCAGGCTTTTCATTGCTCATGTCTGGTTTCTGTCTTAATAGGTAGTGAAATGTGTTTGTTATGACAGTAGTATGTGGAAGGGAAGTTTTTTTACTTAGGCTCTTTTTGCTTACTAGTTTTGTATTCAGAAACTCAGAATTTCCTTAATTCTCCTCAACAGAGAGAGATTTCTTGATCTTATAAGTAAATGAGGTGCAGTTTTAATTACCTAAGTCAGTATATCTTTTAAATCTGGTATAGGAGATGCATTTATGAGTTTGCTGAACCTTCAATGTTCCATGAAGAGTTTAGAGCACTCTTCACAGAGCTTTTATCCCTCCAAGAATGGAAGGAAACTCGGCAACTTGCAAGTACTTAAAGTACCAAGTGTCTTTAAGATAACAATAAAGGTGAACTTTTCACTCCTTTGGAGAACACACACACGAAAAATATTTTTATGGATTGCAAATTGGAAAAAGGTATTTTTTTTTTCCCTTTGGAAATTACCATGCGATTGCAAGCTGGAGACTTGAACTGCCAGTTTCTCACTTTGAGGAAGGCTATGTTTCTTTCTGTGCCTTCTCACTTTACAGCTAGTTTGCTTGCCAGTTTAGAAGTGAGTAGTGTGTGTGTGTATGTGTGTGTATTTCAAAATACTTTAAATCTCATTTTGTGATTCACTTTATGATTTAGAAAACTCATTTTCTGCTGCATCGGGCACAGCTGGCAGGTATTGATGGTAGGTGCAGGTCTGCAGGGCAACCTGTGCAGGAGGAAGTTCTGGGTCTGCTCGGAGCTGATCCTGGCCAGCTCCGCAACAGGCAAACTTGGTCAATACCATGCACCAAACTGCCCACCAGAGTGCATGATGCCTTTGCAAAACATGTTTCAGAAGGGGTGGTAAATGCTGAAATTAAGAGAAAAAGAAGAGGAAAAAAAGAAATGGCAGGAGAGACAGGTGCAGAGCAGCCGCCTGAACAGGAGCTGGGGCCGAAGTAGTGAGTATACATGCAGGCACCAAGAGGCATTACTCAAAAGGGACTGTTGCTGATGAAGGAACTACAGCAGAGTGACCCTAGTCTGCTGCTCATCCTGTAACCTCTCTGAAGGCTCATGTGAGGTGAGGAGACTGGAGAAAAAAAAGAGAGTAGGATAGATTTTGCAGGGGCAAGGGATGTTTCCTAAATGTGTGTGCGTGTTAGTTTCTTTCAATAGCACAATCACTAATTAGAAGTCTGACAATAAATTAATTACATTGGTTGAAATTCCTCGAACCATTTTGGTTTTTTTTTTTTTTTTCTGTGACAGGTGCAAAGAAGTCAAATAATCATGGTGTTGCTTCTCAATTATTTTGCCGTTTATAACTTACTGCTTGTTTTCCCTGGTCATTTGGAATGTTCCTCACTTTGATGCGATCCCGACTTAGCTCCTTGGACAGAAGGCCTTATTTATGGCTTGTCCTCTTCAGTATTTCCTCCAAATTGTTTTTCTGCTGTTCTCAATGAGGGTTGACTTTCTGCTCTTTGACAGTCCTGTCATTGCATCCACTGATTCTCTGTGTTGTCTTAATGTGCCTCTTTGCTTCTCTTTATCCTTATTGAACTGGGAATAAGCGTCAGAAAAATGGGATAAATTTGAAATAAAAATCTGTTAGAAAGTGGCTATCACTTAAATGCCAATGTAGCTGGTTGTATTTAGCAAAATGAAAGCTGATACAAAGTAACTTTCATCTGAAAAACGCAGTTCATAAAATAAAGCAAAGTTCCTAGTTGAACTGCTTAAATAAATGGGCATTGGTAATGAAGTTTGCACAAGAGTATATAGTATGTTACCCTATCTCAGGATGTTTGCTGGGCTGAAGATTTAAATCTCTTGAGCTGCAGTAGATTTCCTTGGAAAAGCTAAGTCTTTGCTCACTACCCCAATCTGCCTTAGGTTTTCCTATAGTCCCTTTCATGGGGCAGGTGGCTGTCTTTACTGTCATTGAAACTGAGCTCAAAGTTAACTGGTACGGACTAATATCAAATAGACATTTGGAAATAAGCTAAACAAATGTTGTAGGAATCTGAAATTAAGTCCTCCATGCTATGGAACCTCACTTGAAAAACTTATCTTCAGTTTTCATTCTTTTCCAAGAGGGGAGTTGTTATTTATAAAAAACTCTAAAGCGTTCCTATATCCTTGTGTGAAAGATGCTATAGGAACAAAAAATTTGATTGTTTCTTTGCAGGTGGTGCTCTCTGGTGCTGGAAGTATTAGTGTTCCAGTGTTCCACAGGATATCACAATACACAGAAGAACTGACGATCATTATATGTTTTTTTTATGAACAAATGTTGCAGTGTTACTTATCTTTTTATCTTTCTTTTTTTCTGTAAACAATAGTATTGAATGAGAAACTTCAGCAGAAAGTGGCAGAGTCTGAGAAAACGTTTCATACTGCTCAGCAGAAGTGGAAAGAACAAGAGCAAAGGCTTGCAAGTGAGAAGGATGATATCCGCAGAACTTGCAACAGTGAATATGAATTGCTTCTTAAGGAAAGAACCAAGCTAGAAATTGTTTTGCAGGTATGATGTGTTAATAGTTGGAAAGTTGCATGAGATGATGGCTGGAACTTTTTTGGTCCAAGTGTGTGGTAGGTTGGGGTTTTTCTAGTTTAGAGAAAAAATCTCCCAAGCAGTTTAATACTGTAGAATATTTCTGAAGAAGATAGCTTTATAAAGTTACACTTCCTGTGTCACAGTCTTTTCTGATTTGGTGATATGGGTTGTGGCTGCTTTTCATGGTAAACACCTAAACCAAGTCACCAGTCCATAGTGGTTTTGAGGCCTCTTTGCACTGTCATGCAAAGCTGAGTTAGTAAAATCAGGGCCACCCAATGCTTAGCTTCTTTTTTCATTTCCCATTTGCCTCTCCCAGTCTGACATCTGATAGCCTGTGAACATGAATATAATTTGTACAATACAGAGATTACACACTGTCAGGGAACCTAAACAGTGATAATGGGATTTACAGCTGTACATTGTACATTATTGACTCCATGCCACATATGTAAAATGACCATTGTTGGAAATTCTGGAAATTTTGGTTAGAAAAAAATTGTTTAATGCAAAGAGGTGGCCTTATAATCTTTTTTAGACTATGGGTTTTTTATTCTTCAGATAACGTGTTTTGTTGTATTTAATGAAAAAAAAAATTTCCAAATTTGAGTTGCACTGGTATGTATAAATCCTTTAGATGTTAAGTGTGTAAAAAAAATTAGTAAAAATGAACTTTTTAAACTTTTTTTAATCAATCAGTCTATTCAAAACTGAATTACATTTTTGAAGAAATGTAGTAGTGTTAAGGTGTGAAGTGCTGCGTTAGCATACCCAACTTTTACCTGCTCCACAAGGACACAAACAATTACACAACTATAATTTAATAATTTTAATATGTTTTAATTGACAGTTGAATTACCTTATATCTTGGCAATGTAGTAATACCATCTGAGGAGAACGGAGAATGTATTCAGCTGTAGTTATGCTTTTAAAGAAGTGTAGTGCAGAGGCTCTGTTAAGGGTGATAACCGTTTACTCATATGCAAGGCATATGCAAAGAACAGAGTGTTACTAAGAGAGTCACTTTCATTTATTCAGTGAGACTTTTTCATCTTTTATATTCCTGTTTTCTTCTCTTACAGCTCCTTTTAACATGAGGCAGACTTGTCTCAGTTGGTCTGGGCACTGGTCAAGCAGTAGAAAATTAGCCCTGCTTTCTTGTCACCTGGTCAGGTCCAAGCCTGGAACACTGATGAACAGTCTTCCCAAATGGCACACAACAGTCCTTAGCTGGCAGTCTGATAGCCAAGTTCTGACAGCAAGCCTACATGTTGTACTACGTCCTGGTGCCGTTGGGCAGATTCTATACAGCACCTGTAGGAGCAGCTCTTAAAAAAACATGGCAGAGAGAATCCCTTAGTTATGTGTATTACAAAAGCACTGTGAACTTACTCTTCACCTGTTTGTTTGAAGGCAAGGTCTGGAAAGAGAGGTGCAATAATGAGACAGGAGGTAGAAATCAGGTAGTGTGTGGATATGTAGTGTTTCTCTGCATGGGCTGTAAAAGGAGTTGTGCATTATCTTAAATCACCAGGAGCCCTGATGTTTGAGAAGGATCCCACTGAACTGGATTTTCTGTGAATGAAGGATAAAAACAAAGTTTCCACCTCTCCCTCTTCCCAGTCATTTTGTGAATATGAGGAAGAGTGGTTTAAAGGAACAGTTGAGAGAACCATAAAGGAATAATTAAAAAAAAAAAAAGACAGAGAGAGAAAGCCAAGGAGATAGAAGGTATCGGAGAAAAACATATGAGCTAATTGACAGGCGATACCCCAAGGTCCTCCTTCTCAAACCAACAGAAACGTGAATCAGTTTTCATTCAAAGCTGATGCTTAAAAAAATAGAGTTAGGTGTAACCTGTGAAGAAACCTATTTTTGGATACAGTTTAGTTTTCTGAGCTGCCAAGTGAAGCAGGCTGAGAGTGGAGCTTCAGCTCTAAGTTCTGGCTAACAGTGGGCTAAGTTGAGGAGGCTTTGGAATGGACTTATCTTCTATTCTAGACACTGTTTTTTAGAAGCTGCATTCAGTGAGTTCAATGCTGTGTAAAATGAGATTGTGGGAGAGGTGCACTCTCTCAAGTGATGTTTGTCCTGAGATCAAAAGGAGCAGTGGATTGCTTGGGACATAGTGTTTTCTGTCAATGGATGTATATTCAGCAGTAAAGGTGATCTGTAGATGCAGGTGTTTGGTTGGTAAATGTATTAAAGTTAGAAGATTGTTCACCTTTAAGATAAACGTGATTCACTACTAGGTGTCAACCCCTAACCTGCTTTCAACAGTAAAAACTTTCCATTTTCCCATTTGCTGTTTTGTAGCAAATATGAACTTGACTGCCTTAGTTGTTGCTTGAAAGCTTAATAGATTTAAACGTGACAGATAAGTGTCAGAAGGATCTGGGTTTATAAATTATGACTTCAAATGTGTTCCAGTCTTTTACATTGTATATTTACAGGCTTGTTTTAAATACTTCCATAGTTACTATGAGTTATGAAATGAAAGCTAGATAAAGTGGATTTAATTTTGGTTTTAATATATACATAGAAGAGAAATTCTTTAAGTATGTGTGCAAATCATGGTTGGAAAAACTACACTTCATGAACTGTCATTCTGAACTTGGCTATGAAAATGCTGAGGCAGGCATGGAAACGAAGTCAGCTTAACCTATTGAAATGTGTCTCTAAGATGGAGCGAAAGTAATCTCCTATGGTTCCTAACAGGTTTGTAGTATGCTCTATTGGATGTGCTTTGTATGCCATCTGCTTCCTAATAAGAGATGTTGGAGTTCCACAGTAAGTGCAATAGCATCACCTTGTGGTTAGTCAGAATATAGTATTTCTTCACAGAAGCACTCAGTTTTTTCTTAGACTATTTGTGAAATCGTGTTGTTTACACACACTTTTTAAGAAATATCACCCATGTTTTTCACAAGCAGATATATATATGATATCCAGGTATACTTTTTTTTTTTTTTTTTTTTTTTAACGTGGTGAAGTATGTTTCTCTTTCAACCTTCTAAGTGTAGGTTCTAAGACCTGGGATAGTCTTGCACAGTTTCGTACTAAGTCTGAGAAGTTCAGAGGCTTCTCTAAGATTCTGAAATCCTACAACTCATGTTGACTTGTATAACAAGATCAGTGTATT
The DNA here is from genome assembly GCA_009769605.1 of Bucorvus abyssinicus. NCBI lineage: Eukaryota > Metazoa > Chordata > Aves > Bucerotiformes > Bucorvidae > Bucorvus > Bucorvus abyssinicus. Next base: position 34,366,708 of record CM020063.1, read on the forward strand.
CATATTAATGTTAACTACATTTCCAGTATAGAATGTTTTTTAAATCTTGATGTAGTATTTCCAGCATTATTTAGTCCATGTGTGCTTTTCTCTTTTGTTAATATCTGGAAGACATACCTGAAGAGATAAATATCTCTGTATCTCTCCGATATGGAGAGAGTGAGAGTAGTTGTATATTTCTATAAAAATGGTTAATTTTTTTTTTGCATGCTGATGGTAAGAAACCTGTGCATTGATTTGATATCACAGGCAAAGTTAGAGGATTAGCTTAAATTTAGTCTTTAACCAGGTATACTATTTTCACATTATTTTGATTTATTGAGGTTTCCATTCTTTTTCACATGCGTACTCCTTCTTATCTTTTCAGAGGATGCCAAAAAATCATACCATAGTGTCTGTGCATGAAAGAAGAGAGAAAATAAACTTAGCTTTTTCAGTTACTAATTGGTAACGACACTGTGGAAGAGTCGTGATTCCCTTATTATCATGCGTCAGTGGCCAAAACTTTCTACCTTCAGTCTGGAAGAACTTCCAAAATATATTTTCCAAACTTTAGAAAAGACTTCTATTTCTTTGATCTTCATGTATAAACATAGTTCTATCAGACTTAAATCTTCCAAAGAATCATTCTATATGAATAATTCATTTTCTCCTCCTCCTCCGCCCTGCTCTGCAGATGCCTTATGATTAGTAATTTCTAGGAACAAGATTATTTGATGTAAGAGTAATAGCAGAATTTACAGACCAGCTGGTGTATTTTCACAAAATGTCTCTTGCCATGGTATTTAATAGGAGTAAATGAATGGGAGGACTTATTGTAATCTTTCTGTGTTTTCCACAGAAAGTAATTTTATCAAATTGGGTCTCCAAAGGTCCTTCAACTAAATCGCTGGATTTATAGCTTGCTTCTGATGATAGTTCTGGAAAAGCTTATTCCTGTCCACTAAACCAAAGCTATTCTTTTTGAGACTTCTGGGATCTCCAGGTTAAGTTTGTGCTAGAGTACTGAGGTTCATTATTTGGCTACTTTTCTCTGAGCCTGGTGTGGTGTGAATGTGGATTTTGCAGCACTCCACAGAGTTCTGAATCCAGTGGTGTTAGTAATTGTCCCAGTCTGTAGCTTAATTCAGCTTCTGAATGCAGAAATTGAAGTAGGGAACAGCTTGGTTATTTTATTCTACTGAGAACTTCATAGCTCATGTAGATAATTTTAAAAGGTAATTCAGTTTATAGACGAAGAAACTCCTTCTCAGAATAGCAGAAATAAAGACTATTTAGTCTATGGGAGTATTTATTTCTAAAAATGTCTGATTCGATTTCATGTTCTAACAATTAAAACAAGAACAAAATAGAAATTCTGTCCCTATGTATAATTTTGTCAAATGCACCTAAGTGTTTCCCTCTCCATCACTGCCATTGAGCTGGGCAAGAGAAGAGATTGGAAGAGCAATCTTGTACTCTTTAGAGAGAAAGATTTTCTGTGGGGAAATGGCTCTGGTTTTAGTATTACCGCAGAAAGTCCCATTCATAATGTGTTTTTGAACGAATGCATTTTACCTGGTAGTGAATGAAGAGCATGTCTGCTGTTGGGTAAATGGTTGTTGACATGTGCTAACGTGTTAGATTTTAATAACCTGTTCTAAGGCAGTCTCCATTCACAAAATATTCCTCTTTTGAACTCTTTACTGTGATACTTTAATAAAAGTGTCTCTTAATGCTTTATTTTTCCAAGGAGCAGAATAGTGCACTGCAAAATATATGCAAGAAAATGAAACACGTGGAGGTGGAGCATAATGGCTGTACTGAGCTGCTGAGGTGCCAGGCCAGTGAGCTTGAATACAGTGCTGAACGAGAGGAGCAACTTAAAAAAGAACTTGAAGTAAGGCTTTTTGACTATTGCTGTTATTCTCAGCAAGCACTGACACTTGGGGCAGTTTCATTTCTGAAGGATGGAACTTCCCTCTTAGGCTGAGAATTCTATGTATTGGATTAACAAAATGTTGAAATCTGTTTCAAAGAAAAGGCTGAACAGGTGAATGCCACTTAAACTGTGTGCCTGACTTGAGACTGGTGTTTGAACAGCAGATGGGAAGTGTGAAAACAAGGCTAACTTTACTTTAGGAAATCTGTACCTTTTCCCTAACATCTTAATTTGTCTATCTTCCTTAAGAATAGATTTTGAGAATTAGTGGATTTGCGATAGAGAATATACTGAAGCTCAGAAATTCACCAAATGTTGGGCTAGGTAGAGAGAATAACATGCTGGAAGACCACAGTGGTGTTATGGCAGCCTCTTCCTATTTACACTCAAATGCTGCAGGTAGTTTTAGTTGACCTGTCCGTTGAGTGACATCTGTTGCTGAGAAGTCTCAAGTCTTTAAGACTAATATCTTGTAAGTGTGCTCCTTTTTACAAAACTGCTAGTTCTCTCCTAAGTTTTGACATTTTGTTTGTCCACTCATAAGCTTTGTCATAAACTACGGTATCTGTCTGGATCAAGAAAGACTTTGTTGGTAGAACATTTGTCACTGCAGAAAAGCATAGCCATTGGATGATTCTTTATCCTGATGTAAGTTTTCTATCAAACGCATCTTTCAATATTTTCTGCAATGAATTTTACAACTTAATTGTCACTTGCCGGATATTGGGAGCCCTTAAGGAGTAAGTAGTATACAGATTTCAGCTGTGTTTGTTATTTTTCCTTTAAAGGCAAAAGAAATGTTTAAAGCATTGATTGCTAGGTAGGTAGAACCCTGCATTAAAGATGAAATACAAAAGGAAATTCCTACAGGGAAGATCAAAGCTCACCAGCTAAAACCACTGACTTATTGACCAACAAGGTAGACTTTCGTGCCCTGAAAGAGATCTACAGGAAGTCTATTGTCAGGTATTGTGAGCTGCACATATTGGCCTAAGCAGAATTAACTTCAGCTGGAAAGTGCTGCATACTGTGAAGTTCCAATAGCCCATTTAAAAACAATGATTTTTGCTTCCAAGTACTTGAACAAGGGCTTTTTTTGTGACTTCATGGCTTTTAATATATTAACATAGGCATCATGAGCTGAAAGGAGGAGGAGCAAAGCAGCAAATTGTTTATCTTTCTAAATATTTTGATTGGGTGTGCTCACCATCTGTAAATTTGAAAAGGAAGCACTCAGTTCCTTGAAAATGTGTATCTGCTATGCCCTGGACTTGGTTTTATCAGGGAACGGTGTCTGTCAAACACAATCAGCTAGGCTGTTTACATTGATGCTTAATTTTTATCAAATTCTTTTTACTTACTGATTATCTTAATAATGTTATGAGAAAACATATTCACACTATAGAAAAGATCAGTCTTGTGGTACTTGTATGTATAGCTATTTAAGCAATGATTAAGGAAAGTATGTGATGAAAACTTTTGCATTCGAAAGTTAAAGCAAATTAGCACAAGTCCCTGTGAATGGAAAAAAAAGAAGTCTTAGGTTAGACTGCAATCTAGTCAGCTTGTATCTCACTTTACTATCTCTAAAGTAAATTATATGTGTCTAAGTGTATGACAATAACTTACCCACTCTATACTTGAAGTCAAAGAGAGATTACCTGATGAGCATCTCTGAAAATACCTTTATTCTTTTAAGAACCAAAAGGGCTAGATATTTTAAGCTTTCAATATTGATTACTGTAGACAGCATTGATTACTGTACGCTTCATACTGGATAGTGGACTCAAACTCCAGAGTTCTAGATGATGACCATAGCATCATCTGCTCTTACAAGTTACCAGTACTCTGCATCACCATTTGTGAAGCAAAATTTCTTCTGCCTTTTCTGTGGCCATGAAAGGCTGCAGTGGTTCTGAAGTTTAAAATTCAGGTTTATAAAATCTGTTTTAAGTTGTTCTGTCACCCATAATCCTCTCCCAGAAAAATGGTATACTGGGAAATAATTTAGTATTAACAGAGTTTGAAATCTAATTGCAACCTTTCTTTGATTTGTAAATTTGTTTATAAATTCCTCTCTTACCTTCTGGAGCTCAGTTTAGCTGACGTATCTGTCCTTCATGCTGAAGTAAGAGTGGAAAGACCTCAACCAAAAGGGCAAGATAAGCTGCTCTTAACCATTATAGCTCAGTTATTGGAACTTTGGTCATGGAGGATGTAAAGTAAGAAAATGGGCAAGTGTTCAAGGACAGACATAAAGCAGGGAGATGAGCACAACCTTTCCTTCTAATTTGGTTGAAAGAAAGGACTATGCTCTATTCAAAGGTCATGCCACATTCCGAAGCAGAAAGAAGTGCTTCTGTGAAGCCTAGAGGTTGTTTGGATTTAAACACATTGCTGCCAGTAGAATTTCCTCCTCTCTGCCTTAACAGCTGTCTCACTAGCATGATAGCCTCTGTAGACTACATTCTTAGTTGCCAGATTCTTCTCATACATTGTGGAAGAGGCATTAAGGAAGGGTGCTAAAGCCTGGACAGTAGTTTTTACTGTGTGCTAACATCTCAAAGTCTCCCTGTGTTTCTGCCCATCTGGTATTACTCCCACATAGTTCTGTGGTGTTCTAGCTGTCAATTTAAAACTCCTCAATTTATGGTAGTAAGTGTTACCCTTGTTAGAAATATGGATAAAGTTCTGATAACCAGGCCTGTACCTTAAGCTGTGCTTAAGTACAACTCTTATTATTGCCTATGATTTCAATATTTGAGATGGATTTCCATTCAGATACAGCAGCCTTAAAGTAGTATACTCCAGACAGAATGGTCGACATTTTTTCATTAAGTAGCCCTATATTTCTGTATCTCTCTTCAGGGAATTTTTAGCTTATAGATTGAAATTTGGATTTTGTGGGATGATGGACCCAGGAGACATGTCTTATTTAAATTTCCATGCAGAGTACCTTATGTTAATGGGTATTTGGTTAGAAAATTTGTACTTAAGTTCTAGATGATGGCAGCAAACTTCTTAAGGTGATTTGTGTGAAGAGTAGTGTAATTGTAATTAAAAGGCAATCTTAGAATCTTTTGTTATACACTGCTTTATATGCAGTGAGGATGAACTTTTTTTGGAGTTCACAAAGTTGTTCCTTTACTACCCTCTGCTGGACATGAGGGAGAGGTCCATGGGAAAATACTTTTTTCAGTGATGAAAGGAAATGATATATTTTGAATCTTTTTGTGTGATAGCACTCTTATGAAGAATTATATCTAATAGACTATATTGTAAAGAAAGGAAGATGAAAAAAGTCTGCCCTCACCTTTTTTTGGTTTATTTGGGTTTTTTGTTTGTTGGTTTGTTTGTTTTCCTAATATTAGTCTGGTTTTATCCTTCAATCATTATTCCGGACAGGGTCTAAAACAGAAGTTTCTGGAGTTAGAAATAAAGAGAAAGAAAAATGGCAAGTTTCTGTGGACTCTTCAGTTGAAAGATAGCTGTTGGTACAGTGTCTAATCTGCTAGCTTTCCAGTTTGTATGATACCAATGTGGTGTATCAGTGCATGGACATGGAGTTCTTCTGAAGTGGAACACGTATGGTACCTTCTATCATTCTGCCTCTTTATCCTGAGATTCGGTAGTAAAACAAAATCTTGATGTATTTGTATTGAACTCATCAAAATACTACTATTTATGATAATCAGTTTTCTGGAACCAGTGTCTTTTATGTTAGCCTTTAGCTCTATTGCTCTCAAAAGATGAGTTCTTGGGAAATACAGAGCAATTTATATTTTAAAATAGTGTTTCTTGTGATGTATCTAGTTGCCAAAAAGCTGGGTGGGAAAGCTGTTTGACAAACAGTGGAGGAAAAGGGAATGTGAATTTTACCATGAAAAACAGTATTATTACTTCATAAATTTCAAACTCTTTGTCTTGTTCACAGAAAAGTAGTGATTTTCTGTTGTTTGCTTTATGTGTTTGAGGCTGCCAACTCTTAGTAAGCTGGAGCTCAAGGTCTCTGAAAGTTTTTAAGCTTTTCTCATGAGGCCTGAAAAATGTCCCATAACTTGGTCCAATTTATTTCTGAGACTGAGTGTGTTGCTGTATTTCTGAGACTTTGAGTTACATTTTGAAGACCATTCCCTTAGCTTTCACGTTACCTTTCCTGCTCCCTCATCTGTAAGTGTATTGACCTTTTCATGTCCTGCTAAATAGGTCGTCTTATATTAGCTTGGTAATGCTGTTATGATGGGGAGATAACTGCAAGGAAGACTTGAGTGATGGTCTATCTCCATATTTGCAGAAGGTATAGGTACATGCAATAGTTTAAGGCCATAGGTATATTAAATTTCTTACTGTATCTAAGACAGTGAAACATGAAATTTAGGTCCCAGCTAAAAACAAAACAAACCCCTGCAAACCCATGGACCTGCTTTATTTTCCTCCTTGTTATTAATTGCACTGTGAACTGCAGTGTTAGGCAAGTTATGGTTCTCATAAGAAAGACTTGAAAAAGCTCCAAAGCAGTGTGAGAGAGGACACGTTCCTCAGCCAGTTAACAGTGTTGCTGGTTAAACTTCAAACTACTTTTTGTCTTCTATGACTACACACTTCTTGGTGGCTTACCACTACTTAATCCTTTGCTTTCTAGTCTCTGCACAATGCACAACTGGCATCTAGGAATTCTAGCTACTGTGAGTGTCTTGTATATCCTCCAAGCATTGCAAATTTGTAATGGTATGTCTGTGGTGAGTCCAACGTTCATGTGTCTCCATTGACAAGCTCACTGGCATAACGGGCTTTCTTTCTGAGAATGCCTTCCGCTTTGTCATTTCCTATGTCAGCATATTATTCCAGTCCAGTTTGAAGGCTGTTAGCTCTTACCTCACTATCAGACTAATGTTGTTTGAATACAGTTTTATGTAGCCCTCACCAGGAGTTAGTTCAAGTCACACGTTAATCTTGTCTATGTGCATATATAAAGTAACAGTGTCAGTTCATGTACTGCTAAGGGGTTTACCAGCTACTGAGAATGAGAAGCAAACAGGACATCTTTTTCCCCTCAAGGTAGTGTAGAAAGGGAGAGCAGTTCTTGTGGGTTTGCCAACTGCAACTCAGTTGCAGATTGGAAGGGACTTGGTCTTTAAGTCAAGTATAGCTTCTCTGTCAATGAGACATGTTACAGTAGACTTCATAAAAAGGAATTGTTTATAGTGAGGGTTGACTGTGCTGAGTCAGGCTGAAAGAATATTTACTTAAGTGGTTAAGAATTGTTTGTAGTTAAGTAACTTTGTAGTTACAAAAAGGTTGTTTATTATCCGGACAGGAGATGGCTCCACCTTACCACGATGAAGAGGCATCAGCATTTCTAACACTAGGTGGAAGTGGTCAGCACATTTCTCAAAGATGTATTTAGACCTGACCTCCTGATTTGAGTTATGAGTCATAGGGAAATGCTTTTATGTAGGAAAAAGGAAGATCTTAATCTGAATATGGAAGCACAGAAACAGAGTGGGTGGATTGTGATCCAGATATGAGGTACAGGTGTGTCCTCTTCCCTTAAAACTTCGTCTTGGCTGAGAATTTCATATAGGGATTGGACCTCAGCCATGGGGAAGTGTAAGTATCCTGACAAATTATTAGTAAAATGAAACTGAAAAATCTTGCAGAAATCTAAGTAGAACCAGAGAAGAGAAAAACTACTTCTATTACTGTATCTAAACTTGTAAAGGTACTATTCTGTTCTCCTGTTGTTTTCTTTGTTATTTATCTGATAAAGGGTATTTTGATGTAAATGCAAATGTCAAATGCTTACATTTTTGTGTCTGTGGCATTGCATAAATGTAGGATATTGAATTACTCTTTCATTACACAGTGCCCCAGTATTCACAAAAATATTGCAATACTTAGAGCAAGTGTGAGGGACTGAGAAAAGTGGAAGCCACAAAGGACAGTTTAGAAAATAGTATTGCAAACTGTTAGCATGCAGAAAATACCTCCTAGAAACCACATTGGCATTGAGATGCAACAGGACGCTGGAAAAAGTGTCTGAACCTTAATGGATTAGCATAAACATATAGCATGATTGCGCACAAGTTCTAAGGCTGGCGTTGAAGTTTTCTTAGTAATTTTTATTTTCTGTTTCTCAAAAGTCACAATTCTGTCTGTGCTACCATGGAAACAGATCCCAGATATCTTTATTCTTTAAATTAAGACTGAAATTGACTCAGCTTGAATATCTAAGGAAACTTTGAAGATTCGTTGAGTATGTGTGTGTTACTTAAGATGTCTGCCTTTATATATCCTGCTAAGTGCACATGGAAGTAACAGGTGACTGAATTTCATTGAATAACCAATGTTTTCCATGCTGAATAAGCAAACACTTTGTAACCACTGGAGAACCCACTTTTTGGATTCTTCCTTGAGGTCAATCTTTGTCACTTGGACCTGACAAGAAGATTTCCAAACTAAACCAGAAAGTATTCTCATTTGATTCCCAGCTGTGAGACTGTGATCTGGATGTCTAAGCCCTGCAACCTTTCTCTATAACTTGTTTTCACACAGCTGCTTCTTTCTAGGCAGGCATAGTGTAAAGTTTTCGGACACATACAGTTTGGTAAGGATACTGATTCTCAGCTTTTGTCTGATTCAAAGAGGTTTGCCTGGCTGACGTGAGTCTGCTACCAGTGTCTTTCTGTTTGTCAGACAGAAACATGAAACTCCTGTCCTCATCCCATTTCTCTTTCTGGAATTGTTTTTCTGTGGTTCCAGGTTAGATTCACCCCTGACCTTTCTTCCCCTCACAGAGTGCATAATGGATCATTCTCATTGGTAGAGCATGCACCTTCTCACTGTGAAGGGAGGTGCATATAAGTATCAGTACAGCCTGTTTGAGCCTTTACTAGCATACTAGACAAGATTTTCTATATAGTGATTTTCTGCAGCTGTGTTCTTCCTAAATAAAACTTCAGACTCAGCTTGGAATCCAGGTGAAACTTCTATGGCTTAGATAATCAGTGATTCCAAGATTCTCTTTCTTAGAGCAGTCTAAGCAAATTGGAATTTCTTTAATAACTCTGTATTGCTTAACAAGGCTTACGTGCTAATGGCTGGATAGGTTTCATTTTCCCACTAATTTCCCACTGATTTGCTGGCATCTGACTTTGTTTAAATTTGCTAATGTATGGTGAGCCATAAGCTTCAGCAATCAAATGATAGAACCCAGAAAAAGCATCTATATAATTTCTTCAATTTACATATGTAATTTTTCTGCAAGCTCTTTTAAGCATCTGAATCACTTCTGGGTAAGACATCTGTTTATATTGGTAAGCTACAATTAAGGTTTGCCTGAGCAATCTGAGACTTTGCAGGAGAACATAGTTCACTCTTCATCTTTGGCTTCTAGCAATTAAAGGAAATAGTGGCAGTTCCTGTCAGGTCCCTGACAGTGACTTGTCTTGAATAAAAATATGTTGTATTTTTCTCCCTAGGTCTTAGTTTACTGGACCTTCAAAAAACAAATTTAAACAAGGTTTTAAAAAGCAAAATTGTAACATAACTACTGGTAATGAGGCAAAGCTTTAAAGAATCAGTATCTAGAAGAAGATCAGCTTTAAAAGCAAGAATAAGACATAGAGATTCCTAACCTTGTGAAGAAACACTAGTTTTGAACAAGTCAATTTTCTTATGCCTTTATGCAGGGATATGATCTCTAGGATGATACCTGTCAAACAGATACTTTTATTTCTAGTTTCTAATTTAATTTCCCTGTGTGTACTGTCTTGAATCTCTTTTAATACTTTCCATGGGATATCTGTCAGGTATATCTAGCTCTCCTTTGTTTGGTGCCTAGGGTTCATACCTCTTTTACAGTAGGTTAGACACACTGCTTGCAATTAGCCTGTTTCTCACATTCTAGAGATCATCAGGAATGTCTGTAACTGACTAGTTTTTCCAGTGCTTCTCTTTTTATAGGCATGTTAATTCTGCAGGTTACTTCTTCAGTGACTTGTGACAACTCAAGCCAATGAACCGTCTGTAAACATGTCTGTGTTTAAGTGGAATTGCACTTCGGTCAGACAGCAAAAGAGTGATATGGTGGTACTTCTTACAGGTGTCTACTTGCTTCTGCCTTTCTTCCCTCATTGTCCCAGGATTTTCTTAGAACTGAAGTTTCTCTATTTCTGAGAGATTGTGTTTAGTTTGGACCACGTCTCTTGTCCTTGCAGCTAGTGTTAATTCATGTTGGCCAAAAGAGATAGACTCTACTTTTAAAGAACTATACCAAGAACTGATATCTATATGCTCTCTTTGGGAGGTGATTGCTCCAGTTTTTCATTCTTGCAGATGCCCTCACTCAAGCCATTATTTATTCTTTCTGGATTTATTTTTCTTCTTGGGCCTGGTGAAATCTAACAGTTCTGTGGGATTCCTCTGAGACGATAAGTTAATCATTTTGACAGTATCATTGCTTGTTTCAGATGAAGAGACACATAGTTCTACTTTGGATTGGTGCTCAGGAAATAAAGTAACACTTAGAAGTCAAATGCGGTACAGAGCTTGTGAATTAGTAAGTTATACCTAAAAACTTTACTTGAAGAATCACTTTTTTTTTTCTTTTTCCATTTCAGTGTTTGCTATGAGAATATACCCTTGAACAAACCAATCAAAGACAGAAGAGCTTTTTTGGCTCTTGAGGGTATACAGTGAAATAGTCTCAGTGAAGTTTCTATTTCTTAGTTTTATTTTTTTTTAAATTACATTTTCTGCTCTAAATGTAGTGATAGGTACATTCATTACTTTTTCCTTTGTTCTTCTTTTCAAACCTAGAATTATTTTCAGGCTGACTTTTTCAATGTTACTAAGAAATGAACTTCACATCATTTACCTTTATTCACTGACTGCTTTTACTAGGCTGACAATATTCTTGTGCAAAGCCGTCCTGTTGACAGATGTTGACCTGTTGGGGGATGCTAAGGAGTCTTTCCAAACTGAAGCAGGAGGAGTTTGCTAGTTCTCCATTAAGGACAAAGGGCAGTAGGAGCTGATGTCTGGAAGGAATAATAATCTTAAGAGTCTAAATCAATGTATTTTTGAGAATAATCTTACCAGTATGGAAGTGCAGTGGGAGTGTTTGTGCATGATTTGTGAATTTTTTAATTAAGTAAGTTAAGCATATTAAACTCCTGGGAAGAGGCGAAGTTTAAGCCTTTTGACAGACCTTACTGTGGGGTAAGTTTGGGAAGTTCTGTGCTGTTGCTGCTTTTCTCTTTTAGTAGACTCTCCATAGACATCAGTTTCAAAAGTCTTTCCTTTTGTGTGTGTGTGTGATTATACAAAGTTTAAAATAATTGCCAAAAGCTTTTATTGTAACATCTGTTAATGTTTCTCTCTCTTCTCTTAAGTGTTCAGAATCAAGATGCAGTCTATATACTTGCTACTTTGTTTTACTGTTTCATAATCAATAACTCCAACTGTATTCATGTAACCTTAAATGTGCTTATGTTAAGTGTCTTTTTAAAATTAATTCCTTTTTCTTGATCTCCCTGATTTAACTTGAAGCCAAGAGACATTTTGGAATGAATTTTTCTTTTCGAGTAAGTTATCAGCCAAAGTGAAGATGTTATTGATAGAAAACAGCGTAGTTAAAATTTCATGTGAATTTCCATTATAGCAGATCTTTAGTTAGAGCTTTTGAGAAAAGTATTTTTCCAGATGAAGTTCTATGTCCAGGACTTCATCTGGACGTACATGTCTGGTGATAACTTTTGGGTTTATTGTAACTGAAAAGAAATTTTTTCAGCTTGGATCACTTAAAAAAAAAAAAAAGTTTAGTTAAAATATAGACTACTTCTTGAACCCTTTGTAGGCAATCCAAATTTCCAAGTAGGTTCCTAGCAGAGTCATTTGCATTTTTGTGCTTTTCTAAAATTTGTAAAAATGGATAAGAAAGATACAAGTTTGATTCAGAGAATTTGATTTTACTTAAACTAAGCATGCATGTACAGGTGTTTTTCTGCGTAATGAGGTGCAGTAACTGACTAAAGTAGTCAGGATATTTGTTAAAGGAGATCATGAACATCCTGGTAATTGCTAGACAAAAACATAACAATAGTTACAGATCTGGAAACACAGCAGTAAAAAAATAGCAGGTTAGCACCTTAGAACATTACAGAGTTCACAGATTTTTGTTGTAGGGAAACTATGACTAGTCAAGGGCTGCAAAGTAATCTATTACGGCATCTTAATTGGAAATTAGGTGTCAAACCGAACATACTTGTCAGGAATTTTGTATTTTTTGTGTGCTTCATCTGTCTCATCACTGAAATTACGGTATTGATACAACAATGTATTTTGGAACATACAGGATGTGGTTATGTTGCCTCAGGTGACAACCTTGGTGAAAAAGTAAGTGGTAAGAGAATGCATAGAATATTTAACATGGTCTTTTTGCTTTCTGACTCCAGCTGCAGTTTTCTTGTTTGTAAAAAAATGCAGCAATAACATAATGCTACATAAATTTCTTCAACTAAATAGAAATTAATATTTTATTACTTTAGATATATAAAAATTATTTTTGTATATCTTTCTTGGTATGAGCTCTCACAGTTCAAAATTACAGTTATTTCAGATACCTCAGGTTGGTTTATGGAGTCCTAATATACTGAATGTATAGAACAGGCTTTGTGTCATACTACCATCTCTCTGAACTTAAATTTCTTCAAAATATACTTTTAGGCAGCTGCAGTAACAATAAAGAAACTGGAAGAAAACATTGAAGCAGAGAGAGCAGCACATTTGGAATCCAAATTCAATTCAGAGATCCTCCAGGTAAAATATTGTAAAATATTTTGTAGAAGTTTACAGTAAAACAGTTGATGAATGTAAAGATATAATCATTCAAAAATGTTAAGACCACTTACTTGCTTCAGTGAAAACACTTTTCTGCAACAAGTGTCAAAATTGTAATAGCTGATCTATAAAAGGAGAGAATAGACAAATATCTGCTGTTCGGGGAACCTTAAAGTTATTAGAATAAATAATAAAATGTCACATTTGTAAATTTGAGAATTCCCACTAGTATTTAAACAATGAGGGGGGAGGAAACGTTTCACATTAGTTAGACACTGTACTCCTGTTCAAATATCCTGCCTTGTATCTTTTGAGTGGGCACTTCAAGCTATTTGGAGATACAGGGCATGTGTCCAGCTTCTGTAAGAGTAGAGAGCTTAATGCATCCTGAAACTGCAGTTCCAAATACAATTATTGAGAGTACATTTCAACTTCAAATTTATGACATCTGCAGTTACCGGTAAAGATTGATCATATGAAAAAATGTAGTATATATACTTGAATATTAAATCTTTGTGTAACTAAACTGTATCATGTGAGGTTTGGCCAGTAAGGCAATACTTGTTTTAAAAAGTGAGCAAAAGCTAAATGATGATTGCTTAGTAATCTCATACTAACAAGCCCTTCACACTGGTCTTTTAAAAAACTAAGAAAAAAAAACAATAAGGAAATTAGGTTTTCTTTCTTTATTTTCTGAGTAACAAAAATAAGTACTGCTATTCTTCAGTCAGACATTTTCTGATTCTCTTGAGCTTCTCTATGTACAAGCGCTTAAATTTTTTAAAGTGATCATTAAACTAGTAGAAAGGAAAGATGTAGTTTTCTTAATTTCCTCTCTCTGTTTTTACAACATGCAAAAGAACTGGGAGGGTAGCATTCCTTAGAGTTAGACACTGATCTTTTATAGGTGAATGACTGGTAAGGTTTTTTCCCTTGATCATATACATGAACAAGCTTCCAGTGTCCTTTGTGCTGAGTGGAAGTGTAACCTGTACTGTTAATCCCACACTTTCTCGAGTCTACTTAAAAAATACAATTCCCCTGGAAAACTTTAGTAATAATTGCAGAAGGAAGAATCCAGACACTAGCAGAAGGAGAAGAAATGGTGCTTTTGGTCAGCGTATTTGTTTGTCTCTATTGAACTCTGTGTGTTCATACATTTTTACATGTGTTCAATGCTTTCTGTGTCTACTTCCATATAGAATTAATTGAATTTAGTTACCTGTAAAGAAGAACAGAAGATAGAACAGCATTAAAGATCATGACAGTTTTTCCTACCTTGCTTTAATTGCTTTCTTATCACTTGATAGTTAAGAATTCGAGACCTTGAAGAAGCTTTGCAGGTGGAGAAATGCAGCCAAGCAGAAGCTTTTTCAAATTTAGAAATGATCAAGAAAAAGTACAAGGAGATAGAAAATGCATATGAGAGAGAAAAATGCAATGCCCAAGAGACCCTGGAAAAACTCAATGTGTAAGTTACCTTTTAAATCAAATGTAAAATGGCAGTAGACTGCTTGAGTACCACTTAGAGTTTTCAGTCACTAGAAAACAGCACAATCTGATGCACTTCACTAAACCAAGCGAAGGTTCAGAGCCTGGCATTCCATTTATAACAGGTCCGTATCAGTAATCATTCAGATTATTCTGATTTTATTATTTGATGCGAAATAACTGTGGAGTCATAAGTTTTGCATAAATGAATATAAAAAATACAATATTTAAGTGCTTCAAAAATGTAAACCACAAATCATGCAAACACACTAAGTCCTGAAAGGAGTGTTAATGCTTTACAATATGAGTTACATATTGGTAAAACAATTTGATTCTCAGCATTTCTAGTGTATTTGGCATTTTAATGCTTTTATTTATCTGTCTTCAGTTGTTCTTTTTGACTTTCATCACAATTGATCTCTCAGATACTCCTCTCTATTTTAGCAAATTCTTGTTTTAGAGTTGCTACTGGTTTAATGTTGCTAATGTTAAGACATTTTCCAGAAGATGTTCTTTTTAAATTAGTAATGTTAGTTAAAAATTGTGAAAAACCGTAAGTAGTCATTTTCCAACTACGTCTTTGGGAGGCTCTTAAAGATACTTTTCTGTATTAGATTATTCAGACCAGTGTAAGGGTAATGGTTAGATATTGAATGTAACAATGTAATACAATAATGTTTTGTTCCTTGTCAGAATCCTCTATCTGGACATATGAAGCCATTTCTTTGAGAAGTGAAGGTTTTTGTGTTTAGGGTAGTTCTGGTCTATGAAAGTCACATTTCAGGGAAATGGGAAGAACTGTTAAAAAAACCTTTATCCTCAAAAGGAAAAAAAAAAGTTTTTTTTTAGGTACTGTATTTCTTTGTCTGGAATTGCTGGAGGAAATACCTGAATATATGTGTTTGTTGTGGCTAAGACTAGGAAATACAGTTCTTATATTTATGATACCATTTGCATGAGGAAGTTTGGTATTAGTGCTTACAGGGTATTAAGTATTTGTGTTGCTAAAATGCAACATTAAACAACCTTTCACTTTTCTGGTGGATAATTTCTAGGGGAATTGAATAATTCTATTCAGCCGTTCTTTCCCAGGGAAACAGATTTGCCCTGTTTTGGTTTGTTTGGGTTTTTTTGGTACAAAAAAATAATTTGTCCCTACTTAAAGCATCTGTTCTGTGTGTTAATTGGATATCAGTGTAAACTTTATCTAATATCCAAACAGTTCTTTTCACTATATGCCATCATCTGTTAGTTCAGGCAATTACTCTTAACAGTTTCTGCCAACTGTGTTTTTTGAAAGCAAATTACCGTCTGTAATTTCAGAGAAGGCAAACCTTTCCATGAACATTAACACAGTTGGATAGTTGGTGGTTTTGTTAATAGAGCTTGAAGAAACAGGAACAGCCTATCCTTACAATTTTGTTAGTTCAGACACCTACATTTCCAGAGGTCTGTGAAGACAGGGGTTGAAGGTCAAGCTTTATCTCAGATGGACATCAGTATACTCAGTTCCCTTGAGGTAATTACATGGAGTGGGCATGTACTGCCTTGTCTGTTTGCTATGCTTTTTTTATTCTTTGAAGCATACAAGTATCTGTAACATTGGTGAATATCAGTGATTGCTTTCGCCAGATCTCTTCAGAGAGAATACAAGAGCCTTTGATCTACTTACCTTTGAAGGCTGTGGTCCTTGGACTCCAGACAATGTCATGAGCATGGCTTTTTCTTTTAAGCCATAATTTGGCATCCTAACATATTTTCCCTTTTTCTGGAGGAGTCCCACGAGTTTGTCTTTAAACCTTAGTCTCTGGGAAGTCAGGGAGACTTTCATTTGTTGTGCTAGAACACTTGTATGTCTTTTTAGTTGGACTTGATGTAGGATAAATTATACCAAACTTGGAAGCTATACAAAGCTGTGAGAATTTATTTTCCCGGAAAAAGATGGTTGTAATAACTGAAACCAAGCAAACAGGCTCTTCTGGGTTGCATAATTTATTAATTAGCTCTGAACCCAGTAACACTATGTAAATTGGAAGCAACATGGGATTGGGTCTCACTGCAAATTTATTCTTCTTGAAGAGGAGAGCGTGACATAGAATAAATTGGAACTGCTTTTGCTGTGTTTCTGAATGCTAAAAAAGTAGAAGCTGCTTTGGGGGAGTGAAACAGGCAAGTTCTTTCTCTAAGAATGAGAAATAACCATCTACAGCTAAAAGAAGATGAAATGAGAGGCTGAAGCAGAAGCACATAGGTATTTGGAGGACTGATAAAGTAGTTCTGCAGCTAAAAGGATACATTGATATATAAGAAGTAAGTCAAAGTCAGGAAATAACAATACTGATTCAAAAGTTTCAAAGTTTGAAGAACTTTGAGCTGTTACTTTCAATTCTAATGAGACAGAAGTGATAGAGGAGACAAAGAAATGTGAGACACCTGGATGCTCCCACTTCTGTGAGTTACATCAAAGAACAGTTCATCTTGAAAGGAATTGTAGGAGATCTGTAGTCCAACCTTCTGCTCAAATTAGGATTGCACCATGGTTAGAGGGACAGGATGCTAGTGAGGGCCCTCAGCTTATTGCTGTCTGAGGCGTGCTGGGGACAGTGCAGCATGCTTGAAGTCTTATGGAGATGAGCCAGGTGTCCTGAGGTCATAGGAGCCAACAGGCAAACACTGATGAAATGTCTCAAAGGAATTAAGGAGTGTTCCTCCAAGAAAGAGATATGGCCAACAGCCCGGCTAAACTGCCTCTACACCAATGCATGCAGCACGGGCAACAAACAGGAGGAGCTGGAAACTACTGTGCTGCTAGAACACTATGACCTGGTTGCCATTACTGAAACTTGGTGGAATGAATCCCATGACTGGATTGAGACTATTGATGGCTACAGACAGTTCGGAAGGGAGAGACAGGGAAGGAGGAGTGGAAGCATTGTCCTCTATATCAAGAAATAGAGTGTGAAGAGCTGTCCCTGAAGAATAGCCACAGGCAGGTTGAAAGCTTGTGGGTAAGAATTGAGAAACTGAGGCATTAAAGGGAATCTTGTGGTTGGTGTCTACTACAGGCCACCTGACCAAGGGGAGCCTCTTGGCGAAGCCTTCTTGTTCCAGCTACAGGAAGCTGCATGCTCGCAGGCTCTCGTCCTGCTGGGGAACTTGTGTAGGGATGGGATCAGGAAGGCCAAGGCATGGCTGGAGCTGAACTTGACAAGGGATGCAAAGAATAATAACAAAGGCTTCTACAGGCATGTAATCCAGAAAAGGAAGGTCAAAGAAAGCATACCCTCCCAATGAACATGACTAGCAAGCTGGTAACACCAGATGAGGAGAAGGCTGAGTTACTCAACAACCTGTTTGCCTCAGTCTTCACTAATAACCTCTCTTTGCACAGCTCTTGAGTCAGCGGACCACAAGACAGGGTCTGGGGGCACACAGTTCCTCCCACTGTAAGAGATCAGATTCATGACCGCCTGAGGAAAATGAGCATACATACTTCTATGGAACCTGACGAGATGCATCCCAGAGTCCTGAGGGAATTGGCTGATGTAGTTGCCAAGCCAGTCTCCATGTTATTTGAAAAGACCTGGCAGTCAGGTGAAGTCCCTGGCGACTGGGAAAAGCAGGAACATTGCACCCATTTTTAAAAAGGGTAGAAAGGAGGATCCTTGGAACTACTGACCTGTCAGCCTCACCTCTGTGCCTTGGGAAGATCATGGAACAGATCCTCCTAGAAGTTATGCTAAGGCACATGAGGGTCATGGAAGTGATTCGCAACAGTCTGCATGGCTTCACCGAGGGCAAGTCCTGCCTGACCAACCTAGTGGCCACTTATGATGAAGTGACTATGTTGGTGGACAGGGGAAGAGCTATGGATGTCATCTATTTGGACTTCCTTTAAGCCTTTGACATGGTTCCCCTACAACATCCTTCTCTTTAAATTGGTGAGATATGGATTCGATGGGTGGACTGTTTGGTGGATAAAGAATTGACTGGATGGTCACATCCAGAGGGTAGTGGTCAATGGCTCAATGTACAGATGGAGGTCAGTGACAAGTGGTGTCCCTTAGGGATCCATACTGGGACCAGTGCTGTTTAATATCTTCATCACTGACACAGGCAGCGGGATTGAGTGAAACTCTCAGCAAGCTTACAGATGACACCAAGCTGAGTGGTGCAGTTCACATGCCACAGGGTCAGGATGCCATCCAGAGGGACCTGGACAAGCAGGAGAAGTGGGCCCATGTGAACCTCGTGAGGTTCAACAAGGCAAGTGCAAGGTCCTGCACCTAGTTTGGGTCAGTCCTCGGTGTCAATACAGGCTAGGGAATGATGGGATTGAGAGCAGCCCTGTAGAGAAATACTTGTGGGTACTGGTGAATGAAAGGCTGGACATTAGCTGAAAATGTGCACTCACAGCCCAGAATGCCAATGATATCCTGGGCTGCATCAAAAGAAGCATGACTAGCAGTTTGAGGAAGCTCTGCTCTGCTGTGGTGAGACTTCACCTGGAGTGCTGTGTCCAGCTATGGAGTCCTCAACACATGAAGGACATGAACCTGTTGGTGATGGTTTTAAACTAAAGGAGTGGAGATTTAGATTAGATAGAAGGAAGAAATTTTTTATGCTGAGGGTGGTGAATCACTGGCACAGGTTTCCCAGAGAGGTGGTAGATGCCCCATCCCTGGAAAACATTCAAGGTCAAGTTGGATGGGGCTCTGGGCAACCTGCTTTAGTTGAAGATGTCCCTACTTAACTGCAGGGAAAGTTGGACTAGATGACCTTTGAAGGTCCTTTCCAACCCAAAGCATTCAATGATTCTATGATCAGCTCTGAGACCAGGTTGTGCAGAGCTTCATCCAGTTAGGTCTTGAAAACCTCCAAGAACGGAGGTGGATGACCTCTCTGGGAACCCATTCCACTGTTTGATTGGCATTAAGGTGGAAAAAGTTTCTCTGAACCTCTTTGGATTTGATTTGTGACTGTTGTCTTTTGTCCTTTAGCCATACATTGCTGTGAAGTAACCTCCTGCATCTTCTTAATAACCTCCTTTTATATATTGGGGAGGGCTGTTGTACATCCTGAAGTTATCTCTTCTCCAGTCTGAACATACCAAGTTTCCTCAGTTCTTATATGTACTTCACTCCCCAGCCATGTTGGTGACCCTCTCCTGAGCTCACTCTAACTTTTTTCCTGTGTTACAGAGGAGTTGTGTTCTTAAAACTGGTCATTATCCTAGATGTGTTGTAGTGATTGACAAATAAAAGGTGAATAATCACTTCCCTTGATCTTCTGGCTGTGCTAATACTAATATAGCCCAGGATGCTGTTAGCTACCTTTACTTGTATGCCATGATGCTGATTTGTGGCTTGCTTGCTGTCTGCCAAGATTACCTGGTCCTTTTTGAGCATAGCTGTTCTGCAGCTAGTTATCAGCCATATTGCTTCAGGGGACTCTTGCTTCCTAAATTCAGATCTTTGCACATGTTACTGTTTAATCTTAGAATGTTCATGCTGTCCTGTTCCTCCTCACTGACTAGAGTGTGTGGAATGGCAGCCCCTCTCTTGAGTGCATCATTTGTGTTGTGATCTTCCCCCACCTAGTTTACTGTTACCTGCAAACTTGGTGAGATTGCACTCTTGGCCTAATCCAGGTGGCAGATCAGATAAACATCTTAAACAGATTCTAATACAGACTCCTACAGTATTCCACTTGTTACCAGCCACTACCATCTGAGCTTTACCATCAAATCATTTTTATCAGTGTTGTAGTTCACATAGCTAGACTGAAGTCCTAACTTGGCTGTAAAAATACTGCATGAGACAATACTAAAAGCCTCGCTAAAGTTGAGTTATGTTTGAATCTGCTTACTCTCCTTTTGTTCACAGATCTGGTAATTTTATCATGGAATATAAATGGGTTGACCGGACATAGTTTAGCTTTGGTAAATCCTCAATGGCTGTTCCCAATCACCTTTTTGTCTTTCATGAGCTCAGATATTTGTTCTAAGAGGACTTGCTTCATGACCTTCCTGGGACTGAATTGAAGCTTGCCTGTCTATGGTTCCTTGGCTTGTACTTTTGCTGTTTTACAAACATAGGTGTGACATTTACCTTTCTCCATTTTCCAGGGATCTCATTCAATTTTTGTGATCTTTCAAAGATGATAATGAACATCTTGCTGTGACATTGGCCAGCTTTGTCAGAATCTTAGAGTGTAGGTGAGCTGGCCTCTTCAATTTCTATGGGTTGAGTTCTTACAACTAATCCTGGACTCAATTCTTTCCTACCTTAATGTGGTGGTAAAATCTCTTCTTGCTGTCTTTGCCATCCTTTGCAAACATCAATTCTAGGTGAGCTTTTGGCTTTCCTGACACCATGCCTACATATTTAGGCAACCTTTCTAAATTCTTCCTTTGATTCCTGTTCCTGCCTCTGTCTCCTGTGTGCTGTTGTTTGACCTTGTAGCTTTCTCATGAGTTGCCTGTTTAGCCCTGCCAGGCTCTTTGTATATCTGTTTTCCTGGGGCATGATGGGATAGTACCAGGAGGACTGATATAGTAGAAGTACTGTTTGAAATTTTGGGAACAATCTGCGGGTGGAAAAATGTGAAGTCGTGCCATTTAGAGTGAAATGTAGTCAAGTATATGGAAGCTTTAGGAGCAAGCTTTGTCCTTGAAATAAGGGTTGGTTGTATAGGATGTGACATGGTCTTTCTGAAGAGAGCCACTGTGTTAATTAAAATAACGATGAATTCTGTTTATATGTAATTTGGAGGCCATATCCAAATGACCAAGTGAGTTTATGACTGTAAGCCTAACACAAGCATTGGTAGAGGAAAGGAACATAATCACTTCTTGAAAGCCTTTCTTAGAAGGAATATATAACTTTCTCCAGTTAAAAAAAAAAAGCAGCAACTTCAGAATCCATATGATGTGCTGACATGATATATCCCCCGACACCATATCCCCCGATTGTGTTTAAAAGTATATAACATACTTGACAGAAGTATTTTTGATAAAAGTGTTCTAATGGTGAAACTTTCCAGATTAGAAAGAGAGCGTGTCTCCACAAAGAAGCAAATGAATGAGGAGATTGAGAAAAAGAAGAAGGTAATTAAAGACCTCTCTGAGAGACTAGAGAATAGTGAAAAAACCTGCAGAGAATTACGAGAGCAACTGGCACTGGTAAGAAAAAATCCTGTGGCACTAATTGTTTAGGGTTTATTAAACCTACTGTGAACTTAATCTGCATTTGCTGTGCTGAGCTGTGGAAGAACTCAGCTGTTGTGTTACTCTGATTTTACGTAGGTTGTTTTGTAAAACATAAGTAAATAGAGCTAATACATTGGAGAAGCTAATTTGAAAATGTATTTTAAATGATATATCATGTATTTAACTGAAAAGTTATTTGCAGAAAACAATTATTTTTAAAGTATGGCTATGATTAAAGAGTAACTTGTGTTTGCACTTCTATTGAAGAAGGCAATTTGTAGATAAGGATTATGATTCACAGAATCACACAGAATCACTGAATCATCTGGTTTGAAGAGACCTTTAAGATCATCGAGTCCAACCATTCATCCTGCACTGCCAGGGTCTCTAAACCCCTCAGCACCACATCCACACATCTTTTAAACACTTCCAGGGATGGGGACTCCACCACCTCCCTGGGCAGCCAATGCTTTACAACTCTGTCTGTAAAGAAATTTTTCCTAATATCTAACCTATATCTCCCCTGGCACAACTTAAAGCCACTTCCCCTCATGCTGTCACTTGTTATGTGGGAGAAGAGACCGACCCCACCTCTCTACAACCTCCTTTCAGGTAGTTATAGAGAGCAATAAGGTCTCCCCTGAGCCTTCTTTTCTCCAGGCTAAATAAGCCCAGTTCCTTCAGCTGCTCCTCATCAGAGTTGCTCTCCAGACCCTTCACCAGCTTTGTTGCCCTTCTCTGAACAGGCCCAAGCACGTCAACTTCCTTCTTGGAGTGAGGGGCCCAAAACTGAACACAGTACTCAAGGTGTGACCTCACCAGTGCTGAGTACAGCCCCTGCTCCTCCTGCTGGCCACACTATTTCTGATACAAGCCGCCTTGACCACCTGGGCACACTGCAGGCTCATATTCAGTCGGCTGTCGACCAACACCCGCAGGTCCTTTTCTGCTGCGCAGCTTTCCAGCCACTTCTCCCCAAGCCTGTAACATTGCAGTGGGTTGTTGTGGCCCAAGTGCAGGACCTGACACTTAGTCTTATTGAATGTCATACAGTTGACCTCAGCCCATCAATCCAACCTGTCCAGATCCCTCTGTAGAGCCTCCCAACTTTGAAGCAGATCAACACTACCTCCCTGCTTGGTGTCATCTGCAAACTTACTGAGGGTGCACTCAATCCCCTCATCCAAATAATTGATAAAAGATGTTAAAGAGGACAGGTCCCAATAGTGAGCCCTAGGGGACACCACTTGTGACGAACTGCCACATGGATTTAGCTCCGTTAACCTCCACTCTCTGGGCCTGGTCATCCAGCCAGTTTTTTATCTGTCAGAGAGTACACTCATCGAAGCCAGGAGCAGCCAGTTTCTCCAGGAGAATACTGTGGGAAACAGTGTCAAAGGCCTTACTAAAGTCCAAGTAGACCACATCTACAGCTCTTCTCTCATCCACTAAGTGGGTCACCTTGTCATAGAAGGAGATCAAGTTGGTCAAGCAGAGCCTGCCTTTGGTAAACACATGCTGACTGGGCCTGATCACTGGTTGTCTTGTACATGCCGTGTGATGGCACTCAAGATGATCTGCTTCATGACTTTCCCTGGCACCGAGGTCAGACTGACAGGCCTGTAGTTCCCTGGGTCCTCCTTCGGGTCCTTCTTGTAGATGGGTATCGCATTGTCTAACCTCCAGTTGATTGGTCCCTTCCCTGTTAGCCAGGACTGCTGGTAAATGATGTTTAGTGGCTTGGTGAGCACTTCTGCCAGCTCCCTCAGAAATCTTGGGTAGATCCCATCTAGCCCCATAGACTTCTGCACATCTAAGTGGTGCAGCATTTCATTTACTGTGCCCTCGTGGATTGTGGGGTCTTGATTCTGATGCCCATCTCTGCCTTCTGGTGCAAGAGGCTGAGCACTGAGTGAGTTGATCTTACTATTAAAGCCTCAGGCAAAGAAGGCATTCAGTACCTCAGCCTTTTCCTCATCCTTGGTCACTACATTTCCCCCCGCATCCAGCAAAGGATGGAGATTCTCCTTAGCCCTCCTTTTGCTGTTGATATATTTATAGAAACATTTTTTGTTGTCCTTTATGGCGGTGGCCAGACGTGTGGAGAATGTTCTGTCTTTCCACCCAAGCGTTTTTCTTCTCCAGGCTTTTTACCATTGTAGGCTCATTCATTTTTATTTTAAATAGCATTTTGTTTTTAGTGTGAGCATTTGTCTGTAAGAATTGCTTGAAAATTTCTTTTGTTTTGGTGTGGATTTGGCAGGTTGGATGTATTTTGCTGTATTATTTTCTGAAATCTTTCTCTTTTTATATGACCAGTTGGGGCCTTCCCACTGTCTCTACCCACCTCAGCTTTGAATAATAATTTTGCCATGCTGTTGCATAGCAGTAGGGACAAAGCAAAGATCTTAGGATATCTGCAAAACTTATCTCTTTTAATTGTGTAGTAGCATTTGCAGTATTTCTATACTTAGCCAAGATAAACTTTTTTTGGTACTGGCTTGCAAATTTCTTCTTTTTGACTCTCTTGGAGCTATGAGTGTGGAAGGTAAATGTGGTCTGTTCCCTGCTGCTGACAGGCATTGTCCTAATCAGTGAGCAGAAACAAGAGACCCACGTCAGAGTTATCTTCAGACCTTCTGGTGTCTTCTGTTCAGTTGCTGGAGTTATTCCATACATTGTCTTGGTGTTATCCACTTCCCAGACAGATTGGTAACTAATAAATTGAAGAAAAAGCAAATCAAAACCCTATCTTACTTCTGTGAGAATAACAGCTTTTTCCATATAAGCATCAATGAATTAAAAGGCATTTGCTGGCCTAATTAACCTGAACCTTATCAGGCACAAAAGGAATAAAAAGTGCAAAAGCAGTTGTCTCCTCTAACTATGGTTAGTAATGATTGCTATTTATTAATATAAAATACTATTCCAAGTCTCTACTAGGAAGCTTTAGCGCTTGCTAGCTACTGCTGAGATCTGAGCTTTCCTTTTCGTTTTGTGTTCCTTAGTAAAATATGTGTTATACCTGACAAGAATTCAGGGCAAAAAAATTCTGGTTTCTGGTAATGACAACAGTACTGAATGGTGTACTGAAAATGAACATTACATTACTGAAAGGTAAAAAACAGAGTAGATTTTGTCAATTAGAAGAAGTGTCTTATTCGTAGAGGCAGTTGTTTTAATTGTTTTACTGGAAGGATTTAAAAACCACAGGGTTGTCTTGATCAGGTAATAAAAAAACTAATTTTCTGAGGAATTGTACTAGTGATCTCCTGTGGGATTGGATTTTTATCACCTTGGATAGCTTTGTATTTTTCCTGAAGACTTTTGTACTTGTTTGGGAAGCAGGAGTACCTGTGTGTGGTCTTGTTTACTCAGTCTGGACAGCTTTTTGTTATTGTTCTTCCCAAAATAAAAAGCAGAAGTCTCTAGTAGAAGCTAAGTATACTTTTTTGTATTTTAGACTATTGTTAGACATCCTGAATATGTCCTTTCCTCTCCAGTCTGATAATCTTGTTTGTTTTCTCACTGTACTGCTATAATACAAGTTAATGGTTTTGTTTGTTAAATATTTGGGAAATATAACCAAACCAGTGCAGGCTCTTTGTTTTTAGAGAAGACTTATGCAGGGTTGAAATACATTCTTTGGAAACCTTATGTGAAAAAGCACCTTTTTTTTTTTTTTTTTATGGCTCAGTTGAATATATAGTAAAGTAGTTATGCTGCTTTTAATTTTAAATATCAGCATGTGGCAGAAGTTTGCCAGAAATTTGCATGGATCAAATGTGATAAGATCTGTTGGTATCAAACAAAACTGCTTATGAATGTTCAGCATGAGCGGGCTCTCAAGATTTCCATTATGTTTTTCTGAGGAAATTGGTCTCAAGCTTGTCATTATTTCCAGTTAGGGTTTTTAGAAATTTTTAACTTGAAAAACAGGAACTTGGAAGAAGAGCCCTTGTGATTCACAACTTGTTTTAAATTGAAACAGCCCCAGCTGTATTCCTGCCCCATGGAAAGAATAAGAGGTGTCTTTAATAGTTTTAAAAGTTACTCAGGATATTTACATTTCTGGCACCTAGTTGTGGATGATCTTTAATTCTTAGTACTGAACAAGCGAGAGATGTTGAACCTTTACTTTGTGAGAAATGTATATTTAAATTTGGGGAAGTTGCCAGTTCACCAGACTGCATATTAGAAAATTGAAGTCATTAGAAATAGTGTATTGTGGTATAAATTCCTTTACTTTGGAAGAACTGTATATTCATTTCCTCTGCTTTGTATAGATACTATAAGGAGTAGCATAATTTTTCTGTAATAGATTATACACAGAGCCTGTCTTTTTCTATGTGGCCTATAAATCTTTCTCTTGTAGCCATGCATGCAGTCATGTGCTGTATACATCTCAGCTGTCTGTAATAGCCTTGTAGGCTATTGTAAGCTGAAAGTCAGAACAGAAGTGTTTGAGATTCTAGCTCCTAGACATAGGCATTAACCATTGTTCTTTAACAGAAGGGTCTAAAGTATTGACTGAACAGACAATGAAACACCCTGAAGATTATGATTCTGTTCTACAAATTCTCTGGAGTAGAATCTGGTACTCACTAGCAAAGATGTAAATCTGTTCTAGATGATTTATTGTAAGCAAAGCTTTTTCTTTGCACTTAAAAAAACCTGAGACACAGTCTTTATTAATTTTGTGCTAATGATTGTTAAATGTTATGTTACTTTGATTCTTGTTTAGCTTGACTTAACTCAAGGATAGAGTGTTCCTACTCAGATACTATTTCTGTTATTGTCCTACTTTAAGAAGACCAATCAGTCTGAAGCACATGCTTAGATGATCTTCTACAAAGAAACCAATTTTGTAATTTGTTCTGGAAGTGGAGAGGTCACTCTAGCTGTAACGTCCAAGTGTTTGAAGAGAGGCATCTAAAAAATGCTTTTAAGGTTGCCAGTTCTCAAAAAAATTTCTCTGACTAAAAAAAACCCCCAAACTAAAAAACCAGAGAGACTTCATAACATTCTCTCTTACCAAAAGGTTGTCATTTAGAAGACAAGAATAGTTCCACATAAAACTTGAGTATTTTTGATTAATTTTGTTTCAGATGATTAAAACTGAGACATTAAATTTCTTGAGAAATTGTATTAATTTACATGTGGCTGAACACTTTCTAAAGACATCTCTGTAGACTTTGGAAAATTCTAGCTAATATAAGAAAATAAAGAAACTCTATTAGTTATTCAAGTTACATAACTTAAGGGGAAAAAAATTAGTAGCCTAAGAAGGTAGAATGTCAGTGAGTGTTTGTTTTTTTAATACTGCATTTTATACTTGGTTGCTTAAACTTTGCACCACTATTCTGCTGTACAGAATATCCCTCAAGTAAAACCCGATTTTTGTTAACTGTGGAGCAGTCATTTGGAGCCTATTTCTATAAATTCTTGGATTTGATTCCCCCAAGGTCATGTCTGGTAAACTTTCTAATACTTCTGCAAAGAATTTACTGACGTGCTTTTCAAATGAGTTTCTAGACATACTGCTTTTGGTGGCCACGTGAATAGTTCTGGCTTTGGCACTTGCTGTGCCGTCATCAGATGGGATTTGTACTGCGGACCAAGTGGGTGAATTAGTCCATGTGCAGGAGAGCCACACAGGAAAATCCCTGTAACTGTAAACAGAGTGGAGAAAATTCTTCTTGGAATAATGGCAATTTGTTGCAGGACTGGACCCCAGTTCCCTGCATAATACTACCAGGGTTATGATAAGTTGAATTTGAAAAGGCCTCAAACTCCTGCCTATGTGTCTACTTTTTTAATGTTATTGATCTTGAGGTACAGATGCACATTTGCAGCATCAGGTAATGTGGGCTATTCTGGAAGTGTGTGTAGAGTTCACATTTATTTTATTCAACAGTGGCTTTTGTAAAATGTTGAAAAATCAATGGGACTCCATTTCTGTCCTGGAACAGGTGATGGAATGATACCAAAATCAAATATTGGTAGTTAAGAAAATCTCTGCAACCAAGGTAGTAGGGTATTGCCCAGATAGATGCAAACACCCTACTTCTAGAAGACTAGTGTATTTCTGACAGTGGGAGGAATAATTTTTATAAGTAGTAAGTTTTCCTAATAATTCTGGTTATCCTTACAGATAAGGATACAGTGCATATGGAAAAAAGTTTTTCTCCTGGTTGGAGCCTACAGTACTTCTAATGAAAAATGCTTGGCTTCTATTTAATTTTTTATAAGTGTGGTTGTGTTTTAAAATTGATAGTGTAAATATGTTGCCAAACACATTTTTCTACCAAAAATTCTTTTGTCCTGAAGGGATGTTTTGTGATAATAGGGGCATTTTTAAGGATATGAAATTTGACTTGTGGAAGCATTGTATATGCTACAATTCAAGATGTCTTCTGGGTTCAAAGGCATCACTTGCTCCCATATTGTTTGGTTTCTAGCCTCGTATTTTGAATGTTTTGTGAGGGAGGGAATTGTATTTCAGGGATGTAGAAAATACTCATAATATATTCTAAGAATTTGAAATTCCGAAGTGTTTCTGAAAACTTCACAAGAAGACTTTACCACTGAATTTGAGAACCTGGATTCCTGAAGGCAGGTTCTACTATTAAAGACTGAGGTGAAAAAGGCATTGAGAAACCCCTTTCCGCGTGTTAGTCACCAAATCCTCCAGCCCATTCAGCAGCGGGCCCACATTTTGCCTAGTCTTTTTGCTGGTGATGTACTTCAGAAAGACTTTCTTGTTGCCATTCACGACTCTTGCCAGATTCAACTTTAGGTGGATATTTGCTTTACTAAGCCTATCCCTCCAGGCTTGGACAGTGTCTCTATATTTCTTTCAGCTCACCTATGCTTGCTTCTACCTCCTTTATGCTTTCTGTGAGTATTTGAATTTAGTCAGGAACTCCTCATGCATCCATACAGGCCTCCTGCTCCCTTTGATTTTCAAGGTCATTTTCAATGGTTCATCCCAATGTGCAGGAAGTCATGCAAAGTCAGCAGAAGGCTTACTTTACAAGTGTTCCTTAACCTGTTTCTACTAATGTGGTCTGGGAAGCAAACGCTCTTTAACTAAAGGCTTTAGCACTTTGTTACCCGTTTTCCCTTTTGAAGTAATTTAGAGAACACTCACACCAGTACCTTTTCAGTAGTTCTACAGGAATGGCATTCCTTAACACAGATATGGTGGATGGAGTTGCTGAGAGGTAAGTAATCTCATCTCCTGGAATAGTTGGATCTGGCAGAAGGTATCTTTCAGCAGCTGCAGTTGATGGTGTTTGACTCCTAAACTTGTGGATTCCGTTTTTCTTTTCAAAGTAAGGAGTTAATGTAGACTTGCTGTGTTTGTACAGACTGAAGAGAACTAAGGGAGTTATAGCTGTTGCCGTGGACTATCAAATGGATGCTTATGGAGAAGAGAGAGTTACATTCTCCTTAGAACTGTGCAGTGGAAGTATGAGAGAAAAAAGTAGTTTTAGAAAGGGAAATTCTAATTACCTGTAAGGGGGAAAAATCCTTCACAGTGAGGATTGTGAGGTATTGGAGCAGGTTGCCTGGAGGGGTTGTTGAAAATCCATCCTGGAGGATACACGAAACTTGACTGGACGAGGCTCAGAGCAACCTAACCTAACTTCAGGCATGGCCCTGCTTTGAGTGGGGAGTGGGACCAGATGACCTCCAGAGATAGTGTCAGCTTAAATTATTCCATGGTTTTATGACTCTACACATTCTTATTAGATACCTGTCAGTGAAACATAAGAAATTAGATCGATATGTTCAAACCCTTTTGGACTCTTAACCTGTGTCTGGATTTTCAGCACTGTAGTTTACAGTATTTTACTTCAATTTTTGATAATTGGGACAGTGATTGAATATGGGAGTTAGAAAGGAAATATACTAAATATTTTGCAGCTGAAGTGTATAAAAACTGGCTAGTCTAAGGAATTACCTTTTGATCTTTATTGGTGTTGAATAAGACTGAAATTGGCTTAGGGAGTGTAGATGCAGTTAGAAAATAAAGCACATAGGAGTGCTGAAGGCTGAATAGTCAGGAATATACTGACTAAATTGTGGTAAATTAAATAAACCAAATGAAGAAATTGGATGTGGAGATTGAAAAAGAATTCTTACATTTAACTTTTCCATGGGAAAAAGTTTTTCTAGGAAGATTTAATCTGACCTTGTCTGTGCTGGAGTGGTTTATGTAAAAAGAGTATTTATTTTTTTGTGATGCTGATCAAATTGTTATATTTTCTTATTTGTAATATGTGAGGTCTTTGAGATGGTGTCAGTACATGAGAGTAAAATATTTTAATGTGTTTGTGTCCCATAAAATATATTTACTGGATTTTAGCAATTACAAGCTCTATTTATATAGATAATTTTATAAAGTAAGAATTAAAACTTAGTTATTTTTGAATATATAGAAGCCGTTTGGAATTTCATGATGAAGTGTAATGCAAACTCTCACACGAGAAAAAGCATGTAAATGCTACAAGGGACCTAACATTGAAGTACACATATGAATAATATATTAGTTGATATACTGTACATATAATTAAAATTGAAAGAGTAAAGCAAATTTATAAAATATTTAAACTGAATAGTGAAGAACACTGCAGAGAATTAAATGCATTTCTTGGTTTTTTTAGCCTGGCAGTTATATGCTACCAGTATGTAGCAGTTTTCCTGGGGAGGATGTTTCCCACACTTGAGAAATTGACTGGATCCTTACACATGCAGTGAAGCATAACTAAAGCAATACTTCACAGATATGATAGAAAACAATAGGATTTTTCTCAATATGAAAGAAGTAACCTTCCATCACCAAGCAGAAATGGAAATTACTCAAATAAGTGTTAGAATTAAGAATAAAAATAAATTGAGTGATTAAAAGTAATGAGACATCTTTGAGCATAACCTTTGTTGTAAGAAAATTGTGAAGTTATTTAAGTAATGTGGAGGGTTTGTTGGGTGGGGTTTGTTTTGTTTTGTTTTGTCTTTCTTTCCTAAACTGCATAGATGTATTACTACTTGTCAGTCAGCTGCTAAAATTCGAAATTTCTTTGAGAAGTCAGAACTTCATATGGTCTTATCTGGAATTACGGATGCATGTCTTTGAAAATTGTGAGTTTTAATATCAGGTATAAATTGAGGGAATTATTTAATTTAATCTTTCTATAGTGGTGTTTAAAAGATCTGCTCTAATACCTTTCTGCCCTCAAAATAAAGCCAGTGTCTTGATCTGAACAACATGCAGCACTCAGAGAACAGCTTTCTTTAAGAAAATTCAGTGGTAGGAGCTGAAGGACTCTGCTGCTTTGTGTTCCATCATAAGGAGTCATT
The DNA here is from genome assembly GCA_009769605.1 of Bucorvus abyssinicus. Lineage (NCBI taxonomy): Eukaryota > Metazoa > Chordata > Aves > Bucerotiformes > Bucorvidae > Bucorvus > Bucorvus abyssinicus. The sequence goes on from CM020063.1 coordinate 34,397,538, forward strand.
TTTGGTAAAGAAGAAATTGTTATCAAGCATAGAAATACTAGCAATTAAAGTAGGCATGTTTGCAGTGAGAATAGGAGTGGGATTTGACTGACTGCCAAATGATGAATTTCTAGCCTGTCTGCCAGTAGTTTGGTGTCTTTCTGGATGCCCTTGTGGGGTGTAACAATAGATTTCCTTGCTTGCATAGATGGGCAGCAGTTAATTAATGTTCATTAAGATATTTTTAAAGATCAAGGTATTTTAAAGATCAAGATATTTTAACGATCAAGACTAGGTTTTAGTACAACTATTTTTTCTTTTTCTTTTGACTACCTGAAGCCATTAGTTCTATTTTAAGTGTGTTTCAGGGTTCTCTGTTACTTATCTGTGATGTTGTGTTAGGTCTCTTGGCACAAGAAAAGGTGCAATAAGAAATACAGCAGGAATTTAAATTTAAAGGGCAACAAAAATACCATTGTGATCTGTATTTCTTCTGTTTACTATTTTAATGGGTTTCTTTTTTCCCCCTCTCGTCTTGTCTGTATGTCTTGTCAAATAAAGGCCAAGAAACACCAGGTCTTTCTAACAGAGACGTATGAAAACAACATGAGAGAGCTGAAGTTACTCTTGGACAGCTTTGCTATGTCAGGCCAGCGGACAGCAGGTTAGTTGAAGGTATAAAATGACAGATGCATCTGTCAATGTTCCAAAGTCACTACATTGTGGGAATTCTGCAGATGCCTCTTGCATTCCCTCTTCTCAACATGCTTTGATTTGATGACATGATAAGAGCAGTTCTCACAGCAGTCAAATGGCCTTGCTAGCTGAGAAAGGGTGATGGAATGTGGACCTGCTGTTGTCAGCCCAGAGCTTGATTTACAAATGCTGGGGTCTATATGATCGGTCAAAAAAGGGCTCACTTGCTGTGCTCTAAATCCAACTGAGAAAAAAGTCCTTACAGTATACCTGCAAAGGGAACAGATGTTTTGCCTGAACCGAGCCAAATTCTGAGGCAACCTTCAGCAACTTAAAGGTCATATATTCAAAAAGGTTGTGTAGGACACATGATATATCACAATTTTTTTACTGTTGATTGTGGACTAGTACTATATTGCGTTCGTTTTATCTAATACAGAACAAATATTTCTCTTTTTTTGTTAAAATCAATTGTAAGTAATGGTCGTCACTCTGCTCCCTAGCTTTATATATAAGTATGGTATCAAACTCAACAAACTGCTGCCTCCTTAAGCATTTGATGTAGTGAATGACATAAACAAGCTAAACTTTAATGTCAGAGCTAGTGATTTTTTTTTAAAGGTGAAAATAGTACACTTTTAAAAATCTTCATTTAAAACTACTTAGAAAAGTTTTAGCTGTGATTCCCATTAGAAAACCACATACTAAATCAAAATGCTTCCAAATTCCAGTGTAAGTAAACTGGAAGAAAACAGGCAAAATGTTGCTTAAAGAGCAAATGTTTTTTATTTTATGTACATTGTGATATGTTTCTGCACTTTTTAGCAACAGTAGACACAAATAGGTAGTACAAAAGCTTTAAATGAAGTTGCATTTCTTTGTATCGTCACAAAAAGATTTTTTTTCAGGGCCTGGTACTTTTAAAATAGAATAAAAGAACTTCTTGAGATTTCTGTGGTCCTTAAGAGCCTAGCCTTGAATCTGTGATGCATTGATTTCCTCACATGGGCTATGTTTTTTATTTGGAACTGGTGTCAGTTTTATTCCATAATTATAAGTGTAATTCCTGTGGGTAATACCTGTAAGTTTACTGTAGATATGTCAGACTGAAAAGCTCTTCAAAACTGTATGTTTTCCTCAATCTCTCCAAGTTCCATGTACCCAGAGGGGCTTCAGCAATTCTGGGGGGAGCTGGATGCTGCTGCCAAAGTGCAGTTTCCAAAGCAGTAATTGTCTTTTGGGTAGGTTTTCTCTTCTCCCTAGTGGTAAACCTTACAGAGAACAGCTTTGACCTGTTTCTATAATATTAGGGATTCAGTAACTAACTTTAGTATTTATTTGCTTTGTTTAAGGTAAACTTTGAAAGATCTTCTTTAAAGAGATTTAAGTTTCAGCATTTCTGCAGAGGCTTAGTTGAGACAGAGTCAAATTTAGCTCTGTTGTGGATTGAATCTTTATGGCTAGTATTAATACGGACATTGACTAAGACATTTTTTCTACATATTTGCTATGCTTCTAAGTGTGAAACTTGAATTTTTAATGCTAATGCCTTACTGTGTTGTACTTACAAATTTATTACGTTACAGTATTTCTTTCCATTAAAAAAAAAGTTTACTGTAATCATATTTGAAATGGGAATGCCCAGGTGCCAATAAAAGTAAAAATCTTAAATAAATCTTTGTAGTCTAATTAGCGGATGAGGGGTTACATAAGCCACAGCTTGCTGGGCAGTCATTCTTTCCTTCTTTTTGTTTTAACTTCCAACTCAAGTGGTTGAGAGATCTACTTAAAAATCTGTCAATATTAAAGGTCCAGCCTCTTCATTTAAGTACTGGCTGGGCTCTGATTATTGGGCTATACAAGAAAAGACTTTGTATTTTTAAGGTTAGAAACAGAAGTATTTTTTTTAAAGTTATGTTTTTCTTTATACACTCCAAAATAACAGGAATAAATCCATGTTGTCTTTTTTATAAATGTTTTTTATAATTTTTCCATAGCATTGTTATTCTTATTGGGCAATTTGCATGATTTCAGTGTGCCCGTGTTCAGTTTATCGTAATTTGCAATTATTCAGCAACAGCGTTTGTGCTCAGGGAAGTTTGTCTTCATTTCGGGGGAAAAAAAAAATTGATTGTAGTAATATGGAAAAAAGTGAACTGAGTATTAAGTGCTAAGAGTGTTAGCTACTTTGAGTTAGTATCACCATTTAACACAGACCACCAGTACTGTTTTGGTAAAAAATCTAAAACGCAGCACCATACAAGTCACTATAAATCAAACTTACTCTATCCTAGCCAGGCCTGGTACCATTAATAGAAAATAAACTGAAGCACCAGGTTTAAGAGTTTACTCACTTGCATACTTCCTGTCAGACTCCTATTGAACCTGTCATTTTCCCAGAGTTCTTCCCCAAAACTCTTAGGTGATGCTGGAAAATGCTTCAAGTATTGGTTTTTTTTTTTTTTCCTAACTCATTGCTGAGATGGAGCTTCGCTAGTGAGAGAGTGCTGTTTGGATTATGTTGCATGTCTCCTGCATTGTTGTATGAAGATGGACAACATTTCACCAGTATTGTAGCCATAGGTTTGTTTTCAGCTAGTGCAGGAAGGTAGAATCTAGTACTTCTGCTGGCAGACTGGGCTGCCCAGAAAATAGAGCTGCAGCAAAGGCAAGAAATGCCAACATGGAAAAAGTTCACTGACAAAAGCCTGTTTTTGGCAAACATGATGTAAATTAAGATAGATCAGAGATGTGTTTCAGTGGCAGCATTGCAGGTTGGAACTTCGGAAATGAAGATACATTATTTAGACAGCTTGAAAAATATGGGATAGGAGACAATCCCTAAGATGGACTTAATAGATATTACTCTAAACTGATTGAGAATTGTGAGTTACATCTTCTCTAGAGCTAGAAGAATGGAAGAATAGTGCTTGCTTTTCTCTGTGCAGCAAGATCACTGAAGAATGTTCCCTACAATGGGTAGTAGTGAGAAGTCATTCTTGTAATTAAGAAGACAGGACTTGATCCCTGTGCATCCTTAGCTATAGCTCTTGGTAAGTGATCAAAATTACAGTAAGGTATTACTAGTCTCTTTCTTAAATGGGAAATCTAAACTTCTCACAAAAGGTCAGTTTTTATTAATTCTTCTTAGGTTGATTCTAAGTGTAACATTGCTATTTGGGACATTTTTAGGACTCAGAGGTTTGGTTAAGGGCACTGGAGTCTCATTTAGAAGATTTTGCTTTTCCCTGACTCTGTAAACCTTTAGAAACTGTGGTAAATGGGATCAGAAGGCTGTCAATGGGATGTGCATTCTTTTTAAGTTTACTTGTGTCATCTAGAGCTCTTGGTACTGAAAGCAATCTTTTGGACCTGCATTGGTTTGACTAAATGTGACTTTGACAGTTACAGTTGGCTGGTAAGTCAAAGTGAAAAGTTAGCGTTCAATCTGAGAATACTCAAGGCTTTCCAGTATTGTCAAAGGGTTCGAAGAGAAGAGGCTAATTAATTGAAAAAAAATTTCAGAACAGCTGTTGGCAGTACTTTCCAAGTTGTGCATACGTGTAAGTTTTCCACTGACTACCATTGGTGCATTATGTATAGCCTACAGGACAAATCTATCATTTTTGTGTAATGCTTTGAGTAGAATATCATGCTTATCAGTTAACATTATCCATAGGATTCTTAAAAAACTTGCAAGTCTTTAAGTGCACTTCCTCTAGCTGACAGTTTTATGGAGAGACAAAGAAAAAGCTTAGAGTTTAGTATCTGATATGACTTTACAAGCCACTCTAGGTGTATTGCTTAGTGACACTTACCTTTCAGAGCTGAGTAAACACCTGTACCATCATTTAGTTCTCCTGGGAGTTATGATTGTTTAGCCTCTCTGGAGTTCAAATACCATTGATTTTTCCACATCTTTTGCAAAATAAGGCCGCTATTAGCATTGGTAAAGTTAGGTTTTTTTATAGAACATGTTGAGAGTCATGGAAAAGATGATACTGTAGTTACAAAATAAGTTTATAAATGCTGCATACTAATATAAATAATGCTGAGAAGAAGATTCTGTCAATAACCTGGTATTTTGCTGTAACACCAAAAAAAAAGAATAGTTTGTTACTGGAAATTTAACATCGGCTCACATCTTGTGACCTCTTGATCAATACAGTGTTGTTTTGCTTTCTTAGCATATTGTACTACAGGCTTTGGAATGCTCACACTTGTTCATATGTCCCTAATTAAGGCAACCAGATCAGAAGTCTCTGTCTAAAGGTTTGATAAATAAGTGTAATGTGTATATAATGGATATATCAACTCTAATATTCATAATTGAAACATTATGTAGGACTCTGCAGACAGATAATTTTTTTTTTTATTATTTCTTTTGGAATGAAGTTCAAGATAATTTAAAAGATTTTTAAGACCTCTCCAAGCATAACATAGTCATGTGATCTTTGGCTCAGTAAAGTTTTGAGTAAATTAAGTACTACATTATAATATGCATGCTTAGTCAGAACAGCAAAATAGTGTCAGGAAAAGTGTAAGAGACTTAACTTTCAGGCAACACGTTTTTCAAAGTGTGTTATTGTGTTGTTTTAAAGTTGGCTGGTCTGACTGAATGACACAGACTTGACCATAGTAGAAATTATATGTGAGACTGCATTCCAAATACATTAGGTAGAGATGTAATCCAGAATTTACAGTTTTTTATCTTGTATTAAAGCTTTTATACAAATGTCTTTCAGCTGTATTTGCTGTGAAAGTATGGCTATTCAGCTGTATTTCTTGTGACAATCAAGGCTGCTGTTCAGTGGTTTTTTTAATTGTCACTGAAGCCCTAACTAATTTTAATACCTCTCATCATGGCTGGGTAGTTTTCTCTCTGTGGCTTTAAGGCTTAATTTTCATTCTGTATTTTTCTTCAGGCACTTGTAAGGACAAAGATGAACCTTCGAGCTTCTCTGTCCTTGAGACTTTGAGGTATACCTTGACAGCTTACCAGAACAAGCTGGAAGATACATTTAATGAGGTAACACTTCCACTGTTTAGCTCTATATGTATCGCCTTCGGCCTGCAGCAGTACATACGCTCTGCTTCTAAAAAAGGTCAGAAGAGTGGGAATGTTGAGTTGACAGCTTCATGTATACCCGAAGAAATAATCTGTCACTACTATTTCTCTACGCTTGCCCTACAGTGAAGTTTCTCTTACGTTAGGGAGACAGGGAGAAGAGTTTGTTTCTTTCATTTTAGTTTAATTTGGTTTTGTTTCCATATTAAACCTGTTGGGATTATTATTTCCAATAAACATTCAGGAAAATAAGCCGTTCATATGTAGGATTTCAGATGATGATTTGAGTTGGGCAGAGTATATACTGCAATATTCCTAAATACAGAACACTTTAGCCTCAACAGTTTTGATAAATGCATAGTCTAGCTAGTCACTCACAACGTTTGAAATAAAAAAAAAAAAGAAAAATATATCTGCTTTGCCCCTTTTATTGTGAAAACAATGGTCTCTTGCAAGACCTTTGAGTTTGTTCAATGGGCACAAAAATAAGTGACCATGGAAACAATTATACCTTTGTAAACAGAAAGCACTGTTAGGTCTCTCCCAGTGAGATAAGAGAGCCAATGTGTATAGTCGTTATGGACTCTTCTGAGACTCAAGTCTGGAAGCTGCAGAGTAACTAGAAACATGCTACCCACAGCGAATTGTTATTTGGGAGTAGGAATGTCACGTGATAGGCAGCACAGTTGAAAAGTCGACTCAGCAGGCTTTGGCTTAGTGATGTGCTTTGTTGTGAAACTGTGCCAGAGACAGCAGTGGGGAAACCAAGGGGGTGGCTGCTAAGAAAGCAAAGAGAGTATTCTGACAGAAAGAAGAATGAACTGTCAAGGAAAATAAATCGCAAGCAGATCAGGACCAACAGATGACCTGCCACAAGACTTCCCAGTAGGACTGCGTGTGACTGACCCTGAAGTTGTCATACGGAGCCAGAGATCACTGAGCACCTTCATGGTGCACAGAAAGGGCAATGCTCTGTCCTTCTTGATTACTCCCACCCCCATAGATAACACTGCTTTTGGCTTTTTATATATTAGATTTGTTTAGTAATAAAAGTTTTTAATAATACAAAAATGCACAAAGGAACTATGAAGAGCACTATGCAATAAAACCAGAATGTTTTAAAACACAGCAGTAAGGGTTTAGTTTTGAGTAATTAGGTAGTGTTTCTTTTTATAGAGAGATTTTGAAGAAGACCCCACATATTGATTAGAGTTATTAATATAGAAGTACGCCTCTGGACATATGTGAAATATGCTGATAAACTTGTCTGGTGTCACCTTTAACTTATTGTGTTAAACAGCAGCTGGATGATTGCTGCAAATGGCCACTGACTTTGAAAATTTGTTTTCTCAAAGCACTCCCCAGATCATAAACTGAATTTATTCAATTTTCAAATGCATTTCGAAGTCTGTGTTTTTGTCAGATATTTTGAGAGTTAATGCGAAAGTTAATAGCAGACTCAATTTGGATTCTGCCACTGCTATTTGTTTTAAATCATTATGAAAGAGTTATTTAGTGCTTATTTAGTGCTTTTCTAATGGCACATTATTTAGATTGTACGGAGTATAAATATTGTGAAAGGAATTGAAACAAAATTTTTTTTACATTTATGTACAAATTTTTCCTTTATATTCAAGTTATTATGTAGCCTTTCTGTAAAAGTCTGTTTGACCTCTGTATTTTTTACAGCTTGGGAAAACGAAGGCTTTGTGTGAAAAGATCACAAAAGAACTTGCCGTATCCAAAGAGAAAATTTGTGCTTTAAGTCAAGACCGTGAGGTATGGTTTCCTGAACTTAATATAAAATTCTTAAGTTCTGCAAAAAGTATCTTTCTGGATTTAAGGTATCTCTTTTTTTCCTTATCAAAGTCAGTATCATTGTACTCTTGAGAAGATTAGTTTACCTTACAAGCCATGCTGCTTTATTCTGTTTACCACCTTAGACTACATAACCGCTCATTTCAACGGTTGCACATTTGAAATAGATTTATCAATTTGCAAAGTATTGTTTTGTATTAAAATCAGCATCTTTTTTTTTTTTCCTCCTAACTTTTTCTCAGGAAAAGGAATTGAGAATTTAATTACCTCTGTTCATATGAAAGCACAATTTAAACATGTTAACAAGATTAACTTTGTTAATCTTTTTTTATTTGTGTTTATCAGAGAAGTTAATACATGTCTGAAGCATCCGGTCATCCTTAACAGTTGTACAATGTGCAGCCTAAAATTTCTTTGAGTAAAATTTTCCTGGGAACTGATGAAAACACTTGAGAAGGCTTTTCTTGAGTTTCTGAACAAGAATTATTTTTATCTCTGCTTTTGGCTGAGACACCACTTTTGTAATGTCCTGTCTGGTTATATCAGTGGCCAAGGGAGTGAGGAAGTCCTGAGGTCATGGTTAAACTTAATCTCCCAACTGGCAGTGTATTATATTACTGCCAAAATGGAATGTCTCTACTCCCAGTGTTTCTCAGATTCTTTTGCTGTGGATATGCTGTTTTATCACTTCAGTTTAGTCACAGATACTTCTGCAACACTCGTCGAATCTTCGTATTAATTGATAATTGCATGTGATCTCTTGTTGTCTGATCTGAACTTTCTTTACTAATTTATATTCAGAAAACTTAAGACTTCTGCATCTGTTATAGCACCTTTGTAAGGCACCTAAAAATTTTGCAACCCTTTGCTACAGGTACTTATTCTTCATGCAATAACTGAGTTTGCTACACACAGATGGTGCTGGTTTTTATGCAGTACATCAGTTTCTGATCTCTTTAGATTTTTTGTAATAAAATTGTATATATGAATGAAAACTAGATCCAATCTGAAAATATTTCTGTTAGAAATTTAACATTGCTTTAATCTTTTCATATTTTCATTAAGAAGTATAAAAGTTGACGTCTGATGAATTTGGGAGTATCTTCCCTGTTTTATTTCCTATATACGCAGCTATGATTTTATGAAAACCAAACAATGGTTTCAGTGTGACCTGTAGCAAACTTTAGCGGTGCTAGAAGTCCAGCTTGTAGAATAGGGAAGCATGTGTATCTGTCTACTCCATCTCAGCAATATTTTGGATGAAAAGGGTTAGTGTATTAAGCTCTTTGTTTACCTTGTGAGATTTGTTACTGGTAACGTAATGATTGTATTTATGACCATTTCTGATTATTAGTTTCTTCCCATGATCAAACTTCCAAGGTGTGTCCTCATGTTTTTTTTGTCATGCAGATAAAAAATACAGTGGGTAACAACAGCTGTCTGTATTGCCTGCCAGCTTAGCTGTAACGGATCAGAGATTTACTCATGAAAATAATGTATCTTTTCACTAGCTCTGAGAGCTCTCTGCTCTGTGGAGGTCTGCATCTCAGTTATGGGGGTAGAGCGGAGTCCAAAGGTCACTGCACTCATGGAGCTTTTAATGCTGAGAGATGGATTTCTGATGCCATCTAGGTACAAGCTGTAGAGGACTATTGTCAATTTTGAAATTTTATTTTTGATAGGATACAGTCAGCTTAGCTTGGAGTCTTCTGAACTCATGTGTCTATATGACTGTTTACTTCCTCAGATGCTGAGCACTGAACTGAGATAACATTTTATACAGTAAAATTCTTACCAGCCTTTCTGTTCCATGCCTCTATTCTACAGAAGACTCAGGATAACCTGGATGATGCCAACAAAGAGTTAAATCATCTGCACAATAAGTATGCAGAGAGAGAGACTTTAATAGGAACTTTAAAAATGGAACTGCAGAATGTACGGCAATGTTGGGAGAAGGAGAAAGTACGTGCCACAGAATCTGAAAATGAAATCCGGCAGCTTACCTGGGCTTACCAGAAGGATATGGAGGTATTACCAGAGACAAGATGACTGTCAAAAAGCGTTTTTATTTAATCTCAGCTTTATACATTTACATACATCAGATGGTTACTCTTAGTCTTAACACATTTATTCTCAAAATATGATTTTAAGATAAGTATTTTGAAATATGTATTTAATATCTACAAGATCTCAGGACATATTTGTTCTCCTTCCTTCTATATCAGAATTAATAGCTTAACCCAGTTCTTGAATTTTTGAATAACTGAGTTTATTTAAAGAGCTACACCTCAAAACAATTATTTCTTTCTCTCAGATGGAAAGTTAACAAAAATATTTTATAATTGGAACATAGAATAGTATCATCATCATGTATTGTTACTTACTGAGTCACGTGGCAATTGATAGATAGCAAATGTGAAGTTGAGGTAGTTTTGCCTGCGGGCCACAAAATCTAGAAATTCTTATTTGTGGCCTGTTAGTTCATTGTTGTCTATATGTGAGAATTGCTTCATGAAGTCTTTCTTCAGAACTATTATCTCTCTCCTTATATTAATTTATGTGGATTAATTTTGTTGCTTCCCCCCCCCCAATACAGCTGTTCTGTACAAGCAATAGCATTGATATTCTTTATCATAGTTTTTGTGCATATTGAGCTCATTACTTCCACAAATTTGGACACGGATGCCAGCTGAGTAAAAAGGAAGCATTCTTTCCACCTCTTTTACAGTCTGGTATTTAAATAGTGTCCACATGAGGCAGCTGGAATTCTTATACACATCAGATAATGATTAAAGTGAAGCGAGCTAGAAGCCTGGCTATATTGTAAAGTCAGCATGTCTACAACACTGTGGTTGCATTCAACATGTGTGAACTGATTTTGGGTTTTGGGATCCCTTTTTTCATGCCAAATGGGTAATGAGCATAATTAGTTTATCACAGCTTAAGCAAAAATGTAATGATGGTGGCACACTGGATTTTCCTTGGGGAATTAGGAGATCTGCTAGAATCAAAGTTAAACTGAACTGTACTGAACTACAATTTTTTATTGTCTAAAATTCCATGAAATAATTGTGAGAAAATGCACTTAAGTATAATGGAAAGGGCTCAGAAAAACCGTAGTTCCCTGTCTTGATCATTCACGATTTCTTAATGTAAAACTTAATCCAAGGCCCTTGGAAAACAGTGGGAACCTTTACAATGGTTTACTGACTTCGAATAAAGGGTCTGTTCCTCGTGGCTTTTGAGGTACAGCTTTCTCGTGTCTTAATCAATGTTGCTAAGTTGCCAATGTGAACTGAAAGGATGAAGGCTGGAATTTCTGTTTCATGCCATTGTTGCTAACATTTATTTACAAATTGCACCAGTTTAATATACTACTGAGTAAAACTGGTGTAAATGAATGAGGCCTGGCTTGGGGAATATAACTGGTAACGCTGTAAGCTTATTTTATCTAGCTATTTAGTCATACATAATCCACACACACAAAATTTTTAAAAGACAGTAGAGTGATAGTTATATAAACAGCATGTTGTGCTGCCAAGCCAATCAGACAATTTTCTGCATGCTCCGCAGATATTGGAAGTGGGTACAATTTGAATATACCTGTAAGTGTTAACATCAATGATTAAATTGCACCTACTAATAGCATGGGAATTTTTATCTGTATTGGGTCATAGTTGTAACCTCTGCCCAATTTGGCTTGTTTTATTTATTTACTGTGTCTAGTTAGACCAATTTTGCAAAAGCTGTTTTCTTACTCTGGCTTTAATATGTATGACTGCAAATATTAACAAGGAATTGAGGAATTTTGAAAAGGTTTGAGAATGAGCTTTGTGGGGTTTTTTTCAGCTGCATACAGCTCACATTACTACACATACGTTGCATCTTTTTGGATTCTAACACTGTTCAGATACAACAGTTAATTTTTCCTTTTTGTCTCTCTCAGGAGAAACTAACCTTCTTCCATAGCTTATACCAACGTTTGATAGCAGGCTGCGTGCTTATAAAACAACCAGAAGGCATCCTGGATAGATTCTCTTGGCCTGAGCTTTGTGCAGTCTTGCAGGAGAATGTTGATGCCCTGATCTTAGACCTCAGCAGGGCTAATGAGAAGGTAAGTGTCCTTAGGCACCAGCTACCTCTATTAAATCCAGTGACATTTGTCCACATCACAGTATCATTAAAAAGGACTGACATTCATCTTATTTCAAAAAGAATTTGGACGTTAATAATTCAATACCATTAATTATGGCTTGTCTACAACTCAGTTTGATGCCATTGCTGTGGGCATGTAAATGTGACTGAAGTCTGTATGAAGTCTCTAAGCTCCACTTTCTGTGCAGGACATGCTAATAGTACTAGCCAATATTAGCCACAGGGACCTAATTAAAAGAAAATAAATTAATCTTACTGATGAAGCAATTCAAAGAACTTAGTCATTTACACTAATAAAGCAAGTCTTTATTTTAGCATAAAACGGAAACAAAATGCACTTTCTTCAGAAGCATAATCTTTAAATTATATCTTTATGATTCAGAGGTACTGTCTGAAAAAATGCTAGTGTGGTTTTTTTTTTTTTTTGGTTTAATTGTAACTTTTGGATTATAACATTTGTATTCAGAAATATGGTGGAAAATACTTATTTTTATAAAACATGTCAATATTTGTTTAAGGGAGAAGCTGTGCCTTTCTGAATTATTTTAATGTGACCAAGCCTACATGGCCTTTCTCCCCAGAAATCTCTGCATTTTTTTAGGAAAAGACCTCTTCTTAAATAACTTCAACTGGCTTCACGAATTAACATATGCAACTTTTTAGCATTGCAGTTTGTGTTCTGGATCCGTTAATCAGGCCAGTCCTACAGTCTAGTAGAGTGACTTCAGATTTTGACTGTCCTGACATTTTGTTCCTGAGGCATAGGAAGGGAAAAGCTCTTCTGGACATTTCTCCTCCATTGGAGTTGTGACCACTCTTCTGGCCCGAGTAAGGGACAGGGTATCGTTTTGACTCTGTGAATCAGTTTTGACTCTGCCCATCATTTAGTAAATACCTCAGCAGTCAATGGAAATTACTAAAGAGAGATAGTATAAAATCTGGGCAATGCAGATTGGATGTACATTGCTATTTACCTTTTGAAGTAGAGGAGAAAAGGGAATGGAAAGAAAGGGAGCGAACACTGGCAGTGGTTGGGGGGGTTGTGTCTTATAGTTTCTTCCTTTTAAATTTAGTATTGTTACGGAGATTGACTGTGAGGTCTTTAGGTCTCTTTTCATGTACTTACCAGCTTTTCAGGGATTTGGCGCAGTGTCGTTACCTGTGTTGTACCTGCTTTCTGAGAACAAAATTTTTCTCCTGCAGTTTTGTGTGATCTATTTAGAAGGTATCTTGCTGATATTCTCTAGTAACAAAGTGTAGGCATGTCTATGTAGAGGTCTTTGTTAGCTTGATTCATTCCTCCATTTAGTTTGCATGGGAGCTGCAAAGTTAAACCACAGAGTGAATCTCCCTCCATACTTGTGGAAAACACATCATAAACTAATCAGCTACTTGTGAGTAAAAACATTCTGTGCTCTAAAATTGCCTGAAATTATTTTAATACTTTATAGTATATGGAATATCTTGGCTTTCCAATAAAACAAAAAATAAAGTTAAGGGCTGTTTTTTCATTATTGTTTGCAATCCTTAAAAACTGCTAAATGACTGGTATACTCGGATTACTAATTCAGCAGCATGAGATTTAATGCACTTGTTTCAAAAAAATATGGGAAGTGTCCTGTTCAGGTTTCCAACAAAGAAGGCAACAGATACCCGTAATGTGGTATAATTATGGCAAAACTAAAACCAAGGAAAATGGATTATTCTAAAATATGTCTCAGTTTTGTTGCAAGATTTGAGTAAGTAATCTGTCGTGAAAGGCTTTTACTTAGTTTTGATAAGCATGTTGAAGAAATTACAATTTAGAATATTAATGCTGGAATAGTCTGTGCTTAAATGAATATGTGCAATTAAAGTAGAAAAGTGTTTTGAGTGGTAAAAGAATTTCTTTTTAAATACTTGTCACACAGGTAGCTCACCTAGAATATGTTTGTAAGAACAAGACTGATACTATGAAGGAGCTTCAGCAGAGCCAGGAAGATGCTTTTAGCAAAATGGCTGAACAGATGAAAGCACAGGAGAGCTGTTGGCAGAAGCAAAAAAAGTATCTGGAACAGCAGTACTCAGGTCTCCTTGGGGAAGTTCATGCAAGGGCACAGGTATGGCACTGTGAACTTAGGATTTTTTTTTTCTTGTAAATATTTAATGGATTATTTCACTAGTTTAAGCTCCTAACCAATTTAAGATTGTTTGGGAATTTTAGTAAATCTTTAAAATAAAAAAACACCAATGCTATGCTAGTATTAACTTCTCTTATAGTAAGAAATAAATCACTTTGTTAAAACGTTGCAGAAATGAATTGCTTAATTTGGTGTAGCAGTTGCTAGTGATTTTCTTGGAAATGTCGAAACTAAGATTGAAGTTGCTTACTTTAAGACTTATATAGGGCAGCAGTTCTTTTTTGAGTGTCATGCTTTGTGAAGATTCTGTAGAGTAATAGTCATGTGGTGTCATCTGGGGATAAATTTAGGGATATGCATTTCAACCCTAAGAACCAATTAGCAGTTACAGTGGTAGATTTCAACAGTATTAAAGGACTTTGTTCTACAGATACTACAGTGAGCAGCTGTTCAAAAGTAGAAAATTGTCACGACCTGTCTATAATCTGAAGTTTTCCATGTTAGTCTACAACAGCAATTCAATGTCTCTACAGTCACATTGCTTTACATGTGTTTTAGTTAAAAGTGTTGTGAAATAGAGGAAATAAGATATACCTTGTTACTTGCGACTGCCATCTGAAACTTGCTTCATCAAATGCTATGTTTGACTCAGATTTTGGGCTTGGAAGTCTTTGCACTCTGAAAAATGTATTTATGAAGTATTCTTTAGACAGAGCAATTTATGGTGATTTCTTGGGAATGAGTTAAAATCTGCTTGATATTTACATTTCACATTGGCTATTGGCAATGCTAAAAATATTGCTATCAGTGGAATAAGTGGCATCCAGATTTTTATTAAGTTCAGCATCCCATAGCTTCATCTTACGAAGTCATAGCCACCAAGAAGAATGATGAAATGAGGAAGCTTAATTTTAATTTTTAAATTACTTTCCCTTCCTAAAGAACAAGTGGAGTTACGTAATTTATATTTCTACCTTCTATTCTGAGTTATCTTTTTCAGAACTCTAGCATACTGTTGAGAATTGGTGCTGTGCAGTACTGCACCATCCTTCAGGATGGTGGTGAACCTGCCAGATTTCTCAGCTGAATTGTACAGACAGCAAGCAGAACCTGTACTGAACAGGTCTGTCTCTTATGGAGGGTGCATTACATATGTCTTCTGGGAAAGACTTTGTCAACTTTCTGTGCAGGACTACTGTGTTTCTAAAAGAGAAATGCTTTCTTTTAGAAGCATATAGAGATGTTTTCTAACACAGGTTATATAGTGTTGAAGTACAAGCTGGTAGTGTTGTAATCTAGGCAGCGCTATGTCTGTATACACTTAGATGATTCAACAGAACTTTGTCTCATCTTTTTTCCATCCCATTTTCCAATTTCCCTGCCTTACCATTCAGTGTCAATCTGCGAAGAAGGCGGTCTAATTACTTCTGGATTTCTAATTTGTGACTGACCAGATTTAAGCCTTTCCTTTCTGGGTTCTATAGGGTCCGTGGTTGTCTGCTGTTAGGGTTGTCCTAATCCCAATTGCTTGTTTTTTATAAGACTTGACTCTCTTGTAGCTGTTGTATTTTGAGCCTATAACCATATTTGTTGGCAAGACCATGGCAGAGAGACATGTTGTAGCCTTATTTCCACTGGAAACAAGGAAAAATGTACCACAAGTTACAGAATGTCTTCAAAGGGTCTTTTAGATATTACTGAGTGCTAGTGTTTACATAAAGAAACAGAATGCAATATTTAAATTTAATTATTTGAACAGGCTTTATTAATTAAATTTTATAGGAAACATACAATCAGTGTAAGTGTAATATAATTTGACAGTATTCTGTATTTCATTATAGAACTGTGGGTTTCATCACTCTAGGACGTTTACTCTAGCACTACACACAAACTGTAGCAATTTGCTGTATTTTCTATCCAAATATCTCAGTCTTAATTACAAGCAGTTTAATGAACTAATCCCTTGTAGGTGTTAGTTCCTATCTGGAAAGGGAAAAGGGAGTGATTTTTTTGCTGTCCTGCACCAAACTAATAGTACATCATAGGCTACAGCCTTTTGTTTGTAACTTTGTCTTCAACCAGTGTTTCATGCCTTTGTCTGGACATTTTTTTCTCAAAGCTCCTGGCCTGAGGATTCTTTATTTTTTCCAATTGTTGGTACATATATGAAGGCAAACCGAAGACTGTCAATTCAAACTCTCAGAAGTTAACTGAGGGCTCTAACTGTACAGCTATATGAGTAATGTATCTTGGAAAATACTGTTTTGGTTTCTAAGAACTGCAGTAGAGAGTTGGGGCTTTTCAGAATGGTGTCCTTAAGGTTAAAATGTAACATTGCAAAATCTGGAGGTTTTAGTAGCAATGACACCTGCCACTGCTTCTGTCCCCAGCCAGAGCTGTTCTGGGTCCCTGACTCCAGGACAGGATCTATGGATGTTAGTAGGTATTATTTCACAGCTGTTACTGTAGGTCAAATAGATGGTGTAATCAGACAGCAGTTTCACTGTTTCTCTGTAGGGCGGTAATTTCCACAGTGGCCTCAACCACAGATTTGCTCAAACAGGGTACTCTGTAGACACCGTGGTCTCTGTTTGGAGAGTGAATGGAGCTTACAATGCATATCCTTTTTCCTTGTCTTTTGTAGCAGGAGTGCAATCCTTTTGATTTGATAATGTGCCATTTTGAAAATATTACTATGTCTGTTCCTTAGCCTCGCACAAATTATTTATTCAGATTGTGCACAGTCTCATAGGAAATGTTCTCTGAATTTTAACTATCAATTGTTGTTTGTTTATTATGTAGACATTAATCTGTCCCCATTTTTGTGGCAACCGCTTAAAATAGAACGGTTTTGTTCTGATATGCAAAAACATGTTGTAAGAGAAAAATCCTGTAACTGCCTTCAAAACGTTAATTTCAACAGAAAAATAAAAGGTTTGCTAAATAGGAAAGGGAAATAGTCCTTTGGGGGGAAAAAAAGTCTTACTGGCTTTTGGTTTTGGGTTTTGGTTTTTTTTTTTTTTTTTTTAGAAGCCTTGTGTTTATAGCAAGCAGGTGAATTAGCTGAAGGCTCTGGTATCTTGCAATTGTATCAAAAGTCAGTGCATTTAATGCAAAAGGAGAAGTACGTGTAACCCAGCCTGTGCCTTTGATAGACATGTCTGCCCCATGTACTTAAAACATAGGAAAGAAATGGACAGCGCTGTTGATGATGTTTGTTTAGATGTATAGATGTATATATTTAGAAAAATGAAATCAGTTAAAATACAGGAAAACCTTTTGAAGTCGTAGTGTCATTATATTTCTAGTTTCCAGTCCTGTTTTCATGCCAGAATAAAGGTAAGGACCCAGTAAGTGGTAGGATAAAATAGTGTTGCTAGCAGCACATGACTTTTTGTTAAAGATTCTTGGAATCCACCAAGCTCTGCAACCCAGTGAGGTGTTCCTCAAGTCTCAAAACACCAAAGGAAGCTGGCTTGCTGATGTTTAGGAAGAGAATTCTTTGTCTTTTAAAAACCATGCTTTTCAGCTTCGAAGAAAACACTAGAAACAGTGTGGGGTAGAGACAAAAGCAGTTACTAGCTGGTAAAAACAGGTATATTTTCTTAGAAAACTTCTACATTCCTGTAGTCAGATATTGTCTTGTTAAGTTTTGCGTTTTACCATATAACCATAAAGACACTAAGCTTTTTTAAAAAATGAGCTTTAATTAAGCCAGAGCACTGAATGTTAGTATTGCTGCCCAACAGCCCTGTAGGGATCACACTTTATTTACTCAGATACTGGCCTTTCACCTGTGATGGCCAGAAACCGTAAGTTGTTTTCTAAATTCAGCTTACCTTTTCAGTTTCTTCCAGTCATGCTATCAGGGTTTTTTTTCTGCAAAAATCAAACACTGTAAATAATGCAGTAGCCCTGAAAGTCTTGTACATGTTAATACTTAATTTTAGAGTAGTAAAGTGACATATAAGGCCTGTAAATTGCATTTTGCAATTAAATCTTTTACTTGCCTACTCCTGTATCACCGGAAGTATTTTAATAACAGTACAAATTCTTCCTCTTCCAAAAAAATAATAAAATATTTATTTGGTCAAAGACATTCTGAGGTGACTAGGGTACATCTCTATAGAAGCATGGAGTCTTTTATTTCCATTCTAGGAATAGCTGTGTGGTTTTTCTTACCCTGTTGTACTTTCAGAATGAAGGAGAGAGAGGAAACTAGGGTGCCCATCACCACTTGCTTGGACCTTTACCAAATAGAACCCATGGGAATGTGGCTGGATGACACCATTTTACTTGTCTTTTGGCCACTGCTAATAGAAATAACCTCACTCCATTTTTACCAAATCACTCTAAGAGAGGTAGCTGAAGCTTAGAATAATCCTCTCTTTTCTTCATCATGTGGACTTGTTTGCCTTTTTATGTCATATATTGTAACCGGAGTGTAAGCATTTAACTTGAGCTTGTGAGTTCTTTGTGGACAGTGCCTAAAATTTATTGTCTCCTTATGCCACTGGATCCTGTTTAAATGTAGCTCAGGTGGTTGTTTCAGTCACAGAGGACTGTCATGCATTAAAAAGCCAGTCTAAGTCTCTGAGGTCCCAGCATCTTGATTCCTGTACGAGAATGGCATGTTATCAAAAGCAACCAATCTGCATGGTCTAACCTTAGTCCTGGCATTCCTTGGCTTGTTAGCGTCTCCATTTTGGTAGATTGGTTTACGGTTTTAAATCTCCCTCTTTCCCTATTTCAGGACATATAAAGGAAAAGAGAAAAAGTTTTGCAAGTTTAAAAAGATCTATAATGGCACTAGTCAAAAGAAAAATATCTGCATTACACTGTTCTTTTGAAAACTGACTTCTGTATGAAGCTAATTAATCTGTGAATATGTTAATAGGAAGCTGATTACAAAGTAATTGAGAGATCACCTTTGCTTCCTCTCCCAGCTGTTGCCAGTCCGTCTAGGTTTATCTTCCAGAGTCTTCCTGCTTGTTTTCCTTTCTCTGACGGTAACTTTCTTTTCTGCTCTGAAGAGCAATGTTCTTTCTGAAATTGGAGCATGTAATTGCTTATTGTTAAGCCAACTCATAAAAGTGTATTGTAGACAACTGGGTACTGTTGGATCTTCTGTGGGCAGTACTAGTGGATTATCGTCACAAACCTGGAGTCCATTTGTAGTTGAAAATTGTGGAAATTTTCCTTGTACTATTGCTTTGTTTTCATATATCTTGTTCTGTAACTTTGCTAGGAGAGATACTTTGACGATCATTACTAAAAATTTTTGTTCCTCTAATGAGTTATTCAAATATGAAAAAAAAAAATTCCTTTAGCTTTTGTCTAGGTAAGAATGGTTTTGTTATTTTATAAAATATCTTCTGGTTAACATTTCTTCTGGTTTTGTCTGTTTTTTCCCCTTATCCTAGGAATACCAACAAACAGCAGAGAAAAACAAGGAAAAACTTTATGTCCTTGAAAAAAGGCGAGAGAAATTGGCCCTTGAAAATATTTCTGTGAAAAACACATTGACACAGATTCAGAAGGAGCATTCATCTCTCCTGGCAGCCTGTGCACTATTGGCAGGTGCCCTCTATCCTCTCTATGGCCGATGGCATGCTATGTCTTCCCAAAAAGACCTTCTCCAGAATCAGGTCAACATTTATGAAGTAGTGAACCAGGAGATTAGGACCCTAGTTCACGCTCTCTGTGATGCAGAGGAAAACAATCAAGATGAAGCAAAACTGAAGAAAATAAAATTCAAAGGCCTGATTTATGTATTTCGGAGAGGTGTGATTGCAGTTTTGGCAGCTAACAGACTTAAAGTTTTAGCCCAGTCTTCCCGTTCCCTCTTCTCCTGGGTAAATGGCTTCAAAGAAGGCGTTGGAATTCTAGTTTGTGTAGGAGAATCCAAAGGCAAGCATAATCTGTCAAGTAAGCTAATTGTTTTCTTCTTTGGTAATTGTTATGTCAAATTACATGGTTAGTGAATACCAAATAATAATGTCCTCATTATTAGAATGTAAAGACAAATTTAATAACATTTTGACAAATGTAATTTCTGGATTTGTGATTTCTGGATTTCTTGGCAAATATAATTTCTCCTAAAAGGAAATGCTTAATCTGTTAAGCATTGAAAGAAAACTTATAACTACAGACATGAACTCATACTGTTTCAATATCTTTGACATTTGCAGTATGATATCACAACTAGGTCCTACACCATCTTCCCTGTGGTAAATATCTTGTAATGTTCCTAAAGATTGACCACCAACATATTTTTTGAAAAGATATTTCGTCTTCTTTTATTATTCACTTTTAATATTAATTTCCTACTAAAAATACAAAAAGTTGCTTTTTGATTCAAGTAAAATACTAGTATAGGATTTCTAAATTTTTCTTTAGACATTATGTAGTCTTCCTGTCCCTTTCTGTTACCAGACCAGCTCATGCTTTCCCCTACAAGGATAAATGGTATAAAAAATATTTTCCAAACTAGAAGATCCATCTACTTTTCTGGTTTAGTAGTTCTGTAATAATATCTAATACAGTCTAGATTGTCCTGAAACAAGAATTAGTTTGTAGCTTAGATACTTTGTTTTGGTCAATTTCTGAAAGAGCTGGAGATAGTAGTGTGCCTTACCTAAGTTACCCAGTTTCATTCTAACTACAATGCTGTTTCACAGGTTCCGAAGAGGAACAAATTCACTGTGTTGAAGCACTCAGCTGGTTTACTAGTTCTAACCTCCTTGCTGCAATAATCAGTTCTGTCACTGAATTACAGGATGTTGTTAACAAAACAGGTAATTTAAAAAGTCTATTCTTGTAGACTTTAACAAAATTTAAAAAGTAGACTTAGAAGATTAAAAAAAAAAAAAGTCGGGGGCTTTTTTAGGATTTTATCTAAACTCTTCTGGATCAAACGTCTGGAGAGCTGTATTGTTGGAACAGATTAGTTTTTAATTGGTGACATAATACTTTATCACTTTGGTATATAGAGTCATGCAAACAAAAGGCTGGAGGGGGCTTCTAGAAAGCATATGAACAATTTTGCCTCCTTTCTTGTGAGATAGGAAAAAACCATCTGCAACATGCCAATAGATATTTAGCTAACCTGTTTTTAAAAGCTGTCAATTAAGTTGTATTTACAAGCTTCCTAGTTATCTTGTTCTGCTGTTCTAATGTTCAAAAAGTATTTTACTGAAGCTCAACCTAATTTTCTTTTCCATAGAGAAATTTCATCTGTGTATGTCTTAAGTGCAGGCCCTAAAACTGGCACATGTTCAACCTGGGATATCACTACTGCTGACTGAAAGGAAATAATTTTCTGCTGTGTTTTGTGAATCTAGAATTTCCAAATCAGGAAAACAATTGTATTTGATGGGATAGTCCTTTTACCTGGTTTACTTGCTATCGTATGTTTTTGAGAGAGAAATAAAATGCTCTCAATTTATGCAACAGCAGTCCTAATTTTATGTCTCTACTGTGTTCCCTCTCTAAGTATATATATCCTTAATTAGATTTGTGTCTAGATTTCCTAATTTTCTAGTCTCAGCTTGTACAGGATTTTATTGTGCCTATGGAAGATTTTAGTGTCTCTGGAAATGTCACCTCTTGATTCTCAGCTGTTAACTGTCTTCCTTAATTTCTTTGCAGTGAGGACTGGTACAAGATCTTACTTAGTTCCTCTGCATTGCTGTCATCCTTAGTTCTTTGGTACTTGCTAGTTTCCTATTTATAGGAATAAAGAGCAGGACAGAGAGAAGGTGATACATTTTCTAGAGGCCTGAGCAGTAAACTGGTACCAGAAGTCAGCCATTGAATCGAAAGTGTTTCAATTCAGTTTCAGCTGCTCTCTTCTTTGATCGTCTGTTTCCAGTAACTTAAATTTACATCCTTACAAAACAGTTTCAGGTGTGTTTCAGAATACTTACAGGGTTTATACTGCAAGTGTTCCTGTGTATAAAGTGTTGAGTAAGAGCAGCAAATTGAAAATGAATCAAGAGAAACTTTACAGCAGCATTGATGTGCTGAAGTGACCAGTTAGAATAATGTAAACTTCGTGGTATTTTACTGGTATTGTAGTGTATGAGAATTCTAATGGACTCTACTTTACTTGATATCTCTGCACTCAACACAGTTGTGATTTTGAGAATTAGGAAGAGCCATGCTGAGAATGTTATGGCCACGGTCAGTTTGGTATTTCTTTCATAGATTATCTCTATTTTAAGTAATTTTCACAGAACCTCAAGATCTAACTGCTCCTGTATTACTTGGAATTTTGAGAATCAAAAGTCTCCCAAGAACCTTGGGTTCAAAAAATAGTAATAAATAATTGGAAGTTTGACATGAAATTTCCAGAACTATTGAAGTGATAAGGCTCTGAAGGAGTACATTTGAAAGAAAGCTTGCATATTTAGGAAATTATTGTTATGTTCTCTAAGTTATATTTCCAATATAGAATGGTTTGGTGTCTTAAAAATCCCCTTTAAAGGTGGCTAGGTTCCGAGGAACCATTTGCAGCAATTGAATGAAACCAAATCCAGATCACTCAGATAACACGAGAATGTTTGGGCTTGTGCGCTCTGGCGATTTCAGGCAGATTTCTTGAGCTTCTGACTTTTAAAAAAGTGGTTTTGGTTTGACATTGATGATCATTTCCCCATTCATTAGCTTGGTTCCCTTTCCAGCTTGTCTTGGAATGATCTCTTAGCTTCAGTTTGAATGCATGCTTATTAAAGTGGTGGGATTTTTGGTTTGGTTTTTTGTAAAGTTAGTTTTGTAGGTTTGTTTGAACAGGATCTGTATGGCAATAAACTAGAGAAAGTAAAATTCAAAGGTTTTTAAACACAAATATCATCAGCTGTGACATACACAAAGCTTTTGAAGCTTAGCATGGAAATTTTACTCTTATGTAGTACTACTAAGTTCATCCTGCTGACTGATCTGTTTCACCAAAACAGACTAAACAAGAATTCTTTCTTCTTCTGTCAGTGAAGTAAGATTTGTCACTTTTCATTTTCTTTTTCTTCATTCGTTTAATGTAAGAATTAATTGCTCATTGTGATATATACCCACATAAATCTCCATGATATATGTGTTGGTGTTAATTTCTTATACTCATCCAATGTACATAGTTTAATGTTTTTATTGTAATTCCTTGATCCTTTGTGGGCCGGTACTAAAACGTATATACTTAAATGGTATATTTGCTTCCCTATTATTTGTGGTATTGCATTCTATTCTCATTTTGTCTTTTAAAGCAGTTGGTAACTTGCATCAATGTATTTCTGTGTATTTACTCCAAACTGGTCTTCATAAAAAGAGGTGATGATTTGCTTTTTTATCCCTCATCCCAAGAAAGTGCCTTAAGTTGTGGATGCTGAACTGTACTGAGTGTCAAGAATCCTGGTTTTGAAGTGGAATGATCATTTCAAAATGCTACAACACAATTGTGTGAACTGTTAGGCTTTTTTTAATACTGTTAAACTGGAGGTCCTAGACACAGGGAAAGGGGCTGCCATACTAGGTACTGCACATAAGGAGAAATACTATGTTTTCTGACAGGCAAACAATCCCATGTAAAATGAGATACCAGGTGGAAATCCAAGGAAAAATGAAGGAATAGTAGCTCTGACAGTATCCTTGTTTTGATATTTATGAAGAATCACAGCAAAGGAGAGTTTTTTAGAAGGTTTTGGTGTCGTCTTACATGGAAGACAGTACAAATGTTCTAGTTTTAATTTTAGGTTGTTTAAATGTTCAAATAAGTGAATGCATCATTACTGGAGAAAAGAGATGGTGTTTGAAACTGAAAGACAAATAGGACAGGATAATCTGTGATAAGAGTTAAAATGATGAAGGTATCTTACCTTTTATGTGATCAATAATAGAGAACCAACATAGAAAAGGAGAGGAGCCTTGGCCAAAGTAGACAGAGCATTACAATAGCAGTTTCTTCTGGGTATGAGTAAAAAAAATGGGGTTTTTTTTGTTTCAAAGGATGTTTTGTGAGTTGAAGTGCAAGATAAAAATGCCTTAGTTTTAAAGATGAATAGAAAGAGTGCTATCTTAGGCAGATTTACTACTTGTTGGGGTTATAGAGAGCAGGTACTCAAAATTGGTATTCCAGTTAAGCTCTGGGATCATTGGAATGGTGGTATTTTGAAACCATACAGGGGAATGGCTCTGAAAAAAGAATATTTGACTTTATCATGTGCCTTTTTTTTTGGTTTGCATACAGATAAATTTAATCTCATATATGTAAATGATAAATTATTTATTATGGGAATCATAATCTAAAAATACCAATAAATGTTTTGTTTGCTTTGAACCTTTGGCTTTATTCTTGCAATGTATGAAAAGAAAATCTTTAACTTCAAAAAACTGTAGCTAATTTTCTTCTGTTTATGTTCTTAAGTAAATATTTTAATTCACTGCAGCAACAGGAGATCCGCTGTACTACTGAATGTAAATAAGCTCTTCCATGCTTGTCATCTTACACTGATAGTATCATAAGACAAGTAATGACAGATTAAGACCTGCCTAGCAGAGGGAAAACTAAATTACAAGACTTTTATTAAGGCATAAATAAACCTATTAACTGTTATCTGGAATACCAATTAGTGGAAGGAGCACTGACAATTTTATTTATCAACATTAAACACAATTATTAATTACAGACCTGACGAATCTAGCAGTAAGCAGGACATGTTGGGTGTGCTGGGGCCTTAAGCCCATTATATGAGAAGGATGATTACCAAAATCCTGTGGGGAAATAAGTAATTGTAGCTGTAAAATTTTAATTGCCTTGGAATAAGGTAAATTATATTCTCTTGTCTCAGAATATAAATAGTATGGCATTAAGGTACCAAGCCTTGCTAATTTTGAACAGCAAATGATTTAGACATCTATAGAGGGGAGGGAAGAGGAGTCAGGAAATCCTCAGAAATTTGCATTGTAAATATTGCGATAAAGTGATTTACAATGTGCTATCGCATCTGACATATTTGACCTGGCTTGCATTTGCTTGCATCTGTATTATATGTTTTCTGAATTACAAAATTGGAACACCCAAGAAAGACTTAAGAAAGTATAATACTTGAGGAGAACCTAATAACAACTGGAAATATTTTTTTTTTACACATTCTATTCTTTAGAATCCTACCATACCTTTCCATCCGAAGCTTGATAGGAGTAAAGTGTTCATCGCTAAATACGGAATTTGTTCCAAAGTCTCTCTGAGATATTCCTGTGAGCTCAGTCTGCCTCTCTCTAATGGAAATTTCCTACTGAGTATTTTAAACATGCTATTCGCAGTTGTTGCTTTTTTTCCCACTGAAATAACCTACTTAATGCTTCTTTTTTGTTGTTGTTTCATAAAGATCCAAAGCCCTGGCTTTCTGGACACTTACTTGTAAGTGCAGCTAGGAAGTCCTTTTCAAAACTTATGGACAAGCTGAATGTAATAATGGAGACTGTTCCACTAGACATCAGCAGGAGCATTACTTACCTGGAGAAAGACTCCTTGATACAGAGGCTGGCTTATGGACTTCATAAAATAAATACCCAGGCCCTGGAAGCTGGATTGTGCAACAGACTACCCATTATGGTATGCATATTTATAGTGCTGCTTGATGTAAACAGTATGTTCGCAGCATAAGTGTTACAGTGGAGGTCTCTTGATAGTGCCATTAGTTTCAGATTGTTACACTCAAGTCAACAATCAGTTGATTTTGCGCACCCGAAAGCATTAGGGTGTGAATAGATCTCTTATTGTCTAAGAATTTTAAGAATAGATGTTTTTTAAAGTTTGATCAAAATTATATTTGCTTTATAAGATCAAACTTGCTTTTGGCTTTAACTAAATGTTAAGGATTTTTTTTGTTTTTTCTCCCACTTACTGTTCAATCTCTCAGTAACGAAAGGACAAACTCTTTCTTACACAGTCTGCCTTTTATTGTGGGCCTTACATGAAAACAGATACTTCCTTGAAAACAAAGTTTTCAGTAACCCTCAACAGTAAGTGAAACAGGTTAACATTTTTGCATGTGTGTGTTTTAGAGATGGAGCACAACATGACAGTTTTGTCTCATTTGTTTAAGTATTAAATGTTGTTGATTTTATTGCTAAAATAGCACATGAATTTGCTTCTGTTTACTAACAGAAAAACATAGCATCCTTGCAGAAGCAAATATTTGAATTTACACAAAGACTTCATACAGCAGAGGTGGAACGCCGCTCACTGCGCCTAAAACTTGCAGAATTCAAATGGAATTTCAGTGAGATGAAGAAAGAAGCTGACAAAGCCCAGAGCCTGCAAAAGCAATTAAATATGTTTAAGCAATCTGTAAGTATACTTGGTTTAGAGGAGACTGCTTACAAGAGATCTTCCTTTTTACACATATTTTTATTTGGTTCTTTTGAAAAACAAGCATAAACCCAATCTACTATTAACAGAATTTTCCATAAAACTTGTTGTATAAATGTCACTAAACTATAAGTCAGATGTATTTAGAAGTATCTCTTTTCCACAGGAGTTTCTCTTTGATTTGTAGAATGAGGTACATTGTGTAAATTATGTTTGGTCTTCAATAACCCAGGTTTTCTTCCATATGTTGCTAATGTTGGTGTGATTTATATATCCTAAAAGGATTTATAGATTTCTTTTCTACAGAATGAAGTCAATGAATGAGAGTATCCAGTAAGTATGTTCATAAGAAGTTCATGGAGCATAATGTAGTATTTTAAACTCTGCGTGAATATTGCTGAATATTATGATAAGACATTTTACTGTTTCTTTGAGTATGAGTTACATCCTGAGCTAGTCAGTGCAAATTTTAGTGTGGCTCTTTCCTTGAAGGACTAAATTTATGGCAAGGAAAAAAAAGCCCTCTTCTACATTCTCAGTAGTCCATATGCACCGAATTCCTCTGACCCTTTGCTGTTGCTGATCAATTTATTTAAACACTATGGGTTCACTAACCTGTAAATAGCACTGTCTGGCAGGAGTGAGAAGAGACAATAAAAAGGTTCCTTAACCACTTGAAGCGACAGTATAGTGAGTAATGGACATGGTGTTTGAGGAATTGATGCCGTTTTGTGGGTTGTCCGTTTGTTCCCTATAACTCTTGAAACTGGAGGGGGAGAAACCTCTTGCTTTAGTATGCTGAAGGTTCACTGGGCACCTTTTCTCCTATGACTGTTTTCTATAGGTCGCATTCAGAAATGAGCTCCTCACATTTGAGCTATCTGAGAAAGCGAATGGATAAGGATACTTGTACATGCTGTGCAGTATTACTGGAACACCTGTGTCTCAGAATGAGCAGCATTTTCTGTAGCTGGGCCCAATGTTGATCTTGAGGTCTAGTTGGTAGACCAGTCAGTGTGTCCCAATCAAAACACTTCCAAGCAAAGTATATAAAATAGATGATTTCACATGCATTTTCCTTCCTGTTCCTAGCTGATAAAATGGATGGTTTTTTACTCAAGTAGACAAGGTTATATCTAATCATCATCATTTTCGATCTTAATGGGTTTTATTCCCTTACACTTCTGGGACAGTTAGATGAAATTGTTATATTTTAGATTGTCTTTCAAATGTAGATGATGATTTTCCTTGAAGAATTATTTCTTCTTTGTGGAACATTTTGAGGAGGGGAGAAAGAATCCAGGAAGACTTTCACAAGAGTTAGTAGGATATGCACTAAAATATGGGACTGAAATACTATCTGCATATTTCCTTCTAAATATCAATTCTTTACAACCTCGTGTGCTAATTTGAATAGAATACTGAATGCACCCTGTTTACAGTACCCTGAATGCTTTTTTAGAAAAATACAGGAAATAAAGTTGTCTGCTGTTTTATTGTTTGGTGATCTCTCTTCGTGTTAAAATACCTAAATATTCATCTTTAACATGCTTTTTTTATAGAATTTGGTATGTTTGCAAGTGGAACTCTGAAAATCAAGCATGTAAACAAGTGAATACAGTTACACAATCAAACACAATTTATTTCCCTTATCAGAAATTGATCACCCATGAGAGGTTTGAAAGTGCATGTGAAGAATTAAATAATGCATTACATCGGGAGCATCAGGCACAAGTGCTTTTGAATGAACAGGCGCAACAGCTACAGGAGTTAAATAATAAACTAGAATTGCACTCCAGTGAAGAAGCAGATAAAAACCAAGTCTTAAGTGAAACTGTAAAGGTAAGATGATTAACCTTCTGAAATAGGCACCAGAAATTTATCTTTTGGTAAATAAACCAAATCTTGCAATTCTTGTGCAAATAAAATTATAGATGTAAATGCACACATACTACTCAGTCCATTGGAATTTTACAGTACTCAGAAAACACTTTCAAGATGAAACTTCAAGGTATAACTTCCCTTCTCTGCGTTTGGGACTGGGCCATGTACACCAAAACCTGTAATTTGTGAAGTATCTGGATTTTTATGTGATATATGAGAGACAGCAATTCCAGCTATCATGAGGAATTTGCAGGCTGTAGGAAAAATTGAAGAAATACAGGAACGATGTGATTTTTGATAGGGATCATAAGAATAGTCAAAAACCTGGATTAGCTGTTTCCTGAATATAATCGTAGATTAAAGAATACATTGTGTCAGTTTGGAATATGGTAGGTGAGAGTAGAGAAAGATCTTTTTTCAACAGTATTTAAAATTTTCTCCAGACGAAACAAGTCATGAGGAAAAAGATGTTAGCAGAATCTCAAATAGCAAATCAAGGAGCAGAGAGAATAAGAGGTTTGAAACCAGATGGATATCTAACAAACCTTGTGATGACAGACCAGTAATGTGTGATGACCTGAGCTTTGTAGCTTTTATTTATTTTTTATTTAAAGCAAGCTTTGCTGCTTGTGTCTGCTCTTCAGCCCTGCTACTGCCTTTCCACCTCCCCGTATTCTTCTGTGAACTGATAGTAGAGCAAAAGACACTGCTTCACTGGTATCTTGAGAGATAGCACTTGTGAAACTGAGGAAGATTTAGGGTGGAGGGGATAAGAAACATCAAGGGGCGGGAGGAGAACCAAAAACACGGAAGCTAGAAATGTCAGAAACCACTGTTGAAACTGTAACAGTGAAAATGGATGTCAAGGAGGATGACTTGCAGCAGAGTTGAAGTGTTGTACAGTGGAGGAAGCTGAGGGATGTTGTTAAATTTGTTAAGGAGGGTTTTCATTAGCAGTATTATATACTAAAAATGCCTTACCTCACTAAGAGTGAAAGACAATGACATTTCCAATTCACCTGTTTGGTTTTTGTTTTTTCTCCCCCCTCAGGTCCCCTAACTTTGGGTGTTGCATTTCAATCTAAGAATAAACTTGCCTAGCGTTTTAAGTCAGGTTCCTTGTTAATGCTGTTGCTTTTCTGTTTGAGATCCAGCTGCAGCGTATACAAGCCATTAGACTTGTGTTTGATTTTTTTTTTGGAAGTACTTGATTAAAAATTTTTAGATAGAGAATAGGATCATAAAGAATGGAAGAAATAGAAGACATTGTTACTTGTAGTCTTCATTAGGGTCTACTCTTTATACATTAATGCATGGTATTTCACAATGTTTTGCTTTATATGTAAAACATACCTTTACATTTGTTCCAAGAAAATGAAAGAAAAAGTCAATTGTAGGCATTTAAAATGTAGGATGGAGTTTTAAACAAATCTGTTACCTGGATTATTGGATACTGAATTAGATTTCACAGCTTCTGTTTTTTATTTATTAAGGGCTAGATACAAATTTTTGAGACAGTAGTGATCCTAAAATGCATCCTAATTCTGCAACCCCCTAGCAGTCGTTTGCTACTGAAACAACTAATTTAGTGTAAAATGCTTAATTATAGCTGAAAGCAGTAAAGATACAATACAAGGTAATAATATAGCTGTTGTGATAGGATGGAGGCTAAGAAAGATGACAAAATAAGCCTTAGAGCTGAAACTTAGTACTCACCGTTATACTGATTTGGTTTTCTCAATGTATTACTCCATAATTCTCAATCCTTTCCATAGAGAAATTTGGAACAAAATTTAAGTTTTAGACTAGTTGTTGTGTACTGTCCCTAAATTTCTGTTTAAATACCAGAAGGCTGATTGATGTCTCTTAATTCTGTCATGATGTTTACTACAGTAGTTTAGCACAAAATTGCATTGTGGTTGTAACAGCATGTATCTTGAGACTGTGAAGGAAACAACATCTGTTGTGGTAGCATGGCAACACACATTCATGATCTAGTGTGGATTTTATTTTTTTTTTAATCATGCATATATGATTTTATAATGTATATTTCCTATCATCATCTTGCCTTCAATTTTTGTCATTGTTTTTTAGTTTCAAACCTGTGCTGAATAAGTACTTCCTAAATTCAATTAGCAGTCTAACACAAACTACTTTGATACCAAGGGGTAAAAGAACTTTTTTTTATTTTGAGCTTTACACGTTTGGGTTTTAAAAATTCAAGAAAAAGTCTTTCATAAGCTTTTTTCCCCCCACAGTTTACCACAGTCCTACTTTATTCATGGCTTTATTCATGACAGGCAGAAATTGTCTTTGCCTTTGCCCTGGTGTTTTAACTGACAGACCTTTTTTTCTTGGATAATCGTTTTTTATGACTTACAATGGTTTGCCTTTTTATGTTGTTTTTGTTTTGCAGTATAGTGG
Source organism: Bucorvus abyssinicus (assembly GCA_009769605.1). Lineage (NCBI taxonomy): Eukaryota > Metazoa > Chordata > Aves > Bucerotiformes > Bucorvidae > Bucorvus > Bucorvus abyssinicus. The sequence goes on from CM020063.1 coordinate 34,428,046, forward strand.
AGCAATCTCATCTCTGTAATAATCAACCCTGACCTGGTAAAAGAGTGTCCGTACAATTGCATAGGCTTTTAAACTCTTAAATAGTACAGAAGTATGGAAAAAAAGAGTTGTTGCACCAAAAAAATGTAATAGAAAAGATATGCCTCCATCTTCATCTTAAGATAGAAAATAATCTATCAGTACAGAGTAAGCATATATGTAAAAAGTTGGAGAATGTGGTGGTGTACAAGTGATTTCAGATGGAGTAGAGTGTCATGGAAAGAAAAAACTAGCTTTGAATTCTTTATAGTTTTTAAACAGGTAAGAAGAGGAAAAATAGAATATTAGATACTTTTGCTTTGATAACATTTTTAAACTTATTTGCACTCCAGCTAAGGAGATATTTTGGTATTCATGTACTTTCATAAAGTAGGCTTATTAAAGGAGTAATACTTAATTTCTTAGCTTTATCGGTTCAGATTTTAATCCTGTATATTTTTATCTTCTTAATGGCATATACTATAGAGACATCCAAGGTAGCCAATTACATTCAAGGTCAGCTGGAACTAAGCAACTCTTTTACACCAGTTCTTTTATTAGATGAGGTAAATCAGTAGCTCTGATTCCCATGTCTTTGAAGAGAAACTTTTACACAAATCTAAACAGGCATCTATAGCAGACATAATTTTTGCTCCTTATACAAGTATATTTTAATTCCAATAAAATAATTTTTTTCCTATTGACAGGCACTGTGTGTATATTTTGTTCCTTGTAGGTATGTTAGTACCTGTAATAAAAACAATTTGTAAGTTTTAATTTATGGAGCATGTCCTATAAATGGTAAATAAATAATTCTGCGTGCATTTCAAGTGCAGTATGTGTTAAATCATGGAACTTGCTACTGATCTGCCTCAAAATAGCCTTCAATATGCTTTAAAACAAGATACCTTAAACTTTGTGTTTATTTGCTGAGTTTAGTGAAGCTGCAACTGATACATGACAGCGTAAGTGAGAAAAGAATCTCATCCAAGTGCTTTGATAACTCTCACAGAAAAACATTTTCTGATGGGAAGGTGTGGAGTGTTTACTTTCACTACCTATTTCATTTAAATGATTATATGCATAGTCTGTGTTCAGAAAGTGTAATATTCTTTGCTAAAAAGGTACATTAGATTCTGACTGAGATTGAGATTTCTAGGTTTGGTAGAAGTGGATGTTTTCCTGGAGCAGGATCTCTGTTCTTGGTGTGGTACACAATTTGCTGACTTTTGTTGCTTTTTCTCTTCATACATTTATAGCAACATATTTTCCCTGAAAAATCATTTCAATTATTTATACAGTTTCTTTTTTTAATACCATTGGACACACTTTGCAAGTCAGTTTTCTAGCTGGCTATTTCTGCAAATGATGCATCATTCTAACTTATAGAAAGGTTAAAAGGCCTCACTTTTATGAGGAAGGCCAAGTGATTTTCTTGGTCCCACTAGAACAGCAAAGATTACAGTCACTATAAGAACAGAAATAGGGTTTGAATTTATTTATTTATTAGAATTTATTTATATTCTTTGAATATATTTATTCTGACATCTTAAGTTGGAAATACTTTTAGGATTTGGGTGTACTGAGGGATCCTGTTGACTCCCAAAAACTCGTTTGTCACTTTGTCAAGAAACAGCATTTCTGTGCATTACCTGGTTAAATTAAAGGCTGTTCTTCAAAGAAAACAGTATAGCTTATTACCATTAGCATCTAACTTAATGGAGAATTTGTATTAATCAAGTTTAGCATGTTAAAGAGAAGCAAGCTCCCCTCTGAATAGGTTAGAAACTGAAATTCATAATTCATTAATTATTTATTTTTTTTTTAGTTTCCATACTCTTTATGTTCTGAACACTTAAATAATTTATAAAGAAGGTAAGAATGGATTAGCATTGCCATATCCCCTATTCTCAGTCAAAAGAGGTCTTATGTTTTCTTATTACAATAAATTACAGGTTAAACAGTTTTGTCATGTATTTCAGTTTGCATTAACACTATTTGTAAAATAAGTAAGCCTGCTCTTCTTAGATAGTCTTCAAAGAGTTAGGTCAACTAAGGAGTTGCCCTGGAGCTGGTCCTTTGTGCTTTCTTGTTTAAATGCAGTGCATTGTACATGGAATTTAGGGAAAGGATAGTCTTCCTTCTAGCACCTGCTCTCTTTACATAGTAGGAGAAACACATAGAGACCATTCTGTTGTGAACTGGACCTGAGAGCTTCTCTTCATGGAAGGAAAGAGAAGACGATTGTGATGGAGTCTGCATTCTGTCACTCAGTCTGCACTTCAGATCTAAGCTTAAACTTCACCTTAAATTTCTCCTTTCTGTGGCTTTTCCATGAAGTTTGTTTTATTGTCTTACTGTCTACTTTATTATCTTAGATAAATAATTAATTGTTCTCTATTCTGTTAAGCACTTGGAAAGCAGCTCTTTATGTTGTGATGTGAATCTCTCCTTGCTTTGCTTCTCTGGTTACCCTCCCAAGATTTGGGGTCCAAGGGTTGCCCAGTTCTTTTTCCATTTTAGAGAACACCTCATTAGGAATATTGATCCCTGCATTTCCTCTCTGAACCAACTTATTTCCAGCCAGGTTGTGAGATCTGTGTATTTCCTCTGTTCTGTGCCTAGAACATCCATCAATACCAGCATGAGTAGTCTGGAGGGACTGAGGTCAGTACGTGGCCTTTACAAAAGCATTGTATGTGCTCCATAGTCATCAAGGAAGCAATCAAGGAACTAGCAACCGAGTTGTTGAAGGTTTGCCTTGACTTTTCTGGCTCAGGTTTTCTCGAAAATATGTAAGGGATGAGCAGAATAGGAGAAAGAATAGTTAAAATTTGTGATTATGTATGAGTTATGTGTTTGCATTAATATGAAGTTAAATACAACAATTCAAAATTTTGCTTGTATGAGTCATACAAGCATAAATAATTAGAAGCTCTTATTTTGAAAGGATATTGGCATTACCGTTGTGTTACTGTTTTATTCCTTGGCAGTTCTTCTGTCCAGTTTTGCAAGTTGAATGTCAGTAATAGTTCCTTGTAGTTTGAGCAATGTTAAGATTTTACATTAGAATTTGAAAACGTATTCATGCAGGTGAATGTTTTTTGTTATTTTTGACATTATCCAACCACAAAAAATTATATTGCCTAGTAATAAGAGTATTATTCAGGCTGGTTTTGTCAGGCTGATTCTTTACTATCTTAATATAGTAAGAAAATAATAATCACCAAAATTGCTTCTACTTCACATTGAGAGAAGTAAGAAAGGAATTATCAGTTTATTACACTTACGTTCAATCTGGTCAGGTATAAACATTATTTATGTAATAAGAAAAGACATCCCTACATTAGAAGAATTCATCTTTTATTTTTAACGCATCAAAGAGTTTAAGATAACTGAGGAAGATGCTTTCACTGTTATTACAATTTAAGTGTAATTTAGGCATGGAGAGAAACTGGAATAAGTCATGATTATGTAACATCACTTTAGTTAGCGTTTGAAAGCTGATTATAACCAGGAGTTGATTTCTAAGTAAGGAAACAGGTTTTCCATTCTATAGAAAATTATGGAATAAGTTTGCTTATGCTAGTCTGATTCAGTAGTGTGATTTCAACAGTCATGTTACTAATAGTGCACTTAAGTATCCTTCTGGTAGTTTGCAGAGGAAGACAAGAAACCAAGGCAGGTAGAGTTGTGCCGAGGAATAACGAAACTAGTGTGGAAACGAGTCAATAATTTGGGCTGTAAGTTACTTCTCAACAGATGGCGAAGACCTTGTTTTTTTGGTCTAATACAGTAATGACTGGCACACAGTGAAATCTAGGCTGCTTTACAGTGTAGTAACATTGCCTGTTTCAGAGAATTCTTTTTATCCAGAGTCTGTTTGCTGCACTGTGCTATTAAAAAAAAATTATTCTGACATTCTGTCAAAGATTAAATAAAGAAAAAGGAAAACTTCAGTAAAGTAATTGCATGAACTACAGCATTTGTATAGTCTTTTAAAAGTAACTTCCAATAGTTTCTGGTATTCAATTGGTAGGAACTATTTGCCTCCCTTGGGGGGAGGAGGAATAAATGGAACAGTATCACGATCTATAAGCTTAATGGTTTTATTGCTGCATTGTAATTATACTAATAAACACATCTGTCCATGACCTTGGAATTTATAGAGCAGTCAGAAAGATTTATTGACATGTAATTTGGAAGAAAAATGAGATTATTATGTAATTACAGTGTGTGGTTATTAAGCATATATACTTAGATACTGTTTATCCCTGTTATTTCAAGACCTTCAACTATGTTTCATTTTTCACTCAAAAATACAGAAAGGCTTGGTGGTAAATCCAGTGCCTGGGAGATCTTTGTTATATTATTGGGTCAACTACAAAGTAACTTTGTTACCTTGAGATGTGCAGAGGAGATCAATAGATCTTTAAAACAGCATGTGATGTTTTTAAAGAAATGTTCTAAACCCTATTTTTCCTAGTAGTTTAGATACCAATGTGCAGAACTTTCTGCTATACAGGTTCTTGATATACTAGTGCTTTGGTTCTTGTTGTTTATCTAGGCTATCTCTAGGGCCCTATCATTATTTCACCTTAGGTTTTCACGTGATCTCCCTGTTTGTGTGAAGCGAACTCTGAAGATCTTTGGATCTTCTATTTTCATTCAGTATTCAATGATTTTCAAGGGCAAGTTTTTTCAAAATTTATACCCTTTTGAGCTTGCAAAATCTGTAACTGTGCTACCTTCTTTTAATCATGAAAAGCATGGAAACTCTTTAAGGTAACAAACTCAAAACAAATTACTATTTTTTTTATCTTACCTAAATTCTTCTGTTGACTTTTACAATATATTTATAAAAAACCTACGGAAGTTCTTGTTGCTACATGAATTTTTTTATTCTCTGTTAGAGGTGTCATGGTTTAGACCCCAGCTGGCAACCAACACCATGCAGTTGTTCTATTATCTCCAGAAGGAGAAAACACAACAAATACTTAAGGATCAAGACAAGGGACAAGGGAGAGCTCACTCACCACTTACGATCACAGGCAAAGGACCGACTTGACATGGGGAAACAAAGTTAATTTAATTCGAACAACAAAACCACTACCAAATTGCCAACAGAAATTCGAGTACAACAGTAAAAGAAACGATCAGCTCTTAAACACATCTTCCTCCCACCCCTCCCTTCTTCCTGGGCCTGGCTTTACTACCTGTCCCCGACTCGGCGCAGAGGAAGTGGAACACAGGATGGGGGGTGCAGTCAGTCTCAGCTCTCTCTCTCTCTCTCTCTGCTGTTTCTGCTCCTTGCCCTTCTTCACGGGAAGCACTCCTCACAGCTCCTTGCAGCCATATGGCAACCCCCCCACAGGAGACCATCCTCCATGAGCGTCTCCAGCTCACGTGAGGGTCTGCTGCCGGGATCAGCTCTCCCAGCACCAAAGCAACCCAGTGCCAACCCTCCTCAGAGTCACCGCGTTTTTCAGGATTCCCGTCTCTCTGCATCAGGGGTCTCTGGCCGGGCTCTTTGCAGCCTTTCAGTTTTCCCGCCAGTGCTCTTCAAGGACTTCAGGGCTTCACCCTGATAACTTGCCACTGACTGAAGGAAAAAGGCTGTACCAATGTGTCTTGCCCCAGCCTTCTTTTATGTTACCTGGGTGACTGCATGGTCACGTCTTCTGCCCTAGCCCCTCCCATACAAAAGCACGCTCCAAAAAAGCAAAAAGCGTTACCAAAGGCATTTCCCCTCTTAAACAGGTTTATTTGCAGAGGCGCTGATTGGCGCAGTCTTGGCCAGAGGCGGGGACGAATTGTAGCTGTGGGCGGACTCTTTTCGTGAAGCTTCCTACAGGGAGCATGCTACCATCCCCATTCCCCCTACCGACACAGCGCCAAACAAAGGCAGCAGCCTCCTCCCCCAGTACTGAAACTGCGCCATATCCTACACCACAACAGAAATACTTTAAAAAACTTTTTTGAAACTTTCTGGCTAAAGTAAACCCATCTTAATTGGTGTTTGTTTGTTTGTGGACTATACAATAAGTAATTAGTGATTTAGAAATCATGAATTTAGGATTCTCAATTCTAAGTAACAGTCCCGAAGACTTCATAAATATTACTTTGCTGATATACAAGAAAATTTCTCAGGTGTGAGAATGAAGAAATAAGTGTTCTTAAAAAAGTTAATGATAATTTACTAAAATTATTAGTTGTGTGGAGTCATCTGATGTGTTTGATAATAAGGCATATTTATTACTGTTGCTTCTGTAGGTGAGTGAAGCAGGTAATTTTCCAAATTCTGTACCATCATGGTGCCATTTTATCTTATACTTAGGAAACATAGCAAAAGTGAAAAACAGGAATAATGATTCAGTTTAACAGTTGCAGTGATTTATTACTGTCAGTGTTTTACCATGTCTGCTTCAGGATCTGTATGTGCTGTGCTCAGAAAAAAAGTGTTCCTTGTTTAAGGTTTGTGCTCTCAGTTGGCACTTGTTAGGACACAAAGCATATACAGAGGGAAGGGAGGCACCCAGTCAATGTGTCTTTATAACACTTTGTTTTCCTTTGCTGAATATTGGCATGTAATATATCTTTGATGCTTTTTCAACAAGATTATTTAAAAGTTGGCTTTTAATGTTTTACTATGTCTGTTATTTCTGCTAAGAAGACTTCTTTCCAGTTTTTAATGAAGGAAGGGATGGGGTGACCTATATAAAAGAATAGTCCTTTAAGTATGGAAGTACATAGTTATCAATTCATTCTTATTTTATTGAGGTTTAAAGAGTAAAAGGGATAAGGAGAATCACGTATGCATGTTTTCCCCCTGCAGATACTTCATTCAGCAGGATGTGCCTAGCATAATATTAAAATAAAATTGCATATGCTAACCAGCATTTGGAGCTGTCTGTGAAAACTCAGATACATGAGCAACAAATGTATGGTTTGGTCACAACTATTCTGAAGGAGGCCACAGTGTTTGAATGTAAGCGGTATAAAGTGATAAATCTGCTGAAGCCTGTGTTAATATTCGTGACCTTAAAAAAAGATTTGTCCAGTTCATTAATTAAAGAAAAATACAAACTCTTGCTGAAGCCAGATCAAAACTTTAGGTGGCATAAATACTTGGCGTTGTCCGTAACTGCTTAATGTGATGGCTTACGCTAATGTGCTAGTGTCAGGTGGAATTGTGCAGCAGCGTCTTCCAAGAAACTGCTGCAGAAGGACCTGCAGCACTGAAACAGCTTAACTGGGAGCACCAGTATATTGAGGTCACAGCCAGTATATTTTCTTACTCAGAACTGAACCTTAAGTTCTATTTAGGAAATGTATTGAAACTATCTAAAGTCTGTTAGGATTCCTGTTTTTGAACCTGCGTCTGAAGTGAAGACATATATCTAGTGTACTATAATACTTGCTTAAGTTTAGTTCTGAAGCAGAATGCTGTGTTATTTAATCTGTGCCTGATAACTTTGTAGTCTGTGTTCAGATTCCCACTGACGTCAAATTGTATGCCTTTTTAAATAAACAATAGGAACGAAATTGTGGTTATTTAACTTTGAGGTAACATTTCATTGTCATTGTTGATAATTTTATTGCTGTTGTTTCTCCTACTTCCTGAATTATCTTATTTAGAAATATTCCCAAACAAATTGAGTGATGCAGATTCAGTGAAAGAATATTTCTAGAGAACTTAAAATAGTCTGTTCCTGGGTTTAGCAATGTCACTGGTAACGCATGATCATTAAGACTGGTAGGGCATGATCAGAGACTGCTGGTTTAAGCCTAGTTCACTTATAAGAAAAGGCAAGAAACTGCTGCAGTATGTTTTATCATCCTAGATATCCAGGTAAATATCTCTGTGTATGTACATGTGATGTAGTAGCACTTGTAAACCATAGTAAAGATAAAGTCTAAGTGCTGTTTGTATCTTTGTCTTGTTCACCATGTTCTAATGTGCACAATTAGGTAATGTGTAGCAACATTAAGCAGTGGTATTGCAGATGCTTGTGTATAGCTGAGAGTAGTGTTACAGAGCAGCATCTGAGTTTTCCTGTGAAGTTAGGTGCCTCACTTACAGGTACATGAGAGAGTTATGAAAAACCCTCTTTTGCAGTACCAGGTATAAACCATTTCTTTGAAATCTTGGTACTCTATCAACTATAAGGCTGGTGGGTCTATCAGGTAAAAAATTTATCTTTTGTTAAGGTGGCATAATCCGTCTCTGCAGCATTCCAGTAATACTAACATTCACTTAGCTCAGAAGATGATAAAAATTTCTAGATTATCACATGCGTAAATGTTATTATGTACTTGAACATTTTCCAAAACATTGTTTAAAAGTAGGGCTTAGTTATTAACTCTGATTGGATTAGTATATGCCTGGAAGGCCCAGTGCATCTTGGTATTCAAAGGGATGTCCTTCAACTTTTTCAACTTCTGTTTCTCTTCAAATGCAGCAGTGTACCTAGCTAACACATTTTAACACCAATGCTTTTGTTTGCTAATACTAACAGGTGATGAGAATCTAGCTTATGTGTGGGGAGATTATATTTTGTGATTACTTTATATAGAAACTTGAAAAGTTTTGTTTTACTTTGAAGCTGAGTGACACATGAACATAAGATGTGTCTCTTCTAGAAGAAGTGTTATTCTGTGGAATTATTCAGGAATAGCTACTGTGTTTTAAGTAAATAAGCTCTTTAATTCACAATAACTTTAAAGTATGCACAGCTCAGTGACTTCATAAGGCTTATTCAGTCATCTTTTGCTCAACATTTTGAGCTAATGCAATTGAAAAATGCATTCCTTTCATGTTGATCACAATAGGTTTTCTCTTGAGAAATAAGTCTGCATCATAACATAAAGATATTAAGCTGAGCTTTAAGTCTTTGAGCACTGTAATCCAGCCTGAACCACAGCAGGCAAAATGCTTGTGGTACCTACACTTGCTAGGATGTCTGAGAGCTATGTGTCAGTCAATAAATGCACTGTTGTCTAGACATACTTGGGTAATACTATTCGCTTTCACACTGAGAATGCCTACAATTTCAGATTATTTTTCTAAGAAAAATCTCTTGCAAAATGAAAACATGCATTTTCCTCATCCAATCCATTGAGTGACTCTTGAATAATCTTTTTGAAATACATCTTAATACTTAAGTTCTAGATCTTCTAGAATATCACAGTTGCTTTTTAAGCTACCTGCACCATCATTTAACTTCTAATAGTCATTAGATGATTGCTTGACTTTTTTGTGGTAGTGATTTGGCTAAAGCTTTGTGCTATTAGCATTGTTTGTGCTCCGATATTATGAGGGTTTCTTATATAAGACAATTGCAAGCAATTGTATTTGACATTGTATCAGAAATGTCAAAATACTTCTGCAAGTATCCCTTCATTCAGCAGTATTTTGTTGGTATTTACTAAAATCATTGCGCTGATTGGTGTTACTGTTTTTCTTAGTAGACCTGCTCATGCTCTGTGACCTTATTACACAGGGCACTTTCAAAGATGTGAAGAGCCATTTTGCACCTTGTTAGAAACACTGTGATCTGTAAGCTATACTGAACTGTTTCCATGCTCCATCATGTACTTCAGAGAAGAGTCATCACATATGTCCTCTCTCGGAACACTGGCATATGAAAAGCTTGCTGCTGTCAGGATGAGGGTCCAGTAGCAAAGAGGTTAAAAATATCACTGCTTTTTCTGCAGAGCAGATACAGCTCATTCAAATGTCCTTTTGAGTACTCATATTTCTTTTCCTAGAGAAGTTTAAAGGACATGTGAAAGCACTTGTTATTGAAGGGATGTCATGGTTGATCAGCTTCAGGTTACCTTTGCTTTGCAAGAGCAGAACAGCCTCATGGAGTTCATTTCAAACTGTTTTAAGACACTACTGCAGCCACTATGAAACACACAGTGAATCTAGATACTATATGTTGATATTGCAGTGTGGTTTCCAGTCGAGAAGTGTAAATCCATCTTATTTGTTGATATAGGTCTAAATGTATGTCTTAGATTTTTTTTTTATGTATTGATGAGAAGTCTCAATTATGATTTTTTTTTTTGCCACAGAAATTTTTTCCCAGAGATTTTTAATCTCCTATTTTGATAGAATAAGTTTCATTTTGAGTTGTTCTTGCTAAGTAAGAATTCTCTTCAGAAAACATCCTGTGGAAATTCAGCTTTGTTGTTTGAGCTAATGTAATTTAGTTTGCATTGCGGTCATGCACACTAAAAATACAACTGACATTAAATAGTAATATAAATGCTTGTAACTTTTGGATTTGGACAGTTTGAAGATGCAAGACTTCTCGAGGTTATCTGTAGACTGTCTTTTGAGGGACACTCAGAGACCAGGCTGAAGATTATATTTGCCAACAGGGATAATGGGAAGTGTGTTTAAACTGATAGAGGAATGGATGCTGGCTCAACTTTGTATTCTTTTTTCATTGTGAAATTCTGTTAGTTATGTGGACAGTTTTCTGTATACAGATCTTTCAAAAAGTACTATTTTGCATCTAAATGGAAATACACATATAAAACTTCATCCTGAAGACAAAATCTTTCGTTTCACAAATTAGTTCATAATACACATTCTGCAATATATTTGCATATCTTGTAGTGCTGTGTTATGTCTGTGTAATTTAAACCTAATTTAATAAGCAGTTTGATCTAGCTTTAGTTGATCTTGGAAAATACACTCTTGGTATAAATGGATCACACATGCTTTGCATGAATTTAAGCGGTGTGACTGTCATCGTTCATCTAGAATAATTGTCCGACTTATATTTTGAATAAAGTGCTTTTTTGCTTGTAAAGAATGACGATGTTAAACTCTGATTTATTTTTGTAACTGGTTTTGAAGAAAGCAAAAGCCTAAGCTTGTTAAAATTATTTGTGGAAGGACCCAGCTGACAGACTTCCTATGTGCTTTTTCTTCAGTGCTATCAGTTTCTTGCTGTTCTTGCCAACAAATGGTTTTCATGCTCAGTTTATAGGGAAAAAAGCCTAAATATAAAATATCTCTAAAGGGAACTCCTTCTAAGGAGTCTGATGAAAACTCAACTGATCTATGAGCTTTTGGTGGACTGTAGAGGAAGGAGTGCAGTGATGCCTGAATTAGCACCCGAATGCCTAAACATCTGAACTAAACAGATAACTGGCATTTTACAGAATGTCAATAAATTAGTTTGGCTTCAAAGTTGGTTCAGAATCACTTGTGCTTGAAAGTGAAAGCTCAGCATCTTCACAGAACTATGTGCAGACATAGTAGGTTTTTAAAACCTTCATTCTTCTTATCATATTTAGCCTCAACTTCCTAACAATTGTCCACAGAAAACATTTCAAGATAAATGTGTTATCAGGTTTTGAAATTTTCTTATTTTTGTAAATACTAAGACCTGGGGGGCAAAATAAGGGCTATATTGTGGATTAAGTGAAATATCTCAAGGCTGTGCTTTTCTGATAGCTGAACCTGAAGTGACCTTTCTCAGACACAATTACAGAGCTGTATGTTTTTCCTTTAATTTCATCAGGGGTTTAATTAGTATACAAATAAAACTTCCCTTATCTTCCTTTCTACCTAATTGGCTTGTCTTCCCTTATATATGAAGAATGTGAAAATGGGCTGTAATTAGGGTGACCGTGTTAACCTTTTTTTCTCAAATGTACTGTTGCCTAAAGGCCTCAAGGCCTAAAAACAGTGCTTTGGATTATTGCTTTGCAATCACTATGGCTCTCCCATAGGTTTTCTCATGAGCAGAAGGGCTTTGGGTGCTGCAGGTTCCCACTGCTTAACGGGATCTTCATTCTTCTCCCCACTAAATGTTTATTGATTATCTCACTGCTCCACACTCAGCCTCCAACAACCTAATATCAGGTGACAGTCAGGAGAGTTCTCCAAGTAATTAGAGTGGAGCATTGAGGGAACAATTAGGAGCAGAGTTATTAAACTTGATTTATCCTATTCTCTCCTGAACACTTTCTTGGATATCAGAACATCACACTTTCACAATCTACCCTGGCTGAGAAATTAGTGGCTAACCTGCTGCTTATCATTGTTGCCTTGCTGCCTTGAGGCACACCCTCTTGGTTTCAGTCACTCAGCTGGAAATATTAGAGTCCATAAAGTTTATCAAGGGTTTTAATTAGATCAATCTGAAGAGGAAGAAAAAGAGAGGCTTAGCAGCCATTACTTTAGAATACTCTACACTGTATTTGAGCAATTTCCAAGGCCTGACTTTAACCCACGGTAACAAGGAACTTCATGTGAATGCTAAAACTGCTTTTAGAGTGCTAAAATCAGTTCACATTTTGCTTAACTATTGCAATATTCTTGACAGGTAAAGTCTGAATCCTTTGGAGATTTCTGTAAGTAATGGTGAAAGTTTTGAATATGATAAATAAGCTGTTCAGTGAGGTATTTGATTTTGTCATTTCTATATTGCTTCATCACCAGCTATTGTGGTTGCTGGCCATGCCTCACAAAGAGGCTTCGTGCTTTCATCCCTGTTACTGCCTCATTAACAGGCCTGCACTTGCATTTGGTAAGCAAGGTTATTTAGCAGCTCTCGGAAGATTTTGACACCTACTGGGTCTCTTTGCCATTTGTGGTCAGTGATTCTGTCTTTCTCCACTCATTTAGACTACTAGAATCTTGGAGCCAGGCTCTGTTCCAGCAGCCTCTACACGAAAAGTTGCTTGCATCAGAATATTAGCAGAATTATCTATTCTACATTGGACAGAGCTCCGTTCTGTGACTACGTCTTAAAACCAGATTTTTTAAGTCAGATGGAAAAGTGGGGTGGACAAAGCATTGGGACCAGAGACATTGTTCCCCATTCAATAAACTTTATTTGTCAAAAGATTGGAATATGGGCCAAGGGGGGACACGATGCAGTTTTCAGAGCTGCTTCCTCAGTGCTGACTAAGACTAAAACAAGCAAACAGTACACAGAGTAAAAACAGTTCTTTGCTCTTAGATTAAAGATGGCTCCTTTTATCCTTGCTAATCCACATTTGGTTTCTCAGAGATAACTTTTCTGAAAAGCTGACTATTCACAAATTCAGATGTTCAGACAGGGCTTTCATAGCTGACGGTGGTATTAGTGTAGAATTTCTGAAAGCAACACTTCTGGTTTTGGGTATCTTTATGCTAATAATGGAGTGGAAAAATGAGATCTGTGTATTTATCTTTTCTTAGGTGAAAAATAGCATTCTTCATTGAAAATAATGTCATAAGAGGCAGAAATTAATTCAACCTGAATTAATTTGAGCAAGACTAATATTAACATTTCTGGGGTTTAGAGTTTCTTAAATAAACTCCTGATTGTTTTTTTTTCATACAGCAGTGATTAATTTCAGCTTGGATTTTGCAAACTGCTGAACAGAATTCAGATAGTGGTGCTGTACCTTTCAAATACACTGTTGAAATAACTAGTTGAAAAAGGTTTGAACAAAACTTGTGCCAATCCACAGGTTTCATTTATTTTGCTGGATTATGCAGTTTTATGTTGTACTATGTTATTTTGTAGAAATTAGCTTTTTTTTTTTTTTTAAGTGTTGTTGATGCTTTGGTGGGTCTGAAGCTTTTTCAGATTAGTTGTTTTCAGTTCCCTCTAAATTTTTATCAGGCTTTGGTATATACTGTTCTTAATACATATCCACAGCATAATACATATTTGCCATATTCCCCAGTCCAGGTCAAGTACTTCTGAGTACAAATTATGCAGAACATTCTTAGAACTTAAGCAGAAAACATATCCATATATTTTGAAAACAAGGTGCAAGAGCTGAGTCTTGCAACTGTGCAGTCTTTGCTATCCTTCTGTAATGGTTTAGAATCTGTCAAGGAATTTGCATTTTGTAAAAGAATGTTTAGAGCCACCTATTATAATTTCTTTCTAAAAAGGCAATTAACAGCTGTAAGTAACAAGTAACATTTAGCAAACTATGCAATCACATTATTAATACTCCAGTCTATAAAAGTATTGATTTATCCCAGCAGAAAGAAGTAGCAACTAGCCAGGTCCTGTATTAATTAGTTCTATGTGTTATTTGTCATCTCTTGGATTAATCTGTATTGATTTAAAGCAGATGTGTTAATTCTAAGCCAGAGAGAAACATTTAAAAAAAAAAAGTACTATTTTGTACATTTGGAAACTGATGTTAAAACAGTGAAAGTACCATAAAATAGTGATTTATTCTCAGCAAGAATTGCAGGAAAACTGTTCTTAATGCACTAACAGAGAAGATTAGAATCTTAGTTTTTTAAATCCTGAAATTTCTGAATAGTGGTGAATATTTAAATAAATGTTGCTTTGTTGATTTCCTTTATTTGTGAATTCTTTAATGTTAATCTTAAATTAAATTTTGAGAATTATTCTGTTCTCTTTAATGCTTTAATATTTTGATTATTTCCTCTGTGTTTAGATCTGGTATTTGTAAATACAGTATCTCTAGGATAGTATATGTAACTTTTTTCAACAAATCACTTCATTTTATAAAGCATATTTGTACATAGACAATATACTAAAAACTGGGGGGATCTTACTTAGTAGTGTTTTTGCTAGAGAATTCATAAAACCACAGTATGTAATGGTCCAAACCTACTTCACAGTCAGTCTGTTTTCCACTTTGTTTAATAGCCTATGGCATAAATTGAAGTTAATTATTTGGGCTGACAAGTAACTCTGCTTTCTGTCTGCTTGCAGAGACTCTCTGAGACAAAGACAGAGCTGAGAAGAAAAGATCAATCTCTGCGTCAGCTCAATAGACTTCTTACCCAGCTGGAGCAGGACAAGCGTCGACTGAAAGAGAACATCCACGATGCAGAGAGTGCCCTCTGCATGGCAGCGAAGTGAGCGCTGGGACCTTGGGGAGATCACTTAAAACGGACAAAAGATCAATTCTTACTTTCATGCACAGGGTTTTAGCCCTAGCTAATGTAATGCTAGAAAACAAAAGTACATCTGCCTCTCTTTGAAATTCACTGATACTTTTCTAAAAAGAAGACTCTTAGTTCAAGATATGAGATGGTGTGTTTTCTGACTTACCTGATATCAGTGCTCCAAATTCTGGGTTCTGAAATAGCATAGGCATTTTTGTTTGTCAATCATCTTACTGATTTGACAAAATCTCTTTGGCAGATTCCTAACATAACACTCTGTTTATTTAAGAAATTATTTTTTGTTTTCTCTATTTCTATGTCACCTTTTTAAAGGGAGAGACTATTTTATTTATTATAAATACAGAAATGTCAGCTAGGCTACAGGTCTTAACTGCCAGAGAGGCTGAAATCCATTTTGGACCTAGTCTTAGGAACAGGATATATGTTTCAGAGAGTTTTGGATTTAAACATAAAACCCATGCCTTTTTTATTATAACCTGGGGAGTGGAAGGAAATCTTCTGGGACCCATCTTTTCAAGACTGGCAGTCAAAAGGTGTTCTCTTGACTTGAATGAGATTATTACTAACTTCTTACAGTCATATAGTCAGATAAATCTTTGCAGAGTCTGTTATTTATTACTCTTATTGTAGTATGTCCTTTGAATATTGTTGGTCTATGGCTAAGATTTTACTAAGAAGTTTAATTTTAAATTAAAATTTTTCATTATACCTGGGATACATTTGACCTCTGAAGAACAATAGCTTAGAAGCTTTAAAGGTTTTATGCAGAAGTGAAATAATGTAATTAATATACTTATCAGTGAAATGTTTAACAAGCTAATTAAAATGACTAATGTTATTAAGTATGAGTGTATTAAAGCAGATGTGACCTGAAGAAGGATTTCTTCTGGGAAGCTTGCCCCTTTTCACCCTGCCCCAACCTATTTTATGCACTCTAGTAAAGATCATTCCCTCTGTCTCTTACATTCCAAAAAGGTTCTTTTAATGTGAAGTGGGTTTAAAATTGGTTTTATTTCTGTATGTAGCAGTTGAATATTGACAAAGAAAATCCCCTACCTTTTGTTTCTCTACCAATTCTTCATAACAAATGGGTTTTTTTTCTCTTCAAAACACGTAAGCAAAAGTAGGTGAAATAGACTTAACTTTTGTACAGAAAATTTTATTTCAATACCTCTTCCATAACTGGAGTGATTCTAAGCAATTCGTGGGTGTCTTTCAAGTTCTTTACTAATCTTTGTACAATTTTAAAAGATAGCAAGATGGCTGGTTCATTCTGAGAATGGCTATCTTGATCTTCTCGCAGTGGTGGCCAGCAGTTCTATTCCACTTTCCTCCAGATTAGGAAGCAGCATCGATTAAAGTGTCTGATAGCAGTGAACTTGAGAGAAGTTTAGTAGCCTTTTGGTCATTTCTCAGCTAGATAGAAACACTGTATCAAACCTTCATCAAACCCCAGCTATTGTATAAAAGATGGTGTGAGACAGGTTCTTATACCTGAAGTACATTTCTGGATAATAATCCTAAAGAATAGTTTTATGATCCAATTTCAATTTCCTGTAAACCTTTAGGAGTTGATGAAGATATGAAAAAAAGATTGAGTGAAATGTGAATTAATATTTTAAAACTTTTTTCCTAGGTGCTATAAACAAATACTACTTTTATTTTAGAATGTTATTTAAGATAATAGACCAATCATAGTCAGAGGGCTTTCTGTTCACAAAAATAAGAACTTGGGCATCACCTACTAACTGGGTTGTAAATTCCATCTAAAGGTACTTGCTTTTCTATGGTGAACATCTGAGAATATGCAAGCCACAGACTGATTTCTATGTCTGTAACTAACTTAGAAATGAATGTTGTTGAACTGGCTCTCTAGAACTGTCTTCACCCTGACAGATAGCAGTCACTACATAAGTGAGGCCAGCAGAGAAGGTGAACAGCATGTCCCTGTCAATCTAGTCCAAAGAAAGGCAGGACCCTGAAAAGATTAAAATCTGACAGCTTTCCTAAGAGTGTAAAAGCCAATCCTACTTTTCTGGCCACCTTCCTGTATCAAGAAATGAGGAAGCAGTAGTCTTTTCAGGTAGAAGAAAGCCATGGTTTTGACTGCTGTTTTAGGAACTGCAAGAGCTCAGACAAAATGTTCACGTAGCTGGCAAGGTAGAAGACAGTCCTGGAATACTGAGGTGCTATTTTCTGGCATAGATTCCATTTGATTTCCTGTGGTGTTTTTGTTGGTTATGCTGTCCTGTTCTTCATAGTCATATGGTATTATGCAACTTTAATTCCATTTCTGTCAATGCATCAGATGAGACCAAGGTTTTTTATCGCGGCTAACTGATCAAAGCTGTCCTCCTTACTGAAGCCCTAATTTACAAAAAGGCATAAGAGTAGTATTTCATTCTCCAAACTTCTGGTTTGTAAGGTTAGGATCCTTGACTGGATGTCTTCTGGAAAAGGACCAGTGGAATGTTCAGGTTTAGAGAAGACAGGAAAACTTATATGCATGTTAATTACATAGTTGTTAGGCCCACATAATTAATGAAAAACAGAATTTGCCAGTGTTTTCTGGTATAAGAATCTCTTCCTGCTAGAGCCTGGACTCCATTCAACGTGCCCTTTTTATCCAAGTCTTTCATCCAAGTCTGGGGATTTCTTCCCCAAGAACACAATGGTTGTTCATTGCTGAGTCTATAAATACAGCTAGTTTAATTGCTTACCCACAATAGAAGCATCTTTCTTACGGAAAGGTGCTAAATAGTGGTCCAGGAACTGTTTTTTAGGGTTTGCATGGGAGATATGAAAAGGAGAGATACAAAGATGGCAGTTTGAGTTATCAACAATTATTTTTAAAGACATGATGGTTATAAAGTAGCAGAAAATGGATTTCTACATCTATAGAGCTTAAGTTGTATTAACTATTCTGGTTTTTTTCTCTCTCTCTTGTAATAGAGACAAAGAATTGATTATTAGTCATATGAATTCTGTGGAAGCCACTCTTCATAAGGTAAGAATTTGAAGTGTTCCCTCTGCATTCGTATTACCAGAGACATGGAGGTTTTAACAACTGCCTATTCTCAGGGAAGAAGGGGAGTAGAAATTTTTGTAAAGCAACTTTGTTTCCTTAAAGTTTCCATCTTCAATGTCTTTCATCTCCAAAAACCAGTAACATTTAGTGGAATAAAATAGAATTTTATAGTATACAGACTTCTTATTTTTAATACAAAACTTATTACAAAATTCACCTTCCTTCCCTCAGTCACTGAACACTATTTCTGGTTATCAAGTGAAGACTATTGATCATCCAAACAATTTGTAATTGCTGCTGAGTGAACTCTCTCTACGGAGTAAGGTGGAGGTGATCTGGTGAGGTCACATACATTGTGGCCATCAGACATTTGGCTTTTTGCATGCTACTTTAATCTCTGAAACATGATAAATAAAATAAGGAAAAGACAGTAAATATTAACCTGTAACCAAAAACTTTCAAATTTTTTAAAAAACTTTATAAATGGAGTAATAAAGTTGTCCCTTTGACTTGTACTATTTTGCCCTGGTATAGTATTCTTTGAAGGTCCAACAAAGCTGTATATATTAAATATTTGGGAGAAAGGGCTGCTTTTAACTGTAGCTCTAGAGGCTGATTGTTTTATTACTGGTTTTAGTTCAGAGCAATACAGAGCAAAAGAAGTGTTTCTTTACCTTGGAGTGTTCATTTCCCTTACCTCATCTTGAATTGCCAGCAATGTGGGAGTCTATTCCTTGTTTTGGTGTCCACCAAAACTGCTTTTAATTTAATTTTCAGATACCTTTTTCAAGTTTCTCTTTCCTTTAATTTCAAAAAAAGTGACAATACTGAAACTGTGTGTTTTAGATGCAAACTGTGCCAATAGGTAATGTCTTCTTTTGTGTCCCCATTTTCTTCATACTGGCTTCTTTTAAGTTTGGGAAATGGATGTAGTGCAGAAGGTGCTGTGTTTTTACAGCAACAGGTATGTCTAATGTCCTTGGCCTTAAGAATTTATGGTTCTGGATTGCAAGTTTACATTTTGATTTAGAAAGCAGTGCTGTGTATGCACAAGGATTGAAATGTTTGGGGAAGGATTATAGGGAAGGTCACGTGCTGAGTACTGATTTTCCTGATGCAATGAATGGATTGAGAAACTGCCTTTTTTTTTTTTTTTTAAGAATTTTAGTTACCACATCTCTTCTTAGTTCTTATGATGTACATAGTTGGCAGGTCCAGATAGCTTATTATTAAGTAGCAGAGTTAATTTATCCTTTCTGGTTTGTCAACCTACAGAATGAGGAAAACATAAGAACTAGAAATGTCAGGATGCTCCTTTCAGCAGGAACTAAAAAGAATTTATAGTAAATCATTCATAATTTGATATATCATTTCTCCTAGAAGAATAAAGGGAAATTATTGATTTTTGTTTGGGAAATATCTGAATTGTAAACCCTACATCATAATGGTAGCTAATTAACATTAATGAACATGGCTTATGTGTAAACTATCAAGTTTACACTGTTGTTCTTAAAGGTTTTCTTACACAATGAAAAACCAGAACATGATGAATTAGATGAAATACTATTGAAGGAACCACAAGCCTGTCTTTTCCCCCATAGAAATTCTGGAAACTGCTTTTGTTTTCAAAAAAGGAATCAAAAGAAAATTAATAAAGTTTAGAATCATCTGGAATTTAAAAAGTATTACTATTAGCTGCAGATGCGTTTATGGGAGTTTGAAACATTGAACATTGTGGTATTTCTACGTTGATGTATTCATGAGCAAATATCCACAAAATTCCACTATATCACTTGCAGGATCTGTGTTATCAATGCATATTGCTGAATTTTTACCTATAAAGCTTAGAGGGATTTTACAGAAATCCTTAGTAATCTTGACCCAGGATAAGATGGTATACACTGATGCCTGTTAAAGTGACCTCATTCTTTTCTGTACTCTATCACTACAAGAATTCCAGAAGGCAGAAATGTAGGTACTAGATCATCTGCCTTTGGATATACTTGGGTGTAACACTCAGCAAACCAAGCAGAAGCAGAGCTGAGGGGGGCAGTCTCTCTGTGCATGCTTCTACTACAGTTCTAGACAAGGGATCATTTACAACACTTTCTGCCCCACCCCGAGACTAGATGGAAGATCTAGTATCATACGTCAACAAGTGCTTGGGCAATGCTTGTGCCCAGAATGATTTTTCTAAAACCATTTCAGAGCCACCTTTTAAAATCATTATGAATATTTGTGAAGCCTAAATATTGAAGAACTTGAGCACGTGCTATACTAAGAGAGAAAATACTTTTAGCAGCTAGTTCCATATCCTTCACAACCTGCAAGGTATTCTTTAGAAGGTTATTTTTTGTCTTATCCTGGGTCTTGTCACATTAGCTATCTTCATCTGACTCCTAGAGCTGGATTGTTTGACAAGAGTTCCTGATACCATTAAAGATCTTTCTTGGTTTTATACGATCTAAATATTTAAGACAAATACTAAAGTTCAAAGTGAATGTTAAACAAATTTTAAAAAACACACTGTGAAGGGCAAACAAAGGACCTCAAGATTTTAGTTTGGTTTAGTTTTATTCCCATAATATTAAAGATGACCAAAAGGTAATTGCTGAATTTTTTTAAAATCTAGGTTTGGGAGACATGTAACCTTTTTTTTCCTTCCCTAGAATCTCTTAGATAGCCTTAAACTGAAAAACTTAGCAAAATAGAACATTTTTAAACATTGGCTGCTTAGAGAACTTGTGTCTGTGACTTGACCAATTCCTTTATTAAAAAAAAAAAAGTCCAATGTCAGATGCAAAATGGTAAAAGAAATTAATTTTTACTGGAAGTGTTCTTGGAAGAAATCCCCTCTACTTGAAGTTCAAACATAAAGAATTTTCTTAAAAAGTCTTAGCAGAAGTATTTAAGTAAATGTCTTATTTTAAAACCCACCTGCAGTCCTTTTTTATGCATGAAAAATAAATTATTTCTTGAAACACTTTCCTCTGAAAAATATGTTGAGAAGTTTTCTTAAAAATATACCTTTGTTATACTTGTTGATAAACTGTATTTTGTTACTAATTTTTCCTGTACTACTTAATTTCATGTTTGCATAAACAGTGTATGAGAAATTAAATCCGTTCATTTTATACAACTAGATTCTTTAACATGTGTAGTTAATGGCTTACTAGTTATGGTAATCCTGTCAGTGGAAGTAATTGTTTTACACCATCTCTGCTAAATTCTTCACCCTTTCCTGCGTATTGCTTCTCAGTTTGAGTGCTTGTGGAGAGTTAGCTTTGGCCAGCATCCAGATGCCCACCCAGCCGCTCTCTCACTCCCCCTTGTCTGGACAGACGGACAAAACAGGATGAGAAAGCTTGTGTGTTGGGATATAGACAGGGAGATTGCATACTAGTTACTGTCACAGGTAAAACAGAGTTGTCTTGGGAAAAATTACTTAAATCTACTTATTAAAAGAGACTTGGATAGTGAGAAAGACAGAGGAAAAAAAAATTGGCATCCTGCTGCCTTTTAGTCTCAACTTCACTCCTGACTCCTCTGCCCATGCCCCAAGGCACAGGGGACATGAGAGGCAGGGGATTGCAGTCAGTCGGTAACAGCTCCTCTGTGTTGCTCCTTCCTTCCTGCTCCAGTGTGGACTCTCCATGGACTTCAGTTCCTTCATGAACTATCCACCTTCTTCAGAATGGGGTCCTACATAGGTTATAGTGTGGACATGTGCTCCAGCATGGTCCTTTCCTTGGGCTGCCGGGAGATACCTAATCTGGTGCCTCAAGCACTTCCCCCGCTTGCTGCTTTTCTGATCTTGGTGTTTCTCACTTTTTTGGTGGGTTTTGTCCTTTCTTACATACACTTTCACAGAGGGGCCACTGTCTTGGCTGCTGGGCTCAGCTGTGCCCTGCGGAGGGTCGGTTGGAGCCATCTGGATCAGGCTGTGTCCAGCATGGGGCAGCCCTGGTTGCTCCTCACAGAGGCCGCACTGCAGCCCTTCCTGCCAGCGCCTGGGCAGCTGCACCTGGTGCAGTGCTGTAACTGCTGCTTCTTCAGCCTCCCTAAATCCCTTTTCTCTAAACTGCCTGTGCAAAATACCACCATGGGTAGTCATCCCAGTGAGAAAGCCTGTACAGAGAGAAAAAATTGTTTCAGTTGTCCCTGTGCTCTTAAATATTAAGAGTTTTGACAAGTATTATGAGCTGGCAGAGTTTTCAGCCTGTCCTGGCCCTGCTCAGGATTTGGCCCTTTTAACAGGTTAATAAAATACCATGTCTTTACAAGCTCAGCCTGTTACCTACCTCCCTATGAGGCTGATGAGCTGTGATAATGTCAGTTTTTCACACAAAAAAACACTCCCCCAAAAAATCTTTCTCCCAATAATGGTTAGCAACCCACTTGTTTTGACATTTTGAGACAGTTCAGGGATCAAAGCACCTATGCAGTGTGTTCCTTTCCTTTTGGCACTTGGTCAGAAAAAGTGTTCTTCATCCACTTCTGCAGTGAGCTTAATTTCTGCTGACTGAAACGTTCATACGCCAGCTGGTGGAACAGCTTCCATGTCGACCCATCAGTGGTCATGCTTTGAAATGCTTCCACCATTGCATTTCATTGCCTCACTGCTGTTCCCCTTCCACCCCTATTGTCTCCTCTGAAATGTCACTAAACCGACTGTGCATGAGACTTGGGTGCTACAGGGAACCAGAGCTGGTTCTTCTGTGTGTTTAGACACATTAACAGCATGAAGCCTGCATGTGCGTGGGTGATCAGGGTCTATTCATTGCTGTGGTCCTTGCTTGTTCTGGGCTGGCCCTATCACAAGCCTGTTGAAACAGCGGGTGTGTGTACATGCAATGAAATCACAAAAACCCCCAAATTCAAATATTAAAAATCTAAATGACTTCTGTAAGAAGTTTATAGTAGAAAACAAGCTATTATCTCTGTAATAAGAAAAAAATGCAGTAAAAAGATTACTTTTTCTGCACCTCCATCTCAAATAAGCCCCTCTTCATTTCAATGTTTTATGAATGACTTATGTTTCCCCAACTAGTAATCTGACTTTCTTGATCCTTGTTCCTAAAGATCAGTTGTTCAGGACATACAGGTGTTAGCACAGCTGGCTTGCTGATGACAACTCTGTCCATATAGCTGTCTAGTGTGTCATCACTCATATTGTTCAGTGTCATTCTGACCTAGCCAAGCTAAAAATGGTACTCCAGCTCAAGAGGGATTTAAAAACCTTGACAAACTAAAGATAAGACATTGCCGAATGTCATATCCATGTGCTTAACTGTTTTCAGTTTAGACATTTTTAAATAACTAATTTTAGGGTGCATTTGTCTCATTTGTCTTTTGTTGTATTTTTTAAAAGGCTGAGTACTTTTGTGTACTTTGCCTTCAATGAGGAAAAATCTTTTTTTGGTGAATTGTGGAATTACTGATTGCATTAACTGTTGTTTTCTCCAGATGTAGGTTCTTTTTCAGCCCAAGGTCACTGAAATGCATCCATAGGGGATGTATTATAATGCACATCCTGCATCTACAGTGAAGCTTAGATGCAGTGGTCAACGTTTGCAAAAACCAATTCTGGATCAAATTAACATCTTAATTAACAGAGTGTGTAGTGTGTGTATGTAGTAATATAAGAAAGCTGGAATTAAACTTATAGGTAAGCCTGGGATGGTATTCTACTCTGAAAATTAATTTCCAGAATCTTGACTAACCTTTAAGGGAAAAAAAAAAAAGGGGGAAAAAAAAAAAGGAAAAAGCCAAGCATACCCAAACCATCAGTTTTATTTCTCCTTACACAAATGCTGTTACGCAGTAATTAATGTTCTTTTAGAAACCATCTATGACATGGCTTGTATTGTAATTAAACACAGATTTGCATGTCAGTAATCAAAAAGGATAGTCGCTAAATCTGTATGCTAATACAGAAATTTTTAGTAGATTTTCAATTAAGTGAAATATTTGGTATCCCTAATTACATTCCTGTGGCTACCTACAGGAGGTTATGTGCAAATGCTATTTAAAGCCTCTACTATAAGCAGATGTCAGACCCTTGGATTTGAGGATGTATTCTTTCTTTTCGTGAAAGAGTACGCAACGATCTGCTGTCCTTTAATGACTCTTCAAACCTAACTGCGGTGGCCATGTAGCAAGTATCCATCCATTCAGCTGTACTGTGGAGCTCTTTTTCCCTTTCCCTCTTGTAAGGCAGTATTTTGTCTAAGCAAGGTGTGTTGTGATTTAGTGTGGTTTGGTTTTGCCTGCTTGGGGGAAAAAAAAAGAAAAGAAAAAAGAGTTTGAGGTGGGGGCTTTTTTTGGTTTTTGTTTTGTTTTGCAGTTCAGTTGTCTGGTTTGGTTCCCATTACTCACCTCTTTTGCTAATTGTGGCTAGTTTCATGCTTTTCAGGTGTTTAATTTGAAGTACCTTCAGTTTAAACAATCTTGTCACAGGCAGTTTCCCTACTTCTGGAGCGATCCTTGATTGCTGACACATCCTGACAGAAAACTCTTTGTCCATGATTATAAAGCCCACATTCAGTAGGATGAATATACGCTCTTTGAGTGATTTTCTTATTTTTAGGGCAGATTCAGACACTGGTGTTTGTGAGCAACTGGCATTAGCAGATAGTGGTATATACTTCTTTGTCACATGTGCCAAATCCTTCTGCAAATATTTTGGGGTCTGTATCCCTTAAACAGCTAACACTTCAGGTGTGATCACTGTTTTCTAGAGAGCCCATTCTCAGGGTATGTCCTTAGAAAGATCATCTGTATTGGCAACTTACTTGAAGAACTATTGTTATCAATACCATTCAGTACATTGTTGGTGCAACTTCCTTCATGTATTTTTTGGTGTAGGGTATGTGAACATCAACAGTTTATAACTAAACGTTAAGAAATTAGGAAGCGTTCTTGAAAGTTTAATTCTGTCCACCAGTGTGTATACTTTTTTATTATTCTCCTTAGTTCCATGATCATTTGTGCCACTGTAACAAAGACTTGCCCATTCAAATGAGTTGCTATATAACTTATTTCTGCTGAAGTGCTTCTCATTGAAGAAGGCAAAGGTTCATGTTCAGCAGATGTACATCTCCATGATTTGCACAATATGGCCTCCATTCTACATGCTGCCATGGAGATATGGACATTATGCAGCTAAATCAGCAATATTTTGACAAGACTGTGGTTAAGACTAAGATGCGGTTTGCATTCAAACTACCACCTCATATTTTAAAAAGTTCTAAAAACTTGTTTGTTAAATACAAGGTAGACTCAGAACACATAGTGGTGTGGTAGAAACCATTTTGCTTTCACTCTTTTAGAACGTTTTCCATAACATATTTGTAGATTTTGTTATCTCAGCAATATGGTCATCTCAAAGTCAAGCAAACTAAATCATTGTTTGCTATTCACTTACCATCAAATCACTGCATCATTGTAGTTTTTGTTTCACTGTTTTAATTGCAGATGATAGGTTATTAAAATTAGTAGGAAATTAAAATAAAATAAGCCCAAAGTCGTCTACTTTCTAGGTACTGGTTTTTATGTAGAATTGTTGAACTTTGAACTTAGAAAAGGTTCTCCTGTGTGGCTTACATAGTGAAGTTCATATCCATAAATAATCTTATTTTCTTTTCATCATAAGAAAGCATTGAATTAGGCCCAAAATAAGGAACTAAACTCTCAAGTTTGTTATTCCAGTCAGATGGTAACTGGGCAAAGACATTAGGGAGGGGTAAGCATATCATAATACCATTTGCAACTTGCTAGCATTTAGTACCATGTCTCTGTTGGCATAACTGGACATGGTAACCAGCTCAGACTGTGCAGAAGAAAAACAATGACATGAGCACAGAATTGGACTGTAAACAAAATTATTGTCACCTCTGATTAGCAGAGGATTTTTAATAACATTTTTGAACATGTAGAATTAGCCCATCCAATTCTACACCTTGGTTCAGTCAATAATGTAACTTCAGTTTATTATTCAGTTTTAACTTTGATCTGAATTCATCAGTACTTTATTGATTTTAAATTGAGTGGCTATCGTGTTGTCTTCTATGTTGTTCTCTTAATTAAAAACTTAAACACTATCATAAGTCGCTATTCTTTGGTATAAAATGTTTTGAGTACTGTCACAGAGTTGTGTGGATCCGTTTGTGATTTTGCCTGTTTTCAGGTAGTATTTATGTAAGGCTAAACAGAAAAATCTAATCATACTTAGCAGCCCACTGTTGCAGTACTTATTGGACTCCATGTAAAATCATTCCTGCAGCTTCTCACATTGTCAGACAAAATTACATTTTCCAAAATCAGAGATAGCCAAAATCTTCACTAGCATTGAATATGGATACAGTTATATGTTTTTTATTTCTATTAATTTTTTGAGTATAGGGAAGTGGAACTGGTTTCATAGATTACAGCATTATGTCAAGGGTTAGGGCTGGACCGGCCACTAGACTAATGACAGATGCTCCACAGGGAAGTGGAAAAAATAGGAGTAAGGGAGAGAGCCTTATGGATTGTAAAAGAAGACTAAAACCACTTTAAGGAAAATAATAATAAAATTATATATGTTTATATATGGCACTGCATATATATATTATTATTATTACTATTATTAAAACAGGATACATTAAGTCTCTGAGACCTCTCAGGTAAGATAGTCTTGCTTTAGATTTCATGTGGAGGGAAAAAAAGTGTCATTAAATACAAAAGAGCTCTGAAACTTGCATCATAAAGCTTTAACTATATAGGATAGTTTTCCTCCCTGTCAAGCTGCCAGAAGAAAGTTTTTTAAAATAAAATTACCAGTTCTGCCTTTGCCTGGTAGTTCTGTAATGTGTGTATGTGAGTATGGTGCTTACATCCTTAGAGAATGAAGAAAAAAATCACAGTTTCCCAACTCCTGTCATTATCTTTCTGGATCTCAAAAAGCAAAGGAAGTGATGAAATTAGTTCTTCATGTAGGTACGGCGTATCCAGCGTGATTCCATGCAGCCATGGCGATTATAGCGTTCCATTCCCCGAACAGGTAGCCAGCTTGAAGACTGCTTTCACTTTTAGTGAAACAACATGATGATATTTGTACAGTATATGCCCAGTCTTGTCGTCTTAAAATTTTTCCTGAACCTTTCTGACCATTTTTCAAAGGAAAACTCTTTATGATCTAAGTATTTACAGTAAACACAAAAAGTTTGGAGGTTGTTTTTTTAGTGGTGACTCTTCCTATCAAATATCTTACTTTTTAAGGAGCTAATTATGTACTTTTCTGGTGCAGTGGTATTAATGGCTCACGTTTACCACAATTCAGCCATTTAAAAAAATGGCTTTTGTATTTTATTGTTCCGTGAGTGCCAGGCCCCCCAATACTGAAACAGAGAGTTTGAAACTAATAGGGTTAAAAGGACTTTCACTATCTGTATTGTGTGTGTATTATACCTACATTGCTTATACATTGTTTTTTTCCCCCTGGTATTAGCAATCTGCTTTTGTACTTTGACATAGGGATTTCCCTTGTGAATTTTGTCACAGAAAAAAGAGAATCATCAATATCGCAGTTAAACTTGACTTTCAAAGCTAATAGTATCTCATTTGGGGGCTGAAATTTAATAAATTTTCTTTGATTCTGGGTGAGTTTTTAAACATCAAACAATGAATTGGCCAGGGTGCAGTAAAATATTTAGATCTATTGACTATGGTTCAGAAGGGTAGAAGGCAAAACACTGGTGGTTTGATGTTGATAAATTCTTAGTACCTTAATCCACATTAATGTTTTCTTTTATCTGTGTGCATACTGGCAGCAAAGACACTGAATAGTTTGGATATATAAGCTATAAAAATGTAAATCAAGTGTGTGTGTATGTATGTATGTGTGTGTATTTAAAGTAATGCATTTTGTTATATTCAGCGAGGTTAACATCTGACTGGAATTACACATGCTGACAGAACACTCTGGAGAGTATGGTTGTTCCACAGGACTGTATATCCTGAACGTAGTGCACTATGTGTGCAAAAACGTGTAGAGGACCTTTCCTGTTATAAAAATTGCATCATAGTGCATATGTTTGGCATCCACAGGTATTGACAGGAATTCTTTAGGTCAACTTGGGAAATGTAGGGCTCCCTATTCCCACAGAACAGAGCAACGAATAAAATAAAATCTTTTCTTCTTTGTGTCAGTAGATTTACACATATATACTTCTTTGAATCAGGGCAGATTTCAAAGGCTGTGCTATTATTTGAAATATGTTCATTCATAATCAGCATTTTACAAAAAACCTGATTTTTAAGTGGTTACAAAAAAGTAATCTGGGATTTAAAATTAATGGACGTATGTTTTAATTCATGTTTGGTGAGTCCTTTTGGCCAAGGGAGGCTCTAAAAGCCTGAGATTTACTTTAATAGTATTTAGTAAATGTTGTATCTATTTATTTATTTGTATTTAGTCTGTGTTTTAGTATGTGTATTGTTAAAGACAGTAAATTATTTTGGCAGTACCAGTTACTGCTACAGACACAGTCTCTGCCAGCTGAATGTATTTCATCTCTTCCTTTGCACCAGTACCTATCTGTATGTGTGTCTGTCCATCTCTGTTCGGATCTGCCCCGTCTGCTGGGCTCTCTCGGAGGTGGACACGATAAGTTTCGTATTAAATAGAACGAGAAGTGGGTGTGTGGCAGCACACGGTGTGCTGGGGCCGTGGCGGCGGCGGTCGGGGCTGAAATGCGGGGCCGTCTCACGTCCGTGCCGATGGACTCGTTACATCGCGTGATAGCGGGGGAGACGCTGCGTTGTAAATTCGCCTGGTGTGCCGCACGAGTGCGCCGGGTTGTGTCTAAGGACAGAAGCGTCAGTCCCTTTACTTTGCCGGAGTTTCGCTGCGCGTGTCCGGGTTTCGCTGTGGAAGCCGCGCGCTTTTCTCGATGGAAAGGGGTTTCTCGCGCGGCCAGCAGGTGGCGCTGTGACACCAACGGCCCGAGGCCGCGCGCAGCGGCTGGGGGACTCCGTTCCGTCCTGCCGTTGCACGCTGCTGCAGAACCAACCCGGAACCGAACCTGTGCCGTTCTGGGCTGACCGCAGCATCTCCCACTCCGAACTGGCCCAGTTAGAAACTGTCCGAAAGTCGGCCTGTACCAGTCAGTGCGTTGTTTGGACAGTGGGTCCACGCCGAGAACTCTGCTAGCAGGGTGGGATGCTTTTTTTCTCCTGTTAATTGCAGAGCTACAGGTTGGTTTATTCTGCTTCGTTTGAGGATTATTAATTTTGATCCGGGGTTTAGCTGAACTGACATTAAATGAACCGTATTGTGGAGGACTGGTATGATGTCCCTAAAGTAGACAGAACTCATACGTCAGCTCCGTGTTTGTATGATCACAGGAACTTTCTAAATTCATGAGTGATGTTTGAGTCAGAACTACAATTACTATTTCTTTCCTTACGAGGGGACGGATCTGTGAAATGTATATACCAGGTGGACTTGTGAGCCCTTAGTGTCTCTTCTTCCCTTCTCATTTCAGACCAGGGGACGATGCTTTTTCTCCTTAACATTCTCTCCCAGCACTCTGAATTAGAGATTTATTTGCAACGAAAAATCAATTAGTCCTAAATTTATTCATGGATTTCAGGTCCAGCGATCAATGCAAGTCCACTCAGTGGGCTCAAGGGGACCCAGTTCATCCCAGTTAATGTGTCTGAAGGGGAATTACCATTGATGCTTTTTTTTTTTCCCTTTAGGTCAGAGATCAGACCTTGCTGTCACGGACTGCTGCAACCAGGAATGACTTCACCCTGCAGCTACCCAAACTGCACCTAGAGACCTTTGCAGTGGAAGGGCTGAAGGGCAGGCCAGAGGTTGTAGCATTTCAGGTTAGAGTCTAAAATAATCCTTTTTTTTTTTTTTTTTCCTTTTTTGCATCTCCGACAGAACAAGAAGCTAGACTGCTCTGAATGTGTGGAGAACAAAAAGCTTCAAAACTGTTACAGTCAGCCATTGAAAGAGAAATAATTTACATACTTACTCGGGAATAGGGTATTTCAGAGATGATATGAACTTTTAATTTTGCAGTTATAATGTTAAATAACTGATGGGAATGTGACCATGGAAAAATGCAAATGTTGTATTTGCAAATTAATATTACTATATCACATCTCCCCTTTCCTCCCCCCCTCCCCCCCTTAATTTAAGCAAGACAAATAAGATAAAATAAGACAAAATAAGACCAAAAAAAACCACCCAGGATTTTTATGCTGCATCTTGGTCAGTATTAGATTTTACCATGTTTTAGAAGTAATAGTGATTTTTGAGCATTCCTAGTTTAAAAGAAACTGCTACTTGGAGTACTTACTATAGCAGCTATTTTGTTCATGTAGGTTTAAAAACTTGTATGTTTCAAAGCACTAATTTCATTAGGAGGAAACAGTGAGGGAAAAAAGAGAAATGAACTAAAAATGTACATATTTTCAGTTTTGAAAATGGATTCTGTGCGAAGCCTCATTATTTTTTTTTTAAGGTTTGTTATGTCTTATACACAAACTATCCCTTAGTCCTTACAGTTGTGCAGAACAGTGTCATTCTTGTGATACTTTATTACTAAAGGCAGAACATTGTTTTTCTCAATGGGAGAATAAAAGGCAGACGAGTACATACTTCTTTCCTTATGCTCTTCTATGTGAATCACCGAGAGGAAGTCTAGTCCTGTAAGGTGCAAGGAAGTCAGACAATGCAAGTATTGCATATGTGTACATTTCTGTAGGAATCCTTTTTAATTTATTGTAGATTTTTTGTTCTAGATGCAGCATATAATTGCAGAAACAGGGTCACAAAATCAAACGTTCAAGAAAGGCACATTCCAGGCTGGACATTTCTCACTGTTGCCCTCTTGCACGCATGTGTTTCAATATTATAAAGATAAAATCATGTGTGTTTTATTGTGTTTCCATAATAAAGTAGTAATACATAACACCTTGAGGTTCCCATGAACTTTAGTTAACACAGCTGTACATCTCTAGGAGAGGGAGAGTTGCAAATGTTTCCCCAGTACAGTGATGATCACTTTCAGGGCTGTGCAAAAGGTTCCACAGGTGGCGTCTTTTCAAAGAAACTGTTGTAGAAATCACCAGCTTTGAAATACTGCTTTTCTAATTTGGTGGCCTATTCAGTGATAGCTGCCTTTCTGCACACCCCCGCACCCCTCATCCCAACTCCCATTCTTTTTTTTAACCTGAGAATGATTATAGAAGCTTTTGCAAGGCATCCGTTCCTTCTTTCTTTCTAAAAAGAGGAAGAGGAACAGAGATATAAAAAGTTGCATTTCACAGTTGTACAGAGTGCTTATGGTATAACTAACACGTATTAATGTATATGCTGGGTAACTTACTGGTGGTCTAGTAAGCTAAACATGTGTTTTGTTCACCTGACAGCTCTGATTACACGTGGTCAATCTATGTACACAAAGAGCATCGATGGTTCACAGTCTATCTCATTTTCTCACTGTGCAGTTCCTTTTTTCCTTTTTTTCATTTTTCCTTTTTCCTTTCCTCTCCCTGTCCTTGTCTCTAGGTACATAGTGCTTGTTTGATAATTTTCCAAGTACATGATAGGGATTTTATTATAAAATTTCCCTTTTATAGCTGGAAGTCAGCTAATTGATGTTAATTTCTCTCTATGTAAAACTATCTTAACAGCAATCCTGCAATCTTGACTGAGGTAAGCAGTTAAGAATCACTTTATGGACGCTTCTTATTAAAACCAGTGGAATTGTTTGCATGAATGGTCTGTATAACTGCTACTACTACATGTATTTTACAGTTAGTCTGTGACAAGTACATTTCAGTTAAAGGCCTTATAATCTGCCAGGAGTTTTCTTCCAAATTTATTGAAATTTGATGGTTTCTTTTAAAAAAAAGACATAAAAATTAAGATCTTAAATTAGTGTGTAAGGGATGAAGCACTGGCAATCAGAACTGAGTACTTGGAGAAGATTGCATTATTTTGTTTTATTATTCATTCATCCAGTTTGTAGTAGGTGGCTAGAATCAGTACTTCATAACAATTTTACGTCCATTGGTTCAGTGCGTATCACTTTTCATATGAGAGGAAGAGAAAAAGCTAGTATATTTGTATGTGTATACACATGTGCATACATTATCTTTTTTCCAAATTTTTTGGAAAGCAAGTGGCTCTTAAAGTCATTTTGAATTAAATCGTCTGTCCTTAATTTACTTAATGGTATCAGTGGCATTAGGGATGTATATTGCTTGTCATTGGGAATATAGGAAGTCTTGGAATTTTTAAATTGCTGTTATATCAGTATGAATGTTTCTGGGGAAAAATATACTTTCTTTATAGGAGACAAGTGCAAAGAAGATTGGCATAATGCACTGAAGTTGCTTGATTGTGAACTAAGCTATGAGAGATTTGGGTTTTTGTGTCATAATTAATTAATTATCTTGTAAAACCAGAAGGTTGTTTTTTCTAGCCAATGGATCCAACGTTTCAAATACCATGAATGCTTACAGGGCTGATCAGACAAACACACAAAACCCCCGAAGTAGGTAATGGTTAAGCTGTTTACGAAGTGGTGTGAGTCTTTAACAAATGTGTTGTGCACTCTGGTGTTAGACCTTTAGTTAATGAAATAAACTATTTGGGACACAAAGTTCTGTGTGTCTTCTCCAAAGCCTGCACTTTATGTAATGGCTCATGAATTGCAAAATTACATAATAGATTGAAATGGAAGTTATTCAACAAGAGTGTCCTTGCATAGAATGTTTTCTAAAGCCTCATGCAAGTAGTGAATGTATGACTTCATTTGTACACATTTGTTAAATTCTTGGAAACTATAACAAGAATAGTTTGAAATGTCACTTGAGATGGATAAGTAATGAAAAAAGTGCCGCATCTGAAGAGTAAAATGATATTATTGCTGTAGCTTTGAAACACTCTCACCTGGTATTTAATTGCTGTGAAGGATGTTATGTCACAAAGTGGTGAAGTTTATTACTACTGTAGTAGTATTTTCAAGCATCTGAAACACATGAGAACAGGATTTAAGCTGTGCTGTTCTGGCCATGCCTGAATGTTCTCACTGAGGAAAAAAAATGTGATTATATGTGAAGCGGCCAGTAAATACAGGATATAGGGTGGAAAAGAGCAACTGAAATAACATGAGATTCCTAATTCTAGTAGTCTTCCCTGGCAGATGACTATTAATGAGTAAAGGTTATCGAGACTTTATAAAATAAAAATTTGAATTGCCCTACACCTTTAGGAAGATGGTAATGTTCTCTGAACTATTCTTCTGAAAGAGGTTATTGGCTCACAGAAAAAGTGGTCATTCAGAAGATACGTTCTGAATTGTCTCAAGTACTTGTATATCAAATACGTAATTAAGAATTATGGCAAGCAATTTGTCCTAAAAAACAACGCCTCAAGTGCCCAGATAAGCCAGATAAGGTTTAAATGTTCATGTATGAATAATTAAGCATTGGTACACTCTCCTATAATAAATTTCTCCTTTTTGGAGGTGTAGGCTTAAAAGATTGAAGAACTGGTATGAAAGAAACTTCTCAAAGCAAGTTTAGGTGCCTCAGACTGGTTGTGCAATAGCGATAGGATGTTTAATGTATACGTGATGTTCAAGTGCTCAATTCCCAAACAGGGAAGGGCTAACAACATACAGATGAGTAGCCTTGCCCTGTGTACCGAGGTTACCATCTGTATCTACTGTTGCAGGTTGGTTTTACAGAAGGTACAGAAGCTGTTTAAACAAAGTAGAGGAGCACTGCCTTTATGGAGGATGTCTCAGATGTTCTAATACACAGAAGTAACAAATTTATCCAGTCAGTGAAATCATGTCAGTGAAAAACAGTGGCAACAAGAAACTAGCTGTCAGAATCATATCCACTGTGTCTAAAAGATGTGCATACAGCTGTGTGATCAGCCAGCCACCGATGTTCATGCACAGTAGCTGCCTGCAGATGTGCAATTAGGGAAGGAGGAATCATACTCTGTGTCATGGGAACTACCTTGACCGCTGTCTAAAAAGTCCCCATTTGCATATTTTATTAATTGGCCCTATTAATTTGCGGTGGTTGCTTTTGGGTCAGTATCTGGCAAGGTGGGCCTCTTTCTTCTCTAATATCTGGTCGCTAAAGGGTATGATGTGACTTCTGGATGTTGGTTTGGAAGAGAACTGATATTCACAGATGAAGTTGTGTTGCTGTTTTACAGGATTTGCATGAATTAGAGAATCCAAATGGGCCAGGTTTTAATGAGGATGTGAATATTTAATGGCATATGAAAAAACAGATGTGAGGATCATCAGCAGGCTTCTGGAGTACGTGTTATCTGTACTTGTCAGTATTTACAGGTCTGAGGAGACATTTCTTTGTGTGCTGCCCGAGATGTAAGATTGATGTGACTGTTGGAAATCTCTTGCACATTAAGAAAATTTTAGTTTATTTAGTTTATTCTGACCAAGGACTTGAGTATGTAACTCTGTGTTTTTCTCTACTAAGCTCTTCCTTAATTTTGAGGGTTACTGCACAGTGGTGCTGTGACTTCTCCCCTCCAGGGGGGTTTGAGATGGACACGTTTTCACTTTGCCGTGTCCATCTGCCTCCCTCCCGTTTTTGCCTCCCTCCCTGCCGCGCGCTTGCTCCCCTTGGATCCTGCGCGCGCGCTCGCAGCCACTCTTGCGCGGCCCCCCCTCCGCCCCACCCCACGCCACCCCACCCCACGCCTGCGCGTGCTTTCCCGCAGCCCAGCGCTCTTCCCCCCGCCTTGCCCATTGCCTTGTTGGAGCGCACCCGCCCCGCCTCTCCCTCCGAACCCCCACGTGTTACCATCCCTCTCTTGCTGTGCCTTCAGCATGTGCCCGTGTGTTCGCGCAGGTTTAGGAAGTCCACGAGGGATGTGCATGTACTTCTTTGCGTTTCTCAGGTGTTTTGAGGTAATTAGGAATTAAAACTGCAGTGATAACACAAAGGCAGGTTTATAGTGGTCATAGTAAGATAGTGAGTACTGACATGTCTTCAGAGTTAGCGAACAATCACTATAAATCTGTGAAAGAGTAAGTTCTTACAATTTATTCTATGTAAATTATGTATGATTTAGTCATGCATTATCTAATTGCATTGTAGGTCCACTTTTTGTAATTAATTGGGCAAACAAATCTGGCTTAAAGTGTTGGGAGCTTCTGAATTTGTGTTTATTTTTACTTGTTCATTAATTTTAGATTTATGCTTGGTAGATTAGAAAATAAAAGACACATAATTCTGCTGGTAATTTTTCTCAAAATAATAAACACTTTCTCATTGCCATGTTTACTTGTCAATAAAAAAGTTGTTACTAAATTGAGGAAGCAAGTGATTTCAAAGGTGACATTATAATTCTGTCATCAGATTTTATCCTCTGCGTAGGGCAAGTCTTTCAAACATAAATCACCTCTGGTATGAGGATTTAATGGGATGCATTAATCGTGGAGAAGCTGCTTGAAAACTGAATTATTATTATTTTTAATCTTGTACTTCTGTTTTGGAGCCTTTTTCTTTATTTTTTTATAATGGCATGGCTGTAAAAGAACAAATAAATACGTTTTTTTTCTCTTGATAATTTAGGAAGGAGAAGCCTTTTTAAGAGAGTCATGAAGATAGTGCATTTGTCTACAAATGTACCCAACACGCACATGCTTCCAGTGTTTTCTTTTAACTTGCACCATTTCACCCACAGAAGGAAGTACTCATTTTATTACAGAGGCCAGAATGCTGCCTCCTCTGGGACTGGACTGCTGCTTCTTGTTTATTAAAACTGGGTCTTCATTCTCCAGCAGTTCAACAGCACTTGGGCTGCCCTCCCCCACCTTTTCTTCTCCTCTCCAAAAGGACCAATTTCCTACCTAGTGTCAAAATGTACTGCTGCTGGACTGACCACAACCCTATTTTCCAATATACTGTTTAAAGAGAGAAGTGATTCTTTATTAATATAATGATACTTTGCACTTGCACCTTGAGTTGAAATACTCATAAATAAGTAAGTGTTTTAAACTCATTAGAGTGCAATGACACCTGTTACAACACTGACCTTTTGCAAACTTCAGTTTGTCAAAAATAAAGTTGGTGCAGGGCTTGAGAAGCAATAATTAACAACTTAGTAAAACCTGAATAACCAGATTGAAGAGGTGTAATGTGAAGGACTCTAATCTGCTGGAATGTGTTCAGCTGATATCTGGAGTCATGTCTCAGGATAGGTTGTATCGTGATGATAAATATTTAGAAACGATTTCAGGATAATTCATTTTAACTATAATTCCTTTAAAACATAACATTAATCTATGTTAGCAAAACACGATGTAAAACATAAGAAGTGGAGCATCTTTAAAATGCTAACGATGTTGGAGATTTGCCTTCTGTAATTTGAATTTCACACCCTTTCTCCTTCCTGCAGGTTACCTGTGTTCTCAACTTCTTCTCTTCACAGCATTTCTTTTAGCAGTGTTTTCCTCCCTGTCCTCTGTGGCCTTGTCATTAGCCTCTTTCCCTCTCTTTCTCAGCCACCCTTTCAGGTTTTTTTTTTTTCTTCCCTTGCCTTCATTCTGATAAATGAATAAAGACTATATGAAGAACCCTTATTAAGAGACTTTGTAGTTAGCTGGTGCACTTACTGTACCCAACTGCTGTTAAGTCTTTGGCAGTACCGGGCCATAAATATCAAAGTCAGTATCTGTAATCACCAGTTAATAAATTACTGACAGCTGTGTCTTTGTGCCTGTGAAACCTCTAACTCTTGTCCAGCCACTTTCAAAAACATTATTAGTTTTTGTAAAACAAAAGTTAGTTAAACTAAATCAGTTAAGGTCTGCTGCTGACTATCTTGGATGCCAAAGTTAGTTTATAATCATTTAACCCTTCAGTAAGCTTTCGTAATGGAAATTTTTTTTTGTTGACCCTGTCAAGCAATATGTAACTTTCTGCCTTCGTCCACTTTTTTGTACATTTATATCTGTTGCATGTAATCTCTTGTGAGTGATCTGTGCTGATATGCAAGAAAGGCCTATAAGAACTGTGTAAAATATGATCTTAATTCACCAAGTTTGTTCAGTTTTGCTTTGTTTGTAATCCTGGGATGGTTTTTTTCCACCTGGTTACCAGGTTGCTGCATCTTATTGCATAAGGACCCAATAGAAAGCATCTTTATTGAGTTCTAGTTGCTATTCTTTTATGAGAAAAATTACTCTAGAGACATGGTGATCTCGATATGTACCCAAAACTGCCTCAGTGAATAAAGGCAGACTCCTAAATGCTGTATCTACAAAAAGAAAGCATTACTCAATATCAGAAAATAACAAATATAGTTTTCACAGCACCTCGTTTGTTCAACAGTTTTTCTTACTTCAGAAAACCCATCGTTCTGAACTGCATGGGATTATCTGTGTGCAGTATCTTCAGAGAAGGAGTAATTTTACTGGATAACCACTGCGTAGCTTGGATGTGACTGTATTGTTTGATACTGTCTGCAGTGTGTACTGTTGTAACAGATAAGCCCATTAAGAAGCATTGCTGCTAAGCTATTGATAATCATGTAGGTTACAAAATGAGTTAATGAAGTGAATACTATGAAAGATTAGGAATTGTCTGGAGTCGTACTTTTTTTGTACTGGTTCTTTTAATTTCAAAAACAAAGAAATGCTGAGCAAGTGAGGCTAAGCAATAGGAGTTAACAAGGCAATAGATCCTATTACACAAATATCTTAGTAGCAGAAACAGAATATAACTATTTTCTATTCTTAATTACATTTAAAAAAGAAACTCCTTCAAATGCTGAATCTTTTGTTTAGTCTTTTCTCACTTAGCTGCTACATATTCCATTATTATGAAACGTATCTCTATCTGTTTGTTATTTTTATCAGCAGCTTACAGAGCAGGAAAAAAACCATTAAATAATGCACTGTATTAGTGCAAAAATTTTGTAATGGAATCAAGGTAGACATTTCTGCCCAGATACTGCATTTGGTGGGCCTTGTAGTTAAAGACCTGGAAGACGAAGGGTTATCTACAAGTTGAGCGAAGCTATTATGCCTTAGTGATTTGCTGATTGATTTCATTTGCTGTCAGTTAAGGCTCTTTTAATGTCAGCTTTCTTTGCATAATGCCTTGAAATAAAGACTGATGAAGTTTTTCAGATTGATGCCGCTTGCATAAACTGACTCTGATTTGCCCTTCTGCATGACAATATAAGTGACAGCAGTTAGAGGAAAATATAGCAATGAATATGCAACTTCAGGATTAGGAAAAACACAGTAAACCTTTCAGAATGTAAAACTAGGCATAAAAACCCCAGACTGTTCTGTTAATTCCACAGTTGTCATATATCGAAGAAATAGGCTGGGATAGCGTACTGACTGGTGTACCACCAAAGTGAAATTCAGAGTTTTGAAAGGATTAAAAGTTAACCTGCTTTTTACCAAATTCTACCAATTTGCCACTAATTCATTTTGGGTTTGGGGGTCTTTTTGGAGGGAAGAGTGTGTAAATTGTGGCTCAAGATTCACATATGTTGTTACCTGCAAATTTTCTTTTTTACATTGTTATCTTTCAGGAATTGTAACTGCTTTGAAGCTGTTGTCTTCATTTTTCAGTTACTGAATTGATTGATGGTGATACGTGCTACTAGAATCCTAAGGTCACAAGTTCCAACACTTATATTGGACTGTGAAAGGCATGAAGTCTTAGGATTGGTAAAGTCTGTTGCTGTAGGTGTTCTAGGACAAATATACTTGAAATAGGGCACTCATTTTTAATGAATACTTGTCCATTGCAGTACAGAATTTGATTACAGTGTTCTTTAACTCTTCCCTCATTAAGTTCTCTTCCTGTTAGAAGTGAAAAGGTGGTAAAAAATTAGGAGGTGGAGAGAACACAGAGATGGCTGGATGGTGCTAAAGTAATGGAAAGAGGGTGAATGTGGAACTGTTTTGTAAACCTGAGTGATTGGGATACGTATCTGAATGTTGGCAAGTTTACCTGCAAAGGATTGAGGCTTTTATGGCTTTTTAAAAGATAATACCACGAAAAGACCACCATTTGTTTATCCTCCCGGAACATTGGTAGAACTTACACTTAGATTCCTTTGAATTGCTTCCACATTGTCATCTTCTTGGACAGAAGTGCAGTTCTAAAGTACAGACCAGACAGAACAGTCACCCATTCCGCCTGTAGGGCAAACTTGCAAGGCTCGTTTAATGCCTGAGGGCTGTATTTTGATTCCGACTTCTCTCTGTTCAGAGACGGACTTTGTGTTCTTTTCCAACACCATCACCCGTTTGTAGGTCCCCTTCTTCCTGATTATATCGTAATTGACAAATACTAAAGGGAGAAATTAGAGAGCAAAGCATCATGCCCTTGCTACTGCACAGAGTGCCAGACTTACTATCCATTTTCCCATTACTTTGATATTGAACAAGCTAAAGATTGCAAGTTGAAGGTTAAATTCTGAAGTTTTTACAAATGCTTGCAAAGACCACAGGACTGGGTTTTGAGCAGTGAGTCTCCTACCTGTCAAAATGTGATGTTTGTCTGTACCTTGGCAAAGGTCACTATCGTAGATGCTTGATTTGTTCTGCATTTATTCCATGCGAGACTTGCTGCAAATTTTACTCCTTTGGGAAACAGACTGTGGGACAGAGTAAACATTTAATGCCTAGAGGGCACATAGAGTAGAAGTAAATCTGGGTGACCCTGCTTAAAAATATGTTGAACAGGGAAAAATAAAAAAAAAAAGGAGGAAAAAAGGTAAAAAAAAAAAAAGAAAGAAACAGAGCTAAAATATCTCCAGAATTTCTCCCAGCCTCCACCATTTTAGTTCAAGGACCTCCTGAAACAAAATTCATGTTTTTATATTCAACAGCCATTTATTGTCCCATTGCTTTTTGAACCTATGGTTATGCATTCCCATGACTTGTGGGAAGAACGTCTGCAGCTTAAGTACGTGTTTTTTGAAAAACTATGTTTGTTTTGCAAATGCTTTCTGCTACTTCATTTAATGTTAATATGTTAA
The DNA here is from genome assembly GCA_009769605.1 of Bucorvus abyssinicus. Taxonomy (NCBI): domain Eukaryota; kingdom Metazoa; phylum Chordata; class Aves; order Bucerotiformes; family Bucorvidae; genus Bucorvus; species Bucorvus abyssinicus. Next base: position 34,468,075 of record CM020063.1, read on the forward strand.
TAAATATTCCTGCTTTGCCGCCTTTATGCTAGTCATGCTTTGGCATCATTTGTAATAATCACCTCCCATTCTCTGCCACCCCATCAGTAGTTGTTTCTTTTTTGGGCTACCTTCCTATTTTTTGAACTACAAGAAGGTGAAAAACAATAGAAATCATCTAGAGTTTCTAGATCTGATAAGCTGTGGAAGTGATTTCTCTATGTTACCAACATCCATAGGCACAACTGCTTGTAAATAACCTAACTGCAAGTAGTGGTCCAGCTCTGAAAAAGGGATAAGGAAGTAGTAACCAGTTAACATCAGAGGAGTTTGGAAAATGCTGTCCTCTAGGGTGTTTATAAGTTAGGATAGCCTAGGATCCTTGGATAAGAACCAGCTGCTTCTGTTGATTCACCATTAAAGTAACCCCTCAAGCACAGGATGTTGCGGTGCCCGCAGTAATTACCAAATCCAGTAAAAATGGAAGCTAAAAAGGGCTTTCTCAATCTAGTTTACAATATCCTATGATATGGAGTATCTTACTTCTAATCCTATTGTTGAAAAATATGCTCTCTAGGCATACTCATCTCACCAGTGCCTATCCTCCTTAGTTTTCTTTTTTCAGTGTTGCTCTAAGCACCTAGTTTTATAAACAGACATCTCTTTTGCTTCTAAGGAATTGGATCTAATTTTTGACTGTTGGCCAGACAAGAGAATGGACCATAACAGTCTGTCCCTTTCTTGCCAGGCTCCAACCTAATAATTCAAATCCATTTAATGAAAAGGCACTTGGTGCATTTGCTGAAGACAAAGCAGAAAGTCAATGTCTTCCAAAATATTATCTAAAAAAGCTCATCAGGTAACTGCACATCTTTGAATTGTTCATCTGAATGAGGACAACCAAAGCTCTAGCAACATTAAAATCGGTGTCGTCTTCTCTTTGTCTTTCAAGCTGTTACAAGTGAACAGCTTTGTCACTTGTTAGCTTTTTGCATAGAAGAGGCCCAGACTTCAGTATAGTGGAGTCTCACTGATCCACCAGTTTTTAATATGTGTTGATTGGAATTTATACCCTTCTAAGTTGAGCTAATCTGTCTTCTATATGACAAATGTCACAAAGACAGACAAACAGAATCAGTGTTTCCCAACAAGGGTTTTCTTCAGCTGTACATCCATTGTTAGTAGAACTAGATATTCAGACCTGACAGGGATCATTTTATTTGTTCTTCTTCCTCAGATTATGATGGTTAAAAGCAAGCTTTGGGAGGAAAATATTTTATCTCATACTAAGCTTAAGGATAGCACATTGTCAAGCTTAGTGTCAGTATTTCTTCTGGGGGACATTGCCAATATCCTCCAATTTTTGCTTTGTTTAGAGGGATGCTAATGTATACGCTCATTGTGAAGGTCAGTAGAAGGTGTACTGTGCTCTTTAAATTTCCCTTGACTCTTCAGATTTTTGAACTAGAGATGTTGTCCCTGAAATTGCTAATAAAACATTTTCATGGCATAAATCAGGTTTTGAAAGCAAGTCTGATTGAAAATCTAGCCATTTGTATGGTGGGGTTTTTTTAAATACAAATCTTAATAAAGGCCAAGAATGTATAAAGCACAAACTAGTTATCTCACTAACATCTGAATTTTGACAAAATGAAGGGAAAAAAACCTGTCCATCCTATATGTGGCAATGGAAATTAATTTGTCCATTTACCTGAGGAATGCAATTCAGCTTTTCTAGATCGTTATTTTTTCTATAGAGTCTCTGGTGCTTTTCCTGTGCCAGCGTCATGGATTTGTGCACATAACTAATGTTTTGGTGAAAAGCCAAAGTGAAAAAATTAGTTTGCTCTCCAACCTAACAGGTATACTTTGGAGTTTCCTTACAGAACTACAAAATGTTGCCTTATGTAGGATGAAATATTTATGTTGAATTAAATGCAGTGCTACCATGAGCACTTCATAACAAAAGCAGAGGAAATGTGGTAACTATATCACAAAACTGTGGAGTTTTCTAGCTCCTGGGCTCCATTAGACTTGAGCATTCACCTAAAATCTGATATAAAGATTAGGACTCAGCAATAATTGTTTTTGTTTGAACCACATAACTACAGTTTTATTGACTAAACTTGCTAAAAGGGACCTTTGTTTCTTCTCATGAATGGCAACTATAACATAGATTGTCTTTGTATTTTCCATGCAAAAAGATGACCTGGACACATTTCTCCCTTCTAAGCAAATGTAAAATATTTTATCTAATCAAGTTTCAAAATTTTTTTAATCTAAAATTGAAAAGGTGCTTCTTATGGCCAGAAAAGAATAATCTATATCCCTTCGTAGCTCTAGGCAAAATATTTAAGGAAGTATCTATAGTGAACCCAGATTTTGCAGGGTGATTGTTTTCTTCTGTTAGGAATCATCAATGGACTTGTTTTCTACACTGGTTAAAAGTAAATTGGTGTTTTTTCATGAGTCTCTAAAAACATTCATAAAAGTCTCAGTAGCCTCTATATTTCGGTAAAGCATATTTCTCTACTAAAAGTAATTGCAATTAGTGTTTCTTAATAGACCACTCTTTAACACCAATTTAAAAAATATATTTTAACTTGCTGTCAACTCATTGTTTCTACTGCGTTGGCAAGTAGTCAAGTTAGTTACTTGTGTTGGGTTGTTTGTGGACAGCGTTTCAGAAGAACAGAAGAGTTTTTCAGATCTCACATTTACCTTCCATGTGAAGTTCCTTCAGATTTTCCTAGTTAGTGACGTGATAGATTAATGTCTGCTTCTCTCCCCTCCTTAAACTGTTCTCATACACATACCCCTATAATTAATCCACTAGGTTTCAGACAGTTAAAACTTAGTGTTCAGGTAACATTTATTTGTAAAAACTGGTTTACTTATATAGGATATCCTATCCGTATATAGGAGTCCGTTCCACATAAGAAAAATATGCTTTTTAAAAATGATTTTACATCTGTGAATTTGGTTGTGAAAACAGTATACCTCAGCTTTTGTACATCCTTTCTGATTCCAAATCTTTTCTGGTCACTCCAATAGACCAAAAGCAACATCATCCAGATACAGGCAACTTGTACTTTCAGTTCACATTTCACCAGGATTTTGATGAGAAGTTTTTGTTCTCTTGTTTCTTCTCAAGACTGAATATGTGATGGGACACTGCAATTCTTTTTTGTAAAAAAAAAAAAAAATAATTACTGTGCTCACTCTAAGCAGATTTTCGTACTTACAGCTGAGGGACTTTAATGTGGCCGCCTCTCCATCTTTCTTTCATCCCTGTCTAGAATATACACTGCATGAGAAAGTTGAAGGAAGGGGACCAGGCTGAAACTTCTCTACGTTTTCATTTCCTTCTCGCCAAAACCATTTACTTGAAAATTGTCTTCCTCCTGGAAGTGAGATGTTCTCCTCCTCCCTGAAATGTTCTTTTTGTATCAAGGCTGTGTAAGAAGATGGGAAGAGGTGCAATGTAGGATTTTCCCTATAGCTGTAGCTTAAACTGCAAGTCCTTCTGGGCAGTGCTTGTTTTACCTTTACGTTTTACATGCAGCTATGGTTGAGTTTTTGCAACAGACAGTGAGAATTGCATGTAAACATTATTTGCCTATAAAATGCATGTCCTTAATTTTGTTAAGTGGTAATTTGCTTGCATGGTCCAGAGATATTTACGAGTAGTAGTCAAAGTTGCAGGTAGCTCCTTTGCTATAATTTTCTCAGGATCCTTTCTACCTGATCATACCAACAAACACATTGGTCTTAACTTATCAGTTCCTAGAAGATCAGTGTTATTTTTGAAACTCTTACACTTTGTAATAATTTCATGGCAATTGTTGTTATGCCCGCCTGCTGTGGTTTCCAGTAAAAGCACTTTCCCTTCAGTCTCTGTCAATTTCAATGCTCCCTTTTCAATTTTCTTGTAGGAAGTCATGTCATTACCTCTTGCAGAGAATCTAGCCTTTTATTTAGAGCTTCATTCCCTTGGGCTATCCTCTGAGACCTATGGGGTAAAGTAATTGTTATTGAAGCGAAGGGGATAGAGTTAGGCCCCCGTGTGTGGCACTGAGTCAGCTTTCCTTGAAAAAAAAAAAAAGTTGTAACAGAACTGACCTGCTTTTTGGCACATTTAAATTGTGCATGCCACGCTTGAATGGAACCCAACAAAAAGTTTAGTGTTGAAATGAGATACAAGGAGAATAGATCATTAAAGAAGTGCCAAACAGCTGCAGAAGTGCTATTTTGCTGAATGCTGTTTCCCTTGAGGGTTTTTTCTGATGCCTGAGAAGCTGCTGTATTTACATCCTCCACTGATGCCACTAGACATTTTGGACTATGGGTCAAGGCAGCCAGAATGGGTTTTCAAATGCTGAAATGTAGGGAGAAAATGAATTTTGATCCTTTCTTCCCCAAATACACCTCTCTTAAATCTATAATAAGCATTCTGAAATCTTGCTTCTGAAAGCAAAACGTAATTGATGTATGTTTTGTTTTCTGGACTTGTTTTAACTAATCTTATTTTTGTCAGTTTGAAGGAAGGCAGTAATGACAGGCATTCTATAAGTTATCCATTAAGCACACAGAACTCCACTCCGTGGAGTTTTGTTTTCACACCAGTTGCTTTTGCCTGAATTGCGCTTCAGCCAAATTTTGTACCATAAATGAAATTCTCAGTCTTTTCAGGTTCTCATCTAAACACTTTGTTATCCTAGAGTTAACCTCCCATTCTTCTGAAGTCTATTCATTATTCCTTCTCTTGTTATTTTTCATCTCTTTGTATATGTTGCCCTTAGGTAAATTTCCTACCTGCTAACATTCTTTTTCACTGAAGAATTTCCTGAAGGGAGAACCTAACAGTGAAACATTTTGACTTTTTTTATACTTTCCCCCCCCTTTTTTTTTTTTTAAGCATATTGTGTAAAGTAGATAGATGGTGGTGTTATTCTGGCTGCTGTGTCTGATGTTACAAACTCAATGCTTATATTGTCAAGCTGTTAGTCTGTTTGATACCTTTTAATAAGCATCATTCCACATAAGGTCTCCTTCCTTTAGTTTTGTTCCTTCTAAACAGATCACAGAATGGTTTTGGTTGCAAGAGACCTTTACGATCATGAAGTCCAACCATGAAACCAGCACCGCCAAGTCACCATTAAATCATGCCCCTGGCACCACATCCACATGTCCCTCCGCCACTTCCATGGACAGCCTATTCCAGTGCTTTACAACACTTTTCATGAAGAAATTTTTATAATATCCTGTGTAAACCTCGCCTGGCGCAAGTTGAGGCCATCTCCTCTTGTCCTGTTGCTTGGTACTTGGGAGAACAGACTGACTCCCACCTTGCTACAACCTCCTTTCAGGTAGTTGTAGAGCATGATAAGGTCTCCCCTCAGCCTCCTTTTCTCCAGAATAAACAACCCCAGTTCCCTCAGCTGTTCCTTATCAGACTGGCGCTCTAGACCCTTCAACAGCTTCATTGCCCTTCTCTGGACACGCTCCAGCACCTCAATGTCCTTCTTGTAGTGAGGGACCCAAAACTGGACACAGTATTTGAGGTGCAGCCTCACCAGAGCTGAGTGTGGGTGTACAATCACTTCCCTCCTCCTGCTGGCCACACTATTTCTGATACAAGCCAGGATGCTGTTGGCCTTCTTGGCCACCTGGGCACACTGCTGGCTCATATTCAGCAGCGGTCAACGAACACCTGCAGGCCCTTTTCTGCTGTGCAGCTTTCCAGCCACTCTTATCCAAGCCTGTATCTTTGCAGGGGGTTGTTGTGGCCCAAGTGCAGGACACTTGGCCTTGTTGAACCAAAGTACACTTCTGTGATCACAGCAGGCCCAATGACGTGAATATAAAAATACACAAACTGATTCTTAATGACTTGGTATTTTATTTGTAACTTTAGAATAGTCTAAAACTTTAAATTCACAATTATTTATAATTCATAATCCAAGTAAAACTTGTTTTGAACTGTGTTTGTTCTTGTTAGCCAAGCACTGTGGGCAAGGGAGACAACATGTACAGTGTTTTAATTTGGAATTAAAAATGCCTTTTTTATAATGTATAATAAATACATTAAAACTTTGATGAGAGGTCTTCTGCTAATTTGCATGTGCTGATCTGTATATTTCTTGTCATGTTTCTAGTATAACTGAACTGAGAACAGCTGAAGTTTGAATAACCTTTGAATTTCATTAATTAATTAGAAAATGTTCATTTTCTTTTCATGATTCATATTCCTTAAAGATTGCTGTGTAATTTGTCAGTATCAGCCTTTTTTCATTTCAAGTAAAGTACTTCTTCAAGATTGAAGTCTTCCAGTCTTGTAAACTTATAGCCAGTAATACATGCAAAAGGTGTTCTAAAACATCTATAGCACTAAGCACCTTAAAATTACTGGTTCTAGAAATGTATACAGAACAAGGAAATTATTAGTTATTCAAAAGTATACGGAGACAATATTAGAAAAAAAATTTTTTACGTGTCCCCTGGAGGATTGTCTCTAATGTTATGTGTTCTCAGTCATTTTAAAGATTAATGTGGAGAAAGGGAAGCACAGCTTAGATTTTGCTAATTTGCTCTGCAGTTCACTGGTTTTAGTTACAAACAGCATCAAATTAGTTTGTTTCCTTTTTACTCTTAATTCAGGTTTCTCATCTTCACCAACCTGTTGCTTAAGCCAGAAGTTTTTATGTGTACATATTACAGATGAGACATCTTTGAACAGATGAGCATCATCTGTTAATTTCACTTAAAAGGAGATGTTTATTTTTTGTTAAATTTAATGTATACTCTCTTTTATCTATTTATGTCCTTATCTATGCGTGCTTGGGGTATTGGAGCATTAGTAGATGGCTATGCATGTACGTGGCTTTGCAATGCTCCCGTTTTCTGGTCTTGTTTTTACAAGCTGGAGCAGCAGGCAAAATGGCTGCGTGCGTAATGCTCACAATTCTCATTTTCTAAATAAATATGAGCTGAAATTTAAAATACTTTTTTCCTTTATCATGTAAATAGCGCTTGCTGAATTTTTCAAAATTTTCTCGGTTGCTTTCAATGCAAAGATAAAATGTTCGTAGTGGTTTTCTAGATGGGGGTACAGTTTTAGTTGTATAAATACCCATGTGAAAAGATCCTTAGATGTACCTAGGCTTAAAATAAGTTGTCCATTGAATGTTATATTCAAAAATGGGACTTGAGAGCTCTTGCAGATTTTGTACCTAGTCCAGCATCTTCAGCATGAAACCATCCTTTCTCCATGCCAGCTTTATGCATATGTTTTTATCCTGTAAGCTGTAGCCAGTTTCCCAGGAAAGTCATGTATCTGTTTTCCTGAAGCTTCCTGTGTCTTGATTTAGTGATGGAACGTGGATCTCCTCTCACGTTTAAGACACCTTTGGCATTGAAAACGCTCCTACCATTATGATTTGTTTTTGCCATATCAATAAAATGTAATGTAGAACTTCAAATAGTATAGTGAAGCCCTTTATAAAATAAGGCATTGTGTGGAGTAAAAGGAAAAGTAAGAGGTCACTGAAAAAAGCCGTTCAGCTGTCCAACTGATTAATCTTTTTCTTTGATTAATGCAGAGTAATTAATTACAATTTCTGCTCTTAGAATTGACATTCCTATTTAAATTTCGAACATTATTAATTTGCATCATGTTCCAATCTTAGGAAGACTTTATAATTGCCGGATTACAGACTGGTTGAGGTTGGAAGGGTCCTCTGGAGGTCATCTGGTTCAAGGTCCCTGCTCAAGCAGGGGCACCTAGAGCCAGTAATGTTTAAAATTAATATTTTTAAGCCCCAGTATTGCTGTGGCCTCCTTGGTTAAGTTTTCTCCACTCTAGCTTTCCTGTAATACTTAATCTGTCTGAAGAGTTTTTAACATTTAAAGTGGTCTGAGTTGCAGTAATATTGGTTCCTATAATGTTCAAGGATCATTACATCTGACCTTTCTGAACAGAAATAATTTTCTGGTGTGTATTTTTAAAACATTTATATTTGTAACAGAGGACAATTTTTTATTGTTTCATGTTCAGTTCCCAGATTGCACGTCAGTATCACCAACACATTCAAAACCAGAAGTGCTCTACTTAAATGCAGATCCTGCAGATGTGTATTAATGCTAAATTTTATGCTATGAAAATTAATCAGGAGGGTTGCTGAATTATCTTACTGCTATGTCTACTTAAAAACTTTGTATACATCTTATTACTATGTGTACTTAAAAGAAAACACTCCTTCTTAGCAGGAGAGAGAAAAAATTCTGCAGAACTAGATGTGCCTTCTCTGAAATGCTGTCAAAAGGCTTGTTGATCATGGAACAGTTTCTAGAGCCACAGATACATTTGTGTCTGTAATGTGTAAATTCAAATTTACGTTCTGAACTCCTTTAGAGGTGCGTTTAATCATTATGTGACAGATCTTATAGCATGGAAGTGAGCAGGTCCTATGCCCATCCCCAGGTATCAAGCTTTCTAGTAAGTGGAACTTTTGAGCTGTGGAAGACAGATCCATGACTCAATCTGTGACTGACATGAGTTAGACAAAGTCATATAAATGAATGCCTTCCAATGGCACATCTAAACACCCAAAGTATTTGCCTTCCTCCAGATGGCATTGAAAATAAATATTCTGTACCTCATTATCAAAGATTCCACAAAAAGATATTGTTTTCCCTAACCTGATCCTGAGAGAGAAATCTAAAATGACCCTGACTCTTTGGTAAGAAGTTGGATATACTGGAAGTAGCGTGTACCTGCAGGTGCATGAATACTACCTTTCACATCAGTAGTGAATTGTTAATAGCTGAGAATTTGCACCCTTCTGGACTAAAAAAAAAGCTCTAGATATCTTAGAAAAAATATTTATCATGTGTGAAAATAAAAGCTCGTGAATGAATATGTTTTTCCCATATCGAAATTTTTCAAACTCATTAAACAAGAGAACAAATGAAACAGCTGAGTAGAGCAGCAAGGAATGGATAACTGTTGTTTCAGATAACTGCATGGACTTGGAGTGCCTCTGGAAATACAGGATGAAATTATATAGATTAGGAGCTTCCCTAGCATTGTGGTAGCAGAGGTAGAAGGAATAAGGCAAAGAATCACCTCTATACATTATAGGTCAGTGATACCTTTAAATATCATGTGAGAAGTAATCAAAGAAACACCTCAGATTTTTTTCTGTGAGATTTGAGACACAGCTTGTTATGGCGCATTCGTCTAATCCTTGTTTATGAGTCACAGGCTCTGTCCATAGACCTATTTCAACATAAGTCTAATTTTTAACATGTGGGCAGTTGCCATATGAAGACTCTCAGGCAGTGTTATATGGGGTGTGAGATACATCCACATTCTTACTTTGTATTTTTTGTGAAGAGCTGCAGCGTTTTAGAAATGTTGCATGTGAACGAAAAATTTTGAAAGAAGGACCAGAGCTGAGAGCGGCAGACTTGTAGGACTATGTGAATACACTTTTAGGACTAGCACCACAGTACATAAAACATTCTGGATATTCATTCTGATAAGAAAAGCCATGATGGTGTTATTTTCCCACTGCTGTTTTCTGTATTTGACAATGAAACAACTTGATTGATTTCGGCTATGTTAACTTTTATTCTGAAAAGCAGTACTGTGTTCGAGAACAAAGAAAGGAAAACACTAAAAATCTTTGTGAATGCCTCTTCATGGTACTAAGTTTATTTTTGCCTATACAGACTTACATTCAAAAGGCCAATTTTGTATTATCTGTAATATGTTCTTACAGTAGAAACTTGCTATAGGTCATTTCAGAAGGGAAAACTGTCACTTATGAAATGTGATTAAGCAGTTGTAAAGAAGACCAATAATCTCAACAGTGTTAAACTATTTAGGGTAGATATAATGTTGCCAGTACTGTGAAATCATTTGTACTCTCTTGTGCTGCTAACTTTATTATCAGCCTGATCAATATTACACAGCTGGGACATTCCACTGTATACATGAAAACAATTATATTTTCCCAGCTATATTGTAATCAGATTATTTACTTTCAGAGGTGGTAGGTTTACTGTGTTTCTTTTGTTTCTGCCAAATTAATTTATTTTTTTTTTAACATGGAGTGAGAGGATTAGTAACTCAACTCATTTTGAAAGTATGAACGTTTACCTGAAACTGCGTAGGTGATTCTTTGTAAAGAGAAATTGAACATGCACTGAGTCTTGTATTTAAATATAATGAAAAATGGTATCAGCTGCTCAGTGCTGTACTGCATGATTGAAGACAGCTCATGAAAACATCTTCTAATTCTGTGAATATTTAAGATTTTAGAAGGAGTACAGAAACCCATGTTAGAACTTTTCAATGTTTGAGTCCTGAGACTGAAATTTTGCTTGGCTTTCATGTTTTTTTTTATTTCTCTGATGAATAAAAGTTAGGTCTTCTGTAATGAATTTATATGTATGCTATTTGGCATTTAAGTGTAGGCTGCCTGGCACTGATGATTTATTTTGCTTTTTAAAGGGCATGATTAAAAGTTTTATGGATATCTACCAAATTGCCAGTTCCAGAATTGACATGTTAGTGAGAGAAACAGCATCTCATCAGCTTCACACAGCAGCCCTGAAGTCTGAGCTCCAAAAAGCTTATCTTCATGAAAGTGAGAGCTTAAAATTGGTAAGTCTGCTTTTTACATAATTTTTCTCATTTGAACATGGTTTCCTAGCCAGCTTCTCCCTTCACGCTGCACGGTTTCTGTAGGGAAATACAATAGTATTTCATTATAAACAATAGAGCAATGAAAGTAGAGTCAACAGAAACTTTCTGAGACTTTTTCAGGAGAGAAAGGGGGAGGTAAAAGTTAACACAAGGATTGATTTTCCTGCCAATTTCTACAAGGACCTGTTCATTGCTGCTGTCACTGGAAAGGTATACATTGTGATTTCTGTGGTTTTGGCAGTAGAGTAAACGGTTCCATTTTGGACCTGAAGAATGTAACCATGTAAAGATAAAGCACTATGTTAAAACAGAATGTTATTAACGCTGCATGTAAATAAAATGTTTATTAGGAACCGTGATTTTTCTTTTAGACAATTGTGGTAATGAATAATACTTCCCACTAACGTTAAAATGTTAAAATCTAATTTCAGAAATCACTTCTGGTCTAAAAGTTGTTGCCCACAAAGATACTTGGGCGTTTTTAAGGCTGTTAAGGTGATTCTTCAGATCTGAGATCTCTCTCTATGGGGATTACTGAATGCAGATGTATTTGTGTCACACAGGCAGGAGGCCGAACACATAAACTGGCATAAATATGTAGCCAAGTATGTCTAGAATGAGACTGCATAAGCTGTGCAACTTCCATAGGCTTCATGTATTTCTTCTCCATCTTCCTTTACTTTTCTATATAGGATAAAGGAGAAAGCTTTGGAGTTTGGGTTTTTCTTTGGGGTGGTTTTTTTTTTTTTTTGGTTCTCCTCTCCTTCCTCCTTTCTCTTCTTTTATTCTTGTGAAGCAAAGGACCATAAAGAAAAGTAGGATTGTCTTTTTGAAACAGAAGACCTGTAAGAAGAAAGCCATCACAAATGCAAATGACATAAATACATTGGCAAATGTATATTTAAAGGCTGTGGCTTTGGTTATTTCCAACAGAATTACATTAACTTTTTACCCTGCTTCTAAGTTGGATCACCACAATTAGCGCAAATAGCAAATACATTAATCAGTGCTAAATTTCAGATTTAAGATCTTGAGGTGATAATTGTTGAATGAAAGCTTTATTTTGTTTGTTAAAGGAAATTGCTTCTTTTCTCCTCAAACCAGGCTTTCTTTATGTTTTCTACTACGTTTACATGTGTCCTGCTGAGCCTATGCCCAGTGTAATAGGGTTGCTCCTTTGGCTGTTATGATTGTTTTTGTTGTTTAAATCAAGATGACCATTTGTGTGCTGAGGATTGGGAAGTCTGCCAGACTTGCTGCAGCAAGGTTTGCTTTCATATGGATTGAGAGAGCTTTTAGCAAAGTTTATGCTAGTCCTGTCTATGAAGGGTATGCAGTGGTTTGGTAACATTACAGTGAAAACAAATACCTTGCCCCCCAGCCGAGCTCTCTGATGCTTGTGATTAAAAGGAGTGGTTTTGGAGTAATTTGTATCTGCCCATAGTATCAAAGCAAAGATGATACTTTTTGCATTGCAAAATTTGTTGCCTCTTCTGTACAGCCGTCTAAAGAGAATAATAGTTCTTCCTTTAGATGCAGTTTAATTTCAACCTAAGCATAAGCATTAATGGAAAGTGTTTTAAAATTCTAATGTAAAGGCAAAAAATGGAGAGTGATTGATTCTCAAACTTCCATGACAAAAGTGTAAGTGTTTATGGTATATTTCATAGTATTTGGGGTTTCTGGAAAGCTTGTCCCTAATATTTGCAAAAATTACATCAAGCATGACGTTTTATAACTTCAGGCATCACAGCTTTCCAAAGTTACTTACATTTTAAAGTTTCTGTTCTGTTCTGGCTTTGAGGAATAAGTTTTGCACTTGTATTAAAAAAAATAGAACAGATTTTTTTTGCTTGATAGTTTTAAATGGAAGGGAGTAATGACTTTTCTTGAGCATCTGTTTGGTTTCAGAATTGTACACTTTGTTGGTTTCAATGCACAGTGTTCAATCCTATATCCAGGTCTAGTAACACAGCAGGCAAAACTTTCCATGTAGGAGACAAACACAACACCTGGACAGTATTAATTGCAGGTCTTCATATGATGTATGCTTGTGTTCCTAGAACATTAAGTTACTGCTCAGTGCTGAAACACATTTTTGAAAAGCCTTTCAGGTGTATACCATGTGTGGACTCTTGCCTTATAAAAGACTGGGTTTTAGCTCACCATGTTGTGGCTGTCTTTTGATGTCTTGTATGCTAGTTGCATAAGGTTCTTGCCCTCTCAACTGTCCATTGCCTCTCAGTTTGGGCCACGTATCAGTATTGATCTTTTCCATGTTCAGAAAGTATTGCTTCTCTAATTGACCTTTTTGTACTGAAATTTGCTCACTGCATCGCCTTTCTTTCTATTCACACCGCTTTTTTTCCTCTTCCGTTGCTTTGGGTTTTGCTGATAATTGTGAAAACAAAACTGATGCCATAAGGCAACATCAGTGAATCTTACTCCTCATCTTTTATCTAAGACTCTGAATTGATGTCTCCATCTTCCAGTCTGCTTCCAGTCCAACCACTTTCCTTCTAGTCAATAGTGTTTAGATTCTGAGATTGCTCTGTGTGCTCATGCTAATGCCAACAGAGAGGAACAGGAAGGGATATGATTATGATGGACAGAGGTGAGATGAACACTGGAAACACTGCTCACAGAGAAGAGAATTATTATGTGGGGTGAAGGGGAGTCAATAGCAGAATGTCTCTGTACTCTTCATTAGTGTCCAGCTATCTGCCTGTCATACTCGTCTCGAATGATTCTTCCGCTGTGCAGAGAAAGGCCCTGTGCTTTTTTCATTCTTGCAACTCTTTAAAATTCAGTACGGCTGAAATACAGATTATTGGTTTTCTACATGAAACAACAACTGTTTTGGAGGGTTTTTGTTTTTTGGTTTTTTTTTTCCTGTTGTTTTTTCTTCTTTACCATATGCTTCTGAAATTGCCTTTGTATTTCTAAAATGTCTTTTTCTTTTATTTCTGTTATCAAAACCATTAATATTTTGTAATAGTCTTTCTTTGCAATCATAACAGTACCACTTCTGTGCATTTTCTTGGTTTTTAAAATTTACTTTCTCTGAAATGCAAGTACCACGGTTACAATTCTGTCCTCCAAAACCTGCCCACATTAAGGCTCATATCTATAACTAGTAGAGCTAGTAAGAATAAGAGTTCAGCTGAGAAGATGTTGTTGATATGGCCTTACGTAGTCTTGACTATAAGGATGCAGGTTTGCCAAAGGACTACCAGAGAAGCCAGCAGTCAGCTTGTAGCATGAAATAAGATGGAGAAGTATTTCACATAGCACTGAGCTCAGTACTGGACTGGCACTGCCATTTTCTCCATGAAATTTAAGGAACTGTATTGTTTCCCTTTACACGTCTCTGCCTTTATGCTTTCTTATGATTTTCCTTAGGAAAACTTAATGTGCTTAGAAGGTGGATTTAATGGAAGTATTTCACTGCTAGCAACTAATTGTACACATGATCTTTATATAAGCAGAGATGATATCAGATAAAATGTTCTTCTATTTGTTTTTGTTCTGCCTGTTTCTTGTTCAGTAACATCTAGTAATATAAACATCATGAACTGGACTGTACTTCAGGGTTTCCTATTAAATGAACACTTGCCAGTTACTTTAACAGTACTGGATTCTGCTGCTTTGATCCATTTTACTTCTTCTTCAAATACATTAGCTTATTCTATACTTGCAATTTCATTCAGAGTTGCAGTAATAAGTAGGCTTTGAACTGTGAGCTTTTAAGTGCTGTACCGTGCAGTAGATTTTACTGTACAGTAGCAATTACTTTGTGGGTGTTTTGGGGCATCATATTAATCGCATGTCAAGCATGTGAATCCGTGGTGTCCGTACTGCCAAAGAGTTTGCTGCTGCAAGTACAAAGTTGTGGGGAATGGGTGCAGTGACACTGTATTTTCCAGTGTGACCTGACACATGTGAGGAACTGACAGAATTCAATTCATTATAAAATTTTTTCAGATTTTGTAGATTTCAGACCTGAGATTTGTGCCTGATGTCAGTACTGCTGTCAGAATTTTAAGAATTTAAAATGTTCGGTTATCTGTTTTGGCAATGAAAAGAATCCACTGTTACAAGTGCTCAGGTGTTTCTCTGATCCAGAATATGCAGCTGATATGGCGGTATTCCCTCCTCTTTCTGCTTTCACTTCAGAATCAAAGGAGAGGAGAAAACGAGGAGAATTGGAAATTTGGGGAGCCAAAAGGATAACTTTAACTGAAAGGAGGAAAAGGTGAGTTTCATAGGGGTGAGAGGGATGAAGGTAAGGTCTGTAAGAAGAGCAAGTGTTCTCTAACTAACCATGAAAGCTTGTTGTCTTTGGATGCTTCTCCTAACTGGGGTTGAAAATGAAATCACTCATTGCTTTATGTGGCTTTGCATCATCCTTACTTTTTTTTCCCCCACAGCTGTGGCCGTGTCCATCCTTTGTCTGAAAATGCCTAGTGATATCATTTAAAGTACTGAAAATAGAGCAGTTGTAGGTTTTGGTAAGGTGGGAGAAGCAAGTAGAATGATCTTATGCATGAAGAATCCATATTTATTGTTGAGATGCTAGTAATTGACATATTTTAGTGTTGAAGAACTGCATTAAGCAAAATGTATGCTTTTCTTCATATTTAGAGCAGTCATCTCAGTTCTCATGATCTACTTGAACCCTGTTCATGGAGAAGAGAGAGAAAAGAAATATTTAAAACTCAAACTTAACAGTTAACTGCACCGTCAGTTTCTTCCTATTTAGCCAGGCTGATCATGTCTTTCTCCCATACCCTTTCTTTCCTTGCCACCAGATCAATCTGTGTTTCAAGGCTCAGACCTGCATCTAATAACAGGGATGCAATGTCTTACATTTAGAATTATGAGGGTGGAACTGGAGAAAAAGAAAAAAAAAAAACCCTATTTGCCTTTTCACTTTCTGCATAGGAGAAAAGCACTCACTCTGTTGGTGTCGTGTTAAATGTCAGAGAGCGTCTTTCATGGTCTGGAGCCATATCTCTTGTGTTAGGACATGGAATGACTGATGTAACTGGGGGAATTCTTCCCAGATGTTCCAAGAAGCAGATAGGTCCTGGATGAAAACTCTGCTTGGCTTTCCCACTACTTCATGCTAGCCTGATTCACAGTTGTACTGAAAAGATTTTTTGAAAGATTTGGAATTGAACTGGTTTTGTGAAAGATTTGGCGATACTAGTTCTTAATTTGCCTTGCAAAAAATAATCAGACATGTTATTTTTATTGTTACCCTCTGTATTGCAGTGTTTTCTTGGAAATAGTCTAGGGCAGAATTCAGTAAGATACAGACCTCAAATAATTGTAACTTTTGCTCAGTACTGTTAATTACCAATGTTTATTTTATTTACTGTGAAATATATGTTTCTAAAAGTAAAAAAAAAAATCTGACAGACCCACAAGGAGAATTTCCCATGGAGAAGATAATAGACATGAAAGAGTGGAAATATCAGTATAGTCAAAAATAAAAAACTGGACTCATAATATTTACTGAGCTTGAAATCTCTGTCAGGTGAAATCCACAAAGCAGTAATATCTTCTAGAAACTTTTTTCTACAGAAATGTTTGCATTTCTTACCTGATTTTAAGCAGTTGGGCATCACTTGCCAGCCTTATTGCATAGCCAAGGTATGCAGGTATCCTAGTGCAAGTGTTCACCTTGTCATGTGGTGTTGCTTACACAAGTAATAGTTGTAACCAAACAGTATAAATTATGTAGTTTAACTGTTTGCTTATAATGTAGTACCAATAAAAAAAACCATAATATGAAACTAGTATTATAAATTACTTTATGTAACTTAGGGCAAGGTGTTTGAAATGACTTACAGTAATCCAACAACACATTTGCTATTTTGTAAAGAATACTTCCTTTTCTGTGCAAAAATTTTTTTATACTTGGTATTCTAGGTATGTGAACTTTTAACTTGTCAGACTATTTCAACATATTTGAAAATTATAGTAATTTGATTAAAATGTTGCCTATAAGGCAAAAGGTTCAGTTAATAGAATCCATATGTAATTAAAATGCAGAACTAAATGTAATCAGACCCCAGTGACTGGTGCCTTCATATTGATAGTTTTACAATGGCCTCTGGGGTTGAAAGTTTATGTTAAAGTTACTATTGTAGCTGTGCTCTAGAAAAAGAGCAAGGCAGTTTAGCCATTTCAAGTATGACAATGTCCTGAAGTAATAGTCACACAACAAAAGTAGTTGACAGTCTGAATTTTAGTGGTATCTTCCACTGGCAGGTGGTAGAAGCACAAGACTGCTGAAGTGTACTAGTCAGAGAATTGCATTCAGCAGCCACTCTGCTACATAAACATCTCTAAATGAAGGATCTTGCTGTGAGCAAGTAACAGTGTATTTTTTTAATAACATAGTTACTTAATTTGTGTGAATTCGTGTTTGAATCATCTGAAAGTTATAGACACAACACTATGTACCAAGCCACAAAAGAAGTTTAAAAAAGTTTCCTGAACTTAAAAAAAAATAAAAATTATTTTCTCTGGACAGTTTTAAGAGTTGACATCCTGTGTTAGAGTTCTCTAATCATCACCAGCACAATTTACAATCAGAACACACAGAGAGCCAGTTCAGACCAGCTCATCTGTTGACTTTGGCAGAAGCCCTTAATCTCACTGTGTGCAGCTGCCACTTGAGAGCTGGGGACTCAGAGCTGAAGGAGGGTGGGATGCAGGGTTGGTCAAGGCATGAACACATAGGCCTGCTTCATTTCAACAGCCGTACACTGCTTTTTTTATAGTCTTTTCATTTTACAGCCCTTTTTTTTTTTTTTTTTTAAAACCTGAATTAAATGAGGACCTCTCATGAGCCACTGCGCTCCAGGCATAAGAAATTGTAATGTCTGGCTTCCAGAAACTGTCCCGTCAAAATGTGCTTCTGATTAGGTGGCTTAATTACAGCTGTGAAAACAATGTTGATTTAGGCCTCAAGATTCCAGGGCATGTCAGCTGTTATTAGCTAGCCTTGGACTGAAGCCACCATTTTAAAACTCTGTACCACTAAAGTCACACACTGCCTGACAACTTTTTATTTAGGCAGAAATGTTGCCAGAAGCAACACATTTTATGCAAAATATTTTTCATTGCACAAATTTCAGATGTGACACTGTTGATGGGCATAACATGGGTAGTTACGGGTGGACTTCACCAAGTCCAAAACATAACTTCTGCAGAATAAACCCCAACCAACCCAACATTCTCCTCCTCACTATTTCAAGTAGTTTTTATAAAGTTTGACTGACATAATGCTTAATTTTAATTCCTTTAATTCAGTTTTATACCAAATCCAGCATGTTGGTTTAACCACCCCATTTTATTGCATCTAAATTTTCCTGACAGTTTCATTTGCTGTTGGGAAATAAAATTGCCGGTTTTGCAACATGGGAAATAATGGCTAGTTTCAAAACCAATATGTTTGAAACTTCCTTTGCCTGAAGCAGGTTAAGGCACAGACACAATTTACTTTAGGGGAAAGAAGCTCATTAAATAGTTTTTAATATTTTAATATAATTTAAGTAACTGCTTTCACAGTGGGAAGGCTTATTAGGCCCATGTATTTACACCTGCAGAGAGGTAAATGTTTGGGTAATTAGGTGGTTTCCAATACTTCAGCTTCTCGGTGTAGTTGTGGAGTTAATGCTATAAACATTGTAGATGTACACAATGCATTCGTTGCATTTAAATATTACATTTCCACTTGTAGTGTTTTGCTTTCAAGTGCTTTTGCTTTGCTTAAGTGCTTTTAAGTGGGGTTGGGTTTCGGAGCTTTTTTATGCTTTGTTTTGTCTGTTCTTGAAGTCTCCTTAATGACAGGAATTGGCTAAGGAATGTGAGTGAATGTGTGTGGGTGTTAGCTCTCGGCAGAGGCCGGTGATTTGGAAAAGCAAGATCCACATTCTCACTTCACAGTTGCCGTGAAATTCCAAATGTCCATTCTGTGCGGTTTAATGGAAACCATGAAGTTCCTAAATGACCGCAAGTTTGTTCCAATGTTAAGCACAAAACAAATCTTTCAAGTCATTGGCTGAGTCACAAAAAAGGAGGCCCATGTTTTCAGGAAGCTAATCTCCTTTCCTTTTTTTCCTTCACGGTTTGCATTTCTATGGCATTAGAAATGTGTTTCTAGTGAGGTACTGGAACTACCAGCTCACAAACAAGGGTCCTCAGTTCCCAAGACTGAGAACAAGACACTTGGAACCTGAAGCTGTATTCATGCCTTATCTGAAATGCTCAGGCCGATGCAACAATTGTACCTCCTGGACCAACTAATTGGAAATTGATTTAGAGAAACTGATGGGTTGGATAAGGAAACAAGTCTAGAGTACGGGTTCACGTTTGCCCTGTAAAAAATCATCATACATGCAGCATATTAATGGAGAAAAAGGAAGTGAAAGCCTACTCTTCATGTGTTCATTTTTTGAAGGAGAAATACTGGAATGAGCTGGTCTTATTTTCTGCACAAAATGGTACATGGGGTTTCCTGAAACTGAAATGTGGAGGGCAACTGTGAATTGTGAGCCATGTGAGGCCATTTTCCTTGTTAGATGTCTTTGCAGTAATCTCTTAAAATGTGTTTCATGGGTAATATGCAATGAGTTTTACTCACCAGCCACATATGTCTGCCTGTTTCTTTTGCCTTTTTCCCACACCTCTCAGCGTGACATTTTCAGCACATCAAATTAAAAGAAATTTTTGTACGTTACTGTGTACATTGCTAATGCTGCAGTAGAAATAAAAGTATTGGGAGTGCTATACAGGCTGTTACTTTGAGAACTGGATATTATAGACCAGGACATATAACCTTGGGAAAAAGTTTTAACGAAAGAATAGAGCCAAGGACACAATTTTACTGGCTTTATAGAAGAAAAGGAATATTCTCTACAAAGGCAGACAAATTCACTTCTTTCCAGACTCAAGGACTTTTACTCAGGCCAGAAGGTGCTTCCTCCTCCCCTTTGAAGAAGTTATTTCAAGAAAGAGAGCTGGGAAGCTTCTATTATTCCCTGCTAAACTGTGGGTTAAACATAAAGGGAATGTCTGTTTGTTCTGAGACTGTGAATTCGCTGAGAAATTTTTGGAGAGGATTAAAGCATAGCTGTGCCTGAATGAGTCTAGCTCAGATACATAAATGGCAAATGAATCCATACAATCCAGATTGTTAACTTCCTGATATTTTCTAGACATTTTAAATTCAGATCCTGTAAGCTATACTGTTGTGAATAATTATTTTCTTGTTCTGACACCTGTTTGGTTTTGTGTTTCAAGCTAAGTATGTAAAGCACAGTTTCTAAGGAAAAAATTAGGTGCTGATCTTTAAGCATTACCTTTTATAAATAGTGCAAGATGTGTAGATGCTACCTGTGAGTTGCAATGGAGTTGATGGGGATGATAGGTGGAAGGATTTTTGTGGTCTTTTGTGGTGTTTCTTGTTTACTTTGTACCACTGTCTCACAGCCCAATTCACAGAGAAAAAAGACAGGAGAGTAAGACCTAGGGCAGTGTTTCCAGGAGTCTGCCTCTTTCTCAGCCAGCCTTAGAAATGCATGTATGTGTAGCATGCCTCCTCTTATAATGTAGCGTGGATAGTGTACCCATGAAAAAAAAAAAAAGTTCGTGCTACATTTAACTTGATTTGGCCTGGGGAATCTGTTTAAGCACAAAACCTTCTTTAAAACAGTGGAGAATATTCCCCTCAAAAGCTGTACTTTAAATGTTTGTAAAGCAAAATCTCCTGTTCTGAGGTTTATGTTTCCCTCTGGGTGGCAAGGAGATGACTGGCAGACACCCTACCACCAGAGAATTTAGTGTCAGCTAGCGGACAAACTTCCTCCACAGGAGACGACTGTCTCTGATGCTGTATCTCCTCTTGGTCTCTGCTTCTGGAGCACTGACTGGAAGCAGGGTCATGGGAGCACAAGGCTGGGTATCTTCTCCCCACTTGGTCCCAGAGCAGATTTCTCAGCTGTCAGACCTCACCTCACTAGTCTAGAGGAGGAATGGATCCTGCACACACCAAAAGGATATAATGAGAGCAATAAAGAAGGGTAGCTGTAAACCATAGCAGTGTCCTTAACTTTTGTGCCTTTCTGAAATTTATAAAGTCAGATTTTTTTTTTTAATTTTTTTTTTTTTTTTGTTAGTTTGCTCATGCTCTTTTCCCCTGCCTTCTCCTCTAATTGTGCATGTTTGCATCCATTTCAACTGGAAAAAAAGAAGAAAATTTTGTGTTCCTTTCTGTGACATTTTTGCAGTAGAGTAACGTTGTACTTCCATTGCCTAATTACTTGCATTTTGTACTTTGAAGCATAAAGGTTAATGTGAGAAAAAAAAAAAGGTAAAATCAAAACCAACCCAGACTTCAAAATATATTAGAGCATGACTTTTGCAGAGATAAAAGAGTTAGAGCATGATGCATAACACTTCTTAACTCATTATTTTGTTCCTGAAACGTTGACATGATTGAAGAGCATACAGTCAGCAAGTTACATCCTAGTGTTTATTTTTATTGAGTTTTACATATTTAAGTCACACTGCTTAATATTTACCCAACATGTATTTATTTGCTTATTGTTGTTGATTTTAAATCATGTATAAAAACTTTTTGTGGAAGTCTGTGAAACCCACATTATGTAGTGAAGGCACAGTTTTTCCAGTTGATAATAGTAAGGACCTATTTTCTTCAGAAACAATGCTCCCTGAAGTAGTTTGGCCAGTTGAATAAACTAGTACTTCAACAAATTTTAAAAATGTGGAATGAGTACACAGTAGGGTAAAAAGCTTCTTTGTCAGCTAAAAGGATGTTATCATGATAATCTTGATTTTTCAAATAACTTTGGTTTTCTTCAGTTTGCATAATGGTTCAGTTAAAGAAAGACATTTAGAAACAAACATGCTTCCTAAACTTTATCTTCCCTTGCCCATTTTACAAGAACTTGGGGTTTTTGTTGACTCATTTCAAAAATGCTACCTTTTGGAAAGGAAGGACACTGTTTTTGTTAAGCAATCAATAGTTTTTTTTTTTTTTTTTTTTTTTTTAAATTAATGGGTGTACCTTTAAAGTGCACGGTAAGTAATAAATACTAAAAATACAGGCAAGAAGAGTGTGGTTAATCACCAGCAGTTTCCCTGCTACATGTGAAGTTATTAGGGAAGCAAAGTAGCATTATGAAGATGCAGTGATTCCATTTTGTCCTTTCAGATGGTGTAACTGCTTCAATTCCTTTACTTTTTTAGAGAGGGACACATGGAACCTTTAAAGCCTTTAAGACATCACACTTTTGCATCTGGCAGAAATTGGCTCATAAACCCATAGTTAACTCAGTAAATGTCAACATAAAGCTGACATTCCAATACTTTCCTCTCTTAAATTTGTGTGTTCTCAATATTTTGAAAGCCTTTTGTCCTATCTGGGTGTTGCAGGTAATTTGACAAAGAAAGTCCCTGGAGGCCAGAGGCGCAATAGTGAAATAATTCACTAATTTTTCAGCTTTTGTTGAGTTCCAAGGATCTCATTTGATCACAAAAGGATCAGCCCATATAGTAGTTATATGCTTTTGGTTAGGGACATGTCTTTCAGACTCTGTGTGACATCCAGCTTTCTTGCGCTCTTTTGGTAGCCTGAGCATGTACTGAAATTTAACCAGGACTTTGCAAAGCTTCCTGACCCTTAAAGTCATCCAATTTCATTTTAATTTGTGCGTGTCAAAACATCCTATTGCTTTAGGAATTTCTCATTTAATTTAATAACTTACTGAAGTTCACTACACTTTAAATAAAAAATTTTGTAGAAGAGCATTATTTTATTGGGAACGCTGAGTAAAGGAATTTTAGGTATCATTCTGGAATGTACAAGGCACACCAAATTACTGAAACACCCCTGTGCAAAATGATTTTTTAAAGTTGTGTAACAGCTTTCTTGTTTTACAAACCAAAAAGCTGAAAGAAACCTCTCTCCAAGTCTCCTGTGTTCTTCATAACTCTTCTGATAAAAATTTTATGTGCCTGATGAAAGTTTGGATTGTTTTATGTGGTAATGGTGGGTTCCTGTTTTTTGTTAGTTTTTGTTTGTTTGTTCTAACTCTTCTGTGTTTTCAGAACACACATTTGGCATATATATATATGAAAGGACAAAGTTTCATTAGCATTGTTTTAATGTTGTTTCACATAAAATAGGACTTGTATGCAGGAAATGTTAGTTCCATTTCCTAGTGGACTCACTCAAACTGTATGTCCAGCCTCACAGAAAGTGATGATCTAGTACCTGAGCTATGAGTAGTTTTTAGAAGCTGATTGTGCTCAGGAATCTAGTAAGTATAAAAAGTTCTGTTGAAGTAATTATTAGATTTTTTAATTTAATTTCAGTCTGAAGTATAACTGTATATATAAATTCGGCCAAAACCAATAGAGACAGTAAACCTAGCTCACACACACTCAAGTTGTTTATAACTGATAAGCTTGATTTCTTGCCCAGTTAGTGTAATCTGGATCTTGCATTTACAAAAGACCTACATGTTAACCATCAACTGAAACTGAGCCTAAAATACCTTTTTTTTTTTTTTAGGCTGTTCAGATATCAACTGATATTTTATAAGCAATACTGCCAGAAAGCCAACTGTTTTCCTTGACCATTACTATTATAAAACTACCCTTTAGAACTCTATTGAATATATACTGCTTCAGATATTGCATGCAATTTGCAGGAGAAGGAGTAATTCCCTCCTGAAGTTACTTGAACTGAGTTTTACTGGGGACGAATGAACAATAAAGTGCTTGGTTTGGATAAGCAAACAAAAGTTTGAAAACTATCCCAAACCTACGGGGAGCCAAATGTACCTCTTCCCAGTGGAAAACTAGTTTAGTGGGAAGAGGGTTGAAGCCCTTACCAGGATTTTGGCTGGGAGGTAGCAGGCTACACGTCTGTGGTGTACAATCCAGAAAATGCACACTGCATTGGCCAGTGCTAAAAGGGTGGAACCCTTTGTCCTCCTAGTACATTGATGATTTTAGTAAGAAACAATGGTTTTGAGAAGATGAAGTTGACAGTAGTAATGGTTCACTTTGAAGCATGTGGTACAAGTCAGTCATTTGTGCAGTATCGTTAGAGGATCTTTTTAAGAGGCTACTCAGTTTTAATACAGTTATGTAGATGAACTAAGGTTTAGTTTAGCCTGTAGCCTAATGCAAATGCAGATGTTCTTTCTCAGCATGCAAGTGTTTGTCTGTATTTTGGATAACAGATTACAATCAGTCTGTTTTTCAAGTAGGTGCAGAGAGGCTGCATAAACCATGTCTGTATCCAGTTTATGATCATAATTCTGTTGTCTCCTGCAAACTAGTATCAATCTGCTGTTTGTTAGGAGTTACCAAAGGCTGTCAATTCATGAGATCAGCATTTCCCCTCTCACTACAGGATTACGGACGACACTGGATTATGTTCTCACAACCAAGTGGACTGAAATCATCTCTTGCTCACCAAAAGATTTCTTGAGTTATCTGCAATAATATTCTTTACTAAGGGGCCTTGCATGTCCCTAGCACTATTTTTAAGTTCGAGGAATAGTATTTTCCTACTTGAAATCTGAGTGAGATGTTTGCTCTGTTTTTTTCCATTGCTGTAAAACTTCCTAGTTTTGCATCAGCAACATCTGCCAGAGGTGTGCGAGTTCCAAGTCCTTACAACTTGCTTCTTTTCATCACCTTTCATAAAGATAAGTTGGTTCTATATCCTTGCCATAAATTCTTCTAAAGAGAGGTGTCCACTTTATACTTCAATCAATGTTTCCTTTCTGTTTTCCTTCCCTCATGCTTACAGCTTCTATAGAGCTTCCACTTCCTACAAGCTGGGTTTCTGCTTTTCTTTATGAAAATCAGAGTTCTAGCATGAAAAAAAATGCCCTTTCAATGGTTTTTAGAGGGAACTTCAAGGGGACTTGTCCCTGTAGATATGCTGGGAAAGCAAGTAAGCTACATAAGCTATCTGAACTTGTAGTTTAGCAAACACCAGAATCTGAAAGGGCTTCATGGGTAGTCTTTTGAGTCTTTCCTTGCTGGAGTTCTGGTAGTTGAAACTCCTAAGGCCACCAGAAGGCATTTGCTACAGCAAGTCCTCTAATTCCACTGTTGAGACACCAGTGCTCATGCAGACTGTTTCACCCTTGGTTAACAGCATGCCTCTTCTGCAAAGAGCACTTGAACATCATCAGTGCTTATTGTGTATTGGATTTTTAAGGGCCTTTTCTGACCTACTCCACATGCTTAATACAAATATACTTGAGAGAAGTAGTGAAAAAAATGGAGTATTCTCAAGGCATCTGTCTGCAAAGTAACAGTGAGTTCCATGTTTGTTGTTGTTTTTATATAAGCTATCAGGAGAATCCTAAAATGTTGATTTCCATTTTTTTAATAGTTCATTTGTTTTGTTAACCACATAGATTTATATTTCTGAATACTATTCCTCAAAAATATTGCATATTTGGCAGAAATGCACAGCAAACATTAATCTTCTGAGTGCCTAAAGATTTTTTAATGCAAGAAAGCTGAATCATAAAGACAATTTCATTGTTCCTGGACCTTTCTCCTTTATGTTGTTAAATGTTACTATTAAAAATAATTACTTTTCCCCTCTTTGCTCCTTGTATCCATATTGCTGATACAGTATATCTTTATTAATTATGAAATGATTGAAGTATCTTACTGAATCAGTGATATTTCTTTTTTTGCCAAAATGTTAATGATTATTATCTCTAGGATTCTACATTAAAATTAGTCTTTGATAAAAGATAGTTTGATGCATCACTGGCAAATGTCTCCTGTCCTGTCCTGTTCAGTAGCAGAATGCCTGAATTTAGTTGCACCAGTTCAGAGCAAACAGACAAGAAGGAAGGTAGCTAACCATTTTGCTGTGCATGAGCAGTTAGAGGGCAAGCAGACACTGTGCACCTTGACCACCTATTATGAAGCTTTTTGCTGCAGTGTCAAGTGAAAGCGAGTTAATTGGGTGAAGCTGTAGAGCATGTTAGGGGCATGGTAAAGGGTTGCTGTCTGACAGCTGAATGTCAGCAGAAGCTAGTGAAGTGTGGCTGAGAGACAGAGACCTGTCACAAAGTTCATGTGGACTATAGCACAGTTAGGGAGATGAAATGTGGTTCTGTCTCACTTTCTCCCTCATTGCATTCAAGCACCTTAAGATTTCACACTGTATGTGTCAACTCTTGTTCTCTAAGCTGTTTTCTCCTAACATTTCTGCATTCAAATGATTGGACAGAAGATGCTAATGTTTGGGAAAATGAATGTAAATACAGTTTTTTCCTTTTTCTGCTAGAGCGGCAGTACACATGCAACTCAGATAAAACTTTGAAGCCTTACGTCAGACAATCACACTGTCTAGGAATCCAGCTGATGACTGAATACATTTCACAAGAGAGTATGAAGTTTGACACTTTAGTTAGATAGGGAGTTTTCCTCCTAGCACTGGCAGAAGAGAAGGCTAAGTGGAAGGACTACTTCATGAACCACTTGTGCCGCAGCTTGGTGTCGTGACTGTTTTAGTCTCTGGCTGTAGTCACCTTCTCTTGCTAGCAAGAAGCAAAGAGGTGAGAGGGAACCATGAGAAATGCTAATCTGAGGCAATGAAAAGCTGTGGGAAAATTCACATAGCAGGAAAGGCTTTCTTGGAGCATCAGTTAAAGGCAGCAACAATCTTACACACTGATGCAAAACATGGAGAGGCGTCAACAACAGTTTAGTAAGAGTATGGTGTACTTTTCAATGTTGTTTGCAATGCGCAGCACAAGATAAACCAAGATCCATTAGGGTTAGCTGCTCAGATTAAAAATAGATAAAAGTTGCTTCCATTCTTGAGAAAGACAGTGGTAGGCAGCATGGGCAAAAAGTACTAAAGAATTTGGAAACTTGGACTGAGATCAATACAGACTGAGCATTTTACCATGAAAATAGTGCACAACATAGTTTGCCTAATGTTTTGGTATTATTCGTGTAGAACAGAGAATTTGACCTGAAAATGGGAGACTTCCAGTGAAGCATCTGGAAGAGAAATTTACTGTATAGGCTGTATGGTGAATTTTGGCCAAAATATTTAGAAATCATCAAAATTAGCAATGCAAAAACACATTATTTGTCTTTAAGCCAACAAAACATTGAAGGTAAGTTGTTCATCTGATATGATAATGTATCCAATCCCATACATTCTTCAAACATGCCAGGTTTAAGTATGTTTGAAGAAAACACGGTTTTCTTTTAGAGAAACAATATTGTGAAATCTTTCTCTTAATTGCTTTTAATTGAGTTTTAAGACTGTGGTTTCACTGAATGCATTAACTGCTAAAGCATTAGAAAAGCAGAAAAAAAATATTTCCAGATATTTCAGATTTACACGTTTGTTTAAAAGGTCCTGAAAGTGGAAGAGACAATTCTTTGATAATGAAAAAGGCCATTAGTATTGTTGGCTAGCAGCACCCAAAGTATGTTGTGTGTCTGCCTTTCTGACTTAATATGTAATGAATTGGCAGCCCACTCAATTATTCTCTGATAGCAAATTGTTTGCAGAATCCAGGCAGGAGTGCTGACAATTAAAATTTATACTGAATGTTACCGTTTTCCTACTTTGTGTCAGAGCACCAATTTAGTCCTACGGCCTCAGCATACAGAATTGCAAAATCATTGATACGGGAAACAAACTTCCCAGTTTTGGCCAGCATACATTCCCCCTTTGAAAAAGTTCATTAACTAGCACTGTATTGTACTGACAGCCAGTAAAAATACTTCCCATTTTAAGCACCAGTTTCTAGCATTTTCATCAGTCTGATATTTTATTTATTTCATCGAGAGTGAGAAATGGTTCTTGGAGCTACTTTTAACAGCAAAAGAATGAGCAGTATTGCTCATTTGAAGAGCTTGAAGTCCATTGCCTTCGTCTGGCAAAAGGCAACTCAGTTTTGGAAATAGGATTCTGAGAAGGAGATTGTGAATGATCTGAAAATGTGCAGCTTTCTCTATAGGGAAATAGGTATTCCACGTAAGTGCTGCAAAATGGTTATCAAAGACAGTGGTCATTTCTTTATCATTCACTGGAATTGCTGTTGTACAGTGAAATGATGCGAGCTACAATGATAGGATAGGTGGCAGAAGCTGA
Source organism: Bucorvus abyssinicus (assembly GCA_009769605.1). NCBI lineage: Eukaryota > Metazoa > Chordata > Aves > Bucerotiformes > Bucorvidae > Bucorvus > Bucorvus abyssinicus. The sequence goes on from CM020063.1 coordinate 34,495,971, forward strand.
AGAGAAAGTTATTGGACATTTGATTTGCTGTCTACCGGTATTACTGTGTATACGTATGTTCTAGAGTTGTGGTGAGAGGAATCAGTATCAGAAATCGGTTGTGGAGAAATACATTGATTGTTTTCCCCCCATCACACTCTGCATCTGTGCTTATCTTAGATTTCTTCCTACTCTTCAGGGACTGTGCTACAGCCTTACCAGAGATTTTGGGGGTTGCTAGAATTCAGAAGAAACTACAGCTTGCTCCTCCCTCTGCACTTCTTGTGCTATCAGGCATCCTTACACACCTAAGTATTCTGTAATACGGTGATTTCCAGATCACACTTTGGCCTTGTAATTCAACAATTGTTTTTAATTTAACTTGAGGTATACCACTAAACTTGTTACTGCATCTGTATTGTCACACAAGGAACTCCCATAAATGAGTCTTAGTATTATGTCATAGCTTCAGTGTTATTCTTTCTGTCCTTTTATTTCATCCCTTACTCAGTCATTGTCTGTTCTGATTCTAAGCAGTTTCATTACTCTCTTACCTCAGTTGAATCCATACAGGCAAGCTTGTTATTCACAACCCAGAAGCCTTAACTCACAAAAATCTTACCACTTTTTATTATCCTGATTTTTTTTTTTATAATACAGAATGTTACTTGTCGTAAGAACTGAAAGGAAAGCTTGGGCTACGGAGTTTTGAAATTGGATATTTGAAAGCAGTTCAAAGTGGCTAAAATTAGTGGTGGGAAATCCCCAAACTGGAAGGAGTTATTGTTGCAACATACAAATAGTAGAGGGCAATTGAAGAGTTGTATTGTGGCATTATAGTGAAAACTGTTGTCCAGTAAAGTATGAACTTTGAAGGCTGAAACCATTCTGACTGATTCGAGGCTTCAGCTCTGGTTACAGATTTTACTCTTGGAATTGAAGATCAACGGTACACCTCTAACAGTGAATTTCTTTATGTAGTTATCTGCACCACTGTCACAACACATGCATAGTCTTCTAATTCCAAGTGTCTATCTGTGCATATTATTCCACAAGTAATGACATGTAAAGGCAAAATGGGGTGTCTTTGATCACAACATGGTGCTTTTGAGTAGGCTGACATTGCAATAAAAACACATAAAAGGATACAATGCATGATGGAATTATAGTATTTCCTCACAATATCCTACATAATAAAGCAACCCATTATAAATCAGTTTGTTAAAACTGCTCAACAACCTGTAAACTAGTTCCTAAATGTGATCATAGGTTAGTCACAAAAGAAAACTGGAGAAAAGGGTTGTTTTACAAATCTCGTTCCATGTCTGATACTAAAAGACTGCAAGTTAGCTATATGTTAGAAAGCAATTATTCCATAATATAGAGTAACCTTTCATATTTTGGTCTTTGGGAAGACATATTTTATGAGGTTAGGCTATCAGACTTTGAAAAATGACCTCAGGACATGACCAATTACTGTATTACATAAATATTTTGAAAGCACATTTTTGCTAGACATGTTGTGTCCTAAATATCTATTTACCTGATGAAGTGTAACAGTTTAGATGGAATCATTTACAGCTTATCGGGTTAATAAAAGTGCTCTGCTAAAGATTTACCTGAACGGACACCTTATTTAAGACATATAATTCCTCTTTTAAAAATTACCTGAATGCATATTTATCTGATGGATTATCATCACAACTCTGGCATAGTCATTTGAGTTTGTCAATTTAATACATGTTTTAGAAAGGTGTCTAAATGCAATAATGTTGAAAGAGGTCTGTTGGGGAAATTAGAACTGCCTTTGAAATTCCAGTGTACAGATATGTGTTCAAACATTGTGTTATAACAGTTCTGAGTATTTTTTTCTCATAACCTATAGAATTCTGTTTTCTTATTCATCATGAGTGTATATAATGATACTGGACCAAAACAGTTCCTATGAGTAACAGCCAAGATTTTTTTTTACATCAATCACATTGCTGTTAGATCCAATTTCCCTTCTATTCAATGAATAGTATTCTGTTCTTTGTAAGAAATACAGCACAGAATCTGGATAACTAAAACAGAAGTTTTTTTCCCCAACAGTGAAGCTTTTACTGTAACGTAGTCTATTGACTTGCTGCCAATCATTAAGTTTCATACACTTTTTTTTTTTTTTGCAACTCTCAAAGGAAATCTTATTTCTTATCTCCTTACCAGGATTTTGATGCCATATTCTTAAAAAAAAACCCCCTCAATACCTCTGGAAAAAGAGTAGTATGAGAGTGTAATTGTAGCACGTGTTTGTTACTCATTGTGATATGCTGATTAATTGAGATGTTGAAAGCAGTACAATCCAGTATGTTTAAATTTGTCTTCAGTATTTGTTACCCAGAGTGAAACCTGTTTATAGCTTATATCTTACTGATTTTATTTGTTTACACACAGAAATGTTTGTAGAACACCACAAGTTATTTGCATATTTCACTATTGTCCTAATTTTTTTATGAATGACTCTTTAGAGAAAATTTTGGCTATCTGGTCTGCTGATTAAAGTGTACAAATAACAGACTGTTAATTACTGTAATAGGTGGATGCCTTCACTGAGATCTTATTTCGGATGTGCTGATAAAAATGCAGTAATTCTCGTTTGTGCTTTGGCTTTTTAGTGGTTCCCATTCTGCATAGCACTGAGCCAAGAAGGACAGAAAAGCTAGAGTGTTACAGATCACACTTGCCAATTCTGCTGGTTATCTCATTCTCATCACCACCATAGTTAAGAAAAGCTCAAGGCACCACCCTATTTTAACTATTTGAAATAGTCATCTAAATTTGCTACTGTATGGGTTCTTAATGCAGTTCTAACATAACCTAACCTAACAGCAGCTGCAATATGGCTTGTGGTGAATCAGGAAACAGAAAGAGTCCATATCAAAGGGAACTGTTGAAGTGGGTGTTAGAGGCAACCATTATTTAATTTATACATATGTCTGAGTATGGATTTGTTGAAATACAAATATACACACACCCTTCTGCCTCTTCCTGCATATCTGTGAGTACGTATATTGGAATCTGTGCCTCTGTATTATATGCATTTCTGCCTTTGTATGTTTATATAGGTGTGTATACTCTTCCTGAAATACTGAAGAGTGTTTAAAACCTCAAATATAATGTAACAGTCTCACAGTATCTTAACTTTTGTCTTTTCATAATTATGCTTTGCATGTGAAGTTCTCACGTATTTCATGACCTGATTAAGTAATTGATTGTTATTTCCACAGCTATACACTGCGTTGGTTAAAATACCTTGGCAAAGGACAGAAGAGCAATATGGCATTGTGTTTTATTAAGTTTGTTTATTATTATAGATATTTAAGGGAATACAGAGTCTTTGTTTAGCATATAAAAATTACTAATGCTGATATACTGATATCCATAATCTTTCAAAGTAGGATGTGAAATGTTTTGGTGCTGGAAGTTATTTAATGTTGAATTTTAACTGGTTTAACCTTTGTAACTATTTCACTGAATGCCAAGAGTTGTTGAAATAGGAACCATGTTCCCCATCAACATACCTTCAGTGTAGATTCTCTGGCCATCTTCAAACAGGCTAATATTTGAAGAGTATTAAATGTATTTCAATTGATGCTAAAATATATTGAAAAGTAAATGAATACATTCTATGGTTTGCATGGCATATTTTCCCTAATAATAGTGACAGGAAGACTGTAGAATGTTTGTTCAAAAAATCCACACCTTAGAAATGATAATGAAGAGGGGTAAAATTTTTCTAGAAGTATTTGTAGCACTTGAGATTAAGTAGGCTATTGTTTCCTAACACTAGAACAGAATACTCTAGCTAATATCCTTTTTTCCTGCTTATTAAAGATTAATATATATATTCAGGTACCATGTGCTTTAAATGTTTGAAACAAGAAGCAAACGCAAATACTTCATGTACATGCCAGTGCGAAAGGCATAATAAAATTATTTTTCTTGCTTTTTTTAGCAGTATATGTAGATTCTTTTCTGTTTTGTTTTTTTATTATTACTTTATTTTACTCCAGGAATGAAGAGGGAGTTCAAACATCACCATGCCATCAAGCTAGAAATTCAGCCTGACCAAGAGTTGTATCGCAGATTTTTTGGCATTGCGAGATGAACCTGACACATCCTACAGTTTTATGCACAATAGAGCCAATTCTCAGTCTTCAGTCTATTCCTTCAGCCTGAATGTCACATCCAGTCCCAAAAGAACAATGGAAAATGCATTTTCAGATTCTTTGTATCAATAATCTTTTAGAAGGTAAAAATTGCATTAATGTAAAATGATGCAATTAAAGTGCAATTTTGTTGCTACCTTTGAATCGTGGTTCAGTGTATGTATTTTTGACATTAATTTTATGTTTTCATGAAAATTTACATTCCTATGTTCACATTTCTGTGCTTCTCATTCTTTGCATAGCGAAACAGTTATTCTTTAAACTTTTATTTATTGCAGTTGTTCATTTTTTTATGTAGTATATTTTAAAATGTTAAAGAATGACACATTTTGGGTAATTTTCCTCAGCCTTAAAAAAAAAAAATCAATAAGCCATTTTAGTCTCTATCTATCAAAGTTGTTTCATACTTGTCTATTTTAAAGCAGGACTGCAATACTTTAATAGGATTGAGAGAGCTATTTGAAATGTATGCCAATGATTCCTGTCATTTCATGGCAGCCCTGCCATGGTTCACTGAGCCCCCTCTTTTCTCTTGTCAGCTCAACTGAAGACAAGCATTTAGTTGCAAACTTTAAGCAGGTTGTGCAAAACAGAAATGATGTGACTGCTTCTCTTCCTGCACAATAATGTCACTGCTGGTCAATGTGAGAAGGTCAGGTTGCTCCTTGTAAAGCTACATGATACCCCTTGCCTATTTGAACAAGTTAACTTAACTGCTGAATCTGGTCCCTGCAGGCGCTGGAAGCTCACCCTTTTATCAAGTGCATTTCATAAAAAGACGAACAATTGTGCAGGGAGATTTTCTGATGATATGTTTACGTACTTTATAAGGACCAGCGTGCAAGTAGTATATTTAGTTTAAGCTGAAAGACTTTAAAGTAATGGCTGTTTTGACCTTCAAATAGACTCCTTTTTTGTTGTTGTTGGTAGGACCCAAGAGTGACGCCCATCTTTGATGCTGACAGAATTTAAAGCAAGGCCATTGCCCTGTATTTTCTGCCTTGTAGCACACAAAAGTAAAATTGTATGTCAGGCCGAGATGTCGGGGAGCTGACAAGATGCCCCAGTGACATTTCAGCTGGAAAGAGCAAGTGTCTTGCAACCAAGTGGTCAAATATCAAATAATAGGTCAAGCAGGAAGGAGCTGAGTTCTAACCACAAAGAGGTTTCTGGTAACTTACTTGACAAGCTTTTGGGTGCTTTGTGGCTTGACAAAGTGATGTTCTGTTGGGTATCGCTAGACAGACTGTTCTTTATCGCCTTCAGAAGATCAGACATTGACATTGATTAAACTCTTTAACCCTTAAAGGTTAAATCCTAGCAGTTTTATCGTGGTGAATGAAGAACAAAAGAAAATTTGTAATACACCATTTGTTTTCATATTAATCACTGAACTCCCCAGTGCTATTAACTTTTGATGTGCTATGTAGTTTTTGACAAAAAGATTGAATGCAAAATCTATAGAATAGATTGTTTCTCATTATGGGCCAGTGATACATTAGAAAAATAATGTTATGCATTATGGAATTTGTAATTTCTTCTAATATGTCAAATGTAGGATTTGATTTTAAAGCCTCCTGACTACTACAGAAGTTCCATTTTGGATGGAAAACAATATTTGCATAGATAATACACCACTTACAATGACCAAAGTTTTCAAAATATCCTTGTTTTAAGGTACCAGAAAAGCTAAAATAAATCTCAAATTTACAACAGAAGAACTTCAGTCAAAGATAGCTTCAAGTTTTCAGGTATTACCCTATTGTGCATGTCAGTTGCTCACAGCCACGATGTGCATGTGGGTATACAGAGCCATGCAAAAACGAATAATAAATCCTGCAGAACTCCCAGATATAAGAGTCGGCTGAGAGAGGAAAAATGCTCCCTTTCTTTATGACGATATATTTAGCCTGGAATACTAAAGGAAGAAGTTTCATTTTCCTCCAAAGTCTTGGCTTCTCTCTTTCCTGGCAGTACTGTTCCTGGTAAAGACACTGCAAGTATTGTATTCTGCTGTCCCAAATACAATGTCAAAGGCCTGTTTTATTTGTATGAAGAATGAATTTTACCAAGCATTTTTCTCTCTACTATGTATAGAAGCATGTATGCAATTCCTTTTAAAAAATATATTCTTATGGTACTCTGTAGTTGGAGAAAGAACGTGCCTATTCTTTGCTACATGATCTCAAACTACTGAAGAAAATTAGCAGCATATTTGTCCCTTTCCCATCATTACCAGTACATGTGGTATTGTGCATATAGAGCCAGAAGAAGGATTTTTTTCTGAAACCATCTTATCGAGATTAAGACTGATCTCCTTCAACCTGTACTTCAAACATAGGTTCGTATGATTTCACAGGGACTATAACAATGGCAAATGGAGCGCAGTTAGTAGGAATAATCTAGTGAGCTATCATTTCTCAGAAGAACTAGCTTGTATGTTTTCATTGAAAGGAGGACGTCTATGTCATTTTAAATATTGAGCAGCTGCGAGTTACAGGCTTTTTTTCTTAAACCCGCTTTGAAGAGACTTTGAAATATCTTTTGTTTGGATGTCAGGTGTCCCATTTGTAAAAGAATGCTCCACTTTCTCATATTGTGAAGAAATTGTTGAGTAGTAAACTGTATCTTCATTAGTCAAATACTCTTCTGTTGCTTTTCCAGGCATCTGATAAATTGAAGTTTGTGGTAAATTTCAAATGAGTAGAGGAAGTCCAGCTGCTAGTTTACAAATGATCCCACCAAAGCATTTCTTTCCCTTTTTGGGGACACAATAAAAATCATGCTTGTGTAGAATGTGGCAGCACAGTTCAGTAACAGTAGCTGCCAAAAGAGCATCCTGACTGTTTTATACCATCTGCTCTCTCTGGCTTCTTTCAAAAATTGCAGAGCTTGAGATGTAGATAACTTACTTTGAGAGCTTTTCATGGTTTGGGCCTGAGATTTCAAGAAAAATGCTTCCACTTGGATAACCTGAACTCCATCAGCAGCACTGCAACCAGTTTCCTTAGAAGAAAGCCCATGTTCAATGGGGCTAGAATATTCTCCACATTTTTGGAAGGTGGCACAACAAATAATTGGTCACATATCTGCCTTCTGATCAGTCTCAAAATTCATATTAATTTATTTTCCTACCAAGCAACTAATCTCTGATAGGAGACTGTGAAATAGATTATTTCTTGCCCTGGATTAAGTGAAACACAATATTTTATATAACTTGTTTGTCAATTAGGTCAGTTTGATCATGTGATCACTTACAACAGCATCTGATCATCCTATGATTGAAAGATTTTGCAAGGCTTTAAATTTTATATAAATCTGCATCTTCAGTGGTATAACTTAACGCCTAAAAAATTATTGAAACTCTCATTTGAAATACAGAATTGCTTTGGTAGCATTTTTCTCCTGTTTCTTGTTGTTTGGTTATTCTTTTGTGAATAAAACCTGAGAAGCCCTTGGCAGTATCTCAGTTTGTACAGATTTTCACGTGAAGAGCACATTTCTTCCAGTGCTAGTCATGAACACCAGGCTTACTCAGCGTTTCTCTCTCCATCATTTTGTTGATGGGGCTTGAAATCCAAACTCAGAAAATTAATCTTTTAGGACATCCTTTCCTATCTTTTAAACTCTCATCTTGCTCAGTATGAAATTACTGGATTTTGTCTAACTTGGCTTCACTTTGGACTTCATAATCTGATCCTTTCTGGACAATCATTTTACATCATGCTTTCTGTATGGCCCAAAAATATTCTTCACTATTTATTTGGAAAGTTTTAACGTGTCTTCTCTCCTCTTTGCTGAATATTCACCTAAAAAAGTAGAATCCTCAGTGATCTTTATGTATATTAAAACTAAATTATTTAACCTGTTTATGTACAGTATTTGGAGATTAAAACTGGTCTAATTATCTTCTCTGATAGGTTCTCTACCTCTAATGTGACTTCAGTTTTGCAGATGTAGACTTGACTTTCAATTAGATCTCTGCAAATGGTCCTTCAATATCAATGGAAGATGGAAGGTGACGTGCTCTTTGTCATGCTAACGTGGATTGGATCACTGTCATGGGGAGCATCATGTAGGGATTTTGTGCAGTTTAGACACTTCTGTGTATTGTAGTTCAATGCTAATGTTTAAAAAAAAAAAAAAGAGGTTTGTACTTTACTAACAAGTCATTCAGCAATGTACATGAAACTGAATCTTTGTGTGCTGTTTCTGGTGTCCAGTGACTGATGAATAAAATTAGACAAAGAAAAACATGAGGAAGTGTCTGAAAACTAAATAGTTTCCAGGGAATGCTCAGCAGGAGGTAGGGAGATCCACTGAATAATTTTTCTTCAGTTCTTTGTTTACCACTTCTACTTTACCGTACTTCCTGTCTCTTTATAAGCTAATAGTACTAGTAGTCACTACTGATATTATACTGCCTTTTCTTGGCTCTACTGTGCCTGATTAAAGCTTCAGAAGTTGTTGGATTTGCTCTGACTAATTCAATGAAGTACTTAATTAAAAAATGGAGAACACTGGATTTACTTTCAGCACAGGTATTACAGCGTTTGCACAAGCATTATTGTGTAAGTATCTTTTTGATGGTAAACAAATTTTTTAATCTCTCATTGCATAATAGTAACAGGGAGATTATTCAGAATGAAAATGACAATGCTAACTGTATTTAATACATAAACATAATTTACATTCCTTTTTCCTGTTGTGATTCACAGCTAACCCGTATAGCAGCCCCACTAACTGTTGACCCATAGATGCTTGAATGATTTAGTTCACAGGAGTGGTGTGGTCCTGAAAGTCGTGGCAACAAGCACCATAGACTACATTCTTTTCAAAAGCAGTCTCTTAAGCAAGGCACACACATTTTACACTTCACAGGGAAAATGCTGTTAGGTGTAATAATCTGGCACATGTGCATAGCAGTGCCAGTCTAAATGGTGGCAACGTTTGTATCAATCAGGCAAGAGTTTCAGTAACTTTCAGTGCATGCTGTGATGATTTGCCAGCCCGTCATGACTTCATAGATTACGTCTTTCTAATGTGTGGGATTCTGCTGGCACACATGGGGAGAGACCCAAAGCTGTACTCCATCCTGCGACAATTGGATGGCACTTGAGATTTTTACTGACTAAAAAACTTTAAAAAGTAATTTCCAAATCCTCAGCTCACAAGGTAGTTACCAAAAAAAGCAAAGGGCTTAGGAATTAAATTTTAAATCCTTTCCTACTGCTGTGTTCTGTGAAGGTTAATAAAATTTGTTCCCATAAACAATGGCCTGGGAGAAATCTTAGTTGAAATGTGTTTGCTGTAGAAGATAAATCCTGGTTTCAGGCTTCATTCTCAATTGGCTTACTGATACAAGCTTATGTCAGGCGTTTGGGGCGGGAAGCTGTATAAATTAAAGCACTGACCTTAACAAGAGTCATGCAGCTAAAATCCTGCACAGTTCTTTTAAAATGTCAGGGGTTAATGTTATTTAAATGCAGTATTTGGTGTTTTAATTGAGTCATGCTTTGTTGTCTTTTACTGCGCATTAATGCCAATGAAACACTGATTGTTGACAGAAAGTTCTCTTTAGCAAAGTATACAATGACATATCATGCTGCTATAGAAAAATAGTGCACAAGACAGAGCAGTCATACCCTGCCAGAGTAGGAATCCTATACTGTCTAACTGGTGGCAACATTCATTATACACTGACAGGAAATGTGAACTAGTTTTTTTTTCTCGTTTATGTTTTCAGGCTGCCTCTTGAGAGGACTGATAAGACAGAATTGTTGGGTCTTTAGAGAAATAAATTAATCTCAAGATTTTTTTGTCAGGTGTGTCACACAAGTTAGTAAATACACCTTGAAATGTACAAAGCCAGCTCCGAAGGCAGATTTGTTATAGGAGCACCTTCTGATAGCATTTGTAAGCTTGCCTTAGGACACACCAATGGCTTTTTTTCTTGTCTTTGTCTAAGTTTGGAAAAAAGAACTTCATGTTCTTTCTCTGAATAGTACTCAGTGTTAAGTCTCCATGCCAGTTTAAAACCCTCAAGAGGAAATAGGTGCTGGCTTGGCAGGTGAGATATACAAAATACCATAAATTGTGCACTCAAACAAAGAAAGACTTTTGAAGAGGCATATGGGAAGCAGTATACACTGATGAGCTTACAAGAGCTTGTGTACACAATGGGTGGGGTATATTTCATATTGTGATTTTGCACCGTAGAATAACTATTCCAAAATAACTGCCCTTGTATGGACAGCTGTTATATACTTCCTTATTTTGGCCGAAGTAGTCGGCGTGCTAATTGTCTAGTCCCATAGGGCTTTGTTATGCTTTTGAGCTCTGTGCTTTCCAGGATTTTTCTCATGACTGCAGGATGCTTTCTGGAAGGCATTAGAATTTTGTGTCTTGGAGATGAATTTGCAAATATTCATGAGTTACGACTTCTTTTTTTTTTATTTATTTTCTGTAAGCCAATGTCATTTTTGAAGTTTATGTCAGCCAGCCTGGTTGAAGCCTGCAACTGCAAATGGACCTAGCTTACGTGAAACTTTTGATGCATTGTGTAAACTTCCTGATTTTTATACTGTCTTACTAGGTGACACTGGGACATCACACTTGGACTCCTAAGGCAATAATTATTTGAATATTACATGGTAAATGACAAAGAGTATCTGTAGAAAGTCGTGTTAGTCAGAGCAGCCTGTTCAAGTACCTGCCTTTATGGCTTTAAGTAAATATATTTCGCTTCCTCCTAGTATCTAAGAAATCATGAAAGTGTTTAGAATGAGATTAACTGCAGTAGGAGTTACTGGTGAAATTTGCAGGTCTGTGTCTTGCAACATCTACGCTGAGTCTCTCATATACTGCTGAACGCAGACGGGGCCTATAGAGTTCTGACCTGTGGGAACTCAATTCTCATGTCTGCCACGGGCTCAAGGGCAAAAAATAAATCCTTCCAGCTTGCAGATGCTCACAACTGTGCTGCTAAGAGCACCAAGTAATACAGAGGGGTGAAGTCATAAGGAGACTTGTGGGAACCTGCTGTAGCTCAAAGTCTAATAGTCCATGCTGTGTGTTTGTATGTCAACATTTGAGGTGGGTGTTGGATTCCTGAACATGTTAATGCCTTAATTTATTTAATGTATTCTTTAGCTCTCTGTGGTGTATGTGCTGTAACACGTATTGTGCACATTGTACTGAACTCCTTATTTTACACAGAAGCACTTAACAGCAATTAGGTGGAAACAACTGCTGCTTTGTGAACTCTTGAGCCCCTTTTAAGGCAGAGTGTGTTAAATTATTAGCAAGAGAGAAGAGAAAACTTGATGGTTACCAGTAAACTGAAAAGAATTTATTGTTTGGTGTTGTAAATAAACCCTTTTTAAAGGGTGAGCCAAATATCACAGTCTTAGGCTAACTGCAGAGCAGTGCTAGTCATTTGGTCAAAAAGCTCCAACAAGAAAGGCATGTAAAACTGACCAGTTAGAAAAACTGTGCTAGTATTTTCTTAATAGGCATCCTAATTTAGGAAAATAATATAAAGAGGATAGAATAGCTGGAAACAGCTTTAACTGTGAAGGACCAGAAAGAGAAGAAGGTCTGGAAGTCTCTGGATAGAGGACATCAGGCAACTTGTAGCCTTGTTCAGTGGCAGAAGGCTCTGTTTACTTCTAATGAAGGTTTTTGTTTGATTTTAACAATGAATTAGGAATTGGACACCAAATAGTAGCAATGGCTCCCCATAAGAAAAAGAGCAAAAACCCCTTTATCTTGAATGTCCACTGATACTTAAAAAAACCCAAAAAGCCAAAGAAACAAATGAAAAAATTCCCAGCTTACCCTTCAAGATGGAATCTTTTCATCCAGCAGCCCGATTGTAAATTCTTCTAAGCATTTCTACCCATTTTTCTCCAGTACTTTAAAAAATTATTTTATTCTCAGATGAAAAATATTATCTATCTGCAAAGTCGGTTCCTGTTCATCTGTACTGTGTTAATGTCATGCAGTCTATGAAGGTATCTTAATTTACTGAAAATGCAAATTTCCTCCAGTATGAAACACTTACCTTTACAAATGTAACTGCATCGAAAGTCTTCATTAAGTATTAGGGGAATACTTGTTGTTTGTATTGCACTTTAGTACCTATATGATTGGCTGATCACTGCACAGGTAAAGGTAGGAAAATAAATAAATGTTCCTATTGGGATATTGGATTTGCTAGAATTTTAAAAAAAATTGCATAAAACGTAACAGAGAACACCCTGACTGAACTGACTCTGGAGTAACAGTACATTTAAAAGGAAGTAATAAATAGGACCTTTTATGAATGCCTCAGACTTGCTTTCCTGTAAACTAAACTTAGAAGCTGCTGGTTTTCTACATAAATAAAACTAAATACCTTTGTTAATGGATCTACTGTCCATTTTCTTTTTGGGATAAATTTGCCTATAGTGGTTCCTCCGTGGTCACAGGTTCTGACCATACTTACAAAAGGGTGAAGATTCACAAGCCATATAATGCCATGCTCTGCAATGGAAAAGTGGGTTCCTTCCCCTGTCAGAAGCAGCTAGTTTTTCAGTGAGCTGAGCAGAACTGTGTGATTCTTCCTATTTCAGCAAAAATGTTTCTGTCTCACGTACACACACAGCTTGACTTCCTGAAGGGTACAGATTAAATGGTTGGGGTTATTTGAAAAGTGTCTGAAGTCCTCTTCCTAGCCATAAAGAATTGCACTATAAAGATTTATAATTTGAAAGGGAGGAGTTTTCTCTTTTTTGGTGCTGCACAAAAAGGCTTGGTTTTTTTTAATAACTGAAATGGTTTCTACCTCTGTCTGAGTCTACAAGAACCTCTTACAAAGTTCATAGAGTAGTTTTCACCATGCTAGCTAGTCAAATACTAACTTATTTCTTTGAGCAGCTGCTAGCCATCTTTTTCATTAAATGAGTTGTCTAATTCACATCCAATTTAGAGACTATATTTTTATAAACAAGTCTGAGGATCTCAGAAATATATAAATCCTAGGGCATAAGATGAAATGTGGAGAGCTACTTGGGTTGACTTTAGACTGGAATCTGGGCTGAAGAAATTGTTGTGATAGAAATTTCCACATAGCTTCCAAAAGTTGTTTTTTTGGTTTTTTTCCCCAGTCTCCCATTCTTATTTTCCTGTATGTCTGCTTTGTCCCTCTTATTGTGTATGTATATGTATATTTATTTTCACAGTCAAAATTCTGCCTGTTCCAGAATGAAGGAGTTCTCTGTGAGAATGAAGGAAGGAAGAAAGTAGATCCAAGTAGTGCAGCTTTGAGTGTTTCTAGATTTGCCCAAATATTAAAGCAGAGTTTAACCGTTCTGTCAGAAATAAAGGGTCACTCAACTGGGTTGTAAACCTGATAGCCCAGTTTTCTTGATCTGACTACCAACATAAATCAATTCTAAGTGATACTTTAACACATTTTTCCTGCTCCAGTTATTCATATTTTGAGTAGTTAGTCTAAAAGGAGGTGTCCTGTTGCCAAGGACAGCATTATTTTTGCCATTATTACACAAACTTGGCTGCTTTTCTTAAAACAATCAAATAAATTATGCCATATACATGTTAACTAAGTAGTTTCAAGATGGGAACATAAGAGAACTGCAAGGTGATAGAAAAATTAAGGTCATTAAAATCAATCCATTCACTTGGCACATACATGAAAAACAGTGTATGCAATGCACAATAATGAGACACACCAATACTCAGGCATACATCTACCAGTCTAATAAAAGGTTGAAGTGGGAATGTCATCATTGTGAAACCAAAGATCTGTGTCCACAGCAAATGAGAGAGTGGGCATATCCTAAAATTCATCGATTCTCTCCATCTTTAGCCTGCAATACCCAAGAGTGTTTGGTTTGTGAAGGAGCTGTTCCTGTTTTAATGATGGTTACTTAATCTGTTCCATGATGCCACTACATAAGTGGTATGATCTGTCTCATGGGTCATAGAACAAAGTCATCAAATTCATAAATTGTTGCAGCAACTAACTGCAGGAAAGCCACTGGCTTACAAATGGCAAAATTAAAGAATTGTTCAGGTTGGAAGGGACCTCTGCAAGTCATCTAGTTGTGCTAGAGCAGAGTCAGCTAGAGTAGATTTTCCAGGACTGTGTTCAGTTGAGTCTTGAGTATCTCCAAGGATGGAGACTCCACAACTTCTCTGGGCAAACTGTGCCAGTACTCAATTGTACAGTAAAAAAAGTCCTTCCTGATGTTCAGAGGGAACCTTCTATGTTTCAGTTTGTGCCTGTTGCCTCCTGTCTTGTCACTGGGTATCAGAAAGCGGAATCTGGCTCCCTCATCTTCATTCCCTCCGGTCAGGTATTATACACGGATAGGATTCCCCTGAGCCTGCTTTTTGCCAGGCTGAACAGGCGCTGCTCTTTTAGCCTCTCCTCATACAAAAGCTGCTCCAGTAGCTTGATCATCTTTGCCTCCTGCCCTGCACAGGATTTGTCCCAGGATGTCCATGTCTGTCTTTTAGTTGGGAACCCAGAACTGGAGGGTACTGTGAGAGGCCTCACCAGTGCTGAGCAGAGTGGAAGGATCACATTCCTGAACCTGCTGACCACTCTCTGCCTAAAGCAAGCTGTGATACAGTTGGCCTGTTATGCCATGAGAATGCATTGCTGATTCATGGTCAGCTTGTTGCCCTTCAGAACCCCCAAATCTTGAGGGCAAAGCTCCTTTCTACCTGGGTGGCCAGCCATGTACTTGTGCGTGGAATTACTCCTCCCCAGTTACAGGACTTTACGTTTCTCCTTGTTGAACTTCTGGTGTTTCTTCTCTGCCCACCTCTCCATCTTGCAAAGTCCCTCTGAATGGCAGCAAAAAACTCAGTGTATCAGTCACACTTGCAAGTTTCATATCATCTGTGAACCTGCTGAGGATGCACACCATCCCATCCTCCAGGCCATTAATGAAGGTGTTGAACAGCACTGGGCCCGATTATTCAGCCACTTTTTAATCTACTACACTGTCCACTTAGCTTCATTAACTTGTCTGTTATGATGTTACAGGAAACAGTGTCAAAGAGTGCTAAAGTCAAGGTAACACCATCCACTCACTGTTCTTCCTTCATACACCAAGCTAGTCTTCACATTGTAGAAGGCAATGAGGTTGGTCAAGCATGATCTTCCCTTTGTAAATCCATGCTGACTATTCCCAATCACCATCTTGTTATTCACGTGTCTGGAAATGGCTTCCAGGAGCAATTGTTCTTCACCTTCCTAGGGACTGGAGTGATGCTGAAGGGCCTGTAGTTCTCCAAATCTTCCTTTTTTGCCATTCTTGAAGACTGGAGTGATATGTGCTCTGTTCCAGTCTTTGGGAACCTCTCCTAGTTGCCTTGACCATTCAAAGGCCATTGAGACTGTCCTCATAGTGACATCAGCAGTTCCTTCAGCACTTTGAGCTTATGTACAAACATTTCATTTATGTGCTCTGTAATCTGGTTCTTCTTCACTGAGGGTAAGTCTTCCTTGTTCCACATTTTCCAGCTGGTCTCAGAGGCCTAGGATTCCTGAAAGCAGTTTGTACTAGTAAAGACTAGGACATAGGTGGCACTGAGTACCTCGCCCTTCACCAGTTTCCCAGCTCCGTTCATCAGTGGCCTCACATTACCCTTTTGCTGCTCTGGTATTTGTGGAATACTTCCCTGTTTTCCTTCACATTCCTTGCCAGATTCAACTCCAGGTGGGACTGGGCTTTCCTCAGCCCATCCCTCCATGACTGGACAGTAGCACTCTGCTCCTCCTGGGTCACTTGACCCTGCTTCCACCTCTAGTCCCCTTCTATGTCTGAGTTCAGCTGTGCAAATAAAAGGAAATGAGAAGTCAGCGAGAGTTGTTCTTCCATGTTTACCTGTAACTTGATTTTCCTGATTAACAGAGAAAGGAATAAATATTAAGTCATATTAACTGCTACTATGTGCTGCATGTGACCAAAGATCAACAGAAATACAGCTGCTTGTTGGTAAACTCTGAACTGACAGACTTGCAAACACTTTCATTTTGATGGACTCCATTGCCACCTTGAACTCCTTGCATTAAAAAGTTAGGCTACATCCTAAAACAAATGGCTTAATTGTGTTTGTGGCAAGAAAAATTGCTGTATTTTCCTCATCCGTATTTTAGGTTTTGCAGATAGATATGGGAATATATCTCCAGCTGAAGTTTATTCTTACCTGTTTTTCCACATCAAATGAGAAATTCTGAGAATAGTAAGGGAATTGTATAAAAAATTATTTTGTATTTCTGGTTGTTAGAACCTCTCTGCATTTTTTTTTTTAAAAAATTCAGAAAGAAGTGTTGAGTAAGAATGGATAATATAACACATGGATGAAAGTGGAATTTGTAGGAACTGCTGATGTTCAGAAAATGAAAGGGCTGGTAATAGCAATTAATGATTGTGAAGTCTGCTACTCTGTTCTGTAAGATGTTAAAACCGTGTCTGAAAAGGGGAGAAGATTAAAATACATATCGATTGGCTGATAGGCAAAAGGTGAGGTTTAAAAGCAAAGAATTGACTAATATGCGTGGTATTAATTAAACTCTTCTCATCATTGTGAATAAACAAGGGCTGATAACCTGTATCTGTAAATTCCAGAACTGATTCCAGATTGAGTGTATTTCAAAGGTCTATGCCATGTAAACGAGAAATCACCTTCAGAAGAGTATTTTCCGGCAGGTCAGGGGAACCGCGAGGCGTGATGTTTTCTGCTGCAAGATTTTCATTCTGAATTTTCCTGCTGCTTTAACAGGCAACACAGAGTGGATGGATTGATAAGATAGGCCCTGAAGTGTAGAAGTTTGCCAGAAATACACGTATGTCTTCCATGAGGACAGACACCACAGGAAAAGCAAGTGTGTAAATTTATTTGGCTGTTGATAACCAGGTGTGACCAGTTACAAAATACTTGGATTAAACCTGCAAACATGGAGACATCAGGGTCCTGTTGAGAAAGGACTGTAAGGATGGTGCTTTGGAAGCAGGACTCATAAACCATACAGAGATTAAGGTGGGAAATCCTGACCCTACGAAGTGAATAGGAATTTTGGCCTTTTATTCGCCAAGACCTTTGTGACACCCAAGGTGGGTTACTTGCCTGCTAGGATGCCTAGTGCTGTAAAGAATGTTACTCTGGCAACATATGCTTATCGCTGTTTCCCCTGCCTTGGGTGTAGAACTTCTTGCTAGGAGAAACAGTCACAATAGTCAGCACTTCTCTTTGTTTTTTTTCTCTGAGACTTTGAAAGCCCTTTATAAAGTGCCTTTAAGTCATTTTAAGACTGCTGCTCCTATGGCCCAAAGAAGTTTTAAAAGATTTGTCTAAGCTAAAACACTCCTTCCTGTGAGGTAAATAAATATTCTGCCTTCTCATCTTATATGGGTCCCATTTCCCCAGATTTTGTTCTTTCATATTTTGTTACTTAAAATAAAATGTAGACATTAGAAGAATGAAACCTGTGTTAGAAGATTTCAGTGAAGGGGGACAAAGTGTCTGCCTCATGACTGCTTGGTGTTCCCAGCTTGTATTGAGGTTATATATACATATATATATATCTCTCTATATATCTCCACCCACCCCCCCCACACCCCGTTTATTCACAATGATGAGAAGAGTTTAATTAATTAATACCACGCATATTAGTCAATTCTTTGCTTTTAAACCTCACCTTTTGCCCATCAGCCAATCGATATTGACTGGCATTTATGGCCGCCATGCTCTTTGCCAAAATTATCCCTTCTTCATCGCTTCTCCAGTCAGGCCTTGATGCGTTTCTCCATCTGGAGATCTTTACAGGTAGGAAGCTGTGGCTGTCTTGACCAGCCAGTCATCTTCTCTGAAGTGCTGGCTCTCCCGTACAGGGGTGCATTGCTCCATTATTGGTCAGGCCAAAACAGACTGACATTATTGTGACCTGCTAGTTGTTTCTTGCATTCCCAAACATATTCAGACAGCAGTGCTATGTCATCTACAATCTTTTTCACCTGCTTCCCTTCAGTCATATCTGATGCCCTTATTAGAGTTTTCAATTGATTTTTGCTGCTGTGTCACCCAGTCAACACTGTGCTGTGCAGGGTTTAAACAAGAAAAAAAAAAAAATGCTGCCCTGGTTACTCCCTGGGTTGTCTATAAGCTACTCAGGATTCCCTGCTGTTTGTTTTCACGTAAGATTCAATGCAGTTTCTGGCAAAGCCAATGATCTCAATAGCAAAGTTGCTATGGAGATTTATGTTTCTCTTGTCCAAGCTCCTTGAAAACATGAGGAAGTTGATTATCACACTGTTTTCAGTAGTTAGCACTGCTCCGTATTATGTCAAGATATATCAGGCAGGGGAGCTTCATACTGACGGTGCTCTGGCATGTATTTCCAAAGGCCTCAATTAGCAAATTAGCAACCCTACCTCATGAGACAATTGAACAGGTTTACTGTATTTTTGCTCTCATAACCACATACGTTATCTGGTGCTTTTTTATCTAGAGAGCCTACTAGTGCATTAGAGCCAGTGGAATACTAAAAACTGTCATTCACAGAAGTAAACTGAGGGATGGAGTGATTAACTGACTGGCCCCAAATCTTGGTTAAGAATAAATTTTAACATAGACTTATCGAATCCATGTTCTTAGCCCCCTGTAAAGACACCAAAGTGCACTAGGGTTTTTGTGTTGTTATTTCATGTGCTTTCCACTCGCTAAAAGAAAAGGGCAACAAATTCAATAGTAGTCTATAGTTGAGACCTAAGAAAATCCAGGTCTAAAAAAATCCGGTATTTTCTTCCTAGTCAGTTTCAATCAAAATTGATGGTAGCTGGCCTTAGACATGAATATTTCAACCAAGCAGCCAAACAAAAGGCAAAACCTAGCCATAGCAATCTGTACATTAAAACAGTCCCGTTTTCTTCGGTGGTTCAGAGAATCAGGTCCTTGGCGTAGCCTTGTTACAATTTGTAAAACATCTTAATTCTCCGTTCTTTTTTTTTAATGTAGTTGTATAAAGGAGGGAACTAAGATCATTCCTGTTGTGTCCTTCCTAATCCATCATTTCAGCTAGTTACGTTTGTCGTGAAGAACAGCCAGGACTGGCTATGTGCAGTGCAGGCTGAAGAAGACAATACTGAAGGGAAAGTTGGCACTAACCTGATACAAATGTTATCATTTAGTGCAATAAGGAGGTGGTGCTCTGGCGGGCAGTATTTTACTGTAAGTAAACAGCACCAGCAATGAGTTCCTAAAATTGTGTTGAGCCAGCTCAGCATGTGAGTGACAGTTGGATTTCTGTAGCGGTTTTTGACCCGTGACAGTTGGATTTCTGTAGCACTGAAGACAACCCAACTATCTGTTTGCATACACAAGATGCTGACACCCACAGGGCCTGAAAGGATTTTGCTAACCGGGGCTTTACACGTGTTCCTCTTAAAACAGAAAACCCAGCAGAAGCTTTCAACTGTACAACTTTTTTTTCTCTATTTCCCTTCTGGTCATGTGCATCTAGGTCTCTGTTGATGTGACGCCTCTTGTGCCTTTGAACTATCATGTAAGAATTATCCTGTTCAGCTGGGCTGTTCATGCTTTTTACTTTGTCTGGGTTTTTCAGAAATAGTCCAATTTAATATCTGTTCTTACATGGACAGGGAAGGGAGAATTACAAGTGCTGTAAAAACACTCAAAGATAATTATCAACCGAAAGAGGGTGTGAGAGACTGGAAAGTTACTAATCAGAAAAAAGAAAAAAATAGTTTAAATATATGAAATTGGACTTTTTTCCTCCTTCCACAGCTGCCGCTTCTTCCTTAGGGGTGCTCTAGCTAGGAGCCACACCTCTAGTAACGTAAGATATTTTCAGACACCCCAGATTGCATCAGCAAGTGAAAGCCAAAGAATTAACCAAAACATTGAGCTTTCTCTCCTAAATACCTTTATTCCTCCAGAAATGCTTGAAAACAGCCTTCCATGATAGTTTCCCTTTCACATCCCAGGGTAGGTGGATATAACACCTCTAACAGGCAGCAGCGCTGTTCCCAGCCTCCCCAGAAAGAGATCATTCTGCTGTGACAGGGCTGTTTGGAGCACTGTCAATCCTAGTCATCTTTGAGAAGCAGATCCCCAAAATGCTGTTGTCACAGTCACCGTTTGGAGTGGAAACATGCTGCAACTTGAGAGTTACCATAGAATTGTATGTGAGCTATGACAATTTAATGTTTCTACTACAGCAAATTTTAGGCAGGCTGACACTGTCTCTGCTAGTAACTCCACAGCATCTAGCTGATAATGCTTTCACCAAGATTTTACTGTGCTTCAGGAGCTCAAGGCGTTTTTTGCAGAATGTGCAAAACCCGAGATAGTTAGCAACTGAAAGCTGTAAAAAGGCTTTAGACTTTAAATATGGCATGGCACAGACCTTTCAAAAAATATTTCAAGTAAAAGCCCCTCCATATTAGTTTCTGCGAGCTGTGTTTGGCTTAAACATGGATTGAAGTGCACGATAAATGGGAATCCCACTTGCTAGGAGAATGCCACAGGGTAACCAAATGTGAAAACTTAGAGGTGTGGCTGTAAATTCACATACTGGTGACTATGAGTGGATCGGCTCGTAGCACTAAACCAGGCCAGTTTGGAGACTTCCTCTGGGAAGAAGCTATTGTGACCATGTGTCCAAATTGGCAGGCAGAAGGGTTATTTGGTCTGGGGAAGGAGCCGGTGGCCCCAGTGGCTGAATGCCCCATGCTGGGCTCTGCCTGAGGTCCCAGCAAAGCTCAGCTTAGCGAGTCCCATTATCAAGCATAAACAGATGTCCATGGGATGATTCACGAAACTATAATTACACACAATAGTGCAAATGTTTAATTAATCAGGTCTCATGTTCTTATTATCCCCTCACTGGGTTTCACTAATAATGACCCAGAGGAAAATTCTGCTCCCGTCTGCGAATTATATTTTATTTACAAGGTTTTCATTTCTTAGACAGTTTTTGTCTCTCATTCCTGGGTAGTACTACCAAAAAGAAAATAAAATTCTGATGTCCTTTAAAAGTAAAACTTGTGACTGGCCTAAAATTCAAAATTGTGGAGGGCTTTGTGCTTCCTCACATGGTTCCTTTAGCAGAATAAATTAGAATAACTTAGCTCTTAATATGTCTCTTGCCTCACATTCACAGGATGCATAAATATTTGGCTGTAATCCTATCACTAAAGCTGAGAGGAAAAGAAAAGAGGACTTTAAGGAAAAACTGTTCTGGATGAGAAAAGAAAGCAACCCCTTAGAAGTGGGTTTATAAACCATATGAAGGGTTAAATTGCAGAAGGGTGGCTGGAGCCAAGAATGGAGGTCCAGCCTCCTTTGCTGACAATGCCTGTGCCACCCCCAAAAGCCTGCTGCTGCAAAGAAAGTGTTAAAAAGGATACTGCTTGCATTAAGGGGCTGAATTTTCCACTGGGTAATCATCAGTGAAACCCAGTGAAGGGCAAATGAGGATGGCAGGCCTGATTAATTAAACATGTGCTTTGGTGCTAAGAGCAAGATTTATACTATTGGTTTTACAAGAGTCGTTGGTATTAATCCTGCTAGTAGAAGTTTTGAGCTGCTGTTTACCGTTGCCATTTTTCGCTGTAAAACTGGTGTTAAAAGTACAAATGGGGGTTGTGGAGTGTTGCTGTAATGTTGTAGTTTCTCTCTAAATGTTACTCCTGCTCAACAGAAGAGATCTTGCAGTAGGGCTATTGCTTGCATTATTTCCATTTTAATCTCCAGTTCTGGAGGCTTTTAAACCTGATTACAAAAATTTACTTTGGGCTAAAATTCCCTTTACAAAGAGGTCCATCCAAGATGCTGATGTTTGCTTATGCGTACATGAGTGCACTCCCATTTGTACAGACTATCATATGGAAATTTCGGAAAATGGAAAGAAAAACAGCAATGTATGCATTTGTAAGTTATAGGAATGCTCATAGATACCTGTGAGTGATCTGTGAAGCTGCACACTTGGTGATGTGTGGCACTACATTCTTCTAAAGCCACATGTCATGGTCTGTTCAAGCCTGGAAGAGACAAGTGTCATTGCAAAGCATGGAGTAGAACAAAATAAAATTTTGGGGATGACATGGGCTGCTGTACATGGACACTCTCTCCTGTAAGCAAAAAGAGGCTTTTATAAAGCTGTTAAGTGTTTTCATCACTTCCAGGTTGATATGCAGCACATTCAGAAGTATCTGTTTCATGATGTGTTAGCAGAGTAGAAGCTGAATGCCCTTGCACTATAACCACTGTTCCAGAAATGTGTTTATAGGCAGTTCTACTTTTGTTCATTAATATGCCACAGGAAATATAGATGTAAAATCTGAAGTATGGGGTGTGAATTCTTGTGTTGGGGTGGGTTGTCTGTTGCAAATAAGCTTGCTCACATCATGGAGAGCATGAATGGCAACCAACCAGGTCAGTGTCAGTTCAGGTTTTTTTCCTGGTAACACACTCAAGTGTTTACTTTTCCCATTACACTAATGTGGAACGTTTTGTTAGAATGATGCCTCTTCCTCTGGGGTAATTTTTTTCCTTTCTTGACAAGAAAGTCTAGTAGTCATGTATAGCCCAGTAAAGTCTGTAGGCTTTGCAATAACTGTGCAACTTCTCAGGATTGAGGCAAGCTTGCCAGGCTTTGTGGGGGGTCTTTCTTTGCTTCCCTGCAGCTTTGCTTCAGTTAATTTACCTTTAACAGCAATTCTTCCAATGATCATGTGACAGTTGCCTAATTTGTTTTGCTTTTGCTTATCTTTGTACAATCACAGAATATCCATAATTTTACACTTTATAAAGTTATTTTATACTTTATCTGTAAGTTTATATTTTATAGTACAGTTACTCTGTGCAGAATGCAAAATTTATGACCCTGCCATAATGATGTCATTGCTATGTCATTATATGCAGAGGCCTTGGGAATGGGGACACAGCATAGAAGTGTACAGGCGTGGGGTGATAGAAGAGAGGGAATGGGCCCTCTGTGCAGGCTGGCACTGGAGACCCCAGGGCTGTAAACAGCTTACTACTGTCAGGTAAAGAGGCATGGACCTAGGACCTGAACAGAACGAGCTACACGAGCAACAAGCAACAGGTGTCTATCTACTACGTGTAAAATACACCACACAGAGTAATTGGGATGTAACATGAGCTCCAGATCAATAAAGACAGAGCAAAGTGTAGAAATGTGTCACACAGGTGCCACTGCTGACCTGAGGACACGCAGGTGCTGTGGGAGGGTCAGTGTAAAACCAGAGAAAGGGGAGGATAGTAGGAGGCTTTGCGTAATGATTTTTAAACCGTGTTATTAAGGAGATTTATTTTGTGTTAATTAGATAACTTGGACAATGAGTGTTATCATTGCTCTAGCTGGACTGCTTGTTAGAACTTCCTTTTTGTTGCTTAGTCACACTGTAGGATTTTAATTACACTAACAAGAAATTCTAGGCTTCCCTTATAAGATGTGCTCCCCTTTTGCCCTATAATAAATTTTTGAGTGTAACATCAAAGCTCTCCTGGCAAATGAGAAATTGCTGTTTGTTTGTTTTGATAAACACTCCTGTCTCATGAGGGACAACACAGGATTTAAATACTATAGCACAAATAGCACTTACCTTGAAATGGGAAACCAGTTAGAGTTTTCCTACAGCAACACTCTGCCTATATTTATCTTCTAAGGCAGATACCAAGTGACAGTTTTGATGGAAAATTCATTATATGTTTTAAAATACTGAACAGGCTAAGCCAGCAACCTCAGATAAGTGGATCCCTTGATCTAAACTGAGGAAGTTTAGGGAGATCTCAGCAAAGACAGTATCTTCAAACAAGGTCAGCAGCTCTAAACACATGCCTGATGCTGGGGCATCATGTGAAGTTTCTGAAATTATGGGTACCCAACATCTGCACTGTTGATCTGGTAGCAGGTGCTGGCCCCTGCAGCCTCCTGACTCCACAGTATCCAGCAGAGACCTCAGTGCTGAGCAAAAGCTCGGTGGTGCTGCTGGCTGGGTAATGTGGTCATCCCGTACTCTCTGCTAGGGTCATGTCTTCATTTGTTATGTAAGTCACATGTGCTCTCTTGTCAACACCCATGGGTACTGGGGGCCTTGTGCTAAACCAAAATATCCCTTTGAGAGGGAAACTACCCTGAAACCCAGCTAGGCAACGATGCTAGCACGCCAGAACTGTCTTACAGTGATGACAGCTGGTTTTTGTGGCAGAAGCAATGAGATGCGTCGAAGCATCTGGTGAGTGCAGCCCTCTCCTGATGATAGAGCACCTCTGCTGATAGATTACCTGCAGTGTATGCAGGAGGGGTTTCATCTCCCTTGGACCTTGGTCTGTCTGTTTGGGACTGCTAGGTCAGTAATGAAGCTTTCCCTTTGTCATTTCCACTTACGAAACAAAAAAGTTTTGCGAAGTAAGTGGTGACTTTGCCTACCTGTAGATTAATGCAATGATTTTCATGCATCAGGGCTTCAGTTTGCAGTTTGTATGGGTATGGCATGCCTGTGTGAAGACCTGCATCTCTCAGTTCACCATTGACAGCACATCAGTGGATAGAAGCATGACTTCTGAGTTCAAGCAGTGAGGAGACCTGTGTGAATTCATAATTCTTGTTGTGATGGGCTTAATTCCTTGAAAAGGATTTTTACGCATTAAGCGGCTCACTGCTGCAGAGCTGTTCTTTCAGGTGTATCACCATCGGCCACTGGGGAAATCCAGAAGCACTGGGATCAGTCAGACGTGGATTTGTTATGAGTGATATGAGGATGTGTTTAGGGTGGGCACCAAATATGCTACAAACTAAGCACTTTGCTAAGAAGATGGTAATAAGTAATGTTAAATTAGGTGACACTTATGTGAAAAAAGGGGTTTAGTTTCATATGGCAGATAAACATGGACTGAAAAATTTACAAAGTCAACCTGAAGTGTCAGTTGCAGCCTTGCTATTCATCCCTCAAGGAACCAGTCCTGCTGTGTTGTCAGCTTTGCATGACATTGTGAGGAAGTAGTTTAACCTCTCTTGTCTTGGTTTTCCTCATTTACTTAAAAAAAAAGTTATATACCTTTCATATGATTGTATGACTCCAACTAACAATTTGACAGCAACTTTTATGTTTTCAAAGGATCTGTTCTAGAGGAACCTTCCACATGTAAACTTGGAACATTTTTTGATTGTTTTCTGAATGGCTGAAGAGCGAGCGGTACATATAATTGTATCTTAGAACAGATGAAGCAAATTTGTTCAGGTGAATAGTGCTGCTAGGTAGAACTTTCAAGAATATTTCAGTCCCTATAGTCGTGTTGAAAAACATTCCTTTGTGAAGTTTTTAATAAAATCTCATTCCTTTTTTAATGACATTTTAATATGTTTCGTTAGTTTTCCTTCATTTTTAAAGCTACTGTTTTCTTCACTGTTCTTACCATGTTCTGGAGCTTCCAGGCCACTGCCTAGACACCAGCTGCTCTGTGCAATGCCCTAGCAGCTGAAAATGCGCTTAGTAGAGTAATCCATAATCCAGTTTTCGGTAGATGGATAACTTGTGTGGAACTTTTGGTCCAGGTGACACATACTGCCAGTGTCTCACAGCCTGGTTTTGGAATTTCCAAAAATCATACGTATTGGTTTTCTAACTTTGTGAGTGTTACATCCAAGATCAGGGAGCTTCATGCCAGTCATCAGCTTGAAAAAGAGAAGTTGATCTCAGAACATAAAACCAGTGGGTTTTTATATGCAAATTGTCTCAACTTGATTCTATTTGTTATGTGCACACAGAATACCATCTGAACCAGCAATACATGCAAAAAAGGATGTTAAAGGGTCAGTTTCACAGCCTTGAGAACAATTTTAAGTGAGATTGTGTAGGAAAAAGAATCCAGTTATTTGTTTCAAAACATTTCATTAGCTGCCCAACAAACTCAGAGTCTAAAGGGCTATTACAGTTTAGGTTGTTGAAATTATTATTAATAATAATTATAATATTAATTTCTTCTTAAAAATTAGGTGTAGAGGTAAAAAATAAACTTTTTTTTTCCCTCCCGAAGATATAAAAATTATTAGAAAAATAGAAAATAGCATTGGTGAATGTGAGTTAAAAGGCAGGGAAACCAGAAAATTTATGAGAGAAGCAGAAGTTCACAAAGAGAGGTTTGTGGAAAAGGCCAGCTGAGAAACAAAAGAGGTCTGCAATGACCCATTGCTAGTCGGTACAGTTACTATTTATAGTGCAGAAGACATGGCAATTCAATAAATACCTTTGTTACAGGCTTGAAAAAAGCCCCTGCTTCTGTCACGTAATGTTGAACACTTCTCAGTTCCAGTGATAATGAAAGATGATGAAAAAATGTCTTTGAAAATCAGATTGTTTAATCACCTATTGAAAGATCTTATACCAGCAAATTTTAAACAAAATGGCTGAGAACTTCTCTGAGATAGTAACATTGACTTTTTCCCCTAAAAATTAATGTTCAAAGAGAGTAAAGCAAATAGTGAGCCAGAATGCAAAGGGGCTACTCAGCCTGCTGTTGTGGACTTGGTGCCTCATAAAATAATGAAAAATCAGCATAGGCCCTGAATAAAAGAATGCTATTTCAGCTAACAGCAGTCATCACGGGTTAAAAGAATAGGTCTGGGGAAATAACTAGTGTGTTTGTGGCCTTTTAAAATGCTCTTTGATAAAAGCAGTGTGTTGATCCAATAAGCTAAGAAATCTCTGCCACATTTTATTCCGTATTAGCATGCCATTTGCTTGAAAGTCTAGAGTGGTACCAAACCAACATTGCACTTAGCTAATGACAAGGGGCAGGTCTCAGGAAGGTAATTACAAATGACTCCTCATCTCAGGCCACAGACGTTTGACCCAGCTTTATGCTGTTTAACATTAACCTGAGCAATGACCATAACTGTTGCTTGTAAATGGACGCTCATTCCACAAGAAACGGTGGACAGCAATTAGCGATATTGGTTATTTGGTATAGTCAGGATGTGAGAAAACAATATACATTTCCATGACTCTTTCATTAAAGGTAGTCTTCTAATTGAGAGACACTATCATGAAAAAAAGCCCCACAGTGGCTCATGGTTGTCATGAACAAAAAGAGTTGTGCTGTGTTCAGCACCTGTAAGCCTGGCACCAATCCTGCTGCAATATTGCCCTCCACTGATCCCATGGTCCAAGAGGGAGCTGGAGATGGAGAGGGTTCAGGGAGAGGTCCCGGCTGGTGCTGGGCCCTAGAGGGTGAGCTGCACTGTGGAGTGGCATGCAGATTACTCCACAGGACCATTTTCTCTGTTAGCCAAAATCCTAACAAGATTAAGAGATAGGAAATTGAAGTTAGAAAACTTCTGGCTAAAATGGTACTCACTGAAGCAACAGGGGTCATGATTTATACCTGAGGGGAATTATTTTGGTCAAGATTTCTTCTTTCATTTTTTTTATTTTCCAAAAAAATGCGCTGTAGATCAGGAGCATGCATTGGGTAGAAGCACGCATTTCTTAAGGGAAGTTTCCCGTCTTTTGTTATGATGAGTCCATTCTGACATTAAACCCTATTGATCTATTCATAGGGGCTAAAGTCAATATTTAGGCATATCAATAACAGGTCTGACTTTTCAAAATTCTTCATTTGATTTCATTAACCTTAACTTCTGGTTGTTATTCTACTTCTCATTGATTACTTGTAAATATAAAAGAATGAGGATGCATTAGTGATTCTGACTACTGCAAAATTATTATCTGCACCATTATCATGAGGAAATAGAGTTTTGTATGGTCTTCATGTTTTTGCATATAACATTATTTTTTCAGTTTTCTAACACAAGAAGATGATACTCGTAGAGAATCTTTCTTTCCTGACGAGTTACGCCAGTAAATTTAGCAGCAGCTGTTTTGATACACTACGTATTGCTTATTTTTTCCAAAGAAAGTGCTGGAATAATATAGATTGAGAGAAGTTTCATTTACTGCTATGTTGAATTGACTTATATTATTGTTTTCATTTTAGAACCAGGCTTTTAAAAACATCAGGTCTCTGATACTGTCTAAAACCTATTTAAATCTCAGGTTGCTTGAAGCTTTCTCTCTGCTACAGTCAACCTGAGGTTTAAAAGTTGCTCATCTCCTGAAAACATTGAGAAGAACATGGATGTCCAGCTAAAATGCATCCTCACTTCTTCCACTTGGCTCGTCTCTCAGGAATGATGCTAAAACACCAATTGGAATTAAGTCTCTAAGTTTTAAAAAATGTGCTTTAAGAAGATGGGTTATGTTTCTAGCTCAAATATTGCAGTGTGATATGTGCCTGCCCTGCCATGCCAGATATCCTCGGATAAAATTAATAATCGGCCTGCTGCAGGAGTAGGTGTATGAATGGCAGTCCTGCAGAGACCTGTGATTGCAGCTCTTCCTACTGAAGTCAATATGACTCTGCAAGCCAAGAGTGTTCACTTGTCTGTCTTGTAGACAGACTATAAAGAGCAGACTTGGTGTTCCACAGAGTTGAGTTCTGGTTTAATTACATTTTCTGAATGTTTTTGTTAAATGACCCAGGTACCAGACTAATTTCACTGGAACAGGCAAACAACTTCAATCTCTAATTTGATTCCAGCACAGCAGTAATTCATAACGTAAAATTGTAAAACTGTGGTACCTAGTTATGTACTATATTACTGAAGGACAGATGTAACAAGCCTATTGCCAAAAACCTGTGAAAGTCTCCCCTTCAGTCATGGAATATTTCCGCATGGGTTGAGAGCAAAGGATTCACTTCCCCCAGTCCCTCACTGTCATTGTGCGACCTCTGGTATTTCTGGTGATGCTTCCCAGCCAGTGAGCTGGAATATCCACTACAAAGCAAAACCAGGGTTTTCCTTCCCTACGTGGATTATCTCTGTATTATATAATATAGAAATTGAAAGATATTACTGTCAGTTAGGGTCAGATACAGGAAGCCCATGGATGATAATGTCATCAGTAAAGCACTCTGGTTAGGAAGAAGCACCACAGGGTTTTCTTTTCAGTCAAGGTGGTCATATTGATCTCAACAAGCCTTTTGTTACTGCAAAGGAATCCAGCTGGAAATAACGAGGCAATAAGTCAAATTTCACAAGGGTTACAGCCAATTCTGTTGTTCAGCATATTGAGGTTTGTCTTGATCTTGGAACTTGTCTTGATCCGATTGAGGCCTTGGGGTAAATCTGAAGCATTTGAAGGAGGCTGTGCTCTGTCAAGGCTGGATTCAGGAAAATTTTACAGCTGCATAACTGGATGAAATTGTCATCTGACATTAACCAGTAATGACTTTAAATGGTATAAGATATATGGAATATTATATCTATTTATATACATAAACAGTCAAAGTAACCAACATGAAACATAACCCCTTTATATGAATCTTAATGTTTGAAGATGACCTAAAAGATGATGAGTAAAGATTATTTCTTCACATAACTCTGCTGAAGTCCAGGAAGATATAACCACATAGCAGTAAAACCTTGGTGCCATTTGGCATTATTTAGAAGTGAGTGTGAGAAGAGGCTTCCTACACAATTGAACATAGTCTGAGTCACCAGGAGAGGAAACAGGGAGCTAATGCTTTTTCTGAATTGGAGTTTTGCCACGGCTCTCTGTTGATCTGGAGGATGTGTTAAATGAGGTTTTCCACAAATACTGCAAGGAGGTAAAATAAAAGCGGTTTTGGCACAGTTGTTTGCTAAAGGTAGGAAATCGGGTGTTAAAGCCAGTGTATGGGATGTGCAGCCTCTGTGGATGTTGTGCTTCAAAAAAAAAAAAAAGAAAACCTCAAGCAGAATCAAATTTCCTCTTTCAGAGAGTCTAAAGGGAAGCCTTGTATGCTGAGGAGGAATGGGCACTAGCTCCAAGGGACAAGTCTGTAGACAAGACCACACTCCTCCATTTTAATGACTGTCAAGCTTTTACAGAGAACCCATGAGTGGTCAAGCTGGAAAAACCCCAACCACAACAGCAACAACAACAAACCCAACAAAAAGCAAGCAAGCAAACAAACGAAAACAAATCTGGAAAAGAAATCAATACCTACAAAGAAAGAAAATGAGTAGCAACAGAAAAAACAGCAAGGAAAATTCAATTAAAATAAGAGAATAAATGAGCCAATGACCTTTTCTATGAACTCCAGTATTCAAGTTTTCTATAAACACCATATAACTCATGCAAATATGTTGAGCCAAAAGTATTTTAGACAACGAATAAATAAATAAATACCATATGGAGACCAAATTTGTCAGCATGCCAGAACTAACCTTTGAACCGAGCTATGGTTCTAAAGATGGGAACGAGAGAGAAGAGGGTGTGGGGGTTGGGGGGGGGTGGGGGAAAAGAGGGAGAGAGAGAAAGAAGAAAAGACCTTTTGTTTTCGTTATTGGAGAGAGAAAGCTCATTGCTCCAGGGAGTCTCCAGGAGAGTTTGCTGTTCCAGGACACTTTGTCATTGTGGTGGCATTGCTGGGTTCCTGCTCTTTGTCATAGTCCATTGCAGTCTGGGACTTAACTTGACAGCAGCAAAGGGTTTTTCTGAAATGGATTCAACTGGTTAGCATTGCGTCAACCCACCCACGTGCAAAGAGTCCCGAAGTGTCATCAGTCACAGATAATTTTCTGAAAAACATGAACTCCTTGACTTTCTCAGGAACCACAATAACAGCAAAAAAAAAAACAAACCAAAAACAAAAAAACCCCAGATTTAGCAGTGACTTAGTCAATGAAACTCCATTTTTTCTACAACAGTTTTATGATTTTTTCATCCCCAGCCTGAAAACAAAAAATTACTTGAATGCTTTGTTGTCTGAAATGGAGTGGAAGTCAAATCTTACAATTTTGTATACATGTGCCACATTTAGGCATCCCTGTCCTCTTGACAACAGAACTAGGTAACTAAACGTAACCCACAACTACCTCTTAGGACATGCTATCGGAAACTTTGCATATGACTTAAAGATGGATGTGTCTTTTCTCTTATTGCAATAGGATTTTGATTGATCTGCCTAATACCATGGTTGAATTCTCTGATGTAGACCATTGCAACCACAAGAATTTCCAGTGACACTGATATTTATACTTTAGTATTAGTGGGCTTTATGAGAGTGTGGCGGTGTGTGCAAGTTTACCCAGCTGCTGATCACATTATGGATGTAATGGGAAACCTCACTCCACACATGATGTGATAAATGTAATGGGAAACTCTTGCCCGGCTTTGTGGTCAGGGATGGGGGAGAAGCTGTATTCCCTGTTTCTTGGCCAGAGTAAGTACTTGCAAGCAATAAATTAAAAAAAAACAAACGTAAACCTCACCTCATGATCCAAAGGAAGTCCTAAGTCAGGTAGTTACAGTCACTGAAGTGTGTAGGTTGTACACACACATATATATATATACCTGTGTATATGTTAGTAGAGGAAATATTCTCCTGCTGAGTATGAATATGTGAGAGAGAACACTCTTCTGTTGTGATTGTTATGTTCGTGTGGGCTAGAACTAGCTGAGTAAAGACTTAAGAGGTGTGTGGAGAAGAGCGGGAGGGACTGAGAGAGAACTGAGGAGAAAGCATCCGGGGACCTTCAGACAAGCCAATGATTTCAAGGGATAGAACTTCACAGCATGTATTAAAATTAAACCAAGAAAATGAGTTGACTAATGGAAGGAGAATCTTTAATGCTCATGAAATACAATGAACTCATTTAAAGCGTCAGGGGATATGCGTGCAGACTGATTCCAAGCCAAACACTTTGTCTCCTTGTTTGGCAATTGTTAACTTTTAGTATTACTAACTTTTACTAACTCTTAGGGTGAGCAACGCATACATCCTCCTCCTTAGCTGTGTTTGTTTAAATTGGTTCTGGAGGAGAAAGTTGCTGGGATCCATTGTTGTATTCTAATGGTCTGCTGAATACCTAGTAATGAAAATGTGTTTAGACATAAAGTTAAGCAACTCTCATTTAAGAGACAGATCTGAGGGGAGTGGATAGATTCTTGAAGTTCTCATTCATTTTTCTTTGATCAAATTTTGAACTTTCTCAATTCAGTGGATCGTTTTTTATTATTAATTCAAGTTAATCTAAAATGTACTGAAGAAGAGGTTGCTTTATATGGAATTTGGGTCAGATGTTTGATAAACCTGTGTGTTGTTCCACTTTGCAAGAAAAAAAAAGGACTTGAAGATCCTGATGGACAACAAGCTTAACATAAAACACCAACATGCCTTTACTGCAAAGAAGACAAATGGTACCCTGGGCTGCACTGGCAGGACTGATGCCAACAGGTTGAGGAAGGTGATTCTTTTTCTCTACTCAGCACTGGTGGGGCCACGCCTGGTGTCTTGTGTCTGATTCTGGGCTCCGTGGTCCAAGAGAGACATGCACATACTGGAGAAAGTCCAGCAAATGTCCACAAAGATGGTTAAGGGACTGAAGCATCTCTCCTATGAGTAAAGGCTGAGAGAGCTGGGATTTTTCAGCCTGGAGAAGAGACGGCTCAGAGGAACCTCATCAATGTCAATAAATACCTGAATGAAGAATGCAAAGAGGATGGAGCCAGACTCTTTCCAGTGGTGCCCAGTGACAAGAACAGTGGCAGCGGGCACAAACTGAAACACAGGCGGTTCCCTCTAAACATCAGGAAACACTTCTGCTCTTTGAGGGTGACTGAGTGTAGGCACAGGTTGCCCAGGGTTGTTGTGGATTCTCCATCCTTGGAGATAATCAAAAGCAATCTAGACATGGTTCTGGGCAACCAGCTCTAGGTGACAGGGAGATTGAACCAGATGATGACCTCTAAAGGCCTCAAACATTCTGTGATTCTGCTACATGTGTGAGATTCCTGGATGGTTATTTATTTCCTGCACAATAGGAAATCTAGTTCAGCTGCCTTCAAATCATTTGCTGTTTTCATAAGATCAGTCGCATTGGGACTGATATTCTGTCTTTGTGATAGACTTCTAATTACAAGGTATTTCTTTTGCATCCTACAACATGGTTTCATTCCTAGATAGTTTATAAAGGGTTAAGGAATGCTTACTAAAGGTGAAAAAGTGGTATAGGCCTTGTAGTAACCAGTGATATGGAAGGTTATAAGCATGTAAAGGGGAGATGTAATGCATGGTTTTAATAATGGTTAGAAACCTATTGACTGGATTTTAAAACAATTGATTATTAACATCTATTAATCATTTATTGTTATTAATAATTTATTGTTATTAATCATTTAGTAACTTTCCATTCGCTGTTTTACAGAGAAACTTGATATAAAATTGTGCCTCCAATGAGAATAATGAAATCAAAGTAAATGCAGATCATTAGAATCTGACTTATGAATGAAAAAATTGAGTTTTAATTACTATTTTTTGTGCCTCAACCTTGTATCAAGATCTGTAGGCCTGATTAATTTTGACTCGTGCAAATTTTTATTTTATGTACAATCACCTTTCAAACACATTTTAGTCTGTCAATTTATACAACTTAGATTGTCCCCAGAAATTTTTCAAGAACTCAATTTTGTAAGGGAATTCAGGAATTCTCTCCAGGAGCAAAACCTTGATTAGAAGGCTAGGTTTTGATGCTTTTGCTTTAGATGCAAAGAGGAATATTTCTTGAGTATGAGCAAAAATTGAGTGGACAAGTTTGATTGGTATTCCAAGAGGAGATGTTAATAAGCATACCATGAGTACAAGCTGAATCTGGGCCTGGGTTAGGGGGAAGCGATTGCACAGTCCTTCTGTTAATTTCATAAAAACATTTGTTAAGAGGGACATCTAGTGGGTCATCCGGTTCAGCAGCCACAGCACGGTTGTGTTGAATTCCTACCCGGTTGAACGGTAAAAGGGTGAAAGGACAAAAGGCATAGTGTGGAGGCTGAGCTGCTGCCCAGCACACCGCTTTCCCCTCCCCCAGCTCTGCTGTTGTGGGCACAAAGGTTGGTTTGCCTGCAAACAGGTTTTCCAACCTGAAGCTCTTCTCTGTTGACAGTATTTTGGTTGACATCAGTTCAATCTGCTCAGAGGTAATTTGCTTTCCATTTGGTGCTACTCAGGTAGCAAGAGTACAAAGAGAAGAATCCCTTAACCCACGCTCCTTCCACAATAAAAGGAGCAGAATCACTGAAAAATCTTCAGTTGGCTGGGCTAAGGCCTGGATGAACATTGGAGAAGGAGAAAGTCTCTTTCTTGCCATTGTCAAGAGTTGCCCTTCCATGGTGGGAGTTCAGCTCCATGAGATCATCAGCCTGTGCCCTGGATTCTCTGCTCTACTCTGGGATGCCAGAAAGAAAAGAAGGTCTATTCTGCCCTGAATGTCTCCAGCTGGCTTCTCTCTGGGTTTTTATCTTCAGGCCGTGTAGGAAGAAGGCAAGGAACGGGCTATGTCTGCTCCCTGGCTGACTCCTTGCCATGCTGGGCTGGTCCTTTCCCATGGGATTAAGTGCACCATTGGGTGGCTGTACTGGTGTATGTGGGGAGACTTCTCCCCGTTGCTGAGCCACTCCCCAACTCCTACTACTCGTAGCAGTGGTTTTATGTCTTCCTCTGCCAACTGGCTGCTAGAACCCTCGCCAGAGTCTGTAGGTATGGGTGTGCACTCCACAGCCTATGAGCCATCCTGCTGCTCACTGCAGGCTCAAACAAAAGGCATTACATCATATTTTGTTTGACAGTAAATGCTGCAGTACACATGCATGTTGCTCAACAGTCATGGTGCAGCTCACGGATATCCCTCATTGTTTCACAGCTTCCTGACATGTTCTCCATAAACACCAAAACAAGCTTCATCCTGCTTTTCCACAACACCATCATGACTTTACAAGTGTCTTGTTTCAACATTTGGTATAAAGCCTCCTTCTAAGCCAAGAAAATTTCTGTATACCACACCAGGACTGGTTGAGTTGGCTATTTTTGTAACAGCAGCAAAAGCAACAACTGTAGCATTGATAGGCAGAAATCCCATCACAATCACCACCATTTTGACACAGAGATCCTGGACTTAGAAACATGTATGGAGTATTTTGCTTTCCTTCCTGCTTTAAGTTCCAGTCACTTAAGACCCCAACTCCATCATTTTGCACTGTAAATAAAGAAGAGTGACGTTGCTTTAATTAATAATGCCTCCAGTATCATTCTTGCTGGGGAGACTATCCATGTAACAGATAACTTGAATGTATGGTATTTTTAATCCAATATAATCTTTGACCAGAAGGGAATTTTTACCTTCAACACAGACCAATTTCACCATAGTGGACACATCCCTCTGTAAAGCTTGATCCCCTGACCAGTCCTGAGGGCCAGAATGCTCTTAGCACTCTTTACGTGACTTATGCCTGGTTGTGGTCTAAACTTTGCAGGGCTGGTCCTCTAACTTATGGGAGAATATGGCCTGCAGGCTCAGAGAAGCTATTGAGTAACTTGATTATAAATGGTGGCAAAAAGAGATGGCTTCCTGAAAAGGATGAGTCTGACAATTTAACTGAAAAAGAAAATTCTACTCCTTCCACCCTCTTACTAGGATTATGGTTCAGCTGCTTTGGCCTTAGCAGGTGTCCACATGGAGCTCCCTGTCAGCTGCCACATCACATCTCATTCACTTCTGCATTGTGTCATTGATCTCACGGACAGAACAGGCGACTCAGAGAATTTCCTTTGCTGCTACCTGATATACCATTATTCACCTCTTATCATTTTAGCAAAGCAGTTACACTGCTGTCAGAGGTAATGGAGACCATGCCACTAAGAAAATTGGCTGTAATTTATTTATCAACTGTTTCTACATACCACAGAAGAGACCATCTACTTTACAGCTGGGTCTAAGGTATCTGAGAGCCCTTGAAGTTCATGGTTTTCCGGTATTCTAAGTTCTACTTATGGCTTTTCCTGTATATGACACACAACACCACCCCTGTGGTCTTCGAGGCCGATTTCTTCCTTGCTTTCTTTAGTCACAAATCATTCTGAGGCATCCCTTAAGTGCATTTGTATTGTTAAGTGCACCGGCCTGATTTGGTGTTAATTCAATTTGAGTGCCTTTAATATCTTGCGGGAGTGAGGCAGTGCATGAGAGCTGTACCTTGTAAAAACAGGTTCCAGGTCCGCCTGAGAGCAAAGCACCTTTCCCACAGCAATTTACCAAAGTTGCTGATAAAATTTTCATAAGGAAACCTTTTTAGTCTGACCCTATTGTGTTATTCTACCATTAAGAGTTGAGGAACTGAGACTGTATTCTGGTGACAGTTTATCACATTCTCCATTATTTTAGTGTATAGACAGCCTACTGATGGGTCACAGCCTATATCCCATCCTCTTACAATGTGGAAATGGCTTTCAGAGGCAGAGCCTGCAGGCTCGAGTATGCCAGTTGCAGCAGTGTGCGTCAATATAACTGAAGTGAACTACAGATAAACCAGTCACCTCTAACCTTCAAATGATGGGAGATGGGACATTTTAGTGCATTTGGGGCCAAGCGAGGAGAGGGAAAAACAGAAATAGACCTAGGAATAGATAACCCTAAGGAATGTGTGGAAGAAACAATATCATGTTTTGTTTAAGGAAAAGGTATTTGACTAGCAATCAGAGATGAAAAGCCAGCTTTAATGTATCTGGGATAAGCAAATTCTATCTTCATGCACAGGGACTAATTTTGCTCTCAAATGAGTAACTGCAAATCCTAAACAACTCCAATGTTAACTAAAAAAGTTTATCAAATAAAGGCGAACCAGTCGCCCACCTGTCTTGCAGATTGCCTCTCTACGCTACTGTCACTGCCAGACTTCGGAGAGCAGGGATCTACAGCAAGGAAGGTGGAGGGGTCCAGCTGCTGCACAGGTGATGTTCCAGGATCTCTGTTCTGTCATACTATATGCTCGCATTTTTTACAGCTGTTCCAGAAAGCATAACCAAAGTAGTCTGGATGCCATCTGGAGACACACACATCTACCTTCTGAATTACTACCTAGCATTTTGAAGCAAAACTAACAATTCGGTTCTGAAGGACACAAGGAAAGAAATAGAGGAGAAGAGAAAGGGAGAAAGATAGAAACTGGAGCCGGGGTAGAGAGATGGCAGACTGAGAGGGAGAAATAGAGTAAAAAAGAAGGAATGAGGAAGAGGAAGAAAGAAAGAAAAACAGAATTGAAGGGAAAGAAAGGAAAAAAAAGTAAAGAGAAAGAAAAAGAGAGGAAGAAAGGAAGGAAAAATAAGAAGGAAGGAAGTGTGCTGGTTTTGGCTGGGATTGAGTTAATTTTCCTCATAGTAGCTGGTGTGGGGCTGTGTTTTGCATTTATGCTGAAAACAGTGTTGATAACAGTTTTTGTTATTGCTGAGAAGAGCTTACACACAGCCAAAATCTTTCCTGCTTCTCATACCACCCCACCAGTGAGTAGGCTAGGGGTGCAGAAGAAGCTGGGAGAGGATGCAGCTGGGACAGCTGACCCCAACTGACCAAAGGGATATTCTATGCCATATGACATCATGCTCAGGATATAAACCTGGAGGAAGAAGAAGGAGGGGGACAGTTGGGGTTATGGCGTTTGTCTTCCCAAGTAACAATTACATGTGAGGGAGCCCAGCTTTCCTGGGGTTGGCTGAACACCTGCCTTACAGTGGAAAGAGGTGATTGAATTCCTTGGTTTGCTTTGCTTGTGTGCACAGCTTTTGCTTTACTTATAAAACTGTCTTTATCTAACCCACGACTTTACTCAATTTTACCCTTCCAATTCTCTCCCACATCAGGCCATGAGGGGAGTGAGTGAGAGGCTGTGTGGTGCTTATTTGCCAACTGGGATTAATCCATGACAGTCCTTTTTGGTATCCAGTGTGGGACACGAAGGGTTAGAGATAATGACAGATTTGATTGGAAAGTTCTAGATTGAATTTATAGTTGGTATTGCTGTTTAGCTATTAATTGGTAGGCTTCTGTGCTTGCCATGAGGCTTGCTTGCCTTACTGTGTGTTAGAGTCTAGTGCTTGTTAGTGGCTGCTTTTTGCTTTCGCTGCTTGCTGTAGTGCCATACTGCTTATCATCTTACTCTGCTTACCTGGGAATATTTTGATAACAGTAATACTGATGCATCTGGGCTGGCAGATGTCCAGGGCATCACTGCTGTTTCTGTTCTGCTGTACTGGATTGGCTGGAACTCCTGCGCGCACTTGAGTTGAAGGGACTGTGACCTGTGGATGAGTCCACATGGCAGCAGGACACCCCAAAGCATCTGTGGCTGTGGGTAAGTCCATGCCAGAGCAGATGTATTTCAAAGCGTTGTAGCCATGGACATGTCTACGCTGCAGCAGGTGTACCTCTCAAGAGATTGTGGCCCAATAGTAAGTCCATGCTGGAGAAGGAGCGCCTCAAACCATCAGTGGCTGTGCATGAGGTCATGCTGGAGCACCTCAAAGTGTGTGGCCATGGGTAACCCCACAACAGAGCAGGTACCTCCCTGGAGAGACTGCAGCCATGGGCAAGGCAGTGTTGGAGCACGTTCACTCCTGAAGGGACTGTGGCTGGGGGTAAGGCCCTGCTGGAACAGGTATATCTCTGAAAGCATTGGAATAGGTGCATCTCAAAGCAGCTGTGGTTGTGGCTATGTCGGTGCCGCAGCAGGTATACCCCTGAAAGACTGTGGCTCATAGACAAGGCTCCACTTGGAACAGGTACACCCCAGCAATGCCCTGGCCATCTGCCAGCCTAAGAAAATGAAGGAAGAGAAATGGAGAAATAAAAGACAGAAAAGACCTCTGGGTTTTACACCAAATTTATCTGAGGCTGAAACAGAGACTTAGCCAGTGTGACACGGCTGTTCAGCATAGGTGCCCAAATACTGAGGCTGGATTGTTTGAATACAAGGAGCATTTTCTGTAACCTAGCACACGATGGTAAATTTGTTGCACTCTAAACTGCCTTTGAGAGTCTTGCCCTACCTACCAGTGTGGCTTACTGTCAGTCGCTGGTGGGTGAAAGCCTTGATACTGCATCCCATGGAAGTCAATGGGAGCACTGCCTTTGACATCAGTGAGTGCTGGTTCACTCCAGGTGAAAAACAATAGCTTTGCTCCTAGTCGGGCCAAACTGATGAATAAATCAGAGCCTTGAGTGTGTGGAGTCAGGGCTGGTTGTGAGTGTCTCTTGCAGAGGCGTTTTACAGTCCAATTATGTGTGACCAAGGCAATCTGATTAATTATTGGATAAAGCTTGAGGCAAGTACAGAGTTACAGATACCAGCTAGCGAACTGTATTACAGAGGAATTTATAATACGTATGGCTATCAGCTTCTTGATCTTCAGGAGTATTCAAGGAAGATGGAGATAAGACAATTCTTTCTGTGTTTTTGATAGGAGAGGAAAAAGAAAGAACGCTTGCAGCTCTCTCTCTCTCTGGCACTCAGTATTATGCTCGAACATTGTTCTCTACTTGCAATTATTTTTGAAGAAGTATGTGAGTTCTCAGGGAAGATGACTGAGTACGTTGAATACTGTGTACATCCCCTCCACCAAATCATGAAACTTGCACTACGGCACTGTGTTAGGTGTTTGCACGCTGCCCTGCTGCACATAAACAAGGCAGAAGCTGCAAAGGGCAGGGTAAACCTCCCCATAGGCCCTGGGTCTTTGCAGCCTTTGCTTCATCTCCGTGCACCACTGAGGTCAGTGCTTGTACTGCAGGGTGCTGTGGAAATGCTGGACTATCTGAGGAAGGTGCTTGCAACCTTGATTCAGCCTCAGCTGTTTTTTTCTAGTCTAGGTTGGCCTTTCGAGTGACCCAGTCTCCTCACAGTTTTTCCTGAGTTCTGCATAAGGCCTTGTGACAAAACTATGTTTTATTTTTTAAGTAATACTGAGATAGGCACAGAGTGTTAGTGATTTCAGAAGAAGAGAAAGAGGAGCTCACCAGGATGTTCTGGGTGACCTCCTGCCAGCTATGTCTCTTTGAACTCCAGTGAGCTGAAGTGGCTGGGAAGAGAGGGTTCATGAAGGTAAAGGGGCAGGTTATGTGCCACAGCACAGCAGGGCCAAAAACTCTTGGACCTTCAAGATGCATAGGTAAATCCCACAACAGCATCTGCAGCAGCTGCCCCAGACGTTGTGAGTGAGTGGGTTAGCAGGCCCTTTCTGATGGATCAGTGGTAGGTCAAAGAAAGGCATGGAGGAAGAGTCATAGTTTCACCCTTGCTTTCACACTGTAAGGCAACTTTAGGGACTCAGAGGGTTACACTTGTTGGAGCAGGTTCTGGGGTTTTTAAGAATTAATGGGTGAAGGTTATTTGCAGTGAATTTCAGGGGAGGAAAGTCTATATTGGCAGGGTTTGTGCTACCCTTCAAACAACAGAGAGGGAAGGATATATGAGAGATGGGACAAAGCGCTGTGCTCCAGAGTCTTCCAGCATTGTTTTGCTTCCATCTAAAGATAAATAAATGCCTCTGTGTATGGCGCTTTGAGAGGGAAAACTCCAGCTCAATCAGGGAAATAGTCTTTGACTTCTTAATCCAGTGAGAAATGGAAATGCTCTTCTCATTCCCTTCCTCTTCATTAGTTTGTGTACATCAGTTCTCATCATGTTTACCTGCGAAGAAGTGGTTTCAGTATGACTGCTATCTTTGTAGCATTTTCTATAAACACTTCAAGCCCCATCATATAACTTAGATAGAAGCTAAATAAGCATTCAAATGAAACAAAAAACCTCAGGAGATCTTGCTGCCAGGACATAAGTTGTGCAGTCAAGAGAAAAATAGCCAAAGAAAGAAGCTATGGGCCGTGCCGCACACTATCAGAGGCACAGGTGTTTCCCATGACTATTTTGAAATAAGGCCTGAGCCAAGCCCTCTCCACATGGTTTCAAGTGGGAATACATCTTATTGCTCAAGATGCTGAAAAATTTGAGTGATTTACACACTTCTAAACCTACTCTGCACTTCCACCATTAATCATACACAATCCACAACAATGTCACTCTCTTTGAGCACCATGATGGAAGTATCTGTGTATCATATATTCAAATTACATTGTATGCTTGAGGGAGCTCATGATTCCCTGAAAACTTCTGTGGCAACATGGTTTGCAGGCTCCACGCGCTACATGTGAACCATCTATTGTGTATGTGACTGGAAGCTTGAATCCCTGCCTGGGATTATCTGAAAACTCTGGAACTTGCCAGCAGGAAAATTTACAGCTAAACAATTATATTGTTGAAACTCTGACAAATCCACCCCAGTTTATGACTTTGAAAATAGGGCTAGGTGTGAGCAACTGAATATATTATACACCATAACATGGCCTCCTGGGGGCTGCAATATAGAATCTGTTTACTTTGACTGACACTTTTCATTTTTCTTTTCTTCCAGACATTATTGCTGCAAATGATATCTCTGCTCAATATGGATTTGTTCTTTAAAAAAACTGTTTAGATATTTGGATAAACATCTTCTGAACAAGTTCTTTTATTATGATGATGATGATTTTTGGAAGCAATCCGGCAATAATGCAACAGACAGGAGACACAATGAGTAAAAGCAAGCAAACCTGCATTATATTGATACATCAGATTACATGGAGGTGGGACTTCCAGAACTTCTCTCCAATGTAAACTAGTTCTAAAAATTCCAAATCTGGACACAAAGGAGTATAGATTTTTTTTCCTCCTCATCAGTTTTCTGTAAACAGAAGTTTAAATCCCCCCAAATAAACTGGTGACTTGTTGCCGAGGGTGAAATAAATTGCAATCACGCACAGAATGACATTCATTCTACTCAGACTCCCACAGCAGGCAGAGACATTCTTGCAAAGTACAAATACTCAGAAAAAGGAAAATTTGTTGTTAAAGCAAATAACAGTATTTCCAGATAGA
Organism: Bucorvus abyssinicus; assembly: GCA_009769605.1. Classification (NCBI taxonomy): domain Eukaryota; kingdom Metazoa; phylum Chordata; class Aves; order Bucerotiformes; family Bucorvidae; genus Bucorvus; species Bucorvus abyssinicus. Next base: position 34,538,059 of record CM020063.1, read on the forward strand.
ATCAGCCCTGGGTCATGCAGAGTGGCAGCATTTTTTTTTTTTTTTCCTGCTATATTGGTAACCGAAATTGGAAATTCACTACAATTTTCCAGTTCCTCCAGGAATTCCAGCATCTCTGATGTAGAATTCCAGAACAGATGGCAATGACTGGTGACCATGTTGTACACTGTCACATTAGCTGGAAAAGTGATTCTTTTATTCTAGTTCTATAGGAGAAAAAGTAGATGAGCAAAATTTATTTTCCAGAGCATTCCTTGATTGACAGGGACCAAAGAGCAACTTCTAGATAAAGACATGGCTGAGAGATGGCAGTTATATCAAAGTGGGCTTGAGTTGTAAAACACAAAGTGTACCTTCTAAGTATGATTTTGTGAACAGAGAAAGCATATTTTGGTCTGACGCATGTATCTTTTACCTACCTTGCTCCTGCCACTTGTGTCTCCTGCCATTTGGGAATATCCCAAATGGTCTATGCTTCTGTCTTTGTTGTTTTATAGTTCATTTTGTAGAGCAGCCAATGCTGACATTTATTTCTGAGTGTGAGGGTTGCTTATGGTTTTGATGTCCCTGTACTGCACAGTACTTGCCAGGTACTTGGAGGGGACACTGTGCTTTCTGAGATCATTAAGAAGAAAATTCCACCTGGTTCCTGTTGAGGAGGGATAATTTCTGTGTTGACTTCTTGCAGGACCTGAGAAATGCAGAAAAGCTGCTGAAGTAACTTCAAAGCTCATATGGAGAATGACAATGAACTGTGACAATATACTTCAGTTTCTCTAGTGCCTTCATGACTAACAGTAATGACCCTTGCTGTGCAGCACATGGGGAAACAGGAATGCTGCACAGGGGTTTGGGCTCTGTCTAGACACTGCAAAATATCCTCTATGGTTGTTTCAGAAGACACTTAGAGTGGATCTCAGAGAAGCCTCAGCTCCACCTGCTTACTATGCTGTGGTGTAGCTCTTGCTCTGGTATGGAAATCAGGGATGACATAGACTAATTTACTTTTCACCTTTCTCCCTACTCTAGTTCCCCATGAGCAGGTTCCCTCTGGCCAAGTACCAGCAGTGTGCTCTGAACTGAGAGGATGTAGCCACAGGCTGAGGACATTGCTCTGTACAAATACCTGGCATTCTCTTTCTGGACTAAGACATGTTTCCAGTCCTGAGTTGTTATGCCCTCGTGGAAATTCTCCCATTAGGAGGGAATCCCAAGAAATTAAATTAGGGCAGCACTGGTACAAATGTAACACATGCAAAAGCTCGCATTTCTTTATTGTCCTGGATTTATGTTGTTTATGTTTTGTGATGTAAACAGGACTAAAGGTTTAGGCAATAGATGGCATCTTGAAAATAAAAATATATAAGCATGTCACACATCATATTTTCAGCTTTATAAGAGATCGTAAAAGCCTGGAAGAAGACAACAATGGGCAAGTCACTTAATGATCTTTTCATGCAATGTCTTGCACATATTTATTGCCACATGAGAATTTTCCAGGCTGGTCATGTGTTTAGAGCTGTCCCTACCAGTGATCAGTGTGTGCTAACTATGGCTGATGCTTGGCTGAGGACTCAAAAGAAAAAGACACTGAGCAGTGCCTGTGGCAAAGTGGCTTCCTATTTTTGACTTAAAGCTTCAGTAAGTTAAAGCACAGGCTTTCTAGTAAAGGATTGTTTCACCGGAGAATATTCTACTGTCTCATCAAGTACTCTGTACTCCAAGCAACATTATAAGCACAACAGATAATTTACCTTGTACAAAGTAAAGAAATGTAATGTTGTAGAGGAACTCAGTAAACTTGCCTGCTCGAGAGAAGTATGTAGTTTGCTGGCTGACCCTGATAGTCATTTACTTAGGGTTCTCCCTGAAGCTTTCAGGCTGGGAAAAAGTGAGGGTACTGGGCTGAAAAAAGAGAAAAGCACCCTCAGTTATTCCCATCTTGCATCCACCTCAGATTCCCTGCCATTCTTTCTTTTCCCAACTTCATGCAGTACAAGGGGGGAAGATGAAATTAGGGACTCTATGTAATTACCATTTATCCCGCCTGCATCTCTCACAACCCACAGAAGCTCAAGCTTCATAAGTAAGTGGAATCAAAGAGGGACCTAGTCATCACTGTCCAGTTGTTCTGAATTTTGTTTATGTAATTTATGGCAACAGCTAGCAGCAGACACGGTGTGGTGATTTGCTGAGGCTGTGTGTGAATAGTGACTTGGTTGTAACGTAATCCTGAGCAAGAGGCTATGGAGAATCTACCCAAGGCCTAGACAGTATTTAAAACCTGCCATTCACCCCAGAAAGCCCCTCCTCACTTTGACATACCATGTCAGCTCCTTAAATCAAACCTCTCGGACTCAGGAATGAAGTAAATAAATTATAAGCTTTATTGATTGTGTCTGCTGTGTGAACGTTCTTTAGCACTGACTAAGCCGTTCAAACCGTTGTCCCAACATGGATCAGGCTCCCCGTAAAACCTGAAATGGCTACACAAGAGGAAGCAGAAATGTCTTCTTTCGTTGATCCAAGGTTCTGTCAGGGAGGGTTTTGATCTCTACAACTTTACAACATCCATATGGTCAGGAATGAATTAGCTGGCTCCTTTCAGTGGGATACAGGATCAGAGTTTTAGATTGGACAGAAGCCCACTGTGATACAGTACTTTAAAAATTTTTTTTCAAATGAATATCAGTGACTTTTTCATGATTTTTGGAACTGTGGACTCAGTTTGTCTCTCGCTTGGCGTGTTCTCTCGTCTATAGGACTCTGTTGACTTCAGCTAAATCACTGGTATAAATGCATCTCGGACTTCTCTTCCAACTAATGGAGATAGTGCTGGTGGTTGCTGGTTAGGGGTTATTTTGGGGGAAGGGATTGTTTTTGCTTCTGCTTTAAAGTAGGAGGTGTGGTAAATCACAGACATCTTTCTTGGGATGGAGATAATAAATCACTCTTCCCAGGTGAAATCTTTTATTTATGCCTTGAGATTCCATTTCATTGAGGAAAGGTATGTTCTTTTGGCTTCACCCAGGCTGCACTTTAGCAAGTGATTCAAATCAAGCTGACACTTATTAGTGAGCATGTTGAACACTTTGCTCTCAGGCCCTTTACTGGGCTGCCACCATTCTCCATTCTTCACAGATGTTTCTTCTCCTCGGGTTTCATCTGGAAGCAAAATCACTGCCTGCTCCTCATGTCACTGGGAAGTCAACTGCAAAGGGCAGCTTGATTTTAGAGACAATGGATGACTCCCACTAAAATACAAAGAATAAATAGAAAGGGAAATGAAATAATACACTCACAGGTCAGCTATAATACACTCCCTAATCAGCTTGAGCTCGTTCTTCTGGTCTGAAAGTGACCAAGCATACCTCTTATTATCATTATTAGGTGTTGAGCCCTGTCACCACACTCAGTGTACACATTCAGTAGTAGTGGCTCCAAAGAGAGTATCAGCAATATCATACAGATGGCAAATTATTTAATTGCAAAGCCCCCACTGTTATTGTAAGATGGTGTTTATTTGAAGAAATTTAAAAAACCCCAAACAAAAAAACCTCCACAAAACCAAATCTTGACCAAAAGAAATAGTTACTCAGATAAGTAGTTCTGGATGCTGTCCTTTCTCCAGGAATGCTCTAAGTTAATCTCTACACACACCATTCTTGAATTTTCTTTGCACGGCATGCATTTGTGTACCACCCTGAGAAAGCATGATTCAGGGGCAAGGGCCTGCAGCTAAGTCCTGCTGCCAGGGAAGAAGGAAGTAATGGCAGAAGCTCACTTACATAGCCTATTGGTTAAATTTAGGTTTATTTGTGTCTTGAAAGAGATGTAACATCTCAACTCTCCAGATCACAAGTAAGTGTGATTTATGTGCCACAGAAGAAAAAAGAGGCAGCAGACCTAGAAAGCTGGTAAGCTTTGGAAGACATCTGGAACCTCTGCCCAGATGGGAGATTCTCGTGGTATAGGTCATATCTGCATGCAGGCTACATGTCACAACAGAGGGGTGGTTGTTGACAGGTATAACAAGCTGCATGTGTCCAGGTGACCCTGTAAGATGCCTGGGAACTCTGAGCCCTTCTGGCAAAGGCAGGAGTGTGTGGTCATTCCAGCTGATACGGCAGGGACCCATTGCACTGACCATTTCTTACTGCACAAAACTTAGCTTCCTGCTTGCTTTGTAACCTAGCACAAACTGGAAAGAACCTGCAGAAAAATGGAGGCTACCTATTACAAAGACCTGATTATTTTCTTAATTCACTTTGTGGCCATCAGGGGGCCCCTACAACAGTAAGTGGAGGAGGCAGCTTGCTGTTTCTAAAATGTGAACTTCGGCATCATTGTCGAAAATGGAATGCCTATAGTAAGGAAACTTACTTATGAGTTAGTGTGTGCTGGAGTTTGAAGGCTCAAGTCCTATTTATACACAAAGAGGGACTATGCGAAATGCATAACCTGGAAAGGTGACCCTGCCATTTAAGCAGTTATGCATGGCTAATAAACAATGGAGGGAAAAGGTCCCCTTTAAAAAAACCGGGTTCTTTTCATTAAACATTATAATAATCATAAAACGGAAGACAAACCTGCTAAGGCAAGGATAGTGTACTTGTATTTCTTCTATTCCTTAAACATTTTATTGTATTGCAATATAGCCAAATATCTCTCTAACATGCCAATCATTTTAAGACATTAACATAGATACAAAATTTGTATAAAACTGTAACTAATAAATCTTTCAAAAGAAACTGTTCCTATCCTCTAGCAAGGGAGACAAAACAGCGAGGCTGCTTTGCAATGGAGGAAGAGCACATTCCCCAGCCCCGAGTTCACTGTGGAAGGTGCCAGCCACAAACTCATTTCCCTGCAATGTCACAGGTAAGCTAGCTGACTGCATGTGCAGTGATGTGAAGCTTGGGTTCATGGGCACCTTGTTAATTAACAGGAAGCTGAGCAATAGGGAATTCACTATGAACATCTGAGGACCTGCTAGGAGCGGAGGAAAGTGACTGACCAGTTTTCATGGACTTCTGTGATGTGCTTCTGCATATAGCTTTAAGGAAAATGGGGCAGTCAATAACCTTTAGGAATGACCGAAGATTAGCTGCATGAACTAATATGAGCCAGAATATCTTTACAAATGCTGAAATCAACTGTGTCAAAAAAGTAAAAGGATTCAGGGGCATTTTCAGTCTTGGCAATAAATTGTCCTACTGCTTACATGGAGGAAAGTTCTTTCTCTTTATGATGTCATTATGATCATGAGAGGTCCTCTACTGCTTTCCTAATTCTGTACCAATACATAAACTTATTTACTAGTGGCTCTTTATTCTTATCTTCTTTGTTATTTTTGGTCTGACAACATTCAGTTGAAATCAGCGAAGATATGGCACTAGAATAAGTTGTAGCCAAAGCAGTGGAAAATACTGCAAGTAGGAGTCTATCAAATAGAAAAGAAAGTGCATTTTGTGATGTTTACACCACTGAGAGGTCAGTTCCTCTAAATCTTTACAATTGTGGGTTTGTTTGTGCTTTACCATTAATAGCAATGGCTGTCTATATGATTATGTTGATAGCAGTGTTATTTGAGAAGGAATTTTTATTACCAATTATAAATATAGCATGTGTTTATTTTTTTAATTACGTGTAACATTCAGCAAAGTGATACTTTATTAAGAAAGGTCATTGATTGTGCCACCAGGGTGTGGCAGTAAAATATATAGTATGTACTAAAATGAAAACTTGTTTTAGAGCAGTGTAGTGTGCAATAATGCAAAACAAAGAAAGGTGCCAAAGTTAACAAAAGATCTATGAATAGGAAAACAAGTGAAAATTATGCCCTTTTATCTGATGATAGCTTGACTGGATTCAGAACTGGAGGAGATGCAAACAGCTTTTATGAGGTTGTACTTGTTCTTCATAAAATAAGAACACATGGGTAGCCTGCAAGACATTTTTAAGGTTTTCATGATAAAAAAAAGGAACACTGAGATTATGGACCTACAAAATATTGTGAGTGCCAGCTTCAGTGAAAAATCGTCGCTCCTAAACTGATTGCATTGTTTTGGAAATACTGTATTAACTCTTTGGGATCCTGCCAAAAAAGTAGAAATAGACATCTTCCCCCTGACCACCCTCCCACCCCCGCCCCCCCCCCCCCCCCCCCCCCCATATCAATAATGTCTGTCTGCTTCAAAAAGGTGGCTCTCAATAACTCCTCATCCTCCATGTCGCATGTTGTCCTGATCTTGCAACCTGAGTTTCAACAGGAGCTCAGCAGCATGTGTGACTACTATCCTGAATCTGATGGGATTAAGAACTTTTTATGGAGAGACAGCAATCAAGGCATACATGATCTCAAAATATTTCCTGAGTCTTCCTAAATAGATATGATGGCTCTAAAATACTTTTAAAATATTCCAAATAACTTCCTAGCAAATAAATGCTGAAAACCCTTAAAAAGCCCTACCCAGATTAGCAAATGTTTAATGAAAACAAAAAGAAAGATATTCTTAGGTTTCCTTTTTTACTTGCAGTTTTATTTCATACAATAGGTTGAATGATTTTTTTAAAAAATGGCAGATCACAGTTTAAATAGCATGTTTCATTGATTAGTTTCTTTTTTATTCTTGAGCTGATTAGATCCTTGCCACAGCTACAGCATTTGCTTACATGGGCAATGAGTATTCAGAAATGTACCTTTTGCTGTTGAACATGATCAAGCAGCTGGAAGGAAGGACTTAAAGCAGTTCTGCGTGATTACTGCATTACCTGCAGAGTGTGTGGATAACACCTGCCAACTTGCACCAAAAACAATATCGCCTTGTGAAGAGCAACAGAAGGCCACAGCAGAGACTACAAAGTAGCCCACAATGCGAAGGTTTCTATTTACCTTTTCCCTGAAAAAATAAAAAACAAGACAGTGATGAAATAACCTCTTTATTTGGTAAAAGTTCTGATGGCAGTACTATGTTGTAACTTACATTTTAATACTTGCTGTTATTTGTTCTGGGTGGTTTTCCTTCTTTGTCCTGGATAAAAAGACTTGAAAAAATCCTCCCCAAATTCACAGGCTATGCCATGGTCCTGGGAGTCCGAGGGAGGCCTTCTGGTGAGACACAGAAGATGCTGCTGCAGCCATCCACAGCCCTGGGGCTGGATGGGGGCACATGCACAGTTCCCAGGCTGCCATGGGGTATGGCCAGGCTGGGAGCCACCTTGATGACCCATAGGAAGGACAAGAGATCCCTGAACCTGTGCAAGGCAGTGGGGAGGACCAGGGCCCTGGGAAGCAGCTGTAGGAGTGGGGCTTAGGAGAGGTTTCAGGGTTATGCAAAGGGCTGGTGAAAATGGCCTCTTGCAGGCTTTGTTCCTTTAAAATAACATTTTTGAATGGGTGTGAGGAAGTAGTATTCTTATTTCCTCTCCATGAAACACAAAAGCATGCATCCTTACATGGAAGGCTACTGGGTATCTGGGCCAATGTACTGTATCACTGAGATTAAGGGCATAACAAGCTCTATTCAAGCATCAGACAGCACAGGGATAATTAAAAGATTCATCATTATTAGGCAAGAAAAGCAAATGTGTCTTATAAACCCTAAAGCTCTAGAGCAAAAATCACTAATTGAGCAGGGGGCTAGAAGCAAGCTTCTTTGGAGGTCAGGTTATTCCAGGTTAGTCCATTACATGGTTATTGTACCTTGCTCTGAAGCACAAGTACTCAGTGGTATTTGTGCAGGATAAGATGACATATGTCTCTCTGCCATAGTGTTCCCACTTTATGCACCCGCATTGAGCAGCTCTATGGGCTCCTAGGGTTGCTTTACTGAATTCTGGTATCACAATGAAAAAATACTTTCCTCTCTAATGTTAATTTGTTTATTCCTCCCTACTCTCTCTTCATCAGAGATGCCTTATCCCTGGAAATCATTCAAGTGTTTGCATGAAGCAAATATTTTGCCATAGGAATTGATTGGGTTGCATGAAATAGTAGTTGCTTTGTGACAAACTAGCACTACAGTATCTTCTGCATTTCCCTGGAAGCCTACTTTGCTGTGCACTCACAATTGTCATACCTTGGGAATGCTGGAAATCTCTCGTGAAGAATGTGAGGAAACCAGCAAGTATAGTCTGTAAATTCATCACCCACTGTCAGTTTGTGAGGCTTGAAGAGAGAGGGTTCATCATAATTTAGAGGTGAATATGAAGTGTGTCAGTGAAGTTTCAGGAGTGATGGAGGAACCTTTTGAAAAATGCCGGCACACACCTGATTCAATCTTGCAGTTCAGTCTTCCTCTTGTCTGGGGGAGACTAGCCAGAGAGGTGAGCAGAGGTACTTTGACTTTGAAGAATTTTCTGTTAGTTTTAGATCAGTGATTGATAGATGAATACAATAGGTTGCAGGAGTGGGATGTCTGACTTGTCTCAGATATAAAATCAGGGATTATAATCATGTGGCTGCTGTCAATATGTCAATAGCAAGGCTGCCCACAGGTCAGGTCTGCAGTCATGCAAGGGCCCTACAGCAGTTCCCAAGCACCTTAGCTTTGCCCGCATTGCACACTAAGAGGAAACCCTTCCAGTAACCACTAAAGATCCTCCTCTTTGTCTTCCCTAGAGTGCCTTGCTACCCCAGGGACATGACATTGCTTTTGCTGTATCACCACATGAAAGGAATACACACCACTACAATTTGTGTGGCTAGAGAGCAGTAAAAGAAGCAGCAAGAGATCCCAGACAAGGAAGGAGGTGATCCTTTTATCCCAGGGAGAGGTGTTGAAGCACTCTGTGGTCTGGGTTCCAGGAAGGGAGACTCTCATAAGCTTACTTGGCATACTGTGTGGCACTCTGCTAAGCAAGCAGCAAAGGTGCTGGGTTCCTGGAAGTCCTGGTTGTCTCTGCTGCCAGGTTCTCTGGCTCTTCACACCTCACTGGCATCACTGATTGACCCTTTCTTTCTCCATTTGTGGGGTGACTGATAGCCTGTAGAACAGTATACTACCTTCTCAGCTTTGTGTCGGCAGCTGACAGCAACTAACTAGTCCTGGAAACGATATCACATCCCCTTTTGAAATAGCCATTGTCTCTATCTGGAAGTTCTTGATCAACATAAAGGGTTCACAGACCATCTTAAGCTAAGCCTGCTTCCCTCCCCACTGAAAATCCTCCTCGGTACTTGTCTGGAAGTTTTAACTGATTCACTTCTTAAGTTTATATTTTCACCCAAGACCATATCCCAACTTTTTCCTTTCTCCAGAATCTGGCCGGGAGGCACCTTCATCCTGAGATGGTCTTCCCTGTACAGTCCCAAATCTGCAACAGTTCCCCCTCCATTGTGTAACAGAGTACAGCAAAATGCTGTTTGGACCTGTGGGTCAAGTTAAATAAGGCGGCAAGAGGGAGCACTGGTTCTCATGGCTTCTCCAGGGAGCATTGGGCAGGAAGAATAGACACATGCAAAACCAAAGTGCAAACCCACTTCATTAGTGCCCAGCACACATGTCCTTTCTGTGTTTAAGTGCATACATACAGCACCGTTATCACAGAAAAAGCATCCTGGCAAGGCTAAGCCCCAAAAGGCTTAATGGCACCCCAGGATTGCCTTCTTGGTTGGGAGATTTCAGAAAATAAACAGCAGCAGTCCAAACCAAGAGAGAACACGTACCTACAGGTCAGCCCTTCTTAATGGGGTCAACTGAGATTAGGTGTGATTCTCTCACAACGCACAAAGCCTACTGCCCGCCTCCCCCCTGCCCCCCGCCCTTCCCAATGCCTTTCATGGATCCAGCTGGAGTGCTTCAGAGTTCATGCAGATTAAATGTAGACAGGCTATGGCCTGGGGCATGCTATAGGGAATGTAAACTTATGCCAAGTCTTGACCCCTGCAGGCACCTGAGAAACAAAGAATGCCCCTGTAACCCCTGCAGGCACCTAAGAAACAAAGCATGCCCCTGTAACACCAGACTGTGCTCACAGAAATTGAGCAAACAAAAAGAAAGGGCAATCCCAGGCCACAAATCTGGGGTCTCAGCTGTCCCTTCATGAATTTACTTCTTTTTTAAAAAAAAGCCTGCTATGACCACCTCTGTAAGGACATAAACAAAGCACCTCACCTTGTGGGTGACAAAATGAGGAGGGAAAATACCCCCCTTCCAACCAGTGCGGAGACTTCTGAGGGACCCCAATGCCCATTGGCCCTACCTGCTCGTCTCCACAGCTATCTGAGTGACCTCAGCCCTCCGGTTGCCTGGGGCACGGGGCACTAGCGGCTGGGATGGTCGCAGTCATCTGATGAGCAGATGGTTGCATTCTCCCTGCCTGATTTCCCCTGCTGCGAGCTCAGTGCAACTAAGACTTTTATTCCAAATACGTTATTGCTCTTTCTGGAGACATCTTCAAAGATGAAGGCTTAAGTGTTTTTATTCTCTTTTCTGTAGTCTCTCAACCTTGCCGAGACAGTCCATAAGACTAGCTTGGACAAACTTCCAAAATTTGTGAACCTGCTGCTACTAACTACATGGAAAAGAGAGTGCAGGAGTTTCCACGGTCCTGTTGCCCCCTCACGAACATCCTCTAGACAATAGATAGCTTGAGCAAGTTGTGGTGATAATGTGGTTCTAGGCAAAATGTTGCTTCCAAAGTTAGATGTTGTGAGTGTTCCGGGAGTTTGGTTGAGGAGCCCCTGTAGCCAGGTCTGTATGCAGAGAACACATACGCTGTGAAATGAAAGCTGAGGAAAACTGAAAATTCACAAGCTGTTCCCTTGCAGCAATTGTAAACTCTACAGAAAGCCAGATAAAAGAGAGCAGGACTAGAGCTTAACACACAATACAGACAGGAGACTTGGCTTTCATCAGTGGCTTTGACTTGCAGCCTCCACAGATTCTTTTGAAGAGAGCATGTCCTGCTGTTGAAATGGGCAAGGGACACCGGCTCTAACCTGAAAGATTAGACTTTCGCCCAGTAGTTCCAATGCAGCAGAATAAGAAGGCTAACAGAATTTTAAGCACAGTTGTCTGTTCACAATTTCATGTGGTTCTGTATGGAGAAAAAAGTTATCCTGTTGAATTTTTGCAGACAAGACTATAAGATATTGCAATGCTACATATATATTTCCAGTGTTTACATGACCCTTGAGCTGAGAACAGGCTCTAGTTCTCTGGAGGATTTTAGTCCTTGATGGCATCTTCATTGTTATTATTACTCATTACAAGCAGATTTCTGGGAGTGAGGTCATTTATGGCAAACTCATTATCAGTATTTCCCAAAAAGTGTGCCTGGAGAAACCTGTTGGATGCAAACAGTTATTCTGAACAATAAATAAATAGAAGCTAGTGTTGTTAGTGTTTTGCAAAACCTAAAACTCTGTCCTTCCCCTGTTTTCTGCTGTATGTTTCACCCCTAAAATAATCAAACACAAACACCCCAAACCTCTATGAATTTCCTTTAAAAACAGCCAAGTATTTATCTGGATGTAGACCTCATCCTGAAAAAAACAAACTCTGATTTGAGAATAACTCCTCATTTACCTTTCTCTAGGACTTAAAAGAATATTCAGGGGATGAATCAGCCTGAAATGAACCGATGAGCACTGAATAAAAGCAGCAGCATTTGCAGCTCTGTCTGACCTAGAAACTGTGGTTTCCAAAATAGTCCTCAACTAACACAGGTGAGCTGTACAGGCGAAAGGAGCCTTGTGCCAAACTTGCTCCCTGCTGATATGGAGTTATTTTTCTCATGTTACGTTAGCTAAACATGTTTCCAAACTGAGTCTCCTTGTGATATTAGCAGTCTGTTTCTAACAGCCTAGAGGTTTGGCCTGCCAGACCTCCCGAAACATGAAGAACATTTAATCATTCATTTCTGCTAAATGAGATTCAAAGCTGACATGGCTTTGCATTTTCATTCTGTTTTCAGCAAAGTTTAATTGCTTCTCTTTTCTATTGATAGGATGGTTCAGATATTTTTTCTAGATCATCCATGAAAGTGTAAATAGGAGAGGCTTTTGTATCAAACTTTGCAATGTCCCTTTCAGCATTTACTCTTGATACTGACTGTTGTCCAACACCCACTATATTACAAAAAAGTTTATCTTTTCTGATGAAAATAATACTTTAATTTCACAAGTATATGGCTGCTTTTGATCACAAAATTATGCAGCAATGTGATCAACTAACTTTATTATTTGAGTGGGGGCAGAAATCATATCTGCTTTGACACTTTGGTTTTGAGAGGGTTTTTTGTGCTTTAGGTATTCTTTTACTTTCCTTGTCCTTGTTAAAGTGTTTTCCATTTTTTTTTTCCCTGTAAAAAGGGAGGTAGATCAGGAAAACCCCTCACAGCAGTAGCCCCTTCCCACAAACAAGCCAAAAATTAAGCCAAAATGAGATATCAAAACAGGATGCAATTTGCAACAGATTGCATATATGCTTTGTTCAGTATGCAGTGATATTTGATACAGCCTCTCCCTATTTTTCCTCAACTACTTTCACTGGTGAAATAGTTAATAATAAAGACTTACACAGAATCATCTGAAAACTTTGGACTTAAGACTCAGTGAAGAAAATATTTCATTTAAAGAATCATGTCTTACCAGGGGTGTTGTTTTGGTCTGTCTGCTGTCTTGAGAAGAGAAAACGGCATTGTTTTGCAGTTGAGTCACAAGCTGAAAGCTAACTCTGATCTTCCAGGAACTCAAGAGCTAAGCCAGTTTTTACTAATGTAAATATTTAACTCCAGGCGACGGTAGTTAGTTTACATCGATTTCTCAACAGCTGCATTTTAATTTTTAGATATAGTGACCAGCACAATCTCTGATTACCTTGCATGGGACTGTATGCATTTGCCAGCATCTGCTTTGTGATTAATAGGTCACAGAGTTTAGCCCTTATCTGAGAGCAAGAGCACAAAAAAACCAAGATCTGCTTGGGGAGACTGGGAAACCCACTGCAGTTTTAATAAGGAAATTAGTCTTTTTAGAGAGAAATTATTTAATACAAGTATTTTCTAACTGAAGTTTTCACCTTGCAAAATAAAGAGAAAACAAAATTTCAGCCTCAGAATGCTCATGGTAGAGGATTTTGTGGGGTTACTTCGCTTGGCTATATTTTGCCTTTAGCTTCTTTTCACAGATGCATTTTTTGTCACTGTCAGTTTTAGCTTGTCTCTTTGCTCTTGTTTTTTATCACCAAACCCTGTGTCACTTCCAGGCTCCACTAGCCCTTCTTTCTTTTGCAAGTTCCAGGAAACCTCCATTTCCATGATTCTCCCCCTCAAATCTACATCCAACATTTTTAGAGACTCTCTTGGTCTTATTTTATGTTTTCTTCCAGATAAGTGGTGGAACGGTATGTTGGGGGCAGACTTTTTTCCTTGGTATCTCTCTCATTGCTTCCATTCATCCCTTCAGGCAATTCAGCCATCATATATGTGTTGTGGATAAAACTATGTCTGAATATGTTTCCCTGTCTGCTTTGACTGTTTTTTACATATGGCATAGCACAAGAATAAAAATATGCTAAAGATATCATTTAATGAGCTGATGGTCCTGTCGGGAAACTGATTGCTTTACAGTGATTCATAATATTACCTTTGTTTTTCACAAGAATGCTAAAGAACTAACTTCTGAGTTTCTGGAAACAAAACCATGTTCTGAAATGGTAACCTACATTTTGGTCCTTGTTCATTCTACCCAATTTCAGACACTTGCATAGAAGCCTCTAATTTAGGGGCTTCCTCAACACAGGTTGGGTCTGTTGTAGACTGTGGAAGGATAGCTGAGCCTGTGTCTGGTCTGAATTACTGTTTGAAAGTGCTCAGTTCTCTTCACCAATTTAAGAAATATTTTCTGATTTTCCTGAATTCTCTGAAAGTTGAATGGTTGATAACAGGGTCCAGATCCTTCGCTCTGGCCATCAGTGGTTCAATGACCAAGACACTTGAAGAAGGAACTATGAAAAGAAGGAAACTGGAGAAAAAGGTCTGGCACTGATACTGCCATTATCACTCAGCCAATATTAAATGAGTTTGCTGAAAGAAAACTGGCTTGTGAGCAAGTCTGGCTGTCATGTGACCCCTAACAAAGAATTATCACACAATCAAAAGTGATTGTATTTTTTACATTTAATAAGTTTTTTATTCCACAGAACCTGTAGTTAATACCAAACACTGTGTCAGCAAGGTAAAACTCACTTGCATTGCTTTGTGTCTTTGAAAATATCACTGGAATTCTGCTTGGACAAATACAAGACAATGAACTCATCCAATTGCAAACCTAACAGGTATTTGTGCCAACTGGAATTTGACTGGTGAAGGCATTAGAAAAATAGCACTGTGATAAAAAGAAAATAGGAGAGACTACTTTTAAAAAAAACCCAGATGCTCATTCTACCTGTTGGTATCCTCTCAAAAATAATTCCCAGCCTTTTGCTAAGTAACACAGTTTTCATCCAGAGCCATGGTTACTCTGCTCTATAGCATGGTGCATCTTCTGTGCAGTGAGCTCCAGAAATGTTTTATGCCTCGAAAATAAGAAATAGAGATTCTAGAGACTGAATGCTGAATGCAATCCTCAGCTATTCTCTGTGTTTTAATATTAATTAAATCGGCAAAGCCGTGGTGTCTGACCCACCATGATGTTGAGTTATACTCCACTTAAAATTAATGCTTTCTAGAACACGCAGGAAAGTTTCTGAGCCACCTGCTGTTAAGGAAGGGTTATTTCTCATGGCCTTCACTATCCATTTTAATCTGTTATAAAGCATTGCTCTGTGCCATGAAATAGTTGCCAGGTTGTACCACAGGTGAGGCTGTATTTCAGTGTTGGATGAAATGATCCCTTTATAGAAATACCTTAAGGAACCACTCAAGGGACCAGGAAGTACATCAGTTGTTTGGACAAGGTATTCTTCAATATGGGCTGAGCCATTTGGGATACTATAAAGTGATACCCGTGAAGTAGTAGAAGGTTACTCATTGAAAGGCCTCAGTCTTGCAAGGTGCTGAACGCTCTGTCTTTGGTGAATAAGAAATGAGGATGTTTTTGCAAGTGTCTCTTAAATACTTGATGTGTTCTAGGACTGCTCTGAATGCAGGTTTCACTGCAGAGTTTGTTAATCCTTTGGTAATCCTGGGGTATGGGTTTCAGCTGTGCTAGCAGCAATAGGGTGTTAGCGAGTGTGTGTGTGTGTGCACGCGTGTGTAGTTTCCTGACTTCAGTTCAGCAAAATGTTCCATCAGTGAAACGCCTCTTGGGTGGGGTGACTCCAGAAACGAGAATTGTTTTCAGCCCCTGCACTGCTGAGCTTCTGTGAGGATCCAGGTGAAGTCTAAAAATTGGCAATGCTCACAAGTCTGAAATACCTGGGAGCCTTCAGCAGCTTGAAACTTTAAATCTTAACACCTTTCAGTCTGTAGAAATCAAACTTCTGTATGATCAAGAGACATGTGAAATGAATTCAACACAAGATTGTTATTATCATGTAACCAACTGAGAAGTCATAATAAACTGAGTCATCAATGACAGTTACCTCCAGATATTTGTCAGGCATGAAATACTTTTTTGTTTTGCAAAGATAAAAGATGTCCAGTGACAGTATCTTTTTTTCCTATTATGGTAGGAAAAAGTTGAAATGTATTTGATTTACCTTGGTGGACCTGCATGGGAGAGATCTCAGTTGCACTGAAGAAAGTTCCTGGTGCTTTTCATCCACTTTTCTGCTGACTTGTCTTCTGGAATCGCATAATGTTGGATTGCTCATGTCATCTGAAGCTGCCCCTCTTTGAAACCACTCTTAATCCAGAGCTGCTGGAATTTGGCATGCTCTGACTACTGCTGTTTTCAAATGTGTTCGGAATCTCTAAGCAATTTCTAACTGAAGATTCTGAAGGTCTGTTCTTGAACCTCATATTAGACACAGAAGCTGATTTAAATTTGCTTAGAAATAAATCAAAATTCAAACCTTACAGATCAGCCTCACTTCAGCATTGAACCTGAAACAAACCAGACCCTTTTTCAAATGCTATTGTCAGTAAATTTTTAATAACAAAAAAATTTGATATTTTTTTTAACAGCCATGTTATTATTTCTTTACATTAGGCACAAGACCTTCTACATACAATAGGACATTCAATCCTGTCACCAACTCAAATGGTTGCTGCAAGCTGCCTTTCAGCTGAAATGGCATTTCACAAACAACTTATGACCTAGAGCAGTCTTAATGGTAATGCTGACGTAGTGTCAGCTGGCTGATGCATTTTCATCTGAAGAGTTTCTAAGACTACGGTTCAGTTGTTTAGGATTTACTAAAACTCCCCTGAAGAAGCAAGCCAGGTACAAAAGGAGTGAAACTTCTCCTATGCTGTAGGTTTCACAGTTGCCCCTGTGATTGATAAACTTATTAATGCCTGGCAGAGGCCTCCAGTTTACAGTCCAGGATTGAATCAGGGTAGATGACACTGAAGGCTTTTACAGTATTACATTATGTGAAAACTTTTTTGTTGTGTATTGTAAATCACAAATGAAATGACCCCTCTTGCAGATCAGTTATGCTTAATTCTTTTGTAGTAAGAGCTCTGTATATGCCTGTGGGTTACAGATATTTTACCACAGCTGATGATCCACATGCTTAGGTAGGAATGCAGTTTCTGCTTCATGGAAAGCTAGAAACCAGCTCATTTTAAAAAGAAAAAGAGAAAAGGAGCCTTACTTTTTGTATCCAGACTACTCTAAGAATACCTGGAGTGGTAGATTTAATGCTTACTGTCAGCAAATATGTGCTTGGAAAATTAGGTCCTGTGAGTTTTGTTGATTTTCTTTTTTCTTCTTTTGAAGCAAGAATGGCTTCCAGCTTTCTGCACCAGAAGGCAGTCTGAGTTTACTGTTGCTCCTGTAGCTCTGAATTCTCCAACAGATCGCTCCACTGTGTGTTTGTGTAGCCATACTACATGAAGCACAGGGGGTGCCTCTGCTACCTCCTGTAGCACTAGCATTCGGCAGAGACTGCCGTTTTCTCCCGGTAGTGGTAGGCATTTTCTGTAATAAAACTGGGCTGGATTACACTCCTGGCATATGCTTTCCATACTTCCTTACATATCCTAGAAAAAAAATTACCCCAAAATATCTGAAGGATGAGAGAGAAATTCTGTTTTATAAACTTCATATTCTAGTCAATGTCTTCCCCCCTGCCCCTCCAGTTAATAATTTCATATGCTATCTAAGCAATCCAAACAAACCTCTGTTCCTGGTTGTGGTAGATGTTATGCAAATCCGTAAAAGAAAGAATCCTGTTCTGCAAGATTACATTTTAAGAGACAAGAGAAAGGACAGAAAGAATTATTGTTATTCCAACTAGACATAGAGAGAACTGAACAACAGTCATGTATGTGGTAACTGTGACCATGAAAATCAGAGTTTTACCTGCTACCATGCATATAGCATATTGTATTTGTGTTTTTGCCTTTTCTTAGACCAAGTTTTTCATACTAGTTTTGCGTTAATGCTTATGTATCTTTGCTGTGCTTAGAACTAATTGGAAACCATGTCTCAGTGGCTTCCAGAGTACAAACACAGAACAGAAAATGTCCCTGTCATAGTGAGTTTGCAATCAAGACCCCCACTAAGCCTGAGGAATAACAATATTTTCTGATGCTGTCTAGAGTTCACTCTCGTGCCACTCAGAGTTCATAGAAAGCCTCAATTTTTATTCCAGTCAAAGATCCTGGAAAGACAGCTTTATTCACTAAATTCATGGATCAATGCAGCAGGATTTGCATATAGGCAAGTATATAAATCCTGCTTTGCAGTGTATTTTCCTTCTCTTGCACTGTGAATTTTTAAAGAGTCTTGTGTCAGGAACGGGCAATAGTCTGACAGCACTAGAAAATGAACTCCTTTGTTTATCTGAAAAACAGGTATAACCCATGCAGGAGCAGTATCAGCTTTCTCTGACTGTGTCCACCCATCTGGCAGCAAACATTTTGGGAAAAGACAAGATAACTCAGCCTGTAGGTTTGTTCAGACTTTGGCTGTCCTTCCAGGAGTGCAGTGTTGCCAAACCTGGGTCCAAACACCAGGATGCAGCCCTTCCCTTACTGTTGTCCCACCCTTTAAAAATAAAGAAGGAAATATGCTTACAATGATCTTCTGGTTTGTATGCTTTTGGAGTATATTTTATTCACATTTGCAACCTTTCTGCAGCAATGAAAATGAAAACTTCTTTTTTTCTTTTTTCTTTTTTCTTTTATTTCTTTTTTCCCCTTTCTTTTCTTTTCTTTTCTTTTCTTTTCTTTTTTTCTTTTCTTTTCTTTTCTTTTCTTTTCTTTTCTTTTCTTTTCTTTTCTTTTCTTTTCTTTTCTTTTCTTTTCTTTTCTTTTCTTTTCTTTTCTTTTCTTTTCTTTTCTTTTCTTTTCTTTTCTTTTCTTTTCCTTTCTTCTCTTCTCTTCTCTTCTCTGCTTTGCTTTGCTTTGCTTTGCTTTGCTTTGCTTTTCTCTCTTCTCTTTTCTCTCTTCTCTTCTCTTCTCTTCTCTTCTCTTCTCTTCTCTTCTCTTCTCTTCTCTTCTCTTCTCTTCTCTTCTCTTCTCTTCTCTTCTCTTCTCTTCTCTTCTCTTCTCTTCTCTTCTCTTCTCTTCTCTTCTCTTCTCTTCTCTTCTCTTCTCTTCTCTTCTCTTCTCTTCTCTTCTCTTCTCTTCTCTTCTCTTCTCTTCTCTTCTCTCTCTTCTCTTTTTTCTTTTCTTTTCTTCTCTTTTCTGTTTTGTTTTGTTTTGTTTTGTTTTGTTTTTTTTTAACCATGGAAATGTAAAACACTCTCCTAAAAAGAGAAATAGGGCTTTATGAAGAGCATCAAATGCACAAGAGAAATCTGTGAAGACTGTTACATTGTGGGTGGCACTTCTGATTCAGCACTTTTTCTCCTGAACTTGACCTGAGAACAATGTTTATTTTGAATAGTTCATTGAAAAAAATGAAGTAACTAGCGTTGAATTTGAACTAGGAGCCACAGGGTCAGCACTGCACCATCTCACTGCCAGTTCCATAAATAGGCTATTTGCTGATGTTTCCTCTATCCCTGAAGGCATATTTTCCAAAAGGGCTTGAATTCTCTCCATTTTGTTTTCCCTAATCTTGTATTCTGTGCAGCTCACAAAGCCATCACTCTGTCACTTTCTGAAGAACAGCAAAATCAGTTGTCTTGGTCAAACATATACGCAGTTGCTCTCTCAGTGTAGCCTGACCTGCAAAGGCATTTGGTTAATTAACATTGATTACAATCCACCGGCTGCAAGTAAAAATTGATTTCCAAGGTTCCTAATTTGAATGCCTGATTTCACTATTTCTGCAACTGTCCAATGAGAGAAACAGGGACAGAGAATGAATCCACTTCTTCGAGGTCCCAGTTATTCATAGGCTTCCCTGTGATAGACATCAGTGATCCTTCTGGTCCTGCTTTATCACCCTGTGGGATGGTCATTTGTTAGCTCAGCATCTAATTGCTGTAAATTGTCAGTGTGCACATTTGGACCCTGTTCAACACTCCATTTTTTATTGAGAGAGGAGCAATAGTATTGATTTTGGATAGCCAGGGAGAATGCCAGGGATATTAGTAAGGAGCTCAGAGAACATAACACATAAACTTTTATGACATGATGTCAAACTGGATTGCACAGGCATAAATGAAAAGGACAACATCTCCTGTAATTACGGCAAACATGTACCATACATCTATTAGAAAAAGGGTACATTTCAATGAAAAAGAGATGTAGCAAAAAGCAGCATCTCAGAAAATTTGTCTGGCCAAAATGGAAAAGCGGAAAGATTTTTAAGTGTATCTCTGGAAATGACAATGCATGAGCCAGGAACTCTACTTCTGCTGCTGTTTCACTGTGACTGAAACCTATATTTATGTAGACTGGTGACCCACTTCCACCCTCCTGTGAGTTTGGATTTGTGTAACCCCATGACAAACCATGGCACTCTCCCAGGACGGGATACAGCACAGCCATTGTCCAACTCTGCTGAGTGAACTTGGTCTTCCCTACCAAAGGCAACTTCAGCCCCATAAGGGTGGAATTGCACATCCTCCAAAAAGGATCCAGTAACCATGTGACCTACTGTAGCATACAGAGTTACCATTATGCTGAAGTTTAAACCAACTGAAGTTTAAACTAAACTAGCTAAACTGATGCTTTCAGCAACCTTCAGGCACTTAATTCACAATTCCAGGTGAGCTGGTGTATGTTAGGCCATGGCTTAACTCACTCATACTGAGTCCCAGCTTTTCTGTAAAGTGGTAACACAGACTTTTGCTGTAAATACTTTGTGCAAATCAATGTTAGAGTCATTAATTCAGAAGTTTTGGCTCCTTGTGTATGCTGTCCTCCCTGACTTCTCACTATGTCTGCATGATGCATTACAAAAGTCAGTGGGAGTAGTAGTGTTTTAGCTCACCCGGAATTCCACCCATGAATTCTCAATAGCCCCAATTTGAGAAAATGCTATGAGTACAACCTGAAACACAGGCAGGTCTGCATGAACATCACAAAACACTTTCACTGTGAACGTGACTGAGCACTGGCACAGGGCTGTTGTGGAGGATCCATCCCTGGAGATATTTAAAAGCCAGGTGTTCACAGTCCCAGGAAACCAGCTCTAGGTGACCCTGATAGAGTGGTTGGTTGGACCAGATGACCTCCATAGCCCTTTCCAACCTCAGCCACTCTGTAAGTTGCAATTCTCTGTGGCAAAAGAAACAGTACAAATTTTTTTTGCAGCTATTGTGTAATTCTGTTTCTACTTATGAGACTATTTAGTTATTTATTTATGAATTTATTTTAATTTTTAGAGTCCTGAATTCACCGAGTGAAAATTTTAAAGGCATGCATGACTACTGAATGCAATTTTGCATAAGTTAAGTTGCTTTAGTCAATAGCCAAAGGTGCAGAATTCCCAGAGGAATCCTCCCATCGATTGTCCAGAACTTCTCCCATCTTTGAAATACAGCTTTAAATTCAGAACAGCAGTAGATGAATAGTAAAAACTGAGATGATGTAATCAGTTTGTGTGGAGGCCAAAGAAAATATAGAGGGGCCCTCGATGGCTTCATCTCTGAATTCGTTGCAATGCAGCTGTGAGTAGTAAGTTGCTTTCTTTTTAGGCACAGTACACTACATCTGAAATAGTTTTTGAACTTAGCACACAGTTTTCTGACCATCTATTATTTCCCTTGGGGAGCAGGAGCCTTTCAAGCATTGCAGTGAAGAGTTTGATCTGAGCATATTGTGCAGCAGGGAGATGGGTGGTGGTCTGCTGGCCTGATCTCACAGGTTGTAGAGCTTGGGGAGAGTCACTATTTAGACGTATTACTGTTTTTTTATTGCTGGCCCTATCATTTATTTTGACTCATCTGATCAGTGGCCAATTTTGTACTATTTTAAGCATGTGTGCAGAGAAGTTATGCAAATACTTAAGTTTTCTGTATGGGTGGGTTTAGAAAAAAACTCAGTGGGAATAAGCTCAATTAAGTCTCTCTTCTACAATCTGTAGAAGGTCTGCATTTGCAGCAGTGGCTGCCATTTTCAGGAGGTCAACAACGGCCAGCATAGAGGTGTCCCTTCATACATACATGAAGGGCTATTTTACAAAATGCATATAGCTATTTAAAGTCTATCTATGTCATGACCATGAAATCAGACTGATATTCTAAGCAGTAGTATTTATTTATCTTTCTTTTTGGAGTTTTCATTAATTTCTTAACATATCCTGAAAACGACTATGCATCTGAAAAAAACATCCCTTAATGTAGTCTGCATGAAACAAATCTATAAAATAAAACCAAAAGTAAACAGCACTATGAGGCCAAAACAACAATAAAAAAGATACTATTTCTGCGTTGGATTCTGAGTTGTGCTGCTGCTTCTAGTGGCATCACACTCTCCCAGGAAAGTGCATTAATGGACTCATCACCTAACAGGTTTAGAATCAAAGAAGATTTTTACTTCCAATATCAGACTGAGAGGTAATTCATTCCCCCTCTGTCACTCATTTCTGGACTCAGTGAGTGTAGCCCACAGCCTAAAAACACCTGGATGTTTTGTTCAGTTAATTGCCCACTACTGCCAAGGCTTTGGGATGCCTGTGGTCCCTTCCATTTTCTTCCTGTGGCACAATATGGCTTTTGATCCATTTGGTAGCTTGGAAGTTTGCTGTGATACGTTGTGGTGTTTTGCAGCTGGTATGTGGAGCAAATGCACAGCCCTTATTTTCCAGGAAAGCCTCTTGGCTCGGCTCTTCGGGAAGGAAGTTACAGACCTTTGCATACATTTAGTCCTAAATAACTGTGGTGTAGAGAATGCAGGTTGCAAAATCTTTGGGGCAGAGATTTGTCTTTTTCTCTTGTGATTTATATAGCCTACAGCATGGTCAGGCATCAGGTGAATAATATTGGTAACAATGATGCAGACAGATATGACCAATATGCTCTGGAGTTTAGAGAAAAATGAATAAATTTCAGTGAAAAGGTGTAGATAAAACACAGATACATATACGAGACCTGAATGTGGCTCCAGATCTGCTTCCTTCTGTGTTGTCCATAAATGTACTTTCCATCACAACATTCCCTGATGGTCTCTCCCACACATCTCTTCTCCTCCCATTTCTCTGGTGGTTTTCCCAATAGAAGTAAAGAGAGAAGAAAGAAGAATAGCGTCAGCAATGGATGGTTTGATGTTTACATCAATGCTGAACAAATATTAAATGAGTTCTCCTGGCAGGGTGAGAAGGTGAAACAAGTTACCTGGCAGCAGCCAGATTTTCCACTGAAGGGAGAAAGTGGGCACAGCCACCACACCATTTGTTCTTGCTGAGGACCAGGAAGTGAAACATGACTTATATGACTTGAAAGGAATGAGATGTTAACAGTCATGCGTTTTAATTGGCGTTGTTATGTGGAAGTTAATTTTCTACAAGAATGTGAAAAATACAGTTCTACTCTGAGTCCTACTTAGTTGCCTGTAAACTAAAAATACTGGCCTCTGTTTTTTTTCCTCTAGGTTTAAAAAGGAATTGCTGAAAATTCCCTCTTTTTTTTGGTTATTGTAGGAACAGCCAGGTAGCAGAAGAAGGGATTTCCCTGCCTTATGCTGGCTGTTAGTACAACTGTTAAATTAATCCAATGGCCTGGGATGATTTAATACTGATGAAGGAAAGACTGTGAGTGAAAACAGTAGTTTTGGGACAAAAACAAAAGGCTCATTGGGAATTTTGGTTAGTGAGAGAAACAAGAACTAAAACCACAGAGTCCAAGAGAAAACACCTGCAAAAGTAGAAGACAAGACATATTGTCCCCTTCTGCCACTGCCAATGAGCTGGAAAAAGGAAAGAAGCAATTCTGGGTAGGAGATTCAAATGGATCATGTCTCAGAGAAAAGGCATAATCCTGGGATCTACTTGGAAAAGGTCAAGAAAACAAAAACAAACCCTCTTGAGAAATGCTTGAGTGAGGTGAAGAGCAGAAAGGCCTCACGAGTCAGGTGAAAGCCAAGTGAGATCAGGGATAAAAGCTACAGCTCTATGAAATTCTCACGATTTAGTTGGCAAGAATGTGGGTTCTTGATAGACTTGAAGTGCTTTGAAGTCAAGGTTATTTGATCCTGAAATCCTAGATGCACAAGTTGAAGTAATTTTTACCAGGAATGAAAGCATTCACATCAACCCTGTAGGTCTTCAGTTTCTGAATAGCCTCTGGGATCCAGCCACCCTTTCCCCTCCCTTGCCGCTGAGTGGTGCAATCCAGACTCCATCCTCTTTGCATCAACTGGCTAGTCTGAATGTTTGCAATAAAAGTCCTGTGTTATTAGTGAGAATAAATGTGTATCTGGCACAATCTCCACAGCAGCAGTAGGCTGACACATTCACCAGCTGGATCTTGGGCTTGCATGAAGTCTCCAGGTCCCAAGAATATTTCCAGCATTTCTTTCACACTGAATTTGATACAATTGACACAGCTGGAAGGATAATTAAGGAAGTATATATATTTAATTGCAAGCAATATTTAATTAAAATATTAGTAATAAATGTTAGTACCGGCCCACACAGCATATTGGAGTACACAAGTTGCTTAGCCTATTTTAAAAACGAGTTTTAGTGAGGACACATCACCAAAATAACAATCTGGTGAAATCTGTTCTCTTGTATACATAATGAGCCTTTCAATAACTGTGGTCATGAATTTTACAGAATTATATTTCTCTTTAAATTCTTTAAATTTCTGTGTTTGCTGTGCACATAGAAAAGATTAAATAGTTCTGCTATATGTGATAAGAATTTCCTTTAGGAATGTGCTATTTAGATTCAGGAGTGATAAGTCTAGATAACTAAAAGGTATAAGATTTTTTCTTATGTAGGGAAAAAACCCAACAGAACAAGGTCAGTGACCTAGAACTGGGCAAGTCTTTTCTTAAAGCAACAGGAAGGAAGAAATTAAAAGTTTGTCACAATGATAACTGCAAGCCTGGAGTTTGTCAGTTGGAAGGGCTATAGACTCTGAGGTATCTCGAGAGATCAAGCCATAAGGGTTTTACACATCCACTTTCAGTATTTTGTCAGCACGTTGTTTGACAATGCGGTTTTGTTAACGAACCTAAAGAATTTTATATGTTGTTCTATCCCTTTGATGCCAAAGTTCTGGGTCATGGGCACCTAAATTGATAGCTGGCTCTGTATTAAAAAAAGTGGGCAGTTAGAACAAAATGGAATGTATATTTTGACATAACTTGAAGCAACTATTTCTTTGGTGATTTATGACATCTTCACACCAAAGAAGAAAGACAAGTGTGAGCGAGCTGATTGCTAAGCACATGGCATGTTCCGCTCTGGAGACTCCCCAGCAGGAAGTATCTTCAGCTGGCACAGGAGTGGGTGAAAGCCAAGGCAAACTGATAATAGCTCTCAGGTAACTCTCTTGTCAGGAAGATTTGCCAAATCATACAGAAAGTTTGATTCCTGGCAGAGGTCCGTGCCAGATTACTTTGAGTAAGGGGTAACCTGCCTCCTGGCTGCTGCTTTTTTTCTGGCATTGTTACGCAGTCACATGTCTGTCATTCTCCAGAGACAGTAGATGTTCCTCCCAGGGATGGATTAGAAACTCACCTTTTGACTTAATGTCCTGCTTGTAAATGTTGGGAACTGGCTGTCTGGAGCAGCAGAAGGAAAGGGAGAAAATCTGAGGAACAGACTGAGCACAGAGCAACATTGCAGAAGAACTCTGGATTTAGGGAAGCCGAAGAAGATTTGTCCAAGTTCTTATGTATTTCTGTTAATTACTCTCTGAGCAAAACCAGATTCCCTTGAAGGGTTGAGTTTGAACTCTACAGCTTTGTACGGGCTGTGCTTAAAAGTAGGATGGGAAGAAAACCGGCTATAAGACCCATCACAAAAGCTTCTGGAAGTTCTACTTTCTTGTAAGTTAAAGTTTGAAATTTTTATGTGAGGAAATGTGGTTACCAACGTTCTGAATACTTGTAAAAGTGCCCTCTTCTAAATACTGCCTGTCTTCTCAGATCTTTCTCTTGTATCCACTATCAGATTCCCTCCCATTTTTCCTGGGCTTTCCCTTTATATCATACATCATACCCTTTTCTGTGTAGCAGCTCCTGCTGCTACTTGTTCTTTAATGAGTGGTTTCTGCTGTGTGCACACAGTCCCTAGGCATTGCTCTAAACCCCTCGTGCACCTCTAGGACCAGTTTCATGATGGCTATCTTCAAGGGGAAAACCTTAACAGGGAGAAACAGAGCAGAGGCTTTGTTAGGTCTATAGAGTAAGACTCTCTCCCTAGCTGGGGCTTCTGCCAGAGCAGGCAAGCATCAAAACAGAGCAGATTGGATAGAACCTCCAGGAACAGCTAGTCACTCCTTCCCAGCAAATGACTTGATCCCAAGCTCAAACCTCAGATTAGTTAAATAATGTGACACCAAAAAAAATAAAACCATGTTCAAATATATTTATTTAATATACCTATATAAGCAAGGATGGGATTTAAAGATTTTAGACAAATAATAAGGTTCTCTACTTTCAACAGATTGTGCTTCATTTCCAATAACTGCAAAGGCAAAAACTGCAATTTCATCTTCCCGTACGGGTCTGAATCATGGGTCATCTACCGCCACCATCTGCGACTCCTCGAACGCTTCCATCAGCGCTGCCTCCGCACAATCCTAAACATCCACTGGACTGACTACGTGACTAATGTCGCTGTCCTTGAACAGGCAGACGTCACCAGTATTGAGGCCATGTTGCTGAAAACGCAGCTGCGTTGGGCAGGGCACGTCTCCAGGATGGCGGATCACCGCCTCCCTAAGATCGTGTTCTATGGTGAACTTGCCACCGGCTGCCGCAAGAGAAGAGCTCCAAAGAGGAGATATAAGGACTCCCTGAAACAACACCTCAGCCTAGGCCATATTGACCACCATCAGTGGTCCACCCTGGCCTCCAATCGGGACATTTGGAGACACACCATACATAACGCTGCTGTCTCCTTTGAGAGCACGCGTAGAATCAAGCTCGAGGAGAAAAGACAGCGCAGAAAGAACCGTGCCTCGACTATACCACCCAAGGAGACCCTCCGGTGTGCTCTTTGCAACCGGTCTTGCCTATCCCGCATTGGCCTTTTCAGCCATCAACGCGCTTGCAATAAGCGTGGGCAAAGCCCTTCCCAAATCTTCGTCCGCGAAGCCAAGCCATGATGATGATGATGAATTAGATATGTCCACCTGGTGCAGTTGGTAGGGCAGAGGCCCCATGGAACAAACAGTATAACAAAAAATAAAGACTAGCAAATAACTAACAAATTTTGCACTGTTGCTTGTTAAGTCTGGAGTATGTACCTGCAACCAGAATGTCCTTTTGATAGGTTTCATACCAATTAGAAAAATGCAGTTATGCAGACTGATCCATTTCATTATTATATTGCCAAAAACTGCCTTTTCACCTGCCATTCTATGCAAAGTTGGAGTAGATAGGTTAAAAAAAAAGGCCTTGTTTTAAGGAAAGAATGAGAGGAAAAAAACCCAAAAAAGACCCTCCCCACAGTCATTGAAATACTACAGGCTGTTGCTTCACTATGAGTCAATCTGCTGAATTATCTGGATGGTGGTTTCTCTTTCCACCAGCGTATTCTGGAAGATGGAAGTAAGTCTTCATTGACTTCAGGTTCACTTTTCCAAATTTCCGCAGCACTTTTCCTGGGAAAGAATTAGTAGAAGCTGAATAAAGTCTCCAGGGTTTTTCATGTGTTAATGATGACAGCTGTATTAGGCTGTCTACCTGTACCACTAGAAACAGGCTGGCAGTATCTCCCACCTAAAGTAGTCAGAAGAAAACAATAATGAGCTTCAGTCAAGGCAATTATTTTAAACAAACGCATTCATTCACCACATTGGGCTGGCTCCCAAAATTTGGCTGATGACGGCAACAGGGTAGGGTGTGCTATCTGCACCTGACTTTCTCTGCCATTTCCTGCTCAGCTCCTGCTTTGATCTCTCTCTCTGAATATGATTATGAAGCCTGAATCAGAACCAGGCTCTCATTTCTGCTGCCCCAACTTGCCCTCCTCTCTAGCTCTTAAGGAAAACACTGTGATTCTCAAATGCTTGCCCTTTATTTTTAATCCAATAAAATGGACCACCTGCAAATTCAGGTTGCTTTTTTCTTTTTATTACATGCTTTTTATTATGTAGCCAACATACCCCGAATATACCCAGTAAGTGCATATAAAACATAATTAATCTTCTGAAAGGAATGTATCTTCTTTGCCTAGAATTGTTGTACCAAACCCTTAGGTGACACACACTGGCAGAGCTCCACAGAAATCAGCCCAGTTATCTTCATTTACAACACTAGTATGTTTGGCCCAATCCTTTTGCTCTCAGTGGTAAGTGCATATTGAGCTGGATCTTCACAACTAAAGGAATTGGTTGCCAGTGGGGTGCAGTTAGCATAGCTCTGTTAACTGAAATGAAACTATCGTGATGTACAGCAGCTGAGCATTTGCACCGCCATGCCCCCACACCCTCACCCCAGCAGATATTGTTTCAATATTTGGCATTTAAAAATATACTTACAATGGAAAAATATGTGGTAAAGATATTTTTTAAGGCTTTTCACTGACCTCGGGAGGTTAGGACCTTGAGGTCCTATGTCCTACATCCTGTGCTCTATGTAAGTGGTATAGTAATGACTATTAGATTGCATTGGTGTATTTAATTACGATAACTATTTCCTGTTTGCTGGAAAGAGAGTAAATCTGAAGAATTTCCAACCAAAATCCAAAGGTGGTGTTTCTCTTACATGCAGTTCTTGACAAAGATATGATGCTGATCATCACTGTAAAATTTCATTCAATCAGGACCAAGAATAATAACGAATCTTATACTAATTGGGACATGTACTTCTATACATATGTTCACATACATAACATACATAGATACATAAATACCAGCTCTCAGACTGATCCTCCTTCTCAGTTTTTCACCAGCCTAAGTGCAGTGTAAAAGCAACGTAAGCAAGGACAGAATCATGTATCATACCTCTAATTTTAGAGCTTTGGTTTTGTAAAAAGAATTGTCAGGTTTGCCACAGACACATTTGTTGACAAAGAGCTTAGTGTTTCATCCTTTATTAACCAGAACATTTTACTGTAGCTGATTTCATGTTACCCACACAAACAGCACACATCAACTGCTTGTGCCTAGCGACTGTTATAAATTCTTCTGGGAGAGTTAAGGCTGTAAAACAAGAACGCTAAGTGCATGCATAAAAAGCACAAGCCAACTGTTTACAGCTCCTACACAAATGTCCTCCTTATGTTTCCTTTATTGTTTTATTAGAAAGTGACAAGGCAAAGGTCAAGTACCCAGCAAATGTCTGTCATTGCTGACTATTGAACCAGAGCATTTTTAGCTAATCCTCATTCCTTTCTATTGTAGACAAGGGCAAGAGCATGAAGGAGCAAATCAAACACCTACTTTTCCCTCTGTAGTTTTAGGAAAATTCTTCAGATCCTGGAAGCCCGGGCTTAATTCTAGTGTCAGGCAGATCCTCATAATCTTGGCCTTCAGCAGAGTTGCTCAAATTTCACAATGACACAGGTGATGAAAAGCTCAAGCCTGTCTTATTTATGGACAGATGGGATCGTATTTGCAATATTAACAGAATAAGATTACTTATAAAATAGTCTTAAACATTTAAAGGACTGACTCTATCCTGTTATGCTCACTTTCTGCTGTGGTAGCTTCACCAACCTTCCAAAGGCAGAACTCTTCATTAAACAGTTAAGCGCAGAGTTAAAGGGAAAGAATTTCCATCTCTTTTCTCTGAAGTGGTTGACTTTGAAGTTTTGTAGTGCAAAAGACACAGTTCAGACTGAAGTCAAATACTCGCCACAGGAACTACTGTTCCTACAATAGCAGAGGGTATGTTACAATGGACATTTGCTGAATATACAGACTTTTTGAACAAGTCAATACACAGTGTCCTGTTAACAAGTTGATCTCTTCCTGGAGTCATCCTTCAGATCCTTTATTACAGGAACTAGCGCAAAAGAGTTTCACTGAAACAGGGTAATTCCTTTGATAGACATGATAACAATAACTACATTTTCCTTTTTGATACATGGGTTTTAGTTTCACTTCACATATCTGGATTAAGGGATTTTTTGATAGGCATTTTATTCTACTACTACATCTTAAGTTGGTATCATTTTGTAATCAGTAGCATTTCAACTTCAGAGAAACAGCAGAGAACAGCTGAGAAATAATAAGCCAGGCTTCTGTAGGCATTTCACAGAAGTGTCTTTAAGTACTTAGAAACTGTTAGAACAGTATGTAAAGCACACTTGAAAGCTCCTAATTTTCAGACTCCAAACTGTCTCTACAGAGCGGTTAAATTTTCCCAAGGAGGAGTGATACAAAGATGTTCTGGCTATGTTTCCATAGATATTTCCTTAAGGAAATGTTTCTATCCACCAAATCCATAGGGAGTATTTTAATAAGAGAGACACCCCCTCCAGCATGATCCATCAGTAAATGACAGTGTGATGCTAGTGTTGTTTCTCATAACAAAGATGTTTTGGATTTTCTGTGGAAAAGCAAATCCACATTCCTTACTTTCCTCTAATCCTCCTGTCCCTCCTTAAAAAGCCCATGTCCACTTTTTAGCCAACTTTCCTGTGAAGTCTGCTCTGCAGCCTATCTATCTGTGGATGTTTCCCTCTTTCTTAAAAATCTTTGGAAAAAAAGACCCTCAATTTTTTCATGCAGTTTTAGTAGTTTTTAACAGTTTTAAATACATTGACTGTTATATGTAATATAATATATGTGTCATTTCACTATTAGTTAGATAATTTCTATT
Source organism: Bucorvus abyssinicus (assembly GCA_009769605.1). NCBI lineage: Eukaryota > Metazoa > Chordata > Aves > Bucerotiformes > Bucorvidae > Bucorvus > Bucorvus abyssinicus. The sequence continues at coordinate 34,568,464 of CM020063.1, forward strand.
GGTAAGGGAAAGAAATCTGGCAAACAAACTTAGCTTTAAACGCATGCATGCATGCACTCACACACACACACATACACACTCTTACAGAGTCCTCCATATAGATGTGTATATATCCACATATATATCCTTTTTCCATTCACAGTTCCCTATTGAAATTTAGAATATTTAAGGAGTTGAGGTAAGACAGAACTATTCAGACATGGGTAAGCCAAGTTGTTAAACAGCTTCATGGCTGGCCCAAGCTGCACCCTAAGCTCTTTTGGACTGACCATCTGCATCACTTAATTTTTTTAAATTGAACATAAACATCTTTCTCCATTTTTACTTTGCTAGAAGAGTCAGTTTCTTTTAGGAGACTAGTGCCAACAGACACCAAACAGAAAAGCAAAGTATAGCTATTGAAGAGAAATTTATAGCTATTGAAGAGAAATTTTATCAATGACAACCGCACCTTAAAAAAAGAAAAAAACAAAAAAAATGTTTAAGAACCAACACTTACATGCAGCACAGGGAGGTTTTACCACAGAATATAGAATTGCAGTACTACTTGCCTTGTCTTACCACTAGTCATATTCTTAAAGCCAAAGAAATATGAAGAAATGGTCTTCCCATTTATCTTTTTCCTTTTTTTTCTTTACTTTTTTTTTTTTTCTCCTTCTTCTCTTTTTAAGAAGCCTTCATTCCTGCCTCAGCTGTCACAGGCTGTGACTGCTTCTAGACTAAGTCTGCCATCTGCAAGGTTTCCTCCTAACACGAGGAGCCCGTCACATGTATCTATCCTGTAGTAAATTATATTCTAGCTGCAGAAATCCACAGGACGATTCAGGATAATACACCCATAGGATATTACTGTGAATTAATTATAGATCTATAGCGTTTTAGAAAAACACCTATCTAAATGTTAAACATTTATAGTACTCCACAAGTTCTGTGATTATCTTCATTTTTATGGAGGAGGCTGTATAGATCTCGGAACAGTGGTTCTGAAAGCATGGGACCCAATTATATATGCTTTGCATGCCTCAAGTACTTACTGAGTGGAAACTGGAACAGCAATCTTTTTTCTGATGATAATGATGGTGACAATGTAGTTTGTTTTCGGGTTTTTTTTTAATGTCTTTAAAGAAAATGGCAGTTATCTGTTCCCTCTCCGCTACACTGCTCAATTTCTTAAAAATAATTCCTCATAGAGAATTCAATTCCTCTAGGTTTCTCCTGTGAAATAGACTTTCTTAGACAAGAGTTCCCACCTCAAACCGGCATTAAATTTCCCCTCACTCTTCATAAGTGCTTTCATATGCATCCATTTTGGTTTGTGCTGGTAGAAAAGGTGAAGCTGAAGAGTCAAAGTCCATCAAGCAGCTTTAACAGAATCCAAGGACTACTTTGGTTTTACGTTTACATTTGCCTTCAAGATGCTGTTCCCTGTATATTAACTGTACATGTACACATACACATTGTTAAGGATATTTACTGTTTTGCTAAAATACGATATTCCGTGGTAACAAAGAAGAACACCTAATTTAACAGGCAAACACCTGCTGGTAACATTTTGATATAGATAGAAGCAGCCGTTATCTTTCTCCTTTGGTAATATAAAAAGAAATGAAATACAAACTCGGCATCATCTCCAGCTGACACTGACTGCCAAAAATACTATTATTATCCTATCCTAGGTCATCATTTTGAAATGGATTGATTAGAAAAAAATCACAGGACAATATTAGTCTAAATACTGATGTCCTGATGCACAATTGCTCTGCAAAATGAGATTAAGAGATTCTGTGCTCTGGCTTGTAGACACTTAATTTCTGATTAGATGACTGGAAGAAACTGTTATGTTCAGAATGGTTGACTGGAAGAAACTGTCAGAGTGTTGATGTTTTCCAGGGACTGTGGCTCCACAATGCACATTAGTTCTATTTGGTTTTGTGAGAAAGAAAATGGATTGTGTGTACTTCTCCGGGGAACTATGAGATTTACTTGCCATTTTGCAACTTTCCTTACAAAATCCGGTGGATTTTGGCATATAAAATGCCTAAACAGGGCTTGATTTCATATGGTGACAAAGGTGCTCAGTAGACCTTAAAGTGAAGCTTGCTAACATCTCTAGCTCAGAAATCAAAAGACAGAGGAAAACAAGAGGTCTCACTTTACAAGTAACCACCAAAACAGCGTGCCAAATCCTGCATTGGTTTCTGAGAAAATACTTTGAAATGTCTGTCATTACTCTGAAAGCACCTTAGCACCTGAACATGAACACAGATCTGTAAAGCACTGAAACAATATTCCTTTAATAATGTGCCCCCCTTCCTGCCAACAACCCCCCCCAAAAAAAAAAAAAAAAGAGGCAAGTAGCTAATCAAAACGCACAGAGACCCTGAGTATAACCCAATTCTGAGTTGCACTTTAGGACCTGAAGTTACAGCCCAGGAGATTTGAATAAGAAATATTGAACTTTGCGTGTGGGACGTGTCTTTGGTACCCAGGAACTTGAGTGTTCACTACAAATCAGCCCACCTTTTATGCCCTGCCTTCTTCAGCAATTTAAAGAGAGTCTAGCTCTATGTTTGCCTCTTTCTACTGATGGAGATACAAAAAATGTGCAGTGATATGGTCCTAAGTTCCAGAGCATAAGCAGCACATCAGGTATCAGCATGGAATTGCTTCCGTGAGAATGCTTGCACCTGGGGATGTTGCAGTAACTGTCCTTTACCAGCCACAACAGGAGGGAACAGCTAAGCCAGAAGCTGAGGAGAAGCTGTACTTTCCATCTGCCTTTCACTAGCCAGCTGAAGGAGGCAAACATAGAAAAAAGGATCCAGACCAGCACAAAAATCCCTCTGTCATACAGTGCCCTTGTTGGCTACAGACACTGTGCCTCTTGGAGCAACCTCTGGCTATCGACAACACTCTTACCGCAGTAAGCCACCAAGGGCTATGTGGTGCTTATGCATTACTGTTGGACAATGTATAAGGACTTGACTGGTTGGAGCACACAATTTCTTCTTTTTCCAGTATACTAAAAAAAATCCTCATACGTGCTTATTTGCTTCCTATAGTGCTTCCAATAATCACAGCTGCTGCAAAGAGTGTATTCTCTCTTGCATTTATCTTGCCATCAGGAAAACTAAGAAAATAGCAAAGGTTTTGCTCTCCACTGGAGACTGTGATATTTGGGGTGTTTCTCATTAAAGAAAAGGTACATGTTTTAAAACTTGTCAGCAGCTGGAAAATTCTGTACCTTTAAAAGTTGTTTCATGTGATGGATTTGCTTGTAAAGGAATCACTTAGAGAGAGGCTCATTGTCGCTTTGAGCTAAACCAAAGGATGAATTAGCTTTATAACAAGAAGACTTACAAGAAGGTTTAGTATTAAACATTAAACATTTCTCCGTTAAAATTCTGAATGGAAACCTGTGTATGGTAGATTGATTTAAGCAAATAACCATTCATGTGATCATGCACAAGATCTCCATTTGCATTTCAGTCTGGAAAGACGCTGTTGTTGCTGATGTTAGCTCCTGGAGTCAAGCAGAGGACTACTACAGAGGCAGGCTGTGCTCAAAGTAACACACATAGCCCTTGGAGGGCTGGAGAAATGGAACCCCTTCCTCACCTCTGACTATTCTTTTTTGGTGGATGCTTAGAATAGACTTTTTGAGAAATGGGGAGACCAGAGCACCCCAACATCTTTAATGTTCAGAAACAAACCATAACAAATCAGTCAAGCAAAACCTTACAAGATGTTTCCTATATAACAGTTTATGAAACAATTACCTCATTTGTCATAGCATTTGAAAGTTATTAACAATAGCTTTCAAGAAGTCAACTCAGATTTCTCTACAAAAGAAACTGGCGTGGCAGAGAGAGGTTTCTAAAAGTAGTCAGTGGCTACTAGCTCCTGCAGAGAAGTTCTGAGTCCAAAGGGAATCGAATCTTCTTAAGGAAACTGGCCTTGAGAGACCAAATCTTACAGGAGTTTAATGGCAATTGGGTGGCTAGGTCATGCAGTTTGCTACAGAAAATCCCAGCTTCTGGTCATTTGGCTCCTGCAAACTATTCTGAGTCCCTTCCTCCCTAAATCCTATTAACAATACGGTTTTCAGGATCTATTCCACATAAATCAGTTTTGAGCTGATCAGCATTTCTGTATTAATAGTTTCCAGACCCGTGCTGTAAGGGTATGAAAAATTGGAGTAACTCAAGCCAGAAAATTTGTAATGAATTTTGTCTTGTGAGAGACAGCAAAATGACACAAGGATCAAATTGAGAAGCAGGAAAGTTGGTCTTAAAACAGCAAGAATCTCCTAGTTTTAAAGGGTGTTCAGTTAGTGTAAAATGGGATGTCCCCACTGATTCACTTGGATCTATACTTACCTAAACCAACTGAAGATCTAGTCCTCTTTGCTACCAGGAGGTCTGGTTCTGGCTGCTATTTGTCTGTTTATTCCAGCACAATTAGCTGACTTCAACTGATGCAGCTCAAGTTACCAGTGTTGTGAAATCCATAGTTATATATGTCTCTTTCTCAGTTACATCCACCAGGAAAAAAAAACAAAAAACAAAGCTTATGATGGTTCCAAATAATTTACATGACTGATTTTTCCCTTTTGTTTCTCCGAAGCACCACATACAATACCATTGAGTTTCATCTCTTGTGGTGGGCAAGCAGCAATGGAAACAGTGTTGAATCATTGTGTGGTTAATACAGGGAAAACTTATAGGCTGAAATCATCGCTGCTGTGTTGTCTGGCTGATACGTGGTAGATGAAGTATTTTCTTGAGTCAGCTTTCATTTCATATGTTTTTCCAAAAGATACATTAATTAATGTTATGATGGAGGAAGTCCTTAAGGCCTTTCAGGCTTCATTTTACCAACATGCTCATGTAACACAACAGCTTACCACTGCGGTCAAATGAGGTCTTCTTCACTTCCTCTCCTGATTCTCTTTCAAGCTCACAGCTGGTACTAGCTTCCATTGGGGAGTGGAGAGTGACTGAGCTGACACAAGGTGCACAGCTGGAGTGTGATTCTGGCAGGGAAAAACGTAGAAGGCAAGGAGAGCATTATCCTACCTCTTCCTCAACAGCAAAATGTCAGATTGGCTCCTCTCATCTGAAACTGTGCTTTCTGAGTTCAGTTATTTCTTCCACGTTGCTTTACTTGGAGCAGTGTTGCAAGTGAGCCAGGTGGGAGAAGTTTCCCCAGACTATGTGGGACTGTTCTGAGTATGACTCATAGGATCACAGAATCAGAGAATACTAGATTGGAAGAGACCTCAAGGATCATCTGTTCCAACCCTTCTTGGCAAAAGCACTGTCTAGACAAGATGGCGCAGCACCCTGCCCAGCCGAATCTTAGAAGCATCCTGTGTTAGGGAATCCACCAATTCCCTGGGGAGATTATTCCAATGGCTGATTGTTCTCATTGTGTCCCCTTTGAATTTTGGCAGGAGTAACTTGTACCCATTAGCCCTTGTCTTTTCCATGTGACTCCTTGTCTCCATCTTTGTAGCCAGCCCTTAAATGCTGGAACGTGGTGGTAAGCCTTTTTTAGCAAAGCTGAACAAACCCAATTATCTCAGCCTCTCCTCATATGGCAGCTTCCCATTCCTTTGATTGTCTTTGTGGCCCTTGTCTGGACCCTTTCCAGCCAGTCCACAACTTTTTATATAGTGGGGATCAAAACTGAACACAGTGTTCCAGGCGTGACAAGTGCTGAGAGAGGTGGGATACTGACATCTTTTTCTCTGATGGTGATGGCCTTGTTGATGCAACCAAACATTCTATTGGCTTTCTTTGCCGTGACAGCTCACTGTTCTCTTATATTGAACTTGTTGTCCAAGACGGCCCCCGGGTTTATTTCCACAAAGCTGCACCAGCTGGGTAGAACCCAGTCTGTGCTGCACTGCTGGATTGTGTTTTCCCAGGTGCAAGACCTCACATTTTTGCAAGACCTTACATTACATCCTTGCTGAGCTTCATAAGGTTCCTACTACCCCACTCTCCCAGCCTATCCAGGTCTTTCTGCATGGTGCCTCTCTCTTCTAAAATGTCCACTTCCTTACTCAGTTTAGTATCATTGGCAAACTTCATCAGGGTTTGATGACCCCATCATCCAAATCACTTATGAGGACTATGATAGCCCAAGATTGACCCTGGGGAGAGCCCACTTGTGACAGGTTGCCAGGTTGAAAAGGAGCTATTTACCACCACACTCTGGGTGCAGCCCATCAGCCAGTTCCTCACCTACCACATAGACCATTTGTCTAGACTGTGACACATCTGTTTCTCTAGGAGGAGGCTGTGGGGAACTGTATCAAAAGCCTTGGAGAAATGCAGGTAGACAATGTGCACCATTCAGCCCACACTGACTGAGCAGATTTCTTTGTCATAGAAGGCATTCGGGTTTGTTAAACACAATTTACCCTTGGTGAATCCATGCTGGCTCTTCCCAGTATGTGCTTCATGTGATCTGTGATATTCCCCAGGAGGATTTCTTCCATAACTTTCCCAGGAACTGATAGACCTATAATTTCCTGGGTTCTCCTTTAAGCCCTTGTTGTAGATGAGGGTGACGTTAGCCTTCTTCCAGTCTTCTGGGATGTTCCCCAATCTCCACTACTTCTCAAAGATTAAGGAGAGCAACCTTGCAACATCAGCCAGGTCTCCTAACAACTTTGGGTGCATATTGTCAGGGGGCATTGATTCATAGGGGTCAAGCTCCTGTAATAGTTCACATACCAACCCTTCCTGCACTGACAGTGGGTCTGTGTTAGTATCAACCTGGATTTTTGCTCCTCAGGCCTGGGGCCCAAAAGTGCTGGTAAAGACAGAGGTGAAGAAACTGTTGAGAGCCTCTGCCTTTCAGTGTTGTTGGTGACTAATTCGCCTCTCCTGTTTAACAGAAGGCCAGTATTTTCCTTGTGTTTCTTCTTGTTGTTTACATACCTGAAAACCCTTTCTTGTAGTTTTTGACATCTCTGACCAACTTCAATTCCAGCTGAGCTTTTGCTTTTCCAGCTGCATCTCTGCACGCCCTGGCAATGCCCATGTAGTTCTCAATGGGTATGCATCCGCTTTTTGACCTCTGGTACTCTTAGTTTTGAGCAGACTCAGATACTCTCAGTTAAGACAAAGGGGCCTTTTGCTCCACCTACTTCATGTATCTTTAAAGGAGAAACAACATACTGCCAAGTAGGTTATATGGGAGACAGTAACAGAATTGCGGTCATTTGAACAGACAGCTCTCAGGGACAAGGGCTTATCTGACATTGAGGTGTGGATTTTGTTAGCAAATCTTCATAATTTAATTAACAGTGCCAGGAAGCACTTCAAGGCAGTGAAATAGTATCTCTATTTCAATGTGGTCCCTGGTCCACAGAAGCCATTGCTTTATCAGGTGGTTACCAGAGAGGCCTCAGGAGCTAACACAAGCTGACCGACTCTTTCTTGGAGGTTAGGAGAGTTCAGTACTGCAGGTGTCAGTTGGCCTCAGAGACAATTTAACACTGCTAGAATTATTGATATATTATAGTCCACATGCCTAATCTGAATAAATACCACAAGATGTTGCATGTATCTCAGGATTTGTTGCTGTTGCCTTTGATGCTACTAGTATTAGATATCCTTACAGTGATGCTCAAGATACATGTTTCTACTAGCATTCTCCTTGAAGTCACAGGCTTGTCTGTTTGCTTTGGTTCAGCTTTCCCTGACTCAACACTGAGCAGAGACTAAGGTGAAAATAGTAAAAGCTTTTGCAGTTTGCCCAAAATACCCTGGTCTGGGAGTACAGTCTGACCTCTGCTTGGGTGTTCACTTTCATCTCTTGCAGGAGCTGATGGTCCACCCAGCCTTTGCACTCCCACCTCTGCTGTTTGTCATCCGGTGGAGCTGCCAACATGGAAGGGATGAAAATTTCCAGCCCTTCTCCTCCAACCTGCACTAATATTCTGACAAAGAAAAAGAATGGTCACAGAATCTGCGAAAAGATTCTGTGGTCTAAATTTCTAAACACACAGGAACGATCTGCATCTTCAAAATTGTATGGTATAATATAAAAGAGTTGTTTAAGTAGACAAAAAGCTATCTGTAATGCAGTTTGTTGTTTGTTTCTGCTGTTAAATTTATTGCAAGCCACGTCAAAGAACTTCATGGGGGATTTTGTTAAGTTTTTTTTTTAATTTACCCATTCAGTTCTAGTTCCCTCTGAATTAATATATCTTAGACTTAAACATTTTAAGAATGAGGATTCATTACACCGGAAATATTGATGCAATGCTAACTAGCATAACAAAACCTATGCTATCAAGACAACACAAAGAGGAATATAGTTTCAATAGCATGAGTCTGCTTTTAAGTTGGGATATTGAAGAAATCTTTTGCAAGTGTGATTAATTTGCAAATGCTTGATATGTACAAGGTAGGTCTGTCCAACCATCGGACACAAACTATTGCTCTTGCACGCTTTGCTTTCATGACAATATTTATACAGAAAACAATTATATTATCAACCTACACTCTACCCTCCAATCAAATTGTGGCTGCCATGCCAAACAAAGACAAATGAAAACCCACACTTTACATTCCTAGCAGAGAGTAAGGGCTTAAGTGAATTATTCTTTGACATTAATAGGATAACATGTGAGCTTTGTAACAAACAGCAACTTTGAGAATGATACAGTGGATAGGAGGTTGGGGGAGATGGATGTTAATATCATCAGGGATCCCTGCTTACAGATAAATGTTCCTGAAGACAGAATTAGATCAGGAAAGAACATGACTTTGTCCATCATTTTCTAAATAAAAAGCAGTAAGAAATCAAAAGCAAAAGTCTTTATAGCTAGAAATCTCTGAACTTCATAAGGCTTGGTGTTGTCTTATGAATGTCCATGGCAAAATTTTCAACCGCATCTCTGGGGAAGTGTCAGGTTTTAAAGGCTAACTGTCCTGTACCTCCTTATATTTTAATAAACTATTCTGCACCTCGGAGAAAGAAAAAAACCCCACTTAGCTTCATTTTCCAGACCAGAACACTTTTTCTTAAAAATGTGATCATGTCTAAACCAGAGATCTATAGTGTTCAAAATGTATATGGAGATATGTGTAAATATGTAAGCATTTTTTAGAATGGGATTTAAATTCTAGAAACAGAAAAAGAGCAACAACAGAAAATCCTCAGATTTGCTGAACTTTTCCTAGGAGGATTCTTGAGGATATTGGAGAATGTAAAATTACTCTGGTATGCTAGTGGAGTGCTGTTAAAACTTAACCTTCTTCCCTAACCTAATAAGGAGCTAAAAATGTGTAAAGTTTCCGAATAGGCTGAAGTGAGGCATGCAAAAAACGTAGCAGTGGTTACAGTAATGCTGACCACATGAAAAATGGCTGATGCATGTCTAGAACTTGCTGGTGTGACATCCATGGTAACTGGATGGAGGATCACACATATCTAAAGAGCATAGCCAAACTTTTTAGGCAGAAATGAGGCCCTTCTCCACCCCCTGTGACAATCTCCCACCTGGAATGCCTTGCATGCCATGGCCAGACCCCCTCTAAGATCCAGTGTTCTTCAGGTAGCCTCTCTTCTGTGTTCAATCACTGACTTAACTCTGGATATTACAGTGCAACTCAGAGAAGGGCATGGTATTTTAGCATGGCTATTTAGCTCTGTTTTTTTTCCATCAAATGTAAATTACACTCAAGCCTATCCCCAAAACCTTTTACCTCTAGAAGCAAACTGAAAAATACTTTTGGTCACAGACATCTCTAAACAGTGGTACTGATATGAGGAACAAGAAGTGCTCAGACCATCTCATCACTCTGTATTTGTTATTTGTATTACACCTCAGTAGCTCTGTCTCAGGCAGTGGTTGCCATGTACTACATGAGCACTCAAGTAACTAGGAACTGTTTTTCTGATACAGCCAGGACTTTATTCCCTGAGTATATCACACCTTCTCCCATCCAAAAAAGATAGTCTCAGGGTATGGGCCTATCAGGAACTGCTGGTGAACTGAAATCTTGGTTCCCCCCAAAACACCAAAACACCATGAACAATACGGCATGTCACATGTAAAGGGAATTCAGGAATTCCAGCCAATCTTAAAGTAGATGGGTTTATGTACAAAAGGATGTACAGTGAGGTGTGAAGATACTTGTCTATCCAGTCTGAATTTCTTGTGTGAATGGGAACACCATCACAGAACACCTCAAAGAAGTGAGAACTGCTTTATCTATGCCAGAGAGTGTCCTCCTGCCATCACTGCCTTCTCTCTAGCAAGGCTGAAAGCCTATAATGTGCATGGAATGCAGCTGCTCTCCGATGTTGGCCTCACACTGGTCCCTGGGCACATAATACATGCCTCCTGTGTAGCTCTTTTCGTGAAAGAGGAACAAGGTATCCCCAGGTGTCATATCACACAGGGACGAAGGCCATCATTTTACACTAAGGAAATATTCGTGAATGGATCCAGGCTAAGAGTAAACCTTTGCTTTGCAGGCCTCTTTTTAATCCTATGTCAGCTCTGTGACGTGGTAGAGAATATGATCCCAAAACCACCAGGGTTGGTAAAAATTGCGGGAAAAGTGATGAATGACAGGGAACAGCAGGAATGTATTAAGCTGGAATTTCTGCCAAAACCCGTGTACTGTGAAAATGTGGTCTCAGAGAATTTCTTTCTAGATGACCAGGGCTTTCCAAGAGTAGTTTGTGTGGGAAGAAGCACGGGACAGGAGAAGAAAGTCTGCTCCCTGTTGCACAAATCAGTATCTCCTTTTTTTTCCCCCCACCCTACACATACCTCTGCACCAGCAGTTGCTCTAGTTCCTAATCCCTCAGTACTCATTCTTTACCACCCTTCCCAGTGTTATTCCACACAGTAATCCTTTTACTACCATTCCCGTTAATCAACATCTTTTTCCCCAAATTCTGCTCCTCTTTCTTCCCTTCTTCCTTTTCATCCATGCATTAGCCATTCCCTCTCTTGCCAAATCTTCAAAGCCTTCTCCACCCTCTTTCCTCTCCACTAACAAAAAGTGAGTACAAGTATTTTATTTTCTTTGAGGAGAGAATCAGAGTTCCTTCATATTGTTCTCAGGTTAGATTCCCCCACCCCCACCCCCAAACAGTTAAGAAATTCCCCTTTTAACAGCATGAATTTGTAACAACAGATTCACCCCATCCCCCTACCCCCCCCCCCCCCCCCCCCCCGCCCCAAGACCTGCTTAATGCCAAGTACAAAATGGCTCATAGCAGATTCACCAGCTGGACCACTAGACTAGAAGCCTTTCAGAGGCTTGGACGGTGAATGGGTTGGTGTAACTCACTTGATCTTTGACTCTATCTTCTCTTTAGCCTGAAACCTCAACTCTTTTAGGAAAATTAATTTTCATATATTTTCTTCAAAATGGCAGCTCAGCAGGGGCATAAAATTGAATATTGGGTAGAGAAAATGTCAGATGTATGAGATCAGTTTAAGGCACCTCTGGGGCTTGAACCCTCAGATCAGCAGTCAAAACACACTGGGGGAATTTGTCATCCTCAAGGACAGTCTCTGTTTTTGAGAAGGTGGGGGCAGGCTGTCTGAGGAAACTCTTCTTCAAGTATCAACAAATTCAAGACAATAAACCATTCTGGCATCAATCAGAAATAGGTCAAATGCTAAGACTCTTTGGATAAGAATGTTGTGGTTTTTTAAAAAAAAATTTAGTAGAAGAAATTTTAAAATAAAGAATGTAGTAAGAGAGCTACAGCATAGCTGGATCTCTTCTGTAATACTGACTGGTCTGTGAATTCTGCAAGTCAATGTTATATATACTTGATCACAAAATTTTTCATTGCACCAAAAAATTATGCACTTGGGATATAACATTTTATTTCAAAGCCATTAGCTTTTGAACTGTAATTTCTGAAACAAGAGCTCAGTCATGTATGAAAGACAGCCTTCTTTTTAAAAACTAATGATAAATCTTTAATATCAATATTGATCTCATTTTGATTGCTGATAATTTTACTGGAAGTGTAAAACTACCATGTTCATTCTACAGTTTCAAAACTTACTTCTGCTCTTTTCTGGAGACATAAGTCTCATTTGTCGCCTCCTTCATGCTAAAGTCATTGAAAATGATACAAAGTACATTTACATTCCCAGTCCAAAACTTTGTGGTGCACTGAAAGCCAAGAACATAAAACAAACAGATTAAAACTTTAAGTAAGAAAATCTAAGTAACTCTAAGTTTTAGTCGTATTCTTCATTTTCACATTAAATACAACAAAAGCTACCCTTGCAGCTTTATTTGAAGGTATCGTAGTGTTAATAATTTGCTGTATCTAGATGTAACAAAGCAACAGGCAGATGTCAAGTTAGCTGCCACTTGTTACCTAGTATTCAGGTACAATTGTTGGGCAGATACGCTATATCTGTACAAACAAACACAAACGTGCACACTTGCAGGTACCTTGCATGTATCCTTAAGAAACCCTTAAGACTGTATGGTTTTATTTGGCTGCTACTTAATGTGAGAATATACGTAAAATAGGAGGAAAAGCACAGAAATATTTTAGTTACGCCCAAGCAACAAAATACCTGTAGTGCTTGAACTCATCGTTACTCATTGAGGTGGATCTGACAGCTGGATGAAGCAATATTTTCTTTTCTTTTCTCAGTCACTTTGATTTGGAGTATGGGAGCAGAATGAAAAACACTGTTATTCTTCCAAAGAGTCAAACCCATAAGCTGTGGAAGTCTAAATATTCGCATCAAAAACCTTATAATCTGTTCTTTTGTATCCTAACCTGGGACAATGACATACATGATGTCTGTGCTGTTGTGAATAAAGTTGGGCCATGCAGTCTATTTGGGTTGAAAATGGGTGGTTAAGTTGTTTTCACCTTTACACTTATTTTTCTGTGTGTGCATGAGGAATTCTTATTATTATTCAAGTGCATGCTGAAATTGAATCATACTATTCTTACATAATTTTTCATTGGATTGTTGCAACCTATAAAGAAATCCAATTAAATTTCCCTTGCAGGCACAGACCCTCATTCAGCACGCCTTTATAAGGCCAGCTTGTTGTATTGTGCGGCATGTCTATGAAATCAGAAGCACAGAGGCCCCGTCCCATTCCTTGTCCTGTGTGACATGATGGAGAGAGAGAGTCCGCCAACAGTGTTTCAAAGAGCTGTTTTATCAGAAAACATAAAGTAATTGCCATCATTTCTGCTGCCATCATTTAGAATATGCATGTGCCAGTGCATTTGCAGAACTGTTTTGAGCACTGTATAGTTCACATATTAACCCCTGCATTTGAGATTTTCACCTTCCTTATGCTAAGGACAAATGATTTGTTGTTTTATTCTATGCTAAAGATGATGCACAGATTGTCTGTTGAAGATAAGGTTAGCAGAAGCACTTTTTAGAATGATATTCTAGTTTTCCAGGCTGCACAAGTGGGGTGCACAATTTTCCTGTCTCAAGGAAGCAGACTGCAAAATTTGTGGAGTTAGATTACACAGCAGTGGGACTGATGCACTGTTTGTCTGTGTGCCTTGCTGCTGATTTAAATATCATAGGATGATCAAAATGATCAGCAGGCTCACTCTGGCTGTCTCCAATAGGAAGGTCGTGGAACACGGCATGGAAACACACACCTTCATTCAGTATCAGACTTTGCCAGCAGTGGGTGTAAGACCTGTGCATCCTGCATGTGAGGGATACTCCAGGCTGCACAAAAAGAATGCCTTGGTTTGATCAATCTACTTGCTCTTATTGCTGAGAAAGACATGGTAAACCTTGTTCTGTAGGCTCTGGGTACTTTCCATCTAGGAGATTAGTGGTTCTGGTGAGAAGCAGGAGTATTTATCTACCTGGTGGCATATGTTTAGCCTGCATGGGTAATGAAGTTAACTTAAATGCCTCCTTTCACCTCCTCAGACCTCCATATCCTGCAGTTAGAAATAAGCTATAAGATCCAAATTATAAACAGTATGTGGAATGCAGAGATGGTGAAGATCAGCCACGACATCTTCCTGTTAATGTGGAATTGATTTCTGTGCTATATTTCCTGATGTATCTCCAATCTAATTAAATGTTCCCAAGTGTTTTTTTCCCTTGAGAAATTATTCCACTGTCTAATGTTATGAAGATGGGCCAAGTGTTGTCCAGATCCAGTTCAAGAATTGAAATATACATGTATGCAACCTTAAGAAAAAAGGGCATGATCAATCACATGTTTAAAATAACATATGTGCTCCAGTGCTGTAAATAGTCTTGATGCCTGGGATTTTCTTCTGATAGTCCATCTAAATTTTTCTTTTTTTAATTTCTTCTCATTACTGCTCTAGTTATACCCCTGTAACTAAGCTAAATAATTAATTGACATTTTCATTTACTTCAATGGGAGCTATTCACACATATCAGAGGACAAATTTTAGCCCTTAATATAGAAATTATCTATTGTCTCACCAACAGGATACTGAAAATGCTAGCTTACACCTGCTTACACAAGAGAATTGAGAACTAACTCTTTATGATGATCCTTTGGCCCAAGAGTCATCTGTAAGGGTGGTATTTACAAACTCAGGCTAAGAGTTATTTTTTAATAGTTTAAAAGAAGTCAGGGCACTCACTCTAAAGCCATATTCACGCCATGTTTTTACATTGCTTTAACATAACCTGAGATTAATCTAATTTGTAGCATGGTTAGCGTGGATGTGCTTTTTCATTTTCAAGAAACACGCTAACCAGATGTGCTCATGGCCATCTGTTACCTTATTTCCTAACACAGAAGTCTATCCCTCTTAAATAAGTAAGGACTGGGCTAGGAAAAGCCATTTGGAACAAGTTTTTCACACTGGATTGATATTAAAAAGATACTAATTTGAATCCTTTTTGGTATTGTCTCTATCAATTAATTAAATGTAATTTCAACTAATTGCGAGGACCAGTGATAGCAGTCAGGGAGCTCAGGGGATCAGTGACAAACCTAGAAAAATAGATAAGACAGTACAGTGTTGAACAGAGTAATGCATGTCGACTGGTAACAAGAAAAAGAAGAGAATGTTTGTCACATATTAAATGGAAAATTTCAGGCAGTCATGTAACCAGAAATTATTTCAGACTCTACTCAGTTTTAGCCACTATTCTGTCAGAAAAAGGCAAATAAGAACAATTTGGATCCAGTACATAATAACGTAAAATGCACTTGAAGATGGTATAGTCATTAAACTGGTCAAATGTCACTGAGAAAGCTGTGTTTATATTTAGTGTACATTTCCATGGGCAGAGGAAAATACTTCCTTGGAAGGAATATAACCAAGGACAAACATGACTCATAGCAGACTTTAATAATGTCTGAGATGGAGGGCTTGCTTTTTTTTTTTTTTTTTTTATTCTCAGAGGATGACTTTAATGCAATCCTGGACTGCTCTCTGACTTGCTGGGCAGTGTGTGCCAGCGAGGATGGTCAGGGACAGTGAAGGGAGCAGTGCGTCTCCACCAGCTGAACACAGGTCTGGGGGCTTGGTTCTCCCCAGAGATGAGGACATATTTGTATGTGCACATATGAAAAGTAACGGAAACATCCTAGGTGAGAACGCAGGTGACACAGAAACTGCTGCTCTACTTCTTCATTTACTTCAGACCTTTTTGCTGGGTAAAATGATATGAAGCTAAAGTGATACAGGAATAAGTGTTGCACTTTAATCTGCTTGCAGCATAGGACAGTAGCTCCTGAACTTTGGGATTTAAATCTTCAGCTTTTCCCCCTGTCTAGTACCACGGCTGCACATGTTTTCCTTTTTAACTTCCCAGGTCTGACCGGCAAACCCTCTCTCTCAGCATTGATAACCACCAGGGGTCAGCAAACCACATTTCAGGAAATAGTGAAGTTGGTTAAATGAGTGGGTTTGGGGCCATGTGTTTTGTTTTGTTTATTCAAAGTACTGTCATCGGCCTGAAGTCCGAGTTTGAGCAGGTGACGGCAATTGCTTGTGGCAAAGAGCTAGCTCTGTGACACTCAGCCCTACCAGAAAGGGAGAAACACTCTGCTTTAGCCTGCTTAGCACAGGGCCTCATGGGCCACATCCTTTGAAACAGGCTGAATTGTATAAAAGTGTACAAACCCAGGACTATTCAAAAGCAGCAATACCACCTCATCTTGCTGCTCTCCCAGCTTCAGGGAGGTTTCCAACCTCTCTAAACTGCCCCACATCCTAGACATCAGTGAAATGGTGTCTCCGCAGAACTTGGGTAACTACCATGTTGATTAGGCTGGGAAGGAGCGGGGAAACTTACGGAATTTCTTCTGCTTCTCCCATTCCTAGAGTGAGAATCTTAAAAGAAAGAATTACATGGGGTTAGCTGTCAAAACTGTCTCATTGTTTGTTCCTGGCTCAGATCTTGTTTAATTTTTTTCTGTGCCAATTGGCCCTATGGGGAGTTCTGATTAAGGGCACATCTCTGTCTGGGGCATATAAATATTCCTTTCCATTGCTAGAAACTGGACTAAGAGTCAGCTGTAAGTGTAGCTTAAAAACATAGGACCGGATTGAACACAATAAACATCTAGCTAAGTGGATGCCTTTTTGACTCTGTAGAAAGATTTAGAGATAACACGTAGCAGTTGGAATCCAGACAGTTAAAAGATACAGGAGGCTGCAAAAGAAGAGAGGGGGAGGCGGGCAGCAAGGCTGGGAGGATTTCTCTGAAATGTGTTCTGCATAGTCTAAAAGAAAAATGTGTGTAATTTGGACCCCAAATGCAGGCTAAACCGACAGCATTTAATACGGGAAACATGATTTAGAGGTTGGTTTATAAACTAAACAAATTTACTGAGTTCCATAAATGAATCTCATGGCAAGATCCAAAATTTTTTTAAAAAGGGTGGATAAAAAATATTGTATGTTAAGGGGGGAAATCAAGATGGTTTTTAAGCTGATGTCCTTAGAAATATATGTATATAGTCTTTTTTATAGCTCTTGGCATATAAAATAAGTCATTATTCTAAATAGAAAAATATTGATGATGTCATAGGAGCCATTGCCGGACACATCAAGCTGATCTGATGAACTGGGAAATCAATAGATATTTTCCAAACGAGATGGCATTTCTTTTAATTGGTTGTGTGAACACAATATACTGCAGAGTGCAAACATTTAAAATTAATTTTCATTTGGCTTGGATTTTTCCATGTGTTTTTCTATTATTTCTTTATGTAGAATTTGGGGTTTTGCTTTGTTTTAAGGTTTGCTTCTATTGGCTTGCATATAAATTCCGTATCAGAACAGATGAAATAGCACCTATGTATTGCAGACTCTCAAATAGTATAGCTTTGGGAGTGATTTGAATATCTACCAAGATTAGAAAGTATTGAAGATTTCACCCAATCATTGCCACACTACTTGAGACTGCCTGAAATCTGTTGAGTCGAGTAAGTCTTTTAATTTCACCCGTAAAACAGATAAGTAAGGAGTTGTCCTTATGTTCCTTAGCAAGTGAACATCAGAATTTGTAACAGAAATCCTGGCTGCTTTTGCTTTGAACTAATCACCAGGCTGTACAAATGGCACATGTGGTAGATCAATACACTAATATACAATTCAGGTGTTATTAAGTAATATTGCATGCCCTCTGCAGCTCCCCAGACTATGAATTTTCAAGGGCATATAATAATGAAACCTGTATATAAAAAACCTGGTTCATCAGAAAGGGATGCTGGGCGGAGACCTCACTTGCGCAGTGTCTTAGCTTTCAGTTTACATGTCAGTACGTAAGTAAAAGATTCTGACAAATATTTGTTCATTCTTCAGGCACCTAACACTGTTTTGTGATCTTAGTCTTTAATCCACTTCTCATTTCTCCTCCTGAAGGGGGAAAGTTACCATGCAAGTATATGGAATATTGTCCTTCTAAATTTTTTTTCTGTAATTTTTAAATTCACTTTTATATGGATTTTGTATCAGTTAAAGAAATAAAATTGTGGAAGGTCTTAAATTTATTCCCACAACTGTAATGGCAGAGCAATTTTGCTGACTCAGCTGGAGTGCTGCTATTCATGCAGGTACTTTGGACTCCATACCTTCACTTGGACCTATCTGGTGATTATATTGTATTTTGGGTATTTTTGTCATGAAGGTCTCTACTTCTGTCTCATGTGATCATGGTGAGTTCACTGGGCTTATGCCATAATTCTCATACATTTGGCCCCAAAATTTCCTGCCTACCCTCTTGCTGATTTGAGATTTCTGACACAATTTCATTCACAATTTGGTTTTGATTTATCTTCTCCTTACTGAGAAATATTAGTGGATTAAAGAAACTCAGGGGTTCCCCTGACATCTATCCTCCATTTGATACTGATGAATACAGTAACGTGAGGTCTTATTATTTATTTCCACTGCAATAGTGGCAGACACTTCCAGGACATTATTTTGTTCATTGCCATGAAAACTGCACTTCATCATTTTATTGCATGAAAGCCATAAAAACTCTACATATCTTAAAACAGGTGCATTCTCCACAGAAGCAAGTGGCAGAAGTCCCACTAAGAAATGTAGCACTTTGCTCATTTTAATACCCAAATTTTTTGTTCAGTGGGGCGGAAGATAATGACTGGAAGGAAGTGCCCTTTTAGTCCATTATTCCAGAAACATTTCTTTGTATAAGTTTTTAGCCTTTCTTGTATCTTCCAGGTGCCAGTTCTTCCCCTTTTACCCACGCTTCAGCATTTGTAGTAGTTTCTTTAGCAGTGCTCTCTGTCCAGCCAATAGTAGTATTATTTTTTCTGATTAGTTTCTTGTAACTCCAAACATCCATTCTTTACTTGTAATGCATCTGGATCTGCTTCTACTGCTTCATTAATTTTCTTAATATGTAAATAATATACCTAAGCATGTGTAGAATGCCCTTGACTGTATCACCTAAGTGCTGAGTATCTCCCACTTACTAGGAATTGTAGTGGGAAGCCAGTTTTTCAGTTTCTGTGGAGGTGAGACCAAAAGCAAGACACACATTTTCATTTTCTAATTAGGGAAATTTAGGAGAGCCATAGTGCAACTTTCATGGAGCCCAGACTTTTTTTCCAGTTCTGGAAAAATAATGTCTTTTTGCTGTTCTAAGGACATTTAAAACCCAGTAGTTACAGCCATGGGCCAAGTGATCAAAACAGCACCCTAACTTTGCTCGCCTGAAATAATGCAAATGCACATTCGTGTTCACAAAACCTGACCATTTCAATTTATAGTGCAAATAATTTCTGAGCAAACTGCTAGCGTTTCACGTGCAAACATCTTGGAGAGCAGATGTGATCCTTGCACTTACACAAGGCATAGAAAAAACTTTCCTGGCTATAACTTGAAAAGCTGGATTTATATTTCATAACGAAGAAGGGATGTTGGCCTAGGTCTGGCAAATACTTGGCCACCTTGATGAGTTCAGCCACCTCCATGTCCCTGTGTGCAGTGTCTGACAGAAAAATGCTGTTTCTTACATTCAGTAACTTGCAAAGCTTTTATTTCTTCCCAAACCATGAAGGTTTTCTGAACTTCTTAACTGAAAATCCATGAAGAGTAATAGCTGAATTCCTCTCTTATCTCTTGTTTATTTTTAATGCACCTTGGCTGCATTTTCCTAGGCATGTTGTTCTGTGTGTGGAACAGAGATTTAGTATCATTTCTTGAATCTTTAACACCAGTCCTTTGGAAAGAAACCCATTCTCTTAACTATTCTGAAAAATGCAGCAGAAGCTGTAATTCTTGAGTGGCTCTAAGTAAAACTACAGATTCTTTTTCCAGCAGGGAACAGAAGAGGAATGTTACTTGGTATGTGGAAAATGCAGAAATTTCTTGCAGTCAATAATTTCATGGGTGAACAAGTACAGTAACTTCATAAATAGCAGTACTGGTGAATGTCAAAACAAGTTATTCAGCTTAGTTGAAAATCACAAGCTTAGAAGGATGACTCAGACTTATACAAACCTGTTTCTCCATTGATTTTATGGATTTTGCATTTCTAGTGTGATTTCCTAGACATGGGAACGATGGGTGTCATGCAGATCTTGCTGCAATTCAAGGAATAAGGATGGAGGTAGACTGCCAGTTTATGAATCAGAGCTCTGTCATTTGCTCCAGAGAAAAGTAACTTTAGCCACGTGATCCAGAGGTGTATCCCCGGCTCCACTATGCCAGACAAAAGAGGTAGAACTAAGCTCAGGTTTCTTCGCACCCCTGCCCTACACTTCAGTGTAAATGCATGAAGCTGTGCACAGGACACTAGGGTTGCTTGGACCCTTTAACTTTTCTTAAGTCTGTTCGGGTGCCTAATCAGTCAAATGATTGACTTCATAAAACAGTGAATGCTTGTGGTGATTTGCCATCATTATTCCTGCTCTCTGTGTAGATGATAAAAACCTTTTCAGTGGGACAACAATCTAATGAAAATAATGATTACATCCTGCACATCCCAGAGGGAATGATCATTCATCCAAGAGTTAGGGGAATCTCAGCTCTGTCACCAAACTGTCCATCAAAACACTTGCAAATTACAGGAAATAGAAGTCTACAATTAACTGTGAAGTGGCTGTGTCACTTGATTTTGTGAAATCATTTGTGAATCACTTTTTGTATCTTTTGACAACTGTAACTCAGGCTGACATTTATAGCTGGAGCAACCAATGCAGGATTCGCATTCAAAGCTGAATCTCAGCAGTGTCCAATGGGTCATCATCAGCATGCTCCTCCAACCTCTTCTTCCTCAGGATTTTCACTTCCTCAAGTAGAAAATGTTCTCAAATTCATGCAGTCCTGCTGCCTGAAGCCCTGGACCCCAGCTGTGCCGGGAATCAAACAGCAATCTTTCATGTGCAACAGGCTGTACATGTGAGGACTTTCATATAATATTGATGAGATTAAAGGGCCTTCCTGACTGATTTTCAAACTTTAAAATAGAGAAGTAGGATTTAAAAATCTTGCTACTATTTTCAAAAGTGAAGTCTTTTCCTTCCTTCCTTCCTTCCTTCCTTCCTTCCTTCCTGCCTTCCTGCCTTCCTGCCTTCCTGCCTTCCTGCCTTCCTGCCTGCCTTCTTTCCTGCCTTCCTGCCTGCATTCCTGCCTTCCTGCCTTCCTCCCTCCCTCCCTCCCTCCTTCCTTCCATCCTTCTTTCCCTCCTTCTTTCCTTCACCTCTCTTTTCCTTTTTTCCTTTCTTTTCCTCTTCTCTCCCTCCTTCATTCCCTCCTTCCCTCCTTCCTTGTTTCCTTCTTTCTCTCTCTCTTTTTCTCTTTCTTCTCACGTGTTCAATATGTATTCAAGACTGCCCTATCAAAAGAATTATTAATTAGACAATCATTTAGATATTGGATCTCATTTCATTTTTTCTCAAATATTTATGAGACATGCATATTTATGAAAATGCTCATTTTGTAATCTCTAAACCTACTTTATGAGTTTGCAGTTAGAATTTAGTCTGGCCAGGTTTTTGTAAAATCCTATTGCTAAATCTGACCTAAATCTGTTAAATACTGACTTCAGACTTGTCAGGCAGAAATGTTATTCTGGTAATAAAACAATTCTATTAAAGAATATTATAGGTGAGATAACTTCACAATGCATGTATTAGTGTTTATTTTAATGAAAGGGATTTCCTGGCTCATTGTCAGCTAAACCTTTTATACTGAGAGCTGCCTGGAATTAAAAATAGACATGTTAAAATCAGCCTGGAACAGGACTTGCGATTTTGTTTTTAAGTCTTTGTAACTAAAAGTGTGTAAATAGAACTGCATCCAGTAAAGCACAATAATTTATTCCAGAAATTAGCAAGCCCACGTTCCACCTATAAAATCATTCTCTGTGATGTGCAACTGGCCTTCAATTCAGTGGTCTTGATTTATAGTTAGAGTTTGTTTTATTTTCAAGGGGTAGAGACTGGGAAGCAGCCGGACAGAGCTATTAAAGTTGTTGTGCACAGCAATTTTTCAGGGGTTTATTAATTCTTGCAGAGAGTGACCGAATGAAGTGAGCATTTTTCAGTGCAAGAACACCTTTTGTAAAAGGAGGGTTTCTTGACGAATAGATGTAGACAAGAGAAAACAAAACATACGGGTGTTTTTTATATGAACGTAACCATTTGTGTTTAACCATGTTATCAGTTGCAAAGACTTATTGCAATGAGGGTTCACATTTAGCAAGCATGTAATGCCACCGATTTTGGTAGTTTTGTCTGCAGGTTTTCCTAGATGCTCTCATTCATGCCTGGTTTTTGTACAGAAAAATGCCCCAGAGAAGAAAGACAATCAGAATAACTTAATTCCAGTGAACAGATAACACAAATGTTCTCTAAAACAGAAATGCTGATATTTTCAGATAAATTAAGGTGGAATCTGGCTTTGTGGCTTATAATGTATGGAAGTGAATTCTAATTAAAATAATTCTAATTAAAGAGTATTTCGGTCAGTAAATCTATTACAAAAAAAGTAGTGTGTCAGCTACTCCAAAACTGCAGCATTTGCTTAAAAAGCATTTGTTTCTTTTACTCTCTTTAACACAAGTTTTTCTTATGTGGCTTGTTTGTGAACATGTCAGCTGCTCTTGGGTCATAGTTTTTGAGGCCTTCAGAGAGGATGGACCCAGGGACTCTCTAGGTTTTTTAAGCACGATTGTTCTCAGATCACGTGCCATGTATCAAATGTGAGCAGCTCTTCTTGGCCGCAAGTGAGGTGTCAGGTTCATCTACTTTGAATGCTGAGAACAGAAGGGACAGAAGTCTACTGATGTTTTGGACAGACTTGTAACGCTGTAGGCCATGCTAGCAGCTCACTCAAATTGCAAAGGTCATACAAAAGGCTGAGTCTTCTGTTAAGTTACCATTAAAACCATTGAAGAAGACAGGTGTGGCAGGAGAAGACTCCTAATTCCTGTGGTTCAACTACACATGTGTGCTCAGAATTCAGAGTAACCACCATATCAGTGTACTTAACATTTGCTTTTTAAATGAGATTTGTTCTCATCTTTGTGGTGAAAGGTATTCAGACACTATGCACCAGGTCCAACCCTAGGAGACATGCAGTGGGCTCAGCTCCCACTGCTGAGGACAGTTTTTTGTGGCTTCCATGTTTCTGAAGGCACTCAGAACTCTTTGGGGTTCAGCACCGTATTATGATGGAAGATGGCTGTGGCTATGAGCAGCAATGATCTGTCCTACCTGAACAAGCTAATCAGGCAGGCAGGCATGTTGCTATCCGACACTCGCTGTGCTATATAGTCCCTCACCTACCTTTGTGGGTGCTGCAGAAGCAGGTGAAGAGACCCGAAACTGCTGGAGTTATTCCTGTGTTGATAATGAAAAAAATCACTGCAAATGGTAGGGTGAATAAATAATTTACATGAACAGCTTTTCTTCTTAAGCACTGGTTATGCAAAGTGCTCAGCAAGCTTGATTTTACAAGCCTCCTAAATGTTGTGCTTTATCTTGTATGCAGCTATGTGGCACTTCCTGAAGAGTTCAAGGGGTATGCTGGCCAGGATTGCAGCCAGTGGAACAGCTTTTGAGAAAGAAAAAAACATGAGTCGTCTAGATACAGAGACAAAAAAAAAAGGCTAATTTGCTGGTTAATAGTAATCCCAATGTTGAGCAGTTCAAGGACGAGATGGAAACCATTCTTACATTAGTGATTCTGCAATAAGGTTAAAAGATTTTGCAACTAGGTGAAATAACCACCCAAAATCACCACATGTAGAGTTTTCTAGCATAGTTTCAAGTTGTGTGTGTATGAATCCGTCAGAGTTGTCAGCAAAACTCCCAGATGTCTGAAAGTTTCCTTGAGGAGTCTTCACATTGATTTGAAGAGAAGACAGGTGCAAGTGTTGAAATGACTCTTTCTTTCCTTTCTCTTCTCTCACCTCTACAAGGTTTCCTCTCTGAAGCACTTAGTATTTTATCAAGTAGCATAGCTGTGCTGTGTGTGTCTGGTATCTCCTCAAGCACCATGGTAACACTTTATCTTACAGTAAAGTCCCACATTGCAGGTTCAAACCAGGGACGTTAAAGTTCATTGGCATTTTCCTTTGGCTGGGCCAAAAGAAGACTGAAATTGATAAGAAAGAAAGAACTAGAGACGAGTGAAGTAGATTGACTCACAGTACCTTTTCTCTATGACATGTACAAACAGGACAGGTTTCTGAAAGACGGCATCCTTTCTATTTTCCCTTCACCATATACAGAAAAACCTTAAGTCAATGAATTTGCCTATCCCTGTTTCAGTCTGCTCAGATATTAGCCACATGGCTAACAGCAGCATGACTAAAACTGTGTAGTCTTGGCTCTCCACAGTGTTTTAGTTCATGTGCTTTGCCCCTACCCCTTTTTCACCCCACCTTCAAGCCAGCTATGATGGCAGAGTGCTCCCACCCTGCTGGAACTCCACAGAAAACGACACCCGTGAGCATTTTGTTGTGACAGGCTGGGAACGGGTCTGCCTGTGCAGGTCCGTGTGCCTCTGTGCGATTTCGTGCCTTTGTTGTGGTACAAAGCCTGGAAGGGAGAGACAGAGTTGCTGGCAGGGAGACGGCGGGAGCACCGGGCACCCGCAATCCACCTGACGAGAAACTGAGGGCCCAGGAGAGGGTGCTGCAACCCGGGCGTAGTGCACCCCGTGCCCCGAGGGCCAGACCCTGCTCGGCGGAGAGGCGAATGATTGGGGGCTGCTGCGGCTTCTGCGTCCGTGCTCTCGCTGGCCTCGAAATGCGCACTCCAGAGGGAAGCTGAAGTCTCGTAACCGAGTGTTAATTATGTCTGAGTGGATTCTAGAGAAAAAGAAAACCATATACTGTATCAGCAGAGAAATGGTTTCACTGTGAGGAAACTAATGATGCTTTTATCAGGAACAATATAAAGATTGCTTTTTTACTAGTGTGTGTCCCACAGGGTTTGGACTATGAGATATTTCTGTATCTGGCTTTAGGTTCCTCTGAGCTTTTACATAATCAAATCAATATAGCTATGATTCACCCTCTGGCAACAACTGCTCCTTGCAAGTTGCTGCTGCTTCTTTAGTGACTAAAGAGGAAATAAATAAATAAATAAATAGAAACTTATTACAAATCCGTAAACATTGATTTGTTTGGTCTTAGATTTTACTTTTTTTAATTGCCAGGGTAAAAAAGAAAAAAAAGAAGAAAAAGGAGGAGGAGGTGCAAGGATATATGAGTTTGTGGTCAGGGGGGCAGATGTGATTGCTAGTCTGATACTTTGGAAAAAGAAGGAAGGGGGGGGGGATTGATAGGATTTCATGAACCGACATGAAGTATTACCCAGACACAGTCTGAAGGGCAGATTGGGCAAGGAAAGGGCAGAGCCTGCAAAAGCCAAGGCAGGTGCTGAGTCCAGAGACGGGAAAATTTGATTTTGCACTAGCTGCACTACATTGTTTGGATCTGTATCTTAACATATGTTTAGTGGGAAGTTCCAAACCTGAGTTGCCCATCGCCAGTTTCCAGGGAAGAGAAGGAAGACCAAAAAAAAACAGAAAAAAAAATTGAAAAACAAAATAAACCAAAAAACAGCCCAGAAATGATGCCTTGTCCAGCTGGATTTCTTTCTGTTCCTCTGCCTCACCATTCACACTCCCACCCCCTGACCCCCAGTTAATTCCCTTCATTACAGAAATCCTCTCTCTCTCCCTCCTCTCTCTTCTGTTGTCCTATTGTTATTGTCATAAATATTTTCCCATTACAGCTGCCAGTGCGGCACAGCACTCTGCCACAGACATCACACATTGGTGGAAGTGTCATCTCTTGGGATCATCTTTCTTTGTTTTTTCCCTTGGCTGACATCTCTGTTAGACCAAAAGAAAAGGAAAAACTGAACAAAAAGTTCCCTGCCTTTTACACAATCAAACCCCTATCTTTTAAACAGAACTCATTTCATCTTTTCTTAAGGGTGTGTGCTGTAAGGCAGACTTTCAGGGGAGGGCATCCAAGGAGCGTGACACTGTTAGTGCAGGAAACTCCCTTTGGCCCTACCAGACCAGTCACTCAGTGTGACAACCTCAGTCACTGATGTACCAACTAAACTTGAAATATGTAGATAATCCTGAGCTAGCTCTTGGCTAGTGATGCTCCAATCTGTGACAGAAAGGTCTGCTGGTGTTTGTGAAGTGCCTTGGGATCTTTGGGCAAATGGTGTCACCGTCATTAGCTTTTGGGGTTTCCAGTTGGCTTCTAAAGAAAAAAGGAAAAGCACACCTTTCCCTACATCCTCTTCCCCTCCACCTCCATTCTGTTTGGATTTTCCTAGGGTTTCCACCATTTATTTTTTTTAAAAAGGACATCTCCCTTACTAAGATCTGGGATAAGTATTTGTTATTTTCCAAGCACAATTCACGGCAGAGAGAACACAGTGGGCTGTTCATATTACAGGCCCACTCATTCTCAGTGTACTCTGTTTTATTCCACAGATCTAGCAGCAAGCTCAACATGGCTCCACATGCAAATAATTTCTTGAGACTTAACACAAAAAATACTCAGTGAATATATTATTCCATACATAGACTTTGACTGATTAAGAAAATGGTATATTATTCATTTAACAGTTTAAGTAAAAAACCAGCTCTTCAGCCATTACTGTTCAGCCAACAGTGATATACATCCTGCGCTTGAGGAATGGATAATCTGTAGCCATAGATACTACATTAGATGCTGAATAAACTTTAAACCTTGTTGTTTTTTTTTAACTGTGTCTGATGATCCTGGTTATAGCTTGTGGTTAAGCACCACCCTCCCTTTGTTGTGAAACACACGGAAGAGTTTTTTGCTCCCTGTTGCTCTGCAGCTTCAGAGACCACAGAATTTTGAATTCCTGGAAAAATAAAAAAAAAACTTTAATCTTAAAAATTTGGGAGCCTTTAACTTCCCAGTTCGTGCAGAGGTAGTGGTAACACTCCTGTGTAGAGCCATATCTCCCTTGTGCCCTGGAAAAATCTTCTCAGCAAAAATGCCTCTTTTTGGTGAAGTTATTAAGGGTTTTATCCTGGTCTCCAATAACACAGAACAGAGGGGTAACAAAACTGATGAGTTTTATTAGTTAGTTCTGGTTTTTTCTGTTTGTTCTTTTTATAGCTTTTACCTTTATTTTAGCAATGTGGTCATTCTTTTCCCAGTCCAGAGAAATCTAGTCCGTGTACACAACAAAACATTTGACCAAATAGAAAAGCTATGTGCAACCTTAGCTTGGTGTCTGCACTATCAGGAATGAATGAGACACTATGGAGGCATGCTCCCAGCTGCTGCAAATTGACATCCCTGTACAGAATCTGGTGCACCAATGAGAATATAAGCCAGTCTGCTCCTTAGTGCATGAGGGTTTGACTTCCTCCAATACAGGCACACACACACACAATCAGAAAATACACTTTAAAAAATCTAATAATACTTACTTGAGGCTTTTAAACTCCTGAGGGGTATATAGATACAAGGCAGTAAACCAGCAGAGGGAAAGAAAAACAGTTAAAAAGAAACTAATAAAAAATCCTATAGGAAGGAAATTACACAGCACACCACCCTCCATGCTCCCCCTCTCCCACCCTTTAAAGGGTAAAAAATTAAAAAGGGAGCTAATTGTGCTTGCTGTCGTGTCTTGCCTGGAAATGAACCTATGAGTTGAAGGCATATGGTGCTTATGTTGGAATTGTTTTCTAAACAGACTTTTTGCCTGTGTGTCTTTTTCACCTCTTTCAAATGTCTTGTGCCAAAAGCAGTAAAAACACTGCTGCATTAAACATAAATCAGGGCCCTGTGCCTGCAAAGGACCTCTGTTTTTGGAAGGGGGTTATTGGACTAGGGATGAAAGGAGACCTACCACCGCATTGATCTGAGGTGATTTTGTTGAGCTAGGATGCTTCTAGCTAGTTATGACAGTGTGGAACATTCAAGCAATTAATGAACACATGCTTCAGGTAGAAGGCTGAACAAGGGATTTAATTGGATGAGCATTTTTCTTTGACTAAATGTGCTCTAAAAGAATACACTTATGTATTTGTTTTGATTGAGTATTTTACCTATGTAGAGTAACAAAGAGTCCATATTAACAGGCAAAAGTATGTATTAGCTATTTGTAGAACTGTGTGGAACCATTTATTAAACAATTTTCCATAAAAGGAGCTACTCCACAAGTTACCACAAATTCACTAAAATTCAGAGGAGGGTCAAGGTGCACTATGTCAAGCCGGCAAAGAAATTTCAGAAGCCCAGATGTGAGAGTTTGGTCCTCATGTTACTAATTTACAACTTGGTTGCTAAGATTTTAACCCATTCCATACTAAAGGCGTGGTTCTTAGAGCAGTGATCTCTTCAGACTTCCAGATCATGAGGTGGACCTGTCTGTTTCCTACTTGCAGCAGAAACTGTCAGTATAAATGAAGACTGCAGGAAATTACCCTAGCAGTTTATACACTTGCATATGTAGTGTATGACCAATTGCATATACTAAGAGTTATGTATGACCTTTACATAGAGAAAACAGTGAATAAATGTCTGGGGCTTCTACACAGACTGTGGCTGGAAGTTAGCTTACAGTGAAAGCATTTGATCTTATAGTCTCCAGATATTTTATGCAATTTTTTAGTGAGTACGGATGTTAATCTGGGTATGCTAACTAAACCTTCCTGCGTATTCAGTCTGCTAAACTCCACCCACGATACCAATGAAGGACAATGCTTCCTTATCAAATCACCCTGTCAATGGGTGGCTGAATCTCTATAGGGTGTCATACAGACTGAACATTGTTTATAAAACACTTGGGAATTATTTCTGCTTTTGGAGAGCAGGAGAAACCCATCTATATGTTACACCTCAGGGAAGGAGAACAGGGAAGGTACCAACAACAATTGCATTCTCCCTGTCACTCAATTCTGTGGAATACTGCTCATGGACCTTTGCTGAGATTATGTTCAGTCATCTGTCGAGGCATATTTCCTGCTTCAGGGGCAGGCTCTCAGCTGTGGTACTGTCATCCCTAGGACTGCCCTTGTGTAGGGGGAATAATCCCATCCTCCTCACTGCCACAGATGGCAAATGCATGCAACATCCATGTGTGGGTGTGCATATTCCCTCAGCTGAATGAAAGGAGGGTGCAGGAGTGGTAGTTTTCATGTGCGGTTCTATGCAGAAAAGGCAACATGGCTACTCGGAAAGCAGCGTTGTTGTGGGGCCAGAAACAAACTGAGTTCTGGCCTGGGCTCTACAACAGATCCTAGAACACCCATCATCCTTGGAAGCTCATAACCCCTCTCCTTCCACAAGGAACAAAGGCCAGGTGGAAACTCTGAGCTGAAATATATAAAGTTTCTTTTCTTCAAAGTGCTTTTATTCTCTTGGCATAAGGACAAATTGTGCCTTGAGGGCCAGATCTGCAAGCGGATCCATATGGAGAAATCTTTATATGTTGGGAACATCATTCAAGTCAACAGGACGCTGTGAGGGCACAGAAGCTTGCCAGGTCCAAGCTGCAATTTGAAGTGCGTTTTGTGTTCCTTCAAGGTAAAAGGCATACAATAAACCTAAGCAATAATTCTTTTAATAAGAAAACTATCGTGCTTGTTCTTTTAACAGCAAAACGCAAGAGAAGACCAAAACCTATGTAGCTTCCATACAACAGAAAATATTTGATTTTTTCCAGCAGGTGGAAGGAATTTTATCTTGTACTTTGAGCTACAGGGAAAAAATAAACCAATGGATATCTTATCCATACCACAGGTATCAGAAATAGTACAAGTCCTAAGAGATCTAACCTAGTTGTGTAGTAAAACAGAAGGCATTATAGGCAGGGAAAGCCATGCTATGTCTATTCAGGGGACAAGATGACAATTTTTTTTCACAACAAAATCCACCCAACCCTATAAATCGTTACTGAGTGAACTTGAAAGTACATTTAGGGAGGCCTGGTTATGGCATTTGAGAGGAATGTGGGACCATAAAGATGGTATTGCATATATTACCTTCATGTTTCACATGTGCAGTTGGCTGCAACATGACCTGATGCAACAAGCATGAATCTGGGAATGAGAAACTTCTGTGGTTTTACTCTCTATTCTATGCATTTGCCTTATCAACTTGAGTAAGTGACTAAACCTATTTCACAGAGTTCTTATTTGTAGATTCCTATGTGATAAGTGTAAAGGGTTTGCAGGTCACCTGCACAAAGCTTGAAGGGGGAGGCTGAAGGCTTAAGGCACTCCTTATCTTCATAGAGCTAGCATTGAGACTATCCTAGCAGTCCTCACTACAGGGACCAAGGCAGTTTTCCAGGCCTGCAATACAGACAGAACAATCAGCATGCAGATTAGATCCCCCTTTGCTTTCCTACCCAATGTTGTAAGATGAATCGAGACTTTACATCAAGTAATTTTGGTCCTTCTGTCACGAATGCAACATAAGAAAGGGATTTTTGGCTTCTCTTTTCATTCACAGGGACCTTCTATCTAGAGAGAAGACAAAAAGGTTACTATTAATCCAAAAAAGGTTAAGTGTCATTTTGTTAGATGTCTATCTCCAACAGAAGTGCAGCCTTTCCTTTTCGAGCCTATATTTCCCTGTGAAATGCCTGCTCGCATTACCTGCGTACTGCAAAACACATGCTGGTTGTTGACTTCAGTGAAAGTGGGACTGGGCCTGAAGATTTGCCTAACTTACTTTGCTACATGTAAGATCATCCTTAACTGGAACAGAGAGACACCAGATGGGTGGTAGTGGTTTGGAGGGAATGTACCCCACAGTCAGGTTTTTCTGTTGCCTGCTCTTGACCTTTCAAGAAGTATGTTAAATGACTACAATCCAAGAAGGCATATTGTATATAAAATGAACGACAGCTCTTAGCGCCACCAAGAAAATCAAACCCTTTGTTTATTTAAGATTTTTAAAATACATCTGGGAGTAGAAGTCACAGAGTTATAAATGAGCTCTCTGACCACCACCAAAAAAAATAATTATAATAAAAATAAGGGTACCATATTCCCTGATAAACCTGTGCCAGAAAAGCTCTTGGGGATCAAGTTTTTGTCAGTCCCCAGCTTTTACCAATTTAAATTCTTGGCAGCATATTAAAAAAAAAATGTAGAAGGTATTTGAGACTGCAATCCCTCAGGTACTAAATCTAGTGTTTCCTGGCACTAGATGAATGTTACTGGAGTCAAAACCTAGCACCATAGCACCAGATCTCCATAGCTGTTCGTATTTATACTTAACAGACAAATATGTCATGCTTTCAATATCCCTTCACACTGCCAATTTTTTCTCACATTTTGTTCTCTGATAAAAACAAAGGTGAGAAAGTTCCATGAAGTGGCTGACATCAGCCTATTTTTGTTTGCTTTTCAAATATATAGGGCACACCTTTTCCACCATGAACCTGTTACTTTACACTACTTTTCAGTTACCTACCTGGTAGCAAAAAAAGGAGTAAGAACATATTACCTGCCAGCTATATGCACATCCTCAATACACTACAGCAAGTTTCCCACTCTGCATAGGTGGACCTCGGCCCAAATGTTCAGACCAGTTCACACTGGCTTGTGTCATAGCACAGACTAAGGCTGCAGTCAAGTTAGTCAGCTATGCTCCTCCTAATGCTAGTATCAAATGGAGTTTGCTCTCTGGCCACACCTTCTCCATTTTCTGCTTCTTCCACACCATTCTCTGTCACCTGAGATTGGCATTTTGAGTCTAAATTCAGGGGAACTCCTGATGTAGGAGATACCAATGCTTTCTATTCCCTCTATCCCCTCTGCAGGGTTGTCACTGAGAGAACAGTCACACCTGAAGATGACTTTGAAGACTAAGTAGATAGTCTGACCTTGCACCGTGGAAGTGAACCCTAGTATTACAGCTGACTTCAGGGCAGGTCCAAATGGCTCCTCTAAAGACAGTCTTTGTTCTTTTTTACCACACTTAGGTCTTTAGCTTAGTGTAACAAGCACCTGCCATAGACAGCCTTTCGTATTGCCTTATCAGCTTACATTATTCATTCTTTTCTCACTTTTTTATAGAAGCTACCTTTCTTAATTGATACTTCTTCCACACATCCCTGAATCTTCAAGCACTTAAAACCAGAATGGCTTCCAGTATAAATCCAGCCTCCTCAGCAAATGAAGGATTAAGTTCCCAATATTCAGTCACTATTTTCACTGTCTGACCTTTCATCTTAAAATGGAACCACCACAGCTGGACAAAAAATGAATGCAAAATGCCTGGCTATTGGTGAAACCAGCTATTCCACATATTCATGCTGTGACTGCAAAAGCAATGATTCAGCTCCATTGACTTTGTTACCAAAAAATAATCAAATCAACAAGGAATAGGGAGCTGACAGAATATCTGAAGTCACTTCTACATTAAAGGTATTAAGTCATCGAATTTTATTCTTGTTTCCATTCCTGCATCCTCATCTCTTTTTCAAACCCATGGAACTATATAGAATATAAATCTAGTCAGGGTGTGACCCAGATAGCATCTTAGCTCTCTTCCATAAAAAACAGCTTTCTCTACTGCTTGCATTCCCAGCACTCAGTAAGTGCCTTGATCTGCTGAATCCTCCAAAGGGGAGGAAAACAGAAACACACATTTCTGAAGGATTACACCTTTAGTCCCCAAAGGATATTTATCTCCAGAAATGTACCTTTGGAGCCACAGAGGGGTTGTCTCCCTGGCTCTGAAGGCAGAGTTTGGCCTTTTGCATTCAGTTCTGTTCCTCTTTTTGCAGCCTGCCTTGAGATCTGCCCTTGCAACATGAAAAAGAGAGAGGAGAGTCATGTGTGAATCTGGTTCAGGAGGGCGCAAGAAGTGGACAAAGGATGGATAGGAGTGGATGGTTACATATTTTCCATATGCTATTCAGCTTCATATTGATTTCATCCATTTGGTGTACTAAACATGAACCTAATAATCAGATCCTGCTTAAGCCTTGTGCTTCCCCAGTAATTGACTCTCTCATATTGATTAAGATGTTGATGTGTCCCAGTATTTCTCAGTGGTAATGCAGCTGAGAATGGGCCTTCTCTCCCTGCGTTCTCAGCACTCTCTGTACTGCTGTCACCACACTCTCTTTAATGGATAAAGCTGTCATCCGAATGCTAGAATGTCTTGCAGGCACAAAGACAAAATTAACTGTTCCATAATTTATGGGACATGGAAAAAACTTTACCCAACAACTTCAATTGATTGCTGTAAGTGTTTTGACTGCACTTGCCTGCTTTGCATAAAGTCAGCTACTTTGGAGACCGTGATTTCCATTTACAGTAGCTTCTTGGCTCTCCCCATAATACAAGATTTTGAAGAACTTTGGCATGTTTCAAGGGATTTTTTCTGTATTTTCTGTGCAGACCTGACTTTTTTTTCCCTTCCCTATAGATTAACGAGAAAATCAAGACCTTCAGTGAATTATGGTTTGTGAGCCTGAGAAGCAGATATTTAACTCAAGTGATTTAGATTGCTTTGAGGCTGTCCAGTTTTCCAACTCAGGTACCACAGAAACGGGCAGTTGATGGACTATACCACCATCTGTGGGCTTGACCATAGGCAGGGAAAACTTTTACCATTCCAGATCAGTTCAAGATAAGAATTACTGAAATACCTTGCCATTCCAGAACCCCCTGAAGTGAGCTGGTAGACATAGTCCAGCTCCTGGAGATGTGAGTTTATATCACAAAAGCAGACCACAACACTTTTGGCGAGAAGGTCTATGCAGCTCGTTATGACTCTTCTCGGAATGGTAGAAGTTGTCATTTTGCTGTGGAAGCTGACAGATATCATGTATTAATCAGTAGCCATAGGAACTTCATTCTCCAGGAATTCCAGTCCAGCACCTTTCATTATCGTCAAAGTCTTTAAAAACAAAGTGCTTTTCCCCATCTGGTTGTCTGTTGTAAAATGATTTTTGGTTTTGCTTTTGTTTGTAGTTGAGATCCCTTACCACACTTTCTTTTTGTCTGTGAATTTGGAGCTCATAAAACATGACACACAGAATGGTTGGTTAAAGCCAGGCACAACAGAAAAAAAAGATGGTGGACATCTTTCTGAGATAATTTGTCTAATATAATTCCATTTTGATCTACAATATCTCTTTCTATATTGACTGTGATGTGATGTTTCCATGGCACATTATCAGTTCACCAATAGGAAAATATGTTTTTATTTTGGAGGGAAGATGTTAAGGAATACTTTATGAAACATGAGAATCAACCCAAATTATTCCAGTCCATTAGGACCTTGAGAAAGGAAGCTGAGTCTGCCATCCTCTAAAGGTGGCAGAGACTATGCAGTGTCAGAGGATGGTGAGCAAATACTCGGCCACATAAGCTCAATTTTGGGCTGTCAGCGCAGTCAAATTTTCCTATTTCAAGCCTAGGTGATGCAAATGTTCTTAACTAACCAAGGTGTAATGACATTGAACTCCCTATTTATCCAAAGTGCAGTTTCCCAGCAAAACTTTAGGATCAGATAGGTTGTGCTAAACTTACCATAATGGCTGTAAAAGGATTTGTGTCTGTAGCATTAATTTGTGCTAGTAAGAACAGATATTAGCACATCAAAGTCTAACACTTCTAATGGGTACTGGGCTCAAGCAGTAGGAAAATGTATTTTAGATGTTGCAAGTTTTCACCTTACTGCTCTCACAAAGGAACAGCTGGCCACAACTTGCAGTGAAGTGACATCTCAGAAGATCTAAGATGATTTAGGCTTGTTATAGGAAAAGAAAAAAAATCCATTTTTAGATTGTCTCATTGGTCAGCATCCAAAGAGTTAGCATATAGTTATCTAGGGCCACATCTAGAAGAAAAGTATATGTAGTACATGGAATGTGAAGAGGAAATCCAAACAATGAAGCAAATAGTGAAACCGTATCCAGTTGTGTTTATTTACTCTTCTTGTTTCAAGGTGTTAATCCTATGTTACGGAGACCCCCAGAATATTTCCCAGATGGAGACACAAACGCACCAGCCTTTCCTGCCCCTGCGTACTATATTTCCATTTGTTCTCCTTCCAAAGCTCTTTCTAAACAGTCCCTCAAAGTGGGAGGATGTGTTGATTTCCAGTTTATTGTGGTGCTCGCTAGTTCGGCACCAGCCATCAGAATTTTCAGTAGTCTCTGCTGTTTGCTGCAGAGCCTGTTCAAAGTCCAGGCCTCTGGAAGGATCCCCAGGAGAACTACAGCTGTGCCTGTTTGGATATCAAAGGCCAAATTAAAAATTTATGCCAGTGTTTGAAAAATATCTGACCAAAATCTTGGTATGGATTAAATCTCCCTTGCCATGCAAGCTTATCCAACTGGGGCTGGAGGATTTATTTTTAAAGTGAAGAAAGGACCAAATAGCTGCATAAGCTGATTCAGGTCAGATGTTTGTTAGCTAAATTATCACTGGTAATGAAACCTTCTAGACCTCACAGGGAGGCTAAAGGAGCTCTGGCTTTTCTCTTGCTCTCTTGCTCTTCCTTTTCCTTCCTCCTTCCTTCCTTCCCTCTTCCCTGCATTCTCACCTGCCTGCCTTCCTTCCTTCCATTTGTTCTTCTGTTCTTCGTTCTTTCTCTTTCTTTCCTTCCTTCTTTTCTTCCTTTCTTCCTTTCATCTCTTTTGTCCCTCCCTCTCTCCCTTCCTCCATCTTTCCTTCCTCCCTCTCTCACTTGTCTTTCTTTTTATTTCTCTATTTCTCTCTTTCTTTCTTCCTTTCTTTCCCCACCTCCTTCTTTCCCTCCCAACTACCCTCCCTTATTTCCCTCCCAACTTCCCTCCCTTCCTTCCTTTCTTTCTCTTTTCTATTTTGAGGCAGAACTCTCAGCAAATCAACTGCCCACTATTTAGCATATAAGGATACCCATTCACGCTGGGGGAAGAAATCTCCTGTACCTGCCAGCACTAAAATCCAAAGCGGGACATCAACCATACAGCAGTAACAATATGTTGCTGAAATAATTTCTTGGGTCCTGCAATTTACAGCTGAACTGAAAGCAGACAAGAGCTTGGTCAGCCACCCTTTTGTAATGACTCCTCTGTGGAGGGCTATAGGATGATGTTGAGCTTACAGCAGTGACTGAGAAAGCTAAAGTGGCTGTGCATTTAGCTTACATCTTCACGCAATATACTGTTCAGTGCCACTCACATATTTGCTGACCATTTTTTTGGTTAAAACACCTAGATTGAAGGGTGGGAGTGGGTAGACAGGGGGGAGCACAGTTGTGTGCCTGTCAGACCTTACTCTGATTCTTTCCTGCAGGAAATGGAGCTCTGAATTAGCCAATTATTTTACGGGGCTGTGGATAAAGAATCAAATTTCTAAGTTACCCCAGTTAGATCCACATGGCTATAGCGGGTCAGCAAAGCTAGTCTGATTTGCTGCTTTTCTTTAGAAGAAATCCATAAAGTTTGTGGAGATCAGCCATACTTCCCCAAAAGCTCATAAGATCACAGAATTCCCCACTTGGTCCTTCTCCATAAGAGGTCTTTGTACTCTCTGCATGAACGACTTTTATTTGTTTTGTACTTTACTTCCCATTAACTCTATTTGCCACTCCCTAGTTCTTATGGTGAAGAGAGGGCAATTCATGGCTATCAGCCTCCTCTATGTCACCATGATTTTACAGATAAGAGAAGGAAGGGATCCAAGCCTGCCTGGGAATAATATTTGCTGGCCATATGTGGGCCTCAGACTAGACAAGCAGATACATCTGCCCTGCAGCTATGTCTAGAAAAGCCTAGATTGCTATCTCACAGTGAGCTCATCATCCAGCCCAGGAAACCTGTAGCCCCTTCTGTGTCCTCTTCACCAAGCCCATGGAGACTTTGCTGTTCCCCATGGCAGAGCTAGCCAACTCCTGCTAGGTGCAGGTGGGCAAGCAAGAGGGTACTGCCACCTTATTGCAAGGGTCTGCAGGGCTTTCTGGCCACCAGCGAGAGGGCCTTGGGGCATTTCACTGAGGAAGGTGAAAGATACCACAGAGAGGAGGATGTGATACTAGAAGCGCAAGCCAAGGAGCAGCAGTGAGTGTCATTCACCAGCGTGCAGAGGGGTGTCCAACCTGAGTCCTTAGCAGGGTGGACCGGACAGCAGAAGCGCTACCACCTGCTCCCTCCTGTGACTATCTGCCACTGCCACCCACCCCTGCACAGCCTCCAGACACCTTTACAAATGATGCCTGGAGGGCATCCAGCCAGCTCCCTGCATGGCATGTGTGTGCGCACCCATGCACGAGGTCTGATCTCAGTCAGTATCCCAACACCAGTGGCAGGTAAACCCCAACACGCCCCAGTGGTTGACCTACCAGAGGAGGGCGAGAAGAGCAAAGTAAGTGGTGGGCTTGCGTTCTGGTAAGAAGCAAGAGGTTTTCTGTCAGGCTGGTGGCTTCCAGGGAAGTTTTTCAATTGTCATTTTAATTTTTTTACATAAGGCAGGATGTGCTGTGCATCATCTCTTCCCGACCCTACTCTACCCAGCACACAGGCAGACACCCAGCAGCCAGACTAGCGGTCCAAACCTGTGTGACGGGGAGGGTTCACCGCCCTCAGTTTTGTTTACTCTGCTTCTGCAGACACAGGAGGACACCGCCGGCAGGAAATTCTCTTTGTTTCTCGTGTGTCTCTGAGGGCCCGGCCAGAACAAAGCCGGTGTTTATGTTCCCTGTCTTTCCCTGAGTAATCCGCCCCAGGCCGTAGCAGCGCAGGGCCCCTGGGCGCTCTGCCCCTGGGTGGACTCAGAGGGTTTCCATCTGGCTCTCGCAGGCTGGGGTGGTCTGCGCCTATGAGCGGCTGGCAGGCCAGACCCCAGCCCGAGCCGGCCCCCCTACCGAGAGGCCGGCGGGTGGGAAGCCATCTCTGCTTCCTCGTGGGCCCGCCCGCGCTGAAGTGAAGACGGCCCGATAAACAAGGGGTGGGGGCTTTCCTTGTGCACTGTGACAGCACTTTGGGTTACTGGAGCCAGTTCCCAGTGAGAAGGGATGGGCTGCTTCTAAAAGTTTTCTCTTGCATTTTTGGTCTCCAGGTAGGGCAGGCAGTCTCTGGAGAGCTGTGAGGTGTGGGCTGGCTTTCAGGGCTTTCTCCTAGCTAGCAGCCTCTCTCTGTGAATCCGATTCAGCTTGCTTGCACTTGACGATGTGAAGAGGTTTCTTCACAGGATAATATTATAGCGTATGTCTCCTCTCTGGACTCCAAACCCTTGGGAAGGTCTTTATTCTCATAATCTCTCTTCCTTCTCCTCCCCACCTTTCCCCACAGCACTTGGGGGCCTATGCTTGGTGCGAGTTTTAAGTTGCTAGTTTCTATAAGGATACATAGCAGTATGAGGACACAAGTCTAGTAGGACTGTTGCATAAAGAATTTATATTGGTATATAAGAACACAGAGCAAGACAGAAGTCTAAGACGTTACAGAGGTGCAGTAGGAAAGACTTGATGAACCCATGTTCATGTTGTATTTGATTGTACCTGGAGTGGCTGTCCCATTCTGACTGGAGGAACGTTTGCTGAAGTAATCACTCTTCTGAGGAGAGAAGAGAATCATCCAGTCTTCCATAGCTCTCTTCACTGTAGCTGAATGGTAAAAATTACATAAATTATATATTTTTTCCAATGGGAAGTAGGTAGTTTTGCTGCAGCAGAGCAGGGAAATATGGCCCAGAGGAGCCTGCAGGCATCCACAAGAGGTACAGATGTCATGAACTCCCTGTAACCATCCCTTTCTTAGGCTTGCCTTGTGTGGCATTGTTGGGACCTCTGGCCCAGGAGGACAGTGTCATTAGCACCTGAGTGTGGCTCAGCAGAAGGATGCTGGTTTGACCACCACAGACAAGGCCACTGTGGCTATGTGTTCCTCCAAGTGGGCTGGTGGGTCCCTACATTGCAGAGACTGCTTCTTGTGATCTGAATAACTGCTGCAGCCCTGCAGTGGATGTGGGGTAGAAATGTGCCTACGTTCCCAGCAGAGTCCAGCACTCTTGAGGAAACCAGAGATGCACACAGACACCTGTTGCCTTCTCTGACTTTTCTATATACTGCCAGAGACATTGCAGTCTCCCTCATTGCCTCTTCTTGCCCAAACTTAGTGAGAAGCCAGGTCTGAAACTTGTGTTGCTGCCTCAGGCCACAGATGGAAAGAGAAGGTCACAAGCTAAGTCTTTTTATGTCCTAACTGAATGGGAGTGGATGGTAAGGGGGAAGAAATTCTTTCCCAGCTGCCCAAGTAGCTTAAAAGAGATGCACAGTTAAAGGGCAGCTGAACAAAGCTGGGCACTGGCAAGAAAGAGCTCATGAGGGTAGAATAAGAACATAAAATACTTGCTACTGACATAGCTTATGGTAACAAATTTGTGAAAAGTCCTTTGAATTTGAATTAGGAAGAAGCTCTATCCTTGTTGGATTTCTTCAGGATAACTCTTCTCACCTTTTAGCATGTTCCGGGGTTACAGGATGAAGAAGGCTTTTGATTATAAGACTTAAGATATCTGCCAAAATCTTTATTATTCCTCATGATCTCCTAGGATCATTCATAATTTTGCCTTCTTTTAGTGTATTTTTTTGTTATTTTCCACAAAACCTAAGGAAGATAAGCCATCCTCCACTTAAAATACCAAAAGAAGTCTTTCTTATTTCCCCACTTCACTTTCTCTATTTGCACAGAAGCCAGACTGGGTTGCATCAGTGGTCAAAGGTCTTAAACTGAGCAACTACTCAGAAACACACTGAGACATCCATGTGTTGCAACCTTCCCAGACTTACCATTTCATTCTGTTCAGGGCTGTCTCACGCTTCTGGAGGGAGGCAACCACAGCTCAGGAAAGGGCTTGGGAAGGAGAGTAATGCAATCCTTTCTCAAATTCCTCTTACAGCAGTGTGCAAAAGTGCGCATTCATCGACCTTTCTCAGGTTTCCCAGCTTTTTGGGGAAGTAGTAGGTACTGCTCCTAAGCTAGAGATACACCATAGAAAGATACAACTTTTCATGTGAGAGAGGATGCATGATAATTGTCGGTGTGTAGTGTCTCTGAATGACTTGGTTTGAGATGCAGAAACAAATGAAAGAAAAAGAGAGAGAAAGAAAGTATGCATAAGAGAGCAGACCATGTGAGTGCCCTAGGCAACCCACGACAGATCTCAGCACAAAGGTAGGTGGTAGGAGGATAATTTTGGCAAAGACAGAGGTAGGACCAAGAGTTGCAGCCTTTTCCTCCCTCTTATCATCCTCACAGTTGGCTGCTCTCCACCCAACCACAAGCTATAGCCTCTCTTACGCTGTGGGAACAGTGGCACCCTTCTCTGGCATGGCAGTACAGCAGACAGGAGTTGCTTGAGCTCACCACCTCTGCCTAAACTGAGTTCACCTGAGGGGGTTGGATCGAAACATCTGGCAATTCATTCTTGGCCTGTTTCTTCCTGGGAAAACTAGAGGGACATTGGAGACAAAAGGGGTTGATTCCTTCATAGCAGCACATATCACAGGAGGCAGAAACTGTGTACCAGAGCTCAGTGGGCTTAATTACCCTTTTGCAGTTGTCCTACAGCAGATGATTGTGTCTGTTACTGCTCATGTAGAGAATCTGCAAACATATGTAACCCAAGGTTCAACAAGCTGACAGGCTTGGCAGATACATGCACATTCTTGCCTGGGAATCTTAGCTCAGCTCTCAAGTATGATTGCAGTGGTACAGCACAGGCCAGATTCTGATCTCATTTACATCGTTGCCAATGCAGAGTAACTCCAGTGATGCCAAATCATGGGCTTAAAGCTGTCCAGCTGTGGCCTGAGTTGGAGTTTCATTGACGTCCAGCCTGAGAAAAAGTTGCATCCAAAATGTGTTTCCTACAGTGGACTGTGTATAATGAACCAGAATAATTGAACATGGAACAAGTGTGAACCAAAGTACAAGCACAAGCCCGGGCTGTTTTGAGATCTGAGATAAATGTAGTAAATTTACAACTATTACTTATAGTGTGGCTGTGGTTTCTTTTTTCTTTTCTTTTCTTTTCTTTTCTTTTCTTTTCTTTTCTTTTCTTTTCTTTTCTTTTCTTTTCTTTTCTTTTCTCTTTTCTCTTCTTTTCTTTTCTTTTCCTTTTCTTTTCTTTTATTTTCCATTTCTTTTCCTTTTCTTTCTTCTTTCTTTTCCCCTTCCCCTTCCCGTTTCCCTTCCCCTTCCTTTTCCCCTTCCCCTTCCTTTCTCTTTTTCCTTTCCCCTTCCCCTCCATGCACAATGACCGTAGTAAAGTTTTTCCAGGTCTGGTAGTAGGTGGGATGCTCTTTTCAACATTTTCTTCTGAGGCTTCTGATCTGTAGATGTAGCATACACGGGAACATCATCAAAGATTAAAAGTTGGATGGTATCCAAACCTCCCTCGTCCACCATAATGGAAAGTTTCTGTTAATGCAACATGCAAAAAGGTGTCCAATACCTTACACTAGACTTTCTTCTAGGTCCTCAGGGTGTTAACTCTTCCAGCTTAGACCCAATTGTACTTTTGCAAAGTGGGTCGAAGAGGCTTAAGGTGTTGGTACATTACACAGCTATTGATGTCTTACACAGTCTTCTGATTTGACTCCTTCAGTCTGGACTGAGATTGATGATCTGCACAAGAGTTGTCTATGTGTAGAGACAGGAGCTGCAGCACTGTAGTAATTGAAGAAAGGGCTGGAGAAGAGCAGATGGAGAATGAGAGGAATGGAAGGAGAACAGAGAAAGGTTTAAAAGCAAGATGAAGAGCAGGAATGAGAAGACTGCACAGGGTCAGACAGAATATAATAAACTTTGAGAAAAGTCTCAACATATTTGAAGGTGTTTTCTAAACCTTCTAACCTTGTAACATTTTCCCATCAATAGTCCAGAGGTGAAGTGATTTATGAATATACATGCTTACACAGTTCTCTGTGAGCATCTTGATAAGGTAAATATATCACCCAGCAGGAGGCTACACACTGCTCTCCTTCCTCAGAGAGAAATTCAGCGTAGTGGACCTCAGCTATTCCTTTCTGACATAAGCAGGGTGTGCAGTTTAGTTCTTCATTAAAAAATGTCCCATTGAGATGTTTAAACACAGATCTCCATGTAAGGGTGAATACATTGAATTGCCCTCTGTTCAATTCTTCTCCATTTAATTGGTATAAAGCAGCTTCCCCTTGGCTACTTTCTCCCTTGGAATTACATAAGTAGCCTCACTAGAAAGGCGTAGGTAAATATTTTACACTGCGCACCATGGATTAGGAGCACAGCTCCCATTAACCAGACCTAGAATCACATGGCTGATTTTCTCCTCACACTGTGCTAGAAATGTACCCTACAGGACGCAGAGGTTGGGCTCCCAAGTGCCACCTTATGAAAAAGGTGTGGAACACATTCATTTAACACTGCATGTGTTTCCATTAGCAGAGTCAATTGCTCTCCATCCTCAGTTTTAAGATTCCCTGTTTCTCTCTATTACAGCTCTGTTTCCAAATGCCTGACAATCCTCCCTAGTCCTTCCATTTGAGCCTGCAAAGTTTTGATGATATAACACCACAGCATTTTGGCTTTCATTTGGTTTTAACTTTGGTTTTGTAATTACAGATGTGCTGAACACTGAGCACTTCTGTTTCTCGTGGGCTTACTGCTGCTTAGGAAAGCTTATGTGCCTAGTGTATTGTCAGTCCAGGATGCCAGCTTAAGGGTGCCAGTAGAGCAGAGGCCTAAGTATCCTGCAACCTGCAAAGCACTTGGGGAAAAAACATGTGACTGCTACTTTCATTCAGAGCACCACAGCAACTCTCCACCCTGGCATGGCTCCTACAGAGTGGAAAATTTATGTATCTGTGTAAATAGTAAGCAAAAACCAGAATACATTCATCACATATGTAAAAATAGAGCTGTGGTTAATATACCATACCCTGTTGTTATAGTCTGTTAGTACTCTGGGAAGTGTCGTCTCTGCTGCCTGCATGGATATGATGTGTCAGTTGCCAGGTATAAGTTTTCCTAATTTACAACTGTGTTGCTTAATGTCACCACGCTTTGTCTTTACCACATGGATAACTCTTTCTGCCCAGGAAATTTGCAGAAGAAAATGGCCCATTCCAAGTAGTCTGTACAAGTGAGGTTATGTTGTGACAAGTAGTAACAAACTTGAGTTTCCACTTATGAAGAAATCTGGAAGTTTTTTTAAAATTCTAATTTAAAATTTAATTTTTATGTAATGTTTTTAAAATAAAAAATATGCATGAAACTGTTGTACTCCAAACATGTAAAATTCCCCAGACTTAAATAAGCTAAGCACTTTGCTTTAAATTTCAACTCAGTTAGCAATAGTAGATTAGACTTAGTATTTGTATGAATGTGTGAAGTGAAACAAAATTATTAAAATAGAGAAAACATCAGAAAAATATTTTTACTTGAT
Organism: Bucorvus abyssinicus; assembly: GCA_009769605.1. Taxonomy (NCBI): domain Eukaryota; kingdom Metazoa; phylum Chordata; class Aves; order Bucerotiformes; family Bucorvidae; genus Bucorvus; species Bucorvus abyssinicus. Next base: position 34,611,853 of record CM020063.1, read on the forward strand.
CAATGTGACATATGTCAACTTTATCCAACAGCAACAGAGTGAAGTTGTTCCTTTTGACTTTTTTTCTTACTCAAAATGTCACTGAATTAAACCTGTTCTTCAGAGGTGTTTTGATTTTTTTTTCTTTATTTAACCACATTCCTTAAGGGAAACATTTATTAATTATTTTCATCAGCTTGATTCAGAAAACAGCTGCTATGAAATTATATGTATGACCCACCTCAACATGAAAATCTTTGTTACCTCCTTGCTGATGCTGTCTTTTGTTTTGAGTTCTTCACTAATGAGTAATGAAAATGTTACAGCCTTACAGCTTGTTTTGTGGTTGAAATTGCGTAATCATTATTAATGAAGTAACAATGTCAAAACTGTGTGAAACCAAACTCACATTTAAGCAGTTACAATAAACAGATATAAAACAACAGATGTCTCAGGTTTTGTTCTCCAATGATTTCATCTCTTGTTAAAAATAAACGTCTGGTTTAAAAAAGAAAAGGGCTTTTCTCAACTCTTACAAATTAATTGAATCCAGAGCCTGGTGATACAAATAAGGAGTTCTCTTTTTTCTTTTTTTTCTTCACAAAATTTGTTTGTGGGGGTACTTGTATACAGTAAGCAATAAATTCACTTCAGAGCAATCCAGAAATTCTAGGAAGTGAATGGTGTAATGGTCATCTGCTCCAGCAGAAATGTTGGCCTCTGATATCAATCAGAGTTGTAGCCCAAGAGCCAGGCTTGCCTCCAGTATTGAACACCCTGAAAGGATTTTAGGACAGAGACGGTTTCTGTCCACCGTTCTGGTTCAGCCAACTGATACTGGTCAGTTTCAAAAGCTGGTTCAAATCTGGGTCAGAGTTTGTCAATAGGTGCAGGGAGGTCTCTGGATCTGGAGAACCTCAGAAAGCCAGCATTCGGTTTTATGTAAACATCAAAAGTCCAGATGCTTAAATGAACCATCCACATCTGTTGAGTCTGCAAAAGCGGGCTGGAAATTTATCAGGAATAGGTTTCCCTGCAAGGTTTCATAGACTTCATAGTTGAACTTGTGGCCAGAAAAAACAGAGCTTCTTTTGGTATTTGAGCCCTTTTTATTCCAGTCCTAACTAGGAATGTGTAGCTTACATTTAATGAGCGGGTGGGATATGCAAAAATTTTAAAACTTTGCAAAAATTCAGATCTAGTGAACAGACAATGTGAACAACAAAATTCTTAGGTTGATGAAAGTTCCATCAGTAATTTGTGAAGCAAAGCAAAAGTACACTAGAAGCTGGATAACTTTTTATTTCTCTGAGGATAAAACTCAATCTACTCTTTATCACAAGAAAATATTTGGTAAAATATTTTTTGAAACAAAAGCATAAAAACCCCCTCTATTTTTAAATTTTTATTCATTTTCTTAGTGAAAGACAGTGTCCAGGTTTGGGATTTGGACAATGTTGTGGGGTTTTTTTTGTTTGTTTGTTTGTTTTTGTTTTTTTTTCCCCCCAGTGCTTCTGGCACTGGAACAAATGCAAAGCAACTGCCTGTGCACTTTATGGAAAATCTTGCACAATTTTGAATGCACAGACCAAGGTTCCTGCAAATTGTATTCTGAGAATATAGCATGTTTATGCTTAGAGCACTATAAGCAATAATAAGATATTTTGAACAATGTGGTTTTTTTGAAATTAGATTAACATAATGGGGCAGCACAATCTGCTCATTGACACAAAAGGGACAAAAAAAAAATCAGAGTTTTGTGTCCTCCTTCAGGACATTGCTTTGGCAATAGACATTCACTCTCTATGTGATTGTGAAGGATGTGGTGTACTTTTAGAGGTGCTCTTCTTTAGAAGAGACATGAGGCTGTAACACCTCTGCTGATAATCAAGCCGTAAAAATACAGGCAGCAATTGAGAGTCCTTGACAGGTTTGTGCTCCGTGATCATATCACACATTACACACAATTCACTTTTAAAGGTTATGGGGAAACAAAATTGCCTACCACGTTTGTCTGCACTGAAGTAGCAGTACGTGACATGTGTGCCTTATATCACAACTTCAAAAAAATTCACAAAAAGATTCATCAGTACAAAAGATTAGCAAATAGCTAATGCAAACTTTCTTTGCATAGTACCCTTGAACCTTTGCTGTGTTAACACAGACTTTCCCACCACATCTGAAAGTAACAATAACCTTCCCCTTTTGTGCACCCACCATTACAATCTCACCAATTTTCTGCACTGTGCAAGCGCTCTCATATTCACACTTGTACTATTAATCCAGGGAACTACCAATTAAACTGCCTTCTAATTTTATTTATTACATACATTCCTCTGCAAACACTATTTTTATTATTTGACAGAGCAAAACCAAACCCGAGAAACTGAAACTGGGAATGACCTATGATTTTAATCTTCCATCAACTTGAAAATAGGCAACTGCTTTGTTTTTCTAGGTTTTACTCATTATAATTGTACTTACAAAAAAAGTCCTTGAAAGCATGTGTTTTGTTGAGTATCTGCATGCAAACAACTTTGGAACTAAGTAACTTTGATCTTTGACTTACAGACTACAGGGCAAAGGTTAAAATGATGAGCTTTGTTGTCCTGTTGGCAGCTGTTCCTTTTGAAGCTTCCTGCTTCCACTGAAAGTGATATACAGTAACAGACAAAAATCTCAATGTCTTTGATTTTGTTTGTAATGGAAAAATTTATCAGTCCCGTAACTTTTGGTATCTGATCACTTTCTATAGATAGCATTAGCAAGAATCTGATTTAGCATATATATACACGTAGAAATGAAAATGAAACTATTCTCAAAAGACACATAGGTAATGCACAGAGAAGCTAGCTGGCTATTTGCAGATTTATGTAAGGAAATTTGGTGTTGTGCAGATGGGCACTTATTTGTGTAAGATGGAAGCCCAATGTAATCATCCAGGTTCAAAAATCTGATCTTAAGAGACTTTGTTAAATAATTAGGCATTGTCATTCTAATAGGTTGTAGACTTATAGCAACTCTGTTGAAATAAGACAAAAACTAAAAAAGCTGTTGGAACTGTAATGGTAATCCAGTGCATGAAGACTTTGTACTGCTATGGACAAACTATACTTACATCACCTTATACATAAAAAAAGTAAAGGGTGATGAAAATTTACTTAAATCTTATTATACCAGGATTTTTACTCCCTTGGCAAAGTAGAAACTTCACACACAGACCTTAATGTTGGGACATTTACTTAACCCCAAGTAGAGCCATTAACAGCATCTAGTCCTTAAGCTGGTGTCTGAGGCAAAGCAACAGTCAGTGGTGTGAGGTTCTGTGCTATTAATTGGCTGAATTCTCATTTATATGTAGCTAAAGAATTACAGCTGTTTCATATAATGGGTAATAAATGAGCAAGACAAAACAAATGAGCAAAACTGTCCAGTCTTGCTCCACCCCACTCCCTGGTCCTAATTATCCTGTCTCTTGTAGCATGCCAGTCCCATTAACCTCAGCTTGGGTTTTTTGTGTGCAGATCTTGGGACAGTTGCATCCCAGGGCAACTAAACTGGTGACATAACCAGTAGCCAAACAAATAGCTAGCGTGTAATCTTTAGAGAAGTTGTGAGTAGTCTCATAACATTCTGTGATTTGCCTCATCTCCTCTTTTAATCTGACTCCCTCTCATTCATGAAGACTGTTCCACGCCTTTCTTTCCCTTCAGAACAGAATATTACAGACGCTAAATGCCAAAATATGTCATGAAATGTACCCCTTTACAGCCATTTTCTAGCAAGCTTTGGCCATTATTTATTTCACTGCTGAATTTGACCTAGAGGCATCCATACAGCTGTCTTCACCAGTTCTGGCTTTGCTGTGTGATTTCCAACATGTATTTTCTTATTATGATGGCTGGGTGCCTCTCACAGGAACCCCAGGTGGTAGAAAGTCCATGCATACGCAAAGCTCAAATGGAAAAAATCCAAGCTGCCTTCTAAACACTTTAAAATAACAGTTTCTAATGCTTCCTATGGGTGATGTTGACACATTTACAATGTTGATTTAAAGGGTAGGAGGAACGTAGTTCTTCCTGACACCACAAATATAAAGTTACTGGCCCGCCCTATCACTGAAGCCATGCAGAAATGGCTGCCAGCGGATCTGAAGTGCCAGGTACTTCAAACTCAGAAAACAGACAGACGGTGGCCTCCATGGCTGTGAGGAAAACCTTTGAAGGCTCTGTTGCTTTCTTCCCCTCCAGGCTGAAGTCACAGTCAATACCAAGCATTGATACTGCAATTCCTGAGATATTTGGCCCAACAGTTCCTGAAGTTTCTGTGAACTGTTTTAGCCCAGGTTTGCTGTACCAAAATGCATGATAAAAGTTTCCTTCATTGTTTTACACCATCCTTCATTCACAGTTCTTTGCTGGAATTAATCTGACTGTAAAGGTTTGTCAGTCTTCAGATGTTCTAATTTCTCAATCACCTGGTCTGACACGATCCTGATTTTCTTCAATATTTCATCTTCCACCCCTGGGAAATTTATGTCTGTTCCTGGCATTTGTCTCCCATCTTCCTTTGTGAACACAGGGAGGGAAAATTCATTTAATTTCTTTCTCTCTCTCTCTCTCTCTCTCTCTTTTTTTCTCAGCAAAGTCTTCTTCTGTCAATAAATTACTCCTGCCACATCCTGGAGGCCAATTGTTTCTCCCTTTGACCCTTATGTTTCTTACAGTTTAAAAAGAGTCTTATTAATCTTCATCTAGTTAGAAAGCTATTTTCCATTCTCTGTCTTTTCTTTTCTTATTTTGGTTTCTTGCTTCCATTTAGTCCTTTCCACAGTCCACTCTGGACTTGATCTTTTAAATTTTTCACATGTCCTTTCTTCACCTTTGATTAGTTTTTCATTTTCCTGTTCTTTATTAGGTGTTGGCAAAAGAGTACTGTAGGTGGCATTTTCCTCTTTCGTCCCCCTTTCCTCATCCCTAACCCGTGCTGAACCACAGCCCAGAACGATGTCAGGAGAGTATTTAGACACCTTTCTAAGATGTGATACTGACCGCTCTGCTCGTTAAAGGTCTTACGATAAATTTTGCAAGAACGGGTGCATGAACCCCTGCATCATGGACCAATTCCAAATGGAGTGATTACTTTGTGCCTGCCCAGACTCCCCTTGCAGTTTCGATGGGATAGATTAATCTCTACTTGACCTATAGCATAGCATTGCTAGCAGCATGTACCACTTTCCACACCAAAGGTGGCTGGATGGAGGGTCTTTTTCTGTTACAGAGGATTATTCTCTGATTTCACAGTGAATACATATTTGGAAGGAGGGTAGTGATTGTCTTTATTGTTCCATGTTTCCTTCTGGTGATTTATAGCCGGAATTCTTGCACAGCCAGTGTTCTATCTGCAGGCAGTTTGTCCTTCCTCCTCTTTCTTCTCCATTCCCACATGGAATGCACTGCTTAACAAAGTCACATATCACCATCCCCGCTTTTTGTCCTTAACACTCTTATTACCAGTTCAGTTGATGCCCAGGTCAGACTGTTTACATCCACCACCACAAAAGCAGCTTCAGACAGCACTTCTTGCAGTGTGCTGCAGTTATACATGTCTTAAAAAGTTGCTGCAGTCTTCATAGAAGGCTTTCAACTCAAAACATTCCTCCCATGACGTCATGTATAGGAAGAACTCACAGAGGTCAGGGAAGAGTAGGAAAAGAAAGGATACTGAGGTGCTAAGCTTGTGTTGTCAGTCCATACAGTATAAATGAAAGCAGAAAGCTGTTTCCTCAGAATAGGTGTTGGAGAAAGACAGCATGAGTGACAAGAAGCAGAGAGAAAACATTTCTAGGAGTGCTGAAAGCATCCCTTAAAGTCAAGAGTGAACTAAGGCAGCAGTTTATTTAGATTCAACTCCCATGACTGGTTTGTGACCTTTATGCTCTTCTTTATTGTTCTAAAATAAATGGACAAATCTGCTCCTTTCTGAATTCCTATTGTTACTAAGAGCCACATCCTGTCCATATGGCTTCCACCATGAAATGACTGAAGGATGACATTTGACTCACTACTGATGAAGAAGTCTTCTATTACAAGTTGCTTGACTGCCTTTTCACTTTCTTCCACAGTGTAGCATTTTGACTTCAGAGCTGTTGAAAAAATCCCTTCTTTTCATACTATTTCCTCTTTTTTTTTTTTAAACCTTGCTGAACTCATGACCTGCTTTTCTTGCCCTTCCCAGCGTTATCTAAAGCAATCAAATGATCATGCAAGGCCTTTGCTTGTTCATGAACTTCCATTTTTCGCCTGTTCTTCCTCCCGTTCCCTATGGCCTTTCATTATCTGTTTCACTGTTTTGCACCTGATCAACTATACTGCTACTTTATTCCCTTCTGCTGAAGTGTGCATAAGCTTACTTCCATAGACATATCTTTGGAATCTTCTTTCTGCTAACCTGAACTCAACATTATAATTGTTTCTGTTCCTCACTATATGTAGCTTCCAGGTAGTCGTTTTAGCCTTTTATCTGTACTGATTTTGTATTGTTCTCATATGCCTAAACTGTGGTTAATCGTTTTGTGAATTATTTTGGAAGGATTGCTAGTTGAAAAATAAAGCAACAAACAAAAAACCACTTGCATGTTGGACCTCAGGGAGTGTCAAAACCCCAGCATTTTCTTTCCTAAGAAGGCTCAATTAAAGAAATGGGATTCATGAGCAGACCCTGTGATCCTTCAGTTGGCTAGCTGGAGTCCATTTGGCCATTTTTATATTTTGGATATTCTCAGATCTCCCTGGCAGGGTGGTCAAATGCTGATCGTCATACACAAATCATCAGCTTTGATGAATGCTTTTTAACAAATTCCAGACTCAATCAGGCAGGTTAATTTCTTCCCTTCCCTTCCCTTCCCTTCCCTTCCCTTCCCTTCCCTTCCCTTCCCTTCCCTTCCCTTCCCTTCCCTTCCCTTCCCTTCCCTTCCCTTCCCTTCCCTTCCCTTCCCTCCCTTCCCTTCCTTCCCTTCCCTTCCCTTCCCTTCCCTTCCCTTCCCTTCCCTTCCCTCCCTTCCCTTCCCTTCCCTTCCCTTCCCTTCCCTTCCCTTCCCTTCCCTTCCCTTCACTTCCCTTCCCTTCCCTTCCCTTCCCTTCCCTTCCCTTCCCTTCCCTTCCCTTCCCTTCCCTTCCCTTCCCTTCCCTTCCCTTCCCTTCCCTTCCCTTCCCTTCCCTTCCCTTCCCTTCCCTTCCCTTCCCTTCCCTTCCCTTCCCTCCAATTAAGCCTTGAAAACAACAATTAAAAGTTGCAGCAAAATAGAGTATGGAGAAGATTTGTACCAGGACTGAAGATCTGTTTTACAGTACCTTGGTTTCTCTTTGGAGGCATTGTTTATAGAGTGCATGATGAGATCAGACGTTTCTTTAACGCATTGACAATTGCTTGGCTTGTTTTACATAGTGAAGGAGCATGCTATGCTATGTCTCATCACATTGTTGGTGAACATGACACAATACTCAAAATTAAACATGACAGTTAAATGGCAAAAAACAAATAATTATTTTCAAAACAGGAATATGCTATCAACTTAATTAGCACCTCTCAGCACTTTCCAGGTTTTATTTACAAATATGCTGGGCCACATTCTTTGCTCAGTTGTAGCCATGCAAACTTCTATTGTGTATGTCTGAGAGTTAATTTTCTGCTGTGTTTGCACTTCATTGTTGTAGACAATGTCTGCTATATTCCTTTCCAAAGTGCAATGGCAGAAGATGAAATGTGATTAAGATGGGGATTGAGGGGGAGGTATATTGAAGACATCAGTGTGAGGTATGTGACTGGAAACAATGAAAGCAGAAAATGTGGTTGAAAACAAGGCTGAAAGATTCAATCCAGTCTCATGAGTCAAGGGATTTATGAATGAAAAAGTAATATGTCTGAAGGGACTGGTGTGAGGAAAGGGACTGCTCCCTGACAGTCTTATGCATCCAGCATTTTTGCAGTGGCAGTGGCTGCTGTGGCTGACCTTGGCTGTGCTACCATCGTCATTTTGAAGAAGAATGAACTCTGAGTCTATGCCACCAGGCTTTGAAGTCCTCTTTTCAAAGAGGCATAGACTGTTAGAGGTTAAATCTCACTGGAAGGCAATGGGACTTAGACTGTGGTGTCATTGGGTGTGTCTGAAAAAGTTAACCTGAAAATCTAGGCCATCACCTGGCCCTGGTGAGTTTGCATATGTGTATGTGGTAGTGGGTGTTGCTAAATATATCTTCATCTACCAGCAGCTGTGAGTCTTGTCATGTCTTGCAGATACCTTCCCTGAAACTTCATATTGCCCTGCCTCTGAACAAACCAAAGTCTGAGAGACAGGCTGTTTCACTGTTATCTTTTGTCAAATACACAATCCTGTGGGAATGGGTCACAATAAACCTGCAAAAAATCTTGCAGATGGAGTATTGGTATGTGCCTCATATCAGGAGGTATGTGTGTTTAAAGCAACTTAAAAGCCTAGGAAAGGGGTGTGAGAACTTCTTAGGCTCCATAAAAATATATGCCATAATCCCCTACCCTAATTCTTTTTAAAAGAACATGAAAAATAGAGCTGTTCTGGCTCACCTTTCAGAAGCGCTCTGTCAAAGCAGGTGACATTTTAAACAGGTGCTTACTATAGTATATAATATATTAATAAGGAATTTTGACTTAGGTGTTTTCCTGGAGAGGAACAATTAAAAGAGGTGGAGGGAAGGGTTCTGATGAATATGAAGTTTCTACCTACACTACATTTAAAATGCTTCTAAGAAAGTGTGAAAATACTGTCCTGCTTGAGGAAGAGCAGTTAAACTGTAAGGCATGTAAAAATGCTCGCAGAAAGTTTTGATCTCAGACATTATTTTAGTTCATTAAAGAAAATGAAGTAATTACTTTTTAAAAAGAAACCTGCATAAGCACATTACCAGTTTAAGTACACATGATACGTGTACTTAAAATGTTTTTCAAGAAGTCAGGTAGGATTTAACTGGGTGTTGTTTCCTTTTAAAGCACTTCATGTCTGTTTTTATGATAGGTTCAGAATTCTCAGCAGCTATCCTGTTGTGTGACAGGAGTTTACGGCATTAGTTTCACCAGACAAGGACTGGTGGAGTAAAATTAGTCATGTATGTAAATTATAATCATGCTGAATAGTTGTATGTGCTCATTTAGGCATTTTAACAGTGTGTGATGTTATCCTCTCTGCAGGACTAATAAGCATTAGCCATAATGAGGTCAGTCAGTCAGTCAGGCATTATCATGGGATTTAATTGGGACACTGGTCTCTGCTGAAGTGAAAATTAATAACTTTTGTCAATGTTCTGGCGAAATGTTCTGTCTTATTAAACTATGAGGGTCAATTAGAAAGCATTATGTAATAAAGTCCCCAGCAGCAGAACTCAAATTGAGTTATACCACAGTCATTATTCCAGGACGATTGCATTTGAAAATGGAAAACCAGAGTGCCATATGGAGGGCGCAGGTTATATTTACAAGCATTGCATGTTAAAGCTTCGGCAAGAAGGAAACAATTAAATGTTATACTGAAATAAATCAAAGCACTGAAAGTGCCATGTTGTGCCAGGCGCTTAATATAGCCAGCATACCCCTAGATGCAACTAGGCAAAATGGCACCTGTTTATAAGCCTTGTTTGGGTTCTGTCAAACAGCATCCTCCCTCTGGATCGCTCCAATGATTCAAAATCTGGGGCACACCTGGAAGGCTCAGCCAGGCACGTTGACTCATATAAATAACAGTTTATTGTATGGCTATTAAGACCAGAGGTTGCTTTTATTAAAGTGCAGTTATCATGATACAACAAATTAAAGAACTTTTAAAGCATGTTTAATGGCCTCTGATATTCCCTGTTCGGTCATGTTTTACAGTACTTCGAATGGGGGAGATACAAAGCCTCTGCTGATGCCGGTGTCTAAAGGCAATGCCAGCAGCCAGCGGAGGTGTAGAGAGACTGATAGGGAGACAGGTATGTTTTTATGGGTACAGTGAGAAGCTCAGATGCCTGTTTGCCAATCCTTCAGAGGAAGGTACAAGCACTCACTATTGGTCACCTTACTGTTTCTAAGAATTCCCCCTTACAAAAAATTCAGTAGCATCTCACTCCAAGGGCCTTGTTCTCCAGTGCTTACATCCCAAACACAATGGGAAATGAGTACCCACAGGCTGAAATGGAGAAGGGCCACTCATCCTCTGCTGCCATCCAAATACCCAATGTGAGTCGATACCAGAGCTGTGCCTAGCTTGGGTGACAGCGGACCTGTGTACTTCAGCTTCCTTCTGCAAGCAGAGGCCACAGGTACCCTTGCTGGAGAGCACACCACCAGGCAGGGTGTCCCCCAGCAGGTTCCTCCTGAGCCTTATCACCAGTGCTAAGTTTCCTGAGTGGCACAAGCCACCTGCGTGGCACAGCCTCAGGGCTGAGCAGAGCTCCACAAATCCACCAAGCACCAGCCTTGTGAATCCAGAGAGCCTGTGGCCTCCTCCTCTCCTGCCAAACCAAAGCTAGCTGAGATCTCCCAGAATGGGCCTTTAGGAGGCGGTGAACCTCCAGCTTGCTCTTGGTCTGCAGGAAACTGCAGGTCTTCCCACAGAGAGACATTATGCCGGAGACCTATCCCCAGTCTGCCTTCCAAGTATTATTCACATATGTGAGGATGATTTTCAAAAGCACTCCCTGTCTGGCCTAATGCAGCTCCCATGGACAACCGCATTAAATCTCTCCCTGACTTTTACAGAGCAGTAGAATAATTGTGCAAGGGCTGGGAGCCCTGGTCCTGAGGCCAAGCTCTGATCCCAGTTTCTGCTGCTGCTGGTAAGGGTAATACCATCCTTATTGGGAGGATTTTTTTTTTTCATCTGTAATTTTACAGTCCCACAGGAATTTACCTATTTATTGCTGGCATTGTGGGGTAGGTTAATTTTTGTTGGAAGGCTTGAAGAAGTTGAACTGAACTTCCACTTCATTTAGAACTGTTTAATTAGGGACAAGCATGTGATTTCCAACTTAGCTGTAAACTGACAAGCGGAATGAGGCATGATTTTCCCTTTGTTCATTCCAGCTTGATGACAGCATGGCTTACATTGACTGTTTTTGTGTTGCTTCTGATTTACACCGGTGTGAGAAGACATTCAAGGTTGTTAGCAACCTGTCCCTCATGGAGTGAGAACATTTTGCAAGTTAGCTCAAAGCAGCTGAGAATGTCAATATATTTGATAAGCATTTATGAACAAAGTCTCAGTGCTAGCCCCAGGAGGTCCTCTAATGTGGATAAAGGTCATCAGCCTGACTGTTAAGAAGCACCTACTAACTTTGGACACTTTATTTTTCCATGGCCCAACTTAATATCCTGCAGTTTGGAAAGAGTCAGGCACCCATTTACCTCTCCTGATGATGATAATCAAGGCTGTTGAAAACCCCACTGTCAGGATTCCAGCGTATCAGGGAATGCCCTCAACAGCCAGGGACTTGCTCTGGAAAGACTGGTCCCAGTACCCAGAGCTGGACATATGCAGTTCTGTGCCTGAACCACAAGACTGTGCTTTCTCCCCTTTAAATACTGCTGAAAGCCTGTCAGCTTTTCTCTCTCTTCAGCCCATGTGTAAGTCACCTTACCTCTTATTTTCTTTTCTGATCAGGAATAACATATGCAGAAGGTCTCTATTACCGGCAGGCATGGCTGTATGTTCTGTGTTAGACTCCTATCTATGCAGACACACATGCATGAGGATGCATACATATGCGTATTCTACACACACAGATGCATATGCCTTCATGCACACAAGTTGGACACCACCCAGATACTGTGGTTCTGATTTACCATTTGAAAGCAATTAGTGTTTATTATTGTAAGCATTTTTAACAGAGGGAATACTTTAAAGACAACAGCTCTGCTAATTACTTTCAAATGGTGAATGTCAACATTTTCAGGGTGTTGCTGCATAGTCTAGGCAGATGCCTTTAGCCTCAACATAGATAAATTCACGTTCACGCATAGACAAATAGATATTCATCTGGCCTCATCTCTCCACTGACCCACTGACATTTCCCCATCTTTCTTGCTTTTAAAGTGCCCAGGACACCAGAACTTTTAGCTTTACTCTGTGTTTTCCCCACTTGTTTGAGGCTTTTTGAGGGTTTGTTTTTTGGGTTTTGTGGGCGTTTTTTTGGTTTTGTGTTGGTTCTTTTTTTTTTTTTTCATTGCTCCAAGTCTAATATCACGGATTTTTGTTTGTCATTGGAATGAATAAGTGGTTGGAAAAGTGCTGATTCTCCCTAGTCTTTTACACCTACAGCATTTAGGAGATCTTAACACAAAACAGTGCTAGGTCTCAGTGCTGGGCTGCCTAATTCAGTATTTGGCAAGATTATAATATTTTGGCAGAAGTGCCCTATGCTAACAGAAGTTTGATTAAGCGGCAGGAGGGAAGACTTGGGAGGAAAGGGAGTGGGAAGGAGAGAGAGCGACAGACAGACATAAGATGAAGTCTATTCTAAAAAGTCTAATCAGTTTTAAAACAGCTTTAAAAAGGAATAAAAATTATTAAATCTCTTTGATGATATTCAAAGAGCCTTTTTTAATATATGAGAAGACACATTCTAAATTCTTAACACTGCTAGTGTCACCAGTCCTTCTTTGCACTAAACCATTTTAATTCCATAATTTAGAAGGCCTTGAAAAGTAGCAGGATCAAACTGCAGTGTAATTGGATACACTGTGCACTTCCAGGGTGAATTTGGGTTCCTCAAAGAAAGAGATGTCTCTCTTTCTTCTAAGATCAGATACAGTGTACTCATTTGAAAGGAGATATGCAGCAGCAAAGTAAGCTCTTTACAAGGTGGAAGAGCTAAGTGTGGTGCAGGAAAACACTGGCCATTTGTCTGGCACTGATGGTTTCTTTGTGATTGGACGGAATGCTATTGACAGGAAAATCAATGTTGGTTTACTAAAGAACGCTGAGTGATCAAGGAGCAGGGAAGCAGTCAGAGAGAAGTGGCAGCATACTGCACTTCCTTCAGAAACAAACAGGTCCAGATATTTTAGAACCTTCTACTGCTCTTCCCAACTTCACACAACCAATACAAGGTGTCTTTATGCTCAATTATTAGCTTTCCTGATCTGGGCACAGCAATAACTAATAGAAAGATGCAATTTTGGATGTGGTCTGTTTCTGAGAAGCTAGGGACAGTTGCAAGCCTTTTCTGGGGTCCTACAGGGCTTTTAAAAACAGAAGGTAAGAAAGAGGGAGAGAAGGGAAACATCTGAACATCTGCTGGAAAATCCTAACAACTGGCTTGTTCAACTGAGTTCAGCAAGAGCAACAGCAAAAGCAGAGGAGTTGGCAGGTGCTGCCACACTTTAGTTCAAAATCACTGCAGATGACGTCAAGATATAAATGAGAATAATCTGGATAGTCCCTGTGCCTCACCCCCTCCTCAAGACTATTTCTTCTTCCCAGGAGATGACAACTGTATTTTGCTTTGGTTAGCTGTGAGGAGGTATTAAAATAGCTAGGAGCAGGTCTGTGCATGCAAGCAAATAGCTGTATATGTATCAAAGATGTCCTACTGTAGTATACTGCTTTCTTTAAAATGGCTCTGGGGGTGAAAAATAACAGAAACTACCAATCTTAGCTTCAGAGTGCAAATAATCACCTGTGAAATAGATTTTTTTTAGGGTCAGGGGAAGGAGAAGAGTTAATAATATTGCATCTTTTTTCTCCAGAATTTGTGCAATGTGACAATAATAGCTTTGCCTCCAGTAAGTGTTCCACTTTCTCACATCTTTCCCCTCTATCCACTCTCTCCCTCTCTCCCTCTCCCCTCTCCCTCTTCTTTCTCTCTCTCTCTCTTATAACGTACATATGTGTGCATCTGTGTCTCAGGCACTAAGTGTCCCTGTCACTACAATAACAGGATTTCACTCATATACACTCAAGTTTGAAGAGAATCTCCTGATTTTTTCACTCAGTGCGTTCTCCCTAAACTTACACTATTCCAGGCAGAAACTTTCAAAGCTAATCAGTCAGCATCCCCAGTGAGGGCTTTTCACCATTTGCTCAGCAGTTCACAGTTGTGTTGGCTTCATAGACTTTCCCACTGTACCATCTCTGTTCCACAGTCTAGCCGACAGGCTCTGGACAGCAGGACAGCTAGATCCAATAAATCTGAGACCTGTCTAGGTGCTTCATTTATCAAGAGGCCTAATTTACCCAGGCCCTTTAGACTAATTGCAGATTTGCAAAAAATGCTGATAATGTAGAACAGTGCATTGTGAATGTCCCTTGCCATATTTCTGCTAATGTGTTTCATCTGGAGTACATAAAGAGACAGGGATGCTGATTTTAGACACAGCACTTTGGGGCTAATCCAGTTAAATGATTATCCCTAAAAATCTGCAGTGAAGTCATTTTCCCTATAGAACTCTGCCAGTTGCCTTATTTGCTTTATTGTGAGAAATACGTGATCCCGGGCTTTAGAAGTTCACCCTATATTCTTGTTCTAACACTCGGTAACTCTCTCATCCCACTCTCCCAGCTATCCATTCCTTATTGTTTATAAAAGCCATGTTGATAGCAAACCCTGGCATGGACTGTTGGGTTTTGTGTACGCACTGATAAGGAAGAGGTATGTTTCTTTGTTTGATATATGCAGGTATACGTGGGTACTCACTATTTTTTTCTCGAAGTACAATTCCTTCTTTCCATTCCCCTCATTTCTCTCTTTCCTCCAGAGACTACTATTCCACTGTGTTTTGGTCATTTTTACTACCAACACTGTGCTTAACTTTGGCTCCCTCTTCTGCACTTTGCTCCAAAATTCATGGCCAAAATTTTTTATAAGCTTCTCCTCTTCTTATCCACCATCTGTAATGCCAAAATCTTGTTCCATGTCTTTGCAGAAAATTCAGCTTCTGTGTCTTTACTCAGATATTTTCTCCCCTTCCTTCCCCTTCCCTCCTTCTGTGATTCCCTTCTTTCCTTCATGCCTTGACAAACTGTGCGGGGCACACACTGAACCTCTCTGTGTGGCATGAGAATAATACAAATTTTTGTCTCTAAAAATATCTCTGTCATGTAACTGATACAGTGTGCTCACTGAGGCAGGGGCCAACTGACCCATTATGAAAAGCATTAACAAATATTACTATAATAATAATAATAATAAAAATAATAATAAATAATAATTATAAAGACAATGTTTATAAAATGGACATAGAAGTTTCTCTGATTCCTGGGGGCAGCTTCTAGGCAGTCCCAAGTGTGTTTCACTGCTCCAGTGACATGTTAATGCTGACTTTTGCAGTGTGAATTTTGGAGAGAGATTAGGATCTGGAGTAGATAAAACATCTGGAGACCCTTATTTTTCAGCAAGTGTCTGCACAGGTCTGTGATAAGGCAGCCTCAGGAATTTGGTGCTATAAATATTACAATGCTTTGAGAGACAGCCTTACATTTATTTGTTTATCTAGCACCAGCTCCTTCGTGTATAATCAATGGAGCCTTCCAAGCAGAGATACAGGAGAGCAATAGGGATGTCTTCTCAGGTATCCAAGCAAGGCTGCCTGTGACTTATCAGTGTTCAGCAAGCAGATGGCAACCAAATCCCACTGCTATGATATTAACAAGAAGCCTGCATTAAAGGTTTTCTCTTGCTCTTTCAGATGCCCCTCAAGCGTAACCCCAGAGTTCAGAGAAATTAGTGTGTGATGAGATAAATCCTGTCCAAACAAGGCAGGTGGATTTGCAGAGAGTAAAACACACAGGAATCTTATAGGCCAAATACTGTAAGAGGCTGCTTGCTCTCAGGGAAGTCCCTAACATTTGAAAACTGTCAGCTAAGGACACTCAGGGGTCTCTGAGAAGAACCTGGGTATTTGTTGGGTTTGCTTCTTACTTTGTCTCATCTACCATTTTAAGGTATCCTTAGACATCCTTATGTTATATGCTACAAAATGGAATAAACTAGAAGAATTCTTAAGGAACAGTGAAAGAAGCAAAGTTAGAGGCATTATTTACAGTTCTGGTATTAAAAAACCGTAAGTATCCCTCTTCTTTCTAGCTAGAAGTTCACCTTTGCCAAACCCTGCAGTCACTAGGTTGACACAACAAGATGCATCCTGTGTAGCGTGGCCGCGAAATGGGTGTCAGAACATATGCACATGCACACAGTGAGAGCCTCACATTTCTCATTAGTGTTACAGGGGTGAAGGAGAATTATTTGACAAAATTTATTTGGCCTCTTTCAAAAACTGTGTCCTTGTAGTTGTATAATCTGGATACTCTCCACTTCTAGACTCTTGCAGGCAGCTTCTGGCCTGTAGAAGAGCATTCAAGGGGAAGGTGGAAGCTAATGAAAGTCTGGCTGACATTTTGATCACGCTCATGCATATATCAAAAGTATCCCATAGGCATGTGTCACAGGGAGAGGGTAGTTTTTCCATATTAAAGATGGCATTAACCTTCTATCTTACCTTGCTCCCTTTGCTATTCCCAAACTCTGTACATATTTCAGATATCTTCTGCCCTACTCCCCCACCACTCGTCTCTGTTAAAAATGGCAAGATGATGAAAAACTGAAATTTGATCCAGGTACTTCTTTGTCTCTAATGTAATTAAGTCTCTTTCCTTTTTTGTGCTTAGAGTCAAAGGTAGCTGACTGTTAAACATCCACCTCAAGCTGCTCTTCTCACTCTCAAAGATGCACTGGCACATAAATAATCCCCATATAGGCCCCTCAGGGTAAGCTTGGACCAGTTAGTGTTTGCTCCATAATATGTTTCATGCTGCTTTGTCATTCACAAATGCATTGTGGGCAATAAATGAATATATAAATAAATAACACTCTCTCTGGGAAAGGTTGGGACTTTAGAGAGAAAACAGGTTTTTTTTCAAGTTTAAGTGTGTTCTAATACACACTGGTATCTGGGAAATGTTCCCTACTGTTCAGTCACCCATTTGCTCACCCCACATCTGTAGAAATGCCACATTGAATGGAAACGGTAGTTATGTGGGGACTGCAGTTCTGTACCAAAGTATTTGGTCAGAAGATGGGAGAAATCATTGAGCAACCAGCTGAGAGTTTTGGTAATAAATGATGTAGTAGCTGTCATGGAAAATCAATAGAAATTTTATCGTAGCTCTCAACAGCAGCACATACATATTCCTAAATCCTTATCTGCAAATACTTTTATCTTTAAGCTAACAAGAGGAGGAAATTCACTCTGATTAGAGATTTTGACACATTATGCAGCCTTATCTAAACTTTCCTAATCAGTAGCCAGGTCCTTGACCACTGTCACATAGAGCCAAGTCAAGCCCTATCTCTCTAAGAACTAGCTGTCACTTAGTACAGAACAATGGATCTCCTCAGATCAAAGACATGAGAATATTTTTTGTACCCACATCAGTAAACCAAAGAGATTAAAACTGTGCCTTAGAATGATGCTGCTTAAAAGTAAAATGAATCCATATATTGAGAAACTTCATTACTGAAAAGAAAAATGATGATTTGAAGTTTCAGAGGTAGTCTTCTTATGAACCTTTTAGGCTGTGTATAAGTAGAAGATAATCTTAGCAGCAAGAATACTTTTTTTTCCCCCGTATTGATTTTTTTTATATATTTCTAGTGACTTACTGAGAAGCTAGCCAGAAGCAATTTATAAGTACAGTAACACCAGCAGACTCCAGAGCACTGGTACTGAAGTGCCACAGGTTGTACAGGATGCAAGGATAATTCAGTGCACTGGTTCAACCTTACCCTGTGTAGGTGAAATTAATTTCAGTGACTCATGGTGTTTTACACTGACAAAGGATCTGGACTAAAGTACTTTCAGCAATAGAATTAATTTTATTTTATCCAGTATTCAAGTAAAGGAGTTAAATAATGAAATGAATGTTATCATTTTACACCATTTAAATAAGATTATACTTGGTCGAGATGGTCATTTTAGCTTGTACCTATTTGTACTCTCCAGGACATTAAAATTCCATCCTTCCTTCAGAAACAGTCAACTCATTACCTCATGCAGGCAGGAGTTTCCAGCTTCAGTGGAAGGGAGTCCAGCAAAATCAATGAATTGAGTTCTGTTTTTACTTGCACTCATAGAATTTTTTAGTAAACTCAGAGACAGAGTGGATTAAAGTTATAATACTGTTGTTGAGAGCTTCATACCTTACGGAGGTTTTATAGCAATGTAAGATTATTGCCTTGTGTGTGGATTGTTGTGGCTGAAAGTAGTAGTAGTAAAATAACTTTACTCAAGTGTTTGCTGATATAATTCATTTATTCGTCCTAGCAAGAAAGCATGTGAAGCAACAGGAAAAAATTCTGAAATGTGTTTTTCTTCCAGAACTCAGAAAATGGATTTGCTCTTTAAGACTGGTCATTAAGGTTGAATCTCCTAAAGTATAAGCATAAATAATATACAGGAATATTGACCTCCAGACAAAAGAGACGGTGGGTGGGAAAGCTCCAGATGTTGAAACAAGCTCGGGAGAGCAAGAAACTCTGCCTGCACCTCTTGGTGAGCAGGTTACAGAAACAGCTTCATCTGAGGATGGGTCTTACATAAATTCTAGTTAGTGGAACTGACCAGAGCAAAAATGAAAGGGCCTTTTCTTTTAGAGGGCTGCAGTGTGTGTTTTGGCAACTATTACTTTCTGTCTTCTTACTGAGAAGACCCCTTTGCTGCTGCTCCCTGAGGACTGTATTTAATCAATGTCAACTCAGTGTGGTCATTCCCACCCAGGCACTGGTCCAACCTGAGACCAGTTCAAGAGGGGCAGCCTCAGGACAGACTTGTGATACTGCTGATGGTACAGAGACCAGGTGAGCTGCAGGAGTTCACCTGCCTAAATTCAGACTGCAAGGGGGAGGACAGTTGTTGGGGGAGGGAGCATGAACAACTGCCAGAAGTTCTGTGGAAGATTCTTTTATTTATCATTCATACAACTACACTGTTGCTGTGTTGAGGTTTTAGTGCTGCCTCAAAAATTAAATTTTCCTTGTTCTGTTCATAGTTTTGGGATTTGCAATGGGGAAATTTTGCCCATTAGGGCATGCTACAGAAGTTTTTACTGATTAAAAAGATTTCTGAAGAAGAGCTCAAGATAGCTGTGTTTGTGGCTGTAATGGAGATTCAAGGTTGTTTAAATAAGCTTTGTGACTGCTCACAATATCTGGCTAAAGGATTACAGCTAAATATATATGTAGGTGGAGAAAATACTTTTGACTTACTTGGCTTTCGTCCTTATTTAAAAGACTGGAGTGGGTATTCTGAAATGATCAGATTTAATTCCTTCCTTACTCTTTCAGTTTTCAGCTGGATTTACTCTTGATACGGTCTGTTGAGAGCTTCAAAAAGGAGCACTGCATTTTGAACTCTACCATGCCATTTGTATTCAATGAAGTTAGCTGATGGCATTTTACCTGCTGAGCTAGTAAGTTTCAGGTAGTTGAATGTCCAACTATCCTGTTTTATCCTCACCAGAAAACTCCATGGAAAGCTGGAAATTTTGTTAAGGACAGATACAGACTCAGGTCACAGTTCCTGGAAGATTTTCTCTCCCACAATCCTCCTGTGTTCAGTGCTTCATCCTTGAGGGTGCCAGGGCCTCACTCCTCACAGGTACGTAGGTACTTAGCAAAGTCTCTTTGGCTTCAGCTGAAGGAGTCTCAAAACCTACAGATCCAGTAATACCGGAGGCTTTGGACCCAAACTTTAATTAAGTATTTGCTCATGTGTGTCCTCCTGATCAAGTTCTATGGGAACTTGATCAAGTTCTATGCGAGTTGTCTATGGGACAACTCACGTAAGTAAGCATCTGAACAGCTCACTTTCTTGCATTGCTTGTAGTGCTTGTGTGCTTTGATATTCAATGTGTCTAAGTCACCACACAACATTTTTTTTTTATTTTCGTAAAATGCTTGAATTACACTCATATGAAATATGCCTCTGGCCCCATACAGATGTTTTCCAAAAAGCCTAATAACAAACAGATCACAGGGCAGAAGAGCGCATATTCTTAGAGTCACTTCCAAGACTAAGTGCTCTTCAGAGTTCTGATTACAGGAAAAGCCATGCTGCCGATGTTGCTTTAACTGTGATGTTAAAATAAAAACTTGTTGTTGCATCCCAGGGGGATTCAGGAACACTGGCTTTGTTGCCCATCTGAAATGGGATAATGTGCTTTATTCCTATCATGGGTATCAGTTCCAACTTGGAAACCGGCCTCCTCTCATAATTCAAGCTGGGGCTATACTGATGCAAACCTTCTCAGATATTATAAGCCAGTATGAGCTCAAAAAAAGAATTCACTGCTCAAGGCCAAATAGCTTCAAAGCTAACAATCCTCTAGAGTCAGTGTGAAAGCGTTGAAACTGTCAATGTCAACTTACACCATGCATAGTGAGTGTAAAACTTCAATAATGACATCATGAAGAAAAGGACAAAGGGCAGGCACTACACAGAAAAGTGCCAGTGCTCTTCAAATCTTTGAAACCTTCAAGGATTTATCTGGACTAACACTTCTACACATAGTCATTGGGGTCTTAGGCTATACTGATTAAGGATTTAGCTTATTCAAAGGCTCTCACTGATAGCAAGGATGACAAGGTTTCAGCAGCTGTATTGGATTCCATTAGTTTTCACTTAAAAAAACATACCCCAAAACCCTCAGGATCCCGATCCTTTTTTTTTTCTTTTTTTCTCATCTCATTTTCTTTCTTTGTGTCAACCTTTATTTTTTTCTTTCACACACACACACACACAGACACACACACACACACACACACACACACACACACACACACACACACATTAATATATATTAATGTCTGTGTTTGATTCACAAACAGGTTTTGCAGCACTTATGCTCTCAGTTCTCAGAATGCAGATCCCAGAAGAATTGAATCAATTCTTCAGGAATTCCCTGAAGCACCACATAACGTGTTTGCTCGTTTCAGCTCTGCTTAGGGCAAACAGATACACTTTTAAAAGGGGAAAAATATACTAAGAGAAAGAGGGAAGGGTGTTCTGGTTTAAGGGAAGAAAAAAATGATCAACTAATTAAGAGAGAAATTAAGAAGTGAGGCTTGGTGTGGTTTTGGTGTCTGGGATTAGGACCCATCCTAATGCTTTGAGTGCAACCTGCAGAAGTGCAAGTATAATGGAGGACAGCCACACTTCTTTGTACCGTGGTTTTCAGAGAGTTGGCTTCAGAAGAAGAGCGGCTTCAGAAGAAGTGAAGAAGTGCAGGAGGAATAGTTCCTTTTCTTCTCCCTCTCCCTATCTTATCTGTTATCTGTGAGAAAAGAAAAAGAAGGATCCGTGTTGTACTGTGCACTATGCAGACATGTAGTAACAGCTTAAGCCCCACACTGAATACCTTCCTTGGAAAGATAAATTATCATCTCTTGTTTAATACATGGCAAAAGCAAGACAAAGAAAGATTATTTAAGAATTATTTAATAATTTAATAACCTCTTATTACTCAAGAGCTTGTGGCAGGATGGATGCAGGCCACCTGACCCTTAATCCAGAGCCTGAACCCTCATTCATCTGTTATTTGCAGTTACCTTCATTGTATCTGCTTTCCCCAGGGTCTGCTATAGGTACCACTGGTTTCCTGCTGCCCTAGAACCCTTGACACAATACAGTTGCTTAACACAGGTCTGTCTTGTAGAGCCATGAAAAGCCATGCTGGGATACCCATGACACCCACAGGGAACTGGCAGATCAGACGCAGGGCCTATGGGAGACCTGTGACCTTCTAAAGCAGCAGGTGCCAGCCAGTCAGTGATACATAAGAATATCTGAAATGGCACTAGACATATTTCAATGCTAGTTTTCTGAGAAGTTGTGGGAACTGCTGCACAATATTGCCTGCTGCACAAGCCCCAGATGTCCTGATTCCACCCCACGGTAGTGAGGGGCAGACGACTGCTTCTGAAATGCTGTAGCTCAAGGACTCTAGTGCACACTCTTACAGGATTACCTAGGATATTCTCTAGGATTTTCTGCATTGTCAAGGAAAGAACATGCACTCATTCTAGAAAAGAGTGCGTGCCATTGTAATAACAGTTGATGATGCAGCACAGAGGACTTTTTGAATCCATCAAAGGCACATATGTGTACCCCATTATTACAGACCAAGTAGCTTTCCATGTGTCAACCCCACTCACGTGAGACAAAGAAGGCCTTTCAGAAAAACAGAACCAGCTGAAAGCTGTCCCTTCGTCACACAGAGAAATATGAGGTCTAATGAGGCAGTGGGACATAGTGCAGGGAGCTGCAAGTTACCCAGCTCTGGAATGGAAAACGGTAAATTTAGATCTGTGGGTTACTCAGCCCATGCTAATAAATTACTCTGAGAGACAGGGTGTGTTCTTCTAATACAGTTACCCTCCTGCAGAGACCTCAAGCGATGATCCTCGCTGGGATGGAGCTGCAGACCCACGTGGTCGGGGGGGGTGGGGGGGTGGGGCCGGGTGGGGCGGGGGCCGGGGGTAGGTGCTGCGGGCCTCTGTATGATACCCTGGCAGCAGCAGCCTGGAGGTACTTGATGTGGCTTGCAGGTTCACCTGAGAATGGAAGCAATTCACAGCCACAGTGGCCAACATTTGTGGAGTTTCTAGGGTGATACTGAAACAATGGGATGAATTCTGCAGTTTTTGGCGCAAAAGCTCCCTGACTGCTGTACCACTGGCATCCACATTTTGGCCCCGTTGCAGAACTCACAAATTTGCCACTGTGCCATAAAGACTCATACTCCAGGTGCACCAGAATTCCACTGCCTTGTGGCTCATGACCTCTGGGCTTTTAACAATATTCTAAGGGTTTATTTTTCCACATTCTTGTTGTTGTTGTTGACTTAAACCAACTGTTCATTTTTCTTGCAGCACTTGGTCTCCTTAAGAAATTAGCACGAAAGGAACAAAGGGGTGAGGGGTTATCACAAGCATGGGAGTGGACAAGAACGAGGGGGAGGTGGGAATACTCTACCTCTTCCACAAGCTGTTCTCTTCTGTGTTAATGCACTTGTTTTTGCTGAAGGGACTGCACCACAATGCTGACTATTTAAACATTTATGAGGAAGGTTTCACATATATTCTGTGAAGTGATTGTCTCATATGTGTTTCCTTTTGGGGTTGCTATAATAATTGTGTACACAGGCACCTACACAGCTGAGTTAGCTGCTGCTGGACTGTTATTTCACTCACACTGACTTTACATCCACATTAGGTCACTGACTTCCTTCGATCTAACCCAGATTTGTATAGTGAGATCAGAATGGGGCTGTACTGGAAGAGGTTGCTTTTTCATTTTTAAACAAGGTCTATATAGCATGAGGAACCTACACAAAAATCAGAAAACTGGTCTTGCAAGTGAAAACTGTAATAGTTTAGTTTCATTATGAGCAAAGAATTTAGAAGCTTGGGTTTGTTTTTGTAGGATGAAAATTTCTTCCATATTCTTGACAGAGTTCTTACTGTGTGGTGTTTGTGAGCCCACCCTGGAGCACTCTTTCTTTCCAGAGCCTGTCATACATACAGGTCAGCTGTCTAAGGACTTGCTGAAATACTCTGCTATAGCTCTGTCAAGAGCAAAATTCCCCTGGGGCAATAAGCAAGCTCAATGTGGGACTGCAGTTGAATGCCATTGGAGGGAATAAATGCTTCTTAGTGACTTGCAAATCTGTGCCCATTCTCCCATAAAAGGTATCAAGCACATTGTTCTCTGCCTAGGTAGCATTCCCTAATTCCATGCAGCTGGGAGAAAAGGAGACCAGACAAGAAGTCAATCTGAGGGCATCTGCTTCACTGATAATACATGACCATTAATCCACTAAGACAGCTCAGGCACACAGGGATTTTAAGAACCTCCTGCCCTGGCTAATGCTTTTTTCTGATGCAAAGTTTTTAAATGAATACTGCTCAATACTAACCTGCAGACTGAATATCCCCAGGTTGTCTGCAGTTTTGGGACTGCAACAAGTACACTTCATGCATGGTCGGTGCAGGTTGGATTGTAATCTAACCTCTGAAGAGCAGCATGGAATTCAGCAGCCGGCTCAAGGAATTAATTTATACGAGGCTAAGGGCAGATAAGATACCCTGGCCCCTCAGCAAATGAGATGGCACATGCCCTAGTCAGGGCCTGAGAGAGGGCAGTCACTTCTTTTCTTCAGTCCTACATCCTGTGCTTACTGATTTTTTTTTCTATGCCTTTAACCTAATTCCCATCCCCACCTCATCCACCTGGCTGCATCTCTCGTTCCTTTTCCAGTGTTTTCTGAGCTATATCCTCTCTTCCATACATCTCGCGGAGACATACTGCTCTGGAAGTGTTACCCCAGCTAGGGATGTTTGAGTGACAAACAGTCTCATTAGCATTTCAGAAAGGTGTCATAGCCCAAATACTTATGGTTTATTATTTAGGTCACTTCCTTGTCAGTGGAATGACACTGAATTGCACAATCTGAGACCTGTCCCCACTGCCCTAATATGCTTCCTCCAAAGAAGGCTTCCTAGTCTTCACAACAGCATGGCAATCTGGTTGTTTCCTCCCATCCAGCAGGCAAATTGAGGCCAAATAGGTAATGTCTATGAAAGATAGACATGGAAGAGACTAATACATGGTGCATCATGCCAGAGAGGGTAGCAAAGAGCTGAAAGCAGCTGTACACCATTCCACATTCACTTGAGATTTCAGATCTTTGCAGTAGTTTTGCACAGCAAAGCACTCTCCCCTCAGAACACAGTAGGACACAGGAGTATATTCACAAGACCAGTCTTATGACTCTAAGTAATCACAGCCTTGCCTGTTGTGTAATGTCATCACTGAAAAGGCTGGTTGTACTAATAGGAAGTGATGGCTGATCCCATTTAGAGAAACACTTCTAAGAAGAAGCAACAAGCAGTATAATATCAGGAGGACTTTTAGATTTCCACATCTCTTCTCCTGGGGGCGCCTGCAGATAAAGGAGAAGTAGGCAAGGAAAGTAAATGATTACTTTGGGTTGTTTTTTTTTTTTTTTTTTTGTAATCACTAAGTACAGTGCTGCAAATGCAGTTCCATTTGTCCTATAAATCACATAATCACTCAATAAAAACAAGAAAGGTGTGTAGCAACAAGGGAGGATGGAAGAGTGGAAAATTCTGTGGGCTAATTACAGGAATGTTGTGTTTCCTCTTAATCTGCAGGCCTTCTGTATTGTGTACATGGTCATAGTCTTTACTTAACTCTCCTGGAATGAACTCAGAACAGCAGAGCTAAAGGGAAAGTTTTTCCAAATTTATCCCCACATAAAGCTGGACTAAGTACACAGTTCTCACTGGTAAAACGTGATTAGCATGAAGATCTTAGCAGTCATTTACAAACGTTTTGCTGGAGGCCAAATCCTGCTTGATTTGCATCACTGTTTTCACCATTGTTAGCTTTGGCTTCTTCCTGACACTGAATTATGCTGGAATCTCTTTGGTCCGTAAGATACCATAAAGCCCCAGTAACATATGGTCTGTACTGTATACATTATCTCATAGACAGAAAAGAGTGAAACAAAGGAAAAAAAATTGAGTTGCCCACAGCCACAAAAAGAATTATCATCTGACAAGAGCTGCCAGTTCCTAAAAATCATGTTTATACTATTCTTTTCTTGATCTCCCATTTCAAAGTCTAGCCCAGATGTGCACTGGTATAAAAATCCTGGGGCATCTTCTTCCCTGAACGTCCACCACAATCCTCTGTGTTGCTGCTGGGAGAGCATGCCTGTACTAGCTGTACTTAACTATCGTCTGCATGCAAATCATCAGCGGCATGTGACCCACCCAGAAACAGCCCCAGCATGCATATGTTCTTGGAAACGGGAATTATTCCTACTGATCAGCCTTATTCAAGATTCTGTGTTCACACTTGGTCTCACTGAGAGCAGTATCTTTGGATACAATTGAGTTCTGTGGGTTTTGATCTGAAAAGGCAAGCCTACTCTTGCCCACGTGAGATGGACTCGGTACTGAGGATGCAGCCACCATTTCTCTGAAGTTCTGTTCAGTGCGGTATCTACATCAAGTGGTATCAGCCCCTGATTACAGAAACCACTTTGTTTCCCCAAGCCTGGACTAATCCTCCATGCCCTTTCAGCGTAATGCCTACTAGTTTGCTTTTCCTAACAAAGCTTCTATACATATCAAACAGTCATAAAGGCTGCTGTGCCTATTAACTGTTCAAACTGAATATGATGTCCCTCACACACACACACCACAAAGAGTATGCACATGTATACATCCATACACTGAAGTAAATGCATTGCACAGGGAATTGCAATAGATATACAGTATTTCATACTGAAGCGTCAAGCTTGCCTTCTAAATCAGATACATCATCTATTGACTCCAGCGCTGTAAGTCACCCTTTGAAACAGATGGCTTCCCTCGTGAATTAGATGGGGAGATCATCTACTAAATCCTCTCCATATTGAATCCTGTACAGTATATTGCAAAACGAACAGCTCTACAAAACAACTATAGAGAGGAGGTACTACAGTGTCTCCCATGGGTTATTGCTGCAAGGGCTGGGTACAGACAATACCCGGGCAGGTTGCTGGTGGCCTGCTTGTGTAGACAATGAGAAGCTAATCAAGTGCTATGATAATCATTCTGACAGATACTATCTCATAACCCTACTTGCAGTAGTTTAGAAGATAATCACCCCCTCCAGCTGCAGGGATATGTGCCCATACCTCAGGTGCTCCAGTCCATGTCTGGTGTATTAATTTAAACCACCAAGCTGTGAACTGGAGCAGCTGAGGCATCAGCACACCCCCCCATTTTGTCTATTTTGCTGACTCTGCAGTGAGACTAACCCCAGTGTCAGGGATGGCACAGGCAGCCAGGGCGGTACCACAGTAAGCTGCTAGAACTTCATTTGCCAGGGAATGCCTGTCAGGGCCCCACGGATACAAAGACCAAAATTTTTAGTCAGGGAAGACATTTTCATAGCATATAGCAAAAGAGAGACATAAAGATACGCTTCCCCCCCCATCCAGTGGAAATAATGGATAGAGGCTCACCCCCCTCTTGTGCGGGCCACTTTCAGAGGCACATGGTCTTATTCTCTTCTCTCAGTAACCCTTGTTGCACAAATTAGTTTTTTTCATTTCTCACTCGAGCCCTCTGTGAAAGACAGGCGTAGTTTCCATGTGCTGTAACTGGACTGACTGGCTGACTGTTCTCCCCTCATGCAGCCCTGGGAACCTGGGAGAAAAGAGGTGGAACAACCAGCCACTCAAAAAAAAACCCCAGACTATTTCAAAGGTTAAGGAGTAGAGCATGCAACTTCTGTCTGTTACAGACAACTGGGCATTGCAATTCGGATGTCTTTTTTCCCAATACTTCCTTGCTATGACTGTCACAAGGATGACAAAGGAAGTGAAAGGTAAGCCAGTCTCATTAAAGTCTTATAAAGGGCTCTTTTGTGAGGAGAGTATTACACTTCCCTTCTTCTGAAGTGTGACAATGCTTGGGAAGGCAAGCTACTGTGAACCAAGCTTAAACTGTCTGAAAGATGGTAAATGTTGTGCATGTTCATAAAATACAATGTCCACGCTCACATGCATCTAAGTCAAGCAGTCTTTCCACCCTTATCCTGAGTGTGGCTTGCAGTGGAAAGGGAATACTCACTCTGCCTCAGTAAGGCTGAATTGACAGTGAAGATCTTACTGGGTAAAAATGACTATGGCAGACAACGTGCAGTTAGTCTTGCAGGTCAGATCCTCTCCAGCTTAGCACATTTTTTTTTTATTTGGATTTCCTTCACCATCTCCCAGAGCATGGACAAAGGAGCCACTGATCTTGGTTGCCAGTATCAAAGGATTTTAATATTCCAGTAACACCATCTATTTATATTCTTAGTGAGGTGTCCTACTTTTTTTTTTTTCCCCCCTCTCATTTTTACTAGCGCAGCCTGCACCAAGACTTTTTCTACCCCCACTCCTAATTCTGGTCTTCTGTGCTTATCAGCATGGGTTTCTCAGTGAAAGGGAAACATCAAGAAACTCCTCTAAATTAGGAGAAGAGCTTAGCACAGACTCAGCTCTCATTCATTTGAAGCAATGCTGCAGCAGTCATCTTGACCGTTACCTGTCATTTGTGCTTCACTATTTCAGACATGACTACAGCTGAAACTCAATCACGTTCCTGCGAGGCCTAGCCAGAGTTCCAGCACTTCAGATAACTTGGGGCAGATAAGGAAGTATGGTCTTCTGCCAAAAAGGTACCAGTCAGTGGTAGAATCAACAACTCCTCCATCTAATTGGGATGCATTCACTGTATGACTGGTGCAACATAAAGATGGGTGGAAAAGAAAACAAGGGATTTGCTAAAAATCTCCCTTCTTCATTTTGCAAACCTGTAAAATGGAAGTATCCATGTTCGTATCAGAGGGACAGGAGCCAGGAGTTGTAATATTTTGATGTCTTCTCTCTGCTTGGAATTACAGATAAGAAGCAATAAAAATTATGCAAAACGTCCAATAACAGGGCCATTTTTTAAAGGTTGCAGGACATTTGCAAACATAATTCACGAAAGATTATATCTTTTGAGGTCTGAATTTGATTCCATTCCAGTGTCAAAGCACAGCTCATCTTATGTTGTCCATTTTTACCTGGTGATACGGTCGGAATCTTTTCCTACCCTAGGGATACAGTTTTTGCAAATGAATAAATAAATAAATAACCTCCAGCATTTTTAGTGGTCATTGCCTCAACCCCTAGGATTCTGGCAAGGCTGAAAATGTTATGACAGATGGAAGGCAGTCCCTGCTTTAAACAATGGTCTCAACCCTCTCTGAGCCATGTGGCACAACAATTAAGGATGTTATAGAACAATCATGGTACCTTAAGACTTGATATGTCAGCATCTCATGGTTGCTGTAAGCTATGCTGGCAATATTGTTGAATTGTGTGTTGTTTTCCTTCTTATTCCTTCTGGTTTTGCCTATTCATTTATAGGTTTAACATATTAGAAAAAATGCAAAACTTCTTTATGGTTTTTTTACTGGCTCTGAAAAGTTGATCTACCAGGACCGGTGACGGATATATTGAATTTGGCCCTTACTGTAATTGTTTAAATGTTATAGCAGCTTTAACATGTCATCTGTTAAACTTATCGGTGATGCAGCTGTTCAATGTGCAATATGGGTAATATTTACATGATTTACTGGGTGACGTATAGTTTTTGATTCAATAGTAATGTATTTGATTCAATAGGTGATGCATCTAATTCAACTGGGAGTCCATCTAATTCAAAGGTGATGCATTTGATTCACTAGCTGATGTACCTGATTTAGAAGGTGATGGATCTAGTTCACCGAGAATGATTCCAATTCCCCCATGCAAGGTATTTACTTCAGTGTGTGATGAATGAGCTTTAATAATAATACATGTTTCTCCAATAGTGGATGTATTGGCTTCAATTTATATCCCAAGCTTCCCAAATCTGGAGTGGAGTGACACCTTGCAGCCATGATTCAGGAGAGGATCACAAGCCGTGTGAAACATTAGCCACTAAAATAATGGGACCAAATTACGTAATAAAAGCCATGCTTCCCAGATGAAATATTTTCACCAGATGTGATGTGGGGATACAAATGCCCTGTCACTGCTGTTATTGCTACCACAGTACATGACGAAACTCCCCAAATCCATTTACCTTTAGTGTCATTGCTGGGATTACATACTCAGTAGTTATTTCCCCAGAGCTATGTGAGTTCTCAAATAGCGGCATCTGAACTAACAGCTCCACTCACCTCAATTTTGTGTGTGCTTTTATTTTGTTAGAGGTTGGCAAATATTTAGCCCTGGTGAAAAGGGTGTTGGTAAAGAGCAGTATCACATGGAGTAAGGAATGTGGAGACTCAGGCCTGTACAACACACTGCAAGCCACCATTTCTGCAGTGCCATCATATCCTGGTGCAAACCTCTGGAATCTTTAGGTTCACAAGCGTTGGTCCATCGTGTTTCTGCTGGCTATTGCCTACCCTAGAACCATTTCTGAATAGGTCAGTCTCATTGCCCTGCCCACCTCTGGCTCTGGCTCCAAAATTAGTGGCAGGATCCTCGCTTTCTTGGATGATGTTTGAGATATTTTGGTCATCCAGGTTACATTTTCAGCCACAAATATGGTAGAAGACTCTGCCTGCACATCTGAAAAAATAGATCTCTTGTCAGACTTGTGTCTCTTACCAATGCAGTGGCCAGCTCTGGAGTTGTGAATATTGTTTATCACTTGTACTACAACAATGTGTATGAAGGGTGGTCATTTCAGAACCTCTGTGCCCAGCTGTGAAAGAACATACCCCATGAACTTGGGTTCATGGTTTTTTTGTGTGCATCCGTGCACAGCCACAAACCTGTAACAGTTTTTCTGTGGGATCTCAGAATCCCAGAAAGCTACTTCACTGCCCAAAGCAGCCCTCTTCCAGTCACAACCCAACTTTGTGGCCGCTTCTTCCTTATAACCTTTCTCTGCTCCTATTCTTAGTGAAGAATTACTCTTCCTGGGTGGCAGAAGCAGCAGCTGCAGCCTATCCAATAGATTTGCAATTGTTTTGTGCTCCACTTGGAAGTGTTCCCAGGGCAAAAGCATCACTTTTTGTGCCCTTGTTACTGCTCTTTGAGGCATATTCATTTTCTTGTGTGGGTGCAAGTTTTCCTCTTGTACCCAGGGCTGCCTTTTGAAGACGGCTATGCAAGTGAATGACAGTGGATGTGTGTAGTATTGCTAAACAAGGAAGAGTCTTTAAATGCTGAAACAATGTACTAAATACTAAAATAGGTATCTAATCTTAAAATAAATAAATAAATAAATAAATAAATATTTTTCCACACCTTATTGCTCCAGGCTGTGTCTAGAGATGTACTGAAGTTGTTGCAGGAGTCTTAAGTAGTCAGCTTTTTTCTATCCACTGAGTTTTCAGGGTTAAGATTCATGCACCTCCATTTGGTATCATATGTTCAGAGAGAATACATTAACACATTAGTATCTGATCTGGGGAAATAGGGCTGGTTTTCCACCTTTCATTCCTCTATATTTCTTTTTTTTTGTTTTCCTCCTTTCTCTCTAGTCATGGCAGTGACTGAAATCTGTCTTTTATAAGATATTATAAGATACACAGTGACATCCACCTGCTTCTCCTTAACGCCCAATCAGAAAATATGTATTCTGTGCTCATAGAATAAGTGTATTAACTGTCCTTTTCTGTTTTACTGAAGGAAATGAGGAGAAATAGTAAGACTGGCACGTTAAAGGGCTTATAGTGATAGTGTCAGCTCTTAAACAGAGTTTGTACTTTGGATACTACTTTCAAGAACAACAGATCTGCAATGACAAACACTGCCGCAATAATAAGTAAGAGCTTTAATATTCTTCATCTCTTATGTGGTTACACTTGACACCACATACATTGCCAATCTTTGTTGAATGTAACGCTTGGAAAGCTGAGCAGACTCCACTTACTAGTGATGAGAAAACAAGCAAAATTCAGAATCTCAAATGCCTGGCATTTTCTAAATGACCTGGATCTCTTGGAGAATCTAGAAGACCGAGCAGGCAGGTACGGCTTCGGTTAGGTTATCCACATGTTTCAGGCACCGGTGTGTCTGTACAGGCAGAATTAAACCTGCCATTCACTTTTCACATCATCAGATACCTGCTCTCACTTCTGCCAGTGTCCAGAAGATGCACAACCCGTATTTCAGGTTCTGGTGTTGTGGAAGTTGCCATTAAAATGAAAATAAAATAAGAAACAATTCTTGTCTTGAAATTTTCTCCAAATTTGGTTGTTTGTTTTGGTTTGGTTTGGTTTTGTCTTGTAGTTTGTTTTGTTTTGGTTTTAGTTTTGTTGTTAAAGCATTTAGCAAGTAACTCCGAGGCCAAAACAGGCTACGTTTCAAGGAACATCCTGCCCATCTGCTCCTGTGCTTTTTTTTCAAATCCTGTGCTTTGAACTTCAACAGTTCAGATGGGCTCCAAGGCCCAAGCTTCTGCAGTGAATGCCATTTTACTTACAGGTTTCCAAACACTCCTCTACTTTTTGGGGGGCACGATTGAGAACTGGGGAAGAAAGAGGGGAAAAGGCATATTGCCCCAGGGCCTGGAGTGACTGGATATACAGCTAATTGCTTTGGCTACTTTTTAAAAACTTCTCCTGGGGCTGAAAAGCTGATCCCACCAGCAGGCAGATAAGCAAATGAAGTTGTCTCAGGCTTGATCTGTGCCTCCCAGACCTCCAAGACTCTTTGCATGTTACAGGGTTTGGAAACTGTAGATGATGCATTCTTTCCTCTCAGCACAGAAGTGCCATAGGCACTGTCATTACTTGAACACTGCCATTTTTACAATTACAAACCCTGCCATGTTGTACAGAGAAACTGCAGCTGCTGCTTCTTGGGGTACTGAGTAAAGCACACTCCCGTGATGGCCCCCAGAGACACATGCACAGCATAGCTTATTGAAACAGATGGGGTGAGGGAGGGATGCTTCATCGACAAAGCACATTTGTCTAAATACAAGAAGAATGAAAACACAGCACTTATCACTGGTGCTTAATCTTAAATCCAGTGAAGTTTGGAATGGGGGAGATGAATGCTGGACTTGCCACGGTGTAATACACAAACACATAAAAAACCCTTCTTCATTCCTCCTTGATTTTTGAGCATATTCACTGCTTAATACAGCCACAGAAAGCAGCCAGCCTGTCCCTGTGAACAAACTGAAAGATAAGTAGAGCATTTAAAATCACTGTGAGCTGATTCTAGCTATGCCCTTTGCCACCAAGTAGTGGAAGGACAGTGCAGAACCCTCACAACAATGTGCAGATGTTGCCCTTAGAGCTTCTTATTTTTGAAACCTGGAGCAGACTACCATTATCTTGGGTGTTTCTTGGTCTTTCACTTAAGACTACCACAACGCTCATAAACTTTAGAAGATCCCTGAAGGTGTGGAGACAATTATCATCCTTGTTTATATAGGTGAGGACACTGAGGATAAATTACATGGTGGTTATAACAGGAGCCAGAGGTAGCACCTGGAACTAAATTCTTCTCTCCTACTCTTATTTGGGTCTTGAAAATCTATTATTTTGCCATGACAGAGCCACTCCGTGAGGTATTCATTGAGATCAATGAGGAGCAGAAGGTAACCCTTTCCTCTCTTGTGTGGTTATATTCTGGTTTGGGAGCAATGAAGTTTTGCCTCACAGAAACTATCCCTCATGCTCTTTCCTCTAAGGCAAGAGGGAATTTTCAACATATTTGACACAATAAGATGCTTTATGTAACAGTACGATTTTGGGGCAGGCATTTATCAAAGCTCCTTCTTCTCTGGATTTGGCTAAAACTCATTTCTCTGCTAGTGCTGTTAGGGCCTTGTTGCGTTAGATGCTAGACTAGAACAGGTGGGGAGATGATGTCTAAATCAATCTGAGACAACATGTTAGAGCATGATCCTAAATTAAAGAGTAAGAAAAGTATTATTTTCCTAGATTGCCTTTTTACTTTCTCAGGTCCCACACCTGACAACATAAACCTCCACACCTGCTCTGAGGTTTATCATTGCTGGGGCTTCTTGGGAATTCTGCACTTCCACTATTTGAATGAGAGGATTAGAATTTCTTGGAACACAGACTTAGTCCAGTCATACTTTAAGCAGATGTATGAGACTGCTCTCAGGTAAGAGGAGACTAGATGGATGTCTTCATCCACAAGAACTGCATGGTTTTGAACTGTATGTCTTTCCTTGCAGCTATCCTTACTTTCCTGGGGAGGAGGAGTAAGGATATCCGTGTTTAAATGCAATTGTTAGCCTGTTAGATTTAAGACATATCCCTATCAGGTGCAACAACTGCACAGCATTAGGGAAATGATATTTAACTCTGGCATACAAATAGCTATTGTCCCACTTACACAGATTATAGTATAGTAAACATTTTCACTCTTCTGCTCATAACATTTCTGTACAGACTGTCATCTTCTTTAAACTTGCTGAGGAATTTGAATGGCAAACTAGCATATTTTCAATAGGAAAATTATCAACAGTGGTCTGAGTCTCAGGATAGCAAAGGGGCCATAAAACCAGCTCATCAAGCCAGCTGAGAATTTCCCTGGAGAATTTTCCCAGCTCTTGGCATAGGGGACATCTCAGGGATATGGCCAGGAGGTGGGGAGGAAAGGGGTGTGCACTGTGGCATAATCCTTGGGGCTATTGTTTGTTAAAGCAGCCCCAAGGTTGCCCTTAATTATATTGTGGGCTGTACTGGCTCCTAACCAGTTGCTGGGGTGTGAGAACTACAAATATGGTAGAGGCACCTTCCTTCCCTCCTCCTCCCAGCTGCAGAAGACACAGTTTGGCTGGAGTGCACGAGTAAGCCTCCTGTTTTATTCTCGCAGCTGAGCTTCTGTGCTGTGACATATCAGTGGACCCTAGCTCAGCTCTGGGACAGCTATCAACAAACAAGCTGGATATCTTGTTTACCTCTGTAACTTACACCTCTCAAAAAGTGAGCATACACACAATACCGAATGTTGGTGTGTGTCCACATGTGCTCTTTCTGGAGCAAAATGGAAATGGACAGTAGGAGAAATAAGGCAGCAAAATATTCTATAATTGAGGTACATATTCTAGGGAGGTGTTAATTAATTATGAAAAAGGAACAAGTTCTTTTACCACACACAAAGACAGAAATCCTACTAGACCTAGTGTTTTCCCCACTCTTCTCCCTGATTTTTGGAGAGCTACTCATGATATCAATTTTAAGAAGTTTATTTTTTCACAGGTTCTACATTTTGTATGGTTCCTGTTAAGTGGATAAATCTAGACCAGCACTAGGCTTTTGCACAGATCTGTGAGGTATTTAGAGAAATCTCATCTCCCCAATAGCAAGTCTACTCCTCATCTTTTTACCTTTGTGGGTCATGTATTTTTAAAAACAATTTCACCTAGCAGATAGCCTCTCAGTGTGTTTTGCAGCGTAGTGGACACTAGCTAGCAGAAAATCCAGTTGTTAATGCACGATGGTCCTCACAACTCATCAGTCAGAAAAGCGTGATTGCCCGGTTTTCTATGCTCTTTTCTGTCCTGTATCAGTTGCCATCTTATAATGAAAAATCATCTGTATCTAGCAGTTATGCCTTAGCTCAGAAAAAAGTCAGAAACAACAAAGTGGACCTTGACATAAGCAAACTTTGCGTACCAGACGCTACGTAGACAGCGCTGAGAACACTAGTGTGAAAATGATAGTGTAGTGGGAAATTACAACAAAGATCGATGTTAGAGAGCCAGCACCCTTGAATTACCTGAATTAACACAGATCAATGCAGAATTATACTACTTTCTGCCCTTTATTTTGGGTTGCTTTTTCTACAGGATTTACTGAAAAAGACTTCCCTGTGAGGAAATTAAGAACAATACACAGGAACTGGTTTGATCTGCTAAATAGTTCTGACCACTTCAGGCAATCCTGCTGAGGTTTGTCTTACTGCGAGCGCCTCATAAACTCCCACCTACCTCCACTTTATACCCTCCATCCAGCAGAGGCCCTCCTGCTTATGCTACACTCTAACACAAAGCTGGAGAAACATTATGAAACAGGGAAACTATCCAGGAACAAAATTGCATTTTTTTTTTTTTTCCATCTTCCAGAGGTAAATAAAAAGTCAAGTCCATCTGACAATGGGAAATGGGATTCAAAGCAAAAATAGAACCTCACATTTTGTCAGATAACCAAGTATTTTTTCTGGCGAGAGGTTTTCATAAGAGCTATAACCCCTTTTGGTGGGGTTGCATCACCATTTGATCTAAACCCCCACAGTAAGACTACATCTGCTACTAAGCTGTGTTGTAAATGTCTTTAATTTTTATATTTCATCTGAAGGGAGTTGTTAAAGTGGGTTTACAGGGTGATGGCTCTTTGAATAAAAGACATCAAGACTGAAGCAGAGCTCTGCATGACACTTAATTTTCACTCTAATAAGCCCTCCTAAAACATTACAAGATTTTTGTTTTCCCCTGAACTTGCTTTCCCTTCCTGCATGATTATTCTTTTTTTTTTTTTTTTTTTCCTCTCTCCTTTTTTTAGGGACACATTTGAGGAGAATGGTTTTATTTTTGCCCAGATGACACCATTTCTCTTTTCACCCTAAGCCAGATGTGCTCCTCTCTCTGAGCAAAAGAAATCCCTCTGAAGTCTTTTTTCAAAGCCATTGCTTTTATTTAGTCTTTTTTTTCCCTTTTTTTTTTTTTTTTTTTTTAATCTGTTCTTCTGGACTCTCTGCTCTCTGGGGCCTTTAGTTTGACTTTTGTCTGTGAGGGTGGGAAGGGATCCTCCAATATGTTTGTGCTCAAATTTTAAGGTCCCTTTGGATGTATTCTCCAATATATGAAAACTTTCTGTGCTGGCTGAGCATAGCTAAATGCGGGACACTTCTTGATCACCTGGCGGGGTCATTGCAGAGCAAACATGAGGTATTATCTTTCCCAGTCCCAAGGGCTTTTATTGACTCATTTTGCCCTGAAAAACAGACAAGAAAGAAAATGTGGTGTCCAGGCTTTTGGCATGGCAACTCAGATCTGAGAATATTTCCACATAGTCATCAAACCTGGCTGGTTTGTTTTTTGTTTCAGGGTCTTGTTTTCATTCTGGAGAACAAACCGAATGATTATGGATTGTGTACCTTGGTCATCCGGCAGAGAAATGCAAGAAAAGAAAAATCTGCCTCATTAAAGAAAAGAAAAGGAGGGAATATTATCAACATTTACAATCCGACAAACAGAACATAGAAAACCAAGAGGTCCATTTGTAATGTGATATTAATTGGGAGATAAATATTGTCAAAATACACGGAGATTCTCCAGCAGTTAGAATGAAGTTTGCATATCTTTGGACATGTGGGTTTGAAAAGATTTGAAGTATGTAAGAACAGCATGGGCTATGTTCACCAGGCAGGCCTGAACACAGAATTCAGTGTTGTAGTTGAACCAGGGGCTTCTGGATTATGGGATACACAGAAATTACCAGCTAGATGAGGTGAGAAACTTTTTTTTCTCTCTTTTAAACCAAGAAACAGTAACTAGTATCCTAAAGGATTATTATTATTATTGTTATTTATTATTATTATTATCATTATTTATTGCAAGAGTAAGGTATTGAAACCAAGGACTCAAAAGTAATTTTCATGAACAGATTTTTTTCTACAAGATTTATACAATCATATAGTGTATTTATTTTAATTCATTATTTCATTGTGAAACATACACTTTAATGGACTGTATTTGTCATTAGTGCATGCAATAAATACCATTGTCATCCTCAGATTCATAGCTAGCGCTCATGCAGAGCTGTACATAATTACAATTCTCTACAAACATACTTGCCTCATGCTCAGAGTTCAAGTGGTAATTCCTGAATAAAGAACAGTGGAGATCAGACTTGTGTAACACTCAGAACCATCTGTGCTCCTGGGGCTGTAGAGTGCAGACAAACGCCTGACTCCCTAATCCAAAGTACTTCTTACCTAGACTATTTTCCTGTGCCCTAATATCCATACTTTCAGTAAAATCAGCAAGAATAGCTAAAGCCCATTGTGTGCACCAATTCCCTAAAAATGCAGGACCTTAATGCCCATTTCTCAGCAAATAGAGTCTGCAGAGATACAATATTAATTTGATTTCTAGCATAGATATAATCTACTTAGATTCAAGCTATTTTCTTTCATGCTGTCCTGTTAATGTGTTTGGATATACACCCTTTCCTTGCTTCAGAAAACTTCTGAAAACCCACCTTTCTGTGAGGCATGCCAGGTGCTGGACTACTCCCCGCTCTGTGGGTGTTCTTCCTCAAATTACTTTGTTTATATTGAGTTGTGCCTTCAGGGCCTTATCTTGCATTCCTTGCCCACCCAACAATCACTGGAGTTGATGGAGATACAGAAGGCAGGCTTTTAGCTTGTCCTGGGATCTACTGAGCTTACTCCTAATTCTGCTGCTGGTGTGGGCTCCGCTATCCTAAATCCTGAGAATGGGGGACTTAGCACAATCTTTTCCCTGTGAGGTGCAGTCTCTCTTCCAGAGTTCAGCACCCTCTCTCCCCTCCTGTTGTTTTGGGGGTTGGCATCTGTGTAAGAATGACGTTGCATGTGCCACTGTCATGGACACCTCTGCTTCCTGAATTCAACAAGGCACTAATACTTTATTTCTCAAACTTTCATTCCTTCCACTTACCACCCTCTGGAAAAAAAAAAAAAAAATCACTGCTTCAGTGTTTGTGGTATGTGTATTATAATATAGACTTAGTGATTCTTTCATATCTACCCTTATTAAAAACAGACTTAGCAAAGTTAATTAGGGGTAATTTGCATTCAAGCTATTCATTATTTACTTATCTTTGAACTGCAAACTGTAGGAATGCCATTTGTTCATTAAAATTCCCAATCTTTGCCCACTTTCTCTTTGATAGCATAGTGGTTAAAGAAAGTTGTGCTCAGCTGCTGACTAACCATTCTCCGCACACTGCAGAGATGGCTGCAGGCCATTATTTCAGCATTAGAAAGTAGTTAATATTGAATGCCATGAAGTTGAATTTGTGTTCATTTACTTATTATGTTGGAAATCAGTTGTTCATTCTGAACAAATTTCCCAGCACTACTCTCAGCTAAGCTCTGCAGACACAAAAATCATGCAGTGTCAATGTTGAGAAGGTGAAGGATGTTTGAAATGGGGTAAAAAAGAGGAATTATACAGATCTCTGAAAAAGACACTGCTGCAACACCTTGCCCTGCCCTGGATAAGGCTTCTTTAATTATCGCAGTCACCACCCTTGTTAGTTTGTTTTAATAGCACAAGGAAGAAAATAACAGCTTTTTATTGTTAACTACTAATCTCTGAACAACTACACATCTGTTAATTCCTCAGAAGCTCTTGCTGTGTGCTACTTACAGATATTGTGAGTTGACAAGAGATGCAACGGCAATTGTTGTGCTGACAGGGAAGAAGAACCCATTTCTTAGTTACTCTAGTGGGGATTTTCTCTCACGTACCTCTTTGCTAACTTGGCACTGCCTGTCTAAGGTGCAGGAATGATGCCTCCAGAGCAAGAACCACATAGGCAAGATGAGAAATCACTAGCTTAGCAAAATAACCTCAGCACAGGGCTGCAAGGCTGGCCATATCCTCGTGTGCTTTGAGGACTGGAGCAAATCATCTAGAACAAGTTCAAACAGTTAGTACCTACTTAGAGATTGCTATTTGACAATGCCTCTGATTTTCATCTTCCAATGCAGCCTAAAAATGATGACATCTTCTAACACTCCCTCCCCCTTCCCTCCATGTCTTGAACTAATGAGCAAATAAGGAAAGAAAATTAAAGAATAAAAAATGTAAGCAGTGATAGGGTGGGATCAATAAACTGTGGATTGCTAGCACTGAGTGAGCCTGAGTAATCTTCTGCATATTGCATGTTGAGTTAACTTGCAAGAGAAATATGTTCCCTCTTATTGTCCTGTGTCTCATTGTGGAAAAGGAAGCAGGGACTGCAAATTAAAATACCCTTGATTTAGGTCTTGAAGGTAGTGCCCAGGAGTTCTTCCTCTATTGCCACATGTTAGAAATTGAACTGTCTGTACCATTACAATATAATGAGGATATTTCATTATTGTTTTCAGCCTGTGACTTCTTTTGTCCTGTTCTGCCCCCTGCCCCCAATGAAAAGCCCACTAAAAATGCTCTTGTGAGCAGCATCAGCAAAAGATGCTACTCTACATCTGCACAGGACTCTTCTGTTTCAGGCTCACTGCTACAGGGCAGAGGGGAAAGGTACATGAATATTTACCTATGTGATACCGTACATCATGGTGGTATAAGAGTGCTGAAAATTTCCTCAGCTAAAGTATAGTATTGAGGATTACTCACGGTACATATGGGGCTAAAAGGTCCTCATCCAGCAGTTGGCAACTAATGAAAATGAAACGTTTAATCACATGTTTGCATCACACGAGCTTGGCACAAATAATGAGAAGTCACCGGTCCAGGGAAGGTACCGCTCTTAAGGACAGTTCCCTTTCTTCCACTGTCAAGATTTTACTTGGGCTAATGCTGGTGAGCGACAATTTCCCCAGATCACAAAACAGGAGAGGAAGTGTGGAAGTCTCTTCAGTCCCAAAGGAACCTGTACGGAAAGTCAGAGCAAGAATGGAAAAAAAAAACCAACTTGACAGGGTATTAATTTTACATGCAATGAGTCAATTCATGTGAAGTATGACTATATTGGTGACAACAGAGCTAAGTTTGGGATGCACCACGCCCACAGGTGAAAGAAAATAAGGAAGTTTAAGCAACAGAAGAAAACGCACAGGAAGAGAATGTTTAGTATTTATATACAGTTGTAGTTCTCACTCTAGCAAATACCAGCCAGCTTCTACAGAGGTAGAAATGCTGTCGCCTCTTCTGAAGTCTGGATATGACAGAGAAGAAAGTGAGAAATACCGCAGACTTCAGTGTAATTACTCAAATGGGAACCCAAGTTTACACCTCCCTTGCTAGGATCTGCCAAACCAAATCAATAAGTGGGTTTTTCCCATCTACAGCTGTTGGAATTGTATACTGCACACTGTATATATGGTGCTGATAGTTAGTTGTGAAGCAGGCTGTATTTTTCTCCTGCTTTCTGAAAGAAGAGAAACTTACTCTTAAAGAAAGGAAGTTCATCCGAAGTCTGCATAAAAGATTGTTTTCCCAGCAAATGGTGTCTACTTTTTACTTCTAAGCTCTCATGTCAAAAATCACCAGTTTGTCACAAAAGGGAACTGTAAAGGGCAGCTGAAGAAATTAAAGCACCTTCATGCTGGATTTACGTTTGTTTGCGTGAGAATAGGCTACTTTTAAATCTCTTGAGCTTCCAAAGGAAATACTCTGGAGGGCCAAAAGAGAATAAGTTAATCACCCCAGTTATTCACAAGAAATTAGGCTTCAGTGATGCCTAGGATCAGTTAAATTAATAGAGAATGTGATTCAGTCAGAATATTTGACAGTTATAGAGTGAAATTTTGGTGCCAGTGCATTTCCATTGGCTTCAGTAGAGTCAAGATTTAGCTCATGTCAGCTGTAAACCCAATATGATTACTGAATGGGCTGATTCAGGCTACTGTTTCCT
Source organism: Bucorvus abyssinicus (assembly GCA_009769605.1). NCBI lineage: Eukaryota > Metazoa > Chordata > Aves > Bucerotiformes > Bucorvidae > Bucorvus > Bucorvus abyssinicus. The sequence goes on from CM020063.1 coordinate 34,653,061, forward strand.
AGAGGAGGACAGTATGCTGCTTCCAAAATTATCTTTCTGGATGCTACAACCTTGATTATTCTGAGGTCAGTTCCATCTGCCAATCTGTGTGTGGCTAGGGGCCTTTAAACATTCAAATGGAAACAATATAAAATGGTATCAATATAACAATTATAACAATAACAACAGATACAACAATATAAAATGGTTTTCTTTGGGAATTTTTTTGTTTCATTTGTTTGGGGTTTTTTTTTGTTTTTTTTTTTCATAAAAAAGGATTTGAAAACATCTTTTAATGTCTTGGGAACCGTCATGTTCAAAAGGAAGGTCATGGCAATACACAAAAAGAAAAGGCCATGTAAGAGCATGAGAAAGAGAAAATTCTGATCTCTAAGCACAGAACCAACCCAGTGCTACGAGACGAGTTTTCTCTGGATTTACACTACATAATGTGGCTGGGAGAATAACCATTTTTAAAAACCGTAAGCCTAAAACCAGATCACTTTGCTTTGACACCTCATTTTCCCTGCAATTGTACATGCATGCATCCACAGACAAGCATTCACATTCCCTTCAACAGCCTTTCAGTCATGCCACAGAGATGTACGGTCTCTCCTGGATAAGCTGTGTTAAATTAAAATTAAACATCACCAAGCTTTGTGCTCAGCCTCCCTCTGTGAATGCTCTGCTGCGGGTGTGCAGGGGGTTAATATCACAAATGTTCCACAGGAGGTTAGTGGGATTCAGTTTCAGCTAACATTTATTTTGCCAGCTCCTGTTCACTTTCATCTCTGCTTATGAACACTATTATCTTGTTTGTAATAATATATATAGATCACTGCAGCTGCGCTCTGCAAAATTCGTCCATTTTCTGAACTTTGCAAAAAAATACTGCAAGTCTTTTATCACATTACTGAGCCTTGTGAATTCACCCACCTTCCCAGACTGGTCTGTCATACAAATCGTAAGCAGGCCTGGGTTTGCAAACCTTTACTGAGAATGAACTATTATGTCTCTAATATCACCTCACACCCAATGCAGTTTTGTCCTTTCACTCAAGACTAATTGTGAGATGTTGTTTTTAAAAAAGGACTAAGCAAAAAGCAAAACTCCTTTGCTTTTTTTCTGTTCCCATTGTAAATTTCCTGTTACAGGCATTACTTTTGAAACATATATGACACACAGCAGGTCGGCATACTGTGCTTGAACTCTTCTGTCACTTACTCAGTAGATTCTGGCAGTCTACTCAGTAGAGTAGATTTTCTCAGTAGAAAAGTATAGCACTTTTCCTATCTTGCAAATGTACAGCTTCCTGTCCCAGAATCAGTGGTGCTAATTATTGTTGGGCACTGGAAGGGCTATTAGCATATTTGACATTTTATTTTACAAACTTACAGGAGTGCACTAAGTGGCATGCTTTTCCATAGACATGATGTAACCCCAGTAATATTTGTACTTTAAGATCCTGTTGGACTAAAGAATGAAATGGGTCTTTTTAAAAAACCTGTATAGTATAAATGCCTTGAAAAGCTGGTGGGAGAGTGTATAGAGGCAGGACTAGACTTGAGTTTACACTAAAATTTCCAGCAGAAAATCCTCTTTTCATGTATTTTCTATGGTCTGATCCTATGGCTTTATTCTAGAAAGGCACACAAAGCAAACTCTTGGCTGTAAGTTCTTAATGTTTACCTATCTTGCTATTACTATAGTACAACTTACAATGGAGCTATTATTCCAGAAATTGAATGGTGTAATACAATAATTGACTTCCTTACTAGTTTCCCAGTCTTCTTCCTCTTCAAGAATCAGAAGTCATTGAATGGCTAGGTCATAGCTCCATTCTGCTTTTCTCATTTTGAGACAGAAAAAGGCAGACTAACTTTCAAAGCCTCTACCCTAGGCTTTCAAGAAGGCCGAGTGTAAAAGAAAGAATAGAAAAGGAAACAAAAAGGAAATGAAACGGAGATTTAAGTAGTTTAGACCTCGTGCACAGCAGTCCACAAGATCAAACTCAGTCCTCTCCACACAGCAGCTGGTATCAATGCTCTTGCATTGTTCAAACAAGTTCCAGCATTTAGTGAGCTGGAGCGCTGCCTTCTACCACACTTCTCTTGAGGCCGCCTCTCTGGTTGCGACTGAAGTGTGCCTTCCAGCTTTGCATTACTTTGACAAAGCCAGACAGCACCTGTCCTTGAGGCTTAACAAAAGGTAGTAAAGGGAAAGAGAGAGTAATCTCTCTCAGGCCTCTGCTGCTATCACTCTCCCTTTATATTTCATTTAGAGCAAAACGTGAACAAAGAAAGAGTGTTAGACATGCACACTGTAATGAAAATCCATGAGTCGACTGTGCATTCATAATTATTTTATAAATAAATGGCTTCTGGAGAGCCACATCTGTCTCTTCCCACAGAGTGTATGCCTTTCATTAATGTATTACAGGCCGAATGAAGCCAGTCTGAGTGCTTTGCTTGCATCTTCCTCTTCCTCTCCATCATTGTCCATGGATAGGTTTTTGTGGTTCAGAGAGAGCTGCAAGCCCCACATGTCTCTGCAGGGCTGATGGCTCGTCAATAACATTAGCCAGCATTATGGGCTGCATTGGTGTAGAACAGAATCAATATGGCCAAGTAGAAAGTCTAATCAGTTGACACGACCATCTTCAGCAGGGCTTAAGTTACAAGAAATGAGTTTTTTTAAGGAATCAGCATCGGCACTGCTTATTCACCCCACACCAAGAAGCCTTGACGAAGATTTATTGCTTCTTATTCTGTTAGCAGTGCAGGGTAAGCTGGTAAAAGTGAAATAATCATTCAGGTTAAAAGAATAATAAAGACCAGACTCTGAAAACACTGCCCACATTTTCCTAAGAAGCTGAAAAGAGCCACTATATGGCACTCCGCAGTGTGGAATGGAAGCCATCTGCAATAGGAAATAAGAATAGTTTAGGGATTTATGCCCTTTGTCTGACTAGGTTGAATTCCATTTTCTCATCCTCTCTTTTCTTTTACTGAAGGGACAGATTCAACTCTCACTTCTACTTGTGCAAATTGAAGTCACTTGACTGAAAATAGGATTGTTCCAGATTTCTATCAGCATAAGTGAAAGCAGACTTTGGCAGTCATGCCTATGGCAATGTATACATTTTAAACAAGTTTCTCACCGATGCATAGCTTTATCTATGTGGTAATTATGGAGCTGTTTAACAATCATCTCCCTTTCTCTTTCTCCTCACCCCTCTGCATGCAGATTCACCTACAATGCAGGAGCAACAGGGGTGCAGCTATCAGATATTTCACTTTTATGAACTCTCCTGATCATCTGTTCTCATTTGTCCAGCCATCTGAGGGAAACCCTGTTCAATCATGTGAGGGTGAAGCATTAGTGAAATCATTAGTGCAGCATGGGCAGGCTAATAGGCCCATGCCTCAGCAATTTTTTTGCAGGCAACATACCGACAACATCAGAGATACTTCAGCAGTGCTACTTCCTGAAGAGGTAAAAGTGCAAGCAGCTTGTTTGTGAATGGGGAAATGGACATGTTAACTACTCCCATCTCCCTTTGTTAGAATGAACTAGCTGGGAAATGCTCATTTAAAAAAAAAAAAAAAAAAAAAAAAATTGAAACAGGTCAAGTGTTTATTCAAATTAACAACAGAATTAAAGGAAGTTAAAGGACTTGATCACACAGGGGCCTCCGCAGACCAAACACAAGGAGAGGAACAGAAGGTTTGATTCAAGCCTTTCTGCCATTGCCATGAAAGACTCAATGCCTGCAGATCAGCCTGTGCTACTTATACACAGAAGCGTGACAAACCTGGTGGTACTCTCCTGGGCAGTGGTAGAGCTTCAATCTCAGCACAGGATTACAAGGTCACTCAATAAAGTCACCCTGCCAAATTTCATCTCATTTTCTTCCTCTTAGACACATACAGAGTCATACACCCTCTCTACAGATTTCATCATGGGGGAGGAATTGTTCTGGGCTTTTTAATACTAGAATAGTAACTATGGGGTTCAGTCAAAATGGAGGCCCACAGCAGTGTGCACAGGCAAGACAAGATCTCAATCCCCAGGAGCCAGTCTGTAGTGCACATTAGCACTGAACTTGTTCCTCAGTGGCAAATTTCACCTCCAAATTTCCAGTAACAGTGGCTGTTGAAAATGAGGCACAACAAAAAAACCTACTTGGGAAAAAATAGTTCAGCATCTGTGTTTTGTGATTGGCTATTTTGATGTTACATGAAGAAAAGTAAGGTTTTTTTAAACCAATCAGACTCTGAGCCCAAAGTGCAGGGGTTTTTTGTTTTTTTTTTTTTTTTTAAATGGGAATCCTGCTGCAGAATATTTATAATGTAACATTAATTTAAATGGTTTATTAAAATAAAAAAGTCATTTTCTATTAAGATTCTGCCATTTACAGTGATTCAAGGGAATATTGTACTCTCAGAGGCCCAGGATCTTGGTATATAACATCCTCATTTGTGTTTATGAAAACTTCACCCCTTTGAATTCATGAGGACTGAAAAGTTTCACCAGGCACACAGGCTCTGTATAAATAGGCAGCACACAGCAAACATATTCTTTTAAAAGGATTATCACTTTGACAGCTATTCAGTTGGGGTGGCTTTTTTCTGTCCCCTGGAATTCCCAGCTTGCCCTCTTAACTACACAGAAGGTAAATCTGTATAATACTTCACAGCTGCCTTTATTGGGACCTGACACTGAGCTTACTGGATGTGCGTCCCTGGTACAAAGCACCTCATCAAGTTTCTTGCTCTGGATGCAGCAGATGCAGCTGATGAGCTGTCTTATTAAAAGTTATGAGAAAAGGATGTTCTCTCGATTACTTTGTGAACTACTGTATATGCACAGCAAAGCTGCCAAGCCAGTCAGTCCCTCAGAGCTCCCTCCCTCACATACAGTCTGCATGCTAACGTTTAATAGCACGTTGCTCCCGTGGTGGTCATCATCGAATTTTTTTTTTTTTTTTTTTAAATGGTATCTTTTGCTCAATCAGCGTTACCACGACATTTCCTCATCACTGCAAACCAAACCTGAGCCTTGTTGTCCAGCTGGCACCAAGCACAAAACTCCTGAGAGTTTTGAGCTGGGGCTCTGCCACTCCTCTGCCTGTAGTGATGGGAACAGGGACAGGAGCAAGACCTCCCTGCATCCTGCCTGTTTCAAATGGAAAGGGCAGGGCAGTACCATGACTGCAGCGGAGCCCACCAAGCTCTGAGAGCTGGAGGGAGGCTGAAGCTTGAGTGGTTGAGCACAGATGGGGTGGTGTGGCCCAGATGGTAAAAGAGACCAGAGGCAGGTCTAGTCCCCTGCAAGAGGAGCTGAGGTGTTAGACTCCTGTATCCCTCTGCACCCCACAACCTCTACCCAGGTTCCTGCCAAGAGGGAGCTCAGGGAGGGGGGAAAGGGGCAGAGCTGCAACCAAGAGCAGTTGAGAGAGATACGTCTGGATCAGAGGCAGGCCAAGGGAGAGCTAAACTGCTGTAGCAGAGCTGGACTGAGAAAAGCAACCCTCTTTTTAAAGAAGGGGATACAATGGTTATTGCAGTCATGGTTCAGCAGGGCCAGCCTCTGCAGTGCCATGTATGGAGCGTGTATCCATTACCTTCCTATCAGTAAAAGAATAAGCTATTTTCTCAAGTAGTTCAGGTAAAAGCTGTGAATAGTTTTCTTTTTCTCCGCCACTTCAATGAAGCAAAATACATTTTGCAAGCAACTTGCTTTGGGAAACTGCTGGCACTTGGACTGGAAGAACAAAATTAAAAGACGCAGTAAAAATTGACGGATCGTGGTATGGGGAGCTGACAATACATTACAATCCCAATTGAGCTATAAATAAAAAACCTAAATTAAATAAATCTTGCACAATTATGGATTAAAATATGTTTGGCTTTAATGACTTAGCCTACAGGCCTTGACTCTCGAAATGGTTGCTGAGACCGTGCAGCTTGCACAGGGTTGTAATAATAAACAAGTTGCCTGCTGCTGCAATGCTGTATAGGGATGACAAAGGAAGGGGGACCAGCATTTTGCTGGTTTTCTGGTTACTGGTTAGCCTTCCTTCATGAGCCTTGCTCTCTGTGCAAAATACGCACCGTATAGCATCAGTAAGAGCAAGCAGTGTCAATAATGGATTCAATAATAAGTGGAAAAAAACCCCAACCCAGTAACTACAAAACCTCTGGGGGAGGATTAGGAGCAATTGCTGTCATCTAATGTTAGGAAACTGCTGGTCTTTCCTGATGGTAGCCTATCATCCACAGGCTGCAGCAGGATGCTGGGCTTAGTGAACTGCAAGGTGATGCACCCCAAAAGGCTTGGTCAGGGTTGGTGAACGGCAATGTGCTCCTCCAACTCAGCTCTTCAGAGCAGGATTTTGGTGGCCCAGGTCTGCCTGGGCAACCCTCTGCCCTCTGCGCCCTGCTTGCCCCAGGCCATGGTAGCATCTCTAGGGGATGAGTGCAGAGTGCTGTCCTTCCCTTTCGGATGATCAGCAGGGATCAAAACATTTTCCATAGCTACTGTTTTATCTGCTGGGCCAGGATAGCCTCAGGAGCTATCACTTTCTTCTAGAGAAATGTGGGGAATGGATGTGGATCCAGACCACTTGAATGGCACTGACACAGCTGGCCCCGGATGTCCACTGTGCTGAACTGATAGTGCCCAGGGCTCCCAGGTCTTTCCAGATCTCTAGCTGGCTGCCTAAGTCCTCACTACAGCCAAGTAATTTGCTGCGCTATACCAGTGCTCTGAAGGAGAGGGCTGAGCCTTAGCACAGAAACAACAACAACCACAACAACAACAACAAACCAACAGTCCAGGAGAATATTCTTGCCACAGTAAGCCATCAGTCAGGTAGCTCTGTGAGAACTAGCTCCAAGTCTGTGTTCCCCAGGGTGTGGGTCCTCTGTTGGATAGCAGTACCAAGGGAAGAGGTTCCTGCAGTTGTTCCCCTCTCTGCAGCCATTCCCAGGGTCAGTATCACACCTTCTTTTCCTGTTCCTTTCTGCTCACACCTACTGTCTCAGTGTTTCTAGCCTTTGGCTAAGTCTGGTTGAAATAGGTCTGTGTGTTCGTATTACCGAGGAGGGGACAGAGAGACAGAAGTTGCACACAGGCAGACCTATATGCATGCAGTCAGATGGCATAACACTCATTTCCTTAGGAAACTAGACCAGAAAAAAAACCAGCAGTCTACTTTTTAAGGCCTTCCTGCTCTCTGTTTTTCCTACTTACTTTGAAAGTTACAGTAGTTTAAAATAATTTCTATGCTGTATCTAGGAATTTACGTGTTATGCTTTCTTTGAACACCTTTTTTAATAGGTCTCCTGATTTAAAACACAGCGCGTGAGTATATTTTTTTCCAACAACTTTCAACAACTGTTTTCTGGAAGATCTGAAGTAGATTACATTGGGATTGTGATTACTTAGTGGCTTGACTAAAGATATTTCACAAGTCATCTCTGATGTTTTACTTTGAATTAAGATGAGAAGTTTCCTCATCTTACATTTTACAGAAAAAGCCATTACAAAAAGCAAGTGTTTAATGTGTCCAAAAATTCCTCCTTGAAAACTTGCCTTAACATGACATATGACTGCATTTTGCAAGCTGTTTAGTCACCCATTTGTTTTGTTTTATTAGACATAGTTGATCCTTTGATCTCAGTGAATTAACACTTTTACTGATCCGGAGTCTGTGAGTCTAACCCTCATGCTTGTTGACATTGTTTTCTTATGGCCCAGCATTTGTAATCATACGTTTCTTGCTATAGCTTATTTGTATCTAAAATGTTCTCAGAACTTATTCCCTGACATATTCTTCGTGACTTAACAGCTTTCACTGACTTTTCTGCGTGGCTTAGCTCTTGGAGCTTGCAATAGAGTAACACAAGGTTCACACGTATTTTGGCAATTCACCGTCTTTTAGAAATGTCTACTTTAGGGTCTTAGACTTTTCAGAAAAAAAGAAAAAAGTAATTACAATGCTTTTTCTGGGCTGTGGCCAGCTTAAGAAAAGCATGAAGTTTTCAGGATAGAATTTAGTGGTTTTTTAGAGAAACTTGAAACATGGTATACCTCTTGACCTGAATTCTTCTAAGCCAATATGCAGTGTATATATACCATAATTAAAATCTCCAGTTGCAGTTTAAACTTCATTCATGTAGCATTTATCATTGGAATCAGTGGACACTGACTGCTGTTGTATGTCAAGGTTTTGACTTTTGTCATTCTGATCTTAATTAAAAGACCAGGTCTAGGATATAAGAGTCCAGTTTCCTACCAGCTCCCAGGCATTTCAAAGTCTGATTAGTGCCTCCCTTCACCAGGCTGGGTTAAACATACCTGAATCAAAATGGAGCTCAGTGAGTGTAAAGTTACGGGAATAGATGCCAGAGGCCATAGGAACAGGATGGAAAATTTTACATAGCAACTGTAATGTTTTACATCTTGTAAAATAACCCAGGAGCTTGGAAATATTTTTTTTAAATCCAAATTTCAAAGTTTGTTTTTTCTCAAGTCATAGAAGATATTCCAAAGATTGTGCATATTTGATACCTCCCAGCCCCTTTCCCAGATCTTTGAGAAAGTTATGTCATTATTACTCATCCCCAACAAGAGAATGAGAATATCTGTCTTAAGTATATTCCATGGCAAGACACTTCCCGTGCAGCACTTAGGACAGGACTTCTAGAGGAGTACTGTCTTTGTGTAAGTCCTTTGCCTTCTATATTTTGAAATGAACACATACATAAAAGGAAAAGGAAAATTGGAATTGTAGGACACAAAAATGTGAAATTACAGGAGTGCTTTGAATTTTTAACATCACCTAAATTTGAAAGACTGAAGCTCTCTAAAAACTTGTAAGTGGTATAATAATTTCAAATCACTTCATACTGCACAGGCCCAGAGCTCTGATAACCTCCACACTCAACCATTTCTAAGTTTTTTTCTTCACACACTCCAATAATGTGAAGCCACTCTCTGCAACATAGAGTACGTGATTCATTATTATGGTAGAACTTCAGATGTATCTGTGAGTCCTGGCATATGGGAAAGAATTCCAACTCTGTTACAGAGGACCAAAACACATTGGACTGATTAAATCTAATGCTCTAACAAACAAACAAACAAACAGCTGTAAAGCAATCCTAAAATATATGATTAAAAAAGACAAAGATAAGAAGGAGGGGCTGCTGTAGAAAAATATCATCTTAGAAAGAAAGGAAAAGGATTTCTTATAGCAAAGATACTTCTACTGGCCCAAGAAAGGGCTGGTAAGAAGCAGAAGTTACTGTCAGATATGGTAAAAGAATAGATGTTTCTTTAAGATATGAGAAATTTAGTTGGCAAGATGAACGCATTTACTGTGTACTGTGATACAAATGGCACTACCAAAGGGCTTTGAACTTATCTGCGTAACATTCTGCTTACTTAAATAAACACCACTGGGTATAGATCAAATAATATGGAAAGGAAGTCCAAGCCCTGCTTTTGCAGATAACTGTAATTTAAATCTCCTCATAAACTGATTCTGTGTCTATCATCTAGCTAGTGCTCATTTTGGCCTCTTCCACTTTCAGCTCTCATCTGCTTGACTGCAGAAACCAAACTCTCTTAAGCTGCCATCATGAAAGTGCCAATTTCATTCTCTGCAAGCACGGACAGCCTTTCTTTGAATTTGTCTTTGTCATCCACAGGCAACTGAACTATATGCAGTGCTCTAAACGAAGCCTGGATTGGGTTTGGGGAAGTAGCACTGGTGCTGTCCAGACTCTCATGGAAATCTGATAAATCTCATCTGATAACTCCTGGAATCATGGATGGAATCAAGACCAAGTTTGATCTCGAAAGCCTCTGCACTTCATTGGAAAGTATCTTCATGCTGTTTCTTGGTCTCACTTTATTCATCCAGTGAAAGAGGATTTTGCTATTTTCTTTCATTTCACAAAGTCTGAGTCAGCTTGACCTCTGGCAAGTCTGACATTGTTTCTAAGGCTTCCAAAGCATGTATTTTGGGGTTGCCAGTTTTGCTCTTCTTTGTAAATTCTCTTTAGGCTTTTTTTCTCACTACTAGTATCCCTTTCACACCACCTTTCATACTGGTAAGTGCTATTTTCCCTAGGTACTGCTACAGTGTTTAGGAATGGAGCTAAAAATGTGGGTGTGGATTCCACATAAGCAGCACACTGCTCTAGAGAACTTGCCATGAGAAAGCAATCCCAACCACTAAAGTAATTTCCAAAATGGGCATTTGAAGACTGCCTTGTGGCAAAATGCTCAAAAAGCTTTAAGCTTCTTGGCAAGCCAGTGTTTGGGACTAATGCTCCACTGGGATGCATTACCAGTCCAACGTCATTACCTCCACGAGACATTTTGGTAAACTCTGTGTTGATCATTGTGGGAAACACTTCATCTTGGAAGGAGCTATCATAGGATCAGCAGTGTATTGCTAGGAGGGTTGAAATCTAGCTGAAACATGGGAGCAACAGAGAGGTTATAACAGGATTTTTACTTTTTGTTTTGGTTTATGGCTGGAAGTTGCCACCTGAAAGCAGGGCAGTGCTGGGCACTGGGATCCTATGGAGACCATGGAGTACTTACAGCAAATGCAGATACATTCGCTCATCCACAATACACAGGACTGTAAGCTGCAATGCTTATTTGGTCTGTCATTTTGTGTTTGTCTTTACAGAGAGGTTTCAGCTAAAGGTCACGGGAGAGCCACTGTATATTTTTTCTTTAAACAAAATCAATTGAAGGACCTAGAACACAATAAGTTATGTTGCAGGGCTGCACTTGCATGTATTCCCATTGGAGACCTATCAATGTGAACTAGCACCATTGGGAAATCTCTCCAGCTACTCCAGTTAATCAATATGTATTCATTATACTGTCTCTGATGAATATGGGTAAGGATTGGGTAAGCATGAGTCAGGTGACTTGAAAATAACTGCACCTCATATAGGATCAATAGAGGGTGGGGTTTTTTTCCAGTATTACTTCAGGTACTTTTTATCCCCCTGTCTTCTTACCATCCCTTGCTCATTGTTGGTATATCAACATCACTGTAGGAATGGCTTTATTAAATTAGTAGCACTTAATCTACTGTCATACTGTCAACTTGCAGGGAGTGAACAAGCAGACAGCAAGTTTTCAAGTGGCTCAGTGCATTTCGACTGGCTCTCATCCAGGCAGTTATCTCAGAGCTGTGCCAAAAGCAGACTTTCTGGGTGCCTGTTAATATCCTCCACTGAATATGAAAACCCTATGCTAGAAAAAAATTGTTTTAGGGGAATTCATGCCAATTATGGATGTGTTATGACAGATGAAAATATTATAATTATGCTTGGCTTTCACGCAGAACTACATTAATACATCTATGACACCTAATAACATGGGAGGATAACCACATGCCTCAACAGGGGTTGTCTTTCCCCAAAGTTGCCTAACTTTTTTTTCCCATTCTTCCCTCTTTTTTCTCCCCACCAGAATTAAGATCTGCATGTGCTTGCAGCATTTTGGGGAGAACAAGGAAAAGTAAGAAAAAAACCACAAGGAAGGAAAAAAAAGACAAAAAGAAAGGAAAGTAGAGAAAGCATATGGAAGGTGAGAAAGAAAGAAGGAGAAGGAGAAGGAGAAGGAGAAGGAGAAGGAGAAGGAGAAGGAGAAGGAGAAGGAGAAGGAGAAGGAGAAGGAGAAGGAGAAGGAGAAGGAGAAGGAGAAGGAGAAGGAGAAGGAGAAGGAGAAGGAGAAGAGAAGGAGAAGGAGAAGAGAAGGAGAAGGATGGAAATAGGGCGGGGAAGAGAAGGAAAGGCAAGGCAAGGCAAGGCAAGGCAAGGGGTAGCATGTAAATTAATGACATGAAGTTAACAACTGCACTCTTCTTAACAAAAGTATTCTGTCCTGCAAATGGGACTTCAAAACTTCTATCCACACCATCTTCTTGTGATTGGCACAAAGCCAATCACAAGAATTCAAAGGCAAATCCTCTGCTCATGACTGCATACTACCCAGTCCTAGATTACCAGGGAGAGGTCAGTGGGGAGACGCATTTGGCCAATGTCCTCACCATTTCAAAGCACAAGGAAGTTCTTACTGAAACACCGGGATTAATGATCTGTGTGCATCTGCTTTGAAAAGCAAAATGGGTACTGATCTGTGCTAGGACACTAGGAGTTTGGCAAGAGCTTTCACTTGAAGTTCTTCATCTGTCAGGGAAATCTAAGTGTGAGCAATGTCCGTCTTAAGGGTTTTTTTCAGACACTTAAGTGACTAACTTAGTGAGACTGTAGAACTCTGGATGCCAAACTAATGACATTTCTGAGGAAAAGTGTACAAGCTGGGGGAAAAAAAAAATACCTCTCCCCTAAAATTTTACCTATTCAATTTCTGGCAAATATGCAAATCTCTTAAATGTAGTATGTGGCTCTCAAAGTACAACAGGCCTTGTGCAAGCTTTGCAGGTGAGCATCTTTCCATGACCATAGCCTTTCCAAGGAAAGGTCAAGGACAGGTGCATTGTTTGAATCAGTAAAAATAAAGAAGTGAAAGACAAAGAGACAGAAAGGTCAGTGACTGATAAATCTTTAATATAAAAATTGTACAAGAATTTTGATACAAATTACAAGAGGTATTTGGACAAACTATGAGTAAAACTCCATTTATATCCCCAAAACCTTATGCATTTTATGCAAAAGACATACTGTAGGACAGTTACAGTACAGAAAATACAAGAAAAGAAATGTCAAATTAAAAACAGGACTTTTAATTCCCTCAGACTACTAATGGAAAAAACTTGTTTAGAATACATACAGTATTTATGAAGCTACCAATGTCATGATTATTAGATCAACATGATGCAGTTTTTCATATCCCCTTGTACAGCTATAATTCCATAGTGCATGCTTTGGTTCTGCAGGCAGGACAGCAGAGCATTCACGTTTTGCTCACATTGAGAAGAAACAACGAAAACAAAAAACTTCACCTATTCCGAATGGAGAAGGATTTTTGTAAAAACATCCATCAGGCCCTGACTCCCAACTTTCCTGTGCCTGGGGAGGTATGCCAGGAACACGTCTTGACAAAGTCCACCGGAACAAGCCTAGCTTTGTGAGCCAGCAGTGAGCTCGCCGTTCTCCACGCAGCAGCCCTCTTGCTGCAGCCGGCATGTCACTGAGTGGCATGGGGGGATTGCAGCTGGGCTGTGAGAGCCCTCCCATGCCCACTGAGAAATGGGTTTCCAGGCTTTTTGCCTCTGTGACTGAACCTGCTGGTAGGTCCCTACAGACCCCCAAATACATGAAGGTTCAAATACAGGTTATCTCAGCTTACATCTCCGCGCGAACCCCAACTCAGATTCCCATCTTTCCAGTTCAGGAGAACTGAAATGCAGCAGACAGCTACATAGGAAATTGCCACGTTGCTTGGCCTGTGTGACCTTCTCAGTCAAAGCTGTTAAAACAACAACTGTGCCAGTGAGCAAGAGTCTTCAGTGAAACAAGGAAACTCCCAACCCCTTTGGCCACAGCTGTAAGCCCTCTACAGTGAGATATTTGTAGATACAAACAGGTTGCAATGACCTGCTTGCAGTAAGTAAAACTGTGTGGAGCTTCAGCCAGGGTAAATTTTGAATGTGTTCAACGTTCAGATCAGCTTATTTGCACGTGTTGTACATACATTGCACTGGAACATGGATCACTTCTTTTATAGACTGGAGGAGAGGCAGGAGGCATGATCTGAGAACACAAATGCTGCCCATTAAGGAACAGCCATGTTACGGGAAAGGTGCCCCATATGACATAGGAACCAAAGTTTGCAGATGAAAAAGCAGCATGCTGAATTTCATGTTTATAAACTGTTAAATGAGACACACACACGCACAACAGTGGCCATTTTATTCATCTTGTCACTTTACAAATGGTGACCATTTTCACAAATGAAATGCATAAAACTTTCCAAAATGGAGAACATCAGGAGGATGTGTTACTTTTCTGAGAGAATTTTGATGAAAGACTTTTCTCAGAATGAGAGGGGAAGGTGTGGGGACAGGTGAAGAAAATGGGAAAATTAAGACAATGAAGATTGTACAAGGGTTTGTTAAAAAAAAATCCAAAAGTAAAAGTATGGTTGAAAAATAAGAAATCAGCCTCAGTCTGTACAGCTTAAGTGACCCTATTTACTCCATAGGGCATCAAGCAGACTAAGAGGAACATCCCTAGAATCACAGGTCACATGGTTACCATACCGTTGCACTCCAGCGATGGAGGGGGTCCAGTGCAGGAGGTGGGGGGGATGGGGACGCAGACCTTGTGTCAAAGTCTTGAGCTGGATGCGGTGATTGCGTAATGCTACCCCACTCTGGCACGGTCACATGTGTGCATGAGTGCCACTGCTCTCCCAGAGCCGCTGTTCACAGCCTCTTGCATTTCGTGACAGAAGTGGACAGGTTGTGATTAACTATTGATGAGTTTGCCATCCTAACTGTGCATTATCCTCTGATCATTCCCAACCTTTTGTTTGACAACGGATGCCTTATAAAATCTTTATGCATCACTTAGCTAGTCTTGCTCTCTTTTTCTTCTCTAGAAATATAATTGCCCTGGATGCTTTTCTCCATTTTCCTAAAATATTTTCTCCAGAGATTTGATGGGAGCAGTGTACGAAATCTGTAAGACATCTGAATAAACCTCTCTGCACATTAGACATTTGCTCACTCACGCTTCTTGTGCTCTTAAGCGTGTAAGAGGAAAGATATATATATATAGGTAAGTGTGATCCAAATGATATAACTTTGTCCAGTTGTAACCTTCATTTTAAAGCTCTTTGTTCCATCACTGTGTCTGTTTCTCTGTCTGTCTAACATACACACACTCACACATATGCAAACACACATACATGCACACACACATACACGCACACACACGCACGCACACACGCACACATGCACACATGCATGCACACACGCACAAAAAGGACCCAAATGATTTATTTGATCAGAAAGTCCTCAGTTTCCACAAACAGCCTCAGAAACGGTATAGAAAGATAGGCTGTAGGCCTGCCCAAGCTCATCGTTGTTGATCAGCTAAACTAACTGCTCCCACCTCCATCCCTGCCATGTGCACACAGAGCTGATGGGGAGCAGAATTCTGGCTCAGCCTTTACATTTCTGACACAAACAGGTCTCAGGAGACTGTCTGCTGGTTTCACTCTTACAGCTTCTGTTGCACTTGGAAGGAAAAGGGGGAGAAATATCAGTGATATTTGATTGGTAAAAGGCCTCGGCATATTTACAGTGGGTACCATCACCACTACTGCAGGAAACATCAAATCACCACATAGTGCTGGAGACAGTATTAGAATCCGGAAGCAACAAAGAGGAGCTGCAGTCTGCTAGTGGCATGAATTGATCCAATGATATGAAAAACCACGAACCCAAAATGGCTGTGTTTAGGTCTCCCAGTCTTGGGCTTTGCCTGAAACCTGTCTTCGTATTTTTTGGTGCTGCACTGGCCACTAGCACCATTCAACCCACAGTGCCCAGTGCTCACAGGCACTCATGGGATCTGCCGGTACGATCCTGGCAGAGGAACACTGCCGACCCTGCAAGGAAAGCACGCTCCAGCTGCTCCTCTGTCTACTTGAATTTTCAACTGCTATTCAGCAGTCAGTGAGTGTACAGTCAAGCGGGAGTGGCTGAAGCCAGGTATGCCGGCCTTCATGCACTTAGAATTTCCTAAAACATAGCACATGCTCCCAAGCTGCTTCGCTGTCAAACTCTCCCCTTCCTGACAGCCTCATCCAAGAAGTGCTTCTGCAGCCTGTACTTTTGGCAGTGTTCTTGCAAATCAAAGGATAAATCAGAAAAAATGCCTCCTCATGTGAGAGCAGCAGATTGTGTCTCCGATATGTTTTGCTAACACTTTACAGAGGTTCACAATGACCTCAGCAGGAGATCTTCTTTTCACAGCAGAAAGGATATCGGGAATTGGCATTCACCATAGGAACCCAAGAGGACAGCAGTGCTCTGAAATTTGCCGTGAGATGGGCTAAACCAGAAAAAGAAAAAACTGCGTATCCTGTTTGCCACCAAACCTATGCAGCAAGACCTGTAGTAAATTCACGCTATTTCTAGCAGGCACAGTATGGCTTATGCCAATACAATGCAATTATTTGCTACATAAGCAGACAGAAGTGCCGTCACAGACAGTATTTCTCCGCTGACCTTTTGTTAAGAAGCCATCTTGTTACTGTCTGCCTGATAGCACGATAGAGCAGCCCGTGGCAGCCTTGGGCTTCCCAAAGACAAATCGAAGCACTCCAGATGGGACTTCCCTTCACTCACAGCAGATGTGTGTGTGCATGTGTGTGTGTGTGTGTCAAGGAACAGGGAGGGAAAGCCTGGTTCTTATACTCAATTTCCCCTTCACAGGGGATAAACAGGCAATTACGCATCCTTTTATATTTGATGGCCAAGTGCTGAACTTGAAAGCACGCTATTAGTTTGTGTCCCTTCAGGGCCAGCGCAATAAGTAGCCAGGAGAGCTGGGGCTAAGGAAGAGAGGGTGTTGTCTGCTGTTAGTGTGACAGTCTTGTCAGCAGCATTCACATTACTGTAAGGTAATAAAGTGACAAGTAAGTTATTAGAAAGATATGAGGTGAAATTGAACTGAAGCTTCCTTCGGCTCAGCTCAGTTTTTTTCCTGCTTTGTAATGGGCCACTATTTGTTACAAACCAAGCCTTGTCTTGAGATCTTATATAAAAAAAGAAATATTTATTCTTTGCAGGAAAGGTCACATGAATTTACAACATCACACTTTAAAGGAAAGGAATGGGAAAATAGTTTTATGACAACTACAGCTGCTATTTAAAAAAAAATACAGTGTCATCATAATGAACAATAATACTGGCAAAAGTCAGAGGACTTAGCAAAAACATGTCCATTTTTTAACCCTTTGGTGGTCTGGAACTGTTTTCCTTTCAGTGCCAGTGCCAAACATCACAGCAACAATGTCGGGATATACACAATCAATATCTAGATGAAAAAACTAGAGCTGTCAATCAATATCATGACTTGACCAGAGAAAACAAACCACATAAGACTGGTTAACTACAGACTCAAGATACTATTATGTATGTAAAAAAGTTGCTGCTTCACTCTGTTACAGGCCATTTTAAAGGCAGTGATAATGCTGCTTGGCAAGAAGAGACAGAAACCACGGGACTGGAACAGACATGTACTTGGGCAAACATGTGGGTGAAAGGTTCAGTCCATCATATGACGTTGCTCTGTTCATGAAGTAAAAATGGGTATGGAAAAGCATTCCTTTTATGTCCCTACAGGAGGGGGAAAAAAGCTCAACTCAACATATGGCGACAGCAGGATATGCTGATGCTTATCTAGCAAAGTAGCACTACAGTCACTGTTTTGTTGAGTTATTATAGCAACGAAGTAGTGACATAAGAAAAAACCCCAAATCCTAAGAAGGAACTGACATATACCAGCTGCCATCATGTGTCTGCCACTCACCATTTCCCCACAGAGAACTCCTGCTGCCTCCTTGTCTTTAGTACAGACACCTTTGCTTCTCTTTTTAAATAAGAAAGAGTAAGTTCTGTTAACACAACCCAAAGACAAAGGTGACAAAAACATTCTGGGGATGAAATAAGGAGTAGTAGTTCTAGTCACATAACTAGCACAAAAAATTTAGAGGAGCATGTGTACATTCCTAGATCACTTCTTTATTCCTTCCCCTGCCACGAATGCTGCTGTAAAAATGTCCTGCAGAATTTGAATACAAATACATTTCTGAAAAGATGTCCTGTTTTCTGACAGCAGTTGACATCCCTAATGACCCTATGAAAAATGGGTCCAAAGCAAGCATTCTGAATTTAAAATATAAATACCATTACACATTGAAGGAGAATTTTTTTGGAACTAAATCTCTGGTCTCATAAATGGATCCTGTCTTTGGAACAGATCAGACCTTGAATCATTATGTTTCTGAGCTTTCCAGACAGCCACACAGCCCTTTGTGGTGTTGCTTAGGCACATTCCTACTCCATATAATTAGCCATGCTAGATCCTTTACTGTGTTAATTGAGAAGACTCAGGGAAAACTCAAACAGATCCCTGCAGACTCACTTCCTATTAGCTGCACTGGATGGGATCAGCGGACGTACTGACCTCCCCTGGCAACTACTTTACTGTTAGAACCTTACTCTGTTTTTCCTGAACAATTCCTTTTTTGGGGATGGTATGGGAAATGCTTAGATGATGAAAAACTTACAAACTTCTGGAACAGACAGAGAAAGTATACTTGCTTTTCCACAATGGAAGGAAGGAAGGAAGGGAGGGAGGGAGGGAGGGAGGAAGGAAGGAAGGAAGGAAGGAAGGAAGGAAGGAAGGAAGGAAGGAAGGAAGGAAGGAAGGAAGGAAAGAAATACACTGAAATTTACTCACAGCAAATATGGTGCACAATTTCTGCTGTGTAAACAACTACAGATCCCTAGGAAACACACAGATTCTATGATCTTAGTCAGGAAAAGCCTTTAAGAGATCTTTAAAAGCCGTGTGTATGTGTTAATAGGCTTTTTAATGTATATCTTCCACATTTTGTCAAATGGAGTTGTGACTCACTGACAGAGTGCTTATACTTTGTGTGCATGACTACAGTGTCACCATGGAGCCAGCTGCAGTTTAAGAGGCAAAGTTAAAATCTCAGCTATGACAAAATAAACCTGGTTGAGATATAGCTCAGAAAAATCAACTAAATATTGTGAGGTGTGCAAAAACATTTATGACTTAAATTAACTCTTTACTAATACCAGCTAATTAGTCCTCACAGGAGTACCCTTATGGGGAAGATCATGATAATATTACCTATACTTTAACAGATTGAAACACAAACAGGTAAGTTACGTGATCTGTCCAAGACTAAACAGTGAGAAGGGGCCACCAGTGGTATTAAAACTCCAGGTTCCCATTCTTGTGCTTTGACTGAGCTGTTTTCCTTCCAAATTGTTTCATACAGGTTTTCAAAAGATATCTAGTGATTAACCAGTATCATATGCTTACCTGATTCACCCATCCGTAATAAAGAAAAATGCTTAACAACCTCCAGACAAGTAGTTCTGTTTCTAAAGGAGGTTCAATACAAAGAGTTAATTCCTAAAAGTAAACAAAAGCCTTTTGATATTTACAGAAAAATACAACTACCTTGAATAAAGAAAACAGTGAAACATGTGGAAACAGTGACCACAATAACTATAGGAACCAAAAAAGAAGGAACAAACTCCATGTAAAATGAAGAGTCTCTTCCTCAAAGTTGGTCTAATTCTTGTAAAAAGGTTTAGATTGATAGTTTTGGAAACTGAAGGGATAGCCACAGGTTTGTGATGGCATAAGTGACGGCAAAACACTTATCTTGTCATCACACAATTACAGCCATGCCCTGTGCTGGACACGTGTTTGGTTGTTACGCTTATTGCAGTCTGGGTCACTGCTGAGATCACCCAGAAATGCTACTTTCTGTCAGTAAAACCAAACTTCTATCACACAGCCTTTTTAAGGATTTTTTTCAGGTAACTTCAGATGATACAAATTCCACCACAGGAACAATTCAGATTCTCATAGAGATGCATGCTAAGTAGGAAGGAGGGAAATGCCATTCAATTCAATGTAAGTGTATGTGCCCTTCTAAAACAAAGACTGCTCTGACATTAGTATCACTAGCACTGATGAAACCACTTGATTCACCTAGTAATAACAATGAGTAATATTCTGTCCACAAGACAGAGATGATATCTCCTACACATCTTAGGCAAAATCTGAATGAATTTTAGGATGCCATAAAAGTAGGATTGCAGAGCTTCCAAAGCTTTTTGGAGGTTTGTCCCTACTTCTTTACTTTTTAGAGTATCCTGTTTCATTTTGTGTAATAAACAGATTTTTTTCCCCCTATGTAATTCATCTGCTGAATTTATCTACTGATGACGTTTAAGTTTCCAAACAAGTTTACCAAAACCATTTGACCTTTACCAGAAACAGAGGGAAATTAGAATGTAGAACAGTGATGCATTCAGTAAGGAATTATTTATATCCCTCAAATGTGTTTTTCATTAAAAAATTGTATTTATTTATATCAAACATACTGAAAAACAGTGGGGTTTTCTTTCGTAGATATAATTCAATTTTTGTTGTGTTTTTTAGACTCTGTCTTGCTTGCTTCTAATAGCTTGGGAGGAGGGACAGGAGTGCAGTACAGATAACACTACAAAAGTCCATGTGTTTTTGAAGAAAGCTCCTTTACTGTTCTAATTTCCCTTTCTCACTAACATACTGAACTGCACAACATAAACCAAAGTGAAGCAGAACTCTCCATTCAATTTAACAAGGCAAAGTAGTTCAGACTTCGAGGAAAAATAAAAAAGATGAAAGAAAAAAAACTCAGTCGAACTGCTTAGCTTTTTGCTTTAAAGTTTCTTTTTTTAAAACCAGAAGGTAAATTTTCCTTACAGTTTCAGTGGGATCCACAACTGTTTTCAGGGCTTCATCAGTGTACAGAATCAAAAGATAATCAGAGGCTTGTAAGCCGCAGGAGCGTAGTAAGAATTCATTTAGAAAGATTTTTCTTTTATTTTCTACAACTAGAAATACTGATTTTTTAGCTATTGATTCCTACTTTTGGAAACAAGAATACTGAAATGCATAAAGAGTACTATAAGAGAGGAAATCCATATTAAGAGTTTCCTCTAGAAAATGTAACAGGAGTTAAGTACCCAAGTGGACATAAAGGTAAGAATAATCAAAATGCACAGCAAATCAAAACAATGACAAGCTGGAACAATGGAGCATTTCTGACTCTTGGCTAAGAATAATGTTCTGTGTCAGTAAATACAGAAAAGGAACACATTCTCACTGAAGAAATATTTTATTGTATGCTGAAATACCCCTTGGGTTCTCATTAGTTTGTTTGTTTGTTTTTGCTTTTTTTAATTGTTACGATTTTTGTAAAGAAAAGAATCTACAACACACACCCTAACGGTTTTGGCTGTAGACTGTACTTAAGTAAATACCATCACTCAGTCAGTATGTTGTGGTAATTCAGGCTGCCAGTGTGGTTTACCAGCTCAAGCAACATGTGTAAACACTGGAAACAAAAAAGATTCAGAGAATAGCCTCTCTTTCTCTCTGCCTTTCTTAGCTGCTTGCTCCTCCTCCCTCTCCTGTTCATGCTTGCTTTCTTGCTTGCTCTCTTTCTTGGACTTTGTTATTTTGTGACAAGCCATGTAGGTGAAACACAAAACATTAACACGACTAGAGATCCTTTTTTTCTGGCCTCTAATTTTATCCAAAGGGAAAGTTACCCAATAAAAAGTCCAGCATATGTTTTCAGAGCTTCTAAGTGCTTCTGTCATTAATTTCTTTTGATTGCTTCTATAAAACATGCCTTAATCATACTACAGCACTTTCCATTGCAAAAAAGACAACTTTACAGAACAACATAGTTAACATTATTTCCCTGTTGCTTTTTTTTTTTTTAAAACACCACAAAAAATCCAGGCCATAGTAAGAAGCACACAAAATTATATTCATCTTTGTTCTGTGACAAGTAGTATCAGCATTTATATCCCCAAATATTATGCATGTTTGACAAAAAAAAAAAGTTTCCACTGATTCACATGACACAATTCAGGTTTTTTTTTTTCTTTTATGCAATGTACTATATAAGGAATAAGGATGCACTACTGTTTCTAGTAATAATTGGCACTTGAAAAAAGCACCAAGAATTCTGTATTTCATTTTACCCTTTTTCCCTCCCCAGTATGTTTTTCTGTAGTCCAAAAACTACAACTGTGGTTATGGTGAATAACTACATTTTCTTTTTTTTTTTCAAAATGTGTGCAAAGTTGGCACTTCTGTATTAACACTAAACACTAATACTCTTTGTTTGGCATTCATGCCCTCATACTGACCAGACCACTTTTATCTAAGTGTATTTTTTTAAAGACACTTACTGAAAATATGGCAATAGTTTAAGAAAAAAAAAAGCATGGATATTATTACACATCCCCTTGTAGTGTACGAAAAAGTGCATGACTGGATTTATGCAATAGTACAAGACAAAAAAACTGTATCAGATCAGGTACTGTAAAGCATGCCAGCACCTCTGTATTACCTATATCTAGCAGGTAGTTAAAACAAGACCGTGGTTCTTTTAAAAATGTGCATTAAAGCTAACATAAATGAGTAGAACTAGCCAGCAAACTATTTTTCCTGCTTATCTAACAGCTGAATGTAACTGTAAAAATTAAGCAAAAAAATAAAGAGTTAAACCACCATCAATACAATTGTTTTACATCATAGGCCTGTCAAGGCTCAATATATATATACAAGTGTAACAGCCATGCTTAGTAGAACGTTATCCCCAATGCTTAGAAGACACAAAGACAACTAAGTAGATTTTTTCTCTTTTTTTCTCTTTTTGTTTGTTTGCTTTTTTTTTGTTTGTTTTTTCTTTTCTTTGTTTTTTTTTTCAGGCAAAAGTCATGGGTAGAACAAATTGTTTCTTTGGAGATGACCAAGAACATTCTAACAGAACTAGGGACAACTGCAAGTTTTCTGTGGGTTAGGTTTTTGTTTCTGTTTGCTTTTTTCATGAAGGGTCTCTCTTCCCCAAATTAAAGATCCCACCTTTTTGTTTCTAACCCCCCCAAAAAAAACCCCAACAACCAACAAAGGGGAAAAAGCACCTGGTGTTTCTTTCTTTTGTTAAAAAAGAAAAGAAAAAGATTATATATATGTATATATTTTTATATATATATATATATATATATATAGGGAAACTGTATATGGCAGTTCAGATGTGGTGGGCCCTCTCTGAGAGCTGGCATTATGCTGTGTCCGTCCTTGAACTAATCTACTGAAGTGAAGGGAATGTTTTTATGCAGATTGGGGTTCTGACTGTGCCGGTTTCGGCTACGGACAGAGGAGAACATCATGTTACACCCAGGGACTTTGCATTTGTGCATTTCTCGCAAGTGCACTGTTTTATAGTGCACTCTGAGGGTTCCCTTGTTGCTGTACATTTTGTGGCAAATGTTACACATTATCCCACCGTTGCTCACTGAAACACTGTTGAACATGAGGGATCCTGGGACATCAGTGCTCATACCTACAGCTAAGGCAGGGGCATCTGCTTTGTGCGCAGATTCCCCGCTGTCACTTGCCCCATCGACGTCGTCCAGGAGAATGCCCTCATCGCTTCCTGCATCAGATTCTCTTGAGGAATGGATACTGCTGCTGGACTGGATACTGGAAGTGGTGCTCAGGTCTAGGACCATATAGTCTTCCGACATGACCCTGCCGTACCCATTCAAATGGGAATCCTCAGTGCCAGCAGGCGAGGAGGTGTCTTCCCTTATGTCAAGCCCCATCTGATGCTGAGCACCATATATCTTCACCAAAAATTCATCGCGGAGGTCTTTACTAAGAGAAGGCTGTGAGGTGTCCAGGCCCATGTCATCCAGTTCTTTGGTCAACAGTTTACGGTGCAGGTTTATGTTAGCACTGTGTCTGGGAAAGGAAGAGGGAAGGGAGAAAAGGAAAAATGTACAGCACTTTTGATTAAACATACAGTCACTAAGCATCAAATCCAAATTCTGATTTATCAATAATTTATCAAAAAAAAAATCCCCTATGTTTCTTGGAAAATTCAGTCATTTTATAAGTGAATGAATTGCTACATAAACCCAAAACAAGAAAACTAATGCCCCCCATATTGTTTTATTTTTCAGCTACTGCTCCTTAACATTAGCCCCCAGCCCTTTGATATTTACAAAATAATAAATTGCACTAGCAGAAAATGCTCTTCTTGGTTCCTGAATCCCTGCTGGCCTTCCTAAAAGCCTTGCTTCAAGAGAAAATATTATTAATATATGGAATCTCTGTGTGTGTTTGTATTGATGTCTATTTCTAGATCCATATCCTTATATATTTATACATACATACATATAAATATATTTATATGTATATATATGTACTCACATAACTGTGTAAGTGAAATACAGAGAAAAAAATAAAGGTAACTGAATGATACATGGTCAGAGGTCCTGATTCTGATAATTTAATTCTGGTATAAAAGGATTCAGAATCAGGCCAAACTGAGATGGAGAAGACTCGAAGGGTTTAGGAGAACAAGTCTCTGAAACCTACGTGTAAGTTTCTGAAAATCTTAGCCAAAGTCACTGGTTCCATCATGGGAGGGCACTGCTGCTCCTCCCTGTACTCTTCCCAGTACTGTGTCTGATGCAGTGCTGACTGACCCAAGTAGTGTAATTTCCAGTAAAAAAGCCCTACTAATGGCAATGAAAATTTTGCCCCAAATCAATCAAAACACTTAAGCACGGGCATTGGTTTAGGTATGTGCTGAAGTCACTGTGGGTGCTCAAGAGACACTGGAAAAGCTGTTGCTGATGTCAGTGGTCTTTGGACCAGGTCCCAAAAGCTGCAAGTTAAAATATTCTCAAGTGTTTTGCAGGATCTGGGCCTTTGTTCTCAAGAAATAAAGCTCTACACTTGCAAACGATGTAAGCCTTTAGGTTTGTAACTGTGTAAAACAGCCTATTATTTTAAATCCTGCATTCTACTCTCCACTTTTGACATTGGCTTTATTCATCCACTGCAGTAGAACCTCACTGATTTGCTGTAGTGACAGGAAACCCTCTTTGAAAAACTGCATTTTCTGAATTAAGAATGCAACCAACAAACATGACAGACATCAAAGACCTCTGACCACAGAACATGCTCATTTTGTCAAAGTGCTTAATAATAAATCAGTATAAAGCTTTCACTATTGGAAAACTTTAGGGTTCAGTATTCAGAATGTGCACCATTGCTGAGGAGATGACAAATATTGATTCAGTTTCTTTGGAGGGCGACTGGATTTTCAAGCCAGTAAAAAAAGAATTAGCGAAGTTCTACTGCGTAACATTCTTTGCAAGCTAAGGACCCAAACCCGCAATTTACAACATGCAGACTCACCAGTCTGTCTGCCCATTATAAATTGCAGATCAGAGCCCAAATGTAGGAGGGAAAAGAAAGGGGGTGGGGGTGGGGGCGTGGGGGGTGTGCAGGGATAGGAAAGAGAGAGAAAGAGAGTTTTAACATAGGAATACTTTAATTTGCGGAAAAGCACTAGGTGTAAAATTGGCATGGGAAGACATAACAATGATCAAATACTTTACAGACATTCAAGTCCTACAGGAACAAAAAAGGGGAAAGGGGAACAATAGCTATTAGCAATATTTCCTTATTGGAAGCTTTTGTTTTAAGAAATCCTTTGAAACATACCTCTCAACCAGCTGAAGTCCCAAACAGAGTACAACAATAAAGTGCAGATAAATAAGGAAAATGCAAATGTAGGAAGATTAAATTGATGTAGAATTAATTTCTGTAATTTTCTATCAGTTACTTTGTGATTCATTTATCCGTGGCACATAACTTGCAGGAATAAATAAAGAGAACAGCAATAGAAGTGATCCATCCCACTCACCGGCAAATGCAGGTAACTGTTCTCTGACATAAAACTGATACTGAACTGCAGTTTAATTGAATCGTATTTGCTTGTGATGCAATTATTCCAGTAAGAGGCAGTCTAGAATAGAAAATTTCTCTCCTCATGAGAGACAGTTGAGAGGTATGGGCAAGGGCAGAAAAAAGTGGAGAGTATTCCTTGTTTTGCTCCCACATGGGAAATACTCCTTTCACACAAGCAAGTACAGCACCATTGCTTTTTTTGAGGCGCAGAAGTGTAATTATGCATATCCCCACACTGCACTTAGGAAGGCTGAGCTTACCTTGTGATAAGATCAGCTTTCTAATCTTTTGCTAAATTGAGATCACAAAAGAGAGAGAGAGAAGAGAGGAGAAAACAGAAAGAAAGGGGGAGGGGGAGGAGAAAGAGAGAGAGAGAGAACAAATTCACATTCCAATCCAGACATATCTGGTTAAAAAAAAAAAAAAGACAAAAGAAAATAATATCTGAAACCAATAAAATACAGACTTTAAAAGAGTCTTAACTGTGCAACTGGTTTTTGTCAGTTGCAATGTCACTTATACTGTTGTCCTGATGGATACTGACTCAACCACACAATACAAAAAACGTAAAGCAAACTAATCAAAGCATATTCACAGCATCTGCATTATCACCCACAAATGAGTTCTGACCAGATGCACACATTGTGCACATACATGAATGATAAACAGTAGTCCTGACAGTCCCCTTCTTTCCTGGTGTCAGACAGCATACACTCCATGTAAAGTTGCTGAGTGCAGTACAGGGAACACTTACTGTGAAGGCCTGTCCACACTGACCAGTGCTATTCCACGACCATGAAAGCACATTTGTACTTATCATCATAGCACTAACTGTGAACTACTCATAAAGTGCTCAAGTATTTACTTATAATTTCTCTTTCTCTCTTCCCTCTTCACTCCCCTGGTATGGGAATTTGCTGCAGCATAGAAACTAGTCAGGGTAACTGTAACTGTTTTTTCTATGCATTTGCACTTACTATTTCCTTGGTTTGCTGCTGAGAAAAAAAAAAAACAAAACAGCCCGGCAAGCAGTGAAACTAACTTCAGCATTCACTGAATGAAGAGATAAGAATAAATTACCACATTAAAGAGAGGCCACTGAGACCCAGATGGACAGAGGCCGTTCTGAGAAAGACCAGTGTAAGGCTGCAAACCCTGCTGATGCTCTGATAAGAAGAGATGCCTCCCTTATTCAATTCTCACTTACAGCAGTGGCAATCAGTAATCTAGTTAAAGTATGTACCAGCCTGTAATATCTGTCAGGCAAACGATGTGCAGAAATGTGCGGACCAGTTCTGGCACTCTGCTCAGTAGTGTCCCTTTTCCGCTGTCAGCAGTACTGTTGGATTCTCCTAATATAATTACATTGACTTTTATTCAATTAAGTGCCATTCCTAGCCTTAAAAAAAAAAGGCTACTTTATCAATTGATTCAGGTGTAATGCAATAATAAAGATGAACTCATAGCAGTGCATTAGCTCTGCTGTTCATAACTTCTGAACATAGGTTCATTCATAGGAGTCGATTTCCATTATGCAACCACAGTTCAAAAGAATTGATTCTTTTACATTCATTTCTTAATCTATTTCACTTGTATTTAATACTCTACCTAAATATCTTATGCAAAACATACTGGCAGGGATAAGAAGAATGAATTCTGAGAAAAAGTTAATTTATTTGGAAACTGAAGTTTTTAAATCTTATGTCAAAACCAAAGTCACAAGCCTAAAACCTTGTCGGAATTAAGCATACTATGTGCTGAAGATACTCGCAACATGTATTTCCAGTAGCTGAACAATCATTGGGATAGAAGGGAAGGAAAAGTAAGTTTTCATAGACACACAAGTCTCGAGTGTTTGGAGCCTGATCCTGCACCCCCTTCCTGTCTGCTACACAACTAAAGGTAGCACTGCACTCTGAGGAGCAGCCTGAGTACCCTGTGCAGGATGCTGCTTGTACAGGGCCCTGCATAAAGAGGGCGTTTCTCAGGGCTGACAGCAGCATCCCCAAGCTTTCTTTGGGAAAAGATGACAAGGGAGTTCTGTGTAAGAGGAACATGCCCATGTGTGTAAGGATAGCCACAAATAAGTGACCCATAAGCAAAAAATTGCAAACAGGAAAGAAGAGTATGGATATAGGCAGACTAGAAAGAGAAACAGTACAGACCAGGAAGTTTAAAAAGGGAGATGTTTTGGGAAAAGGCAAACACGGGCAATTGTCAAATAGAATAGGGCTGAGTTTAAGGGCAGAAATGAAGTATGATTTGCTATGAAGATACAAAGACTGTTCTTCAGCCAGAAAGGCAGAAAAGTATGCGGCCAACAACCTGTACTATGACTTAGTAGCTGCAAACAACAGCTACAAAAAGTAGCATTACAAACATTGGCCAAGGCCATATTATCTTTTGTCTTGATAAATTTAACTATTTCTTTGCTCCTCTCACCCAAATGTGATCTTCCTTGCCTTTTTTCTTGGAAAATGTACTCACTCAGCCATCTTAACTTGCTCCAGTAGTTCCCAGAGTGCCTTCTCCATACCAAATTGAAGTATTCCATTCTAATTCAACATTTCCTCCCCTGCTTTGTTACTCTCAAAACCTAGCAAGTCCTCTACCAGCCCTCAGCCAATGCTAGCCACCTTGTCATGTGTTCATCTGCTTCTCCCCCGGCAGCTGCCGTTTCTTGCTTCAGCAGTTCTGTTCCCCGACGTGATTTAGAATGCCACTATCCCTTCCTTCTCTGAATACTGCTCCAAGGTACGTGTAAACAATGTTCCCTGAATAAGTTGAGGCATAGCTTCGGCAGATTGATTTATGCCAGTGCATGAACACTGCCACCAAAAAGGTGGAAAATCATGAAGTAAGATATGCCGAAACCAGCTGAGCTTCAGCTTGCCATAGCTCCATTACCACTCATACCTGAACTAGCTAATTTAAGGCCATCTCTGGTGTCTTTTGCATTGCACTTGCACTCTATATCTGCAGGGAAAGAAACCCAGAGAACCTGAATGAATGGCAGAGGTATATATATGTATAGAAAACACAAAAATTTTGACCTTTGAATGACTCTGGACTTCTTACACTGCTATTTTTGTACATCAACTACAAAAATGACACCTGATCCTGGCAATGGAAATGCTGTGTAAAGAGTGAATGAAGTGTTCCAGGCAGAAATATGAGGACAAATCTGCTTAACTAAAGGCATATCTCACTTAGCCACTGCTACCAGACCTATCTCATTCTAGGCAACAAGGGATGGTGAAGATGGTTAGTTCCGAGAATCTAAAATACTATGTGTGCCAAAGAATGTCCAAACACCTGTTTAGTGCTGTACTACATGTCATGTGCCCTTAAAAACAAGGAGATTATTTTTTCCATCATGTTTTGAGATGTAGCTTGTTGTGGCAAGGATGTTTATCAAAGTCTGGTGTACTTTAGGAGGCCCAGAATGCCTGATTTTTCCACATAATTAACACTCTTCTTTCAAATTACTATTCATGAATTAGACATATGGTGGGCAAAAGTGTGTGGAAAGTCCTCACCAGGGTGAACTCAGTCTTCTGAATTCAATGATCTTGAGAATGGATCAGTGCTGCTGCAAGGATAATAATGATAATGAAATCTGTGGCTGTGGATAAGTGGCAAGGGTATCTCACCTCCCAGTTCACCACTGGCCTCTCAGACAGGAGTTTCGGTAGCAGCGCAATGCACAATACTACAGCAACTACAGCAGCTTCTCGGACTGTGGCATGATCCCACTGGTGGTAGTATTTTCCTTCCCTTGTAAAGTTCATGGAAGTATTCTTCCATAATTAGAATTCATCATCAGTTCCACCCCACCTACTACTAGCAAACTCCTCTAGTGAGAGATGCACTATGCATCAAGACAAGAAAGGGGATTATAAACCTAGGAAATATGGTCAATTAAACGTACATGCCATTTACACAGCTCATAAATCCAGACTGGGTTCTCTTCAGCAGTTTCCTTCTACACTTGTCAATGAATCTGATTTTGTTAATTTACTATACATTTGTTGGGGAAAAAAAATGCAATGGCTGCTTTATTTTAGTTTATTTTTATTTAGTCAGTCTTTTTATTTCTTTTTGTAGTGAGTGAGGAGGAATTTATCAGAGAGTAGGATTTGTCCTGGCATAGAAATTGGCATGAATTCTATGCTTAACTCAAGGCCAACTTTGGATGCACCCATGGCTGCAGTCCTATCTGCACTAGGACAAGCCTCATCTCTGATGTGCACAGCAGAGTTAGGGAATTTGGATGATAGAGAGTTTTCAATTAAGTATTACACAAAGCGCAAAACAAACTGCATGAAAAATTGGGCTGAATGCGTTGTTCACACTTCAGGGCATGACAGGATGTTGAAAATTAGACATAAACCATTATTTTCTTAATTTTTTAGCAGGAGAAAAGTATGATTACACTTCAATACTAAGCAGATGAGAGAAAAGAAGAGTGAGAATGAAACAGCAGTGTAATCGTTAGGGGAGTCAGTTAGAGACTAAGGAAACCTGTTTTCCAGTCCCTGATGCAGTTAGACAGAATGGCCAAGCCAACTGATGTCCTAGATAAATGTCCAAGCTCTTGGCCCCTTGCTTCTCCTTAGCTGACTAAGCGACAAAGTTCCAAGATTAAAATCTCACTCAAACATCAACATGCACTGTACTGTTCATTAAGATTCTGAAATTAATAATTCCAACATTTCCCATTGTATCCTGCCACATCCTTTCTTCCATTGTTTCCAAAGAAAACAATATCCAAATCTCTTATACTTCAAATGTTCTGAAAATACAAATTTCTGACAAATATATGATTTGCCAAAGTAATACTAACCAGCCCTATCATTCTAAGCCTGCAGAGAAATCACAGAGAGGAGGTCGCAGCAGGGGGCCATGAGTATTTGGGCAACTTTGCTTTAAGAGACATTAAGTGATCCCAGCATTAAGCAATACAATAAAATTGTATTTGGAGACTTAATGCATTAAAAGTCAACATTAAATTATCTTCTGTTAAATTCTGTTCTTTCCAAGTAATAGTAGATTTATTTATTTTTAAAGAAGACAGAAGGTAATACTGAAACCACACAATCTTCAGTAGTTTGAAGAAGATTCTATTACAAAATCAAAGCCAGGACACATTAGTCTGGTTGTTGACATACAGATTGTCAAACCTCTTCTTAAAGTTGGAGGTGGAAGTAAACCGCCCAGGTTATACAGGCCCCATACAAGCTATCCTTCTGCTGTACTTAGTTTAAAACTAAGGTTTGTCCACCTGGTTTAAAATATCACAAACAATGAACTTTCATTATTCCTCCCACGAGACTTGTTTCCATGCCCATCTCCACCTTAGTATCCAGCCTACGTTTTTACCTATAATGAAATGTTAAAGTGAAGCTCTCTTTGTTTCTCTTCACCTCTAAGGCTCTCAATTAAGATTTATGGCTTTGTTTAAAAATCTCACAATTTTAATTGCTAACTCAATTTGCTAATACAGCAAAGTATTGTGGTCTTACGTCAATTTCATGTTCCTTTCCCACTTATTTAAAACTCATAGAAACGTTCAGAGTATGTGAACATAACAGAAAGTAAACCCAGAATTTTATGCTTTCTCAGAATCTCTGCAGACTGGAAGTGCTGAGTTTCATGCAGCTAAAATCAAAGAACCAGAAAGCAAGACCCTGGATAAATAAAAAACTTTACATATTCATGAGAAAACATATGGCCTTAATTTTGATATTTCTTCAAGAAGGAAGCAGCAATAGTAATTTCTCCCATTTACATAAGAAAATCAACAATACAACAGTTCTAGGAATTTAATTAGTAATGGAAACTGTTAAAGAAATTAATTTCTCAGTTACTGTTCTAATTTTGTCACACTCTCAGCAGATATAGGTTTTGTGGTTGTTTTTTTTCCCCAACTAAAAAGAAAAAAAAAAAAAATTCCATAAATCTAAGCAAAGACGATAAAGGTTTGAAATCCTGATCTGACCTACGTTATAAAATTCACACTTATCTGAACAAGGTCAAGGTTTAAGTTCATGCGCTAGCACTTCTATGTATTCGATCATGTTTAGTTTCCCTCTAAATGTACGGGGGAAAGTAGGGATAGAGGCTAGACTTTGGAATAATGAGGGAAGACAAAATACTATACTACCCAATGAAACCATGGCATTTCTACAGAAACAGTTTGGGTAATAACATCAGTTCTTTAGGCTTTAAATTGCATAGAATCTGAAAAATATTAACCTTTCATAGGAAGAAAATCCAAAAGGTAAAATACAGTTCAGCACCTATTAAAAGAAGTAAAAAAAAAAAGTGCTTATTAAATGCAGGAAATAAAGGACAAGCAAGTTCTTGCAAATTAAAGATGTGGAGCCCAGTCATTTCAATCCCTTTCAATATGAAACAAATCACTCACACTGGTCACGAAGACAGCTCCCTCTACACTCAAATTATTCACTTGAAGATAAGCTCCCATCAAACTCTTTAGGGGTTTAACTAATTTACTGCACAGATACGGCACGTCTGTTGTAATAACAGGTAGGATGTATTGGGGTCGACCATTTATCAGAATTAGACTTCTTTTTTCAATTCGCAGTGAATTATGCTGCCTACACTGCTCCTCTTTCTCAGAGCTTCCCATCCCCTTATGGCCCCTAATGTGGCAGGCAAACAAAATTGACAGTCTCATCTTGTCAACAAGGGGTGATTCTCCTGAGAAGCCATTTAACTTTGCAGGGGAAGCAATGTATTAATGTTCTTGTCCCAGGAATGTTAATCATCTTCAAGCTCCCTCTAACTTTGACATGAACGAAATCACCAAATTTGTTTACTAAATGAATTGTAATATGCTAATAAGAGAGCATGACATATATGGTAAAGCCAAACAGATGGTTTGTTTACTCCACTTTGCAACTTTATAAATGTTGTAACTCTGAAGATGTTAGTGAGAATTATTGGTTTGTTGGCAGTGGCAAACATGCCTTTTGCATACTTAATCCACAGTTAGAGTCACGAAACAATTTGTCATCTCCATGGAATGCATAAAAAATGCTAATGCCGAGATGGCATTTGGGGAGGCAGAATAGCCAACTGTGTGAGCAAGTACTCAGGTTAGATGTGGAACTGATATCTGATGGCAATGTTTGCTACTATATAATTTTAAATGTTAAATCTGACAGGTTCAGGATTCTTGAAAGGCCCAATAATTCAGTACATACCTGTTGAGGTGTTTAGTGAGATGGTCCTTATGGAGTGAACAGAATTACACTTTCACAACAGCTGTGTGTGCTCAGAAGCATCGAGGTCGTGTCGCACTCTTAATATATTACTATCGTTGTCCATTAAAGATCAAAAGATATTACAAACAAAAAACACAACCACTGGTGTACTTGCCAAAGTTACTCAGAAATGATCAAAATTGTGTTGCAACACTTCAACCTCTCACTTTAGTAGCTGACTGGAACCAAAACAGACTCATTACAAAATAGCCAGCACTCTTGTCTAATATCCAGACTGGTTGAGAAGGTTTAGAATAAAAAGATTTATCTGACGGAATATTTCCTAAGTGAACTAACTCAGTGTAGCAATGTTATATGCACAAGAGTGTCATCACATGTACAACAAATCCTTCAATGAAAGTTGCAGGTGCTCAAAACCATTGACAATCAGTCCAACTGCCATAAGCTGTTTCTACAATCCACAGACGCTCTCCGGAAAAGTATATCCCTGTGCCGGCCATTCACACAAAGTCCTGCACACCAGTCATGCATTATGTCCTCATCTTGTGTGTGTTGAAGAACCTTGCTAGTCCTTCACATGAGGTGTACTTCCCCTTAAGAAGTTCTAAGGCAAAATCCAGGTAGAATTTGTTGCCAAACTGCATGAACTAACATTTCTTTTCAGACCTAAATTATCCAAATGACCCAACTTTTGTAATCAGCAGTTTTCACCCTTTACAAAAGCCATGTAAATTGTGATAATTTTGCAAGATTTTACAGAAACAGTCCCTTCAGCTCACCATCCCCACCATAAATTTTACCAAGTTTCAGTAAATGCAAAAAAGGCAAAAATCAGTCAGAAGAGCTAGTTCCCCCCAATCCTGATGTGAAACCATTTCTTTTGTCCTAGATATTGATGCACAGCAACACCTCATCTCATTATGTGCTTAGAAGGTTCATAGATCCTTTACTGATTGCATTACAAGTCCAAATTCACAATAATTCCTCAGATCCAGGTATAGTTTTGTACCAGTTCAGGTTACAGAGCAAATGTGTGAACCATTTCTTTTGGTCACAGTGCAATGGTAGTTCTTATTCCCACTGCTTTGTTTGTCTAAAAGTGCTGGGTTTATTTATATAATACTAGAGGAACTATAATGCCAAATACGATGTGGCACTTTAACAGGGTTCCTCTATTAGTAATTTTACATTACAAAATAAGCACTCCTTTCAGGTCAAGTGATAGCTGATTATCCTATAATCTCCCTTCACTGATGCCCCAACTTCTCAGTAATTTTAATCCTCCAAGATTCTTCCATACATACTATTGTCAGAGGTTATTAAATTCTCAACTTTTTACCCATCCACAAGAGACTGTGCAAAGATATCTATGGGAAGGATGAGTTCAGCTTGCTGTCCAAGGATTATTTTGGAAGAAACATTAGTGGCCGTCCCAGCCTGGCGCTTATATCTCATTTGAAACATCTACTCATTCCTGACCAACAAAGAAAATTTCAATAAAGTACTTTTACTGGTTTAACAGCAGTGAGCTCCTGGGATTGTCAAAGTGCTCAGTCTTTTCCGAGGAGAAAAGGAATCAGCAGCTCAAATATAATTAACCTTCCATTCTCAATGCAAACTGCCACGCACAGGAGCTCTGCAGTCTATTAGTGAAGTTATAACGGCCAACAGGCAGAGGCAAAATTGGTCAAAAAGTTGGCTGCTGCTGTCATATTTTTAGAATTATGATTAATGACACTAATAATGTGGATGATTACTGATATGTGTATCTCCTGCAGTTTATCATATTGCACTGGCTGCCTACGTCCACAATAAACATGATGCTATCATTTACCTCTTTATTGAAGGCAATCCTTCTCTTGAAGGAGCACATTCTAATTACTTTGTAATGTTTTATGTTTTAAACATTTTGCAGCTCTGGACCTTGCCAACTGCTTCATGTCTACCATTGATTAATTACAGAATATTTAATCAAAATTTAGAACCTAATGCAGTCATTTATGAGCGTGCTGCAGTGCCAAGATAGTTAGGCTGCCGTCCCAAGCTTTGAGAGTGCTGGGTTCAAAATTAAATCCCCAAAATGGGGAAGATGCCAAGACTATACCTTGAGCGATTTGAGTTTAAAATCTTACTTCAGCTGATGAATGACAGGCACCCACCCAAAATGCGAGGTCTTTCTTGTGCACGGATGTGTGCTTGCATATTCCTATTACATCTTTCTTCTTCTTCAAATGTCTTAATTTTTCTCTTTATGCCATTGTTGCTGCAGTTGCTTCTCAGCTCCTTTAACAAGCCTTCCCTGCTGCTAGAGCTCTTGCAAACACCAGTCAAGAGAGTGTAGTTTTGAAGTGGTTAAACAAGTGAAAAATAATTTGCAGGGACAAATACATAAGTTTTTTTTTAATGTGGATTTTTATGGTACTGTCATACAACCATTCACCGATGAAGTTAAGTGTTTTTTTAATACCATTACTGAACTGCTGAAATGGATGCTAATATAGCTTGGAGTGCTAATGTCAAATCCTGGTAATAAAAAAGACAGACTGCTGAATGAAATAATTTCAAGTAAAAAATAGAACAAAAGTGCTCTCACTCTCGCTCTCCACTTTTATTGAATTGGGACTGACTGAGCCAATTGCTTTAGAAGTCTGTAAAACACAATTACTAGTGAGCTGACTGACCCAGCAGTGCCCCTTCTGTGACAGAACAGACTAAAAAGGCTGCAGAATTAGTGCTGCTCCCCTCTTTGGCTATCAGACCTCAGAGACGTCCAGCACAGGATCAGTTATCCTTCCTGCCAGGGCCTGCCTCCTTCCCTTATGAAATCTTGCGTAATGTATCATCTACAGTCTTGCATAATGTATCATCTACATGTATCTTCTTCTTGAAACCAGGACTCACCTTTTCTGAGTGGGACTTCAAGTTCTCTTTCTACCCATTTTTAGATCTTTATCTACAAACACAGCCATGTATAGGTCTTCCCTTCAGTACGTGCATCCACAGACACACATGCATACATGTTTGGGCTATTTTTACTTCCACGCAGTAAATGCAAAAGTACAATGTAAGATTTATGGGCAGCAAAATTAACTATGTCCTGCTTGTATTTTCAGTTCTAAGTGGCTGAAGTGTAATTGCTTTTTTATTTTGGCATAACAAAGAAACGGAGAAAGAGAGGGAGGAAGAGGGAGAGAAAGGGAAAAAAGTGTATTGAACTAGAGCAGGCAACACTTTCCCCTAGTTAATAAAATAAGCAATAAAGTTTGTAAAGTACTAGAATCAAAATCACTAACACTAGAAATAACTTATAAAACTTATAATTTACAGCTTATGTTTCAGACTCATATAGTTTGACTCAGACATACAGCTTAGGGCTTTTTTTCTTTCCTCTCTCTCCCCCAAAAAAATCGAAACCAAAGCAAAAAATACCTGCTTGTTACAATCCCATCCTTTCTTTCTCTTCCCCATACTAAACAAACCACTTTACATTTAAACATAATGCCAACAAAGTCCTGCAATCCTTCTTTACGACAGTGTACTTTTTTGGCAAATCTAAAACTTTCATTTTTCTTCCAGGTCCCTTTATATTAAGCTTGCAGGTGCCTTATGGCAAAAATGTTAAATTATTTCTTAGACAGATTTTTTTAAGTAACACTTTTTAGGCCAAGCTTTAATGGAAAATTGCAGGTCTTAATTAAAAAAAAAAAAAAAGAAGAAGAAGGAAAAACTTCCTTCGCACAGGGCAAACATCATTTAAAAAATGTTACTGGGAAGCAAGAAGCACTACTAAAAGCCTTAGATTTTCTTTAGAGATGGTGGACTTAAAATTTCTTTCAGGAAATATCCAGTGTTTGCCATTAAAAGGTCAACATGTGAAGAGCCATAAGTAGCATCGCACCTGAGATATTCGTATGTTACCTCAAGTCCTGCCAGACCGTCCCAGGTACCTCTAGTGCCATTGGGAACATTTTACGTGTACCTGCTGGGTGTGAATGTGTGGTTTCTGCTGTAGTATGTACAACATAGTATCACAAATACTGGTACATGATGTGTGGCCAGCTGGCCGTCTTTCCTAAAGAGAGGCAAAAGGACAGAAGACTGAGTACTGAGATCAGAATTAAGGAGTAGTAAAAAGCCATGCACTGGGTCTTGCAGTGCGCTTGCAGAGACTACACAGTACACAGTCTCTCCTTGACGCTGTCAAGGATTTAACCCTCATTGATGATTCTGCATCTCTTCCTTTAGGATTGCCCTTAGATAAGCAGTTAGCAGTCTACTTAGGTCTCCTCCTTAACTGTTTCTAACTGCACAGCATACTGCAATCATAGGCTCTACTTTACGAATTTGCTATCACTCCCTCTAATATTCGCTAACCACTAGCAACTTGTATAACTGTGAAAAAGTGTCCTAGATTTAGAGAGGTTGTGTTTTGGGTTTTCTTTTCCCCAGGGCCCATAAATTGCCAATATTTTTGAGGAATATGTCTTAGCAGAAGACATATTCCAGTCCAAAACGTTCCCATCTCACGTGTTAATTGCAAACTTGCCTTCCAGACGGTGCCTCAGAAATCGGTGGCTACAGCAAAAGGTTCCCTGTAATTCTTAACCAGTCTGTCTGGGTCCACTAATCAAAACCTATCTATCTTGTCAAAAAGCAATGGAATAGGAACCCAAATGAGCTTTGTTTTACTGTACTGATCACCTGCTACATAATTCTACCTCAAAAAATAACCCATGACCTCACAAACCCTAGGAATGACTGTATCTTTGGGTTGAGGACAACTGTGGACAGTATCTCCCTCTGTCTGGATACACTGACAACACTGCCATGCTCTCCTCCAAAACAAATGCTGTAGCTATTTGGAGTCATCTACGCTTTGTGATTTTTCCCCCTTCTATGTTGTTTTTTTCTTTTTCCTAGGACTTGCCTGACCAGTTTTCTGACTTACAGGTAAGCTTAACTTTCATTTGGATATGCCCCAACATTGTCACTCAGTTCATGTTCTACAGAATGATGTAGCTCCAATCTAGGGGAGGGGAGGGGGAGGAGAGGGGAACATTATCGTCATTAAGGGGAGAAGAAAATGTCCTTGTCTACGAGTAATCTTTGATTAGGCTGTAAGACCCGATTTAAATTTTGCCTCTTCAGGTGACAGTTTCTCCTTTCAGACAGACAAGCACAGCTGCATATGTGTGTATGTATCTTGTATGTATCATGAATGTATCATGTATGCCATATGGCAGCATTTACCTGCCTACTTAGCGTCTCTCTCCTTCATCAAGAGCTGTAACTCCAAAGGGCCGTAAACACACAGCTCTTCCTGCCACAGATGTGTCTCCCTCCTCCTTTCACTATTTCTCTCCAGACTCCTCCGCCTGAGAGAACTACATCTCTCATGTTGCAGTGTCTTGTTCCGTGTTCATACATCCAGGCTTTTGGGAGTAGTGCCCTGGTGCTATCTTGTACCTGTAAATTACAGCTTCCTGCACTGTAGCAGAAATCTTACAGTCTTTTGGTGTGAAGTTTAAATGAATAGCTAGAGCCTTTCTCTGCAGAAGC
Organism: Bucorvus abyssinicus; assembly: GCA_009769605.1. Lineage (NCBI taxonomy): Eukaryota > Metazoa > Chordata > Aves > Bucerotiformes > Bucorvidae > Bucorvus > Bucorvus abyssinicus. Next base: position 34,691,471 of record CM020063.1, read on the forward strand.
TAACATAGGTAGATGTTTTGTTTAACTCACTTCCAAACGACTCTAGGGAATATGGGACATCTTTGTGTATGGGGAAAAGCTTTTACATTTACTCAGGTAAGTAGAAAATACTCAATTTTTTCCCACTCTCTAGAGAAGAGTGTTGGTTCTTCCAGTTGTTTCCTAGGAACCTAGGGGCAACCTGGATATTATGAATTCATGTTCCCGGTCCTGTCTTCCCAAATAATCTCTTTCACCAAACATAAACCACACAGAACCTGCACAGGAAATTTGGACAAAACAAATTCAACATTTACACTATTTTTCAAAACACATACAAGGCAAAAGTATTGCTGAATGCATGTTTTTGCTTTTGGCTGGTAGTTTCAATGCTTTACTTATGCTTACCACCTATCTTAATACTGGTGTAGCGTTTTATTTAAATAAATGTTTCGGGTCACTGAAAAGTCCTTGACTTGTTTTGCAAGTTCACATGGAAAATGAGACTTCTTACCAGTGCAAGAAACTGCTGCACAAGAAACTAGACTATCACTCTGAAAGTGATACTATTTTGTGTACCTGAAGAGAACAAGATAATGAAGGCAGCAGATTGTTTTAAAAAAACAACCACCACCTCCAACTCAAAACCAAAACAAATGGATATGTGTAGTTGGAAAAGACCCCCTCCACACTGGAGCTGATCCTGCAATCTCTACTCACATGAGTAGCCTCTTCAGGCTACTTGGTATTGGTTTAATTTATTTCTTTTCTTCCAAATTAAAAAAAAAAAAATCTTATGAAGAAATCAGTTCTATGCATTCTAGTTTCAGTTATGCTTCTCTTGGCAAGTACGCAATATGACCAGCAGTCTGTGTTCAACATGACTACTCACGGAAAGAGGTTAGCTTTGTGATATGTGTGGCACAAAATATTTCTTTTACGATCCAGGCTCTCTTGGTTAAGGAAGAGTTATGTGAACATTAGCAATGACACACATCTTAGCGACCCTGCAAGAGAAAACCTAATGGTTCGTACAATTGTATTGGTCATGCAGCTAGTCTCTTCATGAACTGCATCATACCCAGAACAGTAGTATAGGTGTAAATATGTTTGTATTTTAAAAAATGTATAAAATAGCCCTTCTGTATCTTGACAAATGGTTCATCAAACATCTAATGTCTTAAAACCTGATTTCAATCCTCTTATTGGAGGAAATTCAAGCTGTATATGATAGCTAATTATATTAGGGGAAATACAGTTACAGTTATCATGGACTGGTGTGAAATATCTTATTTCTTGGAGCTATCTGTTCCTAGAATTTAGTGCATTTATAAAAAATAATTCTCTAAAAATTTAGCTGTAGAAGATTCCAAGCATATTAGGATGATGAAAAAATGGATGCAGTTGTGTCAAGGAGGTGATAACAGGAGGCAGGTAGCAGCTTTCTCACATCTTCACCTCCCTTGATAAAGTATGCAGTGGCTCATCATAGGTAACTGCTGTTAATTTATTCAAACACACCTGTACATGGCTGAAAGTCAGGTAACCAGACAAAAAGTATGTCTCTGCCTTTTCAATACAGCTACCCAGAGGCCTATATCTGCTGAAATTTAGTTCTGGAGACATCAGCAGGTTTTAATAAACCACCTACAGATGTCTTGCTCCATACAAATCCAGGAGTTTACATGTTTAAATCTGGACTGATTTAACTAGCAATCAGGTGGCATGATCACACTTGGCACCAATAGTTGCCTCATATTTATTTATAAGTCACCTTGAGCAGATATTATTTTGTTTCTACATTTATTCACGGGGCTCAATCACCTTTCCCATCTTGTGGAACACACACAGATACACATGCTCACTTTTTGAGAAAACCAAAAGGCAAATCTGAGCAATTAATAGCCCCGCTTTAGTCGCAGAAGGATAAAGTGAAAAGTTCTTCCTTTGTTCCTCTGAACAGGTACACTGAGAATTAATTTATTTTGCATACATCGAGAGAAAGGAAAATGTGGTAATGTATTCTTACTAATGCTGTGTCCTAGCTCAAGAAACACAGATTTTAATAGTGCCGGTACTGAGGTGAAACAGGGATTTAGCAGGCACTTAGACTGACAGACTAGATGGCTGTATTTCTCTTTAAGAGCTGACAGTAGCTTCTCAACTAGACTTACTGAAGGCAGAAGGTCCACTTGTCTCCTGTTTCATCAGTATTTTTCATGACAAAATTCTTGGCTTTTAAAGGTAAGAGCCAGAAACGAAGCCAACTGCTCTAAGCTTCACCTTCCAGACCTTCACTTGCGCACATGGTCTCCAGCACACTCTGAGATGAAACTTGCTGTCCTCTCTGGACACAAAATAACTATTCCCTCCTCCTGTCCGCATGTCTCATCCGCAGGTCAGGATCATTCCCTGAGCAGCTGTACCTCAGTGCTGGCTTCAAGGACCAAGCACACCCATCTCTTTGTAAGGCAAAGTCACTACCTGCTGGGGCAGGACGGACAGATGAGGCGGTGAAGCAGGTCCCCGAGGAATCTAACCACAGGGACCATGGGCCCTTTCTCCTCACTCACAGGGCATTCCTCCTCCAAGTCCAGAGAGAATTTACTTCACAAGAACAATTCTTTCTACTCAAGCACATGGTTCTCATAGCAAATTATTTTCTACCCTTCTCTCTCTTTTCCATCTCTAAAAAATTATTTGGAAAAGACTTCTTTCTGTTCAAAAGGAAGGAGGTTTATGACATTGCTTCTGACCGTAACTTTTAACACAATCTCTTTTCCTATTTACTGTCCATTGCCTTCTTGCAACAAGGTGTAGCCTGAATACCTTGCCTTTGGAAGAAAGGACATCTGAAGTAAATACAGAAACAGAAATGGAGGAACAGCTAATTCAGGGAGCAGCTGATGAAGAATGGAAGAAAAAGTGGGTTTCAAAAGTGTAGTGCTTCCAGGAAAAGAAAGACTTCTCTGTTTCTGGAAAAGATCAAAGATACAGGTATGTATAAAGTTGATTTGATGAGTTATGTTACTTGTATCTCAGAAGGTGATGAAAAAAGGCCATTTTAAAAAAAATCTAGGCTCAGTGGAGCTTGACTATTCAAAAGCAATACTGTTTAGTTTTTAGAAGAGAAAACAGAATTATTGGGTCATTGACAGTAAGGGCTGGGACTCTGCTTTGCTTTCCTCTGCCCCATGTTGAAAAAGCACATATGAAGTGGAAGTCCTAAATCCTCTTATTATCTCGACCCTAATTTACAAGGAATAGCAGTGTTTAGTCAAAGATCTCAGAAGATATTCCAACCTTTCTGACAGAAGAGTATTTATACAGGAGTTGACCTTGGCACAAATGATGCAGGAATGGTGAAGCTGGATTTAGTGAATCCTTAGCAAAAATTGCTATAGCACGTATTCCACAATGGAGGGTTGCAGCTGTGACATGGATTAAAAAAACATACTTCATTCAAAGCAACACTGTGTTTGCCCCTGATGATCTGCTGTCCCTGGTAACTCTGCTGCAGTTTGTATCACAACTGCACCCTTGCAAAGCCCATTTTACAACAGCTACATGCACTGTCAACAATTCTAGAGTTTTGTGCCTGTACAGGACATGGGGAATATAATCAAACCTTTGATTAACTAGAATTTCATTGGAAAAGGTCTTAAGCCATATCAGATGCCTCTAAAGGAAATAAAAAGGCCAATGTTATTTATCTTCATGTAAGTTATAAGTTTAGATCTCTAACTAGTTACAATAGGATTATTATTATATTATTATAGCATTATAATTATTAACAATAGTTAATATTATTAATACAATACTTGTATTACAATACTTGTAATACCATTAATAAAATTACTAAAAATAAAAATAGTAACTTCACAAGGCTCTATTAGGTATGGGATAGCTACAGCTCTGATGTCATTATGAAGATAGTACTGAAAAAATTCTTTCATTTTAATTTTCAAAGCAATGAAATTCTAAGCTTCTCTAGCTAGTCAAAGATTATATGACTCAGAACACAAGCAAATCACACAGACCTTTTATAATGTGTCCAAAATGGAACACTAATACACGACAAATACTATCCAGGAATTATTATAGTGTGCTTTAGGTAGCAATTTCTTATTTCTTGTACAGCAGTTAATAGTAAAATGCTTCTGAGCTTTTAAGTGAAATTGATTTAAGTGGATGGAAGGAGTTCTCACTTTGCAATGCTATTAATTTAGTTATCCAGTTTCTTTGAGGTGCTTTCCATAATCTGAAGAGCTAGAAATTGTATACTTAGGTAACGACTCTCTCTAAAATAAATGTATATATGAAAAATGAGTATCAGCATAAAATAAAACCAAATTGAATGGAAAAATCTTCAGAGCTATTAAACAGCATCCCCCCCGCACCCCCCCCCAAAAAAAAAAAAAAAAGAATTAATTTAACATTTACTTCCTAACTTTACTTCAAAAAAATAATTTTTTTGGGGAATATTAGGAAAAAATGTTTAAAATAATAACTTAAATCTTTCATCCACTTTCTAATATCTGCTGTACATATGCTTTCAGTTCTGTGTACTCCTAGACTCTGCACTTTTGAATAAGAATGGATAGCCCAGGGAAGTTCTGAAGATGTTTCTCACTCAAGTATCTGAAAGAATTATCAAGAACCATGAGAGTATTACTTAGTTCTTTCAAGGCATTTTCAGACAACTGTTGCAAACCAGGAGTGCTAAGAATTTACAAAAACATCAAGCCTGAACTGTACCCCACCTTTGAATTTTTTTAAGTGTATAACCACTCTTAAATCTTTATAATTAAAGGATATAATATGCCTACAAATTTCTTTTTTCCCAAGTGCAACACACAACTGAAACAACATAATTGGAATGTTACCAGTGGAATAATATAAAAAGATGATCTTGTGCCTCACACAACTCAAACTGATGTGTAAATAATAATTTTATCTTTAAATATGCAGCCTGCATGTTAAGTTCCTGAACCAGATTTTTGTTTTATGGTTTTCTTTCAATAAGCTTAATAGGAGTACCCTACATAGTTCACAAAATATTTTCAACATGTGCCCTTTATTAATGTTCCTGACTCAGAAATATTTTATGTATGTCATCACAGTCATCTCTTTCTTAGAACATATATATCTTTACTATGCTAACTTTACTATTAGCATGATCTATCAACAGATTCCTGCTGAAATTTAATACATTACACAAAGTTCCAAATCCTAAAGCTAGCCACTTCTTCACATGCTGAATGCAAAGTTATTTTGCTTAGTACATGACTGACTTACCGTAATTCACTTGAGGAAAGAGACCAACCAACCGAAATTCTTGACTAACAAAACTTGTGCAATTTCAGGAACTGAAAGGGATTGCACACATCTCAGCTTGGCATAGATTATGCCACTGACTCGCATGCTTCCCTTGTCCAACACAAGTCTCATAAAAGTTACCAAGATACCCCAAGAAGGGAATCTTAATTTAGTTTTACCTGCTTCATGTCCAGTGTTTTCAGCCCACCGAAATGCAAACTTTCTAGATCGTCCTTCTTATTCTTATGTGTTTTCCTATTTTCCTGTTCAGTGGATTTCATAAGAAGACATGAGATATTTGGGGACTGGACTTGCCATCAAAATAGTGGATTTTTGGCTCCTCAGTATCCTCGATGCTAACCTGTTTTCATTTTATATGACATGATTCACTTTCAAACCACACCAATGTCGATGAAAAAAAAAATAGAGGAGCTGTGTGTGAAATGTTTAGATAGGTTTAATTTTTCTGTTGTCTCTGCCAAATTTTTAAAACATAATGGAAAAATATGAAACACAAGTAAAGGAAAAGAGATGACCCATCACTCCGTGAACCAGAGAGATTTTGTTATGTGACATGATCATCATCACATGTGAGAGCTTTTATCCACAAGTATGAAATAGTTGTGTTATCCTACCACCTTGACAAATTCCATTTAGATTACATTTTCCTCAGCAACCAAAAAGAATAGTGTGTAAAAAAACCAACATAAAACCCACCTAAAAGTGTAAGGACCAGCTGCTTCTGTTTAAGCCCAACTGTTTCAGTATTGATGCAGCATAGCTAGGGCATGATGTCATCTGAAGGGCCAGCAGAATATACCCTGGTTGATCTTAAAAAAAATGTAGGGGGTCTAAGCCTCTCCCCTCTGAGTATGCATAATTCCCATCAGTGGGGAAGGGAGTTGCTCACATGCAGAAAAGAAGATAGAGTAGACTAAATGACCATAGTGGAAACAGAGGTGTATAAGTTCTACTAAAGAAAGAGACAACTGCTTTCTTAATATTTACTTGTTCTTGCTACAACATAGCAACAAGTTTTAAAAACTAAAAGAATAGTCTTCTTAAGCCTCCTGTTTGCTTTTACATGTCCCTGTGGGGATGGAAATCATTCTTTCATTCCAGTCGTTCCATTCTGTCTCTCTTCATTCATTCACCCAACCATGCATCTACCCCTTCCCCTCCTTCCCAGTTCTATGGTTTCATATGCATGCATGGAGATATTTGTTTATATATAGTTTACTATATATTTAATAGAAGCTTTTCTTGTTTTAAAAGTTGCAAGGAGAATAAAATAAATAAAATAAAAGCTGCATCCTATAAACAGAAGTACAACACATATGTTCAAAGGCATACAGAAAGAATAATTACATTTATTATCTAGCCAGTCACTTAAGAGGATGGCACAATATAAAATATTCTGAATGCCAAGCAACAATGAAAAAAAATCTTAAAGTGATAAAACTCTCACAATGTCATGGGAACACTATTGTCACTTGTCATTACTGCGCATCTCTCTATTTCTTCATAAAACCTAAACTGCCTATTCTTACATAATTCAACACATTTAATAATGTAGAAAATCAATTAATATTTACTGACCTGTCTCTGCTTCTCCGTGATGGGAACGCAGCATTACATCCAGCCACTGTGCAGACATGCATCTCTTTTAAATGAACATTTCTGTAGTGAAGCTTCACACTGTAGGAACTCTTGAAACTTTTCTTGCACACATAGCAGATCTTGGGATCTGGGCTGGAGCACATTTCACCTTCTGGGGAGAACTTCTGAGGGCTGCTGTAGTTGAATGTAGAAGCGAAACTTTCATGAAGGGCAGCCATACTGGCACTGCCTCCATTGTACAGTCCATATTGGCTCATGTAGAACATATCATATGTAGGGTCTGTATACTCTTCCTTCACCTTAATGACATCCTGGTTGGAAGCGTCATTGTGGTTTTCATCTGGTCTGTCATTGTGCATCAGAGATTTTTCACCAGGTTCATGCAGGCGATCATCACCTTCCATGGATTCCTCACACAATTTGGGCTCTGATGACTCTGACTCATTTTCATAGTCTCTCTCATGCTCCTGGTCTTCTGATGTCATGCTGTCTGCCCTTCTTATGTCTGGTCTGGAAATGCATCTGCTTCTGTCACTTTTGGAAAAGTCTTTCACAGACAGGCCTGGGCTCATCTCCTCCTGAGAATGACAGTGATTGTCATGACCAATGTCATTCACCATTGTGCTGCTGTCATTCACCTCTTCATCTTCATCATCAAACTCATCGGCAGTATCGATAACTTCCTTTTCAATTTTAACCGGCATGCTCGACTTCCTTGGCTTCTTCTTGGGGGCAAGGTCAGCATTAGGCTCTGGGGTGGGCATCAGCACTGAAGGTACTGATGATTCTGAAGGAGGAGGGGGATGCTGCTCCATGCCACTCACTGCTGGTATTATTGGACTGGTAGGGAGTGAGGTTGGAGGACTCACCATCTCTCCTGGAGTAAGTAAATTTCTGTAAAAAGGAGGAACAGGTTGGACAGTCTTTAAAGCTGGGAACACCAGCTGACTGGGAAGAGGGTTCTGTAGTACAGGATCTAGAGGGGGAGTGGTAAACCCCATTGGTGGACGCCCAGGGCTTGTTAAAGTTAGGTTGGATTTTGTACTTGCTATGACTGGAGTGGCGGCACCTGATGTAGCACGAATTAGATCCTTGTCGCGATTATTCCTTAGCATGGGCATGTGGAGGCGGGGATTTGGGTTAGCACTGTGGCGATTGCGGCTTCTGAGGGAACTGAAGACCATGTTGCAGCCCTCAATAGTGCACCGGTGCTTGATTTTCAGGTGAACAGCATTGTAGTGGATTTTAAGAGTACCTTTGTCATAGAAAGTTTTGCCACATGCATTGCAAAACACTCTTCCTTTCCTGGAGGCTGACCCCATTCTCCTCATTCTGTGAATGCGGAACGAGCTTTTAGTATGTTCTGGTTTTGATAAATCATTAACAGGCGTAGGTGTCTGAACAGGAGAAACACAGGCTGGCTCAGTTTTGGGCTCAACGTTTGTGATGCTGGTCAGAGCATTCCTGCTCGATGTTTGCTCATTCTTGAAAGGCGTAGGGGAGACTTCAGATTCACTGCTCTCATTATATTCATTTTGGGTTGTAAGGCTTGGTTCACGGAGCCTCATTGCTGGTTGTTCCAGGAGAAGGCCATTTGGAGGCAGCCCCAGCAGCGGAGCAGAGACTGGATTTATGTACTGGAATGGAAGGAGGAATGCAAGACTATTTGGGATGTTTTCAAAATGATGAATGCTGGAAGGGTTGCTATTCTCCAGGTGAGCAAGGAGACTTGGGCTCCTGGTGCGATTATTGCTTTCAATAAAAGTCCTTATATCTGAATCTGTCTTTGAAGATGGCACAGCCACAGCCTGCCCTTCTTTTTCTTGAATTGCCATCAGCTCCACGATGGATTTGGTTTCTCCAAATCTCAGGAACTGCTGAAGGGTAATGATCTCTTCTTCCCTAGACATAATGGCCCAGCGGTCCAGCACCTTGCCTGCAGCATCCTAGAGGCCACATCAAACGAAAAACAAAGAAAAACACAAAGAAAAATTTTATTGATTCTGCATAATTATTGAATTCAATAGAAGGTGATCTATTGCCTGAACATGAAACATTAAGCTCAAAAACCAACATGCAAACAGCATTAATAGAACTTGACCAACAAATGAAAACTTCCCAACCATGCAAATATAGTAATTAGAATCACAGTCAGAGAAACAGATTGAGTTTAATAATGTCAGAGCAAGTGAAATGTAGACACGTGGCTCCATGATCTAAAATGCTTTCAATACTGTTATTTTAACAACAGTGATCTATGTACAATCCTACTGTTTAGCATACATTAGCATAAAACATGAACTGTTGCTGTGCACTCCATTATAAAATACAGAAACTTGTACCTTAATCGCTATTAAATGACAACAGCATAAGAACAAGCTAAATAAATACATTTGATAGATTTGCATCTTAAACAGAAACAGACATAAGACTGAAGTCACTCATGGGCCATCTCACAAGAAATTTTGATGCAAGGCAAAAAGTCTTAGAAAGAGCACATAATACTTGTACCTTACTCCTTTTAAAAATTTTTTTTCCCCCATGACTGCAATACTGAAAAACTTATTCATTATAAACTTGCATCAAAAGGTAGAAATTGGGGCACCAGTTTTAAGCATATCTTGACTGTTACTGGTAATTGATTGTAAGTTTTCAGTCTTGGTACAGTTTAGACTTATGAGATGACTCCTTTGCAGCCTTGCTATAAATTACATTTAAAAATATGTAAAAAGTAAGCATCTGATGGATGTAGATAGCATAAATGTGTAAAAATGTTGTCTCTTAACACTGCCTTCTAATAGCAAGGGAAAAATCCAGAGAGAATACACATCAGTAATCACTAGCCTATCTGTTGTTAAATATACATTAAAAAGCATTTCACACTTTCATTTTTGCTAGTAAGCATGAGATTTGCCTGAAGGTAGGACTTAAAAATTCTGCAATGTAATGTCAGGCAATCCATTCCAGCATGTATTGATAAAAACATATTAAAACACTTATATAATGAATGCATCATTTTATTGGCATCTTTCCTTTTGGGCAAATGCAGGACATAACATCAGCACAGTAACTATAACCAACAAGCACTATTGCAGGCCATCAAACAAGAATTATTCCAATGCTTCCTCATGCATTAAACAGTTTGAAAGCCTTGCAAGATACTCCACCGCACTGTCTCTGATGTTTTAAAATCTTGAATCTCAGCTTCAGAACCTTATCCGAACAGTTTGAACTACACACTAAACCACTAGCTTGAGTTTGATTATGAAGCCTCCAAGTACCTTTTTTTTCCCTTTTCTTTCAGGTCTTTATTTATTTATTTATTTCTGTGATTACCTTCAGTCTTCAGAGGATTGATTCTTCTCTCAGCTCACATTTCCTATAGTAGTGGAAAATGTAATTCATCCCAAATAGTAAAGCGTATCTTTATTTGATTACAGCTGGTTTTATTATTTTCATTCTGATCTGCGTCACCTCTCTGAATACAAAGTTAGTAATGAAGGTCAATATCATGTATGTTTCAGTATCTTAGATACAACTGGAAAACCTTCAGAAAGGCTCCATTCACAATCAAACCTTACAAGACTATGAAACCCTCAACAGCAATTTATTACAGAAAACCTTACCCAGCTGACCCAGATGGAAAGCCCCAGAAACCATCTCCATGCAGGAAATCTTCAGCATGTATTTACACAGTGATGGAGGAAACACCATGATGCAGATGCTGGTCCTGGCTTTCAGCATGAGTCAGGAAATCTCCCCACCTTAGAACACCTTTAAGCACTGAGGACATCTCTAATTCCTAAGCTGTCCCACTTCTACCAGTCTAATGGAGCAGTATTTTACAAGCAGTCAGTGCTATCTAGTAGAAATTATCCAGAACATCGAAAAAATCCCACCCAACAACAAAACAAAAAGTGAAACAAAACCAAAACCAAAATGGAGAGAGGGGAGCGAGAAAAAACCCACTACACCATGAACAAGCAATTAAAGGACAGGCTTATATTTTACAGCAGTAAGATTATATTTTTTTTCCCCATTCAACTAACTTGGGCTACTTTCCCCATGAATGTGACCTAAAGCTTCTTACATGTACTTCTCCCACAGCTTCCAGCCCGCCATAACAGTTCTACATTTGAGACTGCGTTTGGTTCTATGTTCTACGGCAAAACCAGACTCAGTTGAGATTTTGGTCTCCAGGTCTTCACTGTCACCTCTGACCCAACTAATACGCACAGATTTCTAATCCCAAACCACAAGTATTAAAATTCCTTCTAACTGTAACTTGCACTGTTTGAAGACAGAAATAACATAGTCTAATTTACACTGCTTGCACGTATTGAATTAGGATTCCTGTCTGCCGTCAGCTGCAGGCTGCTTTGTAATGGATTACTGGTAGCAATTTGTTTTGTTTTTGCTTTAATTTGTAAATCACTCACAGGCTTATGTAACAGACGGATGCTTTTACAGAAACAGATATTTAAGTAAATAAAAATTACACACAGCCAGCATGACAGTAACTCATGAGAATAGTAGGTTCAGATTCTGTAACAGACTCCCACATGTAAGTGGAAGGTGGTATCACACTGTCCCTCGCCTGACAGCAGCACACCCAGCATCCTGTGTGAGCAGAACAGGAAGACATCGTCTCAATGAGGGGGCTCCCAGTATGTTTTTTGAGAGTTATTCCGTAGATCAACTCAGAGAAGCTGGCAGCTGGCTACATAAGCCACCTCTCCATGATTTTGTTTCATTTATTTTAAGAATTTGCAATGAGGAGGGCCAGACCTTCAGCAGCTGCTAAGACCCACTGATCAGAGAAACTGGCAGTCAAACGTGTGACTGTCACAGGGTTACCCTTGCTGTCACAGAAACAGCAGGGGATCAGAAAGCTGCTCTTAAATGATCCTTCCTTATTCCTACTAGTTATATCATGCTGTTTCTTGTTAATTTTCAGCAAGAAGTTGTTTGGCTTTTTCCCCCAGCAAAAGTAAAGAAAAGTTGCACAGGTGCCTGTATTTCCTAGAAAACACACTACTTATCGATACGGTTTAGCATATGCTTCAGTATTGACACAGTGATCGCTTTCCATAAATCACTGTAAGTATGTACTATGCAAAAAATAGATAAAGAGCGAATAGGAATGTCATCTTTTGATAAAACTTAAAATTAACAACAACAACAAAAAAATCATCTAACCATTATCCCCTTTGAATTGAGCTATAGCTAGCTAGGGATCTCTTTGTGTATGGTAATACTTGATTAGAGGTTCAATCCTTTCTTACATGGAATCGATTTCTTGTTTCTTACAATCTCTCATGCTAAATTTTCTCCCCAAAGCCATTAAATCATATTCACATTTAAATATTTCATGACAAAAGGTTCCAATTTGTATTACTTTTTTCAGCTCACAGCTGACTAAGGCAAGCCTCCTGTGACAATGTGTACAAGGAAGTCAGTGAGTATAGAGATAAAACTGCACGATTACAGCTCTAAGGCAGGCAGCAGACAAGTAAGACCAGCCTGTACAGCATATAGTGATGCCCCTCCTTCTCTCTCCATACAGCCTTGTTGTTATTTTTATTTCGTTTTATATGTGTGGGTAGCTCTCTCACAATTTCAGATGAAGAAAATCTTTTAATCTCTAAATCATATTAAATTAACCTCCAAGGATACAAGACATAAACGTGAATCTTCTTCTAAATCTAAACAGACACCTGACTGTTGTTTGTGTAGGTACGGATTCACATACACACACTACATTAGATCTATAAAGTAATGCCACAGTCAGTCACCCTGAACCTGCCTCCTCATTTTTGCTGACCATATATTAGGAAGAGATGTATCAGGACATGTTAGAGTACATCTTGTCTTAAGCTTCTGGGTCACATAGAACAAGTGATGGGTGTCAAGGTGATTGTCTTGGATAATACAAACAGGCTATAACAGAATATGGACACAAGGATCACTCTAATTTTTAGGAGCTTAATAGGAGAGGATTGTGAAGATGAGTCTGCGTTTCCTGAGGGCCTTTAGGCTTTATCTGTTTCAAGCTTTCAATTCAGCTTTAAAACCTGTCAGTTTTTAAAAAAAGCCTATTTAGAAAATAATAAACACAAACACATACTATAAACATACACCATAAACCTTGAAATTTTGTTATGAAAGCAGTTGTTTTAAACACTCTGCATGAGAAGCTCCACTGACTCCCATGTCTGCATTACCTACAGTAATTTTACATGACTGCACTCACACAGACATATGTATGTACACATGTACATACACACACATTTTTTGCAGTTCTATTTTTATCTTACTAATTAACTTCTTGGCCTAAGTAAAATGTATATATACACCTGCCTGAATACATAGTGAGAGATGATTATGCAAGAGTTGAGATTATTAGAAAGGTTAAAAAATTAGAAAGGTTAAAATTGCTTCTTAAACAAGTTTTATGTTCTGACAAGTACTCAAGGATTATTTTCAGGCACTGTTGTGATAACTTCTGAGAACCACTCAAAGTTATATAGAAAAACACATTGCTAGGCTTCATATTTGAGCAACTTTGCATATGCACCATAAACTGCTGCTTTTGATGCTTATCAGCTAAGTATCCATGTTACAAAATACTACACAGATACATGTTTGATTAAATAATTAAGCAAGCCTAGCATTTATCACAAATCTTTCTTCTATAAGCCCTTCTTAAAGAGCTATATATTTTCTAGTTAATCTCAAAGAAACATTTTGAGTGCAGCTGTAAGAGTTGAAAAGCAGATGGAAAGATATTCATTTGGTCATACTGTAATTGCAGAGGATGGTTTTAATTAGTGTGTAGACAGAAAAAAAAATCAACATTTGTTTCTAATAAAGAAAAGCCTACATAATTTCCATGATTTAGGGTTTGTTGCTTTTGTTTGGCTGAATTTCCCAGGAACATCTCTTTGCTTCTCAATTAGATTTCAAACCGTTACACCATGGGTAGTCCTACTACTCCTGGGGTAAAAGTTACCAAAATTGTGCAGCAGCATACCAACCTACATTAGTACAGATGGGGCAATGTGCAATACCTCTTGCTCATTTTGGCTAACTTCCACCGACCTCAGTAGGACAGATGTAAGCCATATATATAATTCCACAGAAACGTACATTCACCCATACAATCACACACTCATTTTCCTGTTAGGTGTTTTTTTCCATGCTGAGCCTAACTCACCTTTGCTCCTGTAAACATGAAGAAAAGGTGTGCGTACTTGCTCACCGTGATTCTACATGTGCAACTGATACAAGATTTAACACAACCAGCCTGCAAAGAGCCATGGTTAAAATTTTTTCCCTCATCTGTCACTTCTCATCCACCTTCTACCATCCCCACTTCACCAACGGAAACCATATGAACAAACTCATGTCTAAGTGTTGGCAGTCCTTTCCTTGAGGAAACAACAGAAAAAATACAGTGCAGCACTACAGAGTTCTCAGTCAATAATAGAAATCTTTATCTTTTGGCTTCACTGCAGCCTCAACTCTGCTAGAAAAATCAAAAATGACAGACATTCTTAGCTTTTGAAACCCTCTTTCTCTTACCTCTTGGACTTGTTTTCTTTGCCACCCCAAAGACACGGGGTGTGCATGAAGATACCAGCACGTTGCAGTGAGGGAAAAGAAGGTGGCTGTCTTTCCCCAAAGTGTCACGGAGAATGACACTGGCAGCATATATTCAAAAGAAGAGTAACATGAAGGAGATCTTAAGTACTTACAAGCATGCTCATATTTCCTTTTGCCGCCAGGTTTGTAATGTTGCTCCTTGGCCTCCTTACGCGCTCTGCAGCAAAAAGCTTTGTGTTTTGACTGGAAGGAGTCCCAAAAACCTTTGCAAACTTTACTAACTGATATTGTAGACACTGGGTCAAATCTGGGTGCTCTATAGATCCAGAATAATTGCACTTTAAATCCAGGGTAATTCCACTGACCATGCTGGAATGTAACTTTGACATAACTTAGCCCTGAAACAGGATGTGGAGCCAAACCTGTCTGAATACGTATTGGAGGCATATCACCATGGTGGAGCACAGTGGCTGTGAGCACAGCAGCACAGGAGCAATGCTCAATGGTTTCAGAGTGAAAGTGGAGAACACCATGTCCTGTTGAAACTGCAGATGGAACTTAAGGAGGTGGAATGCAATAACCACAGCTGAAACCTAGCCAGGACACAGCCGTTAACCACCCACACTCTTGCTAAATGGCCTACGGGGTCTTTACTGACCAAAAGTATGCAAGTCCTCTGTTTTATATCTCATCTCAAAGCTATATGCTAGCAGCACAGACCTCTTGCACAAGGAACCTGCTGGAGCGCTGGTTCTGGACTAATTTGCAGGGAGTGGTATGAAAATACTGGATTCCCAACATATGACTCCTTTCGTGGTCTGAACTTTCCCATAGGGCACCCCAACTGCAGAATGCCTTTTCATTTTTCAGGTTCACCAACCTTAAAATACATTCAAAAGCATTGCCCTAAAAGATGAAGACACTTTGTCATATGTCAACTATAAAGCATCCATGTAAACTGGGGGTAGGGCAGAGAGTCTCTTACCGTTCTGAGAGAAGAAACATTAATTCAAACTCTTTTCTGCTCTTCATGAACGTGTATTCACCTCTGAAACTCCAGTAAAACTATTAGGATGCAATGGCACTAGTTTTAAGTGCTGCTTCTGATTTTTAAAACATATTGTTTGACTTTTGATAAAATATTCACTTTGTTATGGAATGCTCTTGATTATGGACCAGATAAGAATGTATAATTCACAAGATGATGACTTTTTTTTTTTTTTTTTCCTTTCTCTGATTAACACTGTGTCCTGGTTTCAGCTGGGACACATCACATAGAGCATTTTTATTTTTAAAACTATGATAGATCACTGTGGGGTTACAACATATTTAATCACAGCAGCTAGCGCTTCATTTAATCATAGCAACTACATCAAGCCTCTTTTCAATTGGGTGCCTGACAAGTTTTTTTTCCACAGCAAATTTCTGTCCACACTTGGAAGAAAAGAATCTAAGCACAGCCAGAGCCTGATACTCTTCTTGCATTTACTAGTTTCATAGTGGCATAACTCCTATGACGTCAACAAAATTTGTTTTAATTTACAATTGCCATGTTGGTGACAACTATTAAATGGCAAAATTTGTTACTAAATGATAACGGTGCAACTCCTGTTAGCATGGATACACATTGATTCATTAGCTTTAAGAAGATCCAAAGCCATCTTTCAGCAGTTGTCATAATCCCATTATTTGACATTTATTTTGAAACACCAGTGCCACCTCCCAAGTATTTTGCTCCTCTCCCTCCAAGAGCTGCACAAATTTTAAAATGCAAACATTTATTCCCTTCACCATCAGTTCCGGTTGAGACTTTCAAAAAATTTCTAAAGACTTTCCTAGATGAGGAGCTATGTGAGGTGATCAGATGCTTTATGGCATCTGCTCACAAAAACATTTTTAAATGCGCTCTAAAGGTGAGGCATTTTTTTCTCACACTCAGCAAATGGTAGAATATAAAGATTTTATAGACATTGGATATTCAAGTTCCTTAAACAGCTTTGAGATCCACAACCTCAAAGTTCCTCCAAAAATAGAGGAATATCTTGATGATTTGCTTCTCTACCACCTTTGACAGTGGAAAATTCATTGAAATGTCTCTGAAGAAGCTTTGCCACTAACTTGTGACAAGTAATAGAGTGTTTGCCCTTAGGCTCCTAGAGGCAATCAAACCACCAAGCACATGGTGTATGAAGGCAAAAATTTTAGACTGTATGAGGTGTCATGGGGACTTTTCAGGATAGGGGGTAAACAGAGACACAAACATAGCAAATCACTGCAATAATCCTAGCTATAAATTAACTTTACAACACAATTTTGTATGTAAGTGGGTAGGAAGTACCCAGCATGCATATAACCATAGCAATGGCTGATTTTCATACTTGCCTTCACCAATTTTTGCATATATAGTTGCCCATTTTGGTATGACCTTCAAGAAAATTTGCCTTGATACTATCAGTCCCTGAAATCACTTGTGGTTTTACTGTTTGGGGCAGTGCTGCATAACTGACTGAGAAGTAAAATCATGTTTTCTGTGCTCTGGCAGTCCTTCAGTAAATTTAGTAAGCTACTTAAACTGAGCCTCAGTTTCACCAACACGGAAAGAATGGCGCATTTTTATGAGAAACAGGAAACATTCAGAAAGAGTACTGATGAGGTATTGTATTTGTAATACATGCAGCTGTAAGACACACCCAGGCTCTCTTCAGCCAAGACCTTCCCCAATACACAATGTGATATTACAAACAAATCATGCCTGACATCCTTGCTCTATCTAACATGGACCGCAGCAAAAACAGGGCAAGACATCTAACAGTCAAGTCAAATCAGATTATCAGATTGTCCTTTTCTCACTTTAAACTGACTAAAGCCATAACCCTAACTGGAAAACGTAAGCAAGAAAAGCTGAGTATTCCTTGGCTTGTAAGTAAAACTTCCAAAGAAGTCAGGAAGGAATGTGCCTAACCAGGGGCATTGTAAGAAATTGAGAAGCTGCCCAAGGACAAAAACACTGGATTAGAAGTGCCAATAACTTATATTCATAAACTGAATTTCATTACATGCTTCGTTTTCTGACTGAACTGAAATTGTGCCTCAATAAGGGGATTCAGCTGTGCTATACGCTGGGTATATGAATGGCAGCAGAACCAGGAGATTTCTATCTTTAGGATTCATTAGGGGACTATGCATTATTACTTGCAATATATACAACACAGTCTTAATGCGGCCTTTTTCCTTTGATTATTTACCTAAACAACGTACACCAAAAAAACCCAGAGGTGTGTCATAGGTGGCAACGTGATGCAAAAGGGAGACAGCAGGGTGCAGAAGTGACACTAAAAAGGCAAAGGTCACTGAAATATAAAAATGCTACGGTTCATGAAGTGAGCTATCTATCTGCAAATATTAGAGGCACTGAAATGCAAAAGAAAGTGGGGGAAATTATATTACAGTGTACAAAGTAATAATAACTGTGCCTGCATGTCTTAATACCCTCTTGTCCCAGCAGTCCTGACTTTCTAGGCAGCCCACTTCTCCACATTAACAGTAGTCATTTGGAGAGCAGCAAACGTGCCATTAGAAGCACTTTTACAAGTGTATATTCATCCACCAATTAGCTTAATGTGGCCGCTTTCTGCATATTTTCTATCCAGGCTTGCACAAATCTTATTAATATTTCCCCCTAGCGCTTTGACAGATTACCTTGTCATTATGCATCCTGGAGCCTTTTAAACAATATGGGTAAACTACTGTTTGCGAGGTTAATGACAATTATCCCCTAATTACTGCATAAGTCACTCAGTCCACTTTATCTCATAGGCAGGGTTCTGCTCTGTGTATCTGCCATTGTGTCACTGTAAATGAATCTTGTATAGCTATGTTTATCTGTCGTTGCCTTGTAAATTACACTGACAGAAGAATGAACAAATTACTGTGTGTCATCACTTAAATACAGCTTCTGATAAAAACCCAGTCCCACAAGCACAGCACTTGAATTTTAGCCTGATCACAATTAGTAAACACACATTGAATGTTTTAGGAGATATATTTAGAGTGGATGGGACACTGTGTGGTGGAAGAAGGCTCTGAAGCGGTAAGCCTAAGGGCGGTAAAGCAGAAGAAATACAGAAAGCTACAGTAGGAGTAATTCCATGGTCACCTCCTGAGAACTCTTCTGCTAATTTAACAGCTGATAGATGAGTCACTGATATTGTCCAAAGGATCTCATATTCAGGACTGTGCCAAATTCCACATTTTCTATTGTTTCTGACCACAGCCACGAAGGTTTTGGTTTGGGGTTTTTTGTTTTGTTTTGTTTTTTCTTTTTTCTTTTTTTTCTTTTTTCTTTTTTCTTTTTTCCCTGAGAAATCCAAACACAAGTCGGAACAGAAACAGCACCCATAAAACCACAGGCAATGCTAATTTAATGGATGCATTTCAGAACAATATCAAAGAAGACTAATAATTTGGACAGTGACTACCCTGAGAAGTCCTAGCAACTCTAACAGGACTGCTCAGCGAGCAAGCCAGAGCAGAATGTGGCAGGCAGCACCTAAGTCAATGTATTGATTAAAAAACAAATGAAAAATTAAATTAGCACATGGCCTACTCTTTCACACTGCCTGCACTTTGAGTCATCTCCTTGGTGCAATTAGTGTCCAACAGAGTTCAACTCACCCTCTATGGACTGAGGTAGTTCCACCTCAGGAGAGGAAATCAGAATTGGCAAATACCATCTTCCTGGTATATTTTATGTTTTGAAGCGATTTCAAGCCACATTTAGGAGTCCTGTACTGGTAGGACATCACCGAGACCAGAGATGTCCTGCTTTGAGAAAGAAAGTTGACTTGTTATTGACCTTGATTCCTTCTTTCCCCAAAGCAGCTCAATGACTTCAGTGAGAAGCACATACATAGTGCTCAGAGGCAAAACAAGTCTATGGTGAAGAACATTAAACCAACAGCTGCATTTTAAATAATGCTTCTTCCTCTGTTGGTCTTGGAGAGGTAACTGACTGATAGCCTCAGGAACCACAGTCCTTTGCAAACAGTAGAAGGCAGTGCATTTCCACTCCATCCTGGAAAGGTCCCTTCTGGAGTCAGAGGAGGCCTTTTAATATTGGTTTTGTATTGTCGGCAATCACATTAATTGCAAAGAGCTAGTAACGAGTTTACTTCTTGTTGTGACTCAGGATACAAATTTAATTTTCTCAAGCTCGTTGCAGTCACAGCATGTGAACTTCTCTCACCACTGGCTTAAGCAGAAACTGAATCCTCTCACTCTCCCTCAGACCTGACATAAAACTCTTAGAACAATGATATTTCCCTGCTTGCCAGGCAAATGGATGATTCGCGGAGTAAGATGCTCTTTTAGGTACTTAGATGAAACTGCTTGCAGGAAAACCAATGTATAACAATGGGTATGTCAGTCGTGCATCCTGCAATGAGGTTACACAGTAATGCATTTTATCAGCTTTGGGGACACACTTTATACACATATATATGATACAGTCACAAATTATATATGCTTTGATATGATAATGTGGCATATTTGCATATTTAAAATGTTTTTGATTTTGCCTCATACTTTACACCTCTTGTTAGGCAAACATTCCCATTGTATACACATCCTAAAACATCTTCAGCAACAGCTTCTGACCAGTGCAGTAAAAAAACTTAAGTGAGAAGGACAACATGCAAATTGGAGCAGAATTATGACTCCTGAGGGTACCAGTATAAGACTGTTTAAGCTGCTGAAGAAAGAAATGTCAAAAAATGTCGGAATTCTCCAAGACCTGGTGATTATTTACTGCAATTCATCAGGTTATACCAACACTGAAAAACTTTTTATCATAGTGAAGTGTACATTTATTTCGTTGAATTATAATAGTGTCATATCCAGAAAGAATGGACAGACTGAGATACAATAAAATAACTGACATTAATGAAATATACAGTGGTTTGAATAGAACATGGATAAGGACAGCACCTCTGACAATGCTCTCAGTATAAGCTGGAAAAAAAAGCTGTAGTGAAATAGAAAGAAAATATAACAGCCATCACTGCCAGGGATAACTGAAAAGACTGATCAATTTTGAGTAAGCACTACCTCAAGGGTTTTGGTCCCACTTGAATTGATCTTTGTGTCTGTCCTCTGTTCAGTCAATGCAACATCCAGCAGGGTATCCACTGCAGAAATAAATGGAAGTGATGCAGTAACCCTCCACCCTCCCTCTGAGAATGTTATTTTCTCTCAAAGCCACAGGAAAAGTAAAACCAATGTGGCTGATGGTAAAGCGCTAGGCAACAGAAAGTTAAAAATGTTTAAGGACACAGAACACTGTTATTGTCATAAACAATATTATTTGATAAAATGCATTTCTAAATTATTAATATTTCTCTTTGAATTTGGAGGTTCTTTGGCCTCTGACCCTTCCTAATAGCAAAGAAAATCTGCAAGACAGAGACAAGTGTTACACACTCATAAAAGGTAACTATGCAGTCCCACCAAACGAAGGTAAGGATTAATACCTGTTTTCTGCGCAGGCAAGCGTGGGCCCTAAATGCAGCATTAACCTTTAAGGGCAGGGAAACAATGCTGGCTGCTTCTGGGCAAAACTGTGAGACTGGTTTAACTGAACAACTTTTACAAAACCCCTGGCAATTAGACAACAGCTAAGAAAACAGATAGGAGAAACTTAGTTATTCATGCCAGTTAGACTCTTAAAAAAATTCCATAAACTCTGTAATTTTTGCTTTCATGCATTTTGTGTTTCATCAGCTTTCTTTGAACAATCCCTAGAGATAATTGTGTTACTTGCAGAGAACTCTATTCATAAAGGAATATTATTTACACAGGTATGATTCAGCTTTGCTTGAGATCTTTTACACTTAAGTGAAAGATACCTTTGATCAAAAACTCATTCAAAAAACTAAGTGATACCTCATATGGACATAGATCAGCAGGTGGTAAAGGTTAAGGTAAGCAAGAAAACACGATAAAATTTAAAATGAACACGGTGTAAACAAGACAGCCCAGTCACAACATCACTTACAAAAGGAATTTCTGAAGAGGAATGCAAACATTTAGAACTATACTAACAACATTGGTTTTGTGTATCCGTTAGCCATCATTTCCAGAGAATTTCACACACTTTGGAGCTTTAGCTACCATTTTCAGCTCTCAACAACAGTACAGGAAGAACAAAACCACATTTTTCATGAGCAATTCATGCTGAGGAGGACACTGGCAGATATTATACATAACCAGAGCATAAACAGGGCAGAAGAACAGGCAAGAAAATGCTAAATGCTGGGAGATTAACAAGCACCATTTGCTCGCCTAACCCTCTACTGAGGCAAAACTCCCTATTTCCAAACATAATGGAAAACTGGCTTGAGTAAACTCTCCAAAGTTGAGCCATGATGAGGCCTGTGCCACCCCTCTTATTTTCCAGTCAAATGGTCTGGTATGGTATGGTGGACATGAGCATATGCTGGTTCATGTGCAAAAAATCTTTATTATTTTTGGTCTGTTTGTTTGCAGCTCCAGAGTTACTATTTGAACTGCAGGTGCAAATGACTTAAGCACTTGCAAATTCAAACTGATCAATCAAACTATAGCTATATTTTTAGGGTTTAAAGAAAGACCTCAAGGATCAAAGAGAAATCTCATAAACTACAAACTTTTGCCACCTTAAAAGAAAACCAAGCTTTTTGCATTTTTAATGACTTTTCATATTGTAATCTCAGAGAAAGAGGTGGAGGTGGACTCCACGAGGAAACTGAGGCTTTAATCCTAGACTCACTAGTCACTTCTTGCATATTCTGGACAAATCACGGTCCTTCCATGTCTCAGATCCTTGTCTTTAAAATGGCCATAGACAACATTTCCCCTTACTTCATGATGGCGTTGCAATGAAAAATGTGCCACAGACTTTGAAAGGTTGAAGTCAGTGGAGCCCTATGTATATGTAACACCATTAAACAGTTTATTGTGAATCTGATCTGCCTTTATGAACATTCAAACAACTGTCTTGCAGTAAGGTTTTGAATGAACTGAGCTACCAAAGAATTGAAAAGACAAACTTAGAAAGAGCCTACCTAAAGAGCTGCAGTAACATTCGCACTCCTTTTTCCAGTAGAGGACAGTGGGACATGGCCAGAATAATTCACTTCTACGCTATTTGTACACATAGGCTGCGATCAGTCAATGAACACCTTTTCTAGATCATCCTCTCAGAGATGAACACTACGTTCTTTCATTCATGCTTATTATGTTCAGAGCTTCCCAAGTGAAATAATTCTCAAATAAAAATACCAATCCCACTTCCCCAAATGGACACCAATAAACTGTCATTAGTTTACTTGTAGCGCAGCAAACTCTGAAGGAAATAACAGTGCTCATACTTACAAGTTTCTTTTGATAACTTTACAAGCCGCCCCAGGGGACAGACAGACTCTGTCTTAATACAGAAGAGACTCCCCTGCATTCAAATATTTGTGGCAAAGTAAATAAAATGAATTATTTTCATAAAAAGAGAGCAGTAAGAATAGCTTGGCAAAATGCAAGCAAAAAGTAACTTTTAATGTCTTTGGCACACCTCCAGCTCTTAGAAATGGCATCCAAAGTTGGTCCAAGAGTGGCTGATGAAGCAGGCTTAGAGCTGCTTTTCAACTTTCCCTTTTTAATAATAAAAAATCAATATATGGAGGATTACAAGCCTCTTGGTTTTGATTTTGTACATCAAAAACAAAAGATGACAATGTTATGGTGGTGTATGAAGCTCCTCAGGCCCCAGCCATGATGATGCAAGTATTTTATACCGTATTTATTTATTGCAGTCTACTGACAAGCTGAAATAAATTATTAAAAAAAAATGAATATCTATATATGTATCTTACATGGAAACACAATCCTGAATATGCATTCTAAAACCCAGAAATTTAACAGATTACACTTCAGACCCTAAATTAATCATAGATATCTACTTCAAAATAGAACAAGGAATAGTCTGGGTAGCAATTTGCATACAAATGCAAATGCTCGTATGGGGCCAAATGCCCTGTGAATTACACTATGGAGTGAAGGGAAGGTATCATGGTGTACAAAAGAAAGAAACAAGCTAATCTCTTAGCAATTACAGACTCTCTCAGCTGTTCCTCAGTGATGGCAATGTCTGAAATGGAACTGTTTAAATGGTTTTGTGAAGGAAGCGAAGGACTCTTTTTTCACTGTTCACAGACAGACCAACTGAGCTTGGATCAATTGCGGTAATAACACAGAAAATCTTGTACAGGCAGAAGGCCATAATCGTGCAATCTTGAAACAGGCAAATGGGAACTGAAGACTGCAAGCCAATGTCAATTTTGCCCACATAGGACAGTGGCCCAGACCTCTAGAGGGACCTGTAAAACTCGCAGTAACTGGAGTTATCATTTATGAGTTATTTAAAACATACCTGTAAGTCTTGCAGTCCTCTTAGTAAGAAATGATTGCTGCCAAGTCATTAGAACTGCAACATTAGTGTTCTTATGTGATCAACTCCTGGATTGTTTTCTAAATTTTTTCATAAGAGAACTACAGAGTAATGAATTCAATTTGGTGGAGCAAGGTTACCTACAACACGGCGCTGTATCCACACGAGCTTGTAGGAGGGGACCACACCTTCTAAAATCCATCAATCAGATCAAATTACTAGGCAGGATTCAGCATAGGAACATCACAGCAGTATAAGAATGTTTAAACAATTATATTGTGGTACACATACAGCAGCAAGGACAGAGCAAACAGCAGCAGCAGGTCAGAACACACAGTAATGCAGTGGCTTACACCTGCATTTTAACTGATCCGATGGAGTGAAAAACATTGAAGTTACACTCACGCAAAGGCGGCACTATAGGTACTACATGACTTATGAACAACCTTTGACACAAGATGTTGTAAAATTAGGTTAAAGCCAGGCTTTGCTCTTCCTTAAGTGCAGTTTTAGGAGGGAAAATATCACAGGGAGATGAAGAATGAAGCTGCGTTTTCACAGCAGCATGACAGGTGAGGTTTGGAAAGAAGCAGTAAAAACTATGTGTGAGAGTTAGGAGAGAAGATAAAGCAATAGACTACTCCCTCTGCAACCATTCACCCACCTCTTTTTCCTATTTTTCAACCAGAGCGGTGAGAGCTGTGGCTGAAGAACACCCACGTATAGTACAACCATCCGTAAGCGAGCACTGGCTGGGCCGATGCCAGAACAGTAAAAGTAGCATTCGCTTAGTATTTTTTAAGCACTTTGTATTGTACAGAGCCCGCTAAGGAAGATTGATTTCCATAAAGACCCATTTCCATCTCAGGGTACTGATGATGCCATAAACCACAAGAGTTTCTCTGCTCAAACCCTGCAGTGGAATTTCAGACTCACCACAAGAAGTCCATGTATTAGCCAGGGCTCGAGGAATACAGGCATGTACTGCAAGGCAAAGTGTTAGGCCAGCCTCAGGATCGAAGGGCAATAAACCAAGACAACAGCGTCCAGCTTTAAAATAATTATGCACGCATGCACACGCACACACACACATTTCATGCATTTTGTCTACATTTCCTAGAGAACTCTACCTTATTTAAAGTTCTCTGATCATCACTCCCCTACTGCCCAGGTAAAAGCTCTCTAGTCAAAGACAGTGAGTCAGAATTCCCTGAAAGAATGATAAAAAAAGTTTCTTGGTCTTAATATCTCTGTTCTGGTGTTTTTTTGTGGGATATACAATGGGTTCTTACAGTGCTCTTCTGTCACTTCATGTTTCTGGCTTGGATTTTGCATTCTGTGTGCCTTGACTGCTATTATACTTAAGCTGGAGTAAAAAAACCATTCTCCTCTCATGTGCTATGCAGGACTTTCAAACAAGTTGAAACTAATAGATTCTAATAAGAATCTACTAAGAAACTTATAAGAAAGAAAGGGCGATGGGATAAGTCATGTTAATGATAAAACTTAGAGAAAATGTAAGAGTCACAAAGCACTTCATGTATTTTAAAATTATTTAGTGTCTGTATGATGTTGTCATCAGGAGAACTAATCTCATTTGGAGTCTGACCATGACGCTTAACTACACTTAAAATGACACCATAGCTGAAGAACTTGCACTCTAATGACTACTTCCACTACACCCAATCAACATATATAAGCTGTTGTTTTAGTTTTGAAAATATACTCTTCAAAGCCTATGATGAAGCCTCAGTGACACGGAGCTCACAGAAGTACGTAAGTGTCCCCTGAACCTCAGGTGTAGCTGCTCGTCAGGAATGTAGATGCTGGTGACATCTGCCTCAGCAGGGACTGAGCGCTCCACTGATTCAATAAGGTTACACAAGTGCAACAGGCGTTGATGTCAGTTACATGGTTTTACATACCTACCATGTCAGTGGTTCCCAGCCTCCCGGGGAATTTATTCAGATGTAAGTGTATTCAGCCTGTAACAATGTCTTCCACCTGCCAGAGAGCTAGAAATATTCTCACCTTTTATGAATCTACAGTGCATGACTGCTGCTGTTTTACATGTTGGGAGGGGGAGGGGGAGGAGTTGAGAGAGAGCGAGCAGAGGAGAGGAGGGAGACGGGGAAAGAAAAAGGGAGGGGGAAAGGAGGTGAGAGGAGACAGAGAAGAAGAGGGAGAATGAAACGGAGAGAAAGAGAGAGAGAGGGAGGGGCCACTTTTCTAGATTTCTGTTTCACCCCCATTTTATAAATTTCCCTAGGAATAAATCCATCTACAAATCTACTTCACTTGTCCAAAAACTGTTTACAAACTCCTTGAAGTACAGAACAATGACTTTGTCTGAACCACTGTGCTCAACATATCCACTTTTTTTATTTAAAAGAGCTCATATTCAAGATTTCAGTCTTGCGCATTTGCGATCATTTTAACTTAACTTAGACAAACAGCCAGTGCACTACTTGAAGATGTAAAACTGCTTATGTGGGTTATGCTTATGCAACGGGGGCCCAAATCAGTTAATTTCTAGATGTAGATGCAGAACATAGACAACAGATAGGAAAAGGCATGAGTGCTGGAAACACGGAGATTAGATTTCACACACTGACGCTAGGTATCAATAGAGAAAAATGCTAATGACATTCATGACCTTCAATGTCCTCTTACACCCCATTTTTCACTGATAAAATAATAGAGAGTTTTTACTATGATAGAGAGTTTTTACTATGATAGAGAGTTTTTACTATGATAGAGAGTTTTTACTATGATAGAGAGTTTTTACTATGTTGCAGCACCTTCTTTTTCTATGTGTTTCTTTTTCTATGTGTTTCTTCAGTTCTGATGATATTGTCAGTAACAAAGACTAGCAGAGTGTATTATTAAGGGTTAGGTTTCTTAATGTCTTATATATCTACGATGGAAGTTAAAATTAATTTGGAATAAGCTTATCTACCCAAAATTGTATATTTCACCGTTAACACTCTGTCTAGATGTCCAAAGGTTATCAGATGTTGATACAACGAGGCATCCAAACATATTTTTTCTGCTGTTATTATTCACAATAGACAGATAAATAAAAAACAAGTACTAATTTCAAGCAACAGCTGTAAAACATCTTCACAGGCGGTCACCTCAAATCATGCAATAATTAAGAAAAAATGTAACTTTTTTCAAACATTTTACAAAAAATTCTCACAAAATCATGCAGCACTGTCAGTATTTATACAAAGAACTTAGTAGTAGAGTAGGACTCCGGACCACTTAGCAATGCAATAGGAATGAAATCTTTGGTATTGGCTCTCATGCACACACACCAAGACCTAGTGTGAAAATAGGATGGCAACCATAAATGCCACCTGAAATCCTTACCATTAGAAAGGTTATGTGCCAAATGACACAGTAGATAAAAATTTAACATTTTGAAAAGAGAAGGGTAGTAGCAATCTGCTCTCAAAATGATGGAGCATGAAAGAACCTAACCTGGCCACAAGTTTGTGGGGAAAGAAAGGTCACACTGCTTTTCTTACCATTCACTAGTGACTCCATGTAACATATGTAAAGGCAATGACAGCGTAAGAACTACAATGACACTATACAAATGTGCAGAGGAGAGGTGCAGCAGGAGCTCTCTATTCTACCTCCATCTGTAAATGGAAGGAATCTGGTAGGTCTGAGAGTGACTCAAAGACATACACGTTAGAAACCTAAAATGCTGGACATTTGTTTTTAAACACGCATTTGAAGTTTGGGAATAAACTTGTCTGATGCACATATGGTGGTCAACAGTTACATAAACGCATACAAAGCAAACTGATCCCTTTCTTGGGCAGTACAAGCTGATATCCTTTTAAAGTGTGATCCTTGACAGCCATTATTTCACTGGTGCACACTCATGATTCATAAGCCTTACTTGCATTTTGTACATATGTCAATAGAAAACAAGAACAGAGTTGCACATATATGCTTTTTGTAAATTCCACCAACTTTTTTTTCTTTAATGATGTTTTTTTTAAATGATTTTTTTTCCCCCCTGGCAAGCCCCATGACATATCTGGATCTTCTGAACCCAAAAGTTAGTGAAAAGGTTTGGCCCATAAAGATGATATAAATGATACTATTTAGAGATCTTACCCAGGCTTGGTATTTTTTTCATCACCTTAATGGTTCATATTTGATAGGGAAAATTATGGCATGTGGTCGGCAGAAAATAATTTTAGTCTCACCGTTCCACTTAAATACTCCAAAAATGGTTTGACAAACAAATTGCAGAATTATGAAGTGTGCAGTACTTTGAAGAATTTCATAACCTGTTATGTATCAGGGTGCATTGGTTTATATTTTTAGAAAAAACACCTTATCAATTTTTTATTAAATAATAAATACTTACAAAACCTCACAATAAATTCTTGCAATCTAGCTGACCTGCATAAAATTTCCTCTACTAGTATTTATTTATTTATTTATACAATAACTTGCTTGTTAAGCATGACATTTCTTTTGGTTTAAATAACATAAACAGATAGGATTTCTCCACATGTCCAAGAAGAACAGACTTCAAAAACAACGGATTTTGTCTTTTGCTCTGCATCTCCATTAACTGTTAGAGGTATGCAAATGACTGAATAGTTTCAGATAATCAAAATGTATGTGACTTAAGCCATAGCTGAACCTTGTCCTTGAACAAAGGGTCTCCATGAACAGAGGGTGCACCAGTTTAGTTGTATTCACTGAGGCCACCCCTGTGTGCAAGTGTATACTGGATCAGACCTTCGCAGTCTTTTGTTATCAACTGTTTCTTCTGTTGTCTCTCTGAACACAGATTTCACCAAACATGGGTAAAGAAACCTACTTGCTTCCTGTGGACAAAGCAAGTTAATGAGAATGTCTAAACCTGATAGCGGGAGATTGGAATCCCTACTGCAGTTGTTCCCTTGCTGTAACTAGGATTAGTTTCAAACACCTCCCCCACCCCCCCGGTAATTTACTATTTGTGATGCAACAGAAGTAAAACATTCTATAAAACCAGTAACTGAAACAAAAATTGGTATCAAACGGAATCAGTCATTTATATGGGGAACGATTTATAGATATGTTAGGAGCATACCCAGGATATAGTTCTCTGTGCAGACATAAAACACAGGTTTATTTAGTATAGCCTCTTTCAAACAAGCTGTATCCTAAAATGTTGCACAGACTTATATGCTAGTGTTACTGTGATATTGTAAATAACAGCACAGGGAGAAATTAAGAGGCACAGGTATAAGGAATGTTTTCAGCTGAGACCTGAAAAGAAATAGAGATGCCGACAAAGCATAGACTGTGCACAACCTAGAGAGAAAAAACGAGCTTGTATGAGCCATGACAAGCAGCCTGTGGTGGGAGATAGAGGACGTCAGTTGCTGACAAGCTGAGACAGAAGTGAATGGGCTAGGGATACAGTGGTCAAATTTTGCCACCGCGCATAAAAACCTGAAGTCTCAACTCAAGTAGGCAAGAAATATGTGTGAGCATCCAAGGCCAGAATTTGGCTCACATCCATGCTGGTATGAATTGTGAACAATTCTGTTACCTTCAAAGGCGTTCAAACAACATTTTTCCAGTATAACTGGACTTAAAACCTGACTTCTGTGGATTAATCTGACTGAACAAAAGCATGTTTTGTTGTTGGTTTGGTTTCATCTCATTTAGCCTGGTTTGGTTTGGTTTACGAACAACCATCTATTTAGTCTGTAGCAAATTCTGAAGGGAATGCTAAATGGACAACAAGGGAAAGTTGGTCAGTACGGTTACAGTTTTTCTATGCACATATAATAATATAAAAGCAATGCTACATGCTGGAACAGGTTGGCAGAAAAAAACCTTAATAAATGTGACTAAGAAGGTCCCCGCCCTTAAGTTCAAATCCCGTAAAAGGAAATTTTTCAGGTATTGTCAGCGTAAGAATCACCCTGTCTCACAAAATTGTCACAGATTCTCACTAAAATTATTTAAATCAAGCAATGAGTAGAAATTCAAGTTCTTAAGTGAAACAGAACCTAACAGAGACTTAATTAAGAAGATACAGTGAAGGCTTTCCTAGTTTTAGGGGGTTTTTATTATGATGTTTAATACCACACCCTTCTTAGCTCATAGACAGCAACGCTTTTGAAAGAGATTTCAAGTTATTTCAAGGCTCACAATATGTTGCTATGGAGCATGCTGCCAAGGAGAATAAGATAATGGGCTCTCTCTTTAATGTGATTAGAGCTATTATTGACATAATGCCAGGAAGATGCAAAACCATTAGCATTACACTACAGCTCACTTCAGTCACTACTCAGATTTAGCATTTGATCCACAATTTTAATTTTGCTCTGCTCTATTCAGGGCTGCATTACACAAAATGCATAATTAAAAGCTGCTGTGATTCTCTCTACTTCTCAAATTAAAAACATAGCAAACATTTGTAGTTCTAATCCACTAGAAATTAATAAATCAAACATTGTCTTTTATCCTCATTCCTCAGCGCAATTCAGGATGCATGTTGGGAATATTTTACCATGCAACAGAGAAAACTACACTAAGAGCCACTGCTCAAAAGGAAAGAACAGTCTCTAAAGACTACTGTACTGCAGTGAGAACCTGGAGGACAGCAGAATACTGAAAACCTCATGATTCCTGAAGTCATACAGGAGTCTGTTTCTCCCTAAAAATCCTTTAAATTCATTTTCTTTTCTTAGCTTTTTTGGTCACTAGAGAAAAATAAAGCTGTGGGTGGTTTTGATTTTGCAAAATCATGTATTTTTTGAGCTTGAGTTTAGATTTTGCAAACAAAACACGGGAGTAGAGGTGATCCTAAGCAAATGTATTAATTGGTTCATGTGCCAGCTCAGCTCAATGCTCATAGCTCTTCAGTTCTCCTTAACATACAGAGAGACCTTTTAACAAGACTTAAGGCATACCGCACCTACCTGCTATGGTCTGCTAGTGCTTCCCAATCTCAATGTCAAATTGTTTCATTATAAATGATTTAGACCAAACTAACCAGTTAGGAAGTTAGAAGCATTCATCCCAGCTTACTAGAATTGCATGCCAAGTGAAACAGCATTCACATTTTGCTTGCTCTTACTTCTTTCCCAGATCTTTCCACAAACAGTAGACATGAGTGCAGCTTTATGTAAGATGCCTTTTAATTTTTACTGTAAAGTTAAATGTTAACAGTGAAGGTGGCAGCAGAAAAGGTTTTACAAATTTAATTTCTCCTGTGAAAAATTACATAAAATGGAAAATGCTAATTGAATTTCCTTTTTTTTTGAGTGGTGTAAAAAGACTTCAGTAAACACACAGTTCAGGCATAATGATGTATTTGTTTTAAATGTCCTGATTTTTAGCACTGGCTCAAAAGTTCACTTGGATGATAAAGTAGAAAGAGCTTGAATCCTAAAGCTCTGGAATGAAATTACAGTTTGCAAATGAGCACATGTATAAAGACAATTATCAAAAGTACAAGCACATACAAGCATCTGGACTTTATATAAACTGTAAAAATGTATTTCAATAGCAAGTAATTAGGAATTAAAAATTAATCCTAAAACTATATATTTTAAATATTCTTCAGTGCTAAGAGTTATTTTATTATTTATCACTGCTCAATGAAGCGGTCCAATTGCTGATGGTACAACTGTCACTTTAAAATCTGAGATCTGTTAAACATCCAGGTGGTCTTCTTCACCTGCAGCTTATCTTTCATTTCTCAGCAATGGCAGCCAGGGTAGACACTGACCTTAACGCTACTAAAAATATATAGTGTCTTGATCATATTTTCATCTTGTAGATCAGAAATGAAGATCATTCTGTCTCACCCCTCACGAGCATCACAACTGTGGAGGCTGTTATTTTTCTAAAATAATAGCTTGGTTTAAACTTTTTTTTTTTCCCCACTGTAGTTGAACACTCTCCCATGAACTGAAAATTTCTTCACTGAAGTCTTTCTTTCTAGCACATAAATATAGTTTGTGCTATTGTTCAAGCCTGATAGGATCAAATTTGTTTTAGGTTTGTTTGCTAGTTGGGTTGTTGGTTTGTTTTGGTTCTTTTTTAAAGAAAGTTAGATCACAGTTTTGGCACGTCTTCACCATTCCTTCCAAAGCTCCACTATATCAAATCACAAACTTTTTTTTGTTTATTTAAAATACTGCTAAAAATACTGCTAAACAAATATGTACAGTTAAGATTACAATGGGAAGAAATTTGTTTATCAAAAATATGTAACAAGACATGTATAATTAATTCAAATGTGAACTAGGAAGCTAAGGGAAGCAATCATTTAAGGTATGGCTTATCAATATTTACATACAGTTAGCTCTTCTTAAGTCTTTAGGAAGAGCTCTTAATCCATAGCTATATGCTTTGCTAAAGATGTTGCTAAATAATTATGTGCTAAAACCATTAGGGGTCAAACCTGGTCTTAATGAAGCCAGTGAAAACAAGTGCATACCCTTGGACTTGACTTGGATTAGCATAGAAGAGTCAAGCTTGAACTCTAGCCCTTCCCAAATCTGGGCCTAAATGCACACTTTTCTACTGTGTTTATAAACCATGTACACCCTTCTCTTCTGCGTAAGTCAGAATGTGTTTGCTTGGCCTGAGATAATTACTAGAGAACATACATGGCAATTTCGCATGGGCCAAAGTCGGAAGAAAAAGTACTTGACTCCTGCCACGAACAGTTCAACATCAAACGCACTCAGACCCGACAGTGATTATTGTGATTTCACCTGCTGCTGGATCACCAAACAAACAAGACACAGCTTCAGAGCTTTTCTTTTCTTAATGCTGTGCAAAAATGATGGAAGACTTTCCTGACTAAATCACATTTTATATAAATGGTTCCATGTAAAAAGTCTCCTTATACGCTACTTTATTTTCACTGGATTTAGAAACTAGACTTTTCTGTGCTTTAATCAACAGAAATCTAATCTGATTGCATTCAAATCTCCTGTTATTTGAACGCACTAAAATTTCTTAAAATATTCAGCTCATATTCATTCTGGGAAAATATTAGTATTTTCAAACTAACACAATTTATTTTTTTTAGACTTAAAAGGGACTGACATAGGTTTGATAATAATTTTGATTGCAATTTTCCCTATGAAGACACTGCTGGGCTTCATAAATATAAAAATCTTCTGATGTCTGAAGTCCTTATCGAAAATTCAAAAGGAAGTGATTTCCTCTATGAGGGAACATGGTTACCTGTCCTCCTCTGCTCCTTGACAAGTCATAGTGATATTCGTGTGCAAATAACAAAGTACAAGGATGTATGCCAAATGTATTTACCCTTTCTCTGATAAGAATATTTACCATCATTACAGTCCATTTCCTTACCAGTACTAAATTAATGGGTTTGGATAAATCTTCTGCCAAATGTATCATACAAAACCAATTAGGAATTCTTAAAGGATCAAAAGCATCTTCTGGTCCCAGTGAGCCTGTACCCACTGAGTGGCAATATGGCTAATAAACATTATAAAAGTAAAGCAATGGAAAGTAAAACAATGAAAGTAAAAATGAGTGTGATCTCTGGAATGAAATACCACTGTCAATAAGGCAAACTAGAGAGATTTATTTCAAAATCATGTTCAATCTCAGATTAACAACATACCTAGTCTTCTTGCTCACCCTCCATCAGTGAACCAGATTAGCTTAAATTGGGTCCAGTCCAGAGCACTCCTTGACACTGTGATTGTGTATGAAAAAGAGGTCTGTGTGAAGGGAGCTGCAGCCCCTGAGCTATGGGCACAACTGTGCCTACTGTTATAGAAAAGGCAAATAAAAAGTCAGTCAGCCCATCCCTGATCGAGACAAAAATAGCGTTGAAATATCTTGAGATTTCATACAGGCAAAAAATAACTACCACATTCGCAAAGTGAATGGCAATGCAGATAAATAATAGATTAACTAACAAAAGATAAGTACTACTCAGTAGCGTAGTAACCTTCCTAGGCTGTATCCCAGTATCTCTGATCTGCAGCAGACTAACGGCAGGTCTATTTGAACCCTTGAAGTGTCTCATAAGATAAAGTATAAATATAATAGCAATACCATCATTTATAAATTTCTTGCTCCTCATTCCTCTCCTTACTTTTGCTCTTGCTGTTGTCCCTTCGTTTCTTCACACTTCTCCAGCTATGTCCTGGCCACCTACTCCCTTCTACCAGGCGGAACTGACCACAGCTTTCTACACAAAAGGCTTGAGATGCTTTTTCCGAAGTTGCCACGATAGTCAGAGAAACGCGGCAAAACCAATAAAAACAGTGCAGTCATTTAGAAAACAGAGGGTCACCACAGCACCCCACAGCATTATGGGGCACTTCCATCCAAACCTTTATTAACACTGCTTTCCTTGCAGAGACCTGTGGCCTGCATTTTGTTTAAAACACTGAAATTCTGCAAGCCATGGGAACTACTGAGTGAGATGCATCTCTCTTGAAGACATGTAAATATGAGTTGTTATGGATTTATAGCAGCACAAAGGAGAAATGAATCAGACTGGAATTATGTGGAAGACAAAAAAGGAAAATATCCGAACTCAGAACACTCAGGCAGAAAGAGTCTGAATTGCTGCCTTGTTCCTGGATAGTCTATTACTTAATCTCCGAATTTATCTTTCAGTGAACATGGAATGTTCTGCTTAAAAACATCTTTTCATGCAAATTATAAGATGAAAGGACTGTTAGATGTAATAAGTGTAGATCTTCTCCTGTACAGATGCTTTTTTAGCTGAGGAAGCACAAGACCTAAATTAGCAACCTGGATGCTGATGTACTAGAGCACATCATAAGGATGCAAGCCCGGCTTTGTACCACCAAAATGATCTTATTATGTATTTCAATAAATATACTTTCGGAATAGGAAAAAAAGAGAGTTTGTCACTTAGTGTAACAGAGAAGAAACACCATTCCCAGACTACCGACAGTTACTGGCTGAGCTAAGCAGGACAAAGCTGAGGGCACAGATGAAAACACAGAAGTTTAGTTTCATTCCACTATAGGGAAAATAAAAGCATGATACCTTAAAATTAGTAATGTGTGTGGGTATGTTTATACAACCTCATATACTAGAAGAAGAACTTATCTTAATATAATGCATGAGGTGTGACAGGTGTTCAACTCTTCTGCCAGCCCCTCTGTACAGGTAAAGCTATATAAAAATTGGTGTTTACCTAGGAAAAAAAAAAAGGCGGGGGGTGGGAAGAGGGAGAACTACTTATGGCATTTGGTGATGACAAAAGGGGATTAAAACCCTCCCAGCTTTCTCACATGGGCTAACAGCATTTTTCCAGACTACAGTGACAAGGAGTATGTGAACATTTGGTGCCAGTGCAAGTCACCAGCAAGGGAAAGTTCAAACTAACAAGAGGTATAACTGATTGGAATCAGACCCTGAGTAAGACTGTATATCATTTGTACTCAGCTCAACAGAAAACAAAAAACTTGCATTTCAGAAGGTGGTAATCTGTCTGACAAGAATGAGACCCAAAGCAGGTACCAAGCGTGGCACACACAACTGTACTGAAAATTTGTCTGTGATGACCTGCAGTATCTGCTGCTGTGCCTCAGCTCTGAAGTTCTCCTTTTAAAAAATGTTGCCAGTCACACTGAATTATGTCAGATTGCTGGTTTATGCTGATGAACACACAAGAAAGACCCCTAGCTGTAAAGATCATCTGAACAGGTGTAACACTAGCTCTCCACTGCAGCAGAAAGAAAAACACCCTAGCTTTATAATAATGCAATAAAACACCATAGTCAACATGCAAAGATAAGAAACTGTTATCAACATGTATTTGTTAAAGTCTACATTATTTTAAGCTCACACAAAACAGCAAGTCTGTATTCAGCTTTCTTCACTCTTCCAGACAGAACTGTTCTTCTGACTTGAATTAACGATTAACTATTATTATACAATGTGAGAAAAATAGGAAAAATCAAATCCATAATAGTCAATGAAGACTCCAAACAGCTTTTTACTCACAATATTAATTTCTTGTACTTACACGTATTTATAAAATAATATATGAAAATAAACTTAGCAAAGCATTTTTGATATCTGTAGGCAGTCCTGTACTGACTGCATATTTGTTCTGCTGTTAGCACAGGCATGCCCAGTTTCTGAGCTTGGGCCTCTGAATGCTACCATCATTTAAATAATAAATATTAAAACCACAGATAGCTATGAAAAAAAAAAATTACAGCAACTTTTACAACTAAAATCTGTTGCCAATTAGCTGTGTGGGACAATAACAAAAATGCTACAGAAAAGAGATCTCAAAAATGCTTTTTAACCACAAAACCATTATTAATATAATAAACAGGAAAAAGTGGATTTATTGTATTGGAAGCAAAAGGTCAGTCAATTGTAAGCAAATTACAGTAGTTCTGGTCTCAAGTGGGATTTCAGTCGGTTTGCAACGTGTCATACACTGGTCAAAGCCACATGTTTATCTACTTGCTCTCACCCTAGAAATACTGAAAAAGCCAGGACACTAACCTGAAAAAGTGAAAATGTTTGCTACCATAATGCAACAAAATTATTGCAGTAACAGCAGCACCAACAAATCACATAATATCAGTTTTAATTAACTCCTTCTGTACAGGTGATTGATGACGCGTCAGTGTACATTTGTGTACCTATATCTTTTGCAGTCTCTACATCTTTACTCCTCCGCTCAATCAACTACATGAGGAGACATGAAATTCTAGTGTCTGTGAAACTATGGCCTGTCGTCAGACTATAGGATTTGCACTTCTGCGACAGTTTGGACATTAAAAAAAAAACCAACAGACAAAAACATGCTAGAAGTACAAAGTAAAATACTTACTGCTGGCTGTTAAACTACATCCTTCAAGTTAAGGCTAATGTGCTTTCCAATACGGGAACATTACCAAGGGGTCAGCATTACAGCATTAAAATTTTAGAAACCAGGACTCTCAGGAGCAGTCCGTGGTCTTACAAGCAAAGGAACACAAATAGAGTGATGGAGCCACTGAACCACAAACAGTAGTTTTTAAGTGAAAAGTCATGCAAAGGTACAAGGGCCTCAGGTCTCTGGTGTAACAGGTACATCTATGTCTGCCTATAAGCTCACTCAAGTGCTATTAAAGGCCAACCAATCCATCTGAGTGGGCCCATTTGCTCCTTGCAGGTACAAATGGCTATTTGCTGTACATATGCGATTACACACTCACTTCCTTTGCCCTATGCTAACAGCATGTAAAACAAAAAAGTGCCATTTTATGTACACAAAGGCACTTACGTGGGGCCCTTGGGCTCTGAATACAAAGCACTCTGAATAGATTGATGGTACTGTGGTGGGGACAAACAGGAAATGGACAACTTGTGTATTTCCCAGGTTAATAGCGTAATGATTCTTTATTACTAAAAAACTTGTGCACTCACCACCTTTTGCTACTGATTCTTCAACAGTATAAAGAAATGCTCTAATGGAAAGCAGACAGCTTCTCTTCAGGCAGAGGATACTGAAAGAGTCAGAAGTGTCGGGGAGGGGCTTTTCTCCTGATTGCTGTTATCTATGTCTCTGCAGTTTCTGTTACTGCTGTCTTAAATCCACCAATGCTCACCATGGTTTTTCTCTTCTTTTTTCTTTTTTTTTTTTCCCCTGAGCTTAGGGTACAATATATGAAACCTTTCTAGCAAAGGTTAGACTCTATCCAGAGTTTCCAGTTTCTTAGAAAATATACTTAAATGTAATTAGCAAAAGCTTAGGTGACACATACACTGGACGGAGTATTTCATCCATGAACCTCCAGAGACTTGTGCCTAAATTGCATGCACCATAGCAGGTGCAGTGTGTTTCACTGATTATATCAACTAATATCCCTGGTGAAAACCACAGCAAAGCAATTCATTAAACAACAACAAAAACAAAAAGAAAAAACAAACCAAAACAAAAACTCACACACCACTCACACACACACTTTCCTTCCTGCATATCTCCTGCAAACACATAGTATTTTTCTCTTCAGAAAATTAACCCACACAGAAGAGCATCAGGCCTGTTAAGAGTGTCACTCTGCATAAAGAGTACGACTTGTGCTAAGATTCAGGCTACACTTTTTAATAGATGAGGCATTCATAGACCTTGCTATGCAGACAGAATTTTTTATCATCCTCCCTCAAATGTGTTTATTACTTAAATGAAGTGTCAGTATGTAAGGTACTCTTAGAAATATCTGCATATCCTTGCTGTAAACACCAACACCATCCTCCTACCAGGCAGTATTAATAAGACTAGCAATGTAAACTCATAATTTGTGCTTTTTATTGTCCCTTGGTGACTCGCACTCCAAACACTCAGGTAGTTTTCAGCGTTTTGAAATTTCGCTTTGTGTTAAATTTTGAACAATATCTGCCATTTTACACCTCAGAGCTCAGAGAAGGCAGCTCAGTAGTTGGTGTACAGATGTGACAGAATGTTTTTATTCCAGAAAAAAGCTCCCTGGTTTTGACACACTGGAAAATGTACAGCCAGAGAATGCTGGAGGCAAAGATGCCACACCAGCCTTACATCTGTCTGCTTTCATTTGTCTACAACGGTGCTTATAGATAAAACAAGCCTTCCAGATGTCATCACAAGCAGTGTTCATATGCTGACTTCACTGAGATGGTATTGTTTGCTGCCAGCATAACAGAGTTGTAAAACTAAAATATTTAAACTCTGCGCTACTCAACACAACTTTGAATGTCACACAGGATCGTATTTCAGGATTAATTAATGTACTCCACAATAAAATAATCATGTGTTAAAAAACAGAGCTAGCTGGCATATACAGTATGCTGCCCTTTTTTTTTTTCTTTTCTTTTTAAAATTTATTTAAAGACACTGTTTGCGTTCCAGGAAATACAGTGGAGCTAAAGAACTTGCCCATAAGGGAACAAAACATATACACCCACATGTCTGTAGAGAATGAATGACTGTATCTGTACAGTGAGTGGTACCATTTTGTTTATTGCATGTATTTTAAACTGTCCTGATTTTATGGAACAATTGTTACTGGAAACTAGCAGATGTATTTTAGAGGAATATCTTGGTCTACAGTTATTGTCATTAGATCTTTACTATAGATGGTGGCAAATAATTAACGTTATTCCAGAATTCATGGGTTCTCCTGTATCATGTCTTGTGAACAGTAGTTGCAGTATCATTAATTAATTGCAACCACAAAACTGTGAAAGGTTTTTTTGGGTGACCATTCTGCTACAGAGCTTCTGATCAACTATGCTTAGTTAAGTTAAAAGAGCATTAATTAAAAATTTGAGGGTTTAAATTCTATAACTGTCTGTGCAGAAAACAAATAATGTTTTCCTTCCCAGGTATTTCTGGTCTCTGGTTCAGAGTCTTTAAACTACTGTTTCTGCTGTGTAATTTGAAGATAATCAGGGAAGGCAAACTTCTACCACTGAAAATAACTCAGTTTCACTTTCAGACCTGTGTTGCAATTAATGAAATTATAATCTAGGAATTCTAAAATGTTTAATT
This sequence comes from Bucorvus abyssinicus, assembly GCA_009769605.1. NCBI lineage: Eukaryota > Metazoa > Chordata > Aves > Bucerotiformes > Bucorvidae > Bucorvus > Bucorvus abyssinicus. Next base: position 34,731,016 of record CM020063.1, read on the forward strand.
CATGACTTTTGTGAAAATGATTCTAAGGGATCATCATACACAGTATTCCTATCCTGTCATATTGAAAATGTTCTCTATGATGACAGGTTTAATATCTGAAAGTTTTGACAACTTAAAGAAGTATGGTAGGTTTGCAGACAACCACATGAAGTTTGTAAGCTCTCCTGAGCAAATTGCTTCAGATGACATTTCATTTCCAAAGAGCAACAAAGCACAGAATATACAAACTCTGAGATCCAGGTAACCGGTATTAAAGTAAATTCCTACCTTCTGAGAAAATCTACATAAATTTAATCTTACTTTTACAATGTTTGTGGTATAAAATGTAATGAGCTCATAGTGGCCAATGCATAGGTTTCAACAGAAAGAGGACTGTAAAGCTTGCTTGACTGTACATCTTGAAAAAGGCTTCTTAAAATTTCTGCCAGCCTTTGCTCTGATTAGAAGAGACTGCATCTGCATCTTCGTAAAATCCACAGATTATATTTTCAGCTTCCCTAACTTTTATCAAATGATTTTTACTCTAGGTCCTTACATACTCTTTGAACACAGCTTAAGAAACCTGTGTGCCTTAAGATTCACATACTGCAATTGGAAATCAAGGAATACGCCCGTTCAGTTGATAAATCTACCAGGGATGCTGAGGGAAACAACGGTGTGTTACTGACCAAGTAGAATTGTATTGTACATTCTCACTTGATCTACTGAAGGGTAAACACAGCCACATAGTTTATAAGTCATTGCAATTAGCAGTATATTTCTTTTTCCTTTTTTTTTTTTTTAAAGTTCCTTTCAAGAAAACAAAACCATAAAACAGTAATTCCGTCAAACAATAGAAAGCAATTAAGAACGCATCAGTTTCTACTAACAAAAACCTCAAGAAAGATACAGATAAAATCAAACTTGTTACAAGAATATTAAGCAGTACAACTTCATTTATTTACATCAGTACTGTTGAAAGATTGTGGTCATAACGTTAAAAGCACACACAAGTCAAGATTTCCAAACGAATCTGTATACAAATATTTGAGGGTAAAGACGCTAAGACTCTCTGTTAGGATACTGAACTCCATGTGTATGCGGAACTTTTCACTTCAGTTAACTAATCCACTAACAGTGAGAAACATCCTGCTACTTGTCATCCATTTGTACTTCTAAAGAACTCAGAGCATGTAGCCCTCATTCCATCATGAACCATAGAGATGATTCAGTTTACTGTCTGGAATATCTTATGACTACTATATTTAACTGCTGAACAGAATTCATAGTGTTTCACATGGCAAGCCATCAAATACCTTCCAGGAATTTCAATCATTTCCAGCTCCAAAGTTTCCTAAATTGGTAATTATAATTTTATAGAAATAAAACATAAATTGTCTTGTGTTTATAAATATACACAGGCACACACGCAAACGTATTTACACACAGGAGCCGGAGGAAAGGCTATTTGTAAACAACATGTGAATGCCTTCACCTTTTCTTGCAATAGATAGGTTTTATTTGAAGGTACTGCATAGTACTTCCTCTACACTTCTGGGTAAAATCTTTATAGTTATCAAATCACATATACAATTTATTCAAAAGGTACACATTGTGCTTGATTGCCAACCGATCCAATAGATCAGAACCAGACACACCGGTCTCAGGTCATCTCTCACAATTTTGCTTCAAACAAGGAGATCCGCACTGTAATCTTAAGCATCAGTAAATACACATACCTGATTACAGAGAGTAGTAACAGGACGTAAGGGCCTTTCAGGAGGATATACCTACAATATGCTCTATAACACTTGATAGCTGTTCTCCCCAGCTAACAATTTTCAAATTTTACTTAAAGGGAGTAATAATAATCTCCAGAGCTACACAGGAGTAAACTAGCAGCTCAGGTTTTCGCCTTCTTTAAAACTGGATTTTAATGTCATTCCTCAAAACTAGAGGGTGTCATCAACAACAAGACTTACTGTACATGCAAACAGCATTTCATCCAGAGAACACACTCTGCTCCACTTGCAAGGACTAAAGAATATCCAGTTGACTTGGGCGCCATCACAAGAAAAATGACAAGAAAAATGACAAGAATCAGAGACTTAAGTTACCTTTGTCCTAAACAGCTGCTGCTGAAAGCAGGAGGTAAAAAACTAAGGGTCATGCCTATCAAGAACTAAAAAGTCTATCACAAGATTATTATAAAACACATGGGAGGAAACTATAAAAAAGGCCTGGAAGTGCTTTAATTTAGGGGCCTAAACCTCATTAATAATGAACCGGCTTTAAACTCGGAAGTGTCTAAAACACTTCTGAAAATGAAACTTGAGCTCCCACTTCTGCATTTTTGAAAATAATATTAAAGGACTCATTTGCATAACCATTCACAAATAGTCTCATCTAGAGCTTTCAGATTGTACCTGTGAAGTAAAAATTTAAGGGCAAAAAGTTTTTATACTTCTTGGGCTAAATTGACCTCTTTTGAAAGAAAGAAAGAAAGAAAGAAAGGGAAGAACGGGAAAGAGAGGCAGAGTCTACATGAGAACCGTGGAAAGAAATTCATGCTCTTCATACTGTCACACAGAGCAGAAATGTTTATGCTTGCATGGTGCTGACGCACACATGCTTTTTGTCATTGGCTCTTCATCTATGCAGTGTTGGTATCTTCAGGTATCGCTCCTAATTAAGAACAGAACCCACTCACTTTCCCCTATTATTTCATTGTGAACAGTTGTGCTTCTGAAACAACCTTGCAGCTGGGAGCCCTAATGCAATACTTACTCCTACCCGTGTCTACCAGCACTCCCTCTGGTCTGAGAAATTGAGTCTGTTGTTCCTGTAAAATTTCTGACCTAAAAGTACAAGAATCCCCATGGTTACACTTATTATACCTGGTTCATCTAGTCAGTGCCCTAATGTATTCACAGACTGTCTTGACTTACAGTTTTTAATGCTTTATCTTACAGCTTCTAATAAAATATAAACCTGCGTTCTTCTGTGAACAATTGCTTGTGAAATACAAAGGTGTGTTCTGTGGTTGTGGTGAAATATTTTGTTGAAGGCAAAGTCCACACAGGAGCCACAATGTCTTTTCCCTGTGCCCTGCCTTGAAACATTCATATCTTTTCTGGAGCTGATTTTGCTTAAGCCCTTTGAAAATAAATCTTTCCCAAAAGCACTTAAGATTTCCCCAAAGACTTTGTAAGGCTTCTTGCTTCATAGGTTTCCACTCCTTTGCTGTAAGGCTAATGCATTTTAGAGACGTTTGTTCTGATGCAAAGCTAACTTAGGAGTAAAAATAAACTACCAGCATTTACAATGCTGTTGGAAGGCAAAGAACGCCAAGTGCTAAACTTAAATTACCTGAGTTGGTAGCTGTTCCTTAATAACCTTCTCTTTAGAAAATTTTTTGCTGTCTCGGAGATAAAGACATTTAGTAGGAGTGTAATGATGAACATTCAATCACGTAAAAACCCAACAAAATCCCCAAACCTACAATAGCCTTACACGAAGAAAAAAAATAATAATTTTATGGGAGATGACGGTTCTCCACTTCCAGTTTGATGCATGAAACCACAGGCAAATCATTGACATTATTACTCAAGTGAGCTGTATATTTGCTACTCGTAAGTCTGTCTACACTTCTGTGAACATTAGGAGCTACACTTAGCTCGTTTCAGATATGCCTATCTCCACAAAGATTTCACTAGTGTTCACATAAATCACTATTTACAAAAATACCATAATATCCAGAAACAGAAACATTTTTTGCATTTAACCTGCAAGATCATCAACTTGCCCATTAAAGAACACGTAGTTATCTTAGCATATACTCACTTAGGTAAAACAATTACTGTTTTTAAATTTTGCACAGCAGACAGGGAATTCCTGTTTACTTCACACTGCATATGGAACCACAAACAGAATTTTACTTCAGATCTGTACTGGAACACAATTATATTAAAAAAAAAAAATCCAATTGAACAATTCATATGTTCTCATATATGTTTTATATAAATGTATAGAGACCTAAAAACTGTGGAGAGTCATAACTCCGAGTTGGCTCATTTGTTCCTGTTTTATTACAGCACTACAGAGTGGGTATCAGATTCTTCACAGAAAGCAGCATATTAAATCTTTAATCTCTTTTAGCAGAACTACATTATAGTTTAATTCTATTTTGTCTGACTGATAAAATAGCATTCAAGTAAGAAAAAAGAGAGCACTGAATCCCAACAGAGACCTATCCTGAAAAAAGCGACCACAAGTATTACTTCAAGCTGTCTTCAAAAATAACTCTTCCTCTTTGTTGACAGGTAGGCTAATATATTCTATTTATTTCTCATTCTCTAGATGAACTCCTACTTCTTGCTTTTGTGTGAAGGCCAACACACAGGTATAAAATGCATTGTGTATATTGATATTCTTTATTTTCGACAGACCAGTTTTTTATTTGGAGTTCTGTAATGAGGATATTGACAGCTTCACAGAAAGTCTTCTGCAGCTGCTTGAGTATGTCTCAGCAGTTAAGTTAAAAGGTTGGGGTGTACTACTACAAGGAAGTGAAATAACTTGAGTAATTTATAGCCTTATACTATAGCCTGGATATAGCAAAAATTAATTCCAGTTCTCTGTATCCCTTGCCACAGCATCATCCATCCTTCTAGCTGTGGAAAGGTGGGGAGAATGAAGCTCCAATACTACTCAGGCCTTACCTCCTTTTCATTAAGATCAAAACTAAGACTTGCTTATACACTTCTGCTCTCTCAGTAACTGGCAAAACAGGTGTTTTTTTGTATTGAAGAACATGTCTGTTTCAACTGACTTAAAGGAAATGGTAACTATTGCATCATCTACATGGTCCTGTAATCCAAAATGATGAAACAAAGAACATACAGGCATGTGCTCTTCACTGCCAGTAGTGTCTCTTTACCTGCCCTGATCCTCCAGCTATTTCCCTAAACAAACTTGATACGTCTTCTTAAGCTCTTCTGGCAATTGTGAAGACAGAAAGAACTTTAAAGGAGAGGGAAATAAGGGCTCGGGCTAAGTTAACTTCCGCAGAAGGCAGATCTCTTTCAAAAGCACGTGAGAAAGCCACAGCATCTGCTGTGAATCAGTTTTCCTTTCTCACACAACAAAATAAATGCCTGATGCTGTGCAAGACTGTTTTTTCTGTGATCTTTTTCTGCTTATTCATTTAGTGTTCTTATTTACTGATTGATGCGCAAGGTCCACTTGTCTGTTCTGTGTAACACATTACAGGCTAAAAACTTCACTCACAAATCGTACTACTTTTAAGTCTCATTTGCTCTGCTGTCCAGTATTCCCCATACAGCTCAGCTACAATCCAATTCTTTCATCTAACTGCTTGTTTTCATCTACAGAGCCACCTGCAGATCTGCCCTTTTTGCATCCAACAACTAACCCCTCACATGTTTTAAGCATGTTCTGCAAGTTCAAAGAGCTTTTTTCTGGACTAGATTTCAAAAAGAAAAGAAAAAATTAACTCCTTCTCAAAAGTCACTATTACTGATCAAATGCAGGTATATAAAAGAAACACAAGACTCATATTTCCTTATTTGCTGAAATATGATAATCTTAAGAGTTGAGAGAGAAAAGAGTAGGCCTAAAAGGCACTTCTCAGTCATCCCAGGTTTGAAACAACCGCATTGCCACGCAGCACTGTCTGAAGAATTTCTCCATGTAGGTTCACTTCACAACAGAATTTTCTAGGAGAAATGTGGTAGATCTTTGATCAAGTCAACTGCAGGTTGACTCATCCACATGCAGGTGAATTTGGACAAGACACAAGGCAACTATTTCTACCAGCAAAACCACTGAGAATACTGTCAAGTTATTTAAATAACGTGAAGTAACCCATTGTACTTCCGAGCATGACAATTTTCATCCTTTGGATGGGTCTCTTTCTTGTTGCTGTTGTTCTAATCTCTACAGTAGCTGCAAAATCATGAAATAAAGATAATCAAGTAAATCCTTGCCAACTTGTTTTTTCAGAAAGACATAGCAATAAAAAAAAAAAAAATTCACTAACAGTATGCAAGCCTGTCCAGTCCAAGACTTGTAGGAGCACGAAATTAGGTGGGAGAAACTTGGACAAAGCTATGGTTTACAATCTTCTCCTTCTTTCCCAGAATTTAAAAAAAAAAAAAAATCATTAAAGAAAGCATTTAGAAATCCCCACTAGTCTCCATTTACATTGCCTAGGGAAATCCAGGGCTCTGGAAGGAATTTGTTAGGACTACAAAAGAAAAAATTATCATCATTAACAAAAAAAGTCCTAGAGAAATCAGGCTACTACTTAACTGGAGGCACCTAACTTAGGTGATCTCCATTGCTTCTCCTCACTTTAGGCAGTCAAAGCTCCAAATGTAGGCATCTGTGTTAGGTATCTAAAGTAAGCAATGTGACTGTCCCATGACTTTGCATCACTGCTATGGAAAATCAATGGAATTTCGTTGCTTAATTTCCTTAAAATCCTTCAAAGATTCAATTTGAAATTCTCTAATCAGCCAGATACCCATAATACTCCAGGTTTTATTAGAACACTTTGAGGTACATTCTGGCAGTCCTTCCAGAAGACAGACAATGTTTGATAGCTCTTTCCAAATTAAAGCACAACTTGGTAATTTGGGGATCAGAAGGTCTTACATGTAGTATTGGTATTAAGGCATCAGCATGGGAGGGCAATTGGGTAGGAGAAGGTGGCAGAAACATCACCCTGACAATACGTGAGTCCCTAAAATTGTTTGCATTTTTCCTTCGTTCCACACTTAAGAGTTTTCCTGAAAGAATACATTTCAGATAGCAAAAAAAAAGACATCTTCACCTGTGAAAATTATATTGTTTCTCAAAAGAAAAACATTATTAGTGTGAAATTACCCAACTGCCTGTATAACCACTTCCCCTCTGTGGGTTGAATGTAGTAACCAAAAAACAATAGGTTGTTTAGAGATGCTGACCAAAATAAAGAAAAAAGATTGTCCCCTTTGAATATTGAAAGACCACAATAAGATCTTCCCGGAACCTTCTCTTCTTCAGGCTGAACACCACCAACACTCTCTGCCTTTCCTCACTGGGGAGTGTTCCATGCCTCTGATCATTTTTGTGGCCTTTCTCTGGAGCTGCTCCAACAGGTCCATGTCTTTCTTGTACGGAGGACTCCAGAGCTGGCTGCAGTACTCCAGGTGGGGTCTCACCAGAGCAGAGTACAGCAACAGGATCACCTCCCTCGACATGCTGGCCATGCCTCTTTTTGATGCAGCCCAGGATACGGTTGGCATTCTGGGCTGTGAGCAAACATCGCTGTTTCATGTTCAGATTTTCATCTGCCATACCCGCAAGTCGTTCTCCACAGGTCTGGTCTCAATCCCTTCATCCCCCACCCTGTATTGACAGTGGGTGTTGCCTTGATCTGGGTGCAGGATCTTGCACTTGGCCTTGTTGAACCTCATGAGGTTCACATGGCCCACTTCTCCAGCTTGTCCAGATCCCTCTGGATGGTATCCCGTCCCTCAGGCATGTCAACTGTGCCACTCAGCTTGGTGTCATCTGCAAACTTGCTGAGGCTGTGCTCGATTCTTCTGTGCATGTCACTGATGAAGATATTAAACAGCACTGGTTCCATTGTGGACCCCTGAGGGACACCACTTGTCACCGATCTCCATCTGGACATTGAGCCATTGATCACTACCCTCTGGATGCAACAATCCAATCAAACAGTGGTTTGTTATCCACCAAACACTGGTGGATTTATCCACATCAAATCCGTCTCTCTCCAATTTAGAGAGAAGGATGTTGTGTGGGACCTTGTCAAAGACCTTACAGAAGTCCAGATAGACAACATCCATAGCTCTTCCCCTGTCCACTGATGTAGTCACTCCATCATAGAAGACCACTAGGTTGGTTGTTCCACCAAGTTTCAGTAATGGCAACCAGCTGAGAAGGGAGTCACCTACAGATATAACCCTAACCCCATTTTGCAAGACAACCTAACCATGGTACCTCCATAATAATTTTGCAAGATAGTAACTCTCCTGTTATATCACCACACATTTGTAGGGAAAGAGCATGAATGCTCGAAAGGTCTTTCCACAGATAGGTAATGGAAATGTAAATCCTGCATGAAAGACTACTTGAAAAGCTATAATCTTCACTTGCAAAAGTTACAGTGGTGAAGCTGAGCCAGATGCTCAAGGATTGAGACATTCTGAACTCAGAAGGATCCACTGTAGTTTCCTAATCTGGCATCCTGCATAACACGACATATTTCTCGCATGTTTTGCCCAGAAGAGGGAGGTGGTCTTCTCCAATCTCAAAGCACACTGCACAGATCATTACAAAATGGCAGCAATCAAATGAGAAATTTAGTAGAAAAATAATGTCGTTTCAGGCAGATAGATGTAGTATGTGTTTTTAACTTTAAGCTCCCACAGAGTCAAAAAAACAAAAGTAAAATCTGGTCAGTGGACTTATTAAATAAATACATATTCATACCAACACACCCTTTCCCAGAAATTTTTTAAACCAGTGTACAACACACTGTTTCAATGACACAAAAATGGGGATTCACCTTCTTGGTATTTGCATGATCCCCTGAGCCATGTTGATATAAGAATCCTTTTACAGCACAGTAAAAACCCTTTAGTAGTCAGTAAATTATACATGCATAAGTTCATAACATTTGTGTAGGCAATGTACTATATATAATTTGTATAGAATATAACTATATATAATTTATATTATCATTAGAATTTGTGAATGGGTGAGTTAGCATTTTGCCATTGCCATGGTATGTCTATATATACACCAACTCAATACTGCCTTTATAAATATTTTAAATGCCATTATTAATCAATTAAACTGGCCAATCTTTGTGCCACCAATATGGTATATAGTTTTTAATATGTCAATAAGCTCCTGAAATGTATTTTGAGAGAAGCTTATTAATTTCCAAGGGTTTTATCTAGAAAGGGAGTTCAACAGCTTCAAGTTAGAGCTATCCAGAAAATGACATTCCAGAAGATTCAATTATGAAGCAAAAAAGAAGCTACGAACAGAAAAGCCCTTTTCGTTTCTTTGTACACTTTTCTTATTGAAGGCAAGGGTGGTATGCAAACCCAATCACATTTCTGTGCCCAATTATTTATGTTTAGAAAAGGCATCTTTGGAAAGCAAAACTTTTCCATTTGAGGAATCAAACCTCTAACATAATATTGAGAAAAAAAAATCTCCTCCTTCTGAGCAAAGCTAGGAAAAACTGAAGGGGTATTCACACTGTCTTTGCTGCTTAAGTCACATTTCACAGAAAGAAACTCACCATTGCATTTCAGGTCAAGAGAACTGCCAGAAATGAGCTGCAGACAACAGTGGTCTCTCTAGAGAAGATTCTCATGCTTTTGGCCTACATCTCAAACAGACATTTCCAGAGATAAAATGTTACGCCACCTATGATTATGAATGCAAAACCATAAATGGTTTGGTTAATCCGGGATCTGTGAACCCAGTAAGCAATAATGGAATTAACTGCTACTGTAACACAGATCAACATGTGTCAAGACTGCAAATTATTTGACTCTCCAGCTTTAGCTTTTCTGAACAGTTGCTGATTTCCAAACAGAAAAAGAGACAATAAAAGAAAGGCTGTCTATAACCTGTAATCAATTTATCTGAAATAAAATTGTCCTAGAAGTCTCATGTGATGTTCAGTATAAAGAATGTCAGCCAAATCATGGCTAATCCATTAAATAAAAATTCCCATTTTTGAGTGGTTCATTTTTTATACATGGAACACTCATGGTGTTTCACATTCAGTAACTGACTATGGAATTAAAAAAAAAAAGAGATTTTACAGATAGAAAAATCTAGGCCATTCCCTCATCATTCTTACCATGTGTGAAATACGCTGGTATTAAAAAATGAATGTTCTATTGCCAGTTGTGTTTTTGAAAAGCAAGCAACTTTATGCAACACACGACAGTGATTTTCCAGCAACAGTTTGACAGTGCATGGGCCCCGTAGTTGAAATTTTTTACTCTAATCTTTGTTTATAGTAGAAGTAAATAATCCAAACAAAGAGCATTCCACTACGCAGAGATGATGGTTTTGCGATAAGGCAGAGCCTGGCACCAATGACAGAGCCAGCAGTCTACTGAGGTAAAAAACAGCACTCTGATAAGTAAAACTGTCTCCTGATTTATAGACCTTAAATTGGCTTTTTAACCCTTCAGTCATGAAAATCTGCACCGTACAAAGGCCTGGGAAGGGAGGCACATAAAAGAAAAAAGAAAGACAAAAAACCTCGTAAAACATTTTAAAGAAAAAATGTCCTGGCAAATATGTTACTTTTATCTCCAGGAAATCACCTTAAAGCTGAATTTTGGATATTTAAGAACATTTAAGAACCTTTACCAGTAATGAGTTTTTGTATTAGACATAGAACTTCAAAAGAACATCTGAAAAACAAAAACATTTAAGATCCATCCTTTCTTGGTTTACATAAAAAGAAATGGGCTTAAAAATAACGTATATTTAACTTGCAAAACGTAGAGATGATGTCAAACACAACATGATACATGGCCTTTGGTATCAGTCACATGTTCAGTATACAAGTCCTGAGAGACTCTGGTCCTCAGGCAGACTGGAAAGACGTTCAGTTCTTCCATACAGCACATTCAATAGTTAATATTTAATAGCAAACAGCCCTGAGCACTACTGCAACTGTTTTACAAAGAGCTCCTAGATGCAGAAGGTATTTATATATTTGCATGTATGAATAATCACTTAATAAACAATGTTATTTGATTTTCAACTCTCCCCCCAGCATGCAATATATGGATAAATAGGGTCCTGCTCATGGAATTCAGGTGACTTTTTAACCAATGGACCCGTATAGTTAAATACGCTTTTCACAGTCCTGTTGTAGTCACAGTCTCTGAAAGCGGCCTCTGCCAATTATTTTGCCAGTCTAACTAGCCACGGTCCAGAAATGGAACTATGAATTTTCAGGTCATCAAACTTCAACAAGACAACTTATGTTCTTGAGTTACAGCAGTCTAGTTCACAAATGGAAATATGTTTATACACAGACTAAGTACAATCTCAACTAAATCCACCTTCAGGTGTATGAAAATTTCAAGGCATCTCATGCCACTCGGTCTGTGCAAATCAAGAATCTTTCCAGTTAGATCAGACACCAAGACCAGAAATGGTCCCAGAAAATTACAATTTCTACAAGAGCTATTACACAGCTCAGCATCATACCACACATATGCCTAACAGCTGTAATGCCTGTGGCACACTAGAAAGTGTCTTGGGCACTGAGAGAGGATTGGCACTTCTTTCTAAAGGCTTCACAGGACGGTCAAGAATGTAAAAAGCTCACCTCTAGCCATCATTGCTTCCCAAACACTACTTCATAGCAGAGGGGGTGAAAAGAAATCCTGAGAAGAGCTTCCTTCTCATTTCCCACAAGCCTGCAGTAGGCTGTCAAGCCCTTTCAATGTTAAGCCATGTCAGGCCAGGAATGGGAATCTAGTGTGCTGGCCTCAGAGGCGCTGTATTTTTCAGTGTTGTCTATAGTTCACTAACAGGTTCAGGAACTATTTATTAATAGAACTTTAAATACAAATATTTCATATTTTAGAACACTATTTTAATGATCATTAATATTGAAACGATTAAAAACTCCTTACCATTATTTTGACCAACTAAAATGATTTGATCTGGTGAATGTCCAAATCTTCCACGATAAAACTTAATCATCTGAAAATGCCACCTCCCTTTTAAAGACTATTTCTGTCAGCTGTCTGACTACCTGCACACGGAAATTCTTCACTGAAATGTAAAATTTTAACCCTACCTATGAAAATCCTTTTTTGGGGAGGGGAGATTTCTTCCGCTTTTGCATGGTTTTGTTGGAAGAAGCATAACCAAATACATTATTTGTAATATTATCTGTCCTCTTCAACACATGTAACTTTGATTAGGTACTGCACATTAGATCAGCAGTCAAGTCAGCAAGGCAAAGCTGGGCCTGACGATCTCTCAGTTTTTCATAAACCAATAGGGCCTTTAGAAAGACAGTGTAGGCAAAGTCTGTGAATTCCTTTCAGTCCACAAAGCTCGATGTTGTAGTAAGGTTTTGCTAAATAATTTAATTTTACATCACTGTAAGACAGTTCTTTCACTAGCACAGGATGATTAAGATGTATGATGGCAAACTTAAAGCACTGCAAGACAAGCTAATGTATCACTAAAAAGTTATCTTCTGTGGATTTATAATGTCAACTATTACGTACAGAACCCACCCCCAAAGCCTCCAAGACACTAAGTTCTGATCTAGGAAAAAATTATGAAACAGAATTTCTTGACCAAGCTGATATACTGCTCCAAAAAAAGTGCAAAACATTTTTAATATGGAAAACTTTCTTGGCTTCCAAGCTCTGGGACCTCAAAACCACTATGTTCAATTACTATTAAACCTTCCAAAACCCAAAATACTGTTAAGACTGCTGAGGACCACATACAATTTCAGGTGTACCAGTTTAATTTGAGCAAGAGCACAAGTAAACAAATATTACACAGTCTGATAAATTTGCTACTATTTTAAATAATTATTATAATAACACCTCATTTTGCTCTCAGAGAGCAAAATAAAGGCATTGAAGCATGTTATAATAGCACAGATCTCACTTGAAGAGAAATATTTGTGTGCATTTCTGCACTCAGAATGAGCCCTCCTTCTGTCTTGCTTTAAGTAAAAAATTAATGGAGACCTGAAAGGAACCATAATCTCCCAATTTCTTGTAGTGACTAATAAAATAATTCATCAACAATGATGCAAAAAAGAAAAAAGAGTTAAGAAAAAGTCTAAAGAGAGAAAATCGAAAAAGCAGTGGTAGCCACCTGATGTAAAGCAAGTAAAAGGACTGTTTGTGCCCCATACTTTGGAAGAAACTGTTAAGGAACAGTTCATCCATGTGAAAAGTCTGAGTCATATAAGGCTGACAAAGTCAGTGAGACCTCTGGTGATCAACTCAGTAAGTACCAGCTACACATGCTAGGCTGTCTGGGAGCAAAACTGAGGTGTAGACACCACAAATCCTATTATTTATACACACTAAGAAACACCCAACTTGTTTTGTTATAATACCTCTACCACACTGCTTGCTTATCGCTCTCCTGAACTAAAAACCCCCATGCTACACTGTTCTTAGAGACTTATCATGACATTGTGAAATAAAAACAATCTAGCACTGACTCTCAGCTGATGCAAAGGGTAATAGCTGTGATTTTGGAACTCATCACAAAAATCTTGAAAACTTCGTGTTATAAAGGCCTGTCTCATTTTGCCTGCCTTGACCACGTTTGCTCTGAGCTTCTTGAGTGTACAAGTGTCAGCTTCAAACTGATAAGCAGTCAAGGCAGTAGTAAAAGGTTCAGTATCTGTTGATGTTGCCTGAAGATCTTACATAAATTTTGCCAGGATGTTTCCTGTGGCACCTGTGGAAACCAGCTTGAGTATCATCAAGCTGGGATATAAGCCTGTTTGCATACGCTTTGCAGTAACATGTTAGAGCTCCAGAGCTACATTTCGTAAAGCTTCAATCTGAATTGACAGAGCACCAGCTTAATGTGGCTGGGTTTGAAGAGGCAGTTGTCTGAAAATGCTCCTTCTAATAGCCAGGAGGAGGAACTGATGGCTGGATGAAAGAAAAGATTCCTGTCAAATACAGAGACCAGGAGTCTCACTGACATCTTTGTCAGGCAGAAAACAAGACTGGAAAGAGGAACTAGTGGTGGGGACAGTGAATTCAGTTGTAGAGTCAGTGTATGGTTTGCACAATGAACTTGATAGAGGAGAAGATGCCAGAAAGAGGACAGGGCCAAAGCTCAAATGGAACAAAACTGCATGTCTCTGAAGATACCCGCTATATGAATGGATCCTGTGGCTTTGTCTAAAAATGGCAGTTTCTCTATTAAGGGGATGTTAATCCTGCACAAGCAAGTACTCAGTCATGGCATTTCCCCCCTTGTAAGGCTCTTGGCATTGTTCCTGTTGTGGTGTTTTTCCTTACTGTGTGATTCAGATAAGTAGTTCCTCATGACTGAGCACTTTCTGGGATCAAGCGGCATTTCTGGGAGAGTGGCATTCCTCTCTCCTAATACATACAACATAAAGAAGATAAAGAACTGCTCCAGTCAGTACAGAAAATGTGGCATTTCTAGATCACGACTCAAATGATAATTTTAAATATCTGCTGCAGGGTAAAAGAAATCTCATCATGGAACGACCCATTTCTTTCCCCCTGACAGGGAAGACATCTATATGATCAGCAGACATGGAAGGACTATCATGTACATCTCTACAGTCAGGGAAGCTGAGCTGTACTCTTTAGAATGGGATGGAAAGGACTGCAAAATGCTTGCAACTGATAACAAACAAACTCGGAACAGACCAAATCTTACACCATGTTCTGCCTCCAAAGATCTGGCAAAAGCAACATCAAAAGAAGTGGCGTAAGTACTTCTTTTTTATAAGATATCTTGTAAGATTCTTTTCAGCATCTTATAAAGTGGAAATAAAAACACCTACTTACTTCGTAAGGAGGTAGGGAAAAAAATATTAGTATTTTAGAACCCCTCTGGAACCTATTTCAAAGAGCCCCACAGAAAACACCAAAAGTAAACCAGTACTTCTATTGCCAGAGTAGGCTTCACATCATGAAGACATAGAATGCCCAGAACCATCCATTAGAAGGACAAAACAGATATGGAATAGCTACTATTGGCAAGAAAACAAGAAACAAAACCAAAATTCAAACAACGCCCCCACCCCACCAGAATGCGCCCATGGAATCAAGAAACATAACATGTACGTATATGCCAATGGCAGGTAACTGAAGCTAAGATGCAATCTCAGGTACAGAATTTCCTGGCTACTGAGTGCTTTACCCTGAATTTGAATATACTTTAATTGTTCTTTGTGTGATACTTACATACTCCATAGAATGTACGTGTATATATTTTATAACTTTGAAGGATGGCTTGCAGGTTTTAAGTATGTTTAAGTAAGTTCTTCTTCAAGTATGAAGAAGAACAAAAAATTTCAAGAAATAGCCATTAACAGCCCAAATAAATTTTGTTGCCAAGAAACTTCAAAGTATTGCCTGTGGTTCCTTCTCTGGTGTTATTTATGGCACATCCAATCAGCCTGCATACTACTGAATCAAAAGAACTCACTTGGTGTATGAAATGTTAACACGAGGGAATACTTGTATGGCATGTTTGTGATACTTAATGCCAGTATTAAAGATGCTCTTTTTCAGAAGACGACATGTGTAGTTTTCAAAATTCTTTGCCTATTCCCTTTGTCATCTTCTACATTCAATTATTTCTGAGAGGAAGATAATTAGAACACTGAAAAGCTAGGGATTTCATCAGATTTCTGAACACTGAAGTTCTTCATCAACCCTTTAAAAACATGATTGTGTCAACAAAACCATACCCTTTCTCCTGCCACCAAAATTCCCTTGTCTTCAGTATTTTCATTATTTCCTTTACATCTGCTTTTTCCTCACCTCCTAGTTTGCTGAATATGGTCACATTAAATGAAATTATTATGAAATACATATATCTTAATTTATTTTCAGGTAGAGAAGGAAACTTAATGATTCTTTCAAATTCCCACTTTCTTAAGCCAGTCACACTTTCATAGATGTTCCTAGTCTATCAAGCCTAGCCACAAGGATAAGTGGGGCTAAATGTTATCTGTTAGGTGGAACACTCTTATTAGAAATTAAATAAAACAAGAAGTCCTGGATTTTTGGTCATTGCTGCAGAGTAATATTTAGTTGAAACTTTCACTTAGTCTCTTTGTATTTTACCTTTGATCTTTTTAAAATTATTTGGTGATGGCCACCACACTGGTGCTAGGTTATCTGATGAGTTGACTATTTTATTTACCAAAAAACCCTCAAGAGCTTATACTTCCTTTTCCCTTTCTTAGCCAAAGCCATCATCCTATACCTCTTTTTCCCTCTGAGCGCTTTCCCCCCCTGACCCCTTTTCCTCTCTGACCCCTTTTCCTCCTTTAAAAAAAGCAAAGACTCCAGATGAAACCATGGAACCACCTCAGAATGTCCGAAAGCATGGTGGTAAGAGTAACACAGATACAGGTCTGAGCGTCTCCTTAGGCAGAACAAGATCTTTAATTCTGAAGAGGAAAGGGAGTTTTGGGTACCAGGAATTTTCGGGGATAATTAGCTCCTTTTCAAGGTTTGGCGAGGATGTCTTGTTCCTAATATGGAATATTTTCCCTAATATTTTCCCTCAGTTTTGACAAACTGTTGTGCCCTAGTGAAAACTTCTATTGAACAATACCTAGATTTAGTCTTGCATTCCTGTAGTTCTCCATCGATATCACAAACTGTGAAAAAAAGTACCTTTGCAGACTCTTCTGAGAAGGGACTTGGGGCTACCAGTACATCTGGGAGGTGCAAAATCTGTAATAAAATAATGCCAGTGGTAACACCAACTGACGTAATAGCAACAATTTAAAAGTTATCACTTTCCCTTACATTCCTTTGCTCTCCTTTCTCCCTTTTACACTGTCCCATTACGCTGGGACAGGCAGTTGACACTCTACAGTTGAACTGCAAAATTAATCAATAAAAACATTTCACTTCTTCAGGTTTGATGCTCCCCATCAGTGAAAATAATTGACAGTCCCCCTAGGTTGCTGTTTCTAGATTATTGGAGAACTTAGAGAAGATAGGAGATAATGATATCAAGTGAAAGAGCTGTACATTGTTCACTTCTGTTTCAGGGATGAAGGCAGACCAAGGAGAACAAATCTCTTTTCTCCAATGTCCTTCTTCCCAGGGTAGTTTTATAAAAAAATAAGATGGGGTAAAGCAAGAAAAATGGATTATGCTGTTGCTGATTACAGGGAACAAGGGGGAAAAAAATCAAGACAAGCTTGACCAGAGGCTGAAAAGAGCTGAGTTAGTGACAAGGCAAGAGATAATGAGAGAGAGCAAGAAATTAAAAAAGGTAGACAAGTGCCCTGATAAGTGGTGGTGGTAAACCACCTGGGAGATGGTGTCATGGCCCTTAGTAGTGATGAACAAATCTCAAAATTTTCAATTTTCTATACTAGGCTGAAGATCTTGCAGAGAACTGGTTGACTCATTAGGTCCAGTCTTTGACAGATTGTGGAAGTCACCTGAAGGTATTTTTTAAATGGAACTTCAAGGTTTTGAATCTTGAAGACAATCTCTATTCCATAATCAAGATAAACTGTATTAATCAAAGCTGTGTTTTCCCAAGTCAAGTTTTCAGTGTTCATTTCCAAAAAAAAAAAAGTCAAAAAGCTTCAATTCCAGACACTGCAGGAAACATTTTTCCGAATCAAAGCATCCAGCTTTTCTAATGCTCACTTACCACCATTAGGAGAGACTGGAACAGAAGGACATGCTCAGAGCCTATCTTGCTCACCATGTGGCCAAATCAGCTTGATTCTCCTCTTGCACTGATTTTACATTAATGGAACTTGATTGATTTCAGGAACTCTTCTCTCTCACACTGGAACAACTACTATTGTTTATTCCGATTCAAAACAAAACCAAGAAATACTTACACTGAGATGCCTGAGTTGAGTAGTATTTACTACTATATGCCACAAAGCAATTCAGTTCCTCTGTACTGATCTGGATCTCCATTTCTTCATCACAAGCTCAGGAATGTCAGAAGACAATGAAATGTAAAATCAGCATATGGCTGAAAACAAGATCTTTACTCATCGGAATTTTTTAAAGCCCTTTTTAAATGGAATTCCTAAGGTCTGCTACAACGGCACTGGAAAAGATCCAGCAATTTAATCACAATGTACTGTCTTGATTTTCTTTAACAGTTACGTTTGACTAATTTACATTCTTCTTTTGGGTTTTGCTCTAACTGTCACCTTTATTACATCACCTTTATTCCGGATGGCCTGTAAGATATCATAAACAATAGCTTCTTCCACACCACTACCTCAAATACAAGCCAGCTGACTTCCGTGATAACTGCTGGACTTGAATCTTCCTCCTCTCTACAAAGTCCCAACTAAAACCAAAAAATCTGTAACTGTAGGTACTCTGGATTCATCTGTGTTTCTAACTTTTATTCTGAGGAAGACAGTGCAGCCTGTGTTCTGCTCAGGAAAACAATTTAGCATGGACACAGTTAAAATATTCTGCAATAGTGTGCTGCAAAAAAGGCAGCAAAACCAAGGAAACATGAAATGGAGTGCTGCCATCAGAAGCGCTAGCTATTTGCAGAATTCTTATGTCAACAGGACCAGTAAACAAGTGTTAATATTTCTAGTGGAAGGAGCATCCGTAGGGAATTCAATGTAGTTAGCTGCACAGAGCAGAGAATCAGATCGGAGAGGGAATTGTGTCAGCTCCGGCGAGTCGGCAGTATGTGGCTGTCAGGAGTGTGAAATGGAGCTGCTTCAAAGCTGAGTAGGCTGTGACCTAAATGCTGCACATCCATGCACTCAGTGTGAGAGGATCAATGACAGCATTTGCTGGGCTCTAGTCATCCCCTCTGCTAATGAAAGCAGTCCTGAAAGGCGTAATGCTGGCCCTCTAGGCAGCCTAAAGCCTAGCATTAGCAGAGTTTGTTATAAGCTTGGCTGGTGAGTGCACTGAGAACCAAAGACCCCCTCCTCTGTTGCTCTACCCCACCAACTCCCCCCCGGCTGTCTGTTTAGTGTCACTCAGCTGGGATGGATCCCGTTAAAGATCTGACGCTTAGCAAGGACTCAGAGGTGTCTGGAATGCCTGCCTCTAATCATAAACACCACAGCTGGCAATGATGTGGTCGGGGGGGAAAAAAAAAAATCACCTTGATCCAGCAGCACACATTCCCTTTGATGTTTCTGCAGCGAGTTCACTGCCCAGAGAAAAAGGTACTGCTTTTAAAAAAAAATCAGGCTTGACATTCTCAAATCATAACCATATGACTCTCAATTCCAAGCTTAAAAAACCCCACAGCCCAATCCCAGGAAAACACAACATTTTGTTCTGAGAAACTCAGGGAAGAAGCATCTGACAACGATAACATGAAACAGGTTTGGAAGATAATGGCAGTTTGAGAAGAAAACACTTCCAAAAAATTCAGACTGGCACTACCAAAAATGGAAGAAGCCTTCTGCCAAAGATAGCAAACTATGGTGACCTCAAGCAAGAGACTGTAGCTGATTCAAGGGGAAAAATGAAAACTTTTCAAAGACAACATTGCTTGTGCTCTGCCACTGTTTATAAGTGCCTTATACCCTCTTGCCTTTCGGGGTGGCCTGGTAAACACAAGAGCTCTTCTGTATTTTTCAGTTCTCTGCCACAAAATTCTGTTAAATATTCAACTCTGTGAGCATGATTTTTAATTTTTTTTTTTTACCCAGTGAGGTTACGGGGAGAATTGTGAATCCAGTGCAAAAACCATATTATTTATTGCGTTATTTGTTTTTTGCATCTTCCCCTATGTTGCATATATGGTCATCAAATATCCAAATATCCTATTTATTTTCATACTGCTTGGATATATTCATAGAAAAGCAACACTGTTTTTCTTGCATTGATTTCTTTCTAGACACGAGTGCTAGATATACCATTTGCTAAAACTCTGAGAAGACTTACTTGTGTCCTCTGACACATCTGCTATTGCTTCCTTATGCTATGCTATTATATGCTACACAGATAAAGAGCCTGATTTGAACAATCTTACCACAATGTATGGTCTAATTTTGTTTTCATTATTCATAGCAAGGGAGCATAACAATTAATAATGAAGTTCTTTCCAAGGCTATATGAAGAAAATGGCACACTAGACACACAGATGCAGAGTCTTATTTGCTAGGGACAGAAAGAAAAATTTGGAACTAACTTTGAAAACTATCTCTAAAAAGGTATCTTCAGAATTTACCCCTATTTACACATTTAAATACTCAGCATTTTTACATGTAAAATAAACAGTTGGCACAGAAGCAACTGCAAACAGTCATTTTGGGGTATTCAAGCATATTTTTTGCATTTCTGGGTGTTCTTCTAAAATGTCCTTTTTCATGATTTCAGGTTACGCACCGGTTTATGCTCCTCCCCAGATAAAAAGACCAGGTTGCATCCCTCAGAATCAGAAACAATACTAGAAGCCATTCCCTAACTGCACATTTTCATTACCTTTGCTATTAAAATGCACTCGTTACTGTGGCTCAGAGTGGTCAGAGCCATCCAGACACAACTAAAGCAGAAAGAGTGACATACTGTATACAAAACACAGAGCTCAAGAGTGCAAACTGAACTACCATGTCATGGCTGGAAAATGGGGGAGCTGTGTGAGGTTTTGCAGGTTTGTGCTGACAGCCTTCCCTGCATTTCCCCCAAATGTTGCAGATTCAGATAAGATTTAGATTTATTAAGTTTACGTACTGTTCTACAGTGGTATGCACACGCACATGCGGGTGCGTGTATGTGACGGAGAGAGCGGTTAGCTCAGCTGGGTTGTGAAACATCAGCGATTTAGATACCCCTATATGGCAGATTTTCTCTTACACTGTATGTAAGCAAAACACAATTAAATAACAGCCAAGATCTGCAGTCCTATTGACACTAAAAGGATGTGAGGAAGTGACACAATGGTCTTTCTCTCCATGTGCATGAAATATCTTATATTCCCTCAGCAAGAATTAAAATTAGTACCCGAAAACTAACATACTGTCACAAATGCTTGTAAATTGATATTACTCCAGGCAAAAAGAAAATATTTTAAAAATTTTTTAAAAAGTATTTTCTCAAGCCTTTTGGAGAAATACGGATTTTACTCCAATGGCATGTACACAGCTCATTTGTTTACCTCTGTGTTTGCAAGAGTTCAGGAGGTGGGAGTCAAAACATGCATCCCATACTTCAAGGGAAAATCAGAGCCCTCCATCCAGTCTGCTCCCCTATTACAGTGTCTTTATGAATGATTCCAAACTTATTGGCACAGTCTATGACCAACGATAATTTCTGCTTTTTCCCTATTCTTAGACTACTCTGAAACCAATCTAATGATGCATATGGTTTTAGCCCATGGAAATTTTTTCCCCTCCATATTTTAATATGACAAAAAACATTGTGGAAACATTACTTATCACAAGCATCCACCCAATGTGAAGCGTATGAGAATTCTCTAAAAGATTTCCTCCAGCTACATTTTACAGATCAGATTTAAAAGTGGTTTATTGGTTACATGTTCTCTCACAATGACTAGAGAAGAGGGAAAAAGAAAAAAACAGTCAAACAATTACCTGGTCATAAATGGATGCATTTCAAGGGAGTCTAAAAAATTAGCCCATTATGGTCTCAGTTCGACCAAGTAAAGAGCAATGCCAGGTAAGAGAAGAAAAAGAATAAAAGGTTTTGTTCTAGAAAGTGCTATTCGTGCTCACATTGGAATGAAATATAACTGAGCTGATGACAAGCAAGGTATCGTATGACTGCACCTAAAACGCATGTGGCCCTCACCTGTTGCACTGGGCTGCACTGAAGTTTAGTTCATCTTACCGGCACCCAACACTTACAAGCTGCTTTACTGCTGTGTTATTAAATACAGCATGTTGCCTTATAAAAGGAAGCCACTATTATTCATACTCGCCAAAATGTACATCACGGTGACTTGTTACCTGACTTGATTTGCTAAATGTCTTGGATTCCGTGTAACTGGTGGGTTCGTGCAAGCGAACGCCTTACAGCACTTAAAAAGGCTGCAGTTCGAGGATGCGTTCAGCCTTCCATTCCTAAAACAGCTCAAAGCTGCCTTCAGACAGCTCACACAACACAGAGAGGAGCTAACACCTCTCACCAACTCTCTAGTGACCCCTCCAGATGAATCAGGAGAGAAATTGACAAGTTACAAAGGCATTCTCAGATGAAGGGAGGCTGACTGGCTGGAGAGTTTAGGATGAGACACCCAGGTCAAACAGGGATCCAAAAACTCGTGTTTCCTGTACCGCTCCCCCTTTAAAGAGCGCAACAAATTCTGTCAAATTAAAGTGCTCAAGTCCTTTTATTTATTTTACTTTTACATAATGTAAGTCTAAACTTTAAAAGCTAAGATTTAAAATTAATTGCACAAGTAAAATAAACCGTTTAACTTGGGCATAACCATAAATTCCTGGTACTGAAGTCCAGTTTGTGTAGCTCCTGACTCACAAGAAGCTCTTTGTTTACAGATCACAGTGCTGTTCACGTGGAGGAGGAACAGTTTCAGAGCTAGAACAGAAACCACACTACCATGGCACTCCCTCCACGACTTTTTTTTCTTTTTTTCTCCTACTTTTGAAATGAACTGCCTCCGATTGCATTGTTTCTTTGCTGATTTTGGCAACTTCATTGGGAACTTACTTTTTGTGCATAGGTAGTCTTGATACCACTTTCCAAAACTTTCCTGCCCATGTTCATTCTGTGGCTTCTGCAGTACACAATCTCTGCTTGCAGAATGGTCTCATCAAGTGGGTCCTGGAGTACTGTGCTTTATGAAACTTTCTCAAGGTTTTGGTCTTTTATTTGTTTGGGGTTTTTTTTTTCCCCCCAAGAGGTGATTGAAGACAGAAAGAAAATGCATGTTTTACCATTTAAAATTTTTTTTTCCTTTTAATACTCTTATTACTCTTATTCTGAGACCATGTATGACAATACCTCTTGGAAAATTGCTCTTTTCCAATAATATGCTCAAAGTACTCCTTTGCCAACGGCATTCACTCATTATATAAATCAAAAAAGCATACAAAACCAGACAAAAAATGACTGGTAATGCCCAGTGAATTTCTCTGCTCAGCTAAGATGATTTGGGTGCATTGCATGCAGATGTCAGGTATTTTTTATAAAGAGCTCCATTGTGTAGGGCCCCACTACTCCTCCATTGCTCCCAGCACTCTCTTAAAAGGGGGGCGGTGGGGAGACAACCATTCCAGCTGGGCTTGGAACCTCGTCTGAGTCAGGAAAACCACAGCTCATAAGCGAAGAGGAAGCATAATGTTCTACAAGGACAAAACATTAGCAAAAATGTCACTCAGCCCCAGTTCCACATGTTGGCTGCCACGGCCTCTTCCTCCTAGCATGCCCGACTGATATAAATTCCATCTGCTCAGCAGCCAAGTGACAGAGAAGAAATACCGGCATCTGGTCTCTATTGCTGGCGGGTTTTTGTTCCATGTTAGACCTTAGCTAGAAACATATGAAGAGATGAAGGTGCTGGCAAGCAACTAAAAGGCTGCACTGGCACAAATGAGACTTTCTGATGCTTTTCACACTTCACTCTGGATTTTTACAGGGAAAAAGGCAAAGGAGACTTGATAAACTGAGTCTGGAGAGCCAACAGGCCTGGAGGTCATTTGGTGCTTGTAACTTTTTTTGAGTGTTTAAAACTGTATAGCAAAACAATTTTTTTTTTTTTTTTTTTTTTTAAACATGACAGAAGGTAACGAAGTCACACAAGAATGTTGCTCTTCAGCTAGCTTTTTTTTCTCTTTTTCTTAAACATCCACTGGTTTGGACCTCATCCACAGGCACTTTATATTCTCCTGAGAAGCAGCTGGAAAGTGCCAAACCACTAACTTTTTTTTTAACCCCACTATGTCCAGCAGAAAGCAAGTTTTTTTAAACCAAAGAGAGAGCAATAAAGCGAACCAGCAACATGCATTACTGTCTGAGAAGTGATGCGTGAGTGCTTTTTGAGAGCAACTGCTGAAGAGGTAAGAGAGCATGTGAGCCAATTTGAGTGCGTGAGTGTGTTTGCGTGTGTGTACGTTTACAGATTTCTTTGAGGAATGACTACTCAGACCAACAGAGGTGCAAGAAAAAACGAAGGTGTGACAGAGTGGAAAGCAAAAAAGGAAAATATATTGGTAATAAACTTGGGGACAGAAAACTTTATCCCTGCTGAAAACAACTGGACCCAAAAACTTAGGAAAGCATTTTGTCCCTAAAGAGATCCGCAAAACACATAGGACAGCCAGTCTATGGTAAGGCAAAATCTTTCTAATATTTAAAGTAGAATCTAAATATGCCAAATCAATACAGAATTTGTTTTTATTATAATTAAAAATAGAGTAGTCTTCCATTAATTTACAATGCCTCCAGCCCTTGTTGGTCTCTTATGACCACCCCTGCAATACAAGGTCTTTTTGTTTGAGTGAAAGGACCACAAACTGACAGGGTGAAATGAAGTGAGTGAACAGCTATTAGAATGACATTATAACACCAATGAGAGAGAGAGAGAGAGAGAAAGAGAGAGAGAGAGCATGTAAGAGAAGAGCTCTCAAGAACATATAAATATATAATAGAGCCCTGGAACACTTAATAATTAATCGTGAGGAAGAAGCTTTTATTTCAACAAAAAGAAGAACTTCCAACCAGCAACCCCATGAGAGTGGAACAGCCCAGTATACTGATGCCCAAATGGAAGAAACATGCCAGTTCCTTCACAAGGTGAAGTTCCCAATCCATATAGGGCCAGCATCACCTCAACACAGCATCTGCACTACCCTCTACACTGATTCCCTGCATGCAGTGAGATTGCTCCCAGTGACTTCAATGGCGTTTGCACCTAACCCAGTAAGGTCAGTAATCTACTTGGTTAGTTGGGTCATGAGTATTAAAAGATCCCAGAATTAGGGGTCAAATACTCCACTGCTAGCTTACCTCACTGAAGGGTTACTTTGCAAAAGTCACTTCTGCCAATTTAGTAATCTCACTGGAGATTACCACTCAACTTGTAGCCCAGACAAAAAGCCTTAAGTACACATGGTATAACAGTCTTGTGAGGAATCAGTAGTGCTCATCCATTAATGCTGTGACACCATACAATCAGTGGTTTAGATTTTTACAAAGAGTTATGACGGACCACTGAGCTGACAGTGTGTGCTTGCACCCCAGAAAGCCCAACCGTATCCTGGGCTACATCAAAAGCAGTGTGGCCACCAGGTTGAGGGAGGTGATTCTGCTGCTCTATTCTACTCCGGTGAGACCTCTCTTGGAGTCCTGTGTCCAGGTCTGGAGTCCTCAGCACAAGAGGAACACGAACCTGTTGGAGAGAGTCCAGAGGAGGGCCATGAAAATGATCAGACGGATGGAGCATCTCCCCTATGAGGACAGGCTTAGAGAGGTGGGGCTGTTCAGCCTGGAGAAGTCTCCAGGGAAATCTTACAGCGGCCTTCCAGTGGGGGGCCTATAGGAAAGATGGGGACAGTATTTTCAACAACGCCTGTTGTGACAGGACAAGGGGTGATGATTTTGAACTAAAGGACCAGAGATTTAGACTAGATATAAGGAAGAAATTGTTTACAGTGAGGGTGGTGAAACTCTGGAACAGGTTGCCCAAAGAGGTGGTAGAGGTCCCATTCCTGGAAATATTGAAGGTCAGGTTGGACAGGGCTCTGGGCAACCTGATCTAGTTGATGTTCCTGCTCACTGCAGGGGAGTTGGAGTAGATGACCTTTGAAGGTCTCTTCCAACCCAAAGCATTCTATGATTCTGTGATTTCACCTTTGGGTCTTTTTGCATGGGATGACTGCCTTTTGGAGTTGCCATTTACTTATCATCCAAAGAAACTCAGCGCAGGCATTTTCCACACTAGTGCCTTCCTCAGGGCATTCCTGCATTGCTGTTTCTGCTGTGTCATGCCTGCAGAAAAGTTTTGATTTTCACTGATTTGTTAGAAGTACACCCAGAAAACCTTTACATTAGCAATTAGTTCAAGCTCAGTGTTAAAACTGAAGAGTACTTTTTCTGCTAATGTAAATACAGTTAAATGGTGCAAGTTACCTTGCCACAGTTCCTACTCAGGAAAATTAAAGCATGAACTGTCTTAATCCAGCAGCTACAAAACTAATATAGCAGCTACCTATGTATCACTTCACTGTAGAGCACCTCTCCAAAGCAATATCTTTGTTCATGAGATCTGTCTCTTTATTGCCTTGACCCTGAATGATTTGCTGTCCACAGACTATACCATGCTTACAGTAAGTTGCTACTGAGCAAGAGGATGAGGTAACAATAAATACCCCAGCCAGGGCTCCTTAGGAAAGGAAGTATATCACTCTCAAAGAGAAGGGACAACTATTCTGTTATGCAGATTAATGGAGTAAAAAATTAATCTTTTAAAGCAAGGTGGCAACTAAAGTCACTTCTATCTTCCCTCCCCTTCCTATGCCCAAATAGGTAATCAATACAGAGTCTCAGCTGTCTTTTTGTTCTGATTTCTGGAGCACATACATCAGTAAGGTTACCACCAGAGTAAAAATAAACAGTAAGACAAACTTTTTAGTATTAAAGAGATGTATGCACATAATTGCTATATCTATTGGTCCTAACAAACTCCACAGTTACACTTCCAGTGAAATCAACGCGGCCAGGTGAGAGCTGACTTAAAACAATTGGTAACGTATCTCACTGTCTGATGCAGACAACATTATACTTCCCAAAGGCAAGGCTCAGCGCGCAGTCAGCGATGAGAGGGGACAATTGAGACACCTAACAGTGGAACTTATCAGCGCAATTTCCCGCAAGTCAGGAACACAAAACAGCGCAGCTGCTGGGAAGAGTGAATAGCTGAAGGAGCTCGTGTGAGCTTCAATAGCAGGCAAGAGCAGCACTCCACTGTGAATGACAAGTGATGGGCCAAATCACTGGGGAGCTACCGATGAGTTATTAATGGTGACAGGTACACTACCTGAGAGACAGGTTGAGAGGGGAAAAAGATTATTTATAAGCGAATAGTTAACAGCTGTACCCACTGTTAAGCATTACATGGATGCCACAAACTATAGAATTCAAATCTTGGGTTACTCAAGCACGAACAACTGCCTGTCACCAAACTGCAACGAATCGGTACAAATTAAGGTGGGAGAGATGAGACGAGGCTGGAACGATGCCTTGCTCAGGAAGGCAATGTCATCACAGAGTGCAGATAAGAGCTAAAGAAGGGCTGAGATAACCATGAGGTGAATTACAGTTCTTAATAATAATGATGAATTTGCAAGAACAGCTTTTTAATTTTTCCTGAGGGCTTTTGCAAGAGAACAGATGCTGAATATATCCTGTACTGACATGAATAAACGGGGGTAAAAAATGTAATAAGCAAAGGAAATGTTTTTCAAAGAAGTTTTCTTTTGATATGAGAAATAATATACATCTACTGTGGAAATAATTTCTATCTCCAGTCCCCTCCAAAGTTTGAAAGCCACATTGTTAAGCTTGTAATATAACGTTCTTACAATACCTACAATAATATAGTTATCCAGTTTTTCCCAAAGGAATGAAGCATTGTACTACTGGGTATATTTAAAGTGGTCGGGACAAAAATCTTTCAAATTCTATTTCTCTTGTACAACCCCGCACTAAGAGAAGCAGAAAAAAACCTCCGCCAACAAACTCCACATCCAGATTTTCATAATGTGAACCTCATCCTAAAAGAAACTGTTTCTGAGCCCTTTCCTATCCCATTGCAAAGATATAACTCTGCAGTAACTGCTTACATAGAAGAGAAAAACTAAGAATTTGATGGCTTTTTTTTTGTTGTTGTGGTCTTTTAATGCAGCAGAGCAGTTAGATATGAGCAAGATCAGCCAGGTGCCAAGATAATAATCAGGTGCTCAATTGACATCTAGGCTTCCATAAAGCATAGGCTGGGAATCCTCGCACTAGATGTCTGACCAGAAAGCAACATTTTTGACCTCTAACAAAATGTGTCAAACAGGTAATCTTAAAAAAAAAAAAAAACCAAAATCCCAAACAGAAAGAATGGGGAGAAAAGGTAACAAACTAAATGCTTAAGCTCCAAATTCAGTTTTTCTTGAAATGCAGTCTCAAACAAGACTGCAAAACGGTAGGAAAAAAAGAACTCTAGTCAGCAACAGCTGGGTTCCTCCAAGGTGGAGGGAAGAAACTCTTTAAAACTATGGTTACTGCCACTTCTCATTTACTTGCCATAGGGGCATTGTGCTCTTGCATGCTCTGGGGGAGATACGTGAGCCAGGAAAGGTTCACACTTCAAAAAGCTTCTGAGGCTTTAAAACATGAGGACATAAACTGACTCAGCACTGTAAGTGTTTGCAGGATTTAGTCCAAATGCTTCAGTTCAGGTATTCCAAGGTGAACATCACTAAAGGCAAATAGCCCTGTGTGTGTGCACGTCCACCTGTGTGTGTGTGTGTTGGGAGTCAATGTGATATTAGCCGAGCTTACTCATAACTTGCTTTCTGCTTTTTATAATATTTAATTACTTTTCCTTGTCTTTTTCATTCTGGTTCTCATGGAAAACTGGTATGATTCCTCAGTATCTGAACTCACACTGTGAATCAATATTTAAATACACAGCCAAAGCTGAGTAAGACTGTTACAATTGTTTATCTTAACAATTGGCCATTAAAGCATTTTTATTAAATACTATATGTTGTGGAAACTGCTTTTTGAACAACTTAACTTCTGGGAATAAACCAATCAAGCAGTCACAACACCATTTTTAAAGGTACCACAAGAGATTCAAGACTGAATACAGGTGGGATTTGAAATGAGTAGCCTTCTAAAGATTCTATATCTGCACTAATACCCCAGATATTACTAATTATGGATTGGTTCCCTTCCCTTCTATTTTTAAATTTATTTTTGCTTTAACAGACACAGGCTAGAGGAGCTGGGCTAAAGGCAGAGGAAACACAAGCCAAATTTCACAATGAAATTTGAAAAGAATTCACTGCACTTCACTGTCAAAAAAACCCCATCAAATTTGGAGTGAACAGGGTGAGTGTAGCTTTGGTATCTCCATTTCAATTAAACAATGCCTTATTGCACGAGTGTTTCTACTGCTTGTAAAGTAAAACACTACTAAAAAAAATATCAAAGCCTGCCTCTAAATGACTATTTTCTTTCTTGTATTAATGGATGGAAACTGAAATGTCGATTTCTTTACTGTATCTTCAGGGATAGGTCTATGAATTTGGAAGCTCACATTTTGATAGTCAAGTTTGCATGGATGTACCAGAGCCTGCTGCTACCATGCTCAAAAAGTAAAACTCTTACACAAACAATTTTTTAAAAGTAAGTTGAACGAGTAACTTCAAAGATCTATCTCTCAGCTACCTTTCAGCAAAAATAAACAAACAAACAAAGCCACAAAAAATATTATAAAACATATGGTGCAAATCATAAGTGTGTTTATTTTGTGTCAGTCAACATTATGTACCATGTAACCAGGTCAGAATTAATACTCCAAGGACTATACACAACACACGTCCAACATGGTATTCTTTAGAACTCTACACACCAAGTGAGTCCATCTACTAAAGCAGAAGTCTCCTGTTTTCCTCCATACAAAATGCAGTACTATTTGTTTTTCATGGATTCATTATAAAAGCTTGAGCGACACAAAGGACAAGCTGCCAACAGCAATAAAAGGCCAGGATACTAGGAAGGAAGGTTGGCTTCTAAACATGTTAATGTCTGTTGCAAAGGTAACATTTAAGAACTCTTCCCTGTATTTGATGCCTAGCTGTACTGTGTTCTTTGCATTACCTCAGTTGGTCATGTATTAACAAGTACTTCAACTACTTTTGCAAACCTCCTCCTCTTTTTCACAGAGGGTATTTGGTAAATTGTGTCCACACGTTTCAAAGGGAACAGAAACTCTTCTCTTAATTTCTACATACTATGTAATGAGCTCAGCATGCTGGGCCAAGTCTTGGCTGCCTGCACAGCTGGAGTCAAAGAGCTGTGCTCTAGGGTGGTCTGCAGACACCCAGCTAGAAGGGAACTAGAATGAGGAATGCAGCAGGGAAGACCTTCCTGTAGTGAGGCCCTGGTCTTCACGGACATGACAAAACTGACTTGGAGACCTCATGATGGGAATCTGCTTCATTATAGAGTCTGCAAATATGCCACAAGTGATCCATGGCTTGTGGCCTGGTTTTGAGAGATGTAATAAATGTCAGTGCAGAGATAGGTGGAGTCTACCCCAGTGAAAACAATTAACAATGAAGAAAGAATCTTTAGAAACCTCTAATTTTTAATTGAAATGTACTTTCTCACACAGTTCTCACAAGGTACTATTCATTCTTTTTAAACTAAAGGGCAATGCTTACAGGAAGGGGATTGTTGTGTGACCTCGGCTGACCAAGCTGACATTCATACATTCATTGAGGCCCCAATTCAGAAAAATATACAAACACATGTTTAACATTAAATGTGTGAGTAGATCTCTGTTGAAGTCAAGGGCATTAATTGTTTAAAGTTGGGAAGGTACTCACGTACCTTACTGAATCAGGACCCACTTTCTGACAGCGACTGAGCAGTTCCCCAGGTAACAAATTAAGTTTGGTTCTATGTCTCTATTGTCCAACAAGCTAAGAACTCTTTTGGTTTGCACTTTTATAACCTTTCACCCCTTTTCTCTAGTATAGTTTCTTTGGTGCCTCAATAGGGATGGTTTCCTTCAGTTGCTTTTTCTTCAGTGTAGAAGCTACCAGTGTCTCTCTCCACTACCTGGCCACATAGAGAAAGCATATAGAGACTTGATATACTTGCAGCACCTTCTTACCCTATCCTGAAGTAAGCTGAAAATAGTTACACAAAGCATTGTCATACAAGTGCTGTTCCTTTGAATAGATAGTGAAAAAAATAAGGGCTTTTGTACAGCGCAGTAGCTGCTGAAATTTCAGTACAATTATCTTGTATGAACTGAGAGTAAACACTCTGGTGAAGTGCAGGTGAGTACTTCAGAGAGGGACTTAGAGAGTACTACGACGCAAAGCAAACTGGTGATGGGGAAAAGCCTTACAGAAACACATCTAATGTCTGATGTGACTAGTACTGGAAATTCATACTATGTTACGGAAGCTATTATTCAGGCATGAGAATATATGTATACTTTCATTTCAAATTTTCAGTTTGAAGCACTTTTGGGGCACCTCAAACTTGCTTTGACATTTAAATTCTCACAGGTGCTTCAAAGCCCATAGAACTTTTCATTGTACTGACATTTTTATCCTGCTCCAAACAAATATTAACATTGATATAACAAGCAGTTGCATGCTAATGTACTATATTTTCATTGATCTATTTGATCCTGCAGATTACCACTCACGAAAAAAACCCAAACCAAAACCCTAAACAAACAATAAAAAACCTTGAACCAACCACTTTGAAAAAATGTATTTTTTAGATTATTTCTGTGCCTCTGGGAAGAGCGTAAAGCTCAATTTACTTAAGTCACAATGTTTCCTCGCCTAGGAAAAATGGTTTTATTGACTCAGTGAAAGAGCTAACTTTCCATTCTGACCCAACAGATAAGTCTTCCAACTACCAGAATAAACAAACTTCCAATTAATAATTGTTATAGGACAGTAATAATACTATATGCATAATACTGCACTATGACACAGTACAAAATTAGCAAATGGAAATATATATGGGGCTACAGAGCTGTTCAGTTCCTAACACATCGGATGCCAGGATCTGAGAATATACAAGTAGGCATTATGGGAAACTTACTCTTTCAAGACGCATCTTCAGCTCATCAAGTAAAATCAGCTTGGTTGATGGTGGGAAAACAAGCTCCTTGAGCCAAAGCCTCCAAACGAAGGCTGGAAGTGACCAGGTCAGAGATGGTATGTACAGGATAAGCAGCTGCTGTTGCCATCTCTTCTGGTCAGTTGTCCTGAAACAACTTAGCTTCTGTAACACCCACGTTCTCTGAAGCCTCACAGCAAACCCAATTGTGTGAGCAGTCTGCTACAGCCATTACTAGTTTCTTACTGTGTTTCTCCCAAGAACCGTATCTCTCCCTTCATCTGCAGCAGAAAATGGATGTCATGGGTCTTATATCCATTGCC
The DNA here is from genome assembly GCA_009769605.1 of Bucorvus abyssinicus. Lineage (NCBI taxonomy): Eukaryota > Metazoa > Chordata > Aves > Bucerotiformes > Bucorvidae > Bucorvus > Bucorvus abyssinicus. The sequence continues at coordinate 34,762,934 of CM020063.1, forward strand.
TCACAACTCTTTGAGGCTACAAAAGGGGGAGAAGAGCTGTTTTGAATCCTGTGGTACTGTTTGAAATACCCCTATCTCGAGGAAACCAGCTTACACATAGAAAGTGATTGAATTAGGACTAGTTAAATTCTTTAAAACTAAATTTATTTTTATTTTATGGAATTCTTTCTAAAAGAGATGGGTTGGACAGAAGCATTTTTGTCAACTGTAACATTACATACTCAGCATGTTTTATGTAGTACTCAGGAACACTACTGCAGCATAGCAAATTCTTCCAATTTTATAAAAAAATCTACTGATATTACAAGGTGGGGGTTTTGTTTACGGTATCTACTTCCTTCCATTGATTTTCTTTTTTATCTAAAGAAGTTTTCATTTTTCATTTTTTTTTCTTTTATAATAGGTTTCAAAACAGGAAGAAGTAGCTTGGAAATACAAACCTAACTTTCTCCAGTACCAAACGGAAAGCAAAAATAAATTACATTAAATCTAATCTTTTAAACCAAATCTCCAATATTCAGACTTTAAATTTATGACCTTCAAATGTCTGAAGCTAGTAATACTGAACTGCTTCATATTAATACTGCCTATCCTTTTCTGAAGCTATTCATCAAGCACGCATTCAGCTATACATTGAGCTAGCTGAACAGAGTAAGTTGCCCAGGCATTGTCCTAGCTGTTTCCAAATAGTCTGAGAGCCATTCTGTTTTAAAGGAAAGCCCAGTGTAATACAAGCTAAGTTATAAGCAACCTGATGAGCAGACTTACTTCCTTTATTCCCGTTTGTAAGCACCATATGTAAACTTGGACACAAGTTAAAGACATCCAATATCCAGACTGCATGGATAAAAATTTAATGTTACTAACTCTATTACCATATCCACATCACTAGGCAAGCTATACAGATACACACAAAACCCAGCAAGCTGATATATACAGGGCCAGCAGTCTTAAATATCTGCCTGTGCTAAAAGGGACTTCCTTCTCTGCAGGATGACTGATTGATAGTAACACAAGTTTCCCCAGCCTTTACAGCAAAAGGAATATAAGACTTTGGGGTGCAGTTCTGGGAAGATTGAGCATGAAGAATCCAGCAAGACTGGATACAAATGGACATACCTTCCCTTACAAATTCTTCCTCTCCCATTTGCGAAAAAGATTATTAAAACTACTGTTCCAGTGGTGGTGATGTTTCAGAATTTGTCTAAAGAACAATCATAATTACACATTCTATTTCATTAGAGGATCTCAAAGCACTTCATAAACATTAATTAACAACATGCAAGTATTAATTGGGATGATTAGAACATTTTGTAAAAGCCATGGGGGAGGAGAGACATCAAGCTGAAGCACAGAGGACTCATGCAGCAAGTTAATATATTAGAGCCAGTAGAATAATACATGTTTCCTGGCTTGAAGTTTTCAAAATTCTAGCACATGGTGCAAAATGATAACCAAATCACAGAAGATATTTCAGCACAGGAAAGAAAATTTCTTAATTAAAATATAAGAGCTCATCTTCATTAGATTTAAAATGTACCTTGATAAGCAAAAGGTGGTTGTCTGTCTACATTCAACACTATGTTATTACTGCCTAGAGGGCAAAAGTAAGTGCTAATGACATTTACCCCTCCTAATCAGACTCACTGACATTGCACTGAGGCACTAGCACCTCATTGCTGCAAGGGAAAAAAGTCACCATGAGATCCTTTGGACTTCAAGAAAAGAAGTAAATCAGCTGATGCTAGACAGATGACAAGTTTGATTCTCTGTGGCCCTTCCTGATTCCTAAGTGTTTGTGGGCCTAAATTTCCTAAGTGCCTGAAGCCAGTGCTGACACACAAACAATGAAAACCACCCCTAAACTCAGAGCTAGAGGTGTCTAAACTGTGAAAAGTCATAAATCCATTGAAGTGTCATGGTCTGGACTCCACAGTCTCTAATTGAGTTAATCTCCATTGATGTGCAGCTGAACGGTTAATAGCAAAACCTTAGCACCTCCAGGACCATGATCTGAATTCAGGCTGAGGTCCTCTTTGAAGAGAGTAGTCTATAAAAAGCAGAAGTTCTAATCTCTGAGCTGTATTTTGTGAGAAGAATGATGTAATTTCCTTGGATTCTTGGCACAACTCACTCTGCTCCACATGCACATACACATTTCCCTTTGATCAATAGCTTTATGCCCTTTTGTTTTCTTTATTTTATAACAGGTCATTGCATTTGTTACAAGAACACTGAGATGGATAGTAACCCCAAGATCCTGTCCTCAACTCAAGTGGTCTTATTTCTTCTATGTAGTGCAGGATATGTTCTGGTAGAGGCTTCAACATGGCATTGTTGGCAAGAAAAGTAATTTTCCAGCTAGGAGAAAAGCTCTTTTCTCCCTTCCCCTCATCCACAGAGAATCAGCCTCAAAAATGGAGACTTTTATCACAGACAAACACACACTCACTATCTATTAGAATATAAATAAACTTTATAGATTATTTAAGTACGTGCATATGTACACACACATATATCCAAATTTCATGGAAAAACTTCTGTGGTCATAAATGGTTAACAGAAATTCAAACACATTCTGAAGCAAGAAAGCTGGAATTAGTTTCCTCCTTGGCTTACCTGCCAAAACCCAAGTTCAGGGCTCCGTTTCTCTTGCAAGGTTTGATGGCATCACTCACACCTAAAAGAGCCTAGGGAGTGAACTATTCCTCCCACCTCCTTCATCCCCCACTCTGCTTTAGGTGTTTGTGATTTTGTCAACTATCACAAGATAAACACAGGACCATGAACTCAAGCTTTGGCAGGTGAAGAGATTTTAAAAAGCAAGCACACATGATCCTGGCATATGCCTGACAGATCTTCAGTAACAGCCATTTCCATGCTCTGCATCCCAGTAGCTGTGCCCAGCTGTGTGAAACTACGTCAGTCAGTAGGATCACGGCTTCTCACCGCCAGTACTGTAAACAGTACAGATTCCAGGTAGGAGAAACACAGTTACGCAAAAGTACCTCTGTTTTTTCCCTTTTGGTCTTCGACAGTGCAAAATGCTTCCCATTAAAAAGGCCATCTTTGCATTTCTGAGCCATGTGAAACACTACGGTTTTAAAGGCTGACTATTTCACAGTAGTCATTAAGAACTAGCACCATGTATACATACTGCTGTTGATCACCAGGGGTTATACAGCCCTCTACTTCATTACCCTTATACGATGCAAGACACAGAGCAGCAATAGCATGGCTCTCCAGCTGCACATATTCTGGAGATCCAACTAATCTCTGCATGTTACTGAGGCATCTGTTGTCATGTAACTTGTCCTGGTGGCATTCAGAAGTGCAATCAAACTCTTTGAACTTTATTTTTACTCTTTCCTGGTTCAGGTGCCAATGGTCGTGATAAATAGTCATGTAGCCCTACTGTGATTGGTAGTGTTACTATCAGAGGTACAGCACCAAAAGCAGCAGGGACATGTTAGTGCAGATACAGAGAATATCTGAAAGCAGTGCACACTCTAGAACAAGTGGCACTGCTTTGATTAAACACACAACGCTTCCCTCTGTCTCAGCACTTGTGCTCTGCTTCCTATCTTCCTCTTCTGTCCTTAAAGGTTTATCTGAGCTTTTCCACCCTCTGTTTAGAGTAGAGATAGGATAGTCACTCCAGCTTAGTACAGCTAAGATGAATACAAAAGAGCAAGAGGCATACCAAAGAATCTCTCTTCCACAGAAGTGCAGGGTAGTCATGTTAAACTGACTCACATGGGAGAAGAGAAACTCTTTCAGATGATTACAGCCACAAATATTAGCATGCAGTGATGCTGTGGGAGGAATGGAAAACTGAGGTGATGGACACATAACCTAACAGATTCTACTTATCTCTTTGTGCTGAAGAGGCAAAATCAGAGAAGGAGGGGCAGTGAAACTGAGGTAAGGCTGAAGAAGGGAAGATAAGCAAGAAAAAAAGCGGGGCAGGAAATGGGAGACAATGACAACAGAGTAAGTAAGTTGGAGCAAGAAGAGAGGGGGAGGGAACAGAGAGGCACAGAGAACAAGAAACAGGCAGGGCACATACTACAGAGACTCAGAATTAAATCCCATCTGAACTGGGAGAGTAGAAGTCTGAATAAATGTTACTCAGCTTTCAGCCTTAGTCATTCTGAGGGCCACTGTTGAAAAAAAATGACAGAACAAAAGAACACATATGAGTGTTAACAGTAATTACAAAGGAGAAAAGAAAACACAAGATAGAGTATATCTAACAAAGCTGAAAAAAAGTAAATAAAGCTGTAAAAGGATAACTCTCTCTTCATTATCAAGTATTTAAATGTGGGTGGCAGTTAATACGGGAAAGACTGGTTGTCCTTGAGCTTTGTTACAGTCTTTAACAGATACACTTCTTAACCTTTATCTGCATCAGTTTCACCATACATAAAAAGTGCATAACACTCATAGAGACATGGAAATACTGAGTTAAGTGACTGGTTTTTAAAATGCATGGAAATCATGCAGTGGTCACAACTAAAAAAGTTGATTAAGTTGAACAGCTAATTAAGAGATTGACAAACAGACCAATAAGGAATGAGAAGAAATATATATTAATGTACAACCTTCACATACAAAAGACATTTTTACTTATTAATGGGTGCCTAATTATCATCAAACTTTTGCTGTGTTGCAAGACTAAACCTTTTTCTTCCCCATCCATATCACAGTTTGATTGCCTATTTCTCTTAGCTTTCATCGTGAATAATAAAGAATACCACCACTTTAAAGGTGTTCCTGTTATGAAAGAAAAAAGAACAGTAAATCAACTGATGGCATTTGGGGAAAAAAACCTGACAGAAACCTCATGTGACTTGTGATTATAGATTGCAGACTACATTGAACTGAATGTATAATATCATCATTACAGTGACCTCACACCACGTGTCTACCTTGGAAAAGCTGATATCCTCAGAGCTGCTGTTTGTTTGTTTTCTTTCCAATGTTCCTTATGTTTAAGCAATGGAGTCTGTTTGATAAGCTTTTTAATTAAATAGCCCTTGCACTTTGGCAGCAAAAGTTCAAACATCTTAAAAGGAGGCAAATGAATACACACAGGAAAGCTAAGACTCTAAAGCCTCTAAGAGTGGTCAGATAACAATAGAACCCATGCTTTTCTGAAATCCTCCACAGACAAGCTAATGGTGGGAAATATTTAATTTTAAGAACAGTAAAGTAATTTCCATCTGTGCATATTGTTAATATTTCACCTGCTTAGAAAGGATAAGGTGCTAAGTGATTACTCAGAAAAAAAAAACAGAAAAGAAATTAAGAACAGTATTATTAAAGATGCTGAAATTTCTTTCTTTGGTCCCTCCCCAAATCTCTTGACCTAATCTGGATGTAAGAGTGGTGTACATGAACCATCTAGTTGTAAACTAGGACAGCATATGAAGACATCCCATTCCACCAAGAGCAACTACATTTTATTCAAATTTGAAATTTGAGAAATTTTTAGTCAAATATAACATCAATATATGTAATCATGTAATTTGACTAAGCATATATCCAATGTTTTTTTAAAATCTCAGAACAGAATTATTTAACCTACACCATGTATTTCACAATTTGAATGAGTTTGGTTTAGTTAATGGGGTGTTGTCTTTTGAAAAAATGTCTAAATTTCCCCCTGGAAATGTATACCTTCTGAGAGTTTGCTCTTACCTGACTTCAGTGACTGAAACAGTTGTTCAAGAGTTGTTTTAGCCCTACAGAACTAATACAGCAATGGGAAAATAAATCACAGTCCATCCTGGTCCTCATCTGAAGAGTTAACTAAATGCATAAAGTAGGGATTGTGCTGATTATCTGTGGGCAAGGAAACATGCAAGCCCAAATCAGCAGTGGCAGAGGATGTCATTAATTTCAGAGTTTTTCTTGCTTTTAAAACTAGCAGGTTTTTGACAGTGAAACCCCAGAGGCAGGAAAAGCATCATACTCCCATTTTCAGTATTCCCAAAGCAGAAAAGTGTATCTAATAATTTTTAATTTAATCAGTTGTCAGCATTAACATTGCCACAGAAAAGACTCATTTAGGATTAGTGATTCCCCATGCACTGTCCAGTGCACGAACTTTTGTGAGTCACCTTTTGGGCCAATAAAATACCCATACTTTTCCAGCTGGCTTCAGTTTTGACTTTGTTTTTTGGGATTTATTTTTCTTCAATTTCTCATAGCTGAGTAGCACCAGAGGGTCTGGCAGCCAAGATGCTGCCTATGAGCTACTGACTATAAGCTACCTTTTCCAAATGAACGATTGTAAGAATGGGAATCCTAGGTCCAGCCCCTCTTTCTGAATCTGCGAATGTTCTGTTCTGTGCCTCTGCTTCCCTCTTTGTACTGTAAATATTTATTTTTCCCTTTTACACTAAGGGAGTACAACTATTTGATCACAAAACACTCTAAAAAGTGTTGAGCTGTTACACAAAACACTGAATCATTATTTACAAAGAGTCAATTTATGGTCTCTAAATTGTGGTCATATGTCCTGTTTTCTGCAGCTGGACCAGTGTAAAAGCTGAATGCCCCAGCTGTTCACTGCTAGTGGTAAAATTGCTCTCTAGCCCTTTCAGAATAATCAGAGTTAACATGCACATATTTAGCAGAAGGATTTTTCTAACCTGGCTTCTTTGGAGAGAACCTGGCTAGAGAGCAATTACAGTCGTAGTTACACTAGCAAAAGGGTGAGGTGAAGTATTCTCCAGTGGTGGAACAGAGGCGAGCAGCTGGCAAAGTTACCTCGTCACTCAGCTCAGCTGGAACAAAACCAGAGCTTAAGACTTACTCACACTTGAGCTGTTCTTTACAAAAAAAGTAAATTCACCCAAATCAATAGCACTACTAATCATGTCTCTCAGTATCAGGTGCTGAATTTGACCCAAAACAGCTACTGTTGCTGAGAGGATAATTTCATGTTAAGACGGTTGTTGTGCTGGTGTTTCCAAAGAGAAAACCCACAGACTCTCTAACAGCTCCACACCAAATTCAGTAATTAGTTAACTTAGTTTCTTGAGATAGGTACTAGATAAACAAGCCTAGAAATTGAAGTGCTCTGGATGCCCATGGAGCAGACAGTACAGAAAGTTTCCATATGTAGTAAAGTTTTTTTGAGGATCACTTGTAAAGATGAAAGAACAACTCCTTTTCTAAAACATTAATCCTGTGAGCAATCTGATGAGACTGCTGTCCAAACTGTCGCTCACTGACATTTCATAGATAGGTATCTATTCATCAGAAACTAGGTTTATTGCACATAGGCCAGAGAAACCTTGCCAGGTCTTAATGCTTTTCAGCCATTACTGGCAATGCTGAGACTGTGCCCAAATGCGAAAGGCAGTGTATCACATTACCTCTGCCGGCTTCAGGATTCCTTCACTTCCTGTGCTCTGTTAATGCATCCACTGAATGAAGCAATAAATACTGCATTTTTCTCTGCCCACTGCTTTTTAATTTGCTATTTAGAAACATTATTAGTTGAAATGAGGGTATTACAAATAATCCCACTCGCAGTGCAGCACTAATACACATCTAGAGAGAGAGGCACTGGTTCTCTTGTTTCTCAAGTAGAGCAAACGGTGAGGTTTTTCTCAGAAGTTACTGTTTTCTCAAAAGTATTTTCTTTTTTCATGGAAGAGGGGGTTTCTTTATGGATCTTGAACAGAAAAGAGAATATCTGGCAATACTAGAATAATTGATTTTGAGTGGATACATCTACTCTACCTCTACTCTAAGATTTCTTTTTTTTTCTCTTCCCTCCAAAAAAAAAAAAAAATACAATTTAGGTAAAATGTTAAAATATTTTAACACTTCCACCATGATTCAGGGAATATTCAGCACCAACTGGTGACTCAGACCTTCCCAAGACATGAAACTCCAATTTTGTACCAGCTTTACAAATGTTTTGCACTGTGGTTAATAGGTGAACACTGTAACTTGAACCAGGATTAAGTATTCTGGAATCTGTCACAACCATTCCCTTTCCCTTTGCTAGTACTTCTCTTCAACCTTGCAAAAGCAACTTAGGGAACATTCTCTCTGTTCCAAATAAAGTCTGTATTTCTGAGCAAGTGTTCCCAAATCTACTAACCTTCCCGTTTTTTTTTTTTTTTCCTTCATGCCAAACAGTGATACCATCATTTCATCAAGTTAAAAGTTTAAAATATTATATTAGGCAAACAAGCTAGTTTCTGGTTTATGCATTATAACTACAGCATTATAGCAAATGTAAACCTTTCCTAGAGATAATACATTTGTGTATTTGATGTACAATGAGTATGTACGAACGGATGGTAAACTTACCAGCATTGACTGGACTAGGTTATAACTTAGAGAGGCTTGCACAGACACGTTAAAAAGAACTATACTTCCAGACTGAGAGGCAGATGTTCCTGAATCCACTGTGTGACAGCCAACAACCATCCCATAGCTCTGCAATATTCTGGATGACTTCTTTCGGTACTTGATACTTTTTGGTTTTCCTACAGGAGGCTCATGCCATTTTGTTGGAAGATTTTTGTGTGGAAAAGCTGAGTTGAAAGCCTTAAAAAATTCTGTGAAGAGTTTGAATTATGTAATGATGAGCTATATAGAACAACATCTTTTGATCAAAGGAGGAGACATTACCTGTAGTTCTCATCTGTATGCACTTTTACTGTGCTAGTGTAACTACACCTTTTCTTTCAAATTTCTCTTCAGACCCTTTTTCTCCCTTTTATCAGATAGTTGTAACAGAGTTACTTAGGGAAACTGTTCAGTAAAACATATAGGAAGAGAAATCTTAGGAAAATTAATCAAAGCTATGATAATTAAAAAGTTTTGTTTAAAAAGTAATTCTATTGCAACTACCTGATAGTTCTGCCACATTCGGAGCTTCCTGTCTTTATCAGAAACAAAATACATTTTTTTTTGCCCAGAGAGGTTGTGGAATCTCCACCATTGCAGCTATTCAAAAGTCATCCAGACACGGTCCTGGGCAACCAGCTCTAGGCAGTCCTGCTTAAGCAGCGTGTTAGACTACCTCCCTCAACCAGTTCGTGATTCTTTGAAATTAGAGAGCTGAACTAACAGGCAGGCTTGACTACACCTGTCATAGGTCTTCATTCACCCACTAACAATCCACAGCCAAGTGCTAAATGAGTCAATATGTGGCAAGACTGTAACAGCTGCCCTTAACTTTCATTGATAATTGTTCTCCTTTAACTGGCATAATATTCAATATACTGTTGTTGGCTGCAATAATGGTAAAATTCATGCCTTGAGGGCTACAGTGTGATTGAGTTGTAGCCAGATAAACCGAACTCTGACCTAGGGGTGTATTATAGGCCTTTACACCACTCAGATGCATAGGTCACAAACTCACTCTGTATAAATGTCTACATAATTATATTACGAGCCATTCTTGCATATATATTAAGACCATTCCAACAGATAATTAAAACAAAATCAATATGAGCCTGATTCTACAACCTTTAAAACAAGAAAACTACTGATTTCAGTCAGTCTTCTTGACTGTAAGGGACAGTGAATTATGTTCTACACTTGTAAAATGTATTACACCTAACTATTAATTGCATTTAGTACACAGCAATTTTCTAATGTTATATCATAAAAAGGAAGCATTTTTTAATGTGCATTCCTTTGCAAATCATATTTCTTCAAACCTTTTGATCACTGGTACTCAGAATCCAGGAATCTAAAATACGATGCAATATGCACATAATGCCATTACAGTAGGTATCTCTATAGATATCTGTCATATATCTGTATAAATTATATCTAATATCTAATATCTATAGATACATAACCATATATATATCATGCAAACATGTACAGATATGTGCTGTATAAATGTAATGGATATATACTTACATGTAAGTTTTAGACTGGTAATGGTAAAAATGGAGTTTATTATATTTGAACATGTGTAACATTCAGCTTTTACAAAATAGACACCTGAGAGAGTCCTAAAACAAACAAAAAGCTCCATTCTCTATATATCATCGTCATAATAACAGGATCTCATTATTAAAGTCCGTGCTTCGACTATACCACCCAAGGAGACCCTCCGGTGTGCTCTTTGCAACCGGTCTTGCCTATCCCGCATTGGCCTTTTCAGCCATCAACGTGCTTGCAATAAGCGTGGGCAAAACCCTTCCCAAATCTTCGTCTGCGAAGCCAAGCCATGTGTCATTATTAAAGTAATAGTAATTTTATTATTATGTCTCTAGGACCATTTTACAATTCAGAACACTGTTCTGTAAAAATCTGTGTATAGAGCATTTAAGAAAATATATAAGAACACAGAATATGAAGGTAAGGCTAATTTACTTCTTTCACATGAATGACTGGAAACAGAAGAGCAATTAAAAAATACAGTCAGAACTCCTCAGAACAAGAATAAAGATTCCCATATGTTCCATATAGTGCCAAGCATGGTATCACTGCCTAAGAAAGTAAAGAAATAAATCAGAAACTAGAATTTTTCAGGTGTATCCACTTCAATAACTGACTTCTACATGATGCAGAGCTCCCACAAGGTCAGTAGCAATTAAGAGAACTCAGAAGCATGTAGTAGTAGATTCTTAATCAGAAATAGTTTTATAAAATGTAATAATTCACTTTGGAACCCAACAGATTCTGTGGATAAAAAACCATACATATTCATGACCATACTCATAAAATAAGCCTGTCCATTTTTTTGTTTACTTATTTTATGTTTTGTTTGCTTATGCTAACCAATCTGCATGTAACAATTTATTTAAAGCCACCTTTTTAAAATGGCCTTATAAACAGGATTTTCCTGTTTATACATTGCACTGTAAGGATACTTCCCAACACAACCATGATCACAACCCCCCTTTCATCTATCCCTTATTAGATATCTTGCTAAGGAAGAAAAGAACAGATGAAGGATCTGCTGACAGGGGTCTTAGTTTCTTAAGTCAGACAGTAGCCCTTGAAAACTTGCCAGTTGCCTTTGATGACCAAATCAGGCTTGCAGCTAGCTAACCTCAGTATTTGCAGTATTTAAGGTATTTCCTACAATAAGGGTAAGCAAGTACAAATAAATACTATGGTATGAAGGAACTGGCATTTTTTTAGCTTAGGAAAAGTTTAATATTTTATTTTTCCAACACCATCATTAGTCTTCAACATGCCACTCTAAATTTACTTCATATCATTCTACTTCTTTGGGAGCATGGTCACTACAGCTGTACAAAAAAAAAAAATTCGTTAACTGGATTTGAAAACATGCTTTGGTTTATCTCCTACCTGAAGGATGTAGCCTCGAACATAGTCTCGAAGTGTCCAGCCTAAACCATGCAGAATATGCAACACCTCCTCTTGCTTCAGTACACTGAAGAGTCGGTCAAGTAGTATCTTCAGTCTCACAGGCACAGCTTGAGTACCGTAGAGCATCAGGCTGCTGATGTCAAACACAACGTTGGACTGCACAATCTCCACTTGGGTTGGGTGGTAGAGGTGCTGAGTACTAAGCTTGTCCAAGGCTGAAAGAAAACAGGTTAGGTGTAAGAGACGAGCTAAAGGAAAGATGAGAAAACAATCCCAAAGAATTATCTAAACACATCAAATTTGGCATATGAATTTATTTTCCAGAGAAATATCACCTGAACAATTCATAGAATCACAGATTGGTTTGGGTTGGATTGGACCTCCAAAGGTCATCTAGTCCAACCCCCCTGCAGTGAGCAGGGAGATCTTCAACTAGATCTGGTTGCTCTGAGCCACTTCCAACCTGACCTTCAAAGTTTCCAGGGATGGGGCATCGCCCACCTCTCTGGGAAACCTCTTCCAGTGTGTCACCACCCTCTTCATAAAAAATGTCTTCCTTCTATCCAGTCTGAATCTCCCCTCTTTTAGTTCAAAAACAGTACCTCTTGTCCTATTGCAACAGACCCTATCAAAAAGTCTGTCCCCATCTTTCTTATAATCTCCCTTTAGATATTGAAGGTCCACAATAAGGTTTCTTCAGCACCTTCTTTTCTGCAGGCTGAACACCACCAATGCTCTCTGCCTTTCCTCACTGGGGAGGTGTTCCATGCCTCTGATCATTTTTGTGGCCCTTCCCTGGAGCTACTCGAACAGGTCCCTGTCTTTCTTGTACCGAGGACTCCAGAGCTGGCTGCAGTGCTCCAGGTGGGGCTCACCAGAGTAGAGTACAGCAGCAGGATCACCTCTTTTGATGTAGCCCAGAATACAGTTGACTGTCTGGGCTGCAAGCACATATGGCGTGCTCATGTCCTTATCCATAGAGCTGTTCTCAATCCCTTCATTGCCCAGCTTGTATGGTTACCAAGGCTTGCCCCAAACCAGGTGCAGAACCTTGCACTTGGTCTTGCTGAACCTTATGAGGTTCATAAGGGCTCAATTCTTGAGCTTGTCCAGGTACCTCCAGATGGCATCCCATCCCTCAGGTGTGTCAACCACACCACTCAGCTTGGTGTCATCTGCAAACTTCCTGAGAGTGCACTCGATCCTACTGTCTATGTCGCTGATGAAGATATTAAACAGTACTGGTCCCAGTACAGAACCCTGAGAGACACCACGCATTACTGAATAATGGTTCTTTTTCATAGGTGCAGTTCTAAACAGGCCTAGTTTCCAAAGGTCACAATTAACTTGAATTCCTACAGCAGAAGGGTGCTCAGCTGAGCCCTAGTTCAAAAGAAATTACAGAAAAGTTATGATTAACTGATGACCAAGACTGAAGGTATGCTGAATTAATTGGGACTGTGAAAGGTTTGAGACTTAACCTCTAGGGGGAAAAAAGAAAACAGATACATCCTAAACCCCAGCTTTTTAAATGTGTTAAAAATTAGACTCCTGATTTACCATAAATGCTATCATGAATTCCCTGGTACTTGAACTGGTTAAGTTTGTTTTACCCTTCTGCGTGAATTTCATGTTACTCACTGTGGTGTGAATAATTTTGAGATGATGGGAGAGGAGGTTTGCAGGATGAAGGTAATTCTTATCCCCTTGTGAAGTTAAATATGATGGAATGCATACCACACCATACACTTTACTGAGTATCAATGTACAAATTTAATTTTCGTTCCATTTTATGGACTATGTTGCAGCACCTAAGCTTCTCATTGCTTTTTTTAAACAAAACTTTCCGTGCATTTAAAATAATTTTATAGGGACTTCTTCTCATGTACTTTGGATTCTTCTTGCTTTATGGTCACTGGAGAGTTCATGTACTCTTGATAAATTGCTTTCTTACATCCAGAGCTCAAAGGCCCTTATCATTTACTCGCTGGCTTCATTCAACATGTTTACTCCAAGGAATACTTTGTCAAAGAGTTCTGGTTTCCTCATACTTCATTTCTTGCAACTGATTTGTCTGATTTTTCTTATTCTAGTGGTTAAGTCGACTTTGAATAAATAGCTTTAAATATTAATTTAACATTCAAAAAAGATAAGGAATTGGCAAGCCTAGGGATTGCAGTCCTATGTTTCTCCACAGGACATTTATACTGCAGAATATGAAGGGTGGGATTTTTCTTCCAAAAGCACTTCTTCCAAAGTACTTCATCTGTATAGGCTTCATGATGTGGGAGTTATTTATTTACAAGGTCTAATGAATGGGATTTGATTGAAGCTTAAACAGGTCAAATACTTTCTAACATTTTTTTTTCCCCCTTTTATGTATGATAGTTTTGTAACGTGGTTATTTTGCTACTACCATAACAGATGTGTCATCAAAATACTCAGCTAGAAAAGCCTAGAAAATTGATTTTGTTACTCTGCAGGCTGTGCTGTATGTGTCGATATGTATACATGTATACCGGGGGAGGGGGCAGAGCAACCATTTATAAGGAGTAAAATAGTAATATTTTTTTAAAATACTATTATTTACAATAAGAATGCTGTAAATAATATTAATGTTAACAGATGTAACACCTTCTACCAGACTATTGAAATAATTAAGCAGATCTGAATCACCTTGAGCTTTCCACCTTTAGCCTTACAGAATAAGAGCATCCAAAGAGGTTAACTAGCTTCTCCAAGTGTACACAAATTCAGACCAGAGTCTTGAATATTTTCAATTTTCAATTTTTAATCACTGCATCATACTGTATTTCTACTACACCTTAATATTTGTTTTTGCTTCTGTTAACAGTAGATCCTATGCCTGCAGTGAGGAAAAGCAAGTTCTTCCAGCTAAAGAAGACTCAGCTTGCTGTAGATTTTAAGGTTGTGATTCTACGTTGGCCCAAGTCAGGATGACTGTAAGATGTCTTTATCTGAAGACTACTGGGTGGATTATAAAGCTATTAGCTAGAATGAGTTTATGAAACTCTGTGGACATTTACCCACTTCATGTAACGTGACAACTCTGAGGATAACAGCTTTGGAAAGGCCAAGATGGAATAAAAGTGAAAAAAGAAATAAAAAAGCTCTTTTTAAATTACTAAGCACACTCTTTGAGCAGTGGACAGAAATTTTCACAACATACTCTGTACTATTCCATTTAACCACAAGATTTGTTTTCAAGCAATATTATCTATAGACATCTGCTTCTCAAAACATACACACAAATAAGAGTTAGTCCAGTGCTGGATTAACATTCCAAGTGACAGTGAAACTATCTCAAATTTTGATTCGTGGCCTGATTATGCATATTATGTAATAAACAAATAAGCAGTGCATTTTATCCTTTTTGAAGTACAAGTCAAGATACTTGGTGAAATGTGTAATTTATAACACAACAAAGCATGTACTTTTGCATGGGTGTGTAAGAACATTTGCATACTAAAGACAGACCTCATGCTACAGACAAAAAAAAAAGGAAAAAGTTGTACATTAAGAGAAGGGAAATGCATTTGCATCCATATAAGAAATAATAGTATGGTAGACATGTGAAATTCTTCTGGATCATTGACTATTGAAACCCCTTGCACTTGTCAGAGGAATGAAAATTTTCACTATAATTTGTAATTTATAAAAATTGTCTTGTTTCTTTAAAAGAGATTGCTAAGGAAATAGTTGACAGTGTATTATTTCATAAGTGCTTAGGAGACTTCAAGATGAAACACGTTATATAAAAGAATGAGCTTTATCATACCTGAAAAATTACATAAACAGATGTGTCTTTATTAAGAAGATAATCAGTGACTGAACATCATAAACCACACATTAAAAGTCTCTTCCTGGTGCAGTACACGGTGTTACTCATACTTCTTACACTTTCAGTGGGCTCAAAAGTTCACCCAGAAAAGTCTTAACTCATTTGTGACTTTTTGGTCACAACTTGCACAAACCTTTCGGAAACATGACTATGATGGGTTCACTTGGGTGCTTAAACTAAGAGGGCTGCCCCAATAGCCTGATATTCTTTACATTAGTGTGATTGGGAAGCTGTTCACTGATAGAGGAAGAAGGGAATTAAAGAACCTTAAAATCATATACTGGCTGAGTAACCAAAATTTTTGTGGAACAGCCTAAAAAGGCCCTTGTGCTTTACTGTAACAACATACAGCCAAAATAATATTTCCATAGTGAATTCTATATTTCAAGAATTTAGAAATTTCAGAAATTTTAACTATTAAAATAGTTTCAGAAACTTTAACTATTAAACTGGTGAACTGTTTAACTATTAGCTACTTAACAGTTTCAGAAATTTTAATTATTAAAAAGGGGGGGCAAAAAAGGATGATAAAGAAGTAGAAGACATTACAGAAGATAGCCTTCAATATCCCAAAATTACTAACCAGATAATTAGTATAGGAATTTGGAACATTTCAGTACTGTTTTCCTTACCTAACCCTGAGATATCGAGGATGTATCATAATAATTTAGATAATTTAGAATATTTCAGTTGGAAGGACCTACAACGATCATCTAGTCCAACTGCCTGCCCCCTTCAGGGCTGACCAACAGTCAAGGCATATTACTAAGGGCATTGTCCAAGTGCCTCTTAAAACACTGACAAGCTTAGGGCGTCAACTACATCTCTAGGAATCCTGTTCCAGTGTTTGACCACCCTCTCAGTAAAAAAACGCTGCCTAACATCAAACCTGAACATACCCGTGTTGGCTTATCCACTCTTTACATTCTTGAATAGTAAACAAAATGCCCAGATTTTACAGAGACTCTGCTGAGTAGAATCTGAATTGTGAAGAGAACTTTGAAATTGAACAGCTTGCAGAATTCTTATGCAAAATTCCAGCAAAAAACTTTGGACCTATTTGTAACAAATCAATGAATGAACTTTTATGTTCCATTTGTGGTTTGTTTTTGGTGGGTTTTTTTGTTTGTTTGTTTTTTGGTTTTTTTTTAATGTAATAAATAAATAGTTAATAGTTATTAAAGGACAGAAAATAAAGACAAAGTCTTTCAGTTCATCTACACTGTGGCCAGTAAATAGGCTCAGCTACGTGACTCTACTCATTGACTTAGGCCCCTTCCTTCCCAAAGTGCAGTGGACAAGGTCAACCAAATTAAAAGCCATGCTTCTGAGTAGATTCCATTTTTGTTAAGCAAAATGTATGCAGTGATGAATTTTGTACTTTAAAGGTCTCATACTGTTTTTTTAATAGCTACAATAAAATCATGACTTTACTGAACCATGTCTTTACTGAATATAAAAGAATTTTAAGTATCCTAGTTTTAACTGGAGTTGTAAATACACATACCTCTCTGCTAATTTCCTGATCCTAGATAAATCCTTAGGTATCCTAGAGAGGGATGAAAGGGTCTAGTGAAACTCTCTTAGCTGATTTGCCTGGCTGTGTATCTCAAAACACTACAAAGAAGAATCAGTCGGTTGCAATGTACAGGTTGTTATGGATCTCATTCCATTTCAGTTTTAATGGGCTTTGCTATATTCCCACTCTAGATTTTGTTGCATATCCTCCAGATAGTTCTCTACGTTACCAAAGAGGGGTATAGTAGGAGTGCATACACACATACACACAACAATACAGAATTTTATAAACACCATACTCTTTCCAGATTACTAGATTTGTTCAAGGGTCAGCAGGAAAAAAAAAAAATTATGTAGTCTGTATCCAGACAATAACAGAGAGCTTTCCAGACATTTTTAAAATCTAAATAACTGGGCCATTTTCTGCAGAAAGAGAAACTGAAATTGGCAGACAGATTAAATATACAATACCCACATAAAAAGATTCCATAATTCTGTTGCAACAATAGCATGTCAAGTATGGTAAAACAGATACAGCATTATTAGTGTCAACATGGAGCACTGTCATTTGCTGTTGATTTTAGTGGAGCACATGAACAGCTTCACACTTTTAGAGTTCAAGATTTTCTTCTTTTCCATCCACCACAGAAAAAGAAGTAACAAATCCTTTCAAGAACAGAAGGTAGCTTATGAACAACTAACACACGGGAGGCACAGGCAAACTACTGCAGTCGCAAGAGGTGGTCTAAGCTACTCTCTCTCAGGATGCAGGTTTAATACCACTCGTAACACAGTATAATACAGTGAATTTTGCAGATTAAAAGAAGTTGCTCCGCAGAAATACCGTGCTTAGAAGGTGACTAAGGACAAGAAAACTTGCCAGTGACTACTGAACAGCTCAAATACTTGCATGGTGTAGGGTATTATCCCATTCATCCCTGGCACAAGCACAGAGAATATAGGACATTAACATTTAAACGGGTGGGTAAACATCCTGGATCAGTCCACATATAAATTGCTTTATATGCTATAACATGGCATCCTTTGGTGATCTCCTTTTCACTTATCTCTTCATCCCTTTCACATTTTAATCCAGGTAGAAGACTAAGACACCATGGATTTCAAAACATCATGGAAGGAGAGTAAGTAAGGCATATTCTGATTCATAGGTAAAAGAACTTTTCCTTCTGCCTTTCACTGTATTTAAAAGCTAATAATCGAAACCATTTGCCAAATGCATTTAGTCTCTGTCAGAGGGACACATATGTGATCTTCTAATTTACAGCTTGCATGTACAGATGTTCACACTTAGTAGAAGGATTCTTAATAGCATTTTAGAATTAAACGTGTGTTGATAATAGGTGTTTCAAACCCAAACAACACAGCAACTAAACTGATAAATGTCTTCATGCCTCACCATGCCTCATGCTCTAACAACATTTTTATAAAAGATCAAAAAAAAAAAAACAGGCAGCACTTCAGTTACATGTACACAAAATAAATGTTATTAAAAGAAGACTGAATGAAAACTTCCATTAATTTTTCTGTCTATGATCTGATTCCAAGTTGAAACATTTATATTACTACTAGGTTTATGTAGCCAAAAGCAGAACCACAGTTTGTTCACAGACGTTGCTTGCTGTCTGCAATTTTTTTTATCCCTTTGCAAAACTTTGAACCCCATCCAGCTTTGACACACTGCCTCTTCAGTTAATAACTATCAAGTTTCCCCTTGTCTCCTGTCTACTTTTCTTTGAGGCAATTGCGCACTCAGCACCCTGAGATAATAACACACATCTCTAAGATAAAAGCAATGGCATTAATGTAATTGTCTGCCTTTCTCTCTTTAGCCTAATCTTTTCTTTCCTTCAGTTTTGACTGCCTCTGTGACACCTGTTTTTGTCTCCTCTGATCCTACGACAGCTTTTCCGCTGACAAGGTTTTTGCCTGACAGAGATTCTGCCAGACAAGAACATAACAAAATATGAAGAACTGCTTGTCAGAGTTTCTGCCAATGTTCATATGAACTAGGGGGGGAAAAAAAACCAACAAAAACCCTGATTTTTTTTTTTTTTTAAAGAGCCCCTGTGCTGGTGGCTTTTGGCCTGTCAGGAAAACATCCTCCCTGACCAATTCCTTCAAGTCAAACAGGTGTTTTCTTTTATGTTTTCTTTCTATACAAAAAAAACTTCTTCTTCAATAGTGGAAAACATGATTACAGAGGGGAAAAAAAAAAGAACAAAAAATTCGCCTTCTCCTAAAAATGGTTAGACCTAACTTTGTGTAGTGGTACCTCTCATGCACGTTTTTAATTCAGAACTGACTCTTAAATAAATAAATAATGTGGTGGCTTTTTTTCCCTCCTCATTGATAGCTAATGTGTTCAAAGCTGTAAAGGAACTGCATTCCAAGTTCTCAGGAAAACATCTAGGCTACTAGACACTTTCTGTGTGGGCATACTACATGAATGAAGACACCTGACTATGGGGACCATGGCAGGGAAGATGAAATAGAGCCTTGCCTCTTCTGTGGGATTTGGACTTTGTAGTCATCTCTGTCAGTGTGTGTATTTGTGCCTATGTGAAGGAGGACTTCAGCACTGATGACCACCCTGATAGAGAAACACATACAGATTAATCATATGAGTGTCCCAAAAGACAGCTGCTTTTGTGTGTGTTGCTTTCATCTGCCACACCTGCTAGAGACAGCAACTATTGATCAGTCCATGGTGTCATGGACCTGAGTGCACCAGCTGGCCTTCATTGTGCTGACCAGCCTCTCCAGAGATCTCCTCACTGCACTCTCAGTCCATGGTTCCAAGACCCCTACTAAAGCTCAGGCCTGGACCTTCATTCCCTACCTAAGATACATCATAGGTGTGCCTGTCTGTAGTCCTGTCTTTTAGATGACCCTCAGTCCCATGTAACAGCCTGATCTTCAGCTCTGTCTCTGGCCCAATCTTCTTTTGTTCCTAAATGAAGGCCCTGGATGGACTCTTGACCTGATTCATTCCCTTGCCATGCCTGAGGTTGTCAACAGACCCAGTTACCAGCCCCTGATCAGACCTCAAGGAACTGTGCCCGTGCTGCAGGCATGCACATATGGGCTGGAGTTGCCCTTAACTTCTGGCTCAGAACTCTGTTGGGCAGCTCCACTTTTGCTGTTCTTTGACATGTGGATTGACAGTGTCATTGTTGAAATGAATAATGGAAGCCACTAAATTAATGTATCTCTTTCTATAACTTTGACTAGTCATTCATCTTCAATCTTTCCTATCTCCTTGTCTCCAAAGCCAAATGCCTCCTTCCTATCAGCCATTAACACCTTAAAAATATCATCTCCCTTAATAATGGTGAGATAGGAGTTAAAATGTGTATATATATATATATTTATACAGTGGGACAGAAGCACATTTAGGAGTCCTGGATTGTGGTCTGGATTTGGAGGACCTCAAATTCCATTAAGTGGGATTCACCGATTCACCAGAAGTCTAGGTTGGATGGGATTTCTGCAAATGTCTGGAGCAGCCTTCTATTGAAAGCAGGGCCTCAGATTAGTTTATCTCTGGCCCTGTCAAACTGTCTTTGATACTTACAGCAGAGAAAATTTCACCACTTCTCCAGACAACCTATTCCATCTTTTATGCAGCCTTGAAAACTGTAGTGAAAATGCAACAGGCGCTGTTCACCTGTTAACATCATTCTGTGTTGTAGAGGCGTTTCACAAAGCAAGCCAAGACCATCGTGGTGTTTCAGTCTAGGGTCTAACTCTGATTCAAGCCCATGAAATGTTCTCCCACATGTGCTAAACCACCTCAGTTTTCTCAGGAAAACCTTCTGTCCTAAGGCTGCTGTGAACTGAAGATGTTCAGACCCTGGGAAGACTGGCTCATACAGCTAGTTCTACCATTCATAAGCATCAATCTTGCCCACCCCAATTCATGCACTGTGACCACTTCACAAAGCTCCTGCTAAATATACTTCAGAAAAATTGACTGTAATCAATTAGAATATAATTAGAGAAGCCTTTGAGACTCACATTATACATTTCTTGTATTATCTTTTCTATTTACAAAGTCCAGATGGAAATGGGATAATAAAGTAACACTATTGTCTGCTAAATTAATCTGAGGCAAGTTTCCTCAATAATGCTTCAGCTCAAATTGAAAGTCTTCCTAGCAGGTTTAAAAAAAAAAAAAAAAAGTGTTTTTCACATCGAATTTCACATTCGGAAAACAGAAAGCTGAGGTAAAGCTACCCATGGTATTATCGTTACTTTGTAACATCTGAAAGCAGTATGAAATTTTTATTCTTCCAGTCAAATCCCGTTTTAACCTGATGAAGCTATATGGAATGGAGTGGTAGGGTTTGCTCCATTTAGAGTTCTTTCAATTTGTGTTCTGCTTAACCTAGTGAAGTCTAGTTAATTAAGATGTTCCTATAAACAATTAAGCTTCTTGTAGGATCATTAAGAAGATATAAAAATTTATGATGTAATAAAGTGTAATAAAATGATAAAGTGGTTAGCACATCACAGCAATTCATGTGCAGCAGCGTAAGTGTTAAAGGAGACAAGTAAGCAGGTAAGCAGGTACTGTCACCTCAGTATCCTGGAGAATTATGTGGATGCATGTTGCAGAAGTTCTCCACTGCTGCCCCCAAAATCCACTGATGATTTGTGCTCTCAAGTCTCACAGAATTTATCCTGCTCATCTGGGAATCAAGCAGCAAGCACCAGGCACTCTTTTGCTCCTATCTGAAGCTATGCTATGTAGGGAACTTCCTGTCACCACACTTAAGGGGGCAACATCAAGGGTTTCCACTGACTACCTTTCCAAAAAGCAGCGTCTACGTCTTCGTTTAGCCAGCTGTTCTATCACCCAATAGAGGTGTTCTATCACGCCCCCCGCACCGAGAAAGGGAATCAGGAAAAGGAAAGGAGATCTGTGGGTTGAAATGGAAACGGATTGAATAAAAACCCCTCATATTAATACTAATAGAAAGTACACACATTTATAGTCAGCCCATGTAGTGGTTGCAAGCTGCACACTCCCAGAAATGAATGTTAGATGTCAAGAACAGCAGGCATCACAGTAAATACAGCACAACAGTCACAGCAAACAGGAGAGTAGGTCTTGGGAGCAGAATGAAAGGCGAGACCCTCCAGGGATGGTGGCCATCAGAACAGACTGTCCACAGTAAACGATCCAATTTATATTGGGCATGATATTTATGGTATGGAATACTTCTGTTGGCCAGCTTGGGTCAGCTGCCCTGGCTTTTACTTTACCTCGCTTTAGCACCTGGCTGACTTGAAATTGCTGAAGACCTTGATCACTACGGAGACCTGCATACCATGGCTGGCCATGAGCAAAAACATGTCTTACCAATTTTGTTCTCACCGAGTCAGGTGCTGCACTCTTCTCAAAAATGTAGCTTTCCTGAACAGACAATTGATTCTATGATTCTACCCCAGAGAGACCAGGACACTCTACTAGTAATGTCTGGAAAGAGGAATTCCGAGTACTAATTAAAAAATAATTGTTTTTATTGCCGTTGCTCCATCTTGCACATAACACCTATTTTTTTCCATACTGGATTCTCTCCTTAAGAAGAGAGGGTAAGACATCATTGTCCAAGACATCTTGTAGCATTTTATCCTATGGTATTGGGTGTACTAAATGAAGCCTTTTCTGTAAAATGTAAATTCAATAATGACAGGCAACAAATAGCAATATCTGGCACTTTTGAAATAGTTTTAGTCTAAACCTCTCTGGGCATTTTATAGCTAGTCAAGGGAGATCACAGCTATAAAAGTGGCCTTATATTTATTTCAGAGTTGCCAGTGAGTATCTAATGGTATTAATGCCAGTTCTGTGAGAGTACAAAATGTAATTAGTAAATTAAAATGGTTTTAGACATAAAAGGTTGACAATAAGCAAGAGCTTCCCTTTGAGATGTGAATATAGCCTAACCCAGCAGAAAAGGGCACTGTGCTTCAGAACTGGTCATGGTCTGTTTAAGGTTTATCAGGCACCAGAGCAGTCCTACTGTCCTAACTGTTTAACATCTGATTAGGGATAATCTCACCTGATGATGTCCAAGGGACATTGGCATATACAAACCCAGGGCTGTAAGCCAATAAAGTTGGGGACAGGGAGAAAGGTCTAACCTCTTTCTCTGTAAGATGTCCTGGGCATGGCAGGGAAGAAGAGAAAAAAAAATTTGATCTGAATGGATCCACAGGGAAATCCAAAGAGGTGCGAGTGCGAACATATGTAT
The DNA here is from genome assembly GCA_009769605.1 of Bucorvus abyssinicus. NCBI lineage: Eukaryota > Metazoa > Chordata > Aves > Bucerotiformes > Bucorvidae > Bucorvus > Bucorvus abyssinicus. The sequence goes on from CM020063.1 coordinate 34,785,926, forward strand.
GTTAGAGCCTGTGGTTTATGCCCAGGGAAAACCTTCCTTGACACCTAAGGATGTCAAATTTGCATAAGGACTAAACTCTTAGCCATTTGGTTATGTAAGTATCAGCTGGATACAAGGATGGAAAAGGAAGGCTTCTTATTTGATCTTGGGGAAAATAAGCATTATTTTATTTCTGTCACTTGTGTCTTGTAAATGTTTGAAACAATATTACTTGTTTTGGATGCCCTAATACTTGGATATTCTCATTTGCTTTTACCTCAGCTTGACTTGCGTTAAGTCGATCTTGGAGCAATCCAAAGCAAACACTACATCACATCATTCCTACTCATGTGGCAGGCTTTAAAACCAGATACTGGGTTGGAGTACCCACAAGATAACAGAATTCATCTTCTCTGTGCTGCATTGGCTGCTTTGGGAATTGCTGCTGAAGGGAAGCAAGAAGGGATGGCATACGCAGAAGGGGGGACTTAAAAAAGGGTTTACCAGTAATGAATGTTAATCAGGTAAGGTTTCGGGAAGCAACTGAGTAATGAAAAACATGCCTCAGCCTTCAGGGTCAAAAGTAAGTTATAACAGATGATTTAAAATGATTTTGTCAGTAAAAGACAGGAAAAGCCAAACTAGATCTAAAATAGTTTTACTTTAAAAGTCATGAAAAGTTAGCCTTTGTTATCAATGAATTGCAGATAATTACTTTGCTACGAATCTCTATGTGACTAATAAAAAAATGAAATCTATGGTGTTCTAAGTAATTTTAAAGCTTTTAAAGAATTAAATAAACTACATAGAAGGAAACAACGGTAAAATTGTGATTATTTTTAATATCCAATGGAAGTCTGAGACACTGAAACTAAAATAAATAAAATTAACGTCATAAATAATAGCTTTAGTCCACTATGACCTACATCACCTTTTTAGAGCAAAATGGTTACGAGAGAGGGTTGACTGTATTTCCCATTGATACTGCTTTGGGTCTTCTGATCTGTTGAACTAAGTATAGGAAGAGTATTACTGCTAGCAGTTTGGTAGTTGCTATTCTGACATCAATGACAAGCATGAAAGGCAGAATGCACAACCAATGAAATCATCATCTTTTTACTGCAGCCTTGCTTAATGTCTTTACTCACAGGCTAAGATACTTCTCATAGGGGAAGTGCATGGCAAACAAAGTGGAGATTTTTTGTTATTTCAAATGAAGTTTAAGTAAGTGATTTTTGTGCTAAAGCTAGTAAAATGTCATGACTATCTTCATAGTATAGTATGTTACTTCTAATACAACAAAAATAGCAGGAGAAGAAATGAATTCAAGCACTCAAGAAAGCCTTAATTTTTGTAGTCATCTTACTCCTACGTTATTTAAACCCACAAAATACCAATTGCCCATGTTAAAATAAATTCCCTTTAAAACAATCAAATATTAATGTTTTAATAAGATTTTAATTTTCACCATATGGACGGTGCTTAGTATCTTAACAATTAAAAAAAATAGAAGGAAAAACATCTAATTGTTATCTATTTGCCTGCTTGAGGCCTAGGAAATGGCTTATCCAATTTAAACTATTTATTTCTTTTTTTAGAAAATAAATTCCCACCAATATGAAAGCCATGCTTCAGCTGAAAACAAATTAAAACAGTCTAGTTATCCAAATCCCTTAAAATATCCAGAGATTCACACCAGCAGTAACCCATTTTCCATTATGCAGAGCAGAGAATGCTGCTATGATCTACACAGCTTTTGGCTTCAGCCTTAAAACCACTGACAGCAGGATTACCACCATAGCACAGGGTGCAGGGTCAACACTGGATAAGCTGAACTTTTGCCAACGTTTATCTTGCCACAAAAGAACTTCTTCGATGAACCTGTTCATCTATTGACAGTCCTACTTTTGGCAACTCCAGACAGAAGAAATTGAACTTGTAGGAAATCTTTCCTCTCCAGATGTGTGCAGTTCATTTTAGGTGAGCAACAAAAACCATGAGAAAGACAATGGAAGCAGGAAGAAAGAAAACAGGCCAGCAGTTGCTAAGTGCAATAATACTGTGGTGGCTCTATGCCCTTTCCTCCTCAGTCCAAGAATTCCAACATTTTAAATGGCAGTTATTAACATGAATTAATGTTGCACAGATTAGACAAGAACAGCATGAGAAGACTGCAGTTCTAAGCTATTTTTGATCTATTCCGTTAATTATGATTTTAGGTTATCAGAACTGAATAAGCACAGTTCTTCCTGTTGGAAACACCCACTCTTTGATAATTACATTCAGTAAAGCACTACATCATGTGTCAAGGAGCTGAGTTGAAATTCATTAATAAAAATCAGAAGGAAAACCTTTAATTAAAGCAGCAGGAAATACTCTTTGCATTCAAGGAACAACTTCTGAAAGTACCATGCTAATGGTTTAAAGAAAATAACTTCTGAACAGCAACCTAATTCAGTCATTTTGAAATTCAGGTGCTACAGTGCAATGAATTGATCAGTCTCCTGAATGTTTCCCTTAAAATCCTGGAAAACAGCTAAGATCAAGAATTGAAGCAAATGCATCATAGTCCCCAGGAAGTAATTTACAAGCCTGTGCTTGAGTATGTATATGAAACACATATCTGACTTGTCTCACTCTGTCATAAAATGTAAATGCTCCAGACAAATGTACACAAAGTGTACTTAAAAAAAAAAAAAATCAGAGCATCCTTCACTTGGACCAGTAGTAAAACAAACACTTTTAATAATATATAGCTGTATTAAGTTTTCTATTTAGAATGTTAAGCTCTCAGGTACGGGAGCAGGTGGTGTATCTCTAATCATCACATTCACCTTTCAACTTTCTGGATTTGTAAATCAGGGACATTTCTATTATACACACCGTGGTAATCTCAGATTACTGTAATTTATTCTAATTTCAAATTCAATCACCTTACAGGGAAGAATTTATCAGGAAAATCTGATCGCACTCTTCTAAGATGTACAGGTTGAAAAGAAAATGTTGGCCCATATGCCAGTATCTAAGTGCTAGACTCCTAATTTCTATTACTCAACAGGAGGACACCCTGGAAAAGAGCTAGACAAGTCTCCACTATTTTTGGATCAGCAAAACCTCAGATGCTGATTCTTCTCAAAGCCTGAAGCATGCCTGAACTACACAAACTTTGAGAGGTTTAGTGATCCTTCCAAGAAATGTGAGTTATACTGTGACTGAAGATATCTGTCTGGGAATTAAGAGAAGCGAAAATAAACTGTGTCCCTAGAGAATCTGGTATATAATAAATCTGCAAACAGCTACCAGATTGGTGGTGTTAGTGTATTTCTAGGCAGGCTGTATATATTACTATGCAGTGACATCAGGACTGCATAGTACCTGAATTCCTGCTTTCCTTTCCATGTATACGAATATTTAAAAACTTGTCTGTCAGTTTGTCCTGTTGAATTTGTTGAGCGTTCACACTTGCCATGTCAGCATACTCAGGCACAAATACACACAGACATGAACTAAATAAATAGAGATCACGAGCATCTTAGCAGGGAAGTACTAAGCTTCCTCTCCAGGTCTCATCAAAATAAAGTAAAATTTATAGAATATAACACACTGAATGTCTGGGCAGAAGTGAGGAATGAAGACTGTGCTTGCTGTGGCGCCTAGGCTAGATTGTAAGAAGAAATCTCCAGTGCTAATTTCTTCTGCAAAGATAGTAATCTTTCCCCTTCCATCCCCCTTTCCCCCTTTTTTTTTTCATTAAACCATTTTAGGTATCCTCCTTATTTGCCTTCTGATTGTTTATACAGCTCTTTCTTCCTCCCTCATGCATAGCTTAATCAAGACTGTCAAGAAGAAAACCCCACCAAACACACAAAATAGTAAAGGATAAATAAAATGGATGATCTGCAAGTGTATTATGATGACTTTACATAGGATCTGGGCATTCTAATCCTTCTTTTCTTTCTTTAGCTACTGAAACATGGGAATAGAGGTTCAACTCACAAATCATATATGCACATTTGTTGAGTCATATGGATGCACTCAATTCATTCTGATATCCAAGCTCTGGAAGCTTGACATTGGTATGTTTGAATTTCCATTAAGCTCAGTGACTTATTGGCTGATGCCTCTTTAGAATATAAACTCTGCTGTGCAACCATACTACAAACTTTTTGTCTTTCTGCTAAGCCCTGCTAGAACTACATTATTTCCTGGAGGGTAGACTATTCTTTTGAGCTATACACAGGCTGTTCAACTCCAGTGGCACTTGAAGCTATTGCCAGAGTAACAGTCCCCACCACATTTAACCCTAGAAATTGCTGCAAAAAAAGTGAGTGCATGCATACACATGCACAAGCCCAGAGTGCACGCACATTCAGATACAGACAAATACATATAACTACTGTCTATGTCACTCCAGCCGTTATTATTTAAAGATACTGGGAAAGACGGACAGAATAGAGAAGATATTTCTTACCATGTGCCACCCAGCCATGTTTACACTGATCACAGGTTCTCAGGTTAATCTTCCCTGGCTGAAAACATTCACATGTGCAATTTACCAGTGTACAGCGGATGGCCTGGAAAAAGAAACAGGAAAACATATTAATGTCTTTCTTTTTTCTTGTCCAAATTCTGTGAGGCCTAGAAGGGTATTAATCATACTGCAAAAACCAGACTTCTAACATTCAAAGCATTGCTCATTTTTTTAAGTAGAGATTAATTTTTTTTTTTTTTTGCAAAAATGTACATCACTATCCCTGGGCAACAACAACCAAAATGCTTATTCAATGATAACGTATTCTGTTGTGACACAGAGATGAATACATTCCTGCAGCCTTTAAAAGAATTGTTCCATTTTCTATAAGGAAAAAAGGTTGTAGAATGAGGATTCTGTAGGTGTTCCACAAATTTCTTAGTTTTCCTTCAGCTGTCCTAAGGAAAAAGTTCCTAGTGATGTCTTACCATAGCAGCATATTAGCTTGATTAAAATCAAAAGTAAAATGAGGAAATAAAAACATACAAAAAGGAAAACTATAGATCTCTTTCCCCTTCCCCCAAGGTATCCAAAGGATATTCTCAAGTTTCTTTTTTGGGGATCACATAAGATACCACTGCACTACAGAAAGGAGCCATAGATATGATGTGTTACCAAATAGGCTAAAATTATCAAGGTCCAAGTACAGGGCTGGTTCATAGAACACTCTGTAACTTCTCTTTGCATCCATCACTTTCTCCAGTATCAGGCATAGCCCTTTATCTCTCAGCATTCTCTGTTTGTCAAAACTATATTTCTCTGTTTTTCAAAAGATGAAAGTATTTCAAAGCAGCAATGCTAAGAGATCTAAATGCAGAGATTTAAAATTTGCTTAAATAATATACCTGATTGATATCATTATTTCAAAAATTACATAGCTTTACTTTGACAGAGGCTAGCTACAGCCACAGAAAAGTGAATGTAAATTGAATGAGACTCTTCTAACTGTGTAACAGACATATGTTTTTAAATAGCGTAGAAGATGACCTGTGCACTTCAAGCTGCTACTAATAAATTTATGGCATGCACTTAGATGTAATTTGCATGGAGATTTCTGAGATAGAGAGGCTTGTTCTGATCATTCACAGATTAACAATCTACTGTAACTACCAGAGCTGCCAGGAAAAGATATCTCTATAGATTTAGATGCAATCAATGATTACTTGGGGGCTAAGGTGGGGGAAGGGTGCTTGGTACCTACGGCCGCTGAGATACTGAAGCATTATGAAGGCTTTTGCCTTTTCCAAACAATTAACACCACACACACACACACACTCTCTCTCTCTCTCTTTCCCTACCAAAAAGAATTGCCTTAACTGTACTGACTTAAAGAAAACTACATTCAACTTCAGCTTGCCCAAGCTAGACACCTTGGTTGCTGACAATGAAAAAACGTTCAGTTATTTTAAATGCTTCATCTCTTTACTTATTTATCTGCATCAGGCAGCAATTTAAAGCCATTTATAGTTCATGGATCCACTTTAAATCTGTATTTCTCTGACAAACTTCTGGTAAAAGAAACCTTTCTCCTGCCTATTTCACCTGCACTTCTGCTATCTTTTACTCTCTAAAACCCGGTAGGGGAAAAAAGTATCCTGCTCTATTATGCCTGACACTTCAGGACCGCAGTCCCAATGTCACCTGTCCAATTACTCATTAGCTAGGTTATAAAACACTGCTGTATGTATGCATGATTAAAAGAATTAGTAGTATGAAATATAAGCATACCAAAGAAGTGCTGACCATGCAAGAATAATATATGTGTTTGTGGGTTATGAGAAAAAAATTCTCCTAAAATGTCCTGTTTCATGTTCGATAGTTTATTGACTCAGTCATATATCAGATCTCCACTGCTCAGTAATGGTGCTCTTTCTCTAATATGTTCATTAATTAATGAACTCACTAATTAATTGCACTGCAAGAAGAAGGGCTTACAAAATGGTATTTTACCATAACTCATTTTCTGACATTCATCACCTTTTTAAAAAACTCTGCATCAATATGACACACATTTGTTGTATTTGACGTTATTTTGTCTTGTTCATGTGTCACAGTATGTATAATAGGAGTAATACAGTGTATGTACATATACTAGAAGAAACTGTGTCATTTGATACAGATGCTTTATTAAAGCTCATCAGCATTTCCATCACAACCCTACCTATTTTTGGCCTATAGGTTAACAGGCTGGATTCAGCTTGAACTTGAAATACATTTCAGCCTAAGAGAGTATTATTACACACATTAAAAAATTATCCATTTAGCTATTATAAATTATAAGATGGGGAAAAAAAGTTTAGAGGTTTCATGTTTCTTTTCCACTTCTCTGATTAAAAGAGAGCCTTGACAGTGTAAAGTGTTGAAGAAGATTAACTAATTAGTAATATTTCTATCTTTTATACATAGCCCCCCAAAAAATTCACACAAACTTTTAAGAAATGTGAAAATGTCAGCTTGTTCCTCAAATAACTAAATCTGAAAAGTCTTTAAAAAGAGATATGCAATTTTTATAAAATAATATGGATTGGCATGAGAAACTCTAAAGATAAGTATTATGGCCAAAACATTCAGCCCGGCCTTACTTGGCTGCTTTTTCTGCAAAGGGTGTGTGGATGCCAAATTCTAATCTGGTTTGTAATCTGTAGTTTCCCTTCCCATCACTGAGAATCCCATGCATATTTCTGAGTGATAAGGATAAGCCCTCAAGCTGCAAAATGCTCGTTTGGGACTGCAAAAGACTCATATTCTGGTTCACATTCTGGCATGATCTTGAGCAAATTACTTTGCTATCCTGATGCCTAGATTTCCTAAACAATAACCAGACACAATGATAGTAAAGTGGTGTTGTCAGGGTAAATGCAACATCAACTGTGAGGCACTCTATAGTGATGGAGACTATTGAAAATCTCAGGTAGTCTTTATTTCAAAGATTTTTTTCACTGTACTCAGATAAACCAGTATCATTGTAATTACCTCAGGTCACTACAATATCCAACATGAAACCAGAGTAATTTGTCACAGAGATGATTCAAGATGCTGGGAACAGTTTTGTGCTCCTACACGCACAGATGGAACACTAACATTCATTAACGTGAAAGAAAGTATTGTCTTTAAAGACCATCACAATGCAACCAACATATGTTTTGAGCCTTGCAAGGATATGCATCTGAATTATTAACAGGATCTTTCTACTGGTTTTCAATAGCATTTAGCTTAGGCATACAAGTCACTGACAGTTTGTGCAACAGGCTCAGGAATAACTCAGAATGACAGCAGGAGATGATTGTGGTGTAGATTCACCTAAGAATCCAAAGCTTTAAAGCAGTACCTCCACTCTCCAGCAGCAGGATTTTAAGTACAGAGAGGATAAAAGTACAGTAGCTGGAGTGTTTGTAGGTAGCAGCATGGATCAGTGTAACTGTGGTTGGACATCTGTTACTGCTTAATTTGGGGTGGCGAGTCGGGATAGTAAGATCCTGTGTGAGTCTACAGCAGCTAAATATTGTAGCCATTGTTGAAATCTGTTAAAAAGTAAGTCTAAAAAACTCCAAGGGTGTAGCAACGCTAAACTTTTGTCAGAAATTGCTTCTGAAAAAGTACTGCTAGGCATTCCAGAAGTCATGCACTGTAATTCTGCCTCTGCAACATATTGCTAAAAAAGTTTACGTAATGGGACTTGAAGTACTACATTATTTTGTAGGGAAAGAAAGAGAAATTTTTCCTGATGAAGCTTTTCCTCAGAAACTCCTGCAGGAAGACAGAAGGAAAACAGAAGGAAAGGAGAAGAAACCCATGACTGTTCATAGCAAAGAGGAATGGTCAACAGAGCAGATAAGCAACTGTTTATTTAGATGTCAACTTACACATTAAGGATCTTAAGCAACAAAACATGGCTTTCTACAGCTTCTTGAAAGGTGCCATTATGTTCTACCACGTCAATGGTCTGCAGATAACAGGAGTTCTCAGACATTCTTATACATCCCTTCCAATGAGTTCCTAACACTCCTTGTAGTTCTACCAATATTACAATGGCCCTTGAGGACTGTGGAGTAAATGGACTGGATTTCAGCAGAAAAATTCTAAATAGTTTACACAACTGGTTCCTTAAATCCTAAAACAATGCTATTAAGCTTTAAGAACAAAAATGCACATATACAAGAATAAATTAATCGTTTTATAATTGACACTGAAACATTCAGAAATATCTTGCTGCTCTCTTTGAGATCTTCTTCCTGTAGAGCGTAATGCAGGAAGAAGGGAACTTTCCGTAGTATTAAAGCACGTGCTCTAGTGTACCTATAAGTGAGTTTGTAGGGCTAAAATTAAAAGATGTCAGACCTGACTTCTGTGGGTTTCCCCCAGACCCTTGGTATTTGGATATTAAATTAATATCCTTATATTCATTTAATATAGTTTGTATGATTTTATTATACCTACCAAGTAAATATTATTCACATGTTAATAGAAACAGCCTATAGCAGTAATGGAAAATCAATCTGTCTGGCTGTTTTGCAGAACTTCCAGCAAACCGGTGTGTAAGTGCAGTTCCTTACAGCTGCATTAAAATCAGTAAGACTCTGTGTGAGTATGCACTCTGCAGAAATCTACTAGCTAGTAAGGATGTCAAGGTTCTTAAACACACACATATACACAAGTATATTTGAAATTTAGATTTTGCGTAATGTGGTAATTCTCAAGTTCTATGCATTTTAGCCATAAGGGCAAACACTTTTCATATTTAATTGACAGAATAAATGATTTTGTTTAACATTTTAAAAACAATAAAATGTACTGGTGGTGTACATCAATAAATTAAATATTTGTGTGAAATGATGGGAAGCATTGGAAAAGTAAAAGAAAAAAGCGATTTTTACAGCTTATCTCTCAACTTTAAAACCCAAACCCAACATGTTAAATACAAGCTTTTCTTTCCATTTTCAAACAGTTTTAATTCTACATCACAAATAGCAAATAACTAATTTTTAACTAATATTTTACTAAGTAACACTGTCACTGGGAGAACAATTTAACGCCATACAGTAGCTGGCCTCAAGACATGAAGGCATGTCAAAATAATCAGAGTTAAGAAACAAGAGGCTGATGAGAAACACAGAGACCCACTCTTCTGTTCCTGTATGTTGACTCAGAAAAGAAAAAAAAAATATATGAAGCAGTAGACAACAGGTAAGTCCTGCAAGAGTTCCAGCATTTTTTTAATGGAAAAGCTTCTCTGCCATTACGTTTTTCTTACTGTTTCTTGGTTATAAAATGAAGAAGATAAAAATCTGTCTATATAAACTGACACTACAGCTTAGCACGGGATTGTACAAGACTACAGTTTTAGGTTGAGGGTTTTTTTTCTTTGCTTTTCAGAGCACATACTATATGCTCTAAACAGCTCTTAGAAAATCTGTAACTTCCTTTCTTTACTACTTGAGGAATACAAATAAATTTTTTTCTCTCTTGTCAATTAAGCATTTCTTTAAAAGACCACAGCATAAATTCTGCTGTGTATATGGCAAAAAGACCCCAATGATATTATACTATTTTAAATAGCTTTCAAATCAGGAGTACAACAGAGTTTGTTTTAAATTAACACCAGAAGAAGGATCATTTGCATACTGACATTTAGGAAATGCACAATGTGATCTGCCTACAGTAAGCTTCGTAGTGAGCTGCTGTGGTTCAAACCCAGGCAGCAACTACGCACCACCCAGCTGCTCACCCACTCCCCGCTGGTGGGATGGGGGAGAGAATCAGAGGGTAAAATTGAGGAAGGGTGTTGTTGAAATTATTGAGAAAAATAAGTAAAGCAGAAGGTGCCCACACAAGCAAAGCAAAATAAGGGATTAATTCAATAGTTCCCATCAGCAGGCAGCTGTTTGACCATCCCCAGAAAAGCAGGACTCCATCATGTGTGTCGTCCCCTGTCCCCCTTCCTTATTATTCATCCAGTTTTTATTGCTGAGAGTGATCTCATAACATCATATGGTCTGGGATGTCCCTTCGGTCAGTTGAGATGAGCTGTCCTGGCTGTGTCACCTCCCAACCTCTTGCCACCTTGCTGGTGGGGCAGTGTGAGGAAACAGAGAAAGTCCTGATGCTGTGCAAGCACTGCTCAGCAGTAAATAAAACACTGGTGTGTTATCAACACTGTCTGCAGCACAAATTTGAAACATAGTACCATATAAACCACTATGAAGAAAATTATCTCAGCCAAAACCAGCACAGAATTTTTTTTTTAATTTATAGGCAGCCATACTACCTAAGTGAGAAGATCACCAAAGCTTGGATACGGGCAATAAAAAAAAACCTGCAATGGTTCAACTTTGAGGTAGCCTTTAGGATAACCTTTTATATTTGAGACCACAAATTTGTGTCCTTATTGAATTGCTCACACACTTGACAAGACTTAGAAAAACAACTACAGATGTTGCAGGCCACCAAATACATTAATAAGTCGTTGTTGGCAGACACTTGCACCTACCAGGTTATGAGGCAATCATTAAAAGTCAGAGCCTGGATACATTTCACTAATCATTTAAGCCTGTGAGCATAAAAAACAAAAAAAAGAAAATTTTATTTTTCAAGAACAAGAATGGTCATCCCCCCTGACTCTTTTGCGGTTGTCTATACCTTCTCTCTGTACATCAGAATGTTTAACTGCTGAACCTGCACTAGTTTGTATCATTAAAAAAAAAAACACCAAAACCCCACAGTGCATGAGATTGTAAAGTTAATTTCAAGTGAAAAATTCCTTCCCAAGGAAACTCACAAAAAACAAACAAACCAACAAAGGTGGGGAGAGAAAATAACTCCAATAACATTAGAAAAGCAGATAGATCAAAATCACTACACCTTCCCCATGTTAATTTCTGAAGTGTATTTTCACTTCTAAGAAAGAAAGAAAGAAACTTGGGGTGAAAGCACAAGCTGTACTTCCTACAGAATAAGGAGTATACACACAGAAGGATTTCTGTCTATGCAGAGACCTAATGCCTCCATCATGTAATCCTGGCACAAAATTGACAATTTTTAAACTCACCTACAATTTTTACATGGGTAATTCTATAGCCAAAACACTGGACAGAAAGAGGGGAATGCCTTGATTTCGATCCTGGGTCTGCCACTCCTACAGATGCAATGTGTGGCACGGGTTAAGTCACTTAACCACTCAATTTCTAACTGCTCAATCTGTAAAAACTGAGTAATGATACTATGTACTATTTTCAGACACGAGACTAATGAACTGTACACACAGATGACATATAAGGACAGAAGGTAAGGCAGAAACATGAAGCATTACTATTACTTTTGTTTGTACAAAAATGTTAACAGATTTTTTGTCCCCATTGGTAAAGGAAACATTTTAAACACAGGAATCACCTACAGAAAGTAATCTTCATTGATAGATGGCTGTTTTTAACTTCAATACCGATAGCCTAATAACGCATTGCCCAAAACAAAAAACAGTAAGGAGGAATATACTTCACATTTGAGTGATCTTAAACATCCATGCAGTGCAAAGGGGTTTTCAATCTCGCTCCCATTCAGAGATACCCAAATATTTTCTGAGTTGTTCACTGCATTGCAGTATTTTATTAGTAATTTCACATCACCTTGTATTAGTTTTGTTTCTTACATGTATTTATTTTCAGTAATACAATTTGAAAGATACTAATATTGTTGTATTTCCCTGTGGAATTCAAGAAAACAGTTATACAACAATACAATATGTAATACAAAATGAAGGGAAGGATGCTAACGAGACAGAAAGCTGTTAATAGGATAAAACAGCATTTCCTGGACTGACGACAAACTAGCCTTTAAGCATTTTAGAAAACCATTTTCCACTCTTCATAAGAAAGAGCCAGTAAATGAATCAGGAATAAGAAAAGAAGGAAAAAGAATAAAATGTCATTTGTAATGTTGCATTTAAGTTAGGAGACTCTCTTTAACTCTACCTTAGATACTTCCAGAAGCTGAAACCTGTGTCAAGGAATGCTACCTACAGTTTTCTAGAGAAAAACAAAGATAACATAGAATAGCTTTGCTGTTTTCCAGGAACTTTCTGTAGGCCATGTTCATCCTGATTCTACACACTCAACTCACACTGCTGCCAACGGGATATTCTACAAACACTGCAGGTACCATATCACCTTATGTTTCTAGAGCACGTAAAACCAGCCTGAGTTTCCCAGGCATCAAAGTTGTTTGCAATGAAAAAAAAAAGACTGACAAGTGCTTCATTGCTTAAAATTTGAAGAAAAATGGTTGATTTAAGAATGAGAATCCCTGTGCCTTATAGCATGTTAGCAAATGCAGACATTTGTTCTTAGAGAGGAAAACCAGATTCATGTTATGAAACCAACACTGTCAGTCACTGGAGGTCAGCCATGCATTTTGTGAAGGCAACGGCCAGTGCCAGATAGGTACCCAAAAATGCAGATGGATGCACCTGCAAAAAGCCTCTCATAGCCTCCCTCTACCCATACCCCTTCTAGAAATTAACACCGCTAGCCCCACCCAACTCTTCACCTCAAGTAAGCACATCTGCCGTCTCCTTTAGAAAGCTGACGAGGTAAGTTGCTTCCATTGGTTTTACTGCCCTTCTTTTCTTGGACCAGTCTTTAGCCTACTTTAGTCTACTCTGGTGAGACCCTACCTGGAGCACTGCAGCTAGCTCTGGAGTCCTCGGTACAAGAAAGACAGGGACCTGTTCGAGTAGCTCCAGGGAAGGGCCACAAAAATGATCAGAGGCATGGAAAACCTCCCCAGTGAGGAAAGGCAGAGAGCATTGGTGGTGTTCAGCCTGCAGAAAAGAAGGTGCTGAAGAAACCTTATTGTGGACCTTCAATATCTAAAGGGGGATTATAAGAAAGATGGGGACAGACTTTTTGATAGGGTCTGTTGCAATAGGACAAGAGGTACTGTTTTTGAACTAAAAGAGGGGAGATTCAGACTGGATAGAAGGAAGACATTTTTTATGAAGAGGGTGGTGACACACTGGAAGAGGTTTCCCAGAGAGGTGGGCGATGTCCCATCCCTGGAAACTTTGAAGGTCAGGTTGGAAGTGGCTCAGAGCAACCAGATCTAGTTGAAGATCTCCCTGCTCACTGCAGAGGGGCTGGACTAGATGACCTTTGGAGGTCGCTTCCAGCCCAAAGCATTCTGAGAGTCTATGATTCTATGATTCTCTGTTTCTGAACTGAACTTCTGAAGGTAAAACTGAATGTTTTACCATTTCTACATCATCCCAGCATACAACATAATTGCTTTTATATGAAAAAAGTACAGCATTCCCCAAACTGAAAAACTTTATTTAGCCACTGCTACTAAAAGTTTAACCATTTTTCTTTCTATAAATCTACTGACATCTCTGCAGGGGAAAAAAAAAAAACCTCTGCTGGTAACTATGTAAGATGGAGTATACTGAGATTCCAATACTCTGGTATCACCCTTGCTTATTCACAACAGACTTCCATTTCCTTACAGTAAATGTTTTCAGAAGAAAGTATGTAAACCAATAACATTTGAAACTTGTGGTGTAAAAAATTAAAACTAAATAAAGAATGCTGCAAAAGGCAATTCTTCCTGCGATATCTTAAGACATTGAGCCTGTGGTTGTAGCATGCATGTGGAAGGAAATAACATTTTTTTTGTCACATTACACAGACTGTTGGGTCAGTAATCCACAAAAGAAGATTTTAATAATAGATCATAAATGGTTCAAAAAGTTATTTAAGTCTATTAAATCAAATATAAAATCTATTAAATCACATATCTATTCTTCACGTATTGTTTCTCCACAAATTAATCAGAAGATGATGAGAATGTTTAAGGTCTTAAATGCCATCAGATTAATAACTCACATTCTCAAGACTAGCTTTTTTTATCTGGAATAGTAACTGTCTGTCCAGTAAAAATCACAAGTGAACACATGTAAGTACGCAAAAGTATCACTCTACCAGATAAATAAGGAACTTTATAAGAAAAAGGCAAACACCCACTCAAAATTATGCTGGCAAACTCAGTAGTTAGAATTATTATTTTCCACCTTTTTCTACTGTACATCGAAAGAATAAGAGTAATCTGATGCAAACAAAGCAAAATGGTCCTGGAACAGCTATTCTTTTATGTCCATTTATTCAGGAATTCTGAATATCACGAACACATCCTTTATTGTCTAATCTGCTCTTCAGGACAACTTCACTCTTCAGGCTTTTCTTTACCTTCTCAGATTTTGCTGCTTTCTGGATTCTAAATGATGAGTTTTCAATCTGGCCCAAAATGTACATGGATTTAGACTGCACTGTACTGCATTTTAGCCAGTGAAGATAAATATTAATTCTGCTGAGTTACATTAAAAAGTTATAACTGAAAAATTTACTGTTTTGAAAATAAGTGCAGTGATTAAAAATTATTAGAGAAGTTTTAGGATTTCCTAAAAAGAAATAAGTATTTTTTGTCTCATCAACAACCCGTACCATGTACCATGGTTTTAAGTTTTCAACTAAACCAATACCTTCTTATTTGTACTAATTAGAGACTCAATCCTGCACTGTTCCTTCAGTGGCCAACTCTCCATCAACCACTAAACTGATAATTTGTAAGAACAAGCAGACCACACAACCTTTTTTTTTTTCCTTTCCCCCAAAATTCTGGATTAGTAGGTGAAATTTTTTCACTTCATTAGGCAATGTTGCTCACTAAACATGTATTTCTTTTATTTATGTATCTTTTAAATTTTGCTTCTTCAACACTTTCCGAAAACAAAGCCATGGGGTTTTTTTGCACAAAGGGTTGCTAACATATTCACTATCCCTTCAGTTTATGTATGAGAGAGAAGAATTCCAGAAGTGTGAAATAGATAAAATGTTTTCCCTTGGCCAGAATGGAGCATTATTATATATATAAAATCACTTATTGAGAGGAAGGAAGAATGGAAAAGAAAAGAAAAAAGAAAAGAAAAGAAAAGAAAAGAAAAGAAAAGAAAAGAAAAGAAAAGAAAAGAAAAGAAAAGAAAAGAAAAGAAAAGAAAAGAAAAGAAAAGAAAAGAAAAGAAAAAGAAAAGAAAAGAAAAGAAAAAAGAAAAGAAAAGAAAAAAGAAAAGAAAAAAGAAAAGAAAAGAAAAGAAAAGAAAAGAAAAGAAAAGAAAAGAAAAGAAAAGAAAAGAAAAGAAAAGAAAAGAAAAGAAAAGAAAAGAAAAGAAAAGAAAAGAAAAGAAAAGAAAAGAAAAGAAAGAAAGAAAGAAGGAGAGAAAGAAAAGAAAAGAAAGGAAGAAAGGAAAGAAAGGAAAAAAAGGAAAGAAGTTACTGGTTTTCTCAGAAGGATTTTCTTTTATACATAGCTTTATCCTATAATTTTGTCCCTGTTGGGCACACTGCCTAAATTTAAACACAAACAGTCAAGCAATGAAGAAACATTACCACATTTACTGTGAACAAAAACTCCCAGTTGTACAGTGAAATTTTAATACATTTCAACTTATCTCTTTTACTAATGGGGAGAGTACAAACCCTGCAGGAATTCGCTCTGCAAACTGGTAATTACAGTAGACTCACTTTTTTATAATGCATATGTATAGTCAGACACAAGAACCATAGCTGCCCTTTTGATGTAGGTTACAATAGGAATGTTTAAAAAAATTATGAAAATCTAAGGCAATTCTAAAGGAATCCATTATTTCATGGGAAGATGTCCTTTAGCTATACTCAAGAACACAAATATACATAATACAATATAATATATATATATTTATTTGCTTTTATAAACTGAAACACAAGCTTTATCAACCCATTCTTTTTATTCGTGGGGTTTTTGTTCTCAACGTACAGAGTAAATCTGCCCCTACTGGTACAAAGCTGGAGTTTCCATTCTACAATATCATGTACGAGCTCAGAAAAAGATTTTTGTTCTCCCAAGCCTCTTCCTCTGCACAACCTTCAAATTTAAATAGTTTTGATCTTCAAATTTATGTCTCATTAAATCATTATAACACATATCTAAAAGCACTATTTCAATTGCATAGATTTACAACATACAATGTCCAACTTCGCTAAGACAGGACATGCTGTGTCTGGCAGAAGGTGTTTGAAGTGTACAGAAAGACAGATATAATTTAATTGACAGTGGTGTGAAATCAAAGTAAGATCTACTGCCACTGTCATACATAGTGACAATATTTTTCTTTAAGTTAATAACAACAAGACAGAGCTATATGTTAACTAACAAAAGAACAAAGCACAAGACTAGTAATGACCTGCAAAAAATCTACATATTTCCGGGTCTACAACCAGTTTTTTTAATGCCTATCAACTATTCTTGCATCCTCACCGTTTCCATATACTCATATTCACAGTCTTCTCTTTCATATTCATAGCCTTCTCTTTAAAGGTAGAAAAAAATCTTCACACACACAATTCAATATAAAACTGAATCATTACGTCCTCTAAGTACAGCACACAAAAAATCATACTGGAATTCCAGTTTCTGATGTTTCTGTAAACTAACATCTTCAAAACTGCCAGAAGCACAAACCATATATTTAGCAATTAATTTTAAAAATGATTTGTCAATACAGTTTACACTTACTTAGCATCTCTTTGAGCCAAATGCTGCATATTCATCAGTTTGCCACACCCAGCTTGGCAGAAACAAAATCTGCCTGTTTCTGTTAAGCAGCTCCTGTGCATTATGCTGGTCAGATAATTATATGAAACATTTGCAAGTTTCTCTTACTATGGAACAGTATGTTGACAGCTCAAAACAGCCACAGGTAAAGTCACTAGACCCCTAGGCTTCGTTCTCCAATCAGAGAAAGTTGATACTACGAGGAAATGGTGTAAGTTGGTGTCAATGATTACTTGCAATCACCAATGGGGAATCAATGGCCAAATTAAAACTGATAAGACAGTGATGGGGAAGGTCTCTCTTGTAAAACTTTGAGACACACTTTCCACGAAGGCATTATTAGAAACCTTTAAATTTTATACGAGCGTAAAATTCTCATTTCCCTCACTGCTGGGCACTAGCTCTCTCACAGATGTAACCCTCTTCTCCAAAGGTGGTTCTTTTTAGTTATGAAATTATCCTTTCATTAAAAAAGTGACTTGACAATGACTGCGGAAGAACTTATTCATTTTTTTTTTTACATAAAGGAAATCTGGTCTTGACTAAATTGGAAGAGACTCCTTCTCATTCAGAAATAGGGGGTTTGGCACAATGTGAGCATCAGACCACAGAAGGGTTCTACACTAGGGTTACTAACAAAAGGCACTGTACTTCAAGTGTGTACATGTGGTAAGAATTTTACTCATTCTTGTGAGAAAGTGAAAGCTACAAAATGCTAGAAGGAAAGAGTGAGAAATATGTGTGCCAGCAGGTCTACAAGTATAAACATTCCTCACAGTAACAAAATTCATTTTCACAGAATAGAAGATAAATGCTGTATCACTTACGGCTCTGGCTGATGCAATACTTAAGATGTACTTAGTCAGCAAGTCTCTGTTGAAAGCATATGGGAGGTAACACAAACTCATCCTCTGAAATTACCTTCACCACTGTGCATCATAATTAAGGTAACAACCTTGTCACAGTGGTTTCTGTCTGTCTTAGGGTGCACAACGGAGATAGGCATGAGCTGAGTTTGGATTTCCCAATACATATGCTGTGCTAAAATGTCACTGAATTTCTAGATTTCAGAACCAGCATGGGGACAAAGAAGAGAAAACATGTCCCAGACTAAGAATTTTTTGGTAGAAGACATCAGATCTTATCACATTGCTAAATGGGAGAGACAATATCTGCAATGTTATTGGCTGACTTCCTCTTCCTGAGTCACCATTTTCATTTAATTCCCAAGGCTTCACAGAAAAAGAGACACCAGTCAACCTGGAAAAGAAATGGTTCCCTTTTATGTATTGTCACATGCAAAAGTGAACAATGGCTATTTTTAACAATTTTTTAATTAAAAAAATTATGATATTAAAATCAGTTGTACTACATGGGTATAGAAAGACTGTCTGTGAGACAATTGTGTATAAGGCTTTATCTTACAAAAGCATTCCAGATCATTGACAGTGACCCTCATTATTTATTTCTTGTCATTTCCCAATTTTTGGTGCTCATTTCAATCTGGGATTCAATTTTGGAAAGCATACAAGACCTTCAGTACACGCACAGGTCCTTGGATCCTGATGTTAAGTAACTTTATTCTTCCTTATTACTTCTTATTCTTCAAATGTTGTCTGTAACATTTGATTATGCACGGGCAGAAAATAAAGAAAATTAATCAGAACACAGATGGCTGCAGTTTGATAGTCCTCAGTGTGACCAGAGGCAACATAATGTAAATTAATGACAGCGAAGCTAGAATAGATTTTATGTTGGCTGTACACCTCCACGCCGAATGCACATGTTACTTTTATAAACTATTAATTTTAATACAAAACCTAAAAGTAAAGGAATACAGTGGTTTGCAATACATGCCTCAAGCCCTGTTTCTTGATGCTGACTATTTAAAATTCTTTCTGCTTCAGAAGAGAATGGATAACCCTAACTGGAGGGATGCAGAAGTACTTCAAAATCTGTTGAGTCCAGTTGAGTACTGTGGTTGCTGGGATGGCAGCAATGTTCTCACTGCCACTCCTTCCTGTCTGCCATGAATTTAGACACGAGCAATCGTGTCTATCACAGACACTGCACCAGAACGACCCTGACCACCTGCTCTGGCGTGAGTGGCATCATGAGGGAGGGAAGCAGAGCCGGGGCTGTGTTGGAGGGAGAGCAGGAACAGTTTCTTCCTTTGATGTTTATTTGTTTAACTGATGGCTGTCTGAAAATTCTTATCAGTTTAAAATATAAGCAGTAAGTACGGAGAAAATAATTTTTAAGCACAATACTGGGAGAACACCAACAAAATGAAGGAAGCTTACCGCACAGTAGCGTTGCTTTTTACATGTGTCACCGGTCCTATAAATATCATTGCTTCCTGTGCTATACCTGAATATTTATTGCTATGTTAGGCAAGAAATGCTCAGTGCAGCTATCATTTCTAGAGTTTACACAATGTGCATTCAGTCGTACAATGCCCTGAGATTAAGACTTCCATGTAATCAAATTGCAGCCCGTTTATACATTTGTGGTGGACTGTAGCCAGTCTGTTACTACAGTTTCTGTTATAGTAACTTGTCCCTTAGTAATAAATTTAAAGCAGGTAGCCAAGAGATACTATATTTCTTGCTTCTGACCTTACAAATTTAGTACTATGGTCTTGCATAGTTCACAATAATTGTAGCTGAATTGGACCAAATGACTATCAAATTGTTTTTAAAAGATCAATATGCCTTCTTTTGGTTTTGCATTCAAGTGGGAGGAAAGACAACAGGTGATTCATGGAGAAAGCACAGTCATATAGACAAACAGGAACTCTCATGTTTAAACACAGAATCATTTTTTTCTCCTAATCTCCTATCTTGTAATAGCTTATCTTCATCTGCATGTATTCATTTACAATCAGTCAAGGAGAACTCTGATGCTAGACTGCACCCAAAAGAAAACCAGCAGTGTAAAAACACTATTTTGTTTTGTTTAGATTTTCCATTGCTTTTGTTTTTTTTCTGTGACAGAAGCGGTCACCGGTCTGACTACAATACTATCCACTTCCCTCACACTACTAGGTGAATTTATACCTTGAAATGTATGCTAAAACATTACCTCTGGACCCTGAAGTATCCACAGATCTAAGCTATATTAGTCAATGGTAGTTACGGTTTTGCTGCAACAAACTGTTCCTGTATCTCAGAGCTAGAATATGGGAAGTCATACTTCCAGCATACTCAAACTTTCATAACTCTGTAGGATGTCCAGGAAACACACACCAGCTAATGGGGAATGAATTTTTTTTTCCTAAGAAAATAAGCTGTTTCACTAAATAAAACTTACCCATTCAGACACACATACTCAGCAGAGGACAACAGCTATATAGATATCCCAGGAACAATCAGGCCAACCCATCCAGAAGAATGTTTTCTAATATGCTGCAGTAAAATAAGAGCAGCTTTTGCCACTTGGCAGCATGCACTGTATTTGAACACATTTATTCTCTAGATTATTTTGGTACCAGGAATAAAGTCAGTGCTCATTTGTACCTCCTATTTGTCAGATCCTGACTGCCCATTTTGATCTGCCAGTGTTCAGGACCTTTAAAAATCAAGCAACACACATCCTCATAGAAGGTCAACTGACTGCATTTAGTGCATTCCCAGCTTCTTTTATAAGGTCTCTCCCAACTTTATCTAGAGGAATACAATATTCAGTGCAAGTTTATGAGTTCTTTCATTTTGCTTTCTGCCAAACTTGTGTTAGATCACATTAAGTCTAGCATCAGCTACAGTAATCTTGCTGCTAGTCAGTACATAAAGTGCTAAGCATGGGCTCTGCAAACAGGAATGATCTCACTCCCTATGCAAATACCAGTCTGCAGGCTCTAACCCAGCATGTACGCTTCAGTGCACATGCAGTGCTCATGCTAAGACCTGTATTTACTCCTGTCATAGTACCCAGCAGTTTATTACCAGACAAAACTTACTCTGATCGCCATTTAATACATAAATGCTTTGTATCAAACACATATGCTGTGCACATTTGTGGAAAAAGCAGACCAGGCCGGCACAAAGTTCGCGCAAAACACTGGCCCACAGCCTCTTCCTATTGCCATCAATAGGAGTGTTGTCCCGACTCACTGAATGCAGAATGAGGCTGTCATCATTTTTCAACAGCTTTATGAAAAAGACCCTAACACGGTAACCCGAAGTCAGTCAGTAACAATCTCCCTTCCCTCAAGTTACAAAACTGAGAAACTTACTGTATCAGGATGCAGTTTCTAAACTGTATCTGCTTTCTGGTATACTCCAAATGTATCAGCCCAAGGAAGAGAAGTGCAAAGCTATCAGCCTAACCCTCTAACAGACAGGATCAAATTCCGCTCTCAGTTTACATTTTGATGCTTGTACGGCAGTAGGACTGCACAGGGACACTCAGACTTGTGGTAACCATAGCAGGTATCAATGGTACTCCTTACTCACAAACATCGCTATAGCTGCTCCTCAGTGCTCTTCCTCCCTAGACAAGTTGAGCGGCAGCTCTGATGAGACCTCCCAGACAGGCTCTTACTGCTACCGTCACTGTCGCAAACACCATTCCCTGAAGCCCCCCCTTTCATCCACCTCCATATACGTGCATATCATCAACAGCTGTACAGTAAATGCCTGTCTGTGCACAGGTAGAGTTAAATCAGCCCACTCAGCCCTTAATTGCAACTTTTTTCGCCTGTGGGACAAAACCATGGGCCAGATGGAAAGGGTTTCTCTGTCTAGACCTCAGGATCTACGTGATGGACGACAACAGCATAAAACAAGCATGCACATACAGAGAGGACTAAATTCAGCTCCAAGAAACTCATGTGTCACCTCATTACAGCCACCGGATTTCCATGATGAAAAGTTCAAGTCACAATGAGACAAATGGGAGACTTTTCTCTCATTTTTGCGAGTTCCACCAGGTCATAATTAAAAGCAACATTTAGCCTAGCACAAATTACTGATTGGTAAAACCAAGACACAACTACAAGCACAGATTCTTTCTCCACTCTGCTTACCACCTAATCCTCTTTGGTGTGAAAAATGGTCTGGAAATTGCATAAAAGCTTCCCTTCTGGTGAGATTTCCAGAGTTTTCAGGTAACAACTCTGCCAGACATGCCACAAAACCAGATTATGTTACAGTATGTTGATAAGTCCCAGGAAAAGCCAGATGGTGCAGAGGTGTGTGATAGTAATTTCTAAACCCCCAAAATTTTCAAAAACCCAGAATAGTTGTTAGTTTGAGTTTAAGGATCAAATTCAGGTCAGTTCCTCTTTATCCAGACTGATTCACTTCTCCCTATTAGTATTTGGTTGCCGACAATGTGCTTGCTGCTGTGAAATCCTCAAAAAGAAGAGGAGTTTAACTTTCAGAGTTTAAATGCAGTCACAAAGGAACAAGATGTACTAAGCAGACTTTTTTTCCTTACCTTTCTAAAAAAAATAATAAAGATTTTAATCAGGAAACAAACACATTCAACTTCTCACAAAATGGAAAACACCATTCTTGATCGACTCATCTAAAATTAATTGAAGACTTTGAACTGCATACTGATTGTTGGTATTTCAAAAAGCAGTATTTTTATGAAGAAAGTATCATGCCAAAAACCAGGAAGTGATGCTCCATTAATATTCATTACATGCCAATGCTCAAAAAAAAAAAAAAAAAAGAAAGAAATGTAAGCTGCCAAGTTTATTTTGGCAAAGCTGTACGACATGATTTGTATTCAAAGCAAAATTTTAAAAAACATCTTTAAATAAATGTAAATCCCTTTCAAATTGAATAAAACCCCACATAAAACTGAAGGAGAAAGCACTCTGGGTTCTAGCCTTTTTTTCAATGCTAGACTGTACACGAGCAGTGATTAGTGAAGTACATTGTCACAGAGCACCTATCAGCTTGAGTTAGACGTACTTCCTCCGTCTTCATAACAAAGAACTTGATTTTCAGTTATTGAGAATTTATAAATTCATGATATTTAATATATTTTCCCCTCCCAACTATTTTAAAAAAATATATATTTATATCAGCACCATTTTTAAATGTGTGAGAACACCAAGCACAGAGAATTATACCAGTTTCCCCAAGCAAAGACCAAACTGCACAAGAAGATGGTAATGGCCTTTAGCATGGTGTTAGCGCACTTCTCAGAAATAAAAACACTGATTCATTGCCTGGCCAGACCAGCAGCAGGAAGGGGGCCAGTGATGTCCGAATTGCACAGTGGAATGGATGCCATGCAGAAATTCCTAAAACTCTTCTGCACAGCTTCACAAAACAAATGAATCCAGGCAGCGCTCCATGTACATTTGGTCACATTGCCTCTAGCACTTGAGTAAGTTTGTATAAAAGCAGGCCAGGTACCTCCCAGCAGCACAGGGCTGACAGGTTGTCTTGTACCATGGGATGCCTCAGTGACACATGGCGCAAAAATTCAGTCTAGCAGGGAAGATAAGGTCCTGTCCTCAAAACAGAAACTGGAAGCCTCTGTTTATTCTTGTTTAAAATTTCACCCAGTGATTGCAGCAGCTAGAAAAACAAAGGCATTTCTGAAGCCAAACCTGAGGATGAGGAACAGGTCCTCACATGACTGTATGAAGATGCTGTTTCTAGTCCTGTTTCACTGAGTACCTGAGTGACTTAATGTATTTTCTCCTCAGTTCCTCTATCTTTGAACCACAATTTACAGCTCAGGAAGACAGCTTGAGAATCAACTATAAAGCAGAAATTCTCAAACTAGGAGAAGGCAGGAGAGCAGCCATGTACGTGGGGAAGATAAGTTCAGAAAGCTACCTCTAGACCGTTGCTGTGATCTTCTTCCACTCTTCTCCGATTCCTCCCTGCTCCCCCATCCTCCACCAAGTTCTGCTCTTTTCTGATGTCTAGAGAAACCCTGACATAAACTTTGTGCCAGCAGGCAGGAGAACGTGAGGTGAGGGGGACCATGAGCTACAGTGCAGGTAAAGGCAACCTCTCCAGCTACATGAAGGGTGTCTCCTCTTCCTTAAATGCCTCTGTCCCCACACGGTGAACCAAACACCTTCTGGTAGCCTGCCCAGAGCTGTTCCCACCCTTCCCAGGGAAGCAGGGCAGGCTGGTCACTGCCAGGTAAGCAGAGGGCTTTGTGACACGAAGCAGGGTGTGAGGTGAGGACATATTCAATCATGGAGCAGAAGAACAAGATGCGGCAGCAGAGTGTGCAGATGGTTCCCAGGAGGCAGTCTTTGGAGAGAAGGAGGAGGTCATTAAGACAGGAAGGGGCAGCAGAGACATTGCCTGAAAGCTGTTTCTCCTGTTCAGGAGAAATGACTATGCTGGGATTTGGGCTGGCTACAAAAAAAAAAAAACCAACAAACCAGATGTAGTGGTGGCAGGCACTAGTAACAACTGTAAGACTTGGAAAGAAGGGAAGCTGAAGACCAGGGCTGAGGAACTGGAGAAATATTGCAGGATCAGAGTGTGGGGTAAACAAGAAAGTTCAGAACTGTTTTTGGCTACATAGAAGAAAGGAGTTCTCATCTGTATAACCACTGCTTTGAAACCTTTGGAGGTCATCATTGGCAGGTATCCATACATTCATATGGATGTATTACTTTACAAAATTATCGTTCAAGCCTGTTGGTATATCAGTTTAAAATAGACTTTTCAGTTGTAAGTGTATATGGTAATATTCTTCACCTCATTCAAAAATTTATTCTCTTTTCTGAAACAATAGCCCCATTCAGTAAGGACTACAAAGATGAAAAGCAGATACTTCCTAGGAGACTGGCAAAACTGATAACTCAGAAGGCATGTCACTCACCTAATTACCAAGTAGGACAGTATCTAATAGTTATTAGATAGTAATACTATTAAATGCTACTAAAAGAAACATACAACTCCAGTAGCTCTGTAAATTCTCCATTAGTGTCAGCATCCAAATTCAATACTGTTGAAGGGAATCCCAGCAGACAAGAAGAAAAGACCTTCTATAAAATTCTCCCAAAATAAAATTGCCACTTCTGTGATTTTTGTGATGCTTCCTGGGAGTTTTGGTCAGGCACAGGTTTTGAAGACAAATGAGACATTGGGTCTATGCCAGGTTTTTCTTTTTTCCTAAATTGTAAATACTTGACATGCTTTGGGAAATGACTGCTTATGAGAAAGTGATGACTTTTCAAGTGTTTAGTCAGTACATGGAGAAGTTGCAAAGCTATCCCAGTCCCTTGTAAAACTTCAAGGGAGTAAGAATATGTGGAGAGGTAGTAGCAAAGGAACGAAAGGATGAAGGAAAGGATTGGGTCAGATGTAGAGAAACAAGATAGGAGAGGGAGGTGAGATGGGACAAAGGCAGAAGGCGGAGAGGAGAGAGACAAATAAAGGAACTAGGGACAAAGATACAAAGAAGAAAAATTAAAAAATATGTTAGTAGAAAAGAACAGAACCACTGGCCTTTCCAGTTTAGAATGATTCAAACTTCAGTATGTCAAGGGGTAAGAACCACATTTTCGAGAGCAATGGGCATAATAGCAAACTGTTTGCTACAGCCCTGCAAAGCTCACATGTGAAAACACGCCGTTGCACATCATGTACACCCATCCTGTTGAAATGCTGACACATTCATCACCAAAAGAGGAAGCATGAAATCTACTTTAATGATTTCTAGAGTAAATACTCTCAACACCTATATCTCTTTCAAATGGCTTTTACCAGTGTCCTCAATGTACATGTGTTACCTGGATGGTTGTAGTAAAACATCAGGAGCACCACTTAACTCGGACTAATTTGTAAAGCACCTGCACTGTTCGTGAGGTTTACCTGTGCAGTTCTGAATTAGAAGAGTTTAGCTACTCAGAATTTATCCTGACTTATAACTGATGGACAACTTTCAAAAAGACATGTGACCTGCAAGGGCAAAAGTATAACTATAATTTAAGAAAAAATGACATAAAGTCCAGAAGTCGGTTGCTTTTATTCTACTTACTTCATCAAACAGTACTCCTTTTACCTACTAGAAGTCTCCTGATTTTTGCAGAAACACGAAGTATGAATGTAAAAAATGGACACCATGACAGCAGCTCTCTGCGGAGTCACTTCTTACAGAACTGGAAGTTCTCAATAAGCAAAGAACCAGCATAAGCAACACTTCTCAAAACCTCACACGGGCATTAAACCAGACAGCATGGAGAGTAGATGGGGCAAATATACTCCATGACCCAGTGGATTAAGTCAGAATACCCCTTAGCTCTGACGTCCAGATGGAAGAAAGGTAGATAAAGCCATACTCTCACTCCCACTTGTGTCCAGGGTATGATGAAAAGTGGAAAGTATTTATCCTACTAAATCAAGTAAACTATCAGACTAATTAATGTGATTTTAAAAAATAAATGTCGTCCACCTATCTGATTATGTCTTCAGTGGAAACAATAGTTATGCAGTTCCAGAGTCTATGTCTTATCTTTTTGCACCTTCCACAAATTCTGGATCTACTTCCACCAACTTTGGTAGAAAGTTAAGACTTTGCAAAGATACTTAATTCTTACAATACAGTTGCACAAAGCATGACCCAGAAGCTGCATGCAGTCCCCAAACCCTTTTGTTTTAGCCTGCCAGGTACTTAAAGCCAGAGCATTCCACTACACTTACTTAATAGTGAAGAGGTAGCAGCCAGCTGGTCAATCAACAGCTCCTGCCTAGTCATCATGGCTTGGCTTCGCAGACGAAGATTTGGGAAGGGCTTTTTCACCCTTCAAGCCTGCGCGGTGGATTTTTTAGGTGAGGCGCAGCGTGCGCGAGACTGGCCCCACCCTTTACACCTGAGGTTCATCTGCCAGGGCCTAGCGAGCTTGGACGGTGACAGCGAAGTCCTCAGGTCGTAGGTTTGGTTAGAGTATCCTTCTCTTAGATGGATGGCCTTACAGGGCTAAACGAGCTCCATCTGCCCGGGTTTGGAGTTAGAGTTGTCCTTCTCCTAGGATGGTTGCCCGAAGGCTAGTGAGCCCATCCTGCCCGTGGACACACTTTGTCTGACCCTTCAGTTGAGACCTGTCTGGCTTGGGAGACCCTACCGGAGGCATATGCCACCACCAGCATAGCTCTCAACTTCGCAAGGGCACGCAAGCTCTTTCCCCACGGCAAGGGGGTGCCCGTGAAAGAGTGCCTAGTCATACCACACCTCTTATTAAGCCAAGCAAAGGTAGGTTTGGATTACAAGAGTGCTGCAGAAGACGAGCTGGAGGGCAAGCTTGGGGGAAGATTAGAGATTTGTAATAATTTTCAATGCTAAGAATAAAGCTGTAGGAGATCTCATTTTGATAATGCTGCTGTTTACTCAATTGTCCGCCTGATACAGGTATTTCAAATTTGTATTTTCAATCTTACGAGAACTCTAGAAAAAAGTAAATCTCTCAATTCATGCCAAGCCTGGAACTAAAAATCTAGGAACTCACAATCCCCCAAACTTTGTCAAGTAAGAATGATAAAATAAATTACCTGAGTACATGACATAGTACACGTTCTTTGCCAGACATCAACAAGACTGAGAGTATTCACATGTATTTCTGAGTACCATGCAAAAAAGGTAAATAAAACTGAAGGATCAGGCATGCTAAAATCGAATTGGAAATAGCATACTAGAAAACAGAGAGATTTACAGCCTTCTTAGGAGATGTTTAAATAAGGTTTTAAATGTTACTTTCCAAAAGACTTGTTCAAGAAATATTTCACCAGGAGGCTCCTTGGTAGCAAGACCCGGTTAAACTCTTTCCTTGGTATTGCAGCCAGAACTCACCAATGCTACTGAGACAATCAATATCACATACAGTTTAGCTTTTCACAGATCTGTAGGTAGTTCCTAGGCTGTTAGGCAAATAGATCTCTAAAGATCAAAACTGACCTGCACATGAATCAAGGCAAATTTTCATACTGCCAGTTTTTGTGAAGTGATTAACTAAAGACAATCACCGCAGTTCAGTTAATTAAGTATTGCAGTTACTTATTGTAATTTTTCCCATTTCTCAGACGCTTTTAACAACTATGAAATATAAATGGAATGGACTTCTGTGTTTCATGACAATCCCATTCTTTTTGGCAGCAACTTGATTAATCCAATAAAATGCCACGGATATGTCACACCACAGACAGTAAAAAAGGATGCTAAAACTAATGGAATTGTGGTATTTGCCATAGTCCTCACAGTATAAACTGTATCCAAAAATTTGAGAAAAGCAGTAAAAAGTATTTTTAAATTGTGTTACAGCTAAGGATTTACGCAAAACCCTTTATATTTTTGCCTCCTTCTTCAGTAAAGTTAACTTCACAACCTGCACAGCTTCATCCTGCACACACTTTATAAACCAAATGATACTTGATACATGCTAGCCTTTCACTTACTGCTGTTCATACTAGCCAAGAGTTTCACATTTATACCTGACTGACTAGGCAGCGACTGTGCATGTAAGTTAAAGTAATGATCACCTATTTAGTATTAAACTTGATAAAAATCTGGTATTTGTGGAATATTTGGAGAATACCCCTATGCAGTTTTGCTAATTTTAGGATTAGTAAAAGCGAATGTTTGAATACAAAGCCCTGCAAAACATAAAAAAAAAAAAAGGCAGTCCAGATACTTAAAATACACACAGTTTAAAGACCATTGTCTTTGGATTTGGAGTATGTGAACATTTCTTATATAAAAAGATGTCCAACCGAAAATAAGTGAAAAGAACATGAGCCTTAGAACTGGAGAAGTCAGCCCCTAGTCCTCATTCAAATTATATCAGTGTCATTGTTACTCTCTACAGAAGCACTGTAAGGAAAAACAGCGCTTTAATAACCACGTCGTCAGAAGGAAGATAAAAAACTAAAGCAAGGACTTTACATTACATAGAGGACCTGGTCAAACCTTTCTTTTCATTGATTTCAGCAGGCTCTGGATCAAGGCTATATTGATTGCAGGCAGTGTGGTACAATGATTAAGACAGCAAATTCAGTTTCTTTCTTAGCCTGGTCATTCACCGGGTTCTGAGTCTTGGGGAAGGTAATCACTTGTGTCTCTTTTTCCATCCATGTAATGGGAATAATTCTAATTCCCTTTATCAATAGAGGGAACCAATATACTCAGACAAAGGGAGATAAACAAGAGCTTCTCAACCTATCTATCTGAGACAAAACCCCATATTTTTAATTTGAAATAAAATTTCCTGGAGCAGTAGAAAACTCAGCTGGTCATTTATGATCCATCTTATGTAGTAATCTGCTATGATAAGTCTCAGCTTTAAGATGTGCGTGTGGACACATGCATATGTGTATGAGAGTGAGAGAGGCAGAAGACACCATTGCTCACTAACTAGGCCTCCACGAGATACTTAATTTGTTGTAATAAATCAAAGAAAAAGTATCTCTCAGTTAAACTGCCATTTCTGTCACATTTTTTATCAATACAGCTTCGGTAATTACACTGTGGTTCTTTATACTTACTCAGTAAAAGCTTACTTAGTTTTAGCATGGAAAACAATTTATGAAATTATAGAAACAGACAGAACACAGCAGTTCATTTCTTGAGGCAATTATCCACATCCTTGTCCAGAAAGAGAGAGAGTAAAGACTGTGATGTGCAAAAAATGTTTCTAATTCTATGCTATAATACATACAATATGTCTGTGGTTGTGTGGATTATGTTAATAAACTGCAGTCAAAATATATTTGTCACAACACAAAGGAAGGGTGCTATCAATTGTCTTGCCAGATATTTTAAATTAGTCACCAAAACGTCTAGCCAGGGCTTCCTCTATGACCCTTAGATGAAGGGAGAGGCTTATTGGACGTTTTTCCTGTGGGACTAGACAGATTCTTCTAATGCTCAAGTACTTTGAATAATCTGGAAAATAACTGTAAAGTGAACTGTGGCACAGTTGCCTTTTTTAACAGACATGTACAATTCAAGCCTGAACACAAATCCAGTGTTGTTTTTGGCTGGTTATCACTCAGAAATGAGTTTCCCTAATACTTCTTAGCAAAAATGGATAGGGGCTATATTCCTTCTTCTGGTAAGAGCAAAGAGTATAAGGAGTGAGATATTGATCAGCTAAAAGAGCAAAGAAATAATGGCAAAAATCTAACCACAGTCCAGAAAATTACAGTTTTAAAAAGTGAAAGGAAAAAAGAGATAAAGTATTGAAAACAACACACGGACTTGTTTGATATCCTATGAAGATTTGGAAAGAAAACTACTGTTTGTAAGAATGCAGTCAGTTGTGTAAGAAGTTGGAAAGAGAGCATCTTAAAGCAAGCTAGCACTCTGGAAACACATTTGCTGCTAGGAATTTTAATGTAACTCATCATTTTTCATAATTTAATTATCTGTCCTTTCTTGTAAAGCATTTATCATGCATCCTACAACATAGTATTTTATAACACGTAAATAACTTTCCAACTATTTCTGAAAAGAGAAAAATGCGATTTTATTTAAATAGTGCAAAATATTATTTAAACTGAAAATGCAACAACCAGTTTCTTCAGCTGGACACTTCACACTTCAGCAGAAGACACTGCTGTAGACTCTATACTTCAAAGTTTGCTTTGTTGGACAAAAAGTGGGAAAAGAGAAGACCTAGCACACAGGAGACAAAGCAAAAATAGCATCTAAACACAGATAATGAATTGTGAGCCTGCTACAAAAGTTTCATGTATTACAATATGGATGAAGTTTCTTCCTTCCCCATCTCCCCCAACATCTGGAGATAGTTTGGTAGAGCAATTTCCAGAAACTAAAATGTATCTTTGCTTGACTAGCTCTTTTCATTCACAAATAAACAATTAATGAAATGGGCAGCTAATTTCCAAAGTGTTCATATTCATTAGACTGCTTCCTGAAATTAAGTAGCTATTCCATGATGCAGTACCCACATAAATGGTACTGCTATTCTTTTTCCAAATATAAAAGTGTTTTTAAGATTATCTGTTCGTGTTAATTTATTCTAGCAACAAGAGCTGAAACAAAAATGTTGCTCACTTTACAAGTATGAATAGATTTGCATAATAAAATAAGGGAAGGACAACTAAAGAACTACTCTACCTGAATCGCCAACAGTCACTGTATGGACCACATTTTATCATGGGGCAAAATCTAGGGTTTATTATTTTGTGATTGGATCTCTGAATTACAGATGAAATTATCTGAAGTTATGACAGGTTCTAATACATTTTTCCTTGAGCATGCGAAACAGGGTGGGAAAAAAACTACTGTGCGGAGGCCTGAGTTAAACCAATTACACAATATGATAAATATCAATAATCACTTGGGAACCTTAAGTGTATGCTAGATATCAACTACTTAACTGCACTTAAAAATCCTGGTTACCATTCCTGACCAAAAGCTCTTACTAGAAACTGATCTTTCCACTCAGTTTTTCTTTTATGTGCTGCCCACTATCAGGAAAAGAAAGCTCCTTGAAACACTTTTTCAGCTGGTAATCTATTCTCCAGAATTTTTCCTCTAGATCTCCTTATGGCACAGCTCTGCTTGAGCTTTAAGGGTACCGACATAACATACCCTTCCATTCCGTACAGGGAAATACCCAGTTACAGAGCTCCATTTCACATTGAGTGGGAAAAAGGCTGTGGGACTTAGAACACTGCCACCACCTCGTGTTTTGACACCTTCATTTTCTCAGCATTTACTGGCCTAGTAAAGAACCAAGGAAGGAGAAATGCGCTCCCCTTTTATCAGGACATGAACAGAATTCGCTCAGCAATGAGCTTAATTTCCCCCTGCCACTCAGCTCTAGTGGCAGTGGTTGTCGGGGAAAGCCTTCAGGACAGAACGACAGCTGGTCGCAGAAACACCTTAACCTCTACCTCAAGATGCTTCAAGCTTATCGTTTACAGACCCAGAGCTGTTTACAGGGCACTTGAAGAGCATCATGAGCCAACTGGGAGTAACAACTCCTGAAAAATATTTATATAACACACTACCTTTATTTAATGTTTTACAGCTGAAGCCCTTGTACTACAAGCTTTCACCTGCTGGAGTAACACTATGCCAAGTAACTTTTGTCACTAATAATTCTCCATTACTTCACATATACAGAAGTTTAAGATCAAGGCCACCTTTGCACAAGTCACCCAAAGCACCTACTAGCCCAGGGGATGCTCTGTTTCTCCCTCATTTAAAACACTGGTTTAAACTCCCATTCATGTATAAATACAGAATTCTATACTCCTTAAATAAATGCTACTTCTAAAAAGGCATGGATGCTTTGAGCAACACAATATGCTCAAGCTGAAAGGGGATCTCTTGTCTGCCAAGCTCTCACACAACTGAGAGAGCCGAGGTATGCATAAGGGGGAGGGAGTGGCAGGGAGGAGGGGAGAAAAAGGAAGTGATCTGGATCCATCAACAGTCTCTTGATGTCAAGTAAATGAAAAATGCTGAGAGATGGGAGAATGCAACTACACACGAAAGGAACCAGCAAAGTTCAAACTTCAGGCTGCTCTCTTTCTGAATAAGAACATTCACACACAACTTTTTAACGGTTTAACTAAACCACTTAGCAAAATGGATTTGGATTCAGATGATCTTCTCCATTTGTTCCTGCACCGACAAGCTCTAGATCTAAACACTACCTCTGAACAGAAGCCAGAGAGAAATCTGAAAGGTGTCAGCAAATTTATTTTACTTTAGGCTTCAGAAAGGATAATGCCTGACACAGTCAACCATTACTACATTGGGCAAGTCACTTCGCTTCTCCTTGGCCTCAATTTCTGATCTGGAAATCAGAATAATAAAACTGACCTCATTCTTATGCTTCAAAAATGACACACGTAAAACACAGCGTACAAGCTGAGTACTCTATTTGCGCTTGGGATTCAAAACCAATCCATGCAGTAGGTAAAATATATACTATTAGCTGGTGCAGCACAACCAGAGAATACAGGTCTGCAAGATGAAATAGCAATGATAAGAGGACTCCCCAGTTTTTGCTTGAGGTCAGCTTGATCCTGTGGCGGAGCTTCACTCACTCAGGACAAAAATTTCATAAGATAGACATTAAAAGGTCACAAATCATAAACGCCATGAAACAGAATTTGCAGGCCAACACTAAAGAGTACACACGCAGCATCCAAGTGAAAGAAGCAGACTGTGAAGACATTTGGGAGGAAAGTGCACTGATAATGCACTTTATACATGCGCTTTTAGATTTTAACACAGAAGGGCAAAGTACTTCTATTTTCATATGTGAAAATACTTTTTCCATGCCCTCTGTTTTTGTGTCTCTGCATTGCAATCATATTTCAGTTGACCCTCAAACACCACAATAAAAGTGTAACTACAGTATTTCCTATTGTAGAACAAGTCTTTCACTATTAAAACTCAACTCTGTAGCTGAAGTGCATTGCTGAAAGAAACATAAACAGTAAGTCAGACTGGTAGATTTGGTACTAAAATACTGGCCAAAAAAAATCAATACTCCATATAAGAAACAAAGAAAACAAAAATCATATAAATGACTGCAAAAGGCTATTATTATTGAAGACTATGTTTGATTTTAAATAAAATTCCTGAGAAATCCATAAATGAAAAAAATGAAAGACACATCTCTGTCTCAGGTCAAATCACAAAAGCAATGATTGTTTCCAAACCTTCATTTTCTGAAGAGTTTCTTAAATTACATCTGCAGTTCTAAATTTGGGTGCATGTAAAAAGAAATTAAAAAGGCAATTTTCAATCTAAGATAAAAATTTAATTTTCAAATTTCTAATGTAAAAGCAACTTTTCAGACTTATCATAGAAACAACTTCACAGTAACATTTAAGATTTAGTAGCATTAAGAGTAACATAACAGTAACATTTTGAGATTTTCACATATTGAGATTTACAGTATTCTATTGATGATTCCCACTTTCAACATGAAACACAATCTCTCTTCTCACAATGTGCTTTCTAACTCAAAATATTCTAGACAGGTGGAAATTAGCCTGTGTATATACTACGCTGACAGCTAACAAAAAGGAAATTTTCACTGCTACTGAAATCTGTTACCAAAGACAGAACCATGTAATACAGAATAGATACCCATTTTTCACGTAAGACCAAGAAGGAGCACAAGTTGTTCTTATTATCAACTTCTATCACTATTTGCATTGAGTCCAATCTGAATAGTCTAATCATGAACAGTGTTAGTAACTGATGTGGCCTTTCAGAGAATAATGTGAAATATGCTGTCAAGGAGAGTGGTAGAAAGGACAAAGAAAAATTCCAAAATAATAAACTCTAAGCAGGTAAGCTTGAGAGACAGGATGGATGAAAGTCTAGGTAATTACTTCAGGCTACACAACCAAAACCAAAATTTAGAAGACAATAACCAAAATATGCCAAATCACCTCATAGACTAAAAAAACTAGAAAAAAAACCCCTAAAACCCCTCAGGAACAAACATCAGTCACACATTTACAGGAAGAAAAGGTTACAAGTTGAAAAATCTTTCAGATTGTGAACTATCCCTAGCTACTTCGTGAGAAGGAGTAAACACTTAAACCCAATTCAGAAACAGTACACGTCAAGGAAACAGCAGCAGTATTCTGCTTCTGTATAAACAGATGCTTTTGTTCAGGACCTAAAACTAAATGACATCCTTAGAGTTGCTGTGTGGAACTAGCAAAATTCTTTCCTTTATTACATGGTTATTTTAGTTCGAAGAACTTTCCTTTGAAATGTTTATAGCACCATGATTGTTACTTCAGCTAAGCTGACACAATGAATTTAAAATGGTCTAATACTGTTGACTTACCAACAGATTAGCACGTGATTAGCTAGAGTAAAAGGATTATTACTACTGCTGTTGTAAGATATTAACACTTTTGGTAACGCATTCTAGGGATGCTCTATATACTTTCTACATTGAGAAAGCAGAATGAAGACCGAATTTTCTTAGTTATCCACAAATGATCTTGCAGTGAAGTAACTGAATCGTCTTTAACTATTTTTTTTTAAATCTTCTCCCTTATTCACCCAATTCATACAAGCTGATTACAAACTGTAATATAGGCTACAGAAACAGTCTAACAACTGCAGCATCCAGCCTTCCTTAAAACAGTGGGTTAGCAAACAACCTCAAGTCACGCATGCACACACGCACACATGACTCACACAGAGGCTTTACGATGAATGAGGTTCATGTCTGAAGAAGAGTGCAGAATTAATACACTTAGCAAGACAGAATTATATTTGCTGAAGCTTGACACCAGCTCTGCGAAGAGGGGTTATATTTGCAGAAGCATATGGAGAGGAGGAGAAAAAGAGAGAAAAAAATACCAAAAGAAGGGAGAAGGATTCAGAAGTGTGAAGTGATCCAGAAGCTTTTTGATATGGTTTAGATTTTGCTTTGGGAATGCAACAAAACAACAGCTACAAACTTAACCCCTTGACACTGGCAAGATTGTAACCCTTAATGTTAAGCACCCATGCACTGAAATTCAAACTCCAATTGCCAACAGTTTAATGAGCAGGAATTTTTTTCCTCTCCTGCCAAAGGTGGTATGTTCTTGTGGCTGTGTTTGTTTTATGTACAGATGGTCTTCTACATAGATTATTATGTCAATGCACTTCTTTGTTCTCTTTTTAAATTCAAGATGAATTTTAGTATGCAAAATTCTTCACAGGTTAAAAACCATGTACATGGTATGGAAAGAATACAAGAAAACATGGAGTGAATGAAAGGCTAGCATTTCTCAGAGTTTCAGAGTGGCACTGTGGTTCTAGTCCATTACATAAAGGTCGGTAACTGATGATCAATACCGAGTTTTAAGAAATCATAAATAAGCAAAAAAATCAGTTCTGTTACGAATGTGCTAACACAAGAACATAATAAGAAGAAAACTGCAGTTCTTAGTTTAAAATTTGTCATTGTTTCAAGTTTAGTGTAAAGCAACATGAAAGGGAAATTAGAGACAGAGAAAGATATCAATTTTTAAGTAATTTGTTAATTTTGGGACTTGGATCACAGTTAAGCACTGTTGGTTAGGTAAAAAAAGGTTAAAAAAAAAAAAGACATGTTTTTTTCTGCATATAAAAACATGCCTTTTTTTTCTGCATGATAATTTAAGTGCAAATACAGGTAAGCAAAATTGGAGTTACAAGGTGAGATAAAAATTACATGATGGGAAAACTCTGCTTTGCCTCCACAGCATTATTTGGTTCCCACTGTTGTCATACAGACAGGGAAAAAAAGTACTTCCAGAAAGCTCACCAAAGATCAAACTGTGTCTGGTGACAGCAGTGTCCAAGCTGTAAGTAATGTTCAAAGGATTCAACAATGCCTGTGACTGATCATTCTCTTTCCCTTGCCATCACCTGCTGATTTTGTCCAGGTGTTTTACGGCTATCTTGAGGCTCTGGAGAACAGACAGAAACAAGACTTTGCCAATTTCTTTTGTCTGGGATTGTGAATTCCTTACACAGATGGTGGACAGCCACAGCCTGGCCAACTCCAGGCACAATCACTTTCACTCTCAGAGGAAAAGCATGAGAGCGATATTATATTCTGCCCCACAGTACTGTCCATAACATGTGGTTAGGGTATAGGACAAGATGCCTTTTCTTACAGAAAAAGAGGTTCCCCCTGCCTCACACACACGCGCCCCCCACTAAAACAGTACCAGGAGGGGAAAAAACCCGAAGAAAATAAATAAATAAACGAAGACTTTGGCTTGTATTACTAAATTAAGCATTCCTAAGCAATTCAAGAGGTTTGTCTAATAAGATAGTCTTGTTTTAACATAGTTTTGTAGTATGTTTACAGTCTCTCAAGTATTCCAAACAAATCCTGCTAAACCTTACTCATTAACCAAACTGAGACATTCTGGCAACAATTTTTAAAGGTGGGCACCAGGCCTGAGCCTCCTCACGCTTTTTCTCTCACCCTGTTTGCTTATAAGAAAGCCCTTTACCTATGCAAATCACTGCTAAACATGCAGTTACCTAATTGTGCAAGTACCTATTTGGAGATGTACTTTTCCTCCGCAGGAATGCAACCGCAATTTTGAAACTGGTTGTTTAAAGTAAAACTGCTACACTACCACTTCCAAGCTCTGAATGTGTGACTACATACCCGAGAACAGGGAGTATTTAACGAAATATTTGTGCAATACTTAGGCACCTGACAAAGCAAATTTTACAGAAAAATGTGTGACTACTTCCAGTTTGCAAAACTAGAAGGACTTGGAAAAATATGTTTATTCTATATGTATTTCATTATGAAGATGTCAGACACAAACCTTGAATGACAAATACATCATGGACAGCCTCTGTCTCCTTGTATTCTTACGAAAAATATTATGTATGCAATATACACTTACTTAGGAAGTTACAAAATATCTACTAGAAAATAAGTAGGTATCTAAGACTCAAATTACAGACAGGGACCTCTGAGCTGTACCCATCTCATATCCTGTTTCAGTTTTTCTTACAGGTGACGTGAATGAACTCTGAACCCATCAGTAAGATGTAAGGCAATGTACTCCTCATAGATCCTCAAGACAGAGACTTGCCCCTCATTCCCCACCCCTTGCCTAGAGATCAATGTTAACTTATACATAGGGAAAGCAGAGTAATGGAGCTGAATTCTGCCATGCAGATCTGAGAGTGCAATTATGTCCTGCTCTAAATTATTTATTTTAATGCTAAAGGGTGTAACATTTTCATCTTTTTTGGAAAAGTATACTCAGCAGTTATAAAACCCAGCATCATAAATGTTAGAGAAGGAAAGGACCATTACATCACCCTGCCTATCTCCTGCCAAAGCGGGCTAGTTCCCTACTGTATTTTCTAGCCTTACACAAAATCTTTCCAACAAGAACCTGCTGTTATTTTAAATGCTCTGAATTACAATAACACTTAAATAAGTCTGTGATTATAAAGGGAAAATGTAATGCTCACAGAAGAAATTAACAGGAAACCTCAGAACTACAAGAACTCTTTTTTTCTACCACCGCACGCAGCAGCAGTAAAGCTTCCATACACCGTTCGGTCTACCAGAATGTCATAACCCTGACCTAAGGAGGTCAGCTTCACGGTTGAAAAAGTAGTTTAGCCTCCATGGCTCATTTCATCCTTCAGCCTCCTGCTGTGATTACTGACAATTTAGCCAATGTATTTATTTTTATTTCCTTACTGTACCCAAATACAGAGATACAACCGCATAATATACTGGTCATATTCCACAAAAAGGCTGCAGCGGATGGCCCTATACAAACACCATACAGAAGTCTGGGTGCTCTTTTTTTCCATGAAGCTGCAGAAAAGTTCTCCATGGCTTCCTATGATTGTACAAGCATTCAAACCTAAGTATTCCCATGCCCTGTACAAAAAGCTGTTAATTTTAACTTTACCCCTCTCATCTTCCCTGAGAGATAATGACCAGAAAGGTAGCCAGTCCAAGGTCTGGCAGCCTAGTGAATCTGAGTTCCACGGATGAGGTTGTCTCAGTGTAAACTGAAATCCTATCAACTCCAGCACCTCTGCCAAGCATTTAATCCATAAAATCCTACACAACACAGCTGTGTTTCAAGGGATGGCGGGGAGTGGGGAGGAGAAACGGGGGAGGATTTTTTGTTTACTTTAGGGGATTTGTTTTGTTTTCTTTTCACTTTTCTGAGGCATGTATCTGTCTACTCCACAGTGTCTTGGAACATTAAAAGGGCACATCACTAATGGTGGTGATGGTAATGTCACACCCGAGTAAGTAACATAGAAGAAGTGACAAATTGTTCCTAGGTGAGGGAAAACTGTATCCAAGTGTGGATGATGGAACTTGCTTAAACTTGGCAGGATGATTGCCCAACACAAGGAGCTGAACCCAGGAAAGAAAGACTGAAGAATGGAAGAAGAGAAAAAATGTGCCTACTGGGAATTGGACTGAGAATGCCATGCTGCCCTCAGATGTTAACAGCAGTCTGATGATGGCCTGGACTGAATTCAAACTGGTGACCTAAAGCAGAAAGACTCTGTATCTAACTAGTAATCCCCTGATTCAGTGTCCTTCAGTACATTTAATCACAAAAGAAAAATTAGAGTCCTAGGAAAGACTTCATTGGAGGGTAGTGTGCTACATACATCCCCCACCCCGAAAAAAAAAAATAAAATTAAAGGCTTATGAAAAAACATGCAGTTTCTTCCACCAAATGATACTGCTTTTATCTTAATGTTATCAAGGTTAAAAACGGGGGGGTGGGCTGGGGTGCGGGGAATAAACCAAAATAAAACAACATTTAGTTGTTCAGTTCTTGAATTTTTTTCCCACTCTTGTTGAATAGTGATTTATGGGTGAATTTCTTCAGATCCATTTCATGATTCAGTTTTTCATTGCATTAGTGGACTTTCAGGATTAAAATTTTACAAGACACACAGAGAGAAAAGAGAGAAAGAAAGAAAAAAAAAAAGGCTGTCTGACTAGGTTCAGCACCAGCCATGGGATTTAATTATGTTACTTTGAGTGAAAGTGTAACATGGAAAGTAAAATTGGCTACTTCTTTGAAATGACAGAAGTTGCATTATTATGGATAACAGTGAAATAACATGGCCTGCACTTTTTGTTGAGAAAGTGTTAAGCTCCCAGCTGATTAAAAAATTATGAAAGTAAGCATGATATGTTTTTACTGTATATACTATTTACAAAATATGACTATATAATCTTATTGGGTAGTATACTGTGAGGATCTCAAAAACCTTAACAAATTATATGCCCAAGGTTAAATACTTCTTAGAGCAGAAAAATACTGGTTTTAAAAAGGTCTTATTTTTATTCTAAATTCAGCATCTTACCCATGTCATTCCTCCTCTCTAGTGAGATTATCTATGGATCAAAACTATAACTGTCTCTCAATAGCAGGGTTTCTTAATACAAGTTTTTAAAAACTTCTTTTTATATGAGTAACAAACATTACTTTTCAACGCCAGAAACACTCAGGCCATGCTACGGACTGATAACATGCCAACATTTTTGTTTTTAACTTAAACTCATTTTGAGTTTCATCAGCAAGGAAGAAGAAAACCTTGAAATGGTAGCAATCATTTTATTTTCCCTCAATTGATTGACTTAAAATCAGTTAAAAGGATATGCTAAATGACTGAGCCAAAAAATAGCTGCTTCAAGGCAGATATTTCTTTATGTCATATTTCAGCCTGGAACCAAGTTTTACACACAACTTGTAACCCTGAAAAGGGGATTTATAGTTCAAGTGTTACCAATACAACCCTAAGTGCAGTGTGCTACTGACACTTCAACTACAGCATTGCAAATGGTGCTGCTGAAATAAACCATCTCATTCTTTGTTTTTACTGAGAAAATATTGCAAGCATTAAAGTATTCTTGCCCTCTGTATGCTTGGGAGTGGTCTGTCCATAAGTTATTAATAAACCATGGAAAGGTGCAGCAGACTACCAACTATTCATATTAATGAATGCCTCATGCATATTCAGCTGCATGCTGACTCTCACCTCAGAGGAACAAGAGAACCAAAATCCAGCCCCCCATTCTACCAGTTAAAGCTCCTCATGCTGCAATTTTTTGTTTTGAATAATGGCAACTAAATCTGTAACACCGTCTCTTTTGCAAAGCTAACTATCTTGTTCCTGTAAGAATGTGAGTGGGGGATTGCTATCAGTTTCATTAAAAAAACCCACAGCGAGTGCACACCGTAGTCATAAGTCTTTAGTTTAACTAGAACTATATTACCTATAATTTAACATCTGTACAGATTTAGTGCTAAAATAACAATTGCTGCTGCCAGCTGCATGATATTCTGAAACTAAAACTACCTGCTTGGTAGTAATATTCCCCTTCTAGTCAAACATGATGCAACGTGGATGGGCAAATGCCCAAACACCATTCAAAACACTCTGAATACTGTTTTCCTTCCCATTCAAAACATTTTACAGACTCCCATTGACTTCTGTTTCTGACTTTTCTGTATTCTAAACCAAAATCTCTTGGCCATAATCTGTTCCAGCAACATCAGACACAAAATCTCATTGATGTAGATGATTTCTAAGTGGGATTTATCAGGGGCTTGTTTGCCTGTATTATTTGTCATTTCACTATTCTTTCTCAAAAACATTTTTCTTTAAAGAACAGTCCTACTATGGCCAAGAAGTGAACGCACACTAGATATCCTTTCACGGCTAGCACACACTTCCTTAATGCAACCCACCACTTCCTTTTCAATTGAACAGAACTACTTCAATTCTGTACACCCTCTAAAAGTTAGAAGGCAGCACCTTTACATCTAATAACAGGCATCTGGGAAGCCAACTGGAGCACACAGTTAATAAGCATCTCTTAAATGTTCAATAAAATGACTGGTAATTGTGTACAGAAACATATATTTGTCAGAGCAAATTAAGAAAAAGACTTTGCTTTTCAGTGTGTCATATGCAAAATTATTTGTAAGCTTACACTAGACATACATTTGAACTAGCAGCGATTCTTATACATTTGGTCAAATTATCTCAGAATATACAGAGAATTAACTGCTTTTCTTTTGGGTAAAATGAATGTCAGCTTTCTGTCCTTAAACCAGAGCCAATGGGGGAACAAAATATGTTTAGCCCTGAAATAGTTGTGGTAATTCAATCCCTGCACTCTCCTTATTTTCCTGATGACAAAGAAAAACTCCCAACTGGCAAGGCCACCTGCACTGATTACTCCTCCATCCACACCCACGGAATAGGAAAATGAGCCAATGATCATTAACCTTAATTTCTTCTAACATAAACCTCTGCCTTTTTTTTTTTTCTTAAGGTTTGCTGCTATTCCAACTCCCTTGACATTAAGAGGTGGGGGAGAAAAACAAAATAGGAAAAAAAAAGGAGTGGAAAAGTCATAACTGGGGGAAAAAATCAAGAGAACTGAAAGTATCTCAGTGACTTTTTTTTCCTTCTGTTTCACATCTGGCTTATAATAACTTCACAGCACTCAGACAAAGAGATTTTGAGGCACTATCATCTCTCTTGATGGCAACTTCTTTTCCTCTCGTCCCTCTCTCCAAGCAACAAGGTACATGCTACTGCGTAGGTTTTCTGGGGATTTTTTAGAGTTATCTTTTTTTTTTTCCCCTGAAGATATTCCTGGGTAAAGGCAGTTGGCAAAAACAAAGATGGGTCTGGACGTCAGGAATGCAGGTGTGGCCCAGTGTCAGGACTAAAGGGCCAAGCACAACTGGGTGGGCTGTTTCCAGTGTAACTACTTTAAAATACAGTAGAGAATGCATCACACCTTCTGGTCATCCACATTTTGTTATTGCCAAATGGAATAATTTTTGGTTTGGGCTCTGTGGGACTAGCTCCCACGGGCATTACATCACCTTCTAATGGATAAGGCACTCATTTGGGTACTCTGAAGAATATCATCTGTACACAGATATATATGTGTAAATACATACTAACAATAGATATAATATATAAAAAATAATAATCCTGTAGAAATAATTGTTCGTATAGCACAGACGTGTGTATGGAAACAGATACTCTGTTATCTTGTTAATTTTCTGGACAGAGCTAGGCAGTCTTAATCAACATTTTCAAAGGAATTACACATCTATAAAATGAAGAACTTAAGTATATGCTTGCCTAAATCCTGTGTTGAAGCAATATTTTTCCTGCAAAACATTTAAAAATCATTATAAACCTAAATAAAAGCAAAAAGAGTTTTAATATGTTTTTTGTTTTCATTAGGATTACTAAATTAAAAAGCAAATAAATGTTCAAAGAGCATTACAAAAGTGTAATTGTATCACCTTCAAATACATTACAACAAGCTGTTTGTCCCCTATGAAACACATACAGCAGGGCTTCTGTGGACCAGGAGGCAGACAGTAACTTTGATCACGCAGACTTTCCTCATTATTTCAGACCTCAAATCAAGTGGCAACAGTCAGGGGAAGAAAGGGGTGAGAGACACGGGGCTGCTAGGGAGGAAAAGGGAAGCAGACTGCAATTTTGTCCTAGGTTCAGCATCCTAATTTAAACAAAAACAGGCTGTTGGCATCCCTGTGCTTCCCTGCAGCCCCTTCCCCATACTTTCCAGCCTGCTGGTTCACTAAAAATGACAAGCACATTTCCAGGCTCTGCTTTTTTATCAAGCTGACAAAGGTCAACAATACTATCCAGATGAAGTATTCAGTGCCACAGGTCATCCTAATAGATACTGGAGGGACTCATTGCAACACCACTGTAAGACAAGACAGCATGATTTTTAAGAGGCAGCACTTTGCACGTTCACAGCCTGGTTAATTTAATACAATAGTGGCCTCTTGTTTGCAAAATATTAATGGCACATTTTAGAGCTGATATCTTTCTGTGGGTGACAGTAAGGTGACTGAATGCAGGCATGTTAACAGATGCACCTTTTTATGCTCTGTTAAACCATGTCACAGACTACAGCCCCTATGTGCATTCCTTTACTCATGCTGCAGCCAGCTGAGCTAATTGTCAGAGACAGACATGGTTCTAGCTCTATAAAGTCCAGTGGCTGTGTACGTGTGCAAAGAGGCTGGGAGGGAAAATGGGGTGGCATGGGGGGGTAGGAGAGAGGCTCTGAAAGCACTTTCTTAAACCCATGGCTTTGAAATCCTGATGTTATTTCATGGGTGCTGCGAAAGTGGGGGGAGCTGTATTAGCAGCTTAAGAATACAGTAATGTTTGGTTCAAATGTGCTGTGTCCCTCCCCACCCCTCCCCATCCCATACCCTTTTTTTTCCACATTTGAACAGTTACGTTTAGGTCTAAACAGCTATAATATAAACTTCAGTACAAACTCTCTCCAATACTCAACAATAATGGGAGATGCTACCCAGGAAAACAAACAAATAAACAAAAGAGCTTGTTACATCTCTCTGTACAATTCTGGTCTATTTTATCGTGTGTGGGCACAGGAATACCCACTTACCGCTCCCCTTCCACCAAATGCTCCAATACACCAAGCATTCCACACACACCTCTATGCCACAGCTGTATTTTATCAGTAGCAGCATCTACCTCCTTTCAAATATTCAAAATTCTTAGCCAGTTTGGCTGGTTTTTACCAAATTAATGTCTTTTGCTTGCATGACTTCTTCCTGTACTACAATTTTCCGTAAAAAAGTTCATGACAGTTAAGAGAAAGGAGGGGGAAAAAAGGACTTGAAGTTGACAATTTTTTTTTTTTACTACTTATGACTAAATGACCTTAACTAAAGGATTAAATCATTTGTCTTGCAAGCAAGAGTGGGTTGTTTTGGTTTGGTTTTTTTTTCTTTTTCGTTTGTTTTTTACAGCACACAATTTAGCTAATAAGGGGTTGGGGCCAATCTTTAACAAGTCACATATTTCCATTGTCCCTTCACCCCCTGCTTATGCTTTTACCACATCCTAACAAAAACATGACCAGAACTGGTGAAAAACATACGGTTCCAACTAATGAATCACATACTTTCCCGCAAGTGCAGTAAGTACTACCAGCTGTGACAGTCTTGCTTTGGCAGTGGAACCAGTGCAGAACAAGGCCGACACATCTGAAACCAGCTGTACTGAAAAACCACAAG
The DNA here is from genome assembly GCA_009769605.1 of Bucorvus abyssinicus. NCBI lineage: Eukaryota > Metazoa > Chordata > Aves > Bucerotiformes > Bucorvidae > Bucorvus > Bucorvus abyssinicus. The sequence goes on from CM020063.1 coordinate 34,830,635, forward strand.
CAATTTAAGTCCGTCTGCCTTCTCAGGGGCTTCTTTGTCTCTGTCTGTGTCTCTGCTCTGTCCCTAAAACTTGCCAGCCATCTTGTTTTGACAGAGTTCAGAGTTTCAGAAGTTTCAAGGGGGAAAAAAATCTGCTGATTCAGGAAACTGGGTTTCAAGAAAATGATAAGGAAGCCTTTGTCAAACCAGCCCCAGTCAGAAAATTTAAAGAGACAGAGTATGCACTATCCATCTGCTCTGCTTGTATGACAGCTTAAAAGACAGAAAAAGACACACGTATACTTAAAACACACAAATGTCCATAAATTTGTTTTTGTACCCAAAAGCACAGAACACTCCTCATGAATGAAGGAGGGTGTGGGAAGGAATGCTCTCCTGAGATCTTGCGATTTTATCAGATTAAATCTGGGAAGGTTATGAATTTCACAAATGACTCTGTTAATCACTAATTGTATACATCACCCCAACAGGAAAACCAGTAAAAGTCATATCACACCACACCACCTTATGTGTGGTACATGACAGGTCCTTTATTGAAGACTATTCTAGCAGTGATTCAGATTGTAAAAATCTGAGGGGGAACAATTTCTTGATTCTTCTACACATAAGACCAGCACCAAAATTAACATGAGCCTACTGCACTTGACTGAGAGGGAGTGGAGAAAAAAGTAATCAATGTAAAAAAAAAAAAAAAAAAGAAAGTAAGAGAAAAGATCCTAATTGACTTAGAGTGGCTTCCCTTTACATACGAAATGCTGTGACATTCAGGTGTGATGTTCAGGTCCATTTATGACTAAAGCAAGCACTGAACATCACATTGGGAAGTCCACTTTTCTCCTCTCACCTCCAAATAAAAAAAATACTCTTGCTTCCATCCCTGCAGAAATGTAAGACATAAACCCTAATATTCTTTAGAAAGTCAAGACTCTGGTCCAGGACTGGTCTTTCCTTATCTGGCAGCTCACATAGGTATGGATTTTAGAGAATATCCATATAGAAAAGGGTGACATTTTTGACAGAAATTAATTTTTTATTAATGACACATTTTTCAGAATTTTTGAACCAATGTAGATGAAATAATTGTCTTGTGATGGATTCTTTAAAATACCGCAACAGGTACACCATACATCTACCGCAAGATCTTCCAGTGGCACAGCCGCTGCCCCTTCAATATATATAGGGCAAACATTTGAGAAAGGCCAAACCCCACAGCAGTCTGTCCCCTTTTGCTGACTAGGTTTTGTACTGTGTATACACGTCCACACAAATACTGTAAACATGTTTAGCAGCTTTAAGGCTTTTTGTTCTCACTGGGGATGTCACATTAGTCCCAGGCAGCAAGCCACTAAGTGAGCTATTCAGAGACTCCTTATCAAATGCAAACAGCATTTTAATGCAGTGCCGTGCCATTATGTATTTTGCATACACACATACTTTGTAGGAAAACTATTTTAAGTATAGGTTAACTTAAAATGCTTGTACTGTGATCTCTCCCTACAGAACGCACCTGTGATGTCATGCTGACATACTAAGAGCAATGTACGGAAAACAAGCCCAGTTATAAAGACCTCTCTCTGTAATCAGAGAGTAAATCAACTAACAAAGAAAAATCTCAACTAACATTATTTACAAATTATGAGAAACTTCTCGAGTCAGCTTTCACACACCAAACAGAATCATGATTTTATGAACTGTTTGGATTACTATTCTTTCCTAGGTGTGCACGTATTCTACAAGCAAGCTTGAAATTACTCCATCTTTAGAGGGTAAAGAAATCCCTTTCTGGTACATGGGTATCAGCTCCTGATTCTATTTGTACGCAAATTATTGTGTTTCCTATACCAAAGGTAACTCTGATACTGTTCTTACAACTGAGGCTCTCACCAGCACTGGAACGCTGGGCAAGGTGATCAAAGGATGCTGAAATTCATCTGCATCCTCTCCTTCTTGATAAGACAGACTGAAGACAGCTCAGACATATGCCCTCGAAAGAGCTGCACCAGATGGATTGGGATTTTAGAGAGGTTTTTAGGAGGGACAGGTATAGCAGTTTATAAAAAGAATAGACAAAGTCTTTAAGGTATCTTGTATATTATCCTAACATCAGCCGTGCACCAGCAGCATCAACTGTGCAGCATTTTAGTTAACGTAAGCTAAAAGGAAATTACAAGCTTGAGCTCTTTACACACTTAAAAATCATCTTTTTTAACTGTAGCACAGAAAGTGGTTTTGTTTTAATGATTTACTGGTTTACCTCAAATTACAATCTAATAAAATATATTCCCTCTTAAAATGAAAAAGGTCTTCAGTAGACCTTTGTAGAAGCAAGTAAAGAATAGTCATAACAATAATAAGCTGCTATCAATGAATTACCTTTACAATTTACATTACCTTCTAATGCAAGCTTTATTTTTCTGTAAGCACAAAAAATGACACCCCTCTGTTTTCCCAAATTCAAAAGAAAAAAAACCCCTAACAGTCGGGCATCAATTAAAAAAAAAAAAAAAGAAGAAGAAGAAGTGAGAGGAGACAATTAGAGATATCCAGCATCAGCATGGGAGGGATAATTTTTGAATAGTGTCTTATAACTTCATTTACAACTGTACAGCTAATTCTAAATCCCTGTTATCAAAAGTTTACTACAATGATAACTGAATAACCATATGAACAATATTATCTTTTTAGTTAATATTTTTACTTCCCTTTTTTCTGAAATAGATATTTAATAGACATTAAAATTCTATTTAATATAAAGCAATTCCAACAATTAAAGTATAAAATACAGCAGTAGCCTGCATATTAGCACATCTCACTACAGTTCCCTGGGTAGAGCAAAATGTATTCATGCAGACCTCCCTGAATAAGAAACTGAATCTCTGTTCTGTTTCAATTAATGGTTGTTTATCACTTTTTTACACTCAGATATTGAAAAAAACCTCCAAAAACTTTAGCAGAGGAATTGCTGAGAAGAATTAAACTGAGAAATCAAATACCTTTTTTCTTGACAAAAACTTTTTAAGCATTAATCCAATCAATTATGATTCAAAACCAACATCACGTGATTTAACCAACTGCAAAATTCATCCAGTGATTTCCAGAAGCGGTCAGACTGTTTCAACTGAAAACTACAGGGTTTTTTCCAGCAATTGTATGATTTGTACAAACTGCTAAGTGAGGTTATAATTAACAGCAGTGGCTATTGAATAAAGTGATAGCTGCCCTTGGTAGCTGGCTACTATTCAATGTTAAAAAGTCATATTATTTCTTGTAAGAAAAAGAAGTATAATCGTAGATTTGAACATGACAGTTCTGTTCAGTGCTTCTCTGAGGGGCAGTTTCATACTGAAATCACCAACCCCTCTACCTTCAGGTACACCTCGAGTTTATTCGGAAACAGCTATCCTTCTCTCCCAGAGAAGGGAGTATCCAAATAAGCAGAAGATGTTTTGAGGCTAGTTGTTCTTCAATGTGTCTGCTGGGGGATGCAGAGATACAGCGCTCCAGCCATGTAAGTGAGGCAGCCGAAGAAGACTGTGAATCTATAATTTAAATAGTTTCTAATGTATACATATCTATATATACACACTTTGATATTCCCTTCACAATTGCATGAAAAAACCCAAAGATCTTCCTCTCAGCTCTATATGTGCAACTCTACAGTTTTTCGTAAGAAAGGCATGCTTTTGCCCAGTAACACAAATTATGTAATATAAATGCCATTACTTGGGGTTTTAGGGGTTTTCTTTTTACTTTAGAATCACAGACTAATCTAGGTGGGAAGGTAACTCTAGAGGCCATAGGGTCCAACCCCATCCTGAAAACAGGGATACTTTTAAGCAGCTCACTCGTGTCCTTTCTGGTTGAGCTTTTATAGAAATCAGGGTTTTTTGCAATTTTTTGAGGTTCCGGGTTTTTTTATTATTTTAAAATTATACCAATAACAGAATTCTTGACCTACCTTATTAAGCATTCCTATCTACAATAAGAAAAATAAACATGGGTGTCGGAAGATTTGTCCATAAAGAGACGGTACAGGAAGGATTGGAGGTCAGGAGCTTGCAGTTCAATCCATCACGCATCGTTATCTAACCAGTGTTTATGTTGTCTTTAAATGGACTTCATCTTCAAATTAGTCTTACCTTCTCAGCAAACTAACCCTGTGCACTCCTCTGCAAGTAAATAATGAATATACAAAATATTGCGTGTACTAATACTAAAGTCTACATCATCTCAGAACGAAATCTTTATTTCCAGTCTGTGTTTAGTTCTTAAGGAGTTTTAGATCTAAGTTAGAATCTTCTCACATTTTGTCAAAAAGTCTCACTCAAATCAGAGGTATATACAAAAGTCCTCTACAGTCTCCTAGTTTCTTGCCTTTTAGCAGGTTAGAAAAGCATACCTGACCCTCAGAAAAGCCCTTTCAGTTTACCCTTATCGTCATCACCATTAGATGCCTAGCTATAATTCTTTGTAAATAGTTTTTACTGTGTCTTTTCTTCCTATAAAAAACCACACCTCACCTTTTCAAAAGAAAGAGTAAAACATGTGACTACCCCTGCAGTATGTTTAACAGATAGTTTTTATATGTCACTACAGCTACAAGTCCTTAGATCAGTACCATTTACGGTTTATTACAAAGTAGTTTCTTTTGCTTCCTGTCTAAGCTCCAAAATCATCTTAGCCAAAGATGGCACCGAGGCACATGTGAGCTCTGTTACTGTATAATGCAGACAGCAACGGAAATATTTTCCTGAAAAATTTGACTAGCACTAGTAATATCCACAATTAACTTACATGCAGTCTACATGAGCAGTTATGTTGGATTGAGCCTGTGTTCAGCACCAGTTGATAAAAACTATTACCAATGTGGTTTACATAAATTACATGTAGTCTACTCCATATGGAAGCCATATTTTAGCAGCAACAGTTTTTAATAATGAACACTCTGCCTTGCTCTCTCACAAGCAGGCTCTTTCTCAACTTTCTCTGGCTGCACTATTCCTATGATTTAAGATATTCAGCTCACAAAACAAGTAATTTGAATATTCACACCACAGTTAAAAAGCAATTAATTTTATCCCATGTTATATGGGTAACAAGACGACCAGCCTCTTTGAAATGCAGTGCACTAAATTATCCTCACCTGTCAGGTTTCTCAAACACAGGCTGACAACAACAATTCACTGCATGAGTGTCATTATTTGTCTAAATTATTAAGAACTTTTAATTGTTTACTTTATGATAAGTCTCTTTAGCTGGTCAAGAAAAATTAAGTAACCAACAGGCCAGAAATATAAGCATACAAATATACAAATATAAGCATAAAGTAGTTCAACATTTTATCATAACTTTGTGTACTTTTGTTACATTTCAGTATTTCTGTGGAATAACAATGGCATCTTCTACATTTCATTAGATATGATACAAGGTGCAGGTTAAGCAGAAATCATGGAGGACTATGTACTAATGACAGGAATAAAGGCCTTCTTGAATATTTCAGGCTTATATATACACTTAGATTTCCCTACTAAGAGACAGAGATAATTCTTCTGTCAGCACTAGAAAAATTTTAGTCTGGAATTCTGATTCTTTTGAAGTTCATGGCAATTTTATACTTTTGCTGTGACCAGATTTAACCATCAAATTTATAAAGTGTTTAATATATCTGTTAGCAGGGAGAAAAAGCAGGTCCTAACAAAAGCACTTCCAGAAAAATAAGAGCCCTTACAACAAGAGCAGGCGTAACCCATTCCTCTGTTGTTTATTTAAACTTTAAGATATAAGAAAAAGCTTAAAGGTTTTACCAGAATAAACTAGCCAGAGAAATGTAATGAAAAACATGAGCTAACAGAAAAAAAAAGAAAAAAAAAAAAAAAAAGAGTTGTTTCAAGGTAATCCTTAAGACCTAGATGAGATGCTCTTCTTGGAGAATTAGAGTGAATTTATCAGAAAATGGCAACATTGCTAAGGAATTTTAAACTAAAGTCTTACTGTATGTAAATACCTATATCTCTATGACATAATTCTATACAATTCAGAAAGCTTGTATTAAGGATACAGTTCCTCATAGCTTGCATACAACATAAGCTTCCAAACATCTGGTGAACTTCAAGGCAGAGCTTTCCATCTCCCCAGGGAGTTATCAGTTGGACTATAATGTTATCAGCTTTCACACACTTCTCAGTGAGATGCAATCTACTTGCCCTAGAACATGACGGAGAGCCAGGAATTCCTGTTCCAATTCCAAATAGTGGACTCTCTAAGATTTCTGGTAAGTCAAGAACTTCCAGCTGCCTCACTTTCACAGCCTCCAGAAAAGGGGATATTTATTTTTTCAGACCAGCAAGGATTAATTACTGAATTACTGACCATTATATAAATAAATAAAACTATTTTAATTGTAGTCCTCTCTTCACAGTGCCTGAACACAGACACTTTATTTCCCACAAGAGGGAAGATTTTAAAGTAGAAACAGCAACCAACATAGACATATGAACATCTCTCCTAGGTGCAGGTATGGTGATGCTGTTTACAAAAGCAAGACTATCAGTTGCACAGACAGTAGTAGTATAGTAGTATAGTAGTAGTAGTAGTAGTATAGTTGGTGCCTTAATACATCAGTATAATTCATCATAACTCAGACAGCAGTCCTCTCCAGATCAACTCACTCATCAAAAGCAGAGGTCCAGTTAACACAGTGTGCAGCAGTGTCCTGTCACAGGATGCACAGAACACCTTGGTGCATTCCGCAAAAGTCACAACAATCACAGTTGTTTGGCTGCTTTCTGAAGACAGAGCTGTTTTGCAAATCTAATGAGCTATTAGAGAATACTTGGAGGGTGTGGAACCCAGGTAATACTCAAAGCCTGCCTTCTGACATGACTTTTATCTATCAAAGACCAACACCTGTTCCCAAACTATGAACTGGTAACTCAAAGAAAGTCTGGGTTATCAGTCTCTTGTTTTGAGTGCCATTAAGAAATCTGCATCCAAACAAGGCAGAAGAGAGTTGGTAAATACCAACAACAATATTTATTATGAAAAATGTGGGGAGGAATGGCAAGAAATGTGCTGACAGTTTGAAGACAATGAAATTATTCTTTCAAGGTATTATTTACAATTTCTTATAGAAGCGTTTTAGTAAATGAGAAATCTCGCAAACAAGAAAAAATTATTATTCAACAAATTACAGTTAGATGGCATACATCTCTTGAAGTGTGAAAATGTTTGAAAGAGGAACACTCATTCCAGATTTAAAGTTGGAGAAAGCAAGGTGTACCAAGTGAAGCTTGCAAGTAATTAACAAAAGTCCCATTAAGAAAGTTCTACTTCCACACGTTTAGAAAAATCAGAATTTACTGAGAACGGCAAGAAACTGAACTTCATAGTACCCGTTCTTATAGATCCTCTCACTAAGCTTTCTTTACACAGAGGCAATGAAAAGGCATACAACCAACACTGCAGAGGTTTTAATCTCCTAGTATAACAAGTTGCAAACGATCTTCACAAATACACATCTACAAGCAGTAATCTGTATTTACAGCTAAACTGCTCTAAATTCTTTGGTTGAGTAAAGTAAGTTCCCGATTCCATTACATTTCTAAGAATTCCTAGTCCCAAAATTTCACAAATGCTTGAGTCCTGTTTTGCTGATGCTTTGAAGCCAGCTATTCACAATACGATGAGATTCCTGATATTCAGGTACAAGTATGTAGAAAGCTACTTGGTGTGGAAAGATTACATGAACGGTTTGGGCAACTGTCTCAAAAAATGTTTAGTGTTCCAGATGAAAATCTCATGATAGATCCTGTTCCATAAAAGCAAATCAGGTATAATCACTGATAATGATTACTGATTTTTCAGACAGCAATCCAAACTCTTAAGAGAAACTTGCAGGTTTCCATTCACAGGGAATACGTATCTAATATCAATAAATAATCAGCTTTTTCCTTATTTACCTATCACAAAATTCCGAATAAAATTGCATGTTATTTTCATAGACAATTACGTACAGTTTGGGTACATTTAACATGCAAATACTGGCAGACCTCTAACTGCTACAGAGAGAGTCTGTTACTATTGGCACAAAATTTAACTGTATTCATACTTTTCTAACTTCTAATTTCAGTGTTCTGCTACTAATTACTACTGTCAAAACCAGAACAAAAGCTCACTGCTTGGCTTGCTGACTTCTGCACACAGATGTCAAATACACAAAGTTCATTAATGATTTCAAGGTGACGGAAACCAAAGCGATGTTCAAAACTGTGGCGTGATTCTCTTCAGATTAGCATCTTCATAAATGGAGAAAGCACAGTTAAAACCAAAGTCTTAATTTGACATCCACTCTAAGTAATTTTACACTTACATACAGTATCAAGGGGAAATCCAGCAGAGTCTAGAAAACTTAGGTATGTAAAAAACTTAAATATAAACCTATTTTGATGACTTGTGTGGCATCAAGTGGTTGCTAAACAAGAAAGACTAGTGTTCAAGATAGACAGAAATAATACATTCACCTGTAATGGATGTGTAATGATCTTCAAAAACAGAGGATGTAGATGTCTGTCTGTTCAAAATGTCTTATGCGGTCAATTTTTAAAAATTGCAGAGCCAACAGCAGGTAGTTATCTGTGTGACTGGCATAAAACTGGAGATAATTTTAAATGTGCATAAGTATTTACTGAACATTACAAAGAGTGTGCAATTACACTGAGGATCTCCACTTCCAGTCAGCACGACATTTTGTAACATTGGAAAACTCTATTTGAATGAAATTCCAGACCTGCAGATTTAAGTCCATTCTAACTCTGGTACCTAGTCTATCTACTGTAATACAATTCTTCCAAGTAGAAAAAAAAAAGTAATTATTATGTCCTGATTTCCACATATTCATTAACACTTGGCTGGAAGAGGGGGATAAACATAGAGTTGGTTTATGAAGTTCTGAATTGCACTGTTTTTGCAGAAGCCGAGATTAGTTATTAGGGTAACAAAAATGTGAAAATCTAAACACGCACTCAACCAATTAGACAAAGAACCATCACAGGCAACTTTTGCCTCCACTGGAATTATTTCAGTCTTTCATACTCTGTTTTGTAAGCTTATATTCACAGTTGCTGTTGTGTTTTCTCCCCATATTACAGTGCGGAAAGCCCACAGAAACAGCAGGGAGAGCAGTTACAGATTGATGTCAAGCTCATAATTAAAACGGGGTGGGATAGTTTTCAGATCCAGCATCCCTCAGTTCCACAAATCTGTAGCAGCACTTGAAGGAGAGCAGTTAAAACACTTACAGACACATGAGACTGTTCCCTTTACAGTACCTCCCAAAATTATTCAATTCAATAGTGAACAGACTACTCCTCAAAGACACAGAAGCATTAGAAAGTACTGAAAAGAATTATTTGTGACCTATACTTCCCTGGAAGACATGTGGAACCTCAGAAGGTGGCTACCTATTCTTCCCATATGCTCATATACCATGAAGGCAGTTTTCTGAAATTCTCCATATTACCCTCCTGATTCACACTCCCTGAGCTGTTTTTGACTTCACTAAAGCAAAGCTATGGCACCTGCATTCTCACCAACATCTACACAAACTCCACTGGCAGACAGCGGCCATTTGCTGACTGCCTTTTTGTTCTTCCCCACACTATATGAATATATTCCCACCATTAAGAGATTTATTCTCCTGAGTCACCGCACAGCTCAGGAGTTACAAGGTATGATTAGCACTATAACACCTGGGATCCTAATTTTCCTGTGAAGCATTCACACACAGTCCAGTAACTTTGCGTTTCAGCTGGCCTGCCTGGTTATCTATAAATCATAAACATGCCCAGCACACGCAAGCAGGATCAACCCCATTGTATACGCACTTCAGGGATGGCTTTTAGGACAATTTATCTCTCCAACAAGCTTGCAAAAACTACTGGGCAACTTGTACATGGTTAGTCTGACTTTTCAGGAAGGGTCCGCTGTACAGGTGATCTGTTCATCTGTTTCTAAGCCTAACGTGTTCCAAACACACCGTCCTTCTCACTTTGCAGAGACTATCTGCTCACTGCACGTGCAGTCGGCCTGGCTTTTCTTGGAAACTTGAGACTCATTGAGCATGTGCTGTGCAGAATGCAAAGACATTTTAATGTCCAGGAAATCCTAGGCAGAAATACAATGGGCATAGTTATGCACCACATCTGCCTTTCAACAAAGTAATCAGAAATCAGCTCACTTGCTGATGGATTATTTGTCCTCATGATGAGAATTATGAACAATAAACACGACTAGTTACAATAACTGAGTTGTTACCCACATAATAGTGATACCTTTGTTTTACTGAAAAAACACCTCTTTGGGAGACCTTTTCACAATGCGAAATAATCCAGTGGTACAATTGCTCTGCATTATACCAATCTGAAAAGTAATTTTAAATATTTTCATCATGAGTCCTTACCATATTAAAAAGTAATTTCAAATAAGCAAAAGTGCAAAACATTTAAACAAATACTACTACTTATTTTACTTTTGTGTGGCATGTTCTTGTCGTTAACTGCTGTATTGTCAGCATCCCCTTTTATAGAGAACATCCTGCAAATCACAACTAAGTATTTTAATAATACACTTGTTATAAAAAAACACACTGCTATTCTGTAATTTTTTTATTTTTATTTTTTTTTTTTTTTAATCCTGGAATTGGAACAGAAACAGATTCAAGACAGATGCTTACAAATTAAGTTTTGAACACTCCAATAACCATGACTGCAATCATTCCCTCTGTCAATGAGTCTCTGGCTGGGCAGTAGGAAGACAGGCATCCTTTCCCATCCCCTACTGAACATAGCTGACAAATTCCTTTAGCAACATCTCCTTCCAGCACTGCAGGTCATTTGGAGAATTCAGTGCATCTAGACGGTGGCTCCACAAAAGCCACTGGCACCTCAGTGATAACCAGCAGTGAACCCCTATATGCTTGAAGATGTTAATACATGCCTTCTCCTACAAATTCCTTTTCTAGGCTATTCTCTAATCTTCCTTCTCAGATGGCCTGGGACCAGCAGGTTAGGATGGAAATGATTCCCAAAAACTATCTGGAGATACTCCATTGGAGACTGAGCCTTAGATCTCAGGAAGTGGAGGAATTCCACCTGCACTGTAAAAACAGCAGGTACAATCTAAACCTTTGTCTAACACACATAAAATATATATCTGTACACCCAAATGCATTTGAGTTCACGGCAACCTCCTGCTTCCTTTTAAAACAGAATACTACTCCTTAGAAATGTTCAAAAACACGTGACCAAAAAAAGAGAACTTGACCAAATCTGCCAAGTATTCTCCCACCATAAGCAAACACTAAAAGTAACATGTTGCTTAGCGACGTTTATCATTTGGCTTAAACCTGCTCATCACAGTTAAGATTTATCTTAATGTTTCATAAGCCAAAACAAACACTGACCCTCCACTTACAGCACTGTTTTCACAGGTTGTTAGCAAAAGTGCATTGACTGCTTCTTACACTTTTAGGATGGCAGTTTTAACTTTTCTGCTCTGTTCCTCTGGTCATTGCTGCTGTAACAAGTTCTGATAAAAGCAAGTGTGGGCACACAGACAAGGACATCAAACCTGTGCACAGAAACATATGAATCTGGAAATTGGAGAGATGAGTTATCATTGTTTAGGCACTTAAATACCAAGAATAAGAAGAGAGCAAGCTGTTCCCAAACAAATTCTGTTAAAAGTTGCTAGTGATGACAAAAAAATATTACGTTTTAGGTAATGTTTCCCACTATCTCCTCAGGTGCTTTGAAGAGGAAAGAAAAGGGAGTGGATTCCATTAAGGTCCTAAGAACTCTTGTAAAAACATTTATATAAGTGAGAAACCAGTAATCAGAATAAACATTTTTAAATTAGGCAATCAGCATGACTAAAATGTTTCCTTAACATTTTTTCCCATTTCTAAGCAATTCCTTAGGTGTCTTGCCTGTTCTGAAACAAACCCAATATGCTTCTCAGACTCTCAGCAGAGGAAGTAAGTGACTGAAATAAACTACAACTCTGCTAGTTACTATGCTCCTCCAGAAGTCTCCACTGCACAACCACTACTTCCTTCTCCACTTGCTCAGCACTGCTGGTCAAGAAAGCAAGGGCAGAAGGAAAATTGCACCACCATTAATCTTTAATGTGAATAGCAGCAGACATGTTAGTAAAACCCCACAGAACTGACCCAAAGAAAACCACAGCCCCATATTGACAAATAGTAGCATCAGCACAGAGGAAGCAGAGCTGCTATCCTAGCTCAGAAAAGACAAAACATCAGTCACACAGAAAAGAAATGGTTATAAGACTTCAGGAACATAGGCAGCACTGTTATGCTGAGTCCTGTTTGCTCTCTTGTGCTGAGCTTCTCTGGAGCAGGCTTTTTTTTTTTTCCCCCGTCTTTTTTTTTTTTTTTTTTTTTTTTTGAGGCACCAAGTATGACCAAGTATGTCATCTTTTTTTGCAATACAATGGGCAACAGGACAACAAAGAATGGTACTATGAACATGGTATAAGAAAAAAGCAAGCATGTAATAAAAGGAAGCAGGAAGTAAGGAGAAGAGCAATTAAAAGAACAAAGTGGAAGGAAAAAATGGGCAGTGGAAATCTGAGATAATAAGGACATTCCAGACAACAAGTAGCAGGGTAAAAAGCATATCCAAGACACTGAAAAAAATACAAAGGGGTGTTATGGACAGGGAAAACTGTTTCATCCACGGAAGAACAAAAAGTTCCTTTTTGCCTTCAGCAACATTGCTTTGCAGTCCTCTATCTGCGTGGATGAAAACAGCCACCTCCAAGTGAAGGCAGCTCTAAACCAAGTCCTCTCTGGATTCAGAGCCATGTCTTCCTTCTCATCCTCCACTGCTCAGAAATACAAACATACCCTACCATGCTTTGCAGAGATATTAACTTGAAAGTGTTTCTTCCTCATATTTAACTTGGGATTTACAGAGGTTTTGTCTGCTTGTTTCTACCATGAACAGTAACAGTGAAATTATTTATTTTCCTAGTAATGTAAGGATTAGGATCAGACGTCACGAGGTAAACTGTCATTGAAAACAACTGAGTTGTAATAGCTCTTCACGGCATAATTAGTAACACTTTGCTATAACCATGGACCTGAAGAAGAGTTAAAATGAATGCTTCCACTAAATAGTGTAAATATTGTTATTTGTGAACTGCCCAAGTGACACAGTAATTGTTAGGGAGGATCCTATGACGTCTTTCAAAATTCTCTTAAACAAAACTAGATATGTATGTATTAACAGCTTTTTATGAACATTCATTCAAAATGCTTCTGAGCTTTCTGTGTTTGTGTCTTCTTTGTGTTCACTTTCTCTGAATATTCTGGGAACTGTTTTCTGGCATGAAAGTTTGCAGAAACAACAAATTCAATCTTAAGTGGCAGCACTTTAGAAATGGCTTCCCAGAATGTATGCATTTGCAACAAAGCATTGCAGGACAAATACTAGGTTATAAGGAAATGTGATGGTATGCAGGTTATGAGGGTTCTAAAATTTAGCAGCTATTTGCCCACCGTAAGGTGCCTTTTTCAGATGATTCTGAGTAAGTTCCCCTATTTACATGGTCTAGACACCTATTTCACAAAGAAACTTCCTATGACTGCAGCCAAATAAACACTAAAGAAATATGACTAAACTATAAATGCACAGTCTCCAAAGGTTTGAAATTATGTTGTTAATTCATATAGCACCCTTCATCCTAAAGAGTCGTGAAGCTTTTCTCAAATGCTGTATATATTCATAGGACTGAAATTCTCGTATATCTTGTTGAGACTGTGTAATGACCTCTAATGCTCACAGAGGATTATGGTAAATTTTTAGAGGACTCTGACCTGTCCAAAGTGTACTACTGGATTTTTGGGGCTTTACTGATTTTTGCAAATTGAGTAGTTTAGGCCAATATGCTTACCATAAACAGGCACAAGATTGTTTTGAATACGGAACAGGGACTTTCATATTTACAGAGAACGGGTGCCATCTTCGTTCTTTAGAGACACCTGGCAAAGAAACCCCTCCATTATATGCAGTTCATGTGTCATCTCGGAAGAATGATGGTCAAAGAGTTGGCCCTGTCGTGAAATCAAACAGCAGTCTCAAGAAGAGCTGCTATTCAAAGATGAGCCCAGTTACAAGGTATCAGCCTTCTTGCTCAGGTGAAGATGCTGTTGTTTTAGTTGGGATCTTCAGCGCAGGGTCTGTAAAGGGCTTTGGGATTTGTCTGAACACTATCCTTCTGCTTCAGGCTACCCTGTGAATGTTACAGTACTTGATGTACTGTAAGCCAGACTGGAATATAAAATGTGAAATGGCATTAAAAGTGGAAGACTTTCTTAAATCCACACAGAACTGATATATATGAATTGATTGTAAAAAAGGGACTGTCATTTTAATCCATTTTTAATGGAGTACATAGGATATTAATGGGGTGTCTCTGTTAAATTATGTGAAGAATATGGATGTACAGTGTGTAAGTCCCGAGAAAATAAGGTCTCTGTAGATTAGTAGCAGTTGCTGCAATGTCTAGGCTTTTCATGCAAAATACTCTGTTGTTATAAATTTCTGTAATGACTAATTAAAGCGTTTTCTATGTTTCATGTTTGCTCTCCAGTCTGTGTAACTGAGACTTTTTATGCTTGACCTGCAGGTACAAAATCTAGACTGCTGAACTGCTTGCTTGCCTGTCTGCTTTCACAGTAAAAGAGTAGTATTTTAAAATCGACATGTGAGTTCTTAACTGTATGCCAGTCACTAAGCTATTCTTAAGATATAAAAGTAAACGTTTTCAGATAGTAGTCCCATTTGAGAAAATCTCTAGGATCTCTTCAACTAATAGGTAATGTATCAATTCCTCTTTTTATTTAAAAATGAAGTTTACATTCCAACTTCAAAGTCAGGTTTAAAATCATATATTCTAAGCAAATTGCTTCTAAAGGGAAACATTTGTGCATCAGTTTTGAAACCAAGTAACTCCACTAAAGTTTCCTTTTGTAGTCATTTGGATACAATCAGGATTTGACTCCAGTGGCCACAGTCAGAGATCAAGAGAAGTCTGAGAAAAAGGTTTAAAAAGCTGGTGTTACGTTATAATTTTAACTGGACAGGGAGATTTGTATCAAGAATAGACAGGAAAAGGAAATGAACATGGGTCAATTTATGTATGTTTCTGCCCTTCTTCCTTTAGACAGAATTTTTCTACTTTTCCTTTCACGTATTTTTCATACATGAAAAGATGTGCATGGCATGTTCACTTCTATTCTCACAGGTTTGCTGACAAACAATTTACCTCATGCATTGCATGACTACTCATTTGCTTAAAACTATTATGGCTATGAATAACCAGTACAAGAAATCAGAGTCCTGATTTTACGTATTTATGCAGAACTGCTTGCTATCCCACTACACAAACCTGGGCAAAACAGAAATCTTTATAAAATGCAGTCAGGCATGAGTGTTTGCTAACCATTTTTTAGGAAAAAAACAATCACGGAAACTCACCCTTTTTCATCTTTTTTTTCCCTACTTTCATTCATTTTTCCCTTTTCTTTCTTTTACGATTTTCTTAGACAAAACAATTCCCTACACTTCAGCAGCAGTTTTGAAGACCTACTTTGGCAAATTTAACAAAAACTTTTGATCTATTTTAAAATTACATCAAAAGTTTTAAATTTTAGCTATATCCTTTCTTCTTTCCCCAAATCCACCAGATTTTATAATGTCATACACAAACTTGTGATAGAATTGCATTGCTACCCTGTTTAATATAATATTCAAAAAGAAAGCAAAAAAACTCACAAAGCAAGGGAAAGCCCTTAGAAACATCCAACCTTCTAGCCTTTAACCAAATTTCTATCACTCGGTCTATGAGCTTAGCAGTGTCCTCAGTTCTCTGGAAGATTATAGCTGTTAGCTCATTAGACTGTTCTTCACATTAAATTATTGAAAAGGGTGATATATTTAGAATACAGCTTGCAATGCTATAAAATGGCTCATCAATCTATTTTATTCATGGAAAGTCCACATAAGGCCACTAGTCCGTTAGTGGCAATAAACCTTGGGTGCATTTTCAAAAGACCTGCATATTAGATAGTGATTTATAGACCCTGTCCGAGAAATCAAACATGATACTAACAAGGCAAGACATAACTCAGTTGACACTTTGAAAAGCAATGTAATTCCAAAAGTACATCATATGACTATGACATACACAAAGAGAACAGAAAAATATCTTGTTCTTAAGTGTAACATGGACTTCAGAAGACACAGTAACATCCAATGCACTGTATTTTTATATTTGCTTCACTGCTGTTCCAGAAAAATTAAATATAGTACCCACTCCTTTTATTTGTGTGTTGTAATACTTCAATGCTGCTCATATTGCATTGCCCATCTCACCCACCTTGCAACTGCATATGGTCATAAAGAAATTGTTGATCATCTGGGAAGTACTTACATCTCTGAATAATATACCACATTGAACACTTTGTCATGGAATAAAAAAAAATAGGTTATTAAATATTTTTCCTTTCAACCTGACAAACAGGTTGAAAATGACAAATTTAAATCATCCCATAGCCTCAAAAAATCACAAATAATTTTACCTCCTTTTTTTCCATTTCAATGAAAACAGATTTCTTTTCATGCTAATTTTCAATATGGCTGAAAGATATTTAATAACAACAGTACCAGAGAGGGCATAAGGAATGGGGAATCTTAACTGTTGAATTTAGTTGTGCTCTTTATAACAAATGCAAACAGCTTAAAAAGGGGAAAGCATAGATCCTGCCTCAGTATTAACCACCTTCCTGGTGACAGAAAGAACTCTTGAAATTTTCCTCCAAGAGTGGATGGTTTTCAGAATGCATGTAAAGTACTGAATGACAGAGTCAATCTGCAAGACAGCAGTTGCATCCTTCTTTCAAAAGTCCAGGCAAATTAGATTATTTTCAGTCCATTTCAAATTCTTTGCAATGCCCTTCTTTTTCGCATTTACTGAGTGAAAAAAGGGAATCTAATTATAAATGGAAAGAAGCTGCACTCATCATATACTAAACACTATCAAAAAGACAAGGCAAGTAATAACAGAAGAAAACTATTTTCTGCAAATATCTTTACACTAGGGTTTGATCGACCAATGAAATATTTCCAATGACAGTGGGACCCTATGTATCTCTGAAGCAAGTATTTTTATGTGTTTCCTACAATATAGTAAGTAACGCATTTTTAGAATGAAGAGCCATACTAATATGGTAATATCTTAACAACATGTTAGGTAGAGAGCATTTACCAAACTCTGTTTTTTGAGCAAAGTGTTCAACATTATATGAACTTTCAAAATTCAGGAGTTTCAAAAGTTATTTTATTTGACACAGCTTTAAAAATTGTAAAATGTTATGATTCTTAAGCAGAGGGACTACTTCTGTTATCCTATCATACTTTTCCAGTAAGACAGAACTTCTCTGGCTTGGTGCTGATACAGCGCTTCCATGTCACACAGTATGGTTAAGTGACAGCCTTTCAGCAGAAATATTGGTAATTTAGATAATTTATTGTTTACACTACAAAGCAGAAGCAGTCTCGGTTAGGACTGACACTTCTCCTTGGAAAGGTGCATACACCACTAAATGTGCTTTGAAGTTAAAATAGTAACTAAAAAGTAGCAGTAATGAAAACAAGCAAATCTTCTAAAACAAAGCAATTCTCTATAAGCTATCATTACAACCTCTGTTCACTCCTTTTTTCATTTATCCTTTGGAATTTCTTAATCTATTGATTACATTAACATGCTATTTTAAGTAAAATACAAATGCTTAGTGTCACACAGTGCCTTTCTCTCTTTCTAAAACATTATAGATACTAAATACTGCTCAAGTTATTTAATAGCCAGAGGACCAATACCACTGTATTTTAAGATGGTTTTTTAAATAATAATAGGATTAACTAAGATATCCAGAGTGAATTTTATGCCCTATAAACTCCCACAGTAAAAGCACGATCGTTCACTGACCAACACATGATGGCACCTGATGATGTGTGATGTCAGAACACAGAGCTGTATTAGAACTCAGATGAAGGAGATAACTATACATAGATTAAGGCTTTACACAGCTCTGTAAAGCTCTCGTGTCTACATTCGCAGACACCAAACCAAGTATACTTGCTGGAGTCAAATTTCTGACTCAAGTGAACCTTTTCTATAGAAAAAGCATTCCTTACTATCGAGTTCTGTTCATCATTGAATGAATGAGGGTGTTAGGGTTGGGGAGGGGAACAGAAAGGTATTTAAAATGAGGAAAATAGTATCAGTAAAACAGTGAACCCTTGAAAACACATCACATAACTCTGGTGCACTGAAATACATTGTAATAAAATGTAAAAGAATGCCTAAAGTAAACTCAATTTTTTCCCAGAAATGTGGTCTTGTTTTTACACATACAATATGCCTGGGTCATTTTACTATACCAACACAAATAATTACAATGCTGTTAAAACGATCCTGCCTGTGATTAGTGCAAAGTGGGCTCGTTTCCCACTCCACCCACCAGGCCCATAAAAAAAAGCCAGTGCTTTTTCTTTGTGAGAAGTAGCAGTGGCTTTTTTATTTCCTTATATGTTTCTGTAGACAGTTCTTGAATTCTTGAATGATTAAGTAGAATTAATGTTGAGGCACTGGAAAAAAAAATCGAATTCTGTGTCATAGGGAATGTGGAGCAGAACTGCTACCGTGGACCTCTGGAGGGAGAGATGGGAGCTATTTCAGCAGGCTTGGGTTTGTCTCTGTTTATGTGAAACGGACATTGGCATATCTTGCCTGGACTTTTCCTGTGGGGTTCATATGGTAGGCAGGGTGGGGAATAGTTGTCTGAGCCATACCAAGGTCAGCCTGCTAGAGCTGACAGTTTCTGTCTCTGTACAAAGAAAAGAATCAATACTTTTGGACTACGGCTGTGCCCTCAGTGTAAAACAACAAACATGCAGCGTCTGACATGTTTCTAGGTGATTTGTGGCAGAACCTCTTGTCTGATCTGTGTCCAGGAGCTGCTGTGTTACTGCTCTGTGCTTTTCTTCTCTCTCTCCCCCCCCACCCAGCTCTGTGATGTCTAATACTTTACTCAGGTACAGAGGCGTGTGTTCTACCCTACAGCTACTTGTCACTCAATAAATCACACCTACAAGCACAGTCTGCACATAGTGATCTGGGCTTTAACAAAGGATCAGAGGGACGAAGTGCAGGCAAGATACTGTAATTATAACAAAAATAAAACATTCAGTGGATTGTAGCAAAGTCATGGGCTCCCAGGCACTAATAAAACGTTATTAGAATTGCAATTTTGTTTCAGTCCTTCAGCTTCCACTTTTAACAATTTTTCAGTCTTACATTTCTCTTGCTCATCGTCTTTACAAGCTAAATCACAAACTTCAGGGAGATGACCTGTTTTAAGTATCTGGTCCTGGATAAGAGAATGACCCCATGTTCTACTTTGTGAGTCAGTGTCACCTACAGTCAGTGCCAGTATTTCTTCCTTGAGTTCTTTATATCAATTTCCGTGCCACAGGGTCTAGCAGTGTGGCACAGAATGGTAAATCCAATTCAAAAGCAAAACCAGCACCAATGAAACAGCTTTCTGAACATAATTTGAACACAATTATTTTAACAGTCTTGAATCAACCAAGATTTATGCAATATGCATTTGTTTTGTCTGACAATATAATTTGTGTAGAAACTTCTCCTCAGTGAAACCTTAACATACATCACACAGCTACATTTGCTTTGGAAGGTGTTTTATACCAGGCCTGCTCTTCTAGCTACATCACTTTCCAGCAGTTAACCTGTTAGCCAACTTGGATATGAGGGCAATGGACAGTTACCACCCATCCTGAGTATTTTAAATGCACCCATTCATGATAACCTAGTTGTTTCGGTCAATTCAAACACCTCATAATGCAGAGCAAGTGATTCTTCACCATGGAGGTTTTGAACCACCCTGATGAGAAGAAGTGGGTTACAGGAGCTCCATGCTTCCTTCTATTCAGTTGGCAACCAACAGGCCACATTCCCTCAGCAGCAACAGCAGTGGATCAGTAATTGTGGTTTAACAACAGGGAGCTATCAATCATCATATGAATGATTAAAATGTGTCTGCATGCACACTGCTTTTCAGACTGGCTGGGCCACAAGGTCAAACCTGTATGCTGGATTTAGTGCTGGGGGATGAGATCTGATTGGGAAGGAGCACCAGACGAGGGGGAAGGAAAGAGAATCATGGGTTAGGCAAACTCTGAAGCAAATGCTTCCAATTCATCCTGGTCCTGGAGAAGAAAGATCGCTGCACCTGGTCTGTGCATTGCTCACCTTGGCACTTTCCCACCATTTTGAATGGTGGCAAGCTTCCACATAACATCCTTTTGCTGGTCCTCATTAAATGAGCATCTTGCTATTCACAGAAAAAAGGAGCAGCTTTGCTTGCATATTTTAATGAACAAAGACTTATTTAAGTACAGTCATTACAAATGAAACTGATGTTGATGAGCTTGCAAAGGGTCAGCACTTTCTGACTGGGAACAATTGACCTTCTGCCCATTCTGTGCTTGCTGATTTCTCCCACTGAGGAAAGCAAAGGACTATCACACTTGCTTGCCCACACACAACAGAAATGATGTCACTCTCCCAAAACACCAATATTTTCTTGAAGCACCTACTATTACTGACCTTCAGACCACCCCTCAATAAACTGGGGGGGGGAAACACTCCACAGCGAACAGTGTTAGAAACTTAACAACAGTCCTAAATCTGCTGAACATTTACTGCTGGCCTGAATAACTCCAGATGGTCCAAAGAGACTATCACTTTTTGATCCTTTAACTTAATATCCAAAACCACAATTAAAGCCCTGAATGTCAAACTCCTAATGATTCGCTTACTCTTCAAAATTCTGGCTAACTGGCTACATACTATGACCCTTTCAACAACAGATCCAATTCTTCCCTCAAGCTTTGTGAATCTGCACACAATTGGAGCTGTCTACTGGGAAACAATTGCATTTGCCATATGGTTGTCCTCCAAATAAACAAACAAAAATAATCCAAAACAAGAATTCTCACATTCTTTTACTCTAGTTATCACAAAGTCCCATGGAAGTTGTAAGTATGATACTTCACAAAGAATATACCAAAATAGCCCACATGGTATTTTTCCTTGAAGTAGATGGAACTCACTGATTGCCAAATAAAATCCAGTAAAGGACTTTTCTCTCCTGGCCTATTTACCTATCAATGCATAGTTTTTGATTTTCAGAAAGCAAACCTCACATCAAAAAAGAAAAAAGATCTTCCATGGTTTGTCCAAACCATTCATGGTCTTCCTAGGAATCAAGCCAATTTGCAGATTGAAATCACCAATTCTTCCCTCACATTTCAAGACACCCAATACCAATACTCTGCAATCAAAATCTAACTTAAGGGGAATCTGAGGTGGTAGAGACTTCCCGCAGAAATGTGCATCTCAAAACGTGCAATAAAACTGCGACATTTTGAACAATCTTTCTTAACTTCAAAGAGGTTTTACAGCAGCGTTTCAAAACATGCCACAGACCAGGAATGCTGCAAATTCAACTCACGTTTCACACAGCAGAGACTAAACGGGTATGATTTTCAGCAAACATATGCACAGGCAAATGGAGACATATCCAACTATTTGTAACTCATATCCCGTAAGAGCAAGAAGGCTTTAATACATAACCTTTTATCATGCATGTTGTTCTACATCATATTGCTCTTCTATAACTAGCACCAGAGATCTCTGATAGATAGTAACCTAAGACATAAAATCACACACAACTGTAAATCTGCTTCCAGAAAATGATTCGAAATGTTTTTGAAATCCAACTACAAAAAAAGGCAAAGTTTAACATGTTCCAGTAAGCTATACTGGTTCCATAAGGAAGGATAGGATTAGGAGGTCATTCTGCTTAAGTTAATTAATTGGGAATTATGCTTAACTCAAGTGCCTCCCAATCTGCTTCAGTTCTTTTTCTCCCCTTTCCAATATCCTAAGAAAATATTTTCCCTCTTAACACTTTCCTCCAAATTTATACTTCGATACATTACTGTATGTAATTACTGTATGGTGATTACCGTATGGTGGGCACTTCTTTCTACAGTTTTATTTTAAGAGAGTTGCTCTATAAAAAAAAAGGAGCCTATATGTTTAATTTAATAATGTTGTAATAGCACAGTAAGTTATAGCTCACAACTCTTCAATAGCACTAGTGTTCTTTCATGAGATCCATCACCGTTTCAGAGCTTTCCTATTCTTATAGGCAATATACAATTCTGGTGTAGCCTACTCTGATATCTTAATTTTGGCAAATCTGCTACAGCATTTTTTCCTGTTCTACCCTGTTTTTAAAAATCCAGGCCTCAATACTATGAAGTTTAAAAAATATATTTAACTTTATACACCTATGTACGTGTACAGATCTCAAGGGTCCGTGCATTCATATTATGAATGTTTGTCTATACTAAGGACTTTAGTCTCCCCACTGAATAATGCTTCGTAGAAACACAACTTTATGTGCATATTTTTAGTATGTAGAAAACTTAACTGCTATAGATTAATTTATTACTAGGTAACCGTTTAACTACTATGGATTTTATTTTGCTTTACTATCTACTTCAGGGATGTATTACTCCACTTTTTCGAATTAGGAGAGTCATATTTCTTTTACATATTTATTTTTCTTTTATTGGATTTTATTTGACACCATTTTAAAAAATATATTATCACACTATAGTGTTCTTGGACACTTACATCATGAGATGTACTTTTATCTACATGTTACCTTAATTTTCTCCACATCTTCAATGCCCTGCTTTCTCTCCTTCCAGTAATTTTGGCATTACCTTCATCTTTCTCACGTGAATTGCTGAGATTCACTCTCTTTCTCTCTTCCCATCCCCAACTCTCCTTAACATATTAAGAAGGAGTATTATTTAACAGATGTCAAAATGTAAGAAAAAAATTATACACGATATGACTAACAGGTTGTTAGTTTGTGTGTGCTATACTGATAATTGGTGTACAAAAATACATTAGCGAAGTAGATAAAGAATGTACATCTTTTCCTAATACCAGCACCACCTTTCTTCCTGTACAAGACTTCTCAAAATTGCACATTGAAGGTACCAATATTTGCTGAACCAGACATAATCCATTTTTATAATCTTAAACCTGTTGTATTTGCACAGATGTTATGCATTGTTAAATTATAAAATTCTAAAGGCACTTCAGATTGAGAATTTACAGTGTACGTCATAGGTGCAAGCTGCAGAGGCTCATAGGAACAGCCAGATCGTGTACCCAGACTTCAGAGTACATACAGAAACCACCTGTAAGACTTCATCATGACAAAACGAGAACTTGAGCTTTGTAAAATTGTCACAAGCAGATGAGAACAAAATTGACATTAAAAAAAAAGTAGAAGTATCTATTTCAAGCAACAAATCTTCAGAAAACTTTTATCTGGGCTACATAGCTTTGCTTCCATCTGTCTAACGTGCCAATGATTTTCAGCTTAAGAGGTGAAAAGTTCTTTATTGCTCTTTTAAGAAACATAACATTTAGCAAGCAAGCACTAGGAAGGTTAGGGAGTGAAGAAGGTTTCAGCAGCTGTTAGCAGAAGGACATATAATGAAACTTGCCATCCCATGTAGTTTTAGCCAAATTATGAATTTTCACTCAAAGAAACCAACAAGCAAAATGATCAGATCCTATAAAATTTTGCTACTGTTGTTGCTGGAATGTTGGATTATGCTGTGATCATTAGAGCTAGCTTTCTGTGCGCCGCCCTAAGCTGCCCTAAGCCTGCTGTAGAATAGACTATTGAGGCCTATATAAAGAGGATTCAAGTCTTCCAGTTGCTGATTAGGGTCTTTGACATATCACATTTATTTTCAAAAAGGAAAAGACCACAAAAACTTCACTTTCTACTTTTATAACTAAAATGCAGAAGAATCTGATAATAAGTCATTGGCTACAAAAATAACCCAAATGCATCTGCAAGAACTGTTGTAATAGTCACATACACACATACACATATATGTATTTATTAAGTTAAGTTAGCTAGTTATTTGAATGGCTTACCACTGCAGGACATAAAACTTAGTTTTGTGTTTACACTATACCTCTGATTGGAACTTGGATAAAGCTACTGTTGCTAGCAGGAATAAAATGCACGCTGCAATATTTTTGACATTGCTCATGTTGGACAGACTGTAATGTAAATATATGTTTTACTACAGCTAGAAATATGGTTTTGATAGATTCTCAGATTTTAAATTGATGGTAACACAGAGGAGGTCTCTGCCAAAATGAGTTTATATTTCACAAGCATATGAATGAAAAATAGATGACAACGGATCAAATCCGGATTTGAATAACTTGACCTAGTGGTTTATGGTATTGTATTTTCTCTCCAACTTCTCCCACGATTTTCATACAAAGGAAAATATCTCAGTCTGTGCTGAGGGGATTAGAATTAGTCATGGTATCAACATGTTTAGAATTTAAAAGACTTGCAGACTATCAGCTATTCATAAACCACACTCACATTTTTAGGTCATAATATAATTATGAGGTATACAATACTTCATATATTGACTGGGTTGATTGAATAGAGTAAGTCAATTTACTAAACAAAGGATGGCACGGAACAAGATACAAAGTAAACATTAAGCCATAGAGTTCACTTTTCAACCCCAAAAGTCAACTATTTTCAAAGTAAACACAAACTTCCATCTCATCTCCCCATAGTACACTTTAAGTCGTCTTATTGCCCATAAGTGCACCTCAGATTCCAGTTTGCCTGCAGAAGCTTCTCTGTTTTTGCATACAAAGCTGCATCATGAGGCTCTGATCCCATTTTGTTATGCCTTGTTACCAGTTTTTGATTCCACCGGTAGACTCATTTAACTGATAAGAAGTAGCTCTCACAGCTCTCCTAGATGCTTTCAGTGTGAATAAAACAAGCACAACCCCCTCATACTACTGTTGACCACCTAGGAAACCTCCAAAAAGGGTTGCTTGATTCAGTCTCATAGAACTGAAAGGCATTACCTTCTCTTCAGTTTTCTTCCTCAATGTCTGCCTGGTTGGCTGCCACCAAAAATTGACAAGTAATGTGCAAAACAAAATGAAAATTGAATTAAGCACATGAAATTTTAGCTAATATGATTCTCCTTTTCTCCACCCCCTCTTTTGACGCCCTCGTCTTATTTCCAGATCAGTGAGCATACTGTTCCTGATACATCATCACAAATGGTTGGCATGAAGACTTACAGTACTTGCAACATCCCACTCTGGGACTGCTTCACTGTAAAAATAGGATTTGTCCTGTGTATGTGCAGTGACCAGACTCCTGGCCCATAGCTGGAGCTTCTATGCACCACTGCAATAAAAATAATGAACACAGTCATAATAATAAAGAAAAACAACTTTTTAAAAAGGTAATTAAGTCTTATTTCTACACTAGTCCTCCCCGTTAGTCAAGCTGGTGACAGCATCTAGTACTGCCATTTGGTTCCAGTTTTGGAGAATCTGAGCTCCTCCTCATTACTCCTTGTACAGCACAGCAAAGAGCAGGAAGAGTATTGGGTGGTTTCTACAGCTACACAAATGAATACAACATTAAAGAATTTAACTTCACCCGAAGGCCCTCTGCCTTAAACTTTGATCTTATTCATCTGTTTATCCAATGTCTCTGACCTAGTAATTCATGAAAATAAATACAAAAATAAGACGTATTCCACTACAGAATCAACAAAATAAGCAACAAAAAATAAACTGCAGAAATAAACCATGTTGACTCACCCCCATTGTAACTCATGGAGAGTGTTTACACAGTTCCATCTTCAAAGTCAGACATTTGCAAAATTTAGCAGCTATCACCTACGTCTGAAATGCAAAATCACATGCAGAATCTTTTCAGCAAGCTACTGTATGATCCCTAAATCATGCCCCATTAGCACATCCTGGGATATTTACCAGTCTCCAGCACTGGTTGGTATCACAACTTGCAAAAAGAGAGTTGGACTTTATGATCCTTAGGGGTCCCTTCCAACCTGAGATATTTTATGAGTCTCTGAAGATAAAACCTCATCCTCCAACAATTTCAGCTTAAATGAGTCTTTGTCCTTTCCTGTTGGCAACCTAGAAGTCCTAGAAGGTTGTAGAGAGAGAGAGTGGTTGTTACCACAGTGTGGCAAAATGGCCCCCATCTCTTTAGGCACTCGGTTTTTTTGGTACGCATCCATCCTGGTTCACCTGCTCCCTCAAATCTCCCTTTTAGGCAACAAAACACAACTACAGGCGTGAGAAAGAATACCCAAGTAACAAAACTCGAGCACCATACAAATTAAGAATCTACATCTATTTAACCCAAGGGTAGAATCAAGACAAAGAAAGAAGATGATGTGGGCAAAGGACAGAAAACAGAAGCAGTAAGTCCTTTTTCCTTTCTTTTGTGACTCCTTTTTAAATATATTTTCATATTCAAGATTACTGTCTCTCAGATCTAGCAGTGATATATGTACAATTATTTTTATAATTTTTATCACAGATCTGACCAAAAATAAGCAGCCTCAGTGTATGCAAAACATTTTGCCAACCCCACTTCTTTCCTATCCATGCAGTTCGAGTTTCCATGATAAACCTCAGCTCCAGTTGATATATTCCTATTTTGGTAAAGGCAGAGTAAAAGCTGGCCTGAGTAATTTCTAGAAAACAGATCAAATACAACTCAGATTTGCTTGCATGGCTCAACTGTGACTGTGAAAAATTCGCCCTTAGTATCATTGCCATCCTTAAGGCCTTTCAACAAAAATCCAGATTTAATGCCGTAATGAATTTATACTCTTATTGCAATGCGGTCTTACTACCCCCTTTTTTTTTCTCATTAAGAAAACACCAAACAAATAAGAGATAATATGCTCAAAAAGCCTCATTATAAACTCCAGGAATGAGTCATACTCTTAACAATCAATACAGATGATGCTGAGAGAGATATCACTACTAAGAAGTTATTTCATTTAAGAAAATCTAGAGGAAGGTGCAACAGCTGCTTTAAAAGCAAATGCTTAAATTTTCCAGTAATTTTTTTTTTTTTTTTTTTGTTAATTAGCATTAGGCTGGCCATTTTTTATTTCTTAGCACAGAATAAATCGAAAAGTACCGCTTCACCTTGTCATATATAGAGTTGTACTGCACCACTTCACTCTAAACTGGAATAAATCAAGCACAGTTTAAGGATACGTCTAGGAATGTCTGCCACATCAGACACTAATTGCATAATTCATAAAAATAGTATTTGTAAGTGAATCACATGCATTTTGTGCTACCTGCTGATGTCATAGAAGGAAGCATGTTTCAAACCAGTTCCCCAAAAGAAAATACATGAACTTGGCAGCAAAACATTGGGGGGATGTAACCAGGCACACAAATGATGCATACAGTGAGCTGGAAAAAAACTATGCCGCTTTTTCTCTGCTAGCTGCCACTGAAGTGGCGCTCTGAACAATATTCTTTTTTATTTATTTAATAGAAATTAAACCCTATTGGCCTGCTTTTCATAACTGCTGGGTTGCCAAAATGTCAGTGGAAATCAGTGGAATCTGCAGGTGTCTCATGTATTTGAACACCCAGAACATCTCTCCAGTCCAAAGTTAAGCCCCAATCCTTCCATTACTCCAGGCCTGTAACTCAGTTAGTTAGTGCCAAATGTGGAGCAGTTCTGTGGACCTATCAGTTTCCCAACTTCTACTTTACTGTCTTTCCAGTAAAAAAACAACACTGTCACCAAGCAGCATTTGAGGGAAGTTTATCACACACCTCAACCACTGATGTCATGGTAAGTTGCTAAAAGCATGGTTCGTCTAAGCATCAAAGGACACCTCTTTGGTTTATCAGAAGGAATATCTAACAAACTTGACATGTAAGTGAAATACTTCTGTACCAAAGCAACACAACACAGCACTGCCCACAAATAGTGAGCTGCAATTATTATGAACTCTGCTGTGCAAGAAAGCAAAGTCTGAAGCGGATTTGTACTTCATGAGCAAGGGGACAACAGGTTAAAAGAATCCAATTCCCACTCCAGGAAAGAAATAAAACCCTATAACTGAGAATCAAGCATGTAGCTCTTTTACATAGAAGTCTGAGCAAATTCCTTCAGAGTTTTGCTATCAGAATTGATAAATAAAAGGACTCTAATAGATAACAAAAATATAGCAAGAAATATTCTTCCATAATCACAGTATTTCTGCTATTACATTATGAACCTCACAGAACAGCTTTACAAAACAAAGTACATTTATCTTCAACACACAAAAGGGGCTCAATTTACATCTCTAAACATTTTTCAGCTTAATATATGATTTCAGAAGGAGGGGATGGCTTGTTTACTCCTCTGAGAGAAAAGAGGATACTTAGAATCATATTTTATAAATATTAAAGCAATTTGAACAGTTTGTATTTCACTGCAGCTAGCAGACTAATGTTTATATTAATTTAGTACAGCCACCCTTGCCTCCTATTCTTAGGGTTAATTTTACACTTAGGTTGCTAAGTTTTAACAATGTCTGCAGCACTATCTGTTCACTCCACAGCTCTTAATTTTGTTCTTTCCCACTCCTCCTCCATGCTGTCAGAGCTTAACCCAATTATTTAAATAAACTAAAATACACAGAGAGAGTGTTCCTCAGAAGTATCTCTCGGTGTATATTAGCCCGAAGAAACTAGTCTAGGGGACCTAAAGCTTTTATTTATTCATTTTCCAGTGACATTACTGATGAATTGTTTCTTCACAGCTTCCAGCAGGATATAAACAAATGTAGTTGATGCATGATAGGGATTAAGCAGAAGCAAAGTGACAGTCTATAAGGCCAGAGCACAAATTGCAGGGGTTGCAAAAGCCGTAAAAAAGAAAAAGTTCTCCTTCTGAAAGGATGGGGAGGGAGTTCCAATATCTCAGATACAGCAGAAACAACTAAACCCAAAAGTCTTCATTTTGTTTTCCACCACAACATAGCAGCCAAACTACATGCCACAAACACACTGCAAAAACATTTCAAATATATTCAAGGTGAGATACGACCTATGCCACAGCCATTGAAGCACTCCTGGGAGAAAATATTTAATATGCTTTTAATTAGAAATACCGATAATATTTTGACTGTCCAAACCCAAACTTTTCAAATTCACTGGCCTGCAGTTCACCACATACAGGCACATTAAGGCTCCTTAACCTGACATGCACAGATTTTCCATCTTACCTGAAGTCTCAACCAGGATGAAAAATGCTCAGCCCCTCCAGGACTTGGGCTGTGTTCAACCAGTCTCCTTACAGGGCTCAGGCATTCACTTCCTAACTCCTGATCCCACTCGCTTTCTCAACAGCTTCCCAGCACTCTAGAGAATGCTATGACACAAACCCGTGGTTATTTGCCAATAACCACAGCATCGATTTCTTGGTTTCAGGCAGATGGAAGCACTGGTACAAAACTTACCATAATGAATTTAAAAGTGTTTTGGGTCAAAGTTATATATAAAGATGACTGCCTGTAATTGCAACTTTTTCCTGAATATTTCTATACTAAAATAAACATTTACTTCACCTACAGGGTATGCATTGAGAAGGAAAAGCCTTGAAACGTTTAAACAATACAAAGACCAGTGATCCTTACACTGTCATCCTATGACCAAATATGATTTTGCACCACCTGCTGTATCATTGCATCCTGTTTGGGCACCATAAGACAAGATAAAAGAAGTGATTTAGACAAGTGTGACTTATGCAAGAAGTGACTTATTTACAGTGATGAAAATAGTTTTAAAGTTCAAAAGAATAATTGATTTCGAAAATTATTTTCTGATGGCTATTGTGGGGGACCAACTCCTTCAATGGAAGTGGAAAAATTAGCTGGGGATGCCATCCCTACCTCTATTAATACCTAGAGGCTTGCACCGCAAATTAAGCACTCTCTAGATGCTGAAGCACCCTCAATCCAAAATAGAAATTGAGCAAAGAAAAAACTGCAAGTCCACGAAAAGGCAATTGGACAATGGGACAAAAGTTAGTACAATTTTAGAAGCTGACTGAGACGTTTTCTCAGAAAGGCAGAAGAAATACACAAACATTTACCCATTCTGACCCATCTGGTCACAGGAAGAAACCCCAAAAACATTTTGCTGGTAACTGGCAGAATTTAAAGCAGTCTTCCAGCTGCACCATTGTGAACAGTTTATGTGCTCTCTGGGAACAGTGATACGTATGCTGTCGATAGCCAAAGCACAGGCTGTGACCTCTGGCTGTATGTCCTACCTGCAGGTATAGGCTTGCAGTATTGTTCCAGGTGCCAAAAGAAGCAGCTGGGCTAAACCTGTAACTTCTTGAAAATTCTTTAGTTTAGAGATGCCCACAAACATCACTTTCTACCATTTCTGCTTACTAGGTCGCTAGTCAGCACAAGTCAGAGAGGGTCTGTCCATTAAGATTAGAAACAAGAAAGTTAACACCCAACACCTGTTCAAAATAATTTTACTTTGTACAGCCATTTTCTCTTCAAGTTTGTGAAGGCTGATAATTTTTTATTTGAGGAATGTCCAAGCAAAAAGCAAATTGCGACATTTTACCCGAGGCATCTGGTTTTTTTCAGCCAGTTCAAGAGTATCCATCTCCCTGAAATCCTGTGTAGTGTAATTTCTTCATTTTATAAAACAGCTGATGCACAGATATGAAATGTCAATAAACACCCTTTCTCCATTCAAGAAAATAAATCTAACAAAATTTCAAAAGAATCTCTCTGTATAGGAGGCCCAGCCACTTTTTTGTGACTGTCTCTGCCTTGGTCCAGTTCCAAAGTTAGCAGAATGGTAGTTATAAAATAACAGATAAACTGGGCTAATATTTGCAGGCAAAAACTCTGTTTACAAGATGGGCTGTTCTGAAACAGCATGGTAAGATTCACAAATCCTGCAACAAACCATCCTTTGCTTTATCCATCATCATCAGGTGTTATCTCAAGCAAAATTTTATCAAAGTAGCATGCCACTTTCCTGCATGCTGATTTTACAAAACTCGGTCTCTGAATGTTGTTCTACATGATGTCATCACACTGTAACTCACTTCATTTACAGTATCTGTTTCACTTCTACTCACAAGCTAATATAACTCATGTATTTTTTTTAACTGCACACAGACTGCTAGACACATGTGCAGAGCAAATGGAATCTGAACTTAGCTTAACAGCCTCATTTATTCCTGATGGTTTAAATTATTTCATCACAATTAATGACACCCCCTCAGCTTCCTGTGCAGTGCTGCCAGATGTTCAGAGACCACAAAGCCACTCTCTTCTTTGACGGCTAGTGACAAGTCATCCTCTGAAGGACATTCCCTCAGTGCACAGGCCGGATGACACCTCCATTGCTTAGCACCTCTCTACCTCCCTGAGTAACCTTGGTGAGAGAAGGAAGACATGAGAAACCCGTCAGTGCATTAGTAAGGACAAATTAAGTGAAGCATTCTGAACTTGAAGGATCTCACCTCCTCCTACCGGAGTTTCAAGCCTGATTGTTTTATGAAAAAGATTTGCCTTGACCTTCAAGTTAAGTTTTCCACGATTTTCTCAAAAATAACCTGTTCTATCTTTAAGGGCGGGGGGGGGGGCAGGGCGCAGGTGGGGGGCGGGAAATAAAGGAAAAATTAAAGTGGTAACCATATGGGCAATAAATTCTAACCTACAACACTATCTCACTATCCCATCATGTCCAGAAGTAGAATGCAAAAGCCCCCAAATCTTAAAGAAGTTTCACTCACATTCAACCTTTTTCGGGGATTTTATTTTGCTCTGTGAGCAGAAACAGATTTCCCCTTACAGTGTCCCTTTCACAAGACTCAGGCATTTTTCCTTACAGAAGGAACCTAGACACCTTATGTGGGGGGAAAAAAAAAAAAGTTGTGAGCCTGGACATTCTGAAAATGAGGATATGGCTCCTCTTAAAAGGCTTGGGCAGAAAGGGTAACAACTGTGCAACTGCAACCCTGGAATAAGAAAATCTCAACGGTTGTTTTTAAGATTACATTTTTAAGATTTAAAAAAATTCATATTTTTTGTAATTTTAAGATTAAAAAACAAGCATCTGTGTTCTTGAAATTCCATCCACTATTCTGAGCACATATGGCCGACATTCTATTGATTTTTTTTTTTTCCCAATTAAAAAAAATGCTGATCTGTGTCAGGGACTGAAGGGCTGCTCAGTTTGCCAAAAGCATAGTATTAAACCAGAAAGGCCACCTGTGTTAGCCCACCCGATAGGACGGTCAGGAGCTGGAAAGTCTGTCTTGTCTCTCTGTCTTTCTCTCCTTTTTCTGGTTGTTTTGTTATTTTGTTAAACATACTTAAAGACAGACTTGGAAGGGAAAAATATTCCCCATCAATATGAACTCTAGATAGCTGTGCCAGAAAAGCTTTGTACATGAGTCTGATTATGTGTGTGGCCACTCCAGAATTATTTCTGTAAGATAAAAATTAGTTCTTTCTTAGATTATTCAGTTACTTCAAAGGAAATTCTCTCCAGAATTTTCCTAAAAATCCAGTAGCAAGACTGGAGGAAAGCAAGAGGTAACACATCATCTACAATCCGTCACAAGCTTGGTTTTTTTTACCCATTTTTAAAAACTGTTTTAAACTTTCACAGCACAGAGGTCACCACTGATGTTCTTTTAGTTGCTCATTACAATTACTTTAGCAGAATATCCTGTAAAATGTTTTGCTTTATTTTCAGCATCAGGAGGAGAGGTTCATATAATGGAACAACAATGAGAATTAACAAGCAGTCTCAAACTTATATTACCTTTTTCCATAGACACATGCATATATATGTGTGTATAAGTTTATATAACAAAATACACACCAACAAATAAACCAAACTCACCTAGCTACATACAAATAAAACCCCCCAACCTACTCTGAAATGCATTGAGATTTATGGAGAGTCACATGGACTTCATTCTGTTGTCTCTGAATGTTTTATTGGTAGGAGTGGAGGAGCTGAATAAACTTTAAACTCTCATGTAGGGATGTATTGCCTATGTGTCCCTGGCAGATGCGGAAAAGAGATGAAATGGGCAAGGGAGAATCGAATATCCCATCACTGCAGGTTTGTGAAGGGGAAAGAGCACTGCAAAGATCTCACATCTGGCAATCATTTGTCAATAGCTGGAAAGAGAACGGCAGGAAACATTCTGGCTCTTGTGGAAGATGAAAAGACAAAAAACATGTGTCACACATGCACAGTGCTGGTACAATGACTACTACATTTATTCCCCCCACACTTCTTTTTTTTTTTTTTTTTTAAATTTAATGATCGTCAGATATACTTTACTCTGTGGTCAAAATCATGCAGTCACTTGACTTGTTAAAGCTGCAGTGTATGTACATTTTTCAAATAAACCCCAGGGCTGATGTTAGAAAATCAAAATCATTCAAGCGTAGGCTGCCTGGTACTTTGGGCAGGAATCCTTGTGGTTTAGTCAATAAACAGAATCTAAATGAAAGACACCACAGTAACTAGACAGTAATGTTTTAAGCAGTTCTTAACCCCAAAAAGGAGAGAGACAGAGAAACAGAGGCTGGCCAAGTGGCCAGATACAATGCTACCAAGTCCACAGAGATCACTCTACTGCATACAGCATCTGCATTTCAGCACAAGGTCAATGACTATTTCTAAAAGGGAAAGTATTTGTATTTAGGACTATTTTTAATGGTTCTTCCATCATTCTGGGCTTGTTTTCTTTTTGTTTGTGGTTTTTACCCCCCTTTTTTTCCAAAGAGGTTCTATTTACCCTTCAGAAATATCTGCTAAATTGAAAATATAAGGATCACTTTCCCCTTTCTGAGCCACAATGCCAGATTTTACTGTCTAATTCAGAAGTAACACATTGTACAATATTGTGAACACTCCTAGAGAAAGAGTCATTACAACCGACAAAAATTGAATAGGTTTATATTCACTGATACAACTGATGGCCCTTTACAGCTACCTTTCAATTCAATCTTCTACTGCCTTTAAGAAGGTGCTGCAGCAGGAGCTCATCCTGTCGCTGTGGTGCTTCAAGTAAATGCTCCAGGTTGTTTAATCTGGCAAAATCACAGTAGTCTGTCAAATTGTAACAGGAACAATATCTCCCCCAAACAAGTCTGATCATGGTTAATCACTATGCAGACCAGAGAGCAGCTACAATTATTCGTTATTACAGGAAGCAGCTTATTTAAATTTTATGGAAATTTGCACTTACACTCCAGTATGCTTGGGAAAAAACAATGGAAAAGAACACCATTCACACAAGGAAGGACCTCAAAGGTCTGAAACATTGCAAGATATGACATATAAACCTGGAGTAAAATATTGCCTCAATATTTACATCAAGACATTCCAAAGGTGGCATTTACGAAGTCCAACCGGTAGGCAAAACTCTTTTCAAGTAACTATTTTTTAGTTTAATCATAGGAGTTGTAAACACCAGCAAAATGCAATGCAGTGCATTTTAACAGGAAAAGAAATAAACAAAAAAAACCCCTATCCCTAAAGATGTAGATAGGTAGACAGACAGACAGGTGGACAGGTAGATAAGTATATGTATCTATGTGTCTGCACACAAAGACATATATGTACATCATGTACACATATATGTGCATATATACATGTACATCTATGTACATATATGTCTTTGTGTGCAGTGTTGCACAAGTTGCACCCATTCTTTACATGAAGGACAACTGTTCTCAGTATGCTCCACAGTGTGATAAAGTTTCAGTTTCCAAACTTGCAGATAGGGAGAAAGGAGGGGATGGAGTAGTGGAGCTGCTTCAGGGTAGTCCATCAGTACCAACATATCAAGAAGAGCATATCATTAAGTCTCACTGGCATAAGCAGGGCGTCAGGGAAGAAAATGCTTCCACACATATGGGTGTGGGTAGGGAAACACACTGTTTACCATGCACTGGGGCACAGCATTTTCTTTGGTGGGTTGGTTTTTTTTATTGCATTCTATGTGTGTAACTGAAATAATTCTGCTGATGTAGCTTTCGTTCAATTTTCCTCTTACAATTAGCTATATATCAGATGCTGGCTTTACCCATTCTATTTATGCTTTGAGCTATCTCACTTCAACTGACAGTATAGGCTTCCAAGCATAAATTTACATGAAGCATTATTCTTGGTAAAATGTGGAGCTTCAGAAACAGGTTTAACTTTGCTCTAATACTTCAAGATCACAAAATATTACCCCAGGGATGAGTTAGCTCAGCAAATGGTTTCCAAAAACATCAAAAACGGCCATTTCACCTCAGATCATTTCACAGATTTACAGTAGAGCCCAATAAACAGTTGCTTAATAAACAATTGTGACAGTAGCAATGGGAAGGTGGGGTGAATGAGCAAGCGTGTCAAACAACACAGGAGCTAGAATGGAGAAAGGATGTCTTCGCTATCAGAGAAACTGAATTCTGAAAAATTCAGAGCAAAAGGGAATAAAGATTAGAAATAATACAGCACACTGAAAAATTCTACATCAGGAATATATGGACCTACAAATGGAATAAACACTTTCAGCTGCTAGATCCTCCTAACTAGCTGTCCATAAAGTCACATATAACAGCAAGAGATGAGTAACAGTGACACTATTCAACACTTCAAAAAAGCTTTCCATCTTCAAGACACTGTCTAATCATTAAGAAACTACTGCTCTGCTACGTATGTACTGAAAAGATGGCATGGTTACTCTTTAAACTGAAGTGAACTTTAATGACTGTTGCAAGCTTGCCATTCTGCTTGCACTTCAGGATTATGCTTGTTTTGATAAGTGAATAAAACATTATATATACACACACAGACATACTAAGATATACACACACTTCTCACCCTGCTCACTGCGCTGCTGCCTAGTATTCTAAGTGAGAAACACCAACCCATAGACCACCATGGCATCAACACCAAGATCTCCTTAGCCACCAACATATATATACGTATCATATATATATATATATATATAAAAGTAAGTGTGGACTCCTTATGGCCTGCCTCAGGTCCGTTATGAACCCCTCTCTTGATCACTGCTGGGATATCAGAGAGAGAGCACTCTCTCTGAGTAGGTTTACAAAACCAAATACATTTCAGTTAACTAAATATGTGACAATTAATTGTTGTGGTTTTTTTTTTTGCTTGCTTGTTTGTGTTGTGTTGTGTTTTGTTTTGTTTTTTACAAAAATATCAAATAGAAAGGGAAAAGAGAGGGTTGGACAAAACCAAACCTTTAAAATCTGACAATTTCTTGATCAAGGGCAACAATCAAATCTTTTTCAATGCTGGAAGCATTTTGCTATTTTTAGTTGGAACAATGGCATTTTCCAGCAGTTGCAGACCCAACTCGCAATGTTTAATTGGCAACTTCGACACCCACGCAGAGAAAATGAGATTCTAGGCCACTGCTCTCCCTTCTAAGCCAGTCAGAACTACCAGCTCTAATTCTGCTTGAGAGAACCTTCCAAATGTTCCCTGCAAATCCCCCCTATTGAATGAAACAATGAAACATAGATTCCACCAAAATTCAAATTATTTTCGTCTAAAATCCACACTTCATTACAATCTTTAGTCATCTTTTAAAATTACTGTTGGAGTTCTCTACACTTCAGGTTGCCATGCAGTGATAGAGCTAAGATACAAATGAACTTAGGCACTGAAAACATCTTGAAGACTCTGGAGCAGTGAATTCTGCCTTCCAAGGCAGAATAAGTTACTTTATTTTGCTTTTGAGAAAAGCAGCCCACAGAGAGCTTTGTGAACCTGCAGCTGGGCTGCTTTTGGCATAGAAGCTAATTTGGATCACTCCACTACAAGGCAGACTACTACACAGAGAAACTGAAATACTGCATTATTCAAGCTGCTTTCAAATTAAAAAATGCCAGTGACCAAAAGCTCCTGGCTGCTAAAGGCTGTCTGAAGGCTGTCTCCATTATTCTATGGTTGACCTGTCCTAATTCTGAGCACAAAACTACACAGGAAACAAGTTATATTCACAAAGCCAATGTGTTGCATGCTTTTTCACCTCTCAAAATCAATGCCACATGGACCTGCTTCTTCACTGTACACTCTGGATAAACATTGCTGTGCAGGTATGTGTTTGCCACAAAAGCAGTGCCAACCAAAAGATGGCCACTGCCTAAACTGCAGCTTGAATCTCAAATTAATATCTCTTATCTATAGACCATTTTGTTCATACTCTTTTTTTCTCTCTTAAACACTTCAGCTTTGTAAGTGTGTTTCCTATTAATGTAGCATGAAACTTGTAGTACAAGGGATTGTTCACCTATTGCCTGGATCATGTCACTCCCCTCTTTGATGTGGAAGGTAAAGGAAGCTGTTTCAAGTCCAGGCTCTTCATCCTAAACTTCAAGGCTCTGAACAACTCTGCTTCTGGCTACATGTTCCCCATCATATTCCTTTCATGATGCTCCCTGAAGCCCATAGCCTTCCTCCTCCCTTGTCTATTTAGCCAACTCTCG
The DNA here is from genome assembly GCA_009769605.1 of Bucorvus abyssinicus. Lineage (NCBI taxonomy): Eukaryota > Metazoa > Chordata > Aves > Bucerotiformes > Bucorvidae > Bucorvus > Bucorvus abyssinicus. The sequence continues at coordinate 34,868,314 of CM020063.1, forward strand.
TCTTCACATCTTCTTCTATGTCCTTTTTCACACCTGGGCAGTTGCTTTCAGTACATTCCACTTGTTCTTTAAAACATCTGATTTCTTCTGCGAAGCAGAAAAACCTTAAGCCACCGAGGGAAGGTTGTCTCTGTCCTACCATTAAATGTCAATTGCAATGCTCAGCAAGATAGTCATCCTAAGACCACTGTGAGTGTTTCATGACTGGATCATCTCGAGCATCTGCTTAGATTATGACATCTAATACTACAATATTACATCTAATATTGCTTCTTCATTTACTGCAAAGTATACTGCTAACCTGAAATAAAACACACTTTTAATGTCATCATTAACAGTTTAATACCTTTTCTTACAGACAAATCTTTCTGTCATTGGCTGCTAATCTATCTACCTATCTATCGATATATAGAAATATACACACTTTTTTTTTCCCCAGAATTTAAATAATTTCAAATGTAAAGGATGCCTTTGCAGGATAATATCTACACTGAGGCATTCTCAAAAACTGGTGAAACAGGATGTTTAGGATAATCAAGAGATTTATATTCAAATCTGTGAGCAAGATATAACAATCTTCTACCCTCACAGCAGGATTACTGAGCAGAAGTCATGAGAAAAAAAAAAAAAAAAAAGGTTGTCTGAACAAAATTTTAGTCCCACCTGGAAGGAGAAAGTTGAAATACCAACAGATAGATAGGGAAGTCCTTACTCTGTAAAATCAAGTGAGGACAGACTTTTGTTGAGACATTACTACTTAAAAAGAAAAAAAAAAATCCCAAAGGCAAGAAACCCTTTTTTCTCACTGCCATTGTTTGTCAAATAACAACAGTGCAAAACACCTATCATGTCCAAAGAACTTAAAAGTCTGCAATACCAAAAGACAATTCGTACTGTGAAACTGAAGAGAGAATTTCTTCAGGCAACTTCCTTCTGCACTCCCATGTAGCTTTTTTTTTTTTTTTTTTTTTTTTTTGAGCTTGTAGGCCTAGAAAAATGAGTGTGTCTTTAGGAAGGCACCCAAAGAAGGATAACATGTCTCAATCAGACATGGACACTAAGACTACACAGAGATGGCAGTGGAGGTAGATGTACAGGCATTCCAGAGCTATCACAACGAAACAAAAGCAGAAACGCAATTTGGTAAGAAGGCTAAAACACAGTACCAGGTCCTATCTGAACGATTATGCTTTCCTTACGTAAACCATTAGTTTACTTTGAACTCTTAACCTCAGGTGGACTAAAAAGCAGTAGTGACCTGATACACAGCTGCAATATTACAGCATTACAAGTCACCTTCCTTTGGGACAGCACAAAGTGTGACTGTTCAAACACCTGGCCTCGCGAGCACTTCTTCAACTTGGCAGGTCTCAGAAAAATACGTATCGCAACTCATTTAAATGGATAGAGAACCCATGCTTCACATGAAGATCCTTCCATTTTGGGCAGTCTAGCAGCTGCCATCCAAGAATGGAGACTTACAGTATTTGAAACCTTATGTGGTACCTCACCAACAAGTGCAATGTGGCAACCACAACTGACCTCTTCAATCTAGCACAAATACTGATTTTCTAGAAAACCACTGCACAAGCAAAAGTCTGTGTTTGAAATTAAGCATTTGTAGGACTTAGAATTTCCTCACAGAATATAAAAAAATGTATCATTTCCAAGACTTGAAAAACAGATCTAATACATCAACTATTAACTGTAAAAACAAAAGATTTGGGTTTTTTTTTTTGTAAATGAGTGACAAACTTTTAATGAAGTTGCTGTTTTTCTTATCTAATCAACTACCACAGCCTCAGAATCACAAGTTATGTTCTCTTCATAAGAAGACCATTGTGTTTTTTAGTATTATCACTAGCTCCTGTACTTTGGCATCTCACAGTCACTTTGATCTGTGATGTGGCACAGCTTTATTCTTGTGTCTTACTGTAATGTGCACTTTTACAGCCACTGACTAGCTCAGCACAATCTGAACTACGAGGAACAAAACCACTGCAGCCATGAACAGTCACTTTCTCCAGGAAGCAGACTAATAATTGTATCATTGTTCTCAGTTTCCAATTTAGACCTGTCGCTATTACAGAATTACAAACCTAGTTTTCAAATTTATTCATGGAGGCAGAAAGACTTAATGAAGTACTTTCACATCTGAATTTCCAGTGGATCTGAATGCACTCCAGTGATTCATTTTGACAATGTATTTTAACACCCTACAGCTACCAAATAATATGGTCTCAGTCCTCACTTCTGTTACCGGTCCTTTTTCTTTACACTTGCACTGTTCCATGTATGTGGGATTTTCTCCATTACCCTTTTCCAAGTCATTCAATCATCTTTCTTCAGCTCTCACCTTTTATTTTCCTATTCAGTGTGGCCAGCTCAACCGCAGTTACTTTTCATTTTCCAGTAGCGCATCTTTCTGTTCTTCCTTAACTAAAGTACCCTACCTAAACTAGTTCAAATATCTCTGCATTTATATTCCAGCTTTTCTTTCTCCTCTGCTTCAAGAATTCTCATGCTGCTTAAGAGACAAGATGCTGTGTGGACCACTTCTCCTCTCATTTATGGTCATGTGGAGCACATCCTCACCCACCTGCAGTAACCTAACATGCCACAGTGATTGCCTACATGGAAGAGTACAAAGAAGAAAATGTTCATGCAGTTCAGTAGCAGAAAGAAGAAAGCCAGCAGCACATGACTAGTCAGCTCTCCATAAGCTACCAGCAAGTGCTTCACAGACCACCAGAAATTAACGACTCTGTGAGCTGCTCTTCATCCCACTGCACCATCTTGCTTTTCTACTCATGATCATCACTGTAACTGTTGAAAACAATGCGCATAGCAATGTAGCACAAAGTAATTTCTGGATCTGTTCTGTGCCTTAGCTCTCTAGGCTCCCTGGACACCTTCCACTCCTGATTTTTATATGCAATGATCATTTACATTATGGTTCCAACCAGACCTGAATTTTCCTTGATATCTGCAGAACGCCAGGGTAGCTGACAGTAAGTTTTGCATCAGTATTAGGTATATCATATAAGTTGAGGACTTTATTGATTTTTAAACTATAAAAATTAACAATTCAACCAGCATTGTATTTCAAATACTAGGGAAGGCAATTAGTGGAAATGGTACTCTGAATGTTAGCAAATAAATACCTGTACACACAGAAGCTCCCTGAACATGTTTTAAGTCACACAAAAAGATGTCAGAGAAAGTTTATCTCTCAGGAATTAAAAACTATTCTCTGACAAGTTTAATATAGAGATGTAAACTACAATCTGTTTTGTCACCTATACTCTCAAGTGGTAAAAATATTAAAACCACATTACGAACAAGTATAATTGGCCAAGCTTTTATTACCTTCCACTTCACAAATTCTAATATTATCTAGGTTTGTAAACCTCATTCAACTGATGGGAGAATAAATGGAATTAAATCCCGTTATTACTCCTGTTACTACTTGTATTTAAAATAAAATTTATACCTGACTTATCTTTTTTTCTTTGGCTCTTTTTATTCATGTGCTATGGTGTAGATGGCAGACACTATATGAGGATTCAAACACTTTGGACTTCGTATATGTCATGCAAATTCATAGTTTGAGATTGTTTGATACCCTGCTGACTGCTACTAAAAATTGTGAAATAATGTTCAAGCTTTAATGATTGTCTGATACATGTGTCTGATACAAAGCTAAATTTCTTTGTGTTGAAAATGCAGAAATGAATGAAAAGGGTCTTTAAAGTGTCCCTCTCCAATCCCTGGGGCATAGCAGTGCTGAGAGCACAGCTACTGTGCAGTATCTCTCTCAAAGGAATAACAACTCTGCATGAAGAAGCTATTTACAACTTGCTTTGTGTATCATCAGCAGAAAGAAAAGAACAACAAGCATAAAGGCTTTACCCATCTATCCCTCCTGACCTCTATCACTCCCAACCACCCAAGAAATAAGGGGAAGGGGGAGCAGGACACAGCCTTTTATGTCAATAAGGGGTTTTGAGGTAATCCTTATTCTGAGCTACAGGAAAAATACCTGTCTAGCTCTTCTCTCCTCTCCACACAAATATGGACATACATGTACACACTGCCTTTCCATACCAAGACTGTCCAGGGGCAATAAGGACCTGACCATGAGATAAATTAGAAGTGATGCTCTTCTGACCAGCAGTTGAAAAGACAGGCCAAAAGGAGAGAAGCAGTGACAAGAGGTAAAAGTGAAAGTCACTTAAATGACTGGTGCAGCTAATGGAAAATGCCCAGAACCAGATGGCTCTTCTAAATAACAATGAGACTCAGAGCGCCTTTTCAGGCTAACGCCAGTGACCATGAAGGAAAGTTTAAGAGTAACAGAATTTTAACAGGTCATTTAACTGGTCAGTTAGACATGCCATTACTGTGGGAATGTCACTGCCACTATGGAAATTCTCTATAGTTCCAAAAGGGCTTGAGGGCTGCCAGAAAGCACCCAAGGCTCCTGGGGAAGCAGCAGCATGTTCTACAGTCCCACAGATGGTGCCAGGGGTGTGGATACTGAGCCGGAGCTAAAAGCTCGGGAAAAGGGGGGAGGATAGTCTTACTTTAAATTTTTTTCCCTATTTCAATTTCCATCCTTTTCCTCTAATAATTTTTATTTTTTTTTACCTAAAGCACGATGGACTACAGAGTGATGCTTCTGTTTCTTTTCCTTCATTGGAAGCTTCTGCTGTGGCCCAGCAGCACCAGCAGAACCCTTGTCATGACAGACAGGCATGCTTTCAGAAACACAGAGCAAATGCAAGGATGAATCAGCATATGGTCCCCATGCTCATGCAGCTAGCACAAAAAGATCCAAGAGGAGGATTTCTGAAGCAGAAGGCAAAGCTTGCAGCACTTGTTTCAGTTCTGACATTTAAGATATTACAGCAGAGAAGATACCTGTGTAGGTCTAGGAACTCAGACACAATTACCTGTGGGGCTTAAGGACTTTGGCATAAATACCATTTCAGTCAGTACTGTAAAGACACTTTGCATATCCATACACTAAATAGCAAGAAGGAGACATTTTGAATGCAGTATAAAAAGCTTTCATCACTAATAGAAAATTGCAACAGAAGATGCAGCCCAGAAGAAAAGAAAAATTCTAAGAAAAAAAGGATGGAGGCAAAAAATTATTCTCATCCAAGAGATGCTGTTGTAAAAAATACATTACTGAAGGCCATACTTAAAGCTGGTTTCAAATTTGCAACGATCCTACATGTTGCTCTCATATAAAACGTTACAAATGTGTTTTCTCACCAACAGTTTAAAGCATACTTTGAAAGAAAATTCAATCAATGATTTTCTGGCTTTCTTCCTAGTGTAGCTTTCTAGTAAACGGGAGGCATATCAGTAAAATCCTAAGTTAACAAGTTATTTGGGACAAAATACAGTAATATAGGTTTTGGAGCAAGATCAATAAATCAAGGTGGTTTTCTTTGTAGGTGGGGCCTGAATTTGGTAGTGGAGAATGGAGGAGGAGAAGAGAGTGAACATCATTTGCTTCACGAGAAATAAGAACATTGCCAACACAGACTTCTGTTACTGAAGTATAGTCAATAATTTAAAAACTTTTCCCTCTCTTATACGAATTTTTCAAAGCCTCAGAAGAGAAGTATTTCACCTTTGCTTTGCAATTAGGTTGTGTCTAAAATCTTCATCATGTTTTGGGTCAAAGATTAAAAGGACTTCCAGCAAAAGGCTGAGGAGATGATACACTATTGGATGGATCAGAAATGTGGTAAAACTCACTAATAAACACCACAATCAGCAGCTGTCTTTTTTTTTTTTTTGGAGGATGATGGAGAATTTGCCCACTAGATTTAAGATTGGATTCATCTTTCCTACCTGTCTTTCTGAAGTCTACACATAAGCCCTGTCAATTCAAATTCTTGAAGGCTGATGAAGTGCTTTGGAAAAAAAAGTACTGGAACAATGAAAGAGGCTAGTAATTTACACCTACGATAGTATGATGTGGTGGCTTCCAGGTCTGTATCAGTCAACTGAGTTCACCTCAGCATGTAGCCAAGCACCTGCTGTTTGGCAGTAGAGAGGAAGACTAGCTAAATAAACAAACTGAATATAAATACCCTAAGTCTCTTAACTATTTAGTATTTAGTAGCTTAGATAGTGCTAGACATTAAAGGAGGGAGGAGTAAAAGGGAGGAGTATATATGTATGCATTACTCCGTGAATCTGCACAACTGTTGGCACATGTTTTATTGTCCGTATGCCTGTTCATCCCATCACAAATAACACTAACCAAGTGACAGTGTTTATGCAGGACTTTCTCTGTGAGAAATCATCTCACATGCATGATTAAAACAAGAACTAGATTAATTTCTTTCCTAACATTTTATCATCCTTCTTCAGTTTCCAAGGAGCAACCTGTTTGTTGGCTTCTCTCTCTTTGTTAAAGGTAGTCTATGCCTGGAGAGCCTTGTTTATTTGTTTTAAACAGGTTTTTACAGGCCCACTAATAAAATGGAGGGTGAGTGTCTGTGCAGGTAAAAAGTAGTGCCTGGATGTGGCCTGAATACTTTGCCAGCTGTGCTGCCAAGAAAGCTCAGGCTTAGTCCACACCCAGAAGATGCAGGGGTGTGTGTTTCTGCCTTTCCCTTCATAACCAAGTATAACAAGGTAGAGGAGCAATCTTTTGAAAACATACTGCCCAAATTAAAAGGATATCACCAGGACTGCCTTTGGCTCCAGGTTGTCCTGCCCTGTGTATTTCTGAAAATCCTTGCTTAAGTTGAGATTATGTGCTTACCTGAAGATACAAGAAAACAGCTAGAAACAAAAATAACTAAACTTGATAATTCACTAGCAAAGAGTCTATATTCTAAAGCAATTTTGGAAACAATTCCACAAGACAAGAAAATAAAATTTTCCAAAGCTGCTATGGGAATTTTATCTTCACAAGACTGAAAATACCTGATCTCTGAATTTTTCTTTTTTTTTTTCTTTCTGAAAGAGTAAAGAACAAAATGAGTGAGAGAAAATTAAGGCATATATGCTTGCTCTAGGTTTTTTTTTTTTTTTTTTCTGGGCCTTACCACTGTCTTATTTTGCCACTGATTTTTGTGGGCACAGTCAGACAGTAAGTTCTCTCAGTTAATAAAGCTAACAAACTATCAACATTGCTACAAAGTCATCATGAAACAACAAATCATCTATGCACCTTTCTGTCACAGTTTTCCTGTAGATAGATGTACACATTGCTTCTTCTATTTCTCATTTTCCAGACTTTCCTAATGTAGACTCCATATATAAGATAAGTGCATAACTCTAAGCACATGAAACATCACCTCATGCCTAAATGCTTTGCTTCTTCATAGCCCAAATAGCCAAATAATGTTTTTTCAAATTTAGCCTTGAAAGAACTTGTTTACAAGAATTATTTACATCACAAGGCTCAAAGCTTTGGAGTTTTTTTTTGACCTACCTGCAAACCAAAATGCTGCAATTCTTTAACACTCTAAAACAGCTGGGAAGATTTTTGCTAAAGTCTAAAAGAATATACCGAAAACCCAAAAAACAAGCCCCACATCTTTAGCAGAGGTGTAAGCATGAAAAAATTAATATGTGAAAGAGATGAGGAGTCAATGGTGGTTTTTTGTTTCCTTAAATTCAGTATAGTACTGACTGCCAGATGAAAGTATGGTATAGCAAGACTGGACTTAAAGCCCTGTGTAAAGAAATGGTAATACTCAGTTCTGTATCTTCAAGATATTTCCCTTCTGATTAACTTTTCTTCATGCGGTATGCACACCATGAACACAAGAGATACAAATACATCCTTAAATGATACCTCAAGATCTATTAAGAAAGAATTCTCAAAATGACAATTTAAACTTGCTTATTATTGCAAATAAAGAATCTTTCTAGAGAAAATAAATATGTCATCACCTTTCAAGATCGGTCCTTATTAGGAAGGTTCCATCAAAATACATGAATCCATCTAAAAATGGATCCAGCTGCAATAGTCCAAAACCCTAATGTAGACACATTTGAACAAGTTCTACCCATGCTCACACAGGTCTAGTTTTGAGTTCAGACTTATTGAATTATCACGGCTTAAAAAATTGTTGCACATCAGCTTAACCATGGTGCAAAAATGCACGTGCATTCATCACCCACTGTAAACCTGAGATAAAGTGTGGACAATAATACTTCTGTGAAAGAGGTTTTTGCTCACACATTTTTACCTCACATTTGTTGTGGTAAGTGGATGGAGCTAATACCATAGCTCTGCCAGCTTCCAAAACCAGATCATATTCTGAGCCATCGCTCATTGAATTACTCGTTTAGTTCAACATAGTTGTAGCAACATTTAAACTGGTTTAAACAAGTCTACATTAGATCTTATAGAACCATAACTATATCAGTATATACATGCATGTATATCTAGATGCTACATAGATATATGTATACATACGTGTGTGTGTGTGTATGTGTATGTATGCACCTCAAAGTAACTTTCTGAAATTTTCTGGTGAAGGCCCAACTACTGAAAGCATCAAAGTAAAACACCGTGTTAGTTTCTGCTTTATATTTGCAAATCAGAATATAAAAGCCCAAAGTCAGCAGATTCCAAAGTACCAAAAGGCAAAAAAATTAATGTTAAATGTATTATTTTTAATCTTTTCATCTTTATACCAGCCTTACTGTTTTGTGAAATCCAAAACATGCTTAGCAATTAATGTTTAGCAGTCTCTGAAATTCCCAGCCATTGTGTAGGGCACCTTATTTTCTTTCTAACGTAACAGTAAACCCAAAAAAGTTCTTTCTGATTTTGCACCTTTGAGAAGAATGACTGCAAAATGTATGAAATGCTAGTTCTGATTTGAATGGAAAAGTCTGATTTAGTTGTACTTCCACATTACTACATGCAAAGACAAATTGCATTTTATGTTTTTAAAATAAACCAAGAACTTTGTTTTATATTGACATCAGACTTGTAGCTTGCAATGTAAAATAAGACCTTCTGTCAAATTACTTCTATTTCAGAATGATATGTGAAATCTCTGTGTGGGATATTCGTAGAGTTTTCTTCATCCCAGGAAAGAGTTACAATTCACTGCAATTGACTTGGGAAATTATTTTTAATATTTACAAATAGTAGCATAAATAAATATGTACACACATTATATAAGCGTATATCACTGGCCACTTATCTTTGATAACTGCCATTTTTAAATTTTCATTTGCAGATCATCATACGTAAACTCTTAACAGTTAGTGCTCAACATACCTCAAAACATCCAACACATACTCAAACTGCATATTGTTTAGAATTTATGAAATGTGTTAATGAGTGTTTCTGAAATTTGAAGTAATGATTCCATTCATAAATCATTCTTTCCCTTTACAGCTGACTGCTTGTTGAGTTTATGACCCTCCATAAGCCTTGTCAATTTAACTGTTTAGAAACACCACTACCAAACCATCATAAATAGGAACTAATCACATTAACATCTTGTTTATCTGACAAAATTGTATCTTTTTATGCAAGCAAAAGAAATAAAGCATACAGCCAAATGTAGATGTCCTAACAGTTCTTATGCAATAAATAACACAGGATGTAGTTTATTGTAGGTTGTTTGGGGATTTCCTTTCTTTCCCAGTGTTACATTCTTTAAAAGAAAAAAATGTCATATGTAACTGGATTTCCTGGCAAATATGTGGACAAATGAGAAACTATACTGTGTGCATCTGCTTTATAATGTAAAAGATTTCAAACAAATCACATACTTCTCTTTGCTGCTAAGGTATACTACACTGATTTTTAACTGCAGAATTCAGAAAGAGTAAATTGTGCATAACACTGAAAAATTACATATGTAAACATACTCGCACATGTACAGACAGGCTATGTACACACTTACATAAGATGGAAGAAGTTCCTCTTCTCTTTATTTATAAAATTTTCTCTTATTTTAAGTACAGTAGGCTTACTTTCTCTACTTTCTGTCCTAACCTGGCAGTATTAAGCATCATTAGTTTTTATGAATTCTTGCAGATACAAATGCTTGCATGTAATGTTTGATGTCACTGATACCATACCATTCAGAAATCCAATATATAATACACGGCCAGCTGAACCCTTGCAAGAAACCAAACTGTCTAGCAGTAAGAACGGTAACAACATGAACAACAAAAACCTTAAGTTTATACATAACCTTTGAAATGACACGGTTATTGTGAAAGACTGTTTGCAAGACACTAAATCCTCTCAAGGATAATTTCTCACTTGCAAAACCAAAAATCTGTCACATTACTCTTTAGTGTCATATATTCTGTAAACACAAACACCTGGGCTTATCTGCATATAGCAACATTTTTGCACCCAGACTTAGATGTTTAGATAGATAAAGATATAACACATAAAGATCTTGAGCATTTTGTCCCATGAGGGGCCAAACCACTTACGTCCTCGCTGCTTCTTTGACTTCAGACACCCTACACGAGTCACCTTACAAGACTCTTTACTCTTTGCAAGAGTACATGCATGAGGCATAAGAGACTTGGTCTGTGTGAGTACACGTGTGAACAAGCACACAAATTCCACACCAAACTTGTCCAAACACAGGTGCCTACCTTTTCGTAAAAGCGGTTCGATTTTAAGAGATCCAGACTACCCACAAATGTTTCTTAGGTCTCAAATAGACTTCCATATATATATACATCCATGCAGATTATTTTCACACTAATCACCAGTAACATGTACATACAAATAATTATAGTATAACATATATTTTTATATTACAAAGAGCTCTGAGCAGAAGACTTCACAGTAATTTATAAAAAAATCACCTAAAAATTGCATACGGCACATGTCTTGAATAGCCTGAGACCATATAAAATACAGAAAAACTGGAAAAATTTAGTATGATGTAAAAGTTTCTTTCCAAGGACCGTATCTGCACCATTCTTATTCCAATCTCCCTTTATTGCTCTACTGAACAACTCTTGCTAAAAGTCATTAATTACAACTAAAGAAAATTGGATGGATAAGCTTATTCCCTTAAAGAAATAAAATCCTGCAAACATGCAGCATTGTTACATTTCATTATTTTGTCCTTTTGCAGTCTAAAATTAAAACCTCCTGAGTCACGTCAGCCATTAATACAAAGAGATGTTTAAAAAATGTAAAAAGGAATGAGGGAGTAGTAATGGTAACATACAGTACCATGAGCTGCTTTGGCCTCCCAGTCAGTGGTGTACAGTTAACAGATCACTCCTGGCCTTCAGCAGACAGGGGAAAAAAAAAACAAACTCCCCCCTAGGGCTCTGGGCTGGGGCGGTGGAGCAGGAGGGGGCCAGGGGAGAGGTCTGGCAGTTTACAGGAGAAGACAACCCAGCTCCCTCCCAGTGCATTCCTTCCCCTCTATCTCCCAACCTCTTTGCGTGTGTCTTGTCATATTTTCTTCAGCTGCTAACTGTCTGGACTGCAAGATTTTAAACAGTCACAGCTTAGGAAAAGTGAAACCTGTCTAAGTGACTATCACAGCCCGTCAGCTTCACGCTGCTGGGTAAAATTTTCCAGGGGAAGTGCTCTTCTGATAGTTCCCGAGTCTCTAAGTCACCCTCCCTCCCTCTTTCCCCACCACACATACTCCCCTTGAGGCCTGAATGCACTTGTGGCAATAAAACATTCATGCGACTTGGAATTTTAACACAATGCCATTTCCCAAGTTTAACCTGAAAGGAATGCACTAGTCACAACAGACTACATCATCCTGCCATTAAGCCCTGCCAAGGAACCGCTTTTTTGGCTGTGCTGGGCCAGCTCTGACGGGAAAGGAGTACACAGACCCACACACAGAGCACAGAGGGGCCACCTCTTCTTCCTCAGCCTTATCCAGCAACACCCTGCTCTTAACCGTGACCCCTGGCCTGTTTCAGCACTGTGACAGCCCTGTGATGCATGTGTCACTGTAGGACTTCTGCAGAGTCACAACACTGAGCAGGCAACTCCAGCATTTCACTGACTTGCTGCTCTGTCTCAACAGGCACTTGATCATCTGCCAGAAGGTGGCTGGGGTTTTTTTTATTTTCTTCACACACCCCCCCCCCTTTTTTTTTTACATTTTCCATTTTTTTTTTTTAAACATATAGACTATGCTACTGATGAATGTTTTCTGTTTAAATTCCAAAACCTTTCCTCCACCTATATACCCTCCACCCATCCAAAAAAAAAAAAAAAAAAAAAAAAAAAAGAAAAGAAAAAAAAGAAAACCCAACCTTTCCAATTGCCTGTGGTAATTAGGTTATGATTACTGACAGAACAGTTTGCTTAGGGGACTAGTTACCAAAGCTACCAGGGCTTTGGTATTCTAGTGGCATTTTATTTTTTCTGTAATTAAAGAAAAGGGGAAGAAAAGGTAGAAGTATTTCCTTGAAGATTTACAAAGAATGCTGATGGGAAAAGGAAAACATTAAGTGTCTCATTTGCCCTCTGTTAACCTTTTTGTGTAATGATAGGACTGCTGGAAATACAAATCAGACGTGCAGAACAGCGGAATGATGCACAAGACGTGTTTACCCGTCATTTTGATTTTTGAAACTATAAGCACAGATTTCTATGACCTGAATTTACTTGCTTTGTCTTGTTCTGAGTGACAGGCAGCACAGCCAACTTCACTGACAATAATTTTGGTATTCCTTGCCCTTCTTCACTACTTGGTTTAATTATTCTGCAGCTATAGTACCTTTGATTTAAGTGGACAGAGTGCACTGAACAAACAGGCAAGGAAACATTTTCAAAAAGCTGGAAATACACCCTCAGCTATTTTGGCATTCGCATTAAAAAGGGAACCACTACCAACCATCCTTGTGTCCTTGTTCTGTCCCTTACATAGGTCATTACAGATGTCTGTAAACCAAATTAGGAGATAAAAGCATTCCTAGTTCTGCAGAACACAGCATTGATTGTAACTCATGAGAGCTGACTAGCACTCCCTTGTGACTGGTTATCATGTTATCATAATTATTGACATGCTATTGTGGTTCCACAGATGCTTTACAGAAAGACTCAAGAGGATAGGTCCCTCTTCCCAAGGAGTTTACAAAGGGAATGAAACATTAACATGTAAGCAACAAATATAGGGTGCAAACAGAAGAGAAGAAGGAGGAGAAAGAGGTTACCACATCTGAAAGCTCAGGAGATGTGCTTTAGTTAGACAGCATCTTGTTCTTATGTCCATCTGGAACCACATCTCCACATGTAATCATCCAGAAGTCAGAGGAAATAAGCACAGGTTAGAAAGATATTCCATCAATGCACAATGACATTCAGTTGAGGTATTTCAAAACGCACAAGAGATTAACAGATCTGTTGATGAAGACTGCCTTGTGTCATTGGCACTGAAAATAATTTGTATGTGATTTTTCCATTGGGAATCATGTTCCCAGAACACAAAAGAAAGCAGCAGTTCCTCTGGACTCCAGCATTCTCTGATGAGTCTGTGTGTTTTCAGGAAATTCAAGCTTAATTCTCTGTCTTCTAGAACATCAGAGATTTTACAAATGCCAAAGAAGCCACAGTGAACAGTGGTTAGTATCACATACTTCACAGAAAGAAATATAGTGTTGGACAAATATGGCCTAGGCTGCCCCGAGAACAGACCTTTTATAATCTCTACCCTGTTATAGATTAGTTTATGGCATGAAGATATAGATAATTTGGGGGGAAAGCTGCAGTTTTGCAAATGATTTTCTGATGTCTACAGAATTTCCTTCTAGTTATAGCAAATAATCCCAATTTTTCATTTAAATTACAACTAGTACTTATGTTAGGTGATAAGGAAGGAAAAGGAGTGCTTCCTCACACATACAAAATATTTTTCAGTATGCTTGGCTATACAGAGTCAAGTTTGCTTTATGTTTACCACGAATATGTAACACAGCAGTGTAAATGTTCAGCGTGAAGAATTGCATTTGGAGCAAAGACAAAAGCTAAGTAGGCATATATGCAATCAAAGCTGTTCCATTGCTGAAGGCAAACAACACTTTAAATTTAGTCTATGGATGACAATATACTGAGAATGCAAAGTTCCCAGAAACTGTTTTTCTGTTCTGAAAAACCTGACCTTGATGCTAGAAATCCATTGCTGTTCTTTTAAAGGTACACTCTTGCATTTCAGAAAACTTTCAGCACCCAGGACCCAAATCCATGAATTGTAAAAGAACTGCCATCTTTTCAAATGGCCTACTGTTAATTCTACCTAGAGTAAGTGTGAATGTATTCAGCATTTACATACAAGGGTGTAGAGCTTACCAACCTAATGCTGCAACCTCATATAAATCTATGTGGCACAGGCTTTCCAGTGCTCAGTACGACCTGTCCATTCTTATAATTACTTCTTTTGATTTAACAGAGTTTCTTCACATTCAGCCTTTCTCATAAGGAAGAACTAGTAACTTCTACCAAATTCTGCTTTATACAGTTCTGTTTAGTCTTTCCTAATGGTCTTCCACCTAAATGAAAAATCCGCAATCTTCCTTCCATCAAAATAAGCCATTAACAGTTCACCATAGCACATACCAGTCAGGTGGAGGAGCTGCCTTATTTTATGATATCTATACAGGAGGATAAGGGGTAGATAGTAGTTTGTATTTAACACTGCTTTATACAGCTCTGTTGCATCACATTCATTCAAAAAAGCAGGGAAACAGCCAATGCTTACAGTATTCTTTGGAGTAAAATTTACTTGTGAGGTGGCAGAGTTTAGATTCCATTTGTGACAAAACTGTCTTTGACACGGGGTTGAAATATACATCCAGATAATCTAGAGTACCAGTACAGAACATTTTTTTGTTTGTTTTATGGATGCCTAAAATTTTTTTTATGGTGAATTGGGCTTCTTTACAAAACAAAAAGATACAGACTGTTCTCTAGGATATATGATCTGCTTCTCTTAATGATCTTTTACAGGCAGCTTAAGACACAAATCTCAAGGAGCATGTAGCCTACAGACGGAGCAAACATGGCTGTGTTGCAGAGGGATCAAGAGGTCTTTCAGGGCTGCACAGTTGAAGAATACAATTTAATTCTGACTAAAGGTGCAGAAGTGGTCTGATTTGGGCTACTGAAGCAAGGACTTTTTGGTTTTGGTACCAGCAGAACTATCATCACTGCAAGAAAACTTAGGAAACATTGACACAGCACAAGCTGATGAGTCTCTAGGGCATAGGTGAGAACATCTATCAGTGGTGATATATCTTGGAGTTTCACTCACATTTTCTTGCCTCCACTTCAGATGGATGATCCCATGGACTGACTTTGATACCACTTAAATATCATTCCAGAATTAGTTGACTTTTCTATCTTAAGAGGGTTCTGTTTCCCCTTGACGTCCTAGACGCCTTGAAGTAATATAAGCAAGTGCCAAGAGGCCACTAGGCTGCAAAGGCAAAACTGAATGCTTAGAAAGACACTAAATGAGGCATCGTATCTATTATCTTTTTCAGGTCCTCAGAATTCTCATGGAGTTGATATTAATGAGATGCAGGATAGGAAGGAAATAAAATATCCTTGGTTCTTCACTGCTCTAACTACATCTGACAGATGACAAAATGTCCATCTGGAACAGACGAAAGATCCCCACTCAAGCTCATCTCTATAGAAAAACCATCAATGGTATCCATTGTCTACATACTTCCCTAGCATACCAGGCATCTTACCACTTCCTAAATGTATCACAGGCGGCTTGTTTCAAGCTGTTCCAAATAATCCTGTCTTGAACACTTTCAACAAGAAAGAAAATACTCTGCAATCCTGCTGCATCATTTAAGCTCAGGTCAAGAACAGTGGTCTTGCATATTATAAACTTCATTTTCTTTAAGCTAATCAGTCAGTTCTTGGATGACAGAATAGGTGAAGGTAGCACTCAGGTTCTAAATGTCTAGAAATTTCTGTGCTCCATTAACCTTTAATCTGCTCTCAGGGTAGAAAGGAGATAGCAGAACATTAGAAAATCAACCCTGTCAATCTGAATTCTGCCCATATAGAACATGTTGGGAAACAAGCTATACAGAAAAAAAATTTCTCAGTCAACCACCTTTCTGACGGAGGATGCCTGGAGTATTGAGGATTTGGCACAAAACCAGAGAGATTAAAATAGTGGTCTGAAGAAAGAGAAAGGGCAATTTAGAGCTGAAAAGCCAAGGATCACTATGAGGTAGTATCTCTGAGCAATATAAATAATATTAATTCCTTGACGGAGGATGGACATTTAGCACCAACAAAAGCCCTGTGGAAGCTGCAAGAGAATTAACATCTGGGTGCCTGTAGGACTCCTCCTCCACAACAATAAGAATCTTTTCCTATTTAGGATTTGGAATCAATGCAGGGGCTAGTGCCAGAGGAGACAGCTGCAGAGTCCTGAGAAGGCAGCAAGTGAGCGAGTTCACATCTTCACTTAAAAGTTTTCTGGCTGCTTGTTTAGGTTCCTGTATCTCTGGAGAAGCATCTGAAATGACAGTCCTCCACTGAGTTCATGGGGCTTGGATGCTGAGGTATCAAACTAGCACAACCCTTCTGTTCCTCCTCCAAGCTGGAATGAATTGCTTATTTGGTTGCCAGGGGCTGGCTCTGGGGGCTCCCATACCACCATCTGCATGGAAGCTTTCCCAAGGGGTTGTATAAAGACTTCTTCCCAGGCAGCACTAGTGCATACATGTGGACTTTCACACAAAAGCACAATTCTGGAAGGAACTCGCCTTTAGCTGACGTGGTAGCAAACGGCTGCCTGCACTGGGTAGGGAAAGGCAGGCCACGATACGAGCCCTGCTGTTTCCAACAGCCACCTTTGGCTCACACACAGAGATCCACACAGGATACTCGGTTCATGCAAAAGTCTACGTGAAGAAGGCCTTTCAAAGGCCCTGTGTGAATCCTAGCCAGCACTGCTCCTTTCCTTTGTCCTTCTATCACGGCAGTAAAGCAGGGTCTAGAAAAGTCTCTTGCAAAGCTTAGTCAACACTTGTAGGATGTAAAATAATCACAGGCAGGTCTGCATCTATTTCAAATCACTAAGGGTTGTGCAACCGGATCATGACCCGACATTACCGACAGTCATTTCAGTAAGCCGGAGGAAAATGATTGTTACTGAAATGAGGTTTGCACAGCGCAATGACTGAAATGTAGAGAAAACTCAGACAAAGAAGGTGCAGTGCAACCTGTCATTCATGTTTTTTTCTTATTGAGCAACTGTAGCTATGAACTAAGGTCTACAAATTGTTCCACTTTCTGGGAACTCACAGTGCTCCTGGCATCTCTGGCAAAAAACAGTGCACAAAAATATGAAATACCAGAAGAATTTAATCGTGGAACACTAGCAATGCCTCATATTAAATTCTCTACAGAGACAATTCAGTTCCTGTAGTTAGAAACAGGAGTGGCATTTAGAAATTGAGTTTCTGCTTTGCCATGGTACTCAAGGTAGTAACTTAATTCTCTATTTGGGTGCCAGCTCCCACAAGAAATAAAGTCCTATTCCACAGAATTTATGTAACTTTTTTTTCTTAAAGTACTTTCAGATTATTTGAAAATGGGGCAGAAGAGGTTTGTGGGTTTTTTTTTTTTTTATTTAATTTTTTTTTTTTTTACACCCACATGTGTACTTAAAATTTTTTTGGTGGAATATGTATATAAATGAACCTCCATACAAATGCATATCTCTGACTCACTCAATGCAAGTCCAATATCTGATATATCTTTCCAAAATAAAAAGACTGAATAAAAGTCCTTGTTATAAACTGCATTGGTTTTTTATCATAACGAATGACCACACCAGCCACGTTCCATGTTTATTGTCAGATTAGCAATGTTGACAGCCCATTCTCCACATTTTCTTGTTCCTTTACTGTGTTCCAGTTAAATTCTAAAGCTTGTAGGGACAAGATTGTCTTGATTTCTGTATGACAACAGAAGGTATGTGGCACTCATCAATCGAGGCTTCAATTCAATCAGTGCAGGGAATAACCCTACTGAAGATTTAGAACCACAGTCAGGACACTGCTTCACAGCCTCAGGAAAGAGTCTGCTTAAAATCCATAGCCGCTACAAATGCCAAATATCTTACTTTTTTTCTATAGCAAGATGGCATGGGTACTTTAATACAAACCATGATATTAGGTGTTACAGGTTTGAACTGAATTTGGGACAAGGAAGGAGCGACCTATCTCTTTTAACTGTCAGTATCAGTATTGTGAGTAGCTTTGTTTCTATCCAGTGGCCTTGTCCCTTAGTTCTTCTCCAGATCCTTGCTTGTATTTCACCTTTTCTCAAACAGGGTTAAGAAGCTTCTGCCAAAACCACCAGAAATTATGCCTCAGCTGACACCAGGTGCTCTGAGGGCATTTATGCATCATTCATTTCTGCCAGGCCCCTAAGCCAAGTGTATCACTTGTATGATTAAACCAGTCTCCAATGGTTCGGAGCGCCTCTTTGCCTAAAATAATAGAAATATATCCATCTGCATACACTGCGTATCAGATGCACTTCAGCATGCAGTCTCATGTTGGTGAAACATTAACACAGCAGGGCACACTTGGTTTGTCCTCTGCATGCTGCACAAAGTTACAGTGGCAACGGTGGAAAAGCTCTCTGAAAAAAGTAACATGTTACTGCAAAACCACAGGAAGACTTACTGTCTTCTGCTTCTACTCCTTATCTCATTGGTGGTTTCCACTACCCTCTGACAGCCCGGTTAAAAGACAAAAGTTGTTTAATCCCCTCTACTCTATGAAGCAGTAATTCTAAAACTGTTATCTACCAAAAAATATCTCTATGGAATCAGGACTGATTACTCAGCCAGGAAATCATGCTAATCTTAGTCTGCTGAGTTTAGGTTTTGAGTGTAAGCATCTCAAGGCAAGGAACACTTTTTACTTTGCATTTGAAAACTGATACAGATTTCGCAGACAGCAAATTCTCTAGTTCTACTGTGTTGGAAGCCTAATAGATGCATAACCTTTGAAAAGAGGAAATGTAAATAGGCAAGGAATCCAATCCTTGCTTTCATGCAGTCAAAATGTCTCAGCAACTAGAATTTTCAAAATATAGCCCCTAACTAGTACTAAGTAGTATGTAATTATTAGGAGATTATGCCAGTAGCTATAAACAAAATAGGCGACCAATGTGGCTCTCACTCAGTTTATCTGAGATTTCGAACCCTGCTCACGTTCTGTTTACGATGCCTAGGAAAAGGTATCACTTTATTCACCTACAAGAAGAAAAGGTTTCACAGAAGCCCTGTATCCTAAACAACAAAATCTGACATGTTATAAAAGATAGAATGTAAAATTTCTGTTGGTTACTCCTGAAATTTCCATTATCAGAGGGATAGCATGAGGAAAGAAATTACCTGAAACTCTCACAGTAATCAGTGGTAAGAAAAAGATCATCAAAATAGTGCAGGATTAATGAATGTGCAGTATAAAAGAATGTCATTTCACTACTCAACACTAGCTCTAGAAATCTGCTTCATCGATGCCAAGGAACCACCCATAAAAATATGACCATTTTATTAGCCATCTTAAATTAAATGTAATGTTAATTTCATGTACATAATCTTCATTACTGCAATACACGTATTACTAGTGTAATTTAGTCAATTAGAGCATAGCTACAAATCTGTCAGGTACCACAATGAGAAATATAAAGTATGAAGTTGCACTCAAAACGTTAAAAGTGAATAGTAAGATAGCAGTAATAGGGATAGGCTGAGAGAGGACATAAAGGGTGGGTAGAGGAAAGTCATAAAACCAGCTAACTACAATGAGAATTAAAAAAACACAGATATAAATAGCATATTTCAATACAGACATGTAAGCACAAACTATCTTTAGATCTGTGCAGACCCTCATTAATGAAGAACTAGACAAAGTACTAGAGACTGTAAAATTCAGACCTAAGATATGCAGTTTAATATTACATCTCAATAGCTTTTCTAACTTGACATATATTCCTTCTATGTCTTCTCCCTGTATGGAAGACCTTGGCACAATGCAAATTGAATAAAAGAACAATGTGTAACTTCACTAGAGAATGAGGCTGGTAAACACAGCCATTCATCCTTGCAGCCCATCGCCTTCTCCCCTCCACCCCCTGCATATTCCTTCCCCAGTCCAACCAAAACTGCTACGCACACAAACGCATATACACACGCACGTGCATATTACGAGCTTTATGCAGTGAGAAAAGATGTTAATTTACTCAGCTTGGCAAGGCACATTTGGTGAGTGTATTACCTGGATTAGCTAAAATAACAGAGGGGAAAAGCTGGGGTAAGCAGGCTGAAGCCCTGTGTGTGGCCAAGGCAGCGGGAAGCAAGGCAGAGGAGAGAGAATGAACCCAACAACACAACAGTGGAACAGGCAGCTGGCCTGAGATGCTAATTCAGCGCTTTAACAAATCAATGCCACTTGAAAAGTACAATGCGAGCCCTCACTGGGTAGATGTCAGGGGACCAAGAAAATGCATTCTCAAGTATTTCACATTAAGAGGGAATAATGTGTTAATTTATAACTCTTCACCCTATACACTTGGATTATCCATCTGTGTCAGTGATTTGACTTCTTAAATTTATCAAAAACACGCGCAAAGGGAGGCATCTTCTGCTAAAGCCTTGAGAAATAGCGATTTAGAAACAGCCTGCCCTATGGTTATTGGATGGAAGGCTTGTTTGGGTTTTTTTCCTTTTTTTTTTTCCTTTTTTTTTTTCCCCCTTCTCTCCTTCCTCTGGACCCTTTGGTCAAACGAAGGCCCTGCTTTAGTGGTGGCTGATTGCATTAGGTACCATCCATCAAAACTGACACCACAGAGCAGCAAAATCTTGAATCAGCAACCTGAGATGCCATCACCGGAATTTAGTATAAGGAAACTTAGCAAAATCCCTCTGCACACCTAGCAGAAGAGAAGCCGCTACAATTAAAACGCCATCCTAAATGCCAGCTGAGATCTACAGACACTACCAACTGAAACACAAAGGAGAGAAGGCTGGGGAGGGAGAAGTAAGTTGGGTTTATTTTAAGGTGGCTTGTATGTATAAGGAGTTTCCACACAAACTTCAAGTAGAACTGTACTAAAAAAAGTGTTACTGTCTTGAGGTCAGATTCTTGACATTTTTTCTTAATAAAATCTTTGTTTGTTTTAATTATATAGACAGCACCATTTCATATGCATAGAGAAACTACTGTCAGCCCAAAGAATCAAACCTAAATTGCTTTTGTTGGGAAAACATGTCTGTTTCACAATTTAATCCTTACTGGTTAACTCCGTATTCATTTAAAGTGTCAAGTTACCTGCATGCGAACAAAGTCTGTTTTATGTCTACGGAACATGTATGGCATGGACAGCGGCAGTGTAACTTGCCACCTAAATATCTTCATCATAATGCAGAGGAGCAAAATCCAAAGGAGCAATAGGGAGAACGTGCCCTAATTAGGATCAGCTCAGTAATCTTTAACGCAGTTACAGTGCTTACTGACCAGCTTCAAACAATCTGTGGGTTAGATATTAACAAACAAATCAAAACTTAGGGAGAGCAAAAAATTTCTAAAAATTCCTGGAAAGCATAAGTGGCTTTTATTGTTTTAGACTAAATTAAAAAGGCGTGGACAACTTTCTAGGTGCTTGCATAATTGCCACTTCTATTTCATCGTATTTGTACTACACAACGCCTACATTGTTGTAGGAAATTTTTTGTGTCAATTATACTATTGCAATAGAAACAGACACTCTCTTATTTTCAGAACATTCATATGTAAATAATATGCTGATGAATGGAAATTAGATGCTATAGATGATACGTAAGTATCCACATCTAGTAAAAGTAAACACTTCTTCGCTTAAACAGACTTCAGTACCACCGCTTCTGTCATCCCCTAGTTCCCTAGTACAGACAGGTACAACATAAGATGAGGGTAGATGGCTTTTCAGGGGCGTTCTGATGGCTGTGATATTAACCTGAAGAAAAGACACAAGCTGCAAAATAAATCTGTTTTTGACAAGAAAGTATTTTATAATTTCATGCTTTCACGTGGAGGTTTTGTCTTTTCTTTTTGATTATTCTTTTAAAAACAAACACCTGGAAAATACATATTTTCCATGAAGAATGCAAAATTATTTTCTTTCAAAACACGTTGCCCCTTAGGGCTCCATGCACCTCTTTTCCTTCTCTTCGTGTGAAACCTTATGAAGGAGATAACATGCATGCTTCACAGGCTTGTTTAAAACCCTAAAGAATCCTGAGGGGGCCTTTAGGTATGTTTATTAATTATAACCCAGAAAGGTACCACATCTGTGCACTGATTGCAGAAAGTCTGCATCCTAGCCTCTCGCACGAATTTCTATTCCTGTCTGTCCCATACTGACTTCTCCCTAATATATGCTATCTATTCTTATCATTATAGTACATTTAATCCCCCTCTGCTAGTCGTCTCCCCCCCCCCGAACTCACCTAAGGGGTTAAAAGACTAGAGTACATTTGTGACTTGTCAGTGACATATAATACCCAGGTCCTTCATGCAATCAACTTTTACTTGACATGTATTTGCTCATCACAGGACCCGCATTACTACTGGGAAAATGAAGAAAAACCTAAATTAACACTTGACATTCAATATGGTCAAGTCCTTAATTGGCTGGGCTTCCTGAGAAAGCAATTTTCTATTCCCCAAACTGTTCGTGTGTCATGTGTGGAGTGCAGCTCTTGGCCATCACTGCTGTCCCTCGCTCACTCTAATGAGAGCAGATGAATTAGTGCTACGTGACATGATTTTAGCAGGGCTCCCTCCTTCCCTCCCCCCAGTCCTTTTCCTCTGTTAGTGACAGCTGTGTGGCGGGGGGTGGGGACAAGGACACTAAGAAATGCCTGTTCAAATAGTTCCGTGAAGACTGAATATTTTTGAAATATGAAATGTTTTCTTGATATTCCCGGAACCTTGCAATTTAAAAGTAATAGGTAGGGAGAAGGAGATGCAGCAGTATAAATATACAAGAAATTAGATGAGTTTGGCTGGATATGAATTAACTTCTAGCATTTCTCCCATCCCTCTATTAACCTGTAGCAATCTAATTAAAATGGAAATCTCGTACACTGGAAAAGTAGTTTAAAAATATTTAGATGGTCACTAGCTAGATGAATTTGCTTTTTTGTTTGTTTGTTTTGTTTATATTTCCTGTAAATAAAATCACTTCCACAGCATGCTTCCCAGTGTGACAAAGATCACATACTAGAAAAGCACAGTTGTGTGTCCAGTTTGGAAATTACAACCATTGCACTCACTTTGTTTTTAGTCTATAGGAAATGTGTTTCATCCAGGATGGTACTGATCACTTTACAATAAAATGTTAAATTCTAATAATGGTTTAACTATTTGAACACCAATGGAAATCCCGTAAGGAGTTCAAGTCTTTCTTGAGTGTTTGCCAACTAATGAGAGAACAAAATTTATATTGCGAATATAAAAAAATAGAACAAATGAAAGTGATATAAATAACTGGAGTTTCAAGTGATATCAAAGTTAATAAATCAGAAAGAACAAAGCCTAAAGAAGCAGGATATTCAAAATAGTTAAATTGCCCACAAAAAAAAATGAAGTATATACATACCTGAACATTTATTATTGAAAATGCACAAATGACTATAACATATATTCCAGTAGACAGCTCATTTTCACTGATCATATGGCTTCACTTGACTTCTTACATGTAACAGAAAAGGCAACATGTATGTCATATTGCGATGGAACTTTAAAAAAGTCTGGCATTGCAAAATCAATTTAAGCAAAAAAGATTGTATGAGTTACACTAACAGTATAGCTGAACTTGCCTTGGGAAGAGTTCTTGTCTCAGATAAAAAACAAGTAGCTTTGCAATTTGCAAGTTATGTCTCCAAATCTGAGCCTGGCCTTGTGAAGTTACATTACTCCAGTGATATAATAAACAAGTGCACACTGTTAGTAACAAAACAAAAGAATGACCTTTTTTTGCTCTAAAATACATAAACTGCATTACCCCAAACGAGAGGAGATTTTTCACTGTATGTTTGTGCATCTATGACAAAGGTGTGCCGCTTTTTGTGGCTATCATTGTAAATACTCCAGTAAAGCAACAACAACAGAGTTTAAAGACTTGCTTTTTCCTATTTGTTTTTAAAACATCCTTTAGTTATTTATGTGTTTTCAAGCGACACAGAAGGAACACATATAGCTTTGGCCACAAGAATTTCTAGAATGCCTGATTCTCAGGTGCTGAAATAAGCCCTCAAAACATAATAAAAGCTCTAACAGGCAACTATGATCAAAAATTAATATATCAGTCATCCTCACTGTTACATCTTCACACAAACACCCCCCCCCCCCCCCCCACCAAACTGAATGAGACCACCACTCATACCTGTATCAGCAGAATGCTAAGCTCCAGAGCACTTCACTGAAAAGAAACAACTCCAAATTTGAAGCACTTGTAGGTGAGAAGTGGTTAAGGTTTTCTTTTAAAACAAAACCCAAACTTTACTCCCATAATTTTTTTCAGGTAACAAGTACTGTAGCAGAAGCATCCTCAAGAAACAAAGGGCATAGTGATCTAGCTAATAGTGTTGTGGTGACCTTTGAGACACTGACTAGTCCGTCAAGCACCATCTGCGATATGTACAGCATAGTTAAGAGGAGGATTATTAACTGCTCTAGAAACTGAAAAGCCATTTCAATCCTAAAAAAGAATATGAACTGAATTCTCTGAACGTGTACAGCTTGAGCTTCTGAGAGCTGTCAGTTAATAAAGCCACATACTTCTCAGGAGAGGATCCAAGAATTATGCTGAATATATGGCACCTCTCAACTTAAATGCATCCTAAGTTTTGGAAAACTACAAGCAAAGCAGCACTGTAGTACAAATCAACTTCACTATCAGCAAAACCACCTCTGCTGCTGACAGATCACGGATACAGTGAAGTTCCTAGGAAACACAGGACTAGTATCTAATGGAACTGAAAGACATGCATGAAAAAAGGCTTAGCTTTCCTTAAAAATATTAATTCTAGAAACACAGGACTAGTACCTAATGGAACTGAAAGACATGCATAAAAAAAGGCTTAGCTTTCCTTAAAAATATTAATTCTACTTGGTGTAAGATATGCGGCACTGGCATCCTGATTAAGCATCCTCAGATTTTAAATATGCAACCCCCTTCACAATGCTGGATGAGAAATAGAAATGACAGCAAATAATGGGTCAGAAGAACTACTTGCTGCTAAACTGGGAAGCTCCTTTCTTTACTGCCTACAGTAAAACAGCCCATTAAGAGTTGCTTTTTGAATAAAAACAAGTAAGTAATTTCAACTATGGCAAAGTGACATGTTTTAACCTGACATTTTGTTCAGGATGAGTACCCTGTGAAGTTCATAAAAGAGTGAAGAGATTCCGTGGAACATTAAGATTTACTATATATACTCAATGCCACTGTCACTTCTGTGCAAAACACGTCAACCCGGAAATATGTGACTCAACAGCCCTAAGGTTATTTAGAATAGAAAGTGAGATTTTTACATGTTTCACTTTGATGCCATGAGAGCAGCTGCATTAAGTTCTCTCGGTGGTTTTCAAAACCCAAATAAAATGCTTGCTCTGTGTTTTAAAAGTTACTGTGCAAATGTGTGCCACCCACCCAGTCTGTAATAGCTTACATTCACCATTTTCAGAAAAGATAAACACAGCAGAGAAGGAAATGATAATATAAAAACAGCCTGGCACATGAAATGAGGAAAAGCATTGTAGACTCTCTGGCAAGACAAAGCATACAAACGTTATTTTGTGAAAATTAATAGCATCTGAAATTATACTCCTGTTCCAGTACTCTCCCCCAGCCTCATGCCCAAATTAAAGGTATTTTATCTAATTTGCAGTTGAGAGGTTGCTAAAAGTGGTAAGTCACAGCTGTGTTGACATTGAACTTCTTGAACACAGAATACCAAAATCACACTGACACACTTTGCAGATGCTTCGTTACAAGCAGCACCAGTCACTTGATTTGAAATACCTAACCTTGTAAAACAAACTGTTAATCTCCAGCCTCTTCCCCAGTTAAAGTCTTCTTTACAGTTCTGGAAACACACCACACCTTATTATGTTTACACTAAGCTTATCTGCATTTTGATTGGAATTTGACAGTGACCAACGTTTCAACTCAATGGTACCTCAGACACTGTGTAGAACAGGCCCTACTTCCTCATTGTTTTAACTAAGGGCTCTGTCTTTTTGTTCCCACAGACGTCTGTAATACAGTGACCTTCAATTTAAAATACAAACTAATTAACTACCCATTCTGTTGAAATATGTTGGTACAATGTTGATATCTGACTTGCCTGGAGAATTTCAATTATGAACAGACTTACTTTTCCGTGCAACACAACAGTCAGAAGAGCACTGGACGTCAAATTCTGCACACAGCTAAATGATGCTTCTTTATAGCAGGTATCAGTATTTGCTTTTATACATCTTGATTCAGAAAATTGTATTCTCAGAGCACTTTTCTTCCGCCAAGAAAATTATAACTACCTACATAGGTGAGTATACTGTAATTGACTAGTATGGAAATTAGAGCATGGCTGCAACATCTGCACAGTAACTGCACTTCTGAACACTGCAGACATTTCATCCAGTTTCTGGTACACCATTTAAAATGTGTGCTGGAGCTAGAAGCACTGGCTTCTGGAAGCACTGGCTTCAACAGCTTGCAAAAACCAATGACTAAGTTTAGTCCTTTAATCATGACTTTAATAATTACAGCAGCCTCTGAGGTTTTACCTTCACAAAGACAGATCCTTTCTAGACTACAGCTAACATAACAATGGTGACTTCTGCCTCATGTTCTGAGTAGTTTTACAATAGTCAACGACTATCATATACAACACTTACTGCAAAGCTCAGGCAGCACTGTATTTCTTAAAGAGCTGACCAGCAACCATATTTCACCCCAGGTAGGAGGCGGGGACCACGCTTTTCCTAACTGTATTACAATAAGCCAAGTCGAAAGCCGACATTGCAATTCAGCTAGTAATTTTTAAATCCTTACTTTGTTTTTTAATATTTTAAACTATGAGATTTTCCATGATCTGGGGTCCATGGATAACTACATTTCTAGATGCCAATTTCCATGTCTGTATTACAGTAGCAAAAAAAAAAAAAATCTTGAATTCCAATCTACAGAATGTAATAGATAACAGCAACAACAACAACAACAACAAAACCCACAGCAAAAAACTGTATTTTATTTGGTACCATGGAACTAGTGTCAGTTTTGCCGTTTGTTTTCAGTGAGTCTCAGAGATCACAAATGTCTTAACAACGGCTATTACTCATAATTCGAAATGAGAGTCCTTATTAATCAATTACATACTTAAAAATATGAAGCAAAGCTATGTACACTAGATACCTAAACCGATTACAGAAAATATCACAAAAATCCATTTAGATTAGGTAAAGTAGTAGATACAAGTATTTTTAAAGATGAAATTATTTAGAATTTGGAACATTTTAAAGACTGCAGAGTCAGCTTCAAGAGAAATTCTTTTCAAATGGACTACTAAGATTTTCTATAGGTATGTCCAGACTGTGTTATGGTGGTTACAGAGATACATTATTCATATACTTGATTCATTAAAAAAATATTTACAAGGATGTTGAATTACTGTAATGTGAATTTTTTGCATGGAGGCTGGAGGTGCATTATTACTTTAATTCAAGACGGGGAAGAAAGAAAAGGTTACAGGATTCACAAAAAGCATGTAGACGAGATTCAGACTGGCACACAGTGTGTGATAAAAATCAAATATGGAACATAATGGGACATATGGAAACATATCTTTTCTGCAGGAAAGGATGAATCAGAAGTTCACAGCTGGAATTTATGAGGATCCTTATTCAGTGGAGCATCTGTAGCCACTGTTTAGCTACATTCCCACATCAACAACAAAACGGTGCCACAGACGAGAACACACATATCAAGCTCCAGCTGGTACCTGTGCCCACCACCCCTTTCTTTTCCCTGAAGACACATCTAGTCAGTTTTCCTTTTACAGTTTGTGGGTGTATAAACATGCATATGCAAGTTGGTGGATAGATTTAAAATGTCACATGTGACCACTGCTGAATTTTGGAAAGGATAGGCATGTGGTATAGAAGGGGTAGGTTCAGAAAAAAAAAAACAAACCAAACAAAAACCAGTCACTTAAAAGTGAGTCTCAGGTCTATAGCTTTACTTTATGCATTTTACATATTTACATACTTCATGTACTTTGCATGCTAGAAAAGTTTTATTTCAGTTTGTTACCATTAAACAGGCCTTTAAAAATGCAAATTGAAAAATTGTAGAAAACATGATTTATATAGGTCTATTTCAAAAAAAACAAATTTCAACTTTCTAATTATAAAACCGCACATGCATTGAATTGCTTTAAAATTGTCACACTTGACTTTCAGCTTCCCAACATTGAAAAAAAATCAAAATAAGAATGTGGAGAAAGACATCATTTCATGTCTAAGCAGCTTTCACGCATAAGATGCATAAATACCAACTAAAGATGTTTAAAGTGGGGTTAGTTGTGGTCTGGGGATTTGTGATGTTGTCTTACTTTTTAAGATCGTTGTTGTCTATGCTATGAGTTAAATAATTTCCTTCCACTGCCTTCTGAAAGATTTCGTTAATGAAGCTATAGATTAATGAAACGTACATTTTTACGCAAGAAATTGCATTTTGATGTAAAAGAAATACTCAGCATTGAGTTATCAGATAATTATTTTTTAAAAAACAGCTAGCATATACCACACAGTTTCTCTTAACTGTGTAATTAAAGTTTTGACAAACCTAGATTTTAAAGGTCATACTTATACAAATACTGCATTATCTGAAACCAAGGTACAACATTCTAATGCTTTAATCCCTTCTAAAAATTTTACTTCTACAATTATTTCTTTACTTAACATGTATTTTAGATGCACTCTATCATGAAACAAGCAAAACACAAATTACCTCTTCCTGAGTAAAGACTGACTGTAGGAAAAGCCCTCAGAGCAGTTCCGTGATTACAGACTGTGCCTGTATTGATTTCAGTGAGAATAAGACTAGGCTCTTAAAGCGAAAATTTTCTGGTGTTGTAAAGTATTGTTTTTCCACAGAAACCTTTTGTATCAGCAGAAGAGTTTAAGATACCTTGTTTTTGACCTGTAGTAGTGTACTGACAGGCTGACTACCTCAAACAAGCTTTCACAATGGAAAATAGGTAGAAATTCTTTTAGATAAATTGTCAAAGAAGTCTGATGATGTAGGAAAGTCACTACCCATTTTTAATGTTGTCTGAACATTTTCCATGTTTTTGGTTGCATTCTAAAACCCAGCTTTTACTTTCTTCTTTAGACAATCAGACTGAGAAGTCTCTAATGAAACTACCCTCATTAAAAAGTAAATACACCAATATGAATCTGCTTCAAGTTTTCCTCAAGATTTAAGGAAAACAAAAAAATGACACTTTACAATAAGTGCTATGCCAAAATTGGAGAAGTTAGCATTTTCCTTGGAATGAAAATTCACTTACAATGAGATTCTACGTTTGGCAAGTACTTGTATATAACTTATCTTTGTACTGCTAAAGACTAATTTAATATTACAGCTCATGCAACCAATTTTATTTTTTAAATATTTAAGGAAAGACAGTGTCTTCAGAATGCTACATCAAAAGGTAAAAAAAAAAAAAAATTCACATTTCCAAATGAATTAAAATGTTTCAGCTGTCTTTCTTATTTAGTCCTGCAGTGAAAAATCAACATCTCAGTAGATTCCAGAGTACTATTTCAGGAGGTCTTGCAAAGTAGTGTAATAATATTCTATTTAGATTACTTTGTCTTTTGTGTTTAAAATGATTTTGTATTCTAGGAAAGAGGGAAGCAAAGTGGGAACAAATCGGAAATTATACATGGCACTAACAAACACAGTCAGCCATGTGTTTACCAATCACCTATCACTATTCTAATAGAAATTCAACTTTTTAAAAAGTAGAACGATAAGAAAATGTAGTAAGTAAAATCTATGATAATGAGATCCCAGGCAGATGCCATAGCTTTTTTCCATACATGACAAAACCATATATGGTGAGTTTTTTCCTAGCAGAAATGAAGTGATTGATAGCCTCCAGGTTAAAATTTATTTTCCTGTAGCAATCTGATCATTCTTTCTCATTCTCTCTCCCTCTTCCCCCCTGCCCTGAACTGAACTTTAGCATTGCATTAACAATGGACTGGGGATAGGCGGATCTATTAAAATGAGTAACTCACTGCATAAGGTACTTTTCTTGCAGCATGCTCCATCTGCATGAAGCCAATGCTTTGGTGTGCTCTCTGCTGCTGTTACCAGTCCTCTCCCAGATACCAACGAAGCTGTGCATATATATATTTTTTTTTTTTATGCAAATTATAGCTTTGGAGAGGTCATGCCTCAACACCATTGAATTAATAAGCAGCCAATCTGTGATCCAAAGAAGATATTTATAATCATCAATCACCTCTCAGATTATTACATTGTTTGCAGAACATTATAAAAACCGTTAAGTATTGTGCATTTCTTTATGGCATTCTGCATAAAAATGCAGCAAAGCATAGGAATAAATCCCTTTTTTCAGAGGCTTGTATAGAGAGCACTTCTCCCGCTATCTTTAAGAACACCAGCAGTTAAAGAGTGAGCTGTTTCATAAAGCTGTTTGTACACCGATGTTCGAGTTACACTTGAGGGACACGGCAATTTAGAAAACAGGTTTTTGTTTGAGGCTTTGAATGCTAAAAAAAACCCCACCTCACCGCAAACTCTGAAAATAACTCCATAAATAAATCACATTATTTAATACTGAACATAAAATAGGCTCTTTACAATTTGTAGCACAAATGATAAAGTTTTTACATAACTGTAATGTTTTTCCTGGTTTAGAAGCAGTAAGCCAGAGGTTGTTTTTGCTTTTCATACCTGCTTTCCACAACCCCTTCTTCTGTGCATTCTAATTTAAAAGAAAAACTAATATTAGATAAAGCAACACATAATTTGACAGCCTACCAGTTAAATTCTGACAGGGTCAATAAAATGAGAGCTTGCAGGAGTCCCAGATGAGGAACAATTTCATGAATGCCTCCATTGTGTAAACTCTCTGTATATCCTGCCTGCAAATGACAGTCATATGCCACCAGCTGCAGGAGGCATTCCAGCAATGTCAACTGCTGTGGGGCATTAAGGCAGGGTACACGAGTTAGTACTACTTTGTATTTTTCCCTGGCTAAAGAGAGGGCTGTCACGCTTAACCCATATAAGTGTTATTTTTCTAAAGACTATGGTGTTTATTTAGAAATGTAAGAAAATATATAATTAAAGTCTTACTAATGGAGCTCCTCATTTTAATAGTAGTTTTATTATATAAAGCCAGCTGGAAGTAATTATTTTCTTTTTTAGTTTGTACCTCCTTCCTCCAAGACATCTATTTCAGATGTTCCTATCAAATTTATGTATTTTAAAAAGTAAACTGTTCAGCAAACAAACAGCCACTAAAAGTTACAATAGGAAATGTGAAAAATTCAATGTTCACTACTCAAAACTACAGTCACTACCACTTCTGATGAAGACTGTTTTCCTATGAATGCCATTTAACAGATTGCCATAAAATTTAAGTTTTAGAGAATTCTTGCAAGCCAAAAAAAAAATACTTGGCACATTTTTAATTAAGAACTAAGTCTGAACACAGTGACACAGGTCTATGATTTTAATTGTTTTTAAACAACTCACTGCTGTTCAGGCTGACTATTTTTGGTCTCCTAAGTCTGTGTAGGCAGAAAAAAAAAAAAAAGTGTTGAATCATTCTATGAGTTTAATTTTCCCATTTTTCTTGATATTTATTTTGTCAAAAAAAACCACAAAGCTCATATTTAAGGTAGAGGAATCCCAATATCCCAACAGCTCCTTTTTAAGTGTTAGCAATGCCTTCGTTAAGAAATTGTATAAAGTAGAGATCAAACTGAGATGCTTTTCAGCACCTTCCATGTGATAAGCCAGGGCATCATGCATTTTTATCATGCTCTTGCATATAGGAACACTGAAATACAAAAAAACTGAACTACTTGCATGTCAGCACCTACATTCAGCCAATCTTGGAAGGGATGCTTCTCCTTTCTGCCCCTCATTTCTTCCTATAGTTCCTTATAATCAAGATAGAGAGTTTTAATTATTCAATTAATACCAAGAAGAGTTTTTCTTTTAATACATGTTCAGATATATATATTCAGAGCAAGAAAAACTGTAGGGAAAGAAAAATGAGGAAAGGTATAAATAAATAAAGGATATCAATAATGATATATCATAAAATGACATTTTGCTGTTGTGCTTCTGCAGGAGCCGTAACATCTCACAAGACATCCCTCTGAAAGCAGTAATAAAACTGCAGTACAGTACACAAGGTCCTGTATTCTGTGCAGGCAAAGGGCAATGAATATGCTAAAAGGAAATCAATCTTCATAAAAAGATCTGACAATAACGTCTTCAGGTTTGTTTGGGTTTTTTTGTTTGCTTTTTTTTTCTTAATGAGAAAACAAAGAAGATAGAACACTTTGGGAAGCCAAATTTTCATGTAAACAAGAATAATTCCTTTCAAAATGCTATTTTATTGATTAAATTACCTTTTATCCTACTGTGTTGCTGTTGGCAATTTCAGTTAGCAGGGAGTCTTGTAAACGTTTCTCCTCCAATTTAATTTCATGTTGAATTACACTGCCCAAATTTCATTTTGAGATTTCAGGTTTGAAAAATTCAAAACTTCAGAGGTGAACTGGAAGCAACCGTAATTTTGCACTGGCTTCCAGGGTAACCCATGAAAAATTGAACTTTCAGTAACTTACGCAAAAAATCATACACAGGCCCATAATGTCTAAATGCTCAGACCTGACTAGAGACTTTAACAGAGAACCTGATTTAATTTCTGCATTCTGATAAAATGGGAAGCCAGGTTTGGATTTCTTTAAGGAAATGCAATGACTATCTCTTTTTTTTTGTTTTAAATGATGTTCATCTCCTTAGCATCTAAATAATAGAAAACATTAAAATACACAAAGGCAGCTATCTTTACCACTGTAGAATCATCTTGCGAAATACCTGCACATTTAGCTTCATAAAAGTTACACACATACAGAAGGCTTAGAAAACAGATCTCCTGGTTACAACTCACTCTGAAGGCTAATACACTGCTATCTGTAATTCCGTACCTAAACTGTATGCTGTCCTTGATGCATGACAGGGCCTCCAATGACATGAATGGAAAACACATGCTCAGATCACAGTGAGGATATGATCCTTTATATTCTGTTTTCCTCTCACTGGTACACACCAAATGTTGAATTGTTCATCTGAAAAGAACTACATTGTATGACATTTTCATTCAAATGGTTCAAAGTCAGAAGTATTGCATTTTGAAGTTACCGATCTTTAAGACATACACTATGGAATGCATGGAGTAAAATACGTATGCAGAGAACCAGATAATCTATCTCCTTCCCTGCAATTCTGGTTAAATAAAGTTTAAAAAGAACCACCACAAATAAAAAATCATGTTCATCAGGTGTGTCTGTTCCCTGAGTTGTTATATACTACTGAGAAAAAGAAAAGCAATTAAAGCTCTTTTCAACATTAGTTGCAGTAGGTACCAAAAAAAAAAAAAAAAAAAAAAAAAACGGCCAGAGACATTCACCATGCCACTGGATTTCTTCTGTAAGGGGCATATTCCAAAATCTGCAAGTAGGCAAACTGCAGCACTCATCTCTCCTGATGCGTTTGTATTTTGGTCCATTTCCAAATAAATATAATCTCAAACGCCACAATTAAGTTTACCTGCCACTGACAGTACATTTCAGCTTTAAAGACAACCCCAGCATAAATTTTCTCACTTTCCATAAAGCCTCTTAAGGTATTACTTATTATTCACTTTATAAGAAAAGGTTGCTGACTTCCGTGTTGCGCACAGGAAGGAATGGCAGGATTGTAATCGTGTCATTTTCTCTCCTGAACGCCCGTGCTCTCTAAGTGGCAAATGACACTATCTCCTTTCCTTTGCACAAGTGCACAGATACGCATCATCGGTAGAGGATGGGGATGCAATGGCTTCCCGAGAGAGTCAGAATAGCATCAATGGTACATTGTTGGCAAGTTCACACTGATCAAA
Organism: Bucorvus abyssinicus; assembly: GCA_009769605.1. Lineage (NCBI taxonomy): Eukaryota > Metazoa > Chordata > Aves > Bucerotiformes > Bucorvidae > Bucorvus > Bucorvus abyssinicus. The sequence goes on from CM020063.1 coordinate 34,902,588, forward strand.
GCAATTCTGAGATGCTCACCCTCTGCACCACACCATCCCCCACTCCCCACCCCCCAAAAGAGATGGCCTCTCTATGACAAAATGTTGTGTGATACAGTCTTAGAAGTGGCACTGTTTTCTTTGTCACTGAAGGAAAATAATTTAGAAAACAGTCGTCAAGTATATCAGTAAAGGAAAGGAGGCATTAGGGCTTTACTATAATGAGTGGTGTAAGCAGTAACAAATCAACAGATGCCTGTCCATAGTCTTATGTGCAGTCTCTTTTTTTGGGCATTTGTTAGACAGATTGATGCTAAGCTAAAGAATGCACTTTAACTCATTGAAATCTGTATATAAACACACATTCACTCATTTAATAAAACTGCTTTTTAACTTTACCCTCTTCTACAGGCAGGTTGGGCAAAAAATAAATCCCTTAATTACAGTTTATCTAGATACTGAAATTTTGTCATTACGCTTGCTGAATTATAGTAAAAAGCTGCATTAGTGATTCTCTTTCTGAACAAAAAGATTAAGAGACAGCAACAATGGAATTCTCCCCTTCTCCCTCTTCTCTGTTTCAGCCTTCTCCTTCTTGAGCCAGCATGATTCATCACCTCCTGGGTATACTAGGAGCCCCAAGTTTGGAAATACTTCTAAACTGCAAAGAACCATTAGTCTACAAGGCAAATCCTATTACAAAAGCACAAGCACTATCGCTTGTGAAAAATAACTAAACAAAGAAAGCTATACAAAGCATATGTTTTGAGCATTTGTAGTAAAAAGTAAAAGCTCTTTAAAGCTTTGGTTTCTGATTGTACTTTATGACAGCAGTTCTGTATCAGTGAACAGACTGTTCCTTTGCAATCAGCACAGTGTCACAACGACCTGGCAAATGCGAATGCTTTCACTATCACTATAGTCCTTGCAATCTTGCCTCAGCTGTGACCCATTCACTTTTGCCCCAACTTCAGTAAGATGCCTTACTCAGCATCTAATTAGTTAGGGAAGATTTGCCTTGGCTCTTAACCCTGACATAAAAGCAGGAGTCTCTGCTGCTGTTATATACCAAATCTGTTCTGTCACTACATTAATCAAATGCCCATAAAACTATATATGAGTAAGTAACTACTAAAATACGAAGTAGAAAAATAGAAAAACTATATATTTTATAATGTTAAACACTTGTGTTTATTGCAGAATATATTTGAGCATGTGCTTTAACGTATGCTTCAATGCTTCACGCAGATTTTACAGTTTTGTGCATACATGTCTCAAAGTTAAGCAAAGATCTGTCAGTGTCCTTAGCACATCATCAAGTAGAATATACAACGGCACAAATATGTTTGAACACTTTATGTATATATGTGCAAGATTAATATGTATAGAGAGAAACAGGAATGGCTATGTCTTAGTTCTGCAAATACGGAGGAGAGTAAGAGAAGCTATTGAGAGGGTTTTTTTATTTTTAGTCATGCATCATGCACACAGTCATGTATCTATCACTGCATGTAAGTATGTCTAGTGCTATACACCATACAAAACATCCGGTGCTTTTTCCATACAAAACAGCCTGTGCTTTTGTCATGAACAATATTTTCTAATGTCTCTATTCTGAGGCACATCAGCAGCTGCACAAAATTCTTGATGCAATGTTTTTAATTTGCTAAAAGGACAAGAACCATTACAGGTCCAAACCATGCTTTACCAACTAAATCAAAGCGTCTGAAATGAGACAAAGTAATCTGACAAAGCTTCTGAATTCATACTAACACATAAACTTATTTATCAACAACAACTTAAAAAAACCTACCTGGGGTCAGCTAAGCTTTAAAATGTTGTGATAAAGATATATATATATTACATCAAATTATGTTTGCTGACACTTACTGACAAATGCGATTGTTAACTACTGTAAACTACAAAATGCATTTTACCTCTCAAAATGTTCTTGATAAATTAACATATGGAATTATAGCCTGTTGTCAAATTAAGTTTGAACTCTTTTTGCATGTACACCTATATTAAAGGTTATATGCTACAGTAAAAGAGTTAATTACTTAATAAATGTTAAAATTGCACACAACCTCTATGACCAGCAACTCAGGAACATTTAAAAAGCTTTCACTTTCAATCCATTAGACATTACACTATGCTCCTTTTTTAAATAGAGATTCAATAAACAGTTTATGTGTCTATGTCTACACCAGGGTTAGAAACTATTGGACTGAAGAATACAAGTACAGCTCAAAACAGGCAGTGCATGTTATATAGAGTTTAATATTTCTAGCAATGTTAATGCATACTCTACGTCTTTTAAGTATTATTTAGTTTTTCTTGGAATAAGCATGCATTTATGCAAGGAAAAAAAGTTGAATTTATGGTACCATATCTCTCATGAACAGACGCGTCTATATTAATATACATCATTGATTTAATTTTTTAGTTTTCTTGGCTTCCCGCTCACCTATCTAGAAGTGATTTCTCTGGTGATAACTAACACATCATGCTAATGAGAGAATCTCATGTACAATAGAGAAATGTCACTACTAATAATATTTGCATGAAGTTAAATAAAGCAACTGTAAGAGAATGTCAGACAGTTGTTCTTTAATAAGATACAGTTACACAATGAAATTATGTTGTTAATTTTGTTACATCATTGAGTGAATCCTAAATTACTATATAATGACGCACAGATCCATCTGTAATTCTGATATACTGCTTTTTCACTCCCACACTGAAAAAAGCTTCTGGAAAAACTATTACCTTTCTTATCTGAAACGGATTAAACATACTTCTTTCCTAACAGAAAGGTACATGACTCTGGCATTTTGTGTCACTGTGGGTTACAGCCATTTCTCTTACGGTCTCATTTCTGAAATGACTTAAAAGTATTTTAGAACATTACAGCCCTTAAGGTAACTGGATGAAGAAAAATTACATTTCTTATTCTGACAAATGCACAAAACGTTTATGAAAGCAGATAATCACAAAAGCCTGCTTTTTTTAATCAATCAAATCCAGACCTTCTTTTCTGTTGTTAACAACTCCTTGCCAGAACTAGAATGGGCAGTGGGTGCCCTGGACTTAACCAGATGAGCATGGAAGAGAAGCCAAGGGTTTCTGCTCATTCTCGACCTGTCACTGATCAAAGTGACCCAAAGAAGCACTCCTTTTTAAAAGTTAAGATTTATGCCCTTTGAGGTTATCAGACATTCTTCTGTATACAGAATGGGATGACCCCTTTCAAGTGAATCACACACTTTTACATGGACAAAAGGTGCAGAGGCAAAACAATGCAGTCAAGTGGCCATGTCATAAACTTCTTGCAGGTAATTTAGGAGACTATTCCTCTTCTCCTCTAACCCCACCAAAACCTATTGCCCTGGAATGTGAAGATGCCTTTTTCTTGCATTCCCATTCTCTAAGAAAACAATCCAAAAATAAATATCAGCATACTTGCTATTAATAGCCTAAACCTGTACAATCAACCCTAATTTTTTAAGACACATACAGTTCCTTGTTGTATTGAAGCAGGTTTTCCTTTTCTGAGAAAAGTTATTCATTCCTACAGTATGCAAATAGCAGAACAGAGTGAGTTGAGAGCTAAGAGAAGCGAGGGATCACAAGGTTTTGTTTTGTTCTAAATCATCCTTCTTGCCATGCTCCAATCTTTGTACTAAAAACCTGCTTGAGATTAAGTTACAACTCCAAGGAAAAGTGATGGGGCTCAGGGTTTGTTTGCTTCTAAAAACCTTGTGGAGAGCCAGCATTGTACTTAGAAATTTAAAAATGAAATGTCTCCAGCATTACTATGTATAGCTGGAAAAGTTTCATTAAACATTTCTTTAAATCCATGCCAAACTTTGCTAGCAAGTTATGTACATTTCATAACTTTGTGTTATTTGTACTCATGAAAGCAATTTTTCTTAAAGTATAGAAAAAAATTTAAAAATACTTACATTTCCAGAAGACGGATTGAAAATAATTTAAAAATGGATTAAAACAGGTAACAGAAAACAATATTCAAAATTGTAGTGATTTAGAAAGAAACATTGGCACTTAGACACAAATTTGCAGCTGCACTTGCACATAGTCTGTGCTTATAGTCTGCGCAAGCTAGTAAGTTGTAACAGCCTTAACAAATCAGAAATATAAGACAAAATATTATCCTTAAAGAGGAGAGAAATACCTTTAGCAAAATAACTTACCCTCCTCTTAAAAGCATGATGAAAGCATATTTGGACTGAATATGTTTAGCACATGATAAACAAACAAACAAAATATGACAAAGAGATTAGTATGTGAACGTGTTAAGTACATACTTTTAAGAAATAAATCTGCTTGACATCACCACCTTTGCAATATTACTGTGTGTGTATTCCAATGGAAGGATACACACTGATGCAGCATCTAGTACACATTTAGTACATTACTTCTACACAGATTTCAACACGACCATGCATGTTCAATAATATACAAAATCCAATTAATACTCAAGAATTAGCACATTTAAAATATTATTTAAAAAAGAAAACAGGAACCATTTGGCTTGGTCTAATAAGCTAATTGTCTCAAATTATTTGACCCCCCTTACACACTGTGATGCTCTTTTATTTAGTTTTGTTTCCTTCTTTGTCAGCATTA